>OX383974.1:18276638-20776638 GCA_947532105.1 Athrips mouffetella
AAATCTGTCTTACAAAATTAAAGAAAAGGTACCCTTGTTTATTTAGAACCTATCAATCCTGAAAAATATAGTTCACTGTAGTTACAGATACAAAAACTGCTAAAAGTGGCCGTTTTTCGCACTTTTTGTATCTGTATCTACAGTGAACTATATTTTTCAGGATTGATAGGTTCTAAATAAACTAGGGTACCTTTAATTTAATCTGGTAAGACAGATTTTCGATAAGTTTTGTATTTAGCGAGTAATATTTTTTTAACTGATGGTTGCGCTAGTTGGCTGGGGGTAACCTCTTAACCTTAAAAATCACCATCCTTAAATATAAGCTAGTTTTTGCCGCGGAGAAATACTACATAGGTAATTATTTCTTACAACATAGGTACTCATTTCTAGCTATTAACCCTAAAATCACTATCCTTAAATATAAGCTAGTTTTTGCCGCGGAGAAATACTACATAGGTAATTATTTTTTACTACATAGGTACTTATTTCTAGCTATTAACCCTAAAATCACTATCCTTAAATATAAGCTCGTTTTTGCCGCGGGAAAAAACTACATAGGTACTTATTTCTTCGTTTGTGGCTGAGCCATTTCCATACTATTGTCAAAGAATATATAATATTACGCTAACTATTGTAATGGGTACGTTTGCGCGTAGAGCTATATTAGGATCCATTTAGGATCCAACCAATTTTGTTTACATCAGTTTTTTTTTTCTGAAAAGTAATCTCACAAAATCTTCTTGAAATTCATGTGTGTCAGAGATGAGAAATATTGTGGAAATATACTAGTTTCATCAAAGCTCCTACTAGCTGATCTATGTTGACAAGCATGTCACGTCCCGTAGAGCCTTGTGGTAATGGGTCATCTCATCCCATCTCGCGATTCCGCGGATAGATAGCGGCCATCTTTGTTACCAGACGAGATAGAACGGCATAAAGTTAAAATGAGATTTAATGAGATATTTCTTGTGAGCATAGCAAAAGAGAATGCATGATATACTTAGAAGAAAATTTGCCCTTGCTCTTATTTTACACCGGGTCAACGAGTGGGGTCAGTTGCAAAAAAATTTCTTAGAATATAAAGCTCGTATAAAACTTACACTGCTTTACTACTAACTTATTAACTTGACTGATGTAAATTTGAATGTAATTTTAGGTTCAAGTACCTGGGCGACCGAGCTTCGGTCTATAATAGCCGCCTCAAAATTTAAATATCATTGAGTGAACAAGCTATGCTACCCGTCAACAGATGGCGCTGTAGGTTTCTGACTAAAACATGATACTTTAAAAAATGCTTAAGAACACGGGGAAAACGAATCTTCCCAGACATGAGACCTAGTTAGATTGATTTCTCACCCAAGAAAACCCCCGTATGGTAAATTTCATCGTAATCTTTACAGCCGTTTTCGAGAAACCGATTACAAATACATAGGGTATAACGGACAGGTTGGTAAATACTGAAAGGGCATGCTCGATCAACGTAACTGAACAACTTTCATTAAATTAAACTTCCCGGATATAAAAAAATTCGGCATCTTGATACAAAATTGCAAACTTGGATAGTTTGTATGGAGCGTCCGATTTCTTTTTTCATTTCAGGAAACTTTTATTTACTGGAAGTTATTCAGTTATGTTGACTGAAAAACCGGCCAAGTGCGAGTCGGACTCGCGCACTGAGGGTTCCGTACCACCACATAAACATAATTGTATTACTTAGTTGAAATTTTAGTAAGTTAATGTGCTAGATTTTTTGAGTCCGACACTCGCTTGACCAAATTTTATTATTTGTTGTTATTTTATAGCTTATGCACTATAAACATACCAATTTTCAAGTTTGTAAGTGTTCCCGTTTTTAAATAGAACTAAAACAAAAATCGCCTCAGCGACCATCCAACTTGACCCCTCTCTTATATGAATGTTCTTGAAACGGGAGCTCACCACAATTGGTTACCATTAGTTGTGAGAAAAGTTGTAATATTTAATGATTTCAGACTTTTCCCATTATTTGTACTGTGAGACCTAGCTTCTTGCCAAATTTCATAATTTTAGGTCAACGGGAAGTACCCTGTAGGTTTTGCATTTTTAAATAAATGTATGGAGATGAGGACATAAAATGCCATATCTTTTGATTGCGTCGTTGTAAAAAATTTAAATTTTTAGATCTTGTGCGGTTCATGGATCCTAATATATGGTATTAATTTCAACCTGATAACTTTACCCGTTCGTGAGATAAAGGGTCTTGACAGACAGACAGACAGACAGACAGACAGACGGACAACAAAGTGATCCTATAAGGGTTCCGTTTTTTTCTTTTGAGGTACGGAACCCTAAAAACGAATGCTCCCGGATATGAGATCTAGCTAGATCGATTTTTCATCCCCGAAGACCCCCGTATACAAAATTTTATCAAAATTATTATATAACGTTTTCGAGAAACGTAAACATATCAAATTAGACATCGTATTGTATTGTCTCGTGTCTAGGCCTTACTCGTGTTTTGGTCCGTTGCTATGACAACACGGGTTGCTAACATAGCATCGATTGCAGCTCTAGCAAGTACTGTGGTACAGTGATCCGAACTATTGTGGTGAACAGAGTAGATTCTAGGAAATATTCACTTTATTAACGTGCAATCAGGACAGGTATTTTCAATTACATGTAAGAATTCATATTGAAGACAGCGGGGTAAGTAAAAATAAAAAATGTTTTTCCTGCTTCAAAGCAAAACTTTCCTCTCCGCAGCGGGGTGTAGAATAGTATACAAACTAAGACTGTAATTAAAAAGCTTCAGATCGTTCGTTTTGTATTTCCGGATTCAAATTGGATTCCTTGGTTCAAATTAGATCGAATAGTTTTTTTGAGTTTCATGTTTAGATTCATGAGTGATGATGTATTGAAATGTCTATTAATAGTTCTTTTTATGCAAGGCAGCAAAATCGTTATTAGTGTCTGTAATAAGCATTATAAGAGCAAGCTCTATGACCACTATGTCAATTATGTAATTTTTAAATTATTTTTGCTAAAGATTAGTTGGTACACAGATAAACTTTGCGAGGTTTTCGGGTAGTAACTACATTTATAACCATCTCTCTAAAATTTTGATTTGAATGAATATTTAAAAAGTGCGTTCTATTGAAACTCGAGCAAGCGAAGAATTCTAGGACTGAGTACGAGTAGTTCAAAAGAAGAACTCTGAGCGTAGCAACGGTTTCAAAGCACGAGACGCAACATAATTCTGCTGCCGAGCGAAACACACATTTTTATGGTTCCGTACCTCAAAATAAAAAAACGGAACCCTTACAGGATCACTTTGTTGTCCGTCTGTCTGTCTGTCAAGACCCTTTTTCTCACGAACAAGAAGAGGTATCAAGTTGAAATTGATAACTAATATTAAGGTCCATAAACCACACAAAATATGTAAATTAAAATTTTTTACAACGACGCAATTAAAAGATATGGCTTTTTATGTCCTCATCTTCATACATTTATGCAAAAAAGCAAAACCTGCAGGGTACTTCCCGTTGACCTAAAATTATGAAATTTGGCAAGAAGCTAGGTCTCACAGTACAAATAAAGGGAAAAGTCTAAAATCATTAAATATTTCAATTTTTCTCACAACTAATAGTAACCAATTAAGGTGAGCTCCCGTTTCAAGAGCTTTTCTATAAAATAGGGGTCTAGTTGGATGGTCGCGGAGTTTTTAAAATCAAAGAGCAAAAGCTTTTAGTATATCATATGGTACATAGGTACGGAACCCTTAGGGCGCGAGTCCGACTCGCAATTGGCCGGTTTTTTTTTACCTCACTACGGCCTATAAAACGCTAACAAAAATGCCTATACCTTGTACCATAACTCATCATCCCGTTCTAGTATCAAAAACTCTATCACGCTAAGCAACGGAAAAAAAACGGACACACTTTTACACACAGATTTAGTCCGATTAAAATTTCGAAAACCTTTTCCATGCTAGCTGCCAAATATGAGTTTTGCACGTAGATTTCGGTCGATTAAAATTTCAAAAACCTTTTCCACGCTAGCGATAAAAATGATTTTTGCACGCAGATTTTGCCCAACAAAGCAAAATTTTCCGAGTTAGTGATGTGAAAAGTTTATTTTTAAACCGCTTAATTGAGACGAATCCTGCAGTAGCAGAGCAATGAGGTTTAAAGCTAGGTAATCTTCATCTCCCTACCATCACATCGTCAGAAACTGTCTCAGATAAGCGCTGTGCGGCTTTACTTGTAATGTATTGGAATATTTTAAGTACACTGAAGAGCAAAGAAAAGGGGTCGTTAGTTTTTCTGCCATACATTTTCATACAATGATGGGCTCAAAGTATTCGTCAATATCTTATCCAAATCGAATAAAAATACAAATATGTTAAGTAAGATCTTTAGGTAACAACCTTGTCAACACACATTGTAAACATTTAAATCTTTATGAAAACTCGTGCGTCACTTCAAAAATGTTATCACGGAAAACATTATGGGAAATCTGATGAAAAGTCGTATTTTTCTAAGTGAGATTTGTATTTTTTAAGGCTTTCCTGGGTTGCAATTCTCCTAAATCTTAAGCAAGTTAAGAGTTCCTGTCGACTATCCGGCGAATTTATTAAAAATAACGACTTAATATCCTGTTACATCGACTGTTTTCTTAGTAAACACTTTGTTGTATATTACACAAAGAATCAATGTATAGAGTTCTTAAAATGGTTCAATAAAAAAAAAACAAATTATTAAAACTTGAATCCTTATCTTCACCATATGATGACGACATCAATACCATAGTCAATAGTGCGTCTTACTCTGTCTCTATAGAGAATATGAAACAAAAGACATCACACGTCATTCATTCATTCAGTCGAACCGTTCGTTGATTGATTCGTTAATTCTTCCTAGGATATAATCGATATCATAGAGTAGAATCGAGATCAGCTACGTTCCTTTTCATATAGTTTTTATCTTCTCCTTATTTTTAGACATAAATTTACTTTAAATACCTTAGAAAAATTGCAAAATTAAACAAATAAACATAGGAAATACTAAAATTTAATAATTTTTTCCACGAAAAGCCAAATCATTTATTTTTCACATATAAAAACCCCTTTAGACGTCGTTAATAATTTAGCTCGCGCTGATTTGGAGTTGCCAGTAACAGGCGGTCAAAAGGAATTCTTCTTCTTAGTCGCTCCCTCAGTTCTGAGGATCGTGACCCACAATGCCAGATGCCGTTTAATAAATTTGTAACTATATGCGTTTGTATTATTTAAATCACAAATTTTTGAATGACACTTGCGGGACAGCCATAAAAGTTCCATTAAAAGCTAGTTACTGTTTTACTAATTGTTCTGTTTTCTGGCAGGCCTGGCATTACCGCTCTAATTAGCGAGTAGATTCAGCGCCGACGTCTAAGTCGTACTTCACTAAATCTCGATTTAGTTTAAAACAGGGTTGCCAACTTAGTGGAAAATCCACTGAAACTGGTGGTTTAGACCTTCTTGTCGGTAAGCAAATTTTGGTTTAAGTGGCTAGTGGTTTTTTCTAGTAGATTACTTTATTTTTGTTAGTGGAAAGACATTCTTATGACCACTGAATCCACAAATAAGCCATATTAAAATAAAATGGAATGTTTCACATGTTTAACCTACTGGTAACCATTGCTCCAAAAGAGTGATGTAAAGAGTCAATCAAACATGTCTGGTGTTAACAGATTCCAAGATTTTAGCTACTTTCGTAATCTCTATGCTACTTTTTCCGCAATTTAACGCTAATGTGGCAAGACTAGACTTTTCAGTATGAATGTTAACCCCATTAATGTCCCTAAACTGACTTAGTCATCTAGGTAGGTAAACGATTCCTAATAGACACCCACTAATAGTGTTGTAGAAAACATTTAAACCAAGGAAAGTTATGCATCAGCATGTCCTGCTGAAGAAAACAGAAAAGACTATTCCTCTGGTGATGACTTTTAATTCCATTTTCTTTCAAATTTTTAATAAATATGTAGAAATTAAAAATAAATATATAAAAATTGAGAAAATTCTTATTTAGTGGATTTTTGGTGGATTCCACAACCGCTTTTAGTCGATTGGCAAAAAAAAAGTTGGCAACCCGTGTTTAAAATAAACTAGACTTAGGTAAACGTAAGGACCAGCGTTGCCGGTACGGGTATTTTTACCCGATTTTGGGTAATTTAGGTCTTCAGCGGGTTTCTTTCGGGTAACGTTTACTGCAGGGTAATTTCGGGTATTTTCGCAAAAATCTATCGTTAACATATATAAAATCATTGTCTATCGTATACAAATCAAACCTACCCAAAGATTTTGAAACTACGCCAGGGGGCGTTTAGTTTTTCTTACGTCAATGAACCTACCTAACAGAACATCCCACCCGTCAGAAAAAAAGTGGTTCTCCGTTAAACAAAAATCGCGCCAACCTTTTTTTTTGGTTTGGCTTTGCAGTTGCGTGTGACGTGTGTCAAACAAAAAAAAATTAACCAAAAAATGGAATCACAGAGAAAGAAATGCCTATAGGAAGTTCCCGAAAGAACAAGCGAAACAGAACATGGTAAAGGAGGGTTCCGATGCCAAAATGGTAAAAAAGAACCCTTATGATGCAAGTTTGTCTGTCCGTCTCTCTGTCACACCTGCCGGCTTAGCACGCTGCCCGAGAGAAAATATAAAATAAAATAAAAAATAATATAGGTTTTTATTTCGATTTTACAGTGCATATCTTATAACTACTAGGACACTCCCTTTAAGTGTTTAACCTGTATTGGGAGGCCCCGCTCTTCCCTAGTACATTAAATGAGTAGTGTGAGCAGCAGGATTTTGACAATAATAAGTATAAGGACAACCAAAGAGATAAAAATAATTAATAAACCAAAAAAGAGAAACAGTAGTGAAATAGAAAGAAAAACAATTTTAAAATTATACTATTTATGAAGTTAGTAAAAGTTTATGTAGGATTGTATGTGAGGATGTATGTATAGTTGTGTATGGATGAGTGTGTGTGTGTGTGTGTGTGTGTGTGTGTACATGTGTATGAGAATGTACATGTGTGATTGTGGGCTCGGGTGAGCATAAGTGAGAGGGGAAGTGCTCAGAACAGTTAGTGAGATAACAAATTTATTACAAATTGATGTAATCAGGAATTAATTGTTTCAGATAGATTTAGGCTTGAAATAGAAAGAGCGATTCTGTTTCATCATATTGTAATGGTAAGAGCCAGTTGGTGACAATTTTCTTACAGTCATATAAATTTTTAGGGTATATATCAAGTTTCTTATTTATTTGATTGTATATGTGACAAGATAATCTCCCGTACTGTCTTCTAGCGAAAGATGTCCTAATAGGGGGCGCTTGCGCAACACTATGTTTTCTTCTCTTATTGAGTTTCCTGAGGTCAAAAGGAAGAGACTTATGAAGACGTAAAGTGGAGTTCAAAATATATAATTTCCTAATACTTAGGACCTGAGCTGTAGAATATAAGTCAACAGTCGGATAACGATAGGGTTTAAAATAGGTTACTTTGAGAAGAGAGCGCTGAGCTCTTTCTACACAGAGAAACTCTGTTTTAGTGGCTCCTCCCCATATTGTTAAACAGTAAGTAATCACGGATTAAACAAGAGCAATGTAAATTTTGTTAATTAATTCCCTAGCAGCAATATGACGAAGAATTTTGAATATCCAAGTTAATTTTCGTATTCTGCCAGCAACTAATTCAAGATGCGAAAACCACGATAGACGTTGATCCAACATCACACCGAGATACTTGGTTGATGAAACTTTATCCAGAGTAGGGCAGCTACAGTTGTTAGAATTTGCATTATTACATCTATGTATACGAATAGAAAAAGTTGTGTCTGGCTGTGTTTTATTATAGATACTAAAGCTTATATAATTTGTTTTAGACGTGTTAAGTGTTAGAAGATTGTGCTCTAGCCAGTTTGCCACTGTCATCAAACCAGACTCAGAATCAGCGCGTACCTCATCCCAAGAATTCCCAGAAAATACAATAGCTGTATCATCAGCGTAGGAGAATATGCAACCGTTGATCTTTAGATTACATAGCTCGTTAATGTATATAAGGAATAGCGTTGGTTCAAGGACACTTCCTTGCGGGACACCATAGGTTATATTTGCATCTTCGCTTACAAATTCGCCTAATTTTACTCTTTGCTTACGTTGGCTTAGATAGTCTTGAAGTAGTAAGAGAGGTGTACCTCTGACCCCAATGCGTTCTAGCTTGTGTACAAGAATGGGTATAGAAACTGTGTCAAAAGCCTTTCGAAGATCTAGGAAGACAGCTAGGCATTTTTTTTTATTATCCAAGTTATTTATAACTGTAGATGTTAATGCTGCGACAGCGTCTTCCGTAGACTTGCCCTGTCTAAAGCCGTATTGTGAGGTTGATAGGATGGAGTATTTATCCAAATAGTTAATAAGTCTCTTATTTATTATTTTTTCTTCAATTTTGGATATGGCTGTGAGGACAGAGATAGGCCTATAGTTTGTGACATCTTTACTACACCCATTCTTGTACACAGGCGTTATTATAGATTTTTTCAAGGCAGCAGGGAAGACACCAGATTCAAAGCAAAGGTTTATAAGATGGCAGATGATAGGAGCAACAAGGTGGTTTGCTATTTTAACAAATTTGGTTGGAATGTTATCATAGCCAGTTGCACTTTCCGATTTGAGGTTCATTAGTACGCTAGAAACTTCATTTATTTATATATCTCGGAGAAATGTCACTTTATTTGAGGAATTATGTCATCTACACTACGGTTTGTTTCTTGAATTCAACGCACACATCACATTCACTGAAAATAGTCGGTTTATTTCTATATGCGTGCATTCGTCGAATACGATCGAATACAGTTTTAAACCAGACTAGAGCGCGCTTATGTCAATGTCACTGAGAAAAATAAAATTTTGATTTTGTTTTGCGATTTAAGAAATTATTGAGAGATAATGATTATTCGATAAGATAATTAAATCTAAAAACGCCAAAAAAAGTTGAGAAAAACCCTCTCGAAAACGAGATTGATGATAAATGTCTTATGAATTTGACGTTTCGCACACGCTGCACTACCACATTTTCGTATGCAATGATAGCGCGCTAAAGTGACGTCACTGATGACGTCACGTCGCCTAAACGAGTGAATACGAGCAAGTTTTGAACCGACTATTAGCGCGCTAAAACCGCACACAAAGCTCATGAGCAGGTTTTAAACCATAGTGCTAATCTATCACCTCCAAGCGCAAAGAAATGTCAGTGAACGAAAATGTTTAGGAAATCCACAAATTACGTTTTTGATATTTAAGGCAAAGATAGCTTTATGCACTAATACATGTAGCCGTCCTTGTCTTTCAAAATGTGTCGCAGTGCTCGGATGTCAACGAAATGGGCCTAGATAAACTGACAACTGCAGCGTGGCATGCTCACGCGCTTTCTTAAAATATATTTTTGTATTTTTTACACGACTCTTAGTTTTCAAGTTATGATGAAAAATGACAAAAAAAAATACCGATCCCGCCCCCTTATCTCCAAAGTTTGAGAATGGAAAAATCTGAATTTAATACAGTCTATAGAAGTTTAAGTAAATATTACAGCAAAAATAAAACGACGGTTGCACAGTTTTTTAGGAATCTGCAAATAACCTTTACTAACAAACTTAGTTTTGCGGTCGATAATTGCTTCCAAAAATCATCATAACATCCCATGAAACGTTCACTTCAGGATAGGGAGCTCCCTTCAGAGTTCTAGTTTTTGCTAGAAAAAATGTAGAGGGGAAGTACCATAGTCACCTTGCTTGTTAGCGTTACGGCTGGCACCATAGACCGCGGTTGTAGGTGACCGCAGTTAGTAAGATACAAAGGAGGATGCTGCTGCCCATCCTCCAGTTTATAACCCTTAGTCGCCTCTTACGACACCCACGAGCATGTATAAGTTGGTACAATTCGTTGCCGGCACCACACTTCCAAAAATACTATGGGTATATCACAACCCTCGGCGTGCGAGTCCGACTCGCACTTGACCGGTTTTTTTTTGCCACAGAAAACGGGTAATTTCGGGTAATCTTTTATTTGGTTTCGGACTTTTTCTCGTTTGACTGCCGGCAACACTGGTAAGGACGTAAAGTAAAGTAAATCTCGATTTAAACACACGTCAAAGTTAAACCGGCGTCGAATGGTCTGTCATTCACTATTGTTTACGTATTTTTTTTTATCAACCAATAAATAATAATTCACGTTTTACGTTTATTAACTGGAGCTAACTTTTCTATAGTTTCTTTACAACCAATTCACAAAATTTTCGGATATAACGGCGGATGAAACGGCTTCTTTAGTCAAAAACAGTTATACCTGTGCTGTGTAAAATCGTTACACTTAGAAGACTTTCCTTTTCCTCAAAAGTACTTGGTGGTGGTTCCCAGAAGGTGCACACCGGAGGTTGTCTCATGGTACACCGATCACGACTTTACTCCGTCGAAGGGGTGCCCATATAAACACCTAATAATAAGCCATCAAGACCGCTCCAAACAACCATGACCGCATAAATATTCACTGTTTGGACAATTAAAACACGAACTACAAGATACTTCCGAAGGTATGTCCAATAAGACACTCAAAATAAGTCATTTACCTACTTACAGCTGTGTTATGCTCTACCTTATTTTGTTGAGTTTGACTCGCACTAACTGAACGAATAAATAATAAGTCAGGAAATATTAACTGCGCTCAAAAAACGACCCACTGAAAGTCGTTCTATAAGAAGAAGTCATTCCACGGGTCAATTCCTCAACTACTACTAGCTGACATTGCAGCACGTGCGCAAACCAATCCCTGCTCTCGTTCTGAATTTGAACCAATTGATTCATATTTTGAATATATGTCCTTTTGGTTTCACAAAGGGCCTCTTTTTATTTGGAATTTGTTCTGAGTTAGTGTTCCTGACTTATTATTTATTTGTAGCACTAACCACTTTTAATAATTTGTTATTCTTCTATCATGTTATATTTTATAGTTTTCTACTTGTATCTGTTGCCATTTTACTTAATATAATTTTTCTTTGTAAGGAAGGAAACCCTTTTATTAAAAACTTTTCAATTTATCATTATAATATAACACATACTCTGAAAATTTCAACCACCTAACTATATCCATTCAAAACATACATTAGACAACAAAGGGTCCCCCTGGCATCTTTTGGGTATTGATGGAACAATAAAACACACAGTGAAGGGAAAATGTTTTACTTACCTATTTAATTGTTTGCCTTGTCCTAGGAATATTTAATGGATATTTATTCTACAAATCTGAATGATTATGATGATTCTTAACAATGTATCTATGTGGTATTGGCAGAATTTTATTGTGCAAACACAAAAGCCACTGATCATGAAAATGCCAAATGAAATATTATTATCAAATGCGCAGGTCAATAGTCCCTTGAATGCGTTGAATTTTCATACTTAAGTCAACTCAATGAAAATATATTATTAAAGAAGAACTGTAGATACAAGGATGTTTACATATATATATATATATGAAAAGCTAGGCGTTTGTGCCTTCAAAAACCAATAAAAGTTAGATGGAGATACTTTCATTGCCTTATAACACCAAGAAAGGCCAAATATGAGAGACACATTTCGGGAACTTTGTGAAGAAAGAACAGAAAAATAACTTGTAGGGATGCTCTTGGTGACTTCAGTCATTTGAACTTGAATATGACCCAGTTATGAATACCTCTTCAGACTATTGGTGCCTTGGGGTATAAATAAAGATTAGATATGAAGGAAGACGAACAAAGACCAGATGAAGTAAAGCGGCCTCTGGCTACCCTAACAATCCTGAGTTTTCTGATGTAAGCCTTTACTATTACTGTAAATATAAATCAAATGTAAAGAATAATATTAATTACTTGTTTTGATTTTTGTGTACTTTTCGCATTTTATATAAAAAAATTGAAAACAATGTTTTGTTTTGGTTAATTTGTAATTTTAGCCCCTTCAATTTGTGCTGATTGTATGTTTTAGCTTTTGTACTTGTTACATCCCGTGTCTCTCAGCAAGTCTAGGAGTTATTTATTTATTTATTTATTGTTCGGTAAGCCAACAGCTAATTAAAAAAACAATAGAAACAATAATAACATCAGAGTGCCAATTACAGGCTTACACTACTAACAATTGAGTAAAAAAATCACAAAAGCAAACAAAGCTGCACAGAGTTGTTTGTGCGCATACTGACACAGTTGAAAAAGTAAAATATACAATACTAGCACAAGAAAATAGAATTACAACATGTCAAGTACTACTCTCCTCCAAAGGGGGTCTTAGATTCTTACTCAGTCTGATTCCTTTACCCCTAAAATACTTCTTCCCACAGCTCTCTGGAACTCCAATATACCTACAGAAGATATACCTATCACAAAACAAATATACTAAACTTAATACTAAAATTACATAGGTATCCAAATCACAGTATCTTGAGTTTTGGTCTGTTTGTTTGTTTATAGGTTCGTTTGAGCATCACACATAATCTACTGAACCAAATTTTAATTATTTTTAGGGTTAACAAAATGATGCGATTTCTTATGTCTGTCTTACTTGCCCAACATTATTGTTATTGTATTAGCGCAAGTAAAAAAAAACCGGCCAAGTGCGAGTCGGACTCACGCACTGATGGTTCTGTACCACCACATAATCATAATTGTATTAGTTAAAATTTCAGTAGGTTAATGTGCTAGATTTTTTGAGTCCGACACGCACTTGACCAAATTTTATTATTTGTTGTTATTTTATAGCTTATGAACTATAAACATACCAATTTTCAAGTTTGTAAGTGTTCAACAAAAACCGCCTCCGCGACCATCCAACTTGACCCCTCTCTTATATGAATCAAAGATAAGAGTCCGAAGTTTCATACTACAATGATACTTCAGCAATAGTATGAAACTAGAGGACTCGCCTCGGCAAACGTTGAAAAGCTAACTTGTCATAATGACAGCAGTGTTGAATGTCATGGTGACAAGTAGTGTTGGGACAAAGTGTTCGATGATATCGATAGAGCGAATAGTGTTGCGCACTAGTTTATCGACATCGATTAAAATTATTGATGCTAGCCGCATTAATGGAATTATTTTCTTTTTTAAGTAAAGTAAAACACTGAAATAGTTTTCGCACGAAAACTTTATTGGACAATATATATTTGAATGATCAATTCAATAAATGTTATTACTTATTAAATGACAGCATTATTCTGCATGGTGAAAAATAAAGGAAGAGGGGTAGTACACCTAACAGCACGTCAGTAGAAACACTGGCAACAGATTTTCACTGACGTGCTCTTGACCGTATCGAACTATGCTGGTCCTTGTTGCCCTCTTTGAGTAGTAGTTTTATTCTTTTCTATGACAGCAAGCCTGAATTTTATTCCAAAAAAGACATGTGAACCTATTTATGGTACAGTCAACGACTGGTCAAGCTTGAAACTCGCAGTGCGACTCTAACCTGTTCGTCTATTGAAATAAAGACGATACAAAGTCCAATGTGTCAAGCTTGATGTGCTCTTGACTGAACCTTCCTTATTTTACGGTAATATCTTTCATGAATTTAAATCACATAGTAAACTGTAGATATAGAACCTATAGATCTGTTTGTGATTATCTGAAACTTTCTTTGTCAACTAAACAGAAAGTGGCTTTGACTTTAAAGATGATCTGATGCGATGTCTGCTGCAGCGTTCATGTATTCGGCAACGATGCGAATCAAGTTCTTTTGCGCCCTGCAGTTCGGTGCTCTGGGGTCTGAAGTCGCAATGACGGTGTTCGGTCACATTATGGTATCTCTCCGCGTTACGTTCTTTGTAAAGTCTGGTTCGATTACATCTTATTTGGTGACGACTCGTTCGGCGACGACTTCTTCAGCGTTCAGCGATATCTGGATCGTTGACGCCTCCTATCAGATTGAGAGTCGCCAAATTCTGAGGGATCGGGTCTGCAGACAGACAACAGATTCCAAAGTGACGGGTTCGGGTGCTTCTTTGAGGCTTGCCTTTGTACCCACAAGCAGACGCTTTAGCTGGTTAGTTTTCTGTATTCACTAATGAGACCTGCCTCCGTAAGTGTGATATGGTCGAGCCCTTGTCGAGAATATCGTGCACCCACAGCTCACCATGTGCTTGGACCATGACAAAGCAGTCAACAGTACCACAGACTGCTCAATGTGATGTGCGAGGCCGTTGCCACGGTCTCTCGTTCTGGACCTTCTGTTCTGGGGGCAGGGATGCTTGTTATGTATCATGGTGTGAGTGCGGGCAATTGTAGATCCCGCACTTTTTTGTCTTGGCCCTTGTCAGAAACGTACAAGATGACGTACACGTCATCCTTCAATATGGTCAGCGTTCCTCGAAGGACGTCTGTTGCTGTAGCTTCTTGCACTGTGCTAGGGTGAAGTCTTTTCTACAGCACATAGAAACCTTCTGGTGTTCAGTCTCAGTGAAGGTAGTGAAGACCCGGGCTGATTCTTTCCTTGCAGTTTTCCGGCTGGTTCTGGTGCTAGTTGCTTGCTGACGCTCTCGAATGGCTAAACTGGAATGTTATTTGCTGTATGTGCCGTTCATGTGCTTCTTGGCTTCCTGGACAGCATCATTATCTGAGGCTCACCAGGTTTCGGGTTGTAGATGTTGATGTCGCACCACTTGGTTCTCTGTGCGGACGCCATACCTTGAACATAGTACATACAATTATACAGGGTGTTAGGAAAAGTACCGATTTCCTTTAAACCACGTGTTAAACAAATTTCATGACCAGTTTATCTTTATTTTTTTTAGGGCTCCTTAGTCAACAAGGAACCCTTATAATTTCGTCATGTCCGTCTGTCTGTCCGCGGCTTAGCTCAAAGACCCTTCGTACAAGAAATCTGAAATTTAGTATGGATATGTATTTTATTCACACCGAGAAAGTGGTAAAATTAAATCTAAGAAAATATATTTTTTTAGGGTAAACAACAAAAAAGAATTAAGACTTTTTGACCTGTGTTTCCTCTCGGTTGTTTTTCAGTTTCATGTTCCTAAAACTTGGCCTGTATACATATTAATTTTTAAAATTAACTCCCATACTATACTTACCAGTAGCAAGAATTTTTAAGTTCTTATTTTTCGATGGAGCTGCTTCACAATCTGTCTGGCCGGACAGTGGAACAGACACTACTTTCTGGGCTTGCTGGTCTTGGGATGTAGAGGCAACGGGTTCCATTGGAGCAAAATCTACATTTTTCGCAACCTCAGACGAGGTGACCACTGTAGAACAAATATAAAATATATCAACAAACTGAGACAAGATCGAAAAATCACAGTTACCAATACTAATTAACTTTTGGACTAGTCAAAAAACAATCCTGTACAAAAACTAAATTAAAGCTTAATTCTCTTTAACGTGAATGTACTGAAGACATTAATGTATTAGCTTATTTAAAGAACTTTTAGAACCTATTAAGGCCATTCTCACTGTGTTCTGCAAATTTGGGCATTTTTGAGACGATATAAGTAGATAATTATTCTAGAAAAAAATCTGAGAAAAGAATATATGCTGACTATCCGAGTTTATCCTATAAATAAAAAATAACTTTGTTGGGTACAAAAAGTGATTTAACATCTCTTAAAAGAAATATAATTGTGAATGCGTGTGTACGAATGTAAGTTTGAATAGAGTGTGTATAAGTGTGTGTGTATATCTATGGTTGGTACATTTTTATTTTAAAATACCTTAAGAAAAAAATAATAAAGCAAAGCGCTTTTTTTCTCCCAAAATCCAACTAAATTTGATATTTCTCCTAAACGGATGGATGGATTTCCAAAATTTTTAAGCAAAATTATTTTTTATAAGTTTTTCTTGAAACTGTACAACCAATCAGTATGTACGTTCGGTCGTAACAGCCATGTTGCAGCGCACTCTTATATGAACTTTATTGACGTGTCAATGAAATCGACATTTGCATTGAGGAGAAAGAACCTTCATCAGCTGGTAGTTCATTTTGTATGGGAGGTTCATTTTTAGGGTTCCGATACCAAAATGGTAAAAAAAAGGAACCCTTATGGTGTCGCTCTGTCTGTCTGTCTGTCTGTCCGTCTGTCTGTCACACCTCTATATCTCAGCAACCACTTATGCTATCAACCTGAAATTTGGAATAGTTTTAGAATATAGTTGCCCAACTTAATTGCACAAGAAAAAAATTTGAAAAAGTATGATTATTAATATAAAGGGGGCCAAAATAGGGGGGGCCAAATTTCAAATTGTCGCTACTAGGTCGAGTGGGGTATCATATGAAAGGGCTTTACTTGTACATTTTAAAATATATTTTTGTATTTTTTAAAATTTCTTAGTTTTAAAGTTATGATGAAAAATGTCAAGAAAAATACCATTCCCCCCCCCCTTATCTCCGAAGTTTGAGTAAGGAAAAATCTGAATTAATTACAGTTGACAGAAGTTTATATAAACTTTACAGCAAAAATAAAACGATCTTTCTAAGTTGCACAGTTTTTCAGAAATCTGCAAAAAACCTTTACAAACAAATTTAGTTTTGCGGTCCTGAAAATGGACTTTATTGCTTCCAAAAATACTATAGGTATATCGGAACCCTCGGCGCGCGAGTCCGACTCGCACTTGACCGGTTTTTTTTCACTGCTTACACTCACTTATACTTTGATGTAAAAAATTGTTGTATCTCCGGTTCCTATAATCAGAGTATATGGAAATATTTCTTTAAATATCTTTAATACTACCAAGCCAAATTCTTTTGCAATTTTATAATAGGAAAAGTATTTTTATTAGAGATTAAAACAAAATATTAAATTTAAAAAAAATAATTAATTAACTCCTATACTATACATACCAGTAGCAATAGTTTTTAAATTCTTTTTTTTTTTCGATGGACCTGCTACATAATCTGTCTGGCCGGATAGTGGAACAGACATAACTTTCTGGGCTTGCTGGTCTTGGGATGTAGAGGCAACAGGTTCCATGGGAGCAACATCCATATTTTTCGCAACCTCAAACGGGTTGACCACTGTAGAACAAATATAAAATAAATCAATAAATTGAGACAAGATCAAAAAAACCGGTCAAGTGCGAGTCGGATTCGCGCGCCGATGGTTCCGATATACTTTTTGTATTTTTGGAAGTCCATTTTTAGGACCGCCAAACTAAATTTGTTTGAAGAGGTTATTTGCAGATTTCTAAAAAACTGTGCAACTTAGAAAGATCGTTTTATTTTTGCTGTAATGTTTACATAAACTCACAAACTTCGGAGATAAGGGGGGGGGCCTCGCATGTTACAAAATCTTCAAAGCCGAGTTTCGCGTAAGCAAATTTAAGTTTGTATTCCCTACAAAGTGTGTACAAAATGTATGCAAGGCAAACTTAACTTTTCTGTTGGCTAAAAAAGTTTGCTCGATACAAAACTATATCGGTTTGCCGCCATCTTGTTTTTCAATATTTTGATTTTTTTTTAATTTGCCGTCAAATTGATTAGGGTTTGACACATTCTTTTGTATGGTGGCTTTACTCCATCTCTTATGGTTTCTGCGGGCAGTTCACCAACATTTCACAACGACCTGATCTCCAACTTTCTATAGTTTTCCCAAATACACACCATAGCCTTCTATACAATCAAATTTTAAAAAATGCCTTAAAAAGTCTCTGGAAAAAGCTCTTGGAGCGAGTTTGCCCCATGCAAAACTTATCTGCTCGCCGCCATCTTGTTTTTAAATATTATGAATTTTTTTTATTCCTCGTCAAATTGCCCAGGAACTGACACATTTTCTTGTATACCGGCCAAGTTCCACCTCTTATGGTTTTTGCGGGCAGTTGACCAAAATTTCACATCGACCTGATCTCCAACTTTTCGTATTTTTCTCAAATACACACCTTAGCTTTCTATACAACAAAATTTTAAAATATCCCGAATAAAATCTCTGGTAAGAGTTCTTGGAGCGAGTTTGATTTTCGATATTTCACTGGTTCGCCGCCATCTTTTTTTCAAAATTTCAACTTTTTTTAAATTTTCCGTCAAATTGACCAGGGTTTGCAACATTTTCTTGTATGACGGCCACTCTCTATCTCTTACCGTTTCGGCGGGCAGTTCACCAGCTTCTAAACGAGTCCATGGAGACCACATTTTTATGACATCTTCCCATACATCCGGTGACCATATACAAGCACAATCATAGCCTATACCCCCGAAAATCCGCTTTCTGGGTGATTTTCCCCCTCGAATGGTTTTCATACAAACTTTACCCCCTCGCCGCCATCTTGTTTTTCACAATTCCAACTTTTTTTTAATTTGCCATCAAATTGCCCAGGGTTTGCAGCATTTTCTTGTATAGCGGTCACTCCCTATCTCCTACCGTTTCGGCGGGCAGTATACCAACTTGTCACCAAGAAGGTCATCACCACATTTTTTTTCGTCACATCGATAAACAACCCCACCTACTCCAGATCTGACTTGCGTTTATGGCCTCTAAAATTTCTCCTTCGGGGTGTTTTTCCACCTCAAAGTTTTTCATACAAACGTTTCTCGACCCGCCGCCATCTTGGTTTTTATATTTTTTATTTTTTTTCAACCCACCAACAAACTGCCCAAGGTTTGCTACATTTTGTTGTATGACAGCTTCCCTCCATCTCTTTTCGTTTTGGCGGGCAGTTCAACAACTTTTCATCAGGACCTCGTGGTCTACACTTGACAATTTTCCTTTTGGTTTCAGACACCTTCAAACATTTTCTCCATACATCATACCCTTCCAAATCTACTCCTTATACCCTAATAATTTCTATAAGTGAGTCACCCGAATCCAGCTTTATACAGGGTGTTAATTTAATTGCGTGCCATAGCTGAGGGGGTGTTTCAGTAATGATAAAGAAACACAAAAAAAATATAAAAAAAAATCCTACTTATTTTTTTTTATCATCAATGATATTTTTTTTATAATTTATTAGGTATTATGTTATGACGGTCCTTAGCCCGTTAAAGTATGAAGGGAAAATTGAAGTCACACACAAAAAAAGAAAGAATTACTTGATACTCGCGCGCTGGCTCGGTGATAGCGTGGTGGCCCTCCGCTTTCAATGGAGTTTATTTTTTTTTAAGTAGGATTTTTTTTTAATATTTTTTTTGTGTTCCTTTATCGTAACTGAAACACCCCCTAAGCTATGGCACGCAATTAAATTAACACCCTGTATATCCTGGGCTATCAAATCAAATAATAATAATATTGTCATTAACTTTTTAATTTTCAACATACCTGCTTCACGAGCTATCTGGCCGGAGAGTGGAATAGACTCAAATTTTTGGTCTTGGGAAGTTGACTCAACGGGTCCCATTGCAGGAGGACCTAGACCAACATCCGCAGCTTTCGCAGCCTCCAACGGGATGACTACTGTAATAACAAATGTGAAATCAGCATTGTATAAAGCACATGTTCTAGGATTGAAATAAATATTTTGAAAAACAAACAACTACGACTATAAAATAATGTTCATATTATAACATTAAACTATTGCCTCACTCGCATAGCCGTAGAGCCACAATTGAAGGGATGCTTGCCGGGGATAATAATAGTAGTCCTTGGTCCAAATCTAGTTTATATTATGTACTTCATATATTTCTTTTTTTAAATTATATTTATGAAAATTTAAAGCCTTTTTATAATATGTAGTTTCCAGTTGGATACCAGATCTACAGAAATTAAAAGTTATTTGTTTATATTATATTTTGAATTAAAATTTATTCATAATAATTAAAACAAAAACAAGCAAGTGCGAGTCGTACTCGTGCACCGAGGGTTCCACTAAAGTAAAAATACCGTCTTAGTTATGGACGTGCAATATGCAGAAGTGTATTAAATTCGCGCGAGTCCGACACGCACTTGACCAGTTTGTATTATTTGTTGCTATTCTATAGACCGTGACAATTGGAAAGAAAAAGGGGAGGCCTTTGCCCTGCAGTGGGACAAACCAGGCTAAAGAAAAAAAAAAAAAATTCTATAGCTAATGCACTATTTATTGGGCACCTATTTTTACACTTGCAAGTGTTTCCGTTTTAAAAACCACTTTTTATAAGGAAAGTTCCCTTAATTTATAACTTTTTTATTTTTATTCTTTGATGTACAGCGGCAACAGAAATACATTATCTGTGAAAATTTCTACTGTCTACCTTATGGTTCATGAGATACAGACAGACATCCTACTGACAGACAGACATCCCACTGACAGACAGACATCCCGCAGACAGACAGACATTGGAGGCATATTGATAGGGTTCCAATTTTTCACCCTTTGGGTAAGAAACCCTAGGAGGAATAACCTAAACAAATTTCTTGAAAATATTGCATTGTTGTCAATGGAGACATGATGAGGCATGATGAAATAATAAAATTCTATGCAAACACAGTCACAGGCAATATCTAAGAAAACATGAATTACACTAAACACAAAGTAACTCTAGCCCTGACTGTTACTTTCTGCGAACAATTCATTGCCTTCACCTGCCCCGCTCACTCCCGCAATTCATTTTCGAGTTCTGCGCACTAACGGTCAGAGCTAGAGAGAGAGGCCTATACCAACTTACCTTGGCTGCTTCTCGCCATATGCAGAGGAAAACCTTCAAGAAGTTCATCAGGAAGTGGAGGCCGTTTGAGACCAAATTTTGGTATGGCATGCTTCTTTAATCTGGTTTTTGATTTTGTGTAATCCCGTTTTCCAAAATGATTTCCACAAACATAGCGGAGATCATGAAGCTTTTCAATGGGCAAGTAAACAAGATCCTCTTTGCCTGCTACCTTGACCCACTGTTTACATCTATAAACAAAAAGATTTAAATTAGTTCAAATAAAATTACCTTTATTCTTTAGGCTCAGTTTTATTCTCATTTGAAACGCATTACTACTGTACACTTAGATAAATCAAATTGAAGAAAATAAGTGGCATTGATGTTGCAGTCTATAGATTTTGAATGAAGCATTTATGTCTTGCAATATTTGAAAAAAGTAAGCTAATCCATGGCTTACAGCTGTTGTACAGCTTGTCTTTTCTTCACAACAATACAAAACTTGTAATGTAACAAGTGTTTGGCATATGAATTACATAAATTATACTTACACATGCTCCCTTAAAGGGTCTTTCTTTTGCAAACAATAACTTTTCACCACAGTCTTTCTCTTTGATATCACAAATTTCACATTTTCTGCGTGCACCGCCCATTGTGATAAGGTAATGTAATGAAAAAAACAACAGAAAACAAAGCGAGTCCAATCTCAGAAAATTGCAGTTTTAATAGAGTCCTGTCTCACAAAAAAGTTTTATGCAGAGGAGAATAACACAAATATCACGATTTGTATTAGCAGAGCCCATTATAAATACAGTTAATGAAAAAACAATGGGAAAACAAACAGTGAGTCCTATCTCCATACGTTTCACTTATAAATTGAGTCCTGTCTCACAGAAAAGTTTGATGCGGACGAGAAAACTCTCAAACTCAACGCTATTTTACTAAATAAATCACAATATTCACAAATAAGAGAGATAAAAACAAAACAAAACCATCGATACGCAAACCATACAGGAAGACATTTTGTTTTGTGGTGATACCATGTTGAATCTTTCAAAATTTCTAATGAATAAGCTTTATGGCTCCGTAAATTGACTAAAGCAATTTTAACGATATTTCTTTAACTTAAACATGTCGAATGAAGATTTCGGATTAGAATCACTATAACATTACCGTCCATTTAAAGAAATTGGCAAATTTTAATCGACGTATTTTGCTACCACAAACATATTTATTTTTAACGCTAGCAGTCCACTGTCATTTTATGGGTTTGCCTACGAGAATTCCTCCATTCTCATACATTTTATTTTTTATATGAGAGTTTCTACCCACTGATATGAATGTTCTTGAAACGGGAGCTCACCACAATTGGTTACCATTAGTTGTGAGTAAAGTTGTAATATTTAATGATTTCAGACTTTTCCCTTTATTTGTACTGTGAGACCTAGCTTCTTGCCAAATTTCATAATTTTAGGTCAACGGGAAGTAACCTGTAGGTTTTGCTTTTTTGTATAAATGTATGGAGATGAGGACATAAAAAGCCATATCTTTTGATTGCGTCGTTGTAAAAAAATTAAATTTTCAGATCTTGTGTGGTTCATAGACTCTAACATATGGTATTAATTTCAACCTGATACCTCTACCCGTTCGTGGGATGAAGGGTCTTGACAGACAGACAGACAGACGGACAACAAAGTGATCCTATAAGGGTTCCGTTTTTTTCTTTTGAGGTACGGAACCCTAATAAGAGTAATTCAAACTCAAACTCAAAATAGTTTATTCATTGTTGGATATTAAAATATCTTAATGATAAAAGGTATATATATATAGAGCATCGAACATATTTGTATGGGGACTGGCATACCTACTTTCACCCCGCGGAGCCCCACTATGGAAAAAAAATTTCAGCGGCAGCTGATGAAACTGGTGCCATTCGAAAGAGTATTAAAATACAAACCAAAAATGATCTTTGATAAATTGTCCTAAGTGATATACTTTCAGAGATATTTTAAGTTTCTTTAAAAAAAAAAAAAAAATTTTTTTTTGGAACATGCAGGACTTCCTAACACACGTTAGCATAAGTGTTTACGTATTTTGATATTAATTACACCTCACTTATCCAAAATTGTGTAAACAAAAGCGCCATTTTTCTTCTCTTTCTTACCATCTTTACTACAAAGTTCTCCGGATCATAATATAAGGAAGAGAGAAGACATGTTACCATCCTTTCACACAAAGAGCATCGCTTCTTCATTCTTAATGCTCACAGTAAAGGAGTGGGACTCCCACTGTCGATTTTTTTTACTTAGTTTTTTTACTTTGTTGTAACTGACATTTATGATTGCCCACATCATTTAAATTATGCAGGACTTCTTAACACACGTCAATATAAGTATTTATTTCGATAAATTAAACCTCAAATACATCTATATATATAAAAGAAGAAGGTGACTGACTGACTGACTGACTGACTGACATATCAACGCACAGCCCAAACCACTGGGTCTAGAGATTCCAAATTTGGCATGTAGGTTCCTTATAAGGCCTAGGGGTGCACTAAGAAAGGGTTTTACAAAATTCCACCCCTAAGGGGGTAAAATAGGGGATGAAAGTTTGTATGAAAGTCCGTCAGTTTTGAAGTTAGGATCTTCAAAATTTGTATTTAGGCTGACGACTAAAAATCAATTATTACGTGTCTCAGGATTTTTGAAAATTCGACACCCTTAAGGGTGAAAAGGGGGATGAAGTTGAAAATTCTTTATTCTTAAAGTAAAATCCACATAATTTATTATTTAGGCATTAATGATGTAATTCTATGCAACGTTCATCACTGTTATTGAAATTCCACACCAAATTCAACCCCTAAAAAAGGGAAATGGGGTGAAAAAGTCTAAAAACCAATATGGGTATCGTTTGTATGGTTTATCGGGTCGCTGATTACGAAAACTACAACAATTTTGAAATCAAACGTGGTGGACGTGAAATACCATCATCCCCCTGGGGATGGAGTTGGGGTGCGATAGGTTTGAAATGTCTAAAAATCAATATGGGTGTCGTTTGTATGGTTTATCGGGTCGCTGATTACGAAAACTACAACAATTTTGAAATGCAACGTGGTGGACGTGAAACACCATCATCCCTTGGGGATAGGGTTGGGGTGCGATAGGTTTGAAATGTCTAAAAATAAATATGGGTGTCATTTCTATGTTAGGGATAGCGGTAAAATTGGCGTAAGGGGTAGGGATAGGGACAGGTAGAGGTAGAGGTAGAGAGGTAGAGTGGTAGAGAGGTAGAGATGTAGAGAGGTAGAGGGGTACAGGTACAGGTAGAGGTAGAGGGAGAAGGAGGGGAAGGGGGAGAGGGAGGGAGTGAGGGAGGGGGAGGGGGTGATGAAAAGGGAGAGGGAGGGGTAGAGGGAGGAGCAGGGGGAGAGGGAGGAGGGGGAGGGGGAGAGACAGGGGGAGGGGGAGGGGGAGAGACAGAGGGAGGGGGAGAGGAAGGGGGGACAGGGAGAGAGAGAGGGAGAGGGTTTTAGTTTTTCTCAATTACTTCTGCGAATTGGCTCTGTTTTGAAATATTACATTAAGGTGTCTCTCATCTCTCTCTTTACATTTGTTAGGATACTGCTGCTAAGTTCCTCTGTTCTGAGTAATTTATGAGTAACGTCTGTATATTATATAAAATTCAGCTGGATCTTGAATTATACTCATTGATTTGCGCAGGGTTATTCCTGTTTTTCCTTAGTTTAAAATTACCCCGAAATGACGGGAAAATATCCCATTGCTTCGGAAAACCAGTAACAACATAAATACGAAATCCACGCGAGCGAAGCCGCGGGCAACAGCTAGTATAAAATATTGCGTAAAACTTAATTTAAAAAATTTACCTTGAAGTTTGTCAGATTACCACTAGCTTTATCGTTCAAAAAAGCAACTGAAAAATATCTTTTAACAAAAGTGCTATTTTTCTTCTCTTTTTTGACATATTTACTACAAAGTTGTCGGGATCATAATAAAAGTAACGAGAGAGAACGTATGTTACCATCCATTCACACAAAGCGCTTTGTTTCTAAAAACAAAAAATATATCTTACTCCCAGTTAGATGATAATAAATAATAATATGCCGGAAAATGCCTAACGATCTTCATTTTATTTAATAAAGATATGTACAAGTTAAGTAAATCGATACAGTAGAGTAGAGTAAAGGTAGCATCTTAACTTACTTTATAAATATGTACAGCTAAGAGCACGTCACGCTTGACACTCGCAGTACGACGCCTACACGTTTGAAATAAGCACGGTACACAATCTAAAGTGTCAAGCTTGATGTGCTCTTAACTGTACCTCTATGTTAGTCGGTCAGACTTGCCCCGGCTATAACGCGTGAAAAACACCACGTTATGATGTAACTTGCTTTAAACAATAGCTGTATTTGTCTTCTCTTTCTTGCCATAATTGTCTCTGTCAGCGTCTACCAAGCGGTCCTAGTCGTTAATAGTGTGAGGTAGAGTGCATTATCCCTTAACATCCTTTCGCTCAAATAACAAATATTGCCGTCTCACTCACACACATATTTTATTACCCCGCTGCCAGGAGATAGATAGATAGATAGATAAATTCTTTATTGTCACACAAAAACAAAAACAATACACAGGAGACTCTTAAAACTAGGGTGGACAAAGGCGGTCTTATCGCTTAAAGCGATCTCTTCCAGACAACCTTAGTTGCTTGTAGGAAAATGTAAATAGTAACTGTAGTAGTGTGCCAATGCCAATAATATAGATAATATTTAATGTAAATACAACTACAATAAAAACAAAATATACACAAATAAATAAATAAAAAATACATATAAAATTATATATAAAATATATAGACAAATAGATAACATATAAATATATACAAACTCAGTTGCAAACTAAGGTACAATTTTATTAAGTAAGAAGTTATGCAGTTTAGATTTAAAAATAGGTAGTGACTTGGAGTGACGAATCTCAGATGGCAGATCATTCCAGAGACTGATAGCTTTTAAAGTGAAAGATTCCTGATGCCTGACCGAGTAAAGGGTATTTCCAACACATTATCAGTCTTGCCAGAAGCCAGGATGGAAGTATTATAAAAGGTGAAGAATGTGTTCTGAGGAGGTGGAAGGAATATTTTGAAAGTCTGTTTGAGAGAGAAAAAGCAGAGGCCAGCGAACCTAGGTCTTCTGTGGAAATGAATGAGAATGAAGAGGAGAATTGTGTAAGTGAGATAAGTATGGATGAGATTATGAAAGCGATGAAAAGTATGAAATCAGGTAAAGCAGCTGGGTATGATAGAGTGTCGGTCGAGATGTTGAAGGCTGGGCGAGGCATTGTGGCTAGTCAGTTGTACCGCCTTTTCAACTTGTGTTGGACGAACGGCCAAGTACCAGGTGACTGGTGCAAGGCTGTGATTGTGCCGCTGTACAAGAGAAAAGGGTCACAACAGGACTGCAAAAATTATCGCGGGATAAGCCTTCTCAGTGTCGTCGGCAAACTGTATGCAAAGGTTTTGATTGAAAGAGTGATGAAAGATACTGACGATAAAATATGGGATGTACAAGCGGGATTTAGAAAGGGAATGGGATGTACAGATCAGGTCTTTTCCTTACGGTGCATAGCTGAAAAGTTTTTGGCTAAAAATCAAAAAGTCTACTGCGCGTTCGTGGATTTGGAAAAGGCCTATGACCGAGTGGTGAGGAATGAATTGTGGTCAGCATTGTCTATGTATGGGGTAAACGGTCATCTGATTCAAGCACTGAAATCTCTCTATGAGGATTCCAGTGCTTGTGTCAGAATAAACGGGGCGTACACTGAATGGTTTAGCATCGAAAAAGGTGTTAGGCAGGGATGTGTAGCGTCACCTTGGCTGTTTAACCTGTTCATGGATAATTGTTTGATTGATCTGAAAGAAAGTATGTGTGGACTGAGAATGAATGAGTTACTCATCAAATGTCTTCTCTACGCTGATGACCAAGTTGTACTTGCGTCATCTGCTGACGAGTTGCAGGAGATGGTAACAATAATGAATGTGGCTTTGGACAAGAAAGGAATGAAAGTAAATGTAAGCAAGACTAAAGTAATGGTACTTGAAAGAGAAGAATGTATGACAGAGTGTACTATATTAATAGATGGTGAACAAGTCGAACAAGTGAAGGAGTTTGTGTATCTGGGCTCAAAGTTTACGAGAGATGGAAAGTGTGAAAGTGATATTGAAAGAAGAGTGAATGCTGGAAACATGGTGAATGGTGCCCTGCACGCCTTTATGAAGAGTCAGAAGGTGTCTCACAAGGCTCGTTTGGCTGTTCATGGGGGAGTTTTGGTACCAACACTGATGTATGGCAGTGAAAGCTGGGTATGGCAGAAGAAGCATGAAAGTAGAATTAATGCAGTGGAAATGAGAGCGCTAAGGAGTATGATTGGTGTTAAATTGAGTGACAGGATAAGAAATAGTGTGATAAGAGAACGGTGTGGCGTAAAAGAAGACGTAGTGACCAAAATCGAGAAAGGGATGCTGAGATGGTTTGGTCATGTAGAGAGGATGAATGAACGAAGATTGACGAAAGAGATCTACCAGGCGAGAGTGAATGGAAACGTTGGAAGGGGAAGGCCTAGGCGAACGTACCAGGACCAAATTCAGGACGTTCTGAATAAAGGCCAGGTTAAAAGTACCCTAAACCGACGAGCATGTATGAAAGGATTGATGAAAGTACAGGAAGCAAGGGAAGTATGTCAAGATCGTAGCAGGTGGAGGACTGTGGTCTCTGCCTACCCCAACGGGAAAGAGGCGTGATGTTATGTATGTATGTATGTATGTATCAGTCTTGGATCGCAAATCACGAGAGCGGTCAACACCAAGGTATCGGAAACGTTCTTTAAGGTATGAGGGAGTACGAGGGTCATGCAGTACGTTGTAGAGAAGTACAAGGACATGCTCATCTCGGCGCAACCTGATAGGAAGCCATTTTAACTTGCTCCTGTATTCAGACACATGGTCAAACTTACGCAGCCCAAATATAAATCTTCTATTGGAAATTATAGTAGCAGGGCGCGCACATAAACGATATAAGCACAATATTATATATTTATTATAAACTTTACTTTTACACTATTATAAAAACAGTTTGACGGGTTCTTACCACGATATGGATTTTTGATGAGTTTCCGATATTTCGGCGCTGTTGCAAGCACCATGATCACGGATGAACTGGAGTCTGTGGGTAGTTAAACTTATTGGCTTTTTTTATAATAGTGTTAGTGACCGCGAAACTCTCAAACAATATATTTTACTTTTACAGTCCGACGTGACATACAAACAATAACATCAAATCATGTTGACACAAGTGGACATGTGGTGGATTACCACCAGCCTGTACCTAGCCTTCACGGAGACTCTACTTCACGCCCCCTTAATCCACTACATGTATAACATGCATCACATGCACATACTGCAGTTCATATAAAATACAATATAGATTTATAAGAAATAAACCATTACTACAATCCATATCATATCATAAATGAATACCATATCCAAAAACAAACAATCATAATCAATATAATATATACTTCGACTAACACCCTTAACAGTAGTCCGTGAGCTCGTATATAGTATATTATTAAGTCACTCTAAATCACCCGCCCTCTTAATGGGTAATTTCTTTAAAGCTAACATAATCTTGGGGCCTGGCAGAGACTTTGTTAACATATCTGCCACCATATCCTGAGAAGACATATAACGCACCTCAACCGCCTCATTCATTATCGCTTCGCGAACAAAGTGAAACCTAATATCGATGTGTTTAGTTCGATTGTGGTTCATCTTATTTTTAGATATTCTGTGTGCCGACTGGTTATCATTATAAATAACCACTGGTTTGTCGCTACTATTATTAGTTAAGCTTTATAGCAAACTGCTCAAATAAATAGCTTCTTTCGATGCTTGGCTCAGACCTATGTACTCAGCCTCCGTTGAGGACAACGCTACGCACCTTTGTTTGCGACTTTCCCACGTTATTAAATTCTCGCCCAATTTAAACATTAGACCCGTAAAAGATTTCCTATCGAATGACCCACCCCAATCCGCGTCTACATAACCATGCAGCTCTAACTTTCCTGACTTTTGGAAAACTAATGCATAATCGGGTGTACCTTTCAGGTATCTTAGCACCCGTTTAGCACACTTGAAGTGTATTTCATCATAGCACGAATTAAATTGTGATAGAACACTAACGGCGTGCGCGATATCTGGCCTAGTATTTTGAGCTAAATAATTCAGACACCCTATAAGATTCTGATAAGGCAATCTGCAAACGGATTCTGAAGCTTTCTCTAATTTGAGACCTACTTCCATCGGGGTATTGACTGGTTTACAGTCCGTCATGTCAAAATCCTTCAAAACATTTAGAACGTATTGCTCTTGATCGAGATAGATACTCTTATCATCTCTCCTAAGCCTCATACCTAGAACGTGCCTAGCAGGACCTAAGTCCTTAACTTTAAACTTTTTCAGCAGCCCGGTTTTTAAGTTCTGCTTTTCTTTTTCGTGTTTACGAGCATAGAATACAAAAATATCGTCCACGTAAATAACTACTACTATTCTATCTCTATCACCTAACAGCTTTTGATATAAGCAAGGTTCTATCTTTGATTGCACGAAACCTAAATTAAGCATCTCCCTATCAAGCTCATGAAACCAAGCATTTGACGCTTGCTTTAGTCCATATAACGACCGTTGCAATTTACACACCTTGGTCTCTTGACCTTTGACAATTGCTCCTTTAGGCTGCAGCATATAAATGTCCTCCTTCAGTCTTCCATACAAGAAAGCAGTTGTAACATCCCATTGATCAATGAGCCAATCGTATTCAGTAGCTAATGAAAACAATAATCGCAAAGTCGAGCTTCTCACTACAGGAGAGTAGGTTTCGTTATAATCTACACCACGTACCTGAGTAAATCCTTTTGCTACTAGTCTAGCTTTATACTTTGATACCTTGCCATCGCTATCACGCTTGATTTTAAATACCCATTTGCACTGGATCGGCTTCTTATCACGCGGTAACTCAACAAGTGACCACGTTTGGTTCTCCTTCAACGATTTCAGTTCATCGTCCATGGCTTTCTGCCACAAATCACGATCTGACCTTGCTAGAGCCTGCTCTACAGTCATAGGATCGCCGTCAATCTCAGCCATAGCATTGATACACGTGCATGTATAGTCGATACGTTCTCGAGCAGGCAAGTTGTATCTTGGCTCACTATTTATTTCAATGCTCGGTTCAGCATTTCCTTCAGGTTCAACAGTAACTTCTTGAAGTGCATCGGATTCGGTACTAGTTGCTTCCGTTTCTTGGAAAACTTCTTCACTATCTGAGTGAGTATCTGCAGCTCTATTCACACACACAGGTTCTATTCGTTCCTCCTCTATGTTAACAGGAACAACTGTGCTCTTCGTCACTTTCGTACCATCGCCAGGAAAAACATTCTCTAGGAATTTGACGTCTCTCGCGACCGATACCTCGCCAGTCTGAGGGTGCATCAGTCGGTAACCTTTTGTAGTCTCACAGTATCCTATGAAAATCAAGGCTTCAGTCTTCATGTCAAGCTTTTGCCTTTTCTGCTTGGGTTTCAATGCATGCGCCAAGCACCCGAATATTCTCAAATGACTTAAGTCTACTTTCTTACCAGACCATAATTCCTGAGGTACTTTGTTCATGACAGCCTTTGTGGGGCTTCTGTTTTTTAAATAAACCACGGTACACACCGCCTCAGCCCAAAACTTCTTACTAAGTTTTGCTTCGCAAAGTAATGTTCTCGCTTTTTCTATAATTGTACGGTTCGTCCTCTCCGCTACGCCGTTTTGTTCAGGCGTGTAGGGGACCGTCTTCTGGTGCTTTATACCAGTCGTCTTCAAAAGCTTATCAAATGCATTATTGCAATATTCTTTGCCATTGTCACTTCTGAGACATTTTATTTGTTTACCTGTTTCTTTTTCAACTTCAGCTTTATATTCCTTGAATTTCTCAAAAGTGTCGCTTTTATTCTTCAAGAAATAAACATGCGTTTTACGTGTGTAGTCATCGATGAACAATAACATGTAACGAGAGCCAGCCCATGACGGCTCTTCCATCGGTCCGCAAACATCCGTGTGTACTATTTCTAAGGCTTGTTCGGCTCTTGTGCCCTGGTTTTTAAATGGAGCTTTAGTCGTTTTACCACTAATACACGGAACACACGGTTCGATTTTATCAGAAGACTTAAAATCAATTCCCGTAACAATTTGCTTCAAAGAAATCATGTATTTCTGACCTAAATGTGCTAATCTTCGGTGCCATAAATTTGACAAAACTTCATTTGACAATGTCAAATTAACAAAGCAGCTTTCTTTTTCTTTCAGTTTGAAAATTCCGCCAACTTCATTACAAGTCGCAACTACTTGGTCGTTTAGGTTTTTTATTGTACAACCTCTTTTGTCAAAATTTATTTCGAAATCCTTTTTAGTTAGATCACTCACCGAGATCAAATTCATCGATAAATTGGGTACATGTAAAGCATTTTTCAATGGAAGTTTAGAACTTTCATTCACTTTCAGTAAAGCGCTTCCTTGGCCTTTTACTGGAATCTCTTGCCCGCTTGCCACCCGAATTTTCATATTATACTTATTCTTTTTATATTCGAATAATTTGCTGGCATCATGCGTCATGTGATTGGAACATCCACTGTCGACGTACCATCCGTTTTTAATGATGTTGTCGGCCATGCTCATACACACATTAGCATTGGGGTTCTTTTTGCATTCAGATGCTTTATGCCCTACCTTATGGCATTTAAAACATTTGTATACTGGCTGTCGAGTGTTCGCTTTGTTTTTTGTAGCCTTACCTTTAGTGGTAGCAAAGGCTTGCTCACCAGTTCCTACGCCTGACTCGGCTTGTCTGTTGCCTTCTTGAAGCAATTTAGTTTTTATCTGCTCCAGGCTGATCTTTTGTCCACTGTTGTCTACAGCCATTATTAACGGGTTGTATTCCGTTGTTAATCCAGCTAACAATATGGAAATGATCCAGTCATCGTCGACTTTCGCGTCGATATCTGCTAACTGCTGTGCTAGAAACACGAAAACTTGATGTGCAGTTTTAGCGTTGTACACATGTGCATAACATGAGGGCTCTATCAACAAGCATAATGTGCTCCTTGCCTTTCTGTCCGTATCTTTTGCGGTACTGCTGACTTCTTCGGCTTCAACAATGTTCCACCAGTTCTTGGATTCCAGGAAATTCCGGACTACGAACTTCCAAATCCCAAAATCAGCTGCCCCCCGAAGTTTCTGTATACCACAAATTCCGGTAGACGACGAACTCTCTTCGTCCATTTTTACGAAACGTCAAAATCGACAGAAATTTTTTGCAAGATTTTTATTTACCTTTATATTCGGCGAATATCTGGGCCCAAAACCTATTGGAAATTATAGTAGCAGGGCGCGCACATAAACGATATAAGCACAATATTATATATTTATTATAAACTTTACTTTTACAGTCCGACGTGACATACAAACAATAACATCAAATCATGTTGACACAAGTGGACATGTGGTGGATTACCACCAGCCTGTACCTAGCCTTCACGGAGACTCTACTTCAGATTCAACTACCTACTCACACAAGTAAAGAAATCTGTTCGTGTCTTTTAGCTTCGTACAGGAGTGACAGAGATAGAAAGATGCATGGGTCTCCTTTGATTACTTATATCCGTACTCTTATTGCGAGCTTGATTCTAGCGGGAGGCGGAGAGTTACACTTCTTTACACGTTAGTGTAATATTATATTCTTTGCTTTAACTGTAAGTACTAAGAATGAAAAAGCGAAGCGCTTAGCGTGAATGGATGGTTACATATTGTATTCACTCTTACTTTTATTATGATCCTGAGAACTTTTTGTAAAGATGGTAAGAAAGAGAAGAAAACTGGCGCTTTTGTTTACACAATTTTGGATATTAGAGGTTTAATTAATATCTAAATAAATACTTATGCTAACGTGTGTTAGGAAGTCCTGTATAATTCAAAAGATATAGGCTATTATTAAACGGCAGTTATCCTTTCAGTTGACTTAGTTTTTTTACTTTGTTTATAACTTACATTTATGATTGCCCACATCATTTAAATTATGCAGGACTTCTTAACACACGTCAGTATAAGTATTTATTTCGATAAATTAAACCTCAAATAAATATAAAAGGATGGTAACATGTCTTCTCTCTTCCTATTATTATGATCCGGAGAACTTTGTAGTAAAGATGGTAAGAAAGAGAAGAAAAATGGTGCTTTTTGTTTACACAATTTTGGATATTTGAGGTGTAATTAATATCAAAATACGTAAATACTTATGCTAACGTGTGTTAGGAAGTCCTGCATAATACAAAAAATTATTAAAGAAATTTTTTTTTCTAAGAAACAAAATATCTCCGAAAGTATATCACTTAGCACAATTTATCAAAGCACATTTTTTGTTTGTATTTTAGTACTCTTTAGAATGGCACCAGTTTCATCAGCTGCCGCTGAATTTTTTTTTGTTCATAGTGCGGCTCCTCGGGGTGAAAGTAGGTATGCCATTCAGGTAGGATGCTCTTTATGCACGATATAAGCTTTCAGAAAGTTTTTATAATATTTTACAGTTTTATGCATGATTTTAATTGATCTATTTTATTATAATTATCTTGAGTATAAATAACATCATCAGCAGGACCCTTGCATAAAACATTTCTTTTTTCGTTTTGGTACTTACAACTAAAGGGCATTGATTAAATTTGTATGGGTCCTTGGCTTTTTTTTTTTGCAGCGGCCACTAATAATTCTTTTGTTATTTGATAGTATTACTCTAAAGAAACATAACCATGAAAAAAGTTTTGCCGCATCTAATATCGTGGCTGAGATACAGGGTATTTTTTTCTACCAGAAGAAGAGAAGATGGGCGTTAATAATTGTTTGGAAGGTTTGTAAAGAAATGGAATATCAGGTCCAGGTCAAAATTGTTTAACGGCCCTGCCAAAACGGAAGACGTAGAAAAGGACCGATAAAACAGAAGTGTAGCAAAACCTTTAAGTACTATGATGAAAAATGACAGAAAAATACCATTCCCCCCACATAAACTATAAATTAATTATAGTCAATAAAAGTTTATGTAAATACTACAGCAAAAATAAAACGATTTTGCTCATTTGCACAGTTTTTTAGAAGTCTGCAAAATACCTATCTTTAGAAACAAATTTAGTTTTGCGGTCCTTAAAATGGAATTCATTGCTTCCAAAAATACTATCGGAACCCTCGGTGCGCGAGTTCGACTCGCACTTGACCGGTTTTTAGGGTTCCGTACCTCAAAAGGGAAAATCGGAAACCTTAAAGGATCACTTTGTTGTCCGTCAGTCTGTCTGTCAAGACCCTTTTCCCAGGAACGCGTGGAGGTATCAAGCTGAAATTTATATCAAATACTCTATTGTCCCTTGGAGCTGTGAAAAAAATAAACTTCTAAGCCAACGCAAGCAAAAGATACTACAGCCGTTTATGCTGCAAATTTTTGAAACTCGCAAGGGAATCAAAACCTACGTAGGGTACAATGCGCGCAGCCAAAGATGAGACTTGACAAATCACGTGGTTATACCTGCGCAGTAGATGGTTCGCAGGCCATTTTAGTGGCAAGACTGTACCTGTGCAAAATCCCCTGTACTAGCATCTGACCGGTCTCATCATTGTACTTTTCGTGAACTCAGAAAATTGCGAAAAACATAAATTTTTAGTTACATCATACAATAAAAATATTTTTAATTATTTTAAGCTTACTACCACTTTATATTTGATATGAATTTCAATTTAATACCTCTACGCGTTCATAATGAACGAAAAGCGAAAAGGAATCTACTGGGACAGTGTGACCGCGATATCTCTTCTGGTGGTCTAAAAAGAACTAAAATTTTTCTTAGTGAATTGGCAAAGAGACAGGTGTATAAAATCTTCAAGACTAGCGAAGCTGTCAACTGCACAGATATCGTGTTCACGCTGTTTGTAGATGGATGACAGGCGCGGCGCTGATGTGCTGCCGCCGTCATTCAAATGCGAATCGGACTCGTGCGCCGAAGGTTCCATTTAAATATGTAATGTAATAAAACCTACATAAACTTCTATCGACTATTATTAATTCCGATTTTTTACTTAACTTTTTTTTAACTTGATATTCAGGGCGACATAAAATTTTTGCTCTGCTTATACTATAAAACAGTGGCTAGACAAGAAAACCGGGGTTTTTATTGCGTTAAATTTTATCAGGTACTCAATAGAAAACAATTAAATGGTCTGGTTTGCCAAAAGTCTTTAGATTTTTTTTATGAATTTTGTGTATTTGTTATCAGTATAAGCTTGTCTATTGCGAGAAATCACTTTTGTTCGCCTTGAATAACACGTTAAAAAAATACCGTCTATTTTCAGATTTTTAAGCTTGTCTGTTGTGGTTAAAGCCCAGTCAGTATAAGCTACTCTTTTACAGGCAATCACTTTTGTTCGCCCTGAATATCTCGTAAAAATAAACCCTTTTCAGATTCTCAGGCTTGTCTGTCTGGTTATCTTGTCTTGTCAAAGTTTTTATATCACTACTCATCAGCCCCCATCTTTTGGCATGATAATTGTTTTTGCTGAAGATCACGTTTTTTTGTCCTTTTTCATTTCCAGACAATGGCCTCCTGAACACCGGGCTCCGGTCTGGAACTTCTTACATATTTTTTTGTGATCCTCTTAAAAGCATCTTCTTTTTTCGCCTTATCGCGTTAAATTTTATCAGGTACTCAATAGAAAATAATTTAATGGTCTGGTTTGCCAAAAGTCTTCATATTTTAGTCCGGTTTTTGTGTATTTCTTATCAGTATACGCTTCTCTATTACAAGCAATCACTTTCGTTCGCCTAGAATATCACGTAAAAAAAAATACTTTTCATTTACAGACAATGGCGTCCTGAACACCGGGCTCCGGTCTGTAACTTCTTATATAGTTTTTCGTTATCCTCTCATAAAGCCCCATCTACTGATACATCTCTTTGTCGCCCTGATTATCACGGGAAAATTCTGGTCGGCTCCTCTACCATAAGGTGGGCACATGCATATCAGGTCCAATTTGTGTAACCTTTTTTTGCGCAAAAAATGCACAAATTATGCGTCACATCGGTCAGCTAAGAACATTTTAGGAAACAGATAAAAATGTTTCAACAATAAACCTTATAATTCGTCAACCGACAACTGATTAAGTATATGACACTAAAAAGGGGTAGAAAGAAGCTCATTCCAAGATTTTGGAAACCCACGGCACATCCCCACAATGAAGGTAGGTAAGAAAACATCATCGTGCGTTCCATTATACGAGTAGGCATTGAATATACTAGAACCACCAACAAACTGATTTGACCACCTTTAACTGTATTTTACTACAGAGCAATTTATTTTTATAATTATGGTACTTAGTAATTTAACCGACTCCAAGATAAAAAGGTAGAAATGAAAGATTTTCTTAAAAAAAACGATAGCTAAGGCAAATGTTTATCTCGGTAAATATGTTTTTTTGAGTCCGGTGTCAGCATGAATATTATTATATTGCACTTGGTATAGTCGTGGTACGCAAAGAACTGCATATCTCTGTTTTATTCTTAACTAAAATTAAAGTGTGCATTGGCCCCATAAAGAATAGTTGGAAAATTCACCGAGATAAAAACCTACATTAGGTTTAAACTTTATATTTTATAAAAGATAAAACTTTCATTTCTCCAATTTTATCTTGAAGTCGGTTTGATTTTTTACCCAAAGTACCCAAGTTTCGTACCCAAAGGGCGAAAAACGGGACCCTATTAAAAAAAAATTACCCTACCCATTGTGCCATTGAGCCATCGTTGTTTAGAGCTCGTTGAGTAAGATAAATACTAATGTATTTTTTGTTTTAAAAATATTTTAAAAAAGGGAATAAGATACAATGGGCAGAGTGATGTGGCATCGGCACGCTTGTGCAGCGCTCACAAGTCGCTCGCCTGGCTTTTATTTAGCGAACCTCGCGGCGAAGAAAAAGGCGTGGTTTCTCCCACCCTCCGTGCACGTGGCAGGACATGGTCAATTTCTAGCCAGGTATGGACTTGCCTCCGATGACAGTTGTGTTAAGACAATTAGCACCGGTGGAAATCCTTTGCGGCCATACCATGCCTAAATCTTGAAGCTGGTATGCATACCAGCTTGTGAATATTCACTTACTGGGAAAATATCCGGGTGAATTATGGCGTGCAGGAGCTGGGCGAAGAAAATGCACCCTCGGCGTTCTTATCAGGCGCAAATGGGGCACACCAACTCTGATTTAAAACCCAGTACACACAGCTAGGCAACAATGTCCTTCGTATTGCTGGGAGGCCTTCGATGGCCAGTGTGAGTAGCTTCTTCGGCTTGGTTTAAAGTCTTGTAGATCCCCCAGCTTTGCAGGGGGAGGCGGCTGTTAAGGACTGGAACTGGATGAAGCTTCTTTCTTGCAGACTACGCGCTTCGACTGGTGATCAAGGTCTGGGTTCCAATGTTGACAGATATCCTTCTCGTAGAGAGCTGACCAGGGAATGTGTCGAGGGTTGGCTTGATCTCCGTGTATGCGTGGTTAAGCTTTTGCAGTCAAGAGCACGTCAAGCTTGACACACGACTTTGCACCGCGTCTTAGTCAACGTAGTGACGGAACTAGTACTGCGAGTGTTAAGCTTGACCTGCTTTTGTCTGTTCGATGCAGACAGGTACGCGAAGTCGTCAGTTAATATGGCCAGCTTGATATCTCCATGGAGAGGGATGACGTACAGGTTAGGGACAGGCAACAGACTGTCTTGAGGCATGCGGACTCGTATGTGGAGAAGAGAGTTCGTCTTCCACAGTGACCTAGAACTTCCGAACTTCCTAACTTCCTTTCAGAAACCTCATAGACATAGTGCAGATTAAGGGTAAGATGGTCAAATGGCTAGATGATAAATCAGCTGGGCTACCACGCAGAGACCATCCATCATCATAAATTATCATATTTCATCATAAGTCGTTATAAGTCATCACAAATCATGATTAGTTATCATCATTAATTGTGTTGTTTTTGTTAAGATTATTATGTTTGTGAACGCACCTTCATAGACATTGAAGTATGACAGTTTTTTATTATCTGTAGTCGCTTTGCCTCCAAAATGTAAGAGCATGTGGAATGTGAATTTTATAAAATAAAAGGCATTAAAACAACTTAAATGTGTTGTATTTCATCGGCGTCGGCTAACAAAAAAATTAACAGCAGAGCGTGGTTGATCGAAAGCAGTAAGTAGAAGTGATGGCGACCTGCAATTTTCCGAAACTAAACGATGGCGTCACCTTCGCCAATTGGAAATTCCGTATAAAGATTTTGCTAGAAGAACGAAGTCTAGGAACTGCTCTAAAAGGGTATGATAAGAAAAATGATAAGGAAATAGAAGTCAACGCAAAAGCAAAATCAATAATAGTGCAATGTTTATCGGATAAATACTTGGAAATTGTAAAACAATGTGACAGCGCCGCTGACATGATCACAAAGCTTGAAAATGTGTTTGAACGCAAGAGCGTCTTTAATAAATTGTTTTTGAGGAAAAAACTACTTACCTTGAAGTGTCCAAAAGGCGGAGACTTGCAAGATCATTTCTTGAAATTTGATAATTTGATTGCACAACTGGAGTGCTCAGGTTCAAAGGTAGAAGAAAGTGATAAACTATGCCATCTATTTTTAACCCTCCCTGAGGAATATGAAACAGTTATTACAACTCTTGAAACAAGAAGTGATGAGCTGACACTGGACTTGGTAAAATCAAGATTGCTCGATGAGGAGTTCACATCAGAAAAAGAAGAAATAATAAAAGAATTAGAAAATTTGAAGAACCAATGTCAATCAAAATTACAAGATAAAGAAAATGAGAAACAAACAACTACTACAAGAAGTGGAAGAACAACGACAGCGCCAAAATACCTAAGTGAATACGAACTAAATGAAGCCTACTGTTTAATTATTAATAACGAAGAAGACCCTACAGACTATGGAGAAGCTATGAAGAAAGGTTGGAAGGACGCGATAGATACAGAATTGAAAGCACTAAATAAAATGAATACTTGGACAGAGACAGACTTACCAGCTAATAAGAAAGCCATAGACACAAAATGGGTATTCAAAACTAAAGAAAATTAATTGAAGAAAGCACGTCTAGTGGTCAAAGGATATCAGATGAAAGAGGAAACAGATTTTGGCAAAAACTATGCACCAGTAGCAAGAATATCTACTGTAAGAACTCTACTAGCACTTTCAGTACAGAAAGAATGGAACGTGAAACAGCTTGATGTGCCTACTGCATTGCTCAATGGTTTACTAGACACTGAAGTATATATCAAACCACCAGAAGGAGTCTCAGTAAAAGAAAAGAAAGTACTAAAGTTGAATAGAGGCTTATATGGTCTTAGAGAAAGTCCAAAGTGCTGGAACCAGAGATTTAATGATTATGTAGAGAAAATAGGATTCAAAAGATCACAACATGACTTTTGTCTATATTCCTCCCGGACCTCGGTGACGAGCGGACGTGCGTGCGCATAAGTTAAAATTCATCCAATTTAATTCCACTGTTCAAAAAATCGATCGATATAATAGGAGACCACAAGCGTGCAACAGGTGGTTCCAAGCTAGTTGTAACTACTGGTTACTACATATGCATCGAGCCGACGCACACAGCAACGAGGTGAGATTAAACTAATACAGTTTTACGCACTTACGCATCGCAATCTGCAAACAATCCCTGCTTGTATTGAAGATAGAGTCGTGTACACACCAAATGAGCTTCAACGATTTATTCTGAACTACTGTACCATATAGTCATAAAAGTTGGATAGATATAAAATATATTACTGTTGCCTGATCTGCTCTATACAAAAAAAATCAACATGAATTCCGCTTCCAACCCGGACCTCACTAAAACTTCAGATAATTCCACGCCCATAAAATTTGATGCTTCTCGGTTCAAGCGTCCAAGAGAAGATTTGTCGCGTGAAGACCTCAATGCATTTACTAAAGAAATTAAACAAATGCTGAGTGAGTGGAAATCTGATCAGGACACAAAATTTGAAAAACTGAATGATAATCTAAACAATGTACAAGATAGCGTCAAGGATATGAAAAAAGACATGCAAATGCTTACCAATCAAAACAATTATTTGCAAGCTGAAGTTGATTCTATAAAAGAGCAGGATTCAGTACGTGATGAGAGAATAATTCTTCTAGAGAGGAAAGTAGAAGATTTACAAAGAAAAAGTATAACTAGTTTTGTTGAAATAAAAAATGTTCCGCAGCAAAAAAAAGAAACGAAAAAAGATGTGTTGGATCTTGTTCTGCGTATAATCAGGGCAGTCGATGCCGATGTTCCGGCTTCTGAGATTAAAAACGCTTATAGACTGCGTACGAGGGGTCCATCTAATCCAATACTCGTTGAATTTTCCAACGATTCTTGCAAGTACTCCATCCTGTCGGCACTTAAAAAATACAACTTGAACAATCCTACCATGAAATTTAACTCGTCTTTCATGGGACTTGGCAACTCAACTATTTACATCACCGAACACCTGACAAAGAATTCTAGCAGAATTTTGTATTTGGCAAGACAACTTAAAAAAGGTGGTAAAATCAAACAATGCTGGACTGCTAACGGCAAAATCTTTATTCGTCAAGCTGAGAACGCTCCGTCTATCCCAATCACCGAAGAATCACAGTTGGATGCATTTGACCCTAAATGACTATGCACACAACTATTATTATTTAATGTTTATGATAATCTTTTAGTTTCTAACTCTGTTTGTTTGTATAAATTAATTATGCAATACCTCATCGTTTTCTATGCTCTATTTACTGTACCAATTGTACTCTCAGCAGCAGCATCTTATTCTACTCGATATCTACTTTATAATGTAAATGACAAATCTTGATCTGATTATGGAATTGGATGCAATTACCGCAGCGCATGCTATCGAATGTAACACTGAAGAATGTGCTGCACTGATTAAAGATCAACGTAAAGGCCTCAAAGTTATTGTCCAAAACATCAGAAGCATATATAAAAATTTTCTAGCTTTTGAGATTCTCTTAAAAAGGTTACGAGTATGTTTTGACGTTCTGGTTCTAACAGAGTGCTGGCTTCATGAGATGAAGCCACTTCCATACTTAAATGAATACACTTCCTACTTCTCAACCAAATTACTAAATAAAAATGACGGTGTGGCAATATATGTTAGGCAGGGAATCGATGTCAACGTAGATGAACCAGTTTTCCACGGGGCAAGCTGTATGATCATCAAAATACCCAAAATTAGTACTGCTATCATAGCGCTGTACCGTTCCCCATCCAAGGAAAATAACACTATACACATTTTAGAAAAATTTTATGACTCTCTCGAATCCGTGGTTAACCAGTTAACAACGTTCCAGAATATTTGCATTGTCGGTGATATTAATATAGACATCAGACCGTTTAGTGATGACTCCAAAAAAGATGACTATCTTAACCTTCTTGCTGAACTAGGGATGCTCCCTGGGCACTACTTCTCGACTCATATAAGCGGATCTTGTTTAGATCACGTTATTCTTAAAAATAAATCCCCATCACATGTTTTTGTGGTGGATTCTCCAATTACTGATCACCACGCAGTGCTCTGCTGTATCGACAATAATAATACTAACACTTCATCAGTTCCTAATTGTACTAAAAGTGTAGACTGGGACAGTGCCGTGACCTACCTAAATGAAATGGATCTGTCTCATATTTATAAAGCTGAAACCGTTGATATAAGCGCAAAATGTTTAGTAGAGGCAATTCAAGAATCTATTGAAAAGAATACAAAGGAATTTTTTGTACCATGTCGTCGACGCACTATTAAAAGCTGGATGACCCCAGGTCTTCTACGTTGTTCTAAACATCGTGACTTCCTACATCGACAGTCCCTAGCTAATCCTAACGACAAAATAGCCAAATTATCGTACACAAGGTACAGAAATTTCTACAACCAAATCATACTTAATGTCAGGAATAACTTTGATCGTAAAAGGCTTCACCTTGCATGTAAAGACTCCAAAAAAACCTTCAGTATTATACGCGAAGTAACAAACACTGCCAAGGAGAAATCCACCCCAATTCAACTTTTACTCGCTGACCACGGTGAAGATGATCCTATTGAATATGTCAATAATTATTTTGCCAATATTGGACGAACTATGGCTGAAAAGATTACTGTACCCTCAGAGCAAATTAACAACTACATAAACAACATACCATCACAATCGAACTCTTTCTTTCTAATAGATACAGACGAAAAGGAAATCGAAACACTTATCTTAGGCCTTAAAGATAGTTCTGCAACTGGTAGTGACGAGATACCTTCCAAATTTCTAAAAAAAGTTAGGCATATTATAATACCTGTTCTTACATTTATTTGCAACAGATCCTTTAAAGATGGTAAATTTCCTGATATCTTCAAACAGGCCCTAGTTCATCCGATTCACAAGGGAGGTGACAGAGGCAGTGTCAACAATTACAGACCCATCTCAGTCTTACCTGCATTATCAAAAGTACTAGAAAAACTTCTTAATAAAAGACTTTTTAACTATTTAAACAAATTTAATATATTGTCGAACTCTCAGTATGGTTTTCGTGCTAAACTATCAACTGAGGATGCTGTGGTTGAGCTCACCAAAGTAATCTCAACTAATCTCGACAAAAAGATGAAAACCTTAGGCATCTTCCTCGATTTAGCAAAAGCTTTTGACACTGTCTCTGTCCCTATCCTTCTTTCAAAGATGGAAAAATATGGAGTAAGGGGAATCCCTTTGCTTCTTTTTACCGACTACCTGAATAATCGAACCCAACGAGTAGTTATCGGCGGAGCTAGAAGTACATTCACAAATGTAAGCTTTGGAGTTCCGCAGGGCAGCGTACTGGGCCCAACTCTCTTCTTGATATACATCAATGACCTTTGTAATATGTCGTTACAAAATGGCAAAGTTTTCACCTACGCCGATGATACGGCATTGGTGTTTCAGGGAGAGACTTGGGCGGAATGCTATGACCTCGCGGAAGTAGGCTTTCGGCAAGTTTTGTCTTGGTTGGAAACTAATCTACTAACCCTTAATCTACTAAAAACCAAATATATTCCTTTTTCCATAAATAAACGCGGTGTCCCCAACTCCAATCTCATAATCAGGGCCTTTGATTGTAATAACTGTGTTAAAGTCGGGGCCAGCTGTCTATGTTCAAGAATCGAAAAAGTTAACTGTATTAAATATTTGGGGGTTATTGTGGACTGTCATCTTAATTGGAAACCCCAAATTGAAACTGTTGCTATTAGATGTCGTAAATTAATATGGATATTCAAAAGATTACGAAAAATTGTTGATCGAGATCTTTTAAAACGCATTTATTTTGCTTTGTGTCAATCCATTATTTGCTACTGCATTTCCGCATGGGGTGGTACACATAAAACCAATATTTTTAGACTTGAAACTACACAGCGCGCTATTCTTAAAGTCATGTTTTTTAAAAAGCGGCGTTTTCCTACTGTTAGTTTATACTCAATGTGTCAAATTCTCTCAATCCGTAAACTTTATATTTTAAATACTGTAATTAGACTTCATTCTTCTATTGAATATGACCACCAATTATATTCCTATAATCGTAGTACACGTCCAATATTAAAAAGTAAATTTTCTCCACACTCCGACTTTGCCAGACATCAAAATATTTTTCTCTCAATATATCTTTATAACAAGCTAAACATTTTTCTTAACCTTTACCCTAAAAATATCCACGAATGTAAAAACATATTAAAAAAATTTCTTCTTAACTATACATACACTGAAACTGAATCACTACTATTAGTTTCCTCGTGAACTTAAGACCACTGGGCGGTAACATTTGACCTGAGCACCCGAGTCTGTACGCACCGTCATTCTTTATTCTTTACAATTAACATGTTGACTGACTCCTTCGATGCAATGTTATCCTAGTACTTCTGTTGTGAAATGACACGACGTCATAATACGTCATCTTCCCTCGGTAGCGTGACTGAGCGTGTGTGAGTCCGATTCCATTAGAATCTAGTTAAGTATGATAACAACTTATAACTACCGTCATAAATTATTTGCTGCTGGGACGTTTTACCTCCTTTCTTTAGTTTAGATTTTGGTAAAAATGTGTATATTGTGGTAGTGCGTAATCGTAATAATGCGTAAAATATATAAAATTTCATTTGTTTGGACAGCAAAATCTGTCAAATGTAGTAAGTAGTAAAGGTTGCCATTATTATTATTTTATTTATTATGTGCTAAGTTTAGATACATTTTCTTTTGTTATCACATTTATTGTATTAAATTTTCTAAGGGTTTTAATCAATGACTCTCACCGTGCCCTGGAGGGGGCGCTGGACCCTGTAACACAGGTGATACCTAGAACAGGCACCAGCGCAACCTGTATTTGTGTTTACCACATACCTACCTACTGTAAATGTACCTATTGTAAAACTTGCACCTTTCTTGCACCTGGTTTGTGTATGTAAACAAATTCTACCCATGTGTTCTAATAAATTGATTTTGTATTTTGTATTTGTATTTTTGTATATTGGAAAAGAAATAAATGTATACATGCTTATCTATGTTGATGATATAATATTAACAGGGACAGAAGAGAATATAGAAAAAGTAGTACAGAACCTTAAAGAAGAATTTCAAGTAAAAGACTTTGGTTACCCAAAATCATTTCTTGGTATGGAAATTGAAAAGCAGAAAAATGGACTTAAAATTACACAGAAAAGACAGATTGAAAAGATGAAAAATAAATTTAATATGACAGAATGTAATGAAACAATTGAAAATGACTTACCTTATCGTCAGCTGATTGGAAGTTTGATGTTTGTAGCAACCGTTTCTCGACCTGATATATCTTATGCTATTTCCTATTTGAGTCAGTACTTAGACAAACCAACAAAGAGTCTATGGAAGCAAGGAAAAAGAGTACTCAGATATCTCAAAGGAACCCAAGATACAGGATTGATTTATAAGAAGTTAGACACTGACTATCTGGATACATTTTCTGATGGTGATTGGGCAGGAAGTAACTCTGACAGGAAAAGTATTTCAGGATCTGTAACTCTCTACAATGGATGTGTTGTAGCTTGGTTTTCAAGAAAACAAGCCTGCGTTGCCTTGTCAACAGTTGAAGCCGAATATGTGGCTGCAGCAACCAGTGCATGTGATCTTCTATATCTGAAAGGACTTTACAGTGACTTAAATGGACTGGACAGTGATGTATTGTGTACACTTTATATGGACAATAAGGGTGCAATTCAAATTGCTAAGTCTTTTGAAAATAGTAAACGTGCTAAGCACATTGATATTAAGCATCATTTCTTAAAAGACATTTTATGTAGAAAATTAATTTGTGCCGAATATGTTTCAACTCATGAGAACTTAGCTGATATGTTAACAAAATCATTGTCAGAAGAAAAGCTTTCTTTAATGAAAGAAAGACTGAACATTCTCTGTTAACTTGTAGATTTATTTTTGCTTACTATGTTATTTGTAGCGATTTCAGTCTAGTATAGACTTTCAATCGAGAGGGGGTGTTAAGATTATTATGTTTGTGAACGCACCTTCATAGACATTGAAGTATGACAGTTTTTTATTATCTGTAGTCGCTTTGCCTCCAAAATGTAAGAGCATGTGGAATGTGAATTTTATAAAATAAAAGGCATTAAAACAACTTAAATGTGTTGTATTTCATCGGCCTCGGCTAACAAAAAAATTAACAGTTTTAGGTCAGGCAGGTTATGTACTTCTTCATTGGTCATCAACCTTTTTGGTAATATTTTTAATACATTAAGTACTGGTATCCCCGTCTTTGACACATTTTTATGTCATGCTAAATGTTGTTTAAAATCGCGTATTTTTTCTGCAAAAACATTGAAATATTGTAGAGTAAATGGCTGCAAAATTGATAGTTATGCTATTTGCGGAATATTCTTCTATGGGTATCCATTATTCCTTTATTTTTTCTATGAAAAAGCCGAACTGTTTTACGTATGAAGTAGGGTGGCTGTAATGTACGATATTTGAACACAAAGGAAACTAAAAAGGTACAACCACATCTGAATCTGCAGATCTGCCCATAAAACTGAACAACTTGTCCCAAAGAACATTATGATGAAATAACATTATGATGAAGATATCTGAATCTAAACATGAAAGAGAAAAACAGCTTGCATAAGTTTTAAAAGAAAATCAAACAAATCAACCGAACCTGTACTGTTGTACAGTAATAGGAAAATAATACATCTGTGAATTCATAATTCATAATGTGAATTCTTAAAGTCTCAAAAGTGATATTTTATCACCCGGTGATTTTCGAGAATTCCCTGGGCTTTTCTGGAAAGCAAGAAGAAAGAAATGAAAAAAGGAAACAAACAAAAAGAATGCTCCTGCTGAAAAAACTGACCCAATTGTTGAATATTACCGAGTGATAAAATATAATTTTTGAGACATCAAATAAGACAGTGGGTGCTGTGGGCGGTGGTGGTGACCACTTACCATCAGGTGGCCCACCTGCTCGTTTGCTCACTTTTAACATAAAAAAATATCAAATGTACCCTGATAATCTGTTAAAAATGTGAACCATAATACATAAAAAGAAACAATCAATCACTTTTGAATTTTTCGGGTGATAATTATTTATCATCCGGTGTTATTCAAGAATTGAGCCCAAGGTACTCATGACATGCTTGAATAATATTCATGACATGCACATACTATGCTTGAATAATATTCTCATGTTGTACTTGACATCTCATGAAACGTACACTGTACGTACATTACGATGCCCACGGGTGGAGATGGTTGGTACTATACTTTGCCGGCCTAAACGAACTTGACTTTATTTACCTCTATGACTCTATAATTGAGCCACGAGACAAGCGAGGATTTTAAGACACGAAACACTTTGTTGCCGAGGGAAGCACAACTTATCTGGTAGAAACTAAAGGATAATATCCTGCCAAATAAAATATTTAAAATGAAGCTGCTGTTCCAGAGGGCTTTAATAATATTACATCCCCAAGCGTAAAATAGTAAGGTCACCCTACTGTGTGAAAGAGATGCCACCGCGACTATTGAATATACTCGTCGTCACGCTTTTTTTGGCCATTCATCTCTCCTTCCTAGAGCGAAGCGTGGGTTAAAACCTTGGTACTATACGAACAACATATATACTAATCTGTGATTTGGAATGGAATGGATTTAAGCGCGCTCACGTGTTCATCTGTCAAAGTGTCAGTTTTGTTTGTTTTTATTTTCTTTAACAAAGCCTAAGCTAATCCCTCAAAAATGTGCGCCAAATCCACTCTCATTTCCATTAGAGACAAACTCATTAAAATTAAAACTTGAGAAACGAGAGCTGGCTGCAAATGTGTGGGATTTTATATGTGTCAAATCGATTTTGACATTAGCGCTTTCACTGCTCCACCTATTTGACTAAAGCACTAATAGCAGAAACGATGACGTCATCAATGACGTAAGGCGGTGAACGAGCAAGTGCTTTAGAGCACGCTTTAGGTCAATTTGGACCGACTTAAGCGCGCTCACAGTGCTCTAAAGCAGTCTGTTAGCGCAAAATGGAACGCACAGATTATTATGCGATTTTTTTGGATTTCCTCTTTCCTGAAGACTCCCTCGCTATGTTCCAAATTGTACAAACGCTGCTAAAAGCGTATACAGTACTGACGGACGGTCCAAATTGATTTTGCACGCTCACAAAGCTATCACTGCTTTCATGGCTCTAGTCAATTTGGAATGGATTTAAGCGCGATCACGTGTTCATCTGTCAAAATGTCAGTTTTGTTTTTATTTTCTTTAACAAAGCCTAAGCTAATCCCTCAAAAATGTGCGCCAAATCCACTCTCATTTCCATTAGAGACAAACTCATTAAAATTAAACTTGAGAAACGTCAGCTGGCTATAAATGTGTGAGATTTTATATGTGTCAAATCGATTTTGACATTAGCGCTTTCACTGCTCCACCTATTTGACTAAAGCACTGATAGCAGAAACGATGACGTCATCAATGACGTAAGGCGGTGAAAGAGCGAGTGCTTTAGGTCAATTTGGACCGACTTAAGCGCGCTCACAGTGCTCTAAAGCAGTCTGTTAGCGCAAAATGGAACGCACAGTCTGTAGCTCAACTGTCATATGTAAACTGACACATGACAGGATATTGTTGCCAGGTCAGGGTTTTTTTTCGCAATTTTGGGGAAAAATTTCATTTTTGGGGAAATGAAATCGTTGGGGTTTCTGGGAACCCCTTGGGGTTTGGTCGTAAAGTCTTGGTAGCACTACATTCTGAGCACATAACAAAAAGACCATTCCTACTAAATTAGCCCATCAGCTAGAATCTAAAAAGAATTAATAGACCAAAATCCGGTGAAGTCCAACTAGGGTCGATTGCTGTGAAATCGCTAAGTTTAAGCCTATAAAAGGGCTGCTGTCTCTGTTTTCCTCTACAAGCCAAATAAGAGATAACAACACTCGTTAGACCTAACATCTTTCAGGCTCAAAATTAGCGGCTAATACGCAGGAATCGATCTAACTGTCGGTAAAAATCATATGTTTAGGGTGGCTTATTGTTTTTAATAAATATAAAAAAGTATGCTTAAAATCGTGTGTTTTATTGTTATTTCTATGAAAAAACTGTTGGGGAATTTGTTTCAAAAACGTATAACTTTGGGGAAACAATATTGTCAGTTTGGGGAAATCACAAAAATAGGATCTGGCATCCCTGCAGGATATAAAAAAAAATATATACATCTTGTTTTTTCGAAAAAAGAGAAGTAAGCGTAAGAAGCATCTGTTCTATACTTACTAATCTGGGGTAAGAAGAAAGAAAGAAGTAAGCACTGTTTACGGCAGCTGGTTTACATATGGGCACATGTGCCCGGTTTCCGAGCTTAAGGGTTGACACCTTCGCTTCTGACCCTGGATTTGATCACGGAAGCCTACAACACTAACCCTGCTACGAAATCTGGATATTGATAAAACCTGACGCTATCGCTGTATTTTTTCGAGCAAAACCAGCGACAAGCACAATGTTGCTGAAATCACAGGCGCAAAAGCTTTGATGTAAGTTGAGTTAAGATGCATACCATGGTACATAAGTCTTTCTTGCAACTACTATAAATTAGTTATTTCACAACAGGTCGTCGTGGGAGTCAAGTAAAAAGAGAAGGATGTGTCATACAAGCTAAAATTGTTCCGGAGCACAAAATATCTAACAGGTATTACTTATATTGCAACAGTACACATTAATGAGACATTAGACACAACTGTACACATATTATGCGATGGCTGTGCGGCTGCAGCTGGTAAACATTGTATATTGCTTTAATGTTCATCATCATCATCATAACATCCCATGAAACGTCCACTACAGGACAGGGAGCTCCCTCCAGAATTCTAGCTTTTGCTGGAAAAATGTGGAGTCATAGTCACCTCACTTGTTAGCAATACGGCTGGCACCATGGAGTGCGGTTGTAGGTGACCGCAGTAAGTAAGATGTAAGATACAAAGGAGGATGCTGCTGCCCATCCTCCAGTTAACCCTTAGTCGCCTCTTACGACACCCACGGGTATGTATGGGTTGGTACAATTCTTTGCCGGCACCACACGGGACAAACATCATGATATGATGTTATACCATAATAACATGATACCCATATTATTGTCCCGTGTGGTGCTAGCAAAGAATAGTACCAACCTATACATACCCGTGGGTGTCGTAAGAGGCGACTAAGGCAGCATCCTCCTGTGTATCATACCATCTTACTTACTGCAGTCACCTACAACCGCGGTTTATGGTGCCAGCCATAACGCCGCTGCCATAACGCTGACAAACGAGGTGACAATGGTACTTCCCCTCTGCATTTTTCCAGAAAAAGCTAGAATTATGGAGGGAGCTCCCTGTCCTGTAGTGGACGCTTCATGGGATGTTATGATGATAAATATGATTATTGTCTTTCTAGTTACATTTATAATAAAAAATAATTAATACCTATTTGCTTTTCAGGAGGCTGTAAACACAGAGTTGTTTTTATACTGGTTGTAAAAACGAAGTGCCGAGCCTTCCCCAACCAGTGTGCAGAGCTATTGGCTCAAGTCTAGTTTGACTTCTGCACGACAAGACACAGTCCAATGCAAAGAAATTTTCAAAACAAAGTCTTTTCAACTTGAACCAAAAGATCCAGGCTCTTATTGTTCTGCATGATAATGATGAAAATCCTGTTAGATTATCAAAATATTGTTTACAAGACCTAATGGTTGATTTTGTCTCTGAAGAAAATAATAATTCATATGAAAAGTTTAAAACCTTTAGCGACAAAAAAGTGGATTGAAAAACAGCAGAAATTTATAAAGAAATGATAGCCCAAGCTAACTCTAAAGCTATAGTATTGCATGCGGAAAGCACGAATAATACGTTCTAAGATATATGAATAATAATAGATGTATATAACAATAGTAGTTATGTTCAGAAGTTAAAAGTCAAAAGAGTTTTAGAAGAAAAACATCAATCCTAATAATTTTAAGAACCGCGATCAGCCCATAAAATTATTGTGACCTAATAAATATATTTTAGCTTAATTTTGTTTTTCTTGTCTTTAAAATACAAATAAGTCAAAATATTAATATTTTTATGCTATAACACTGCATTATTTTTAAGGTGCCGTACCCAAAGGGTGATAGGGGACCCTATTAATATCCCTCCAATGTCCGTAAACCGTTTTAGGTAGACAGTATAAATTTTTACAGATTTGGTATATATTTTTGTTGCCGCTATAACAGATAAGAAAAAAGTAATTCCCTACTAAAACGAGTGCCGCTTTGTCTGTCTGTCTGCCACACCTGTATATCTCAGCAACCACTTAAAATTAGGTACCTATGCCCAGCACTGAAGGTACCTATTTGGTTATATGTTGTAGTTTAAACTAAGCTAGGTTTATAGTATTGCGCACAGATCCATGTCCTAAAAGAGTATCAGTGTTACTGGTTCACACTAGCAGCAGTTTTAGCAGCACTTGAAATTTGGAATAGATTTAGAATATAGTTGCCCAACTTAAATGCATATGAAAGAATAAAAAATTAATTAGGATTATTAATGTAGAGGGGGCCCGAATAGGGGTGGCAAATTTTAAAATTGTGGTAACTAGGTTGAGTGGGGTATCATATGAAAGGGCTTTACTTGTACATTCTAAAATATATTTTTCTATTTTTTTAAGTCTCTTAGTTTTGAATTTATGATTAAAAATTTCAAAAAAATACCGTTTGGTGGTGAACAGTATTTTTTTATCTCTGAAGTTCGTGAAAGGAAAAATCAGAATTAATTACAGTCGATAGAAGTTTATGTAAATATTACAGCAAAAAAGGTTAAAATATTACACCTTGTAGGGTAGGTATAATATCATATTATTGATTGTAGTACATAAAGTTAGGAAAAGGACTGGTACTTAGGCTTTATAGAGGGCGGTGATTTTCATTCTCAAGTTTGTCTTCAACTTTATAGTTTAGGTACCTACCTAAGTACTTACCTACCTGAACAGGAGGACACATATTACACCTTGAAGATGCCGAGCTCTTCATTCTAGGCAGATGTGTCAAAGGGCCCTCATATAACGGCCTCTTTGGATAGATTGAGCTTGGCTGCATATGTTTATTGTCTGAAAAATCAGACAGCTAAGTACATCAGAAAGCTGTCTGATTGATTACCTACCTAAAGCTACTTCCATAGCATAACGTCTTATGGCATACTGGTTCAGGTTCAGTCAGGCAGACAATAATAATAATATATATGCCTTTATTCTGAATACCTATACATCAATTATATCATTAGGTACATTAATAATTATAATCACAAAACGTCTCTCAATTCAGAGTGCCTGTTGGCAAAGGCCTCCTCCAGGTTTCTCCATTGCGCTCTGTCTTCTGAGACCCTTCTCCAGTAAGGCCCAGCATTAAGCTTAATTTCATCTTCCCATCTCCTAGTGGGCCTCCCTCTGTTTTTCCCTTTCATGGGTACCAATTTGTTGCCTTTGGCGGCTCAACAACTCTGACACCAGGGTTTGTGAGGTCGGTCATCGACCTTGCAACCCACACGATATGATGATGACCTCTTTACACCACTTTTCCCTACCTTCCCTGATCATGTGCCTTGTCCACTTCCATTTCAGCGAGTCCTTTTCAAAACATCTGTAACCTTAGTTTTTTCCTTTATGTCTGAGCATCTAACTTTATCCATTTATCTTTATACCCACCATACTTATTTTATGGCGCATTGACATCTTATCAGCTGATCTCTATGGGATGAGTTTAATGCCCAAGTCTCACAACCATATGTTAGGCAAGGGAGGATGCAAGTGTTAAAAACTTTGCGCTTCGGGTGTACACCTGAAAATAGACAATATCCATTGAATATTTATTTTAGAGTAGTGACTCCCGAAGAGAACTGTTTAAAAAGATTAACATGACAGTACCATGACATGATCATGCCAATATAGAAAATAAAAAAATTGTGACAATCATAATCAATAGAAGGTATTGGAAATAAGTGCAAACTGGATCAACCACATACTTAATTTGCACAAGTCTGCATGTACAATATTACTAGGGACATAATACCTAACAATATAGTGCAATTCATCATAACATCCCATGAAACGTCCACTGCAGGACAGGGAGCTCTCTCCAGAACTTCAGCAAAAATGTGTAGCTTGTAAGCATTGCAGCTGATAACCGCAGTATGTGTAGTGCATTAACCTGAGAGAAAATTTAAGGAATGTGTACTTACAGCAAACATTATGTAAGAATGCTTATTATACATTAAATGAATGCATCATTGACAAGGTATGGTGCTGATATTCCAGCAAAACAAGAAAAACATTGTATAAAGCCGACTCTTAAAGTACCTAGGCAATGATGCAGTGGTTTCAAAAAGATTTAATAATTCTTATACAAATTAGTTTCTTACACTCAGCGATAGCACAATCTGAAAGAGTAGTACACTTGCTCTATTTATATTATATTCTGACATTCAATAAGTATTTTGTGAAGAATCTACATTGAATAAATTATTTTGAATCTGAGTCTTATTAGAGGCTGTCGCTGTGGTAGTAGATTTAGCATAAAGGGTTGGCTACAATAGATCTTTACTTATAGTACCTATGCTTAAACCACCCTAATTAGTAAGCCTTAATACTATTATTCATAGATACAGGCGCCTGTTGGTTAAGGTGGGAGTGGTTGGCCAGCAAAGGTGTTTAAAAATCTGTTTAAGTTGATCCATTTTCTGTGTTTGGTGTCGTATTATAGCCGTAAGAGAGATAAATAAGTGTAGTGGGTGTTTTTATTAGGTATTAGCTTTGTTTGGATTTTCTATTATTGTTTGATTACCTATTGTATGGTTTACCTATTGTATGGTTAGGAATGGTTTACAGCAGTTTACCATAAAACAGTCGCAGTGCTTTCATGTCAATCTTACTTGTTAGGTTCCAATAGTATGAGGTAGGGTCCATCTGTTCAGTTAAGAGGAGACATTGGACAAAGAGTATATAAGTCACCAGCGTTTTCACATTGGACTTGAACTTACATTAGGTATAGCAATATGTTTGTGTCCATAGGCACTAGGTAGGTTTACAGTTCCGACAGATATTTGCAAGACAACAGTTTTCACCCTGTAATACCTAAATCAAACTTGCAATGAGACACTGCACTGATGTACATGTGTAAAGAAACTAAAACGCTGGAAGTATTTGAGGTTAAAGTAAATATTCATAGTCTTTAGGTAACTAATATTCATATTCATCATAGGTTAGTTACTTACACTCATTCTACAAAGGTTTTGTTTTTTACCCTTTATATATCCTTACGACAAGCCGCTTTTTTACTAATTTGGCTTGGAAATAGAGTTTGTAAGTAAATAAATATTTCATAATGGACGACATTGGACGCGTATGTGTGTGTGTGTGTGACGTATAAGATAAATGTTCCATCTCTTTCAGTTTCATAGCGTCGTTTATCTTCCATCTCTTTCTCCCTTACGTTAAGTATAAGTTTTTATCCTTAAGGTTTTGACAGATCAAAAACCTCGTTATTCTGATTAATCTGTAAATGAATGAATGATTGAATGAATGTAAATTTTTACACTGCTGGTTATGTATGGAATTGTTTTGTAGTTCTTGTACAAAGTACGCAATGTACAGATGTTTTCATTTTTTTGTCGCCAATAGCAAATACCGTACTCTTAATATTAACTCAAGTTTAAGAAATTTAGGAGAATAGCGACCCTGGATACTGTAGACAGGTGTGATCTTGGAGAGATTGGTTGACATGTTTCTTAAAAAAAGATTTTACTACTCAGATTCGTATTTTAATTCGATTTGGACAAGATATTGCATTTTTTTTGAGCCCATCGTTCTATGAAAATGTATGGTGGAAAAATTATGCACACATTTTTTTTACTCTTCAGTGTATAGAACTTAACCAAACATTTCCAACATTTTGACCTTCCAGCATGGGTCTCCTGGATAAACTATCAGGGTTTCTAGGCCCTCACAAAACAGAAGTGACCGTGTTGGTGTTAGGGCTGGACCATGCTGGCAAGTCTTCGCTGCTGCGAGCGTTAAGACCCGCTGATTCACCAGGACCAGCCAACACTGGACATGTTGCTGACAAGTTTCAAAGTGAGTATTTCGCAAGCATACTTAGCACGCCCAAGTATAAGTTAAACACGTATTATGGTACCTACTTAGTTATAGTTGATAGCTCAATAACGGGTGTTAGGGGTGGTGTACCAAAAACTGAAGGGGCGTGCTCAGTTATCGAAACTGAGCAACTTTCCCGAATCATCAGTCTTGGGAAATGAAATAAAACATTGGCTTTTCCATCGCAACTTCTTGATCAAAGTGCGCAATTTGAATGAAGGTAATTTTTTTTTTTCATTTCCAAAAAATGTTTCTTTGGAAAAGTTGTTCACTTTCGTTGACTGAGCACGCCCTTTCAGTTTTCAGTACACCGTAGCTTACACCCTGTATATTGCTCGGTACAATATCAACCAATAATTTTTCCTCCTATCTTTGCGAGTCGACAGGCCCAACACGGGTGCATCAAAATGTTCGCACTTACAAGTACCACGCAATAGTGGGAGTTTTTGTAAGCACTAATCATGATTATAAATCTATGGTTCAAATGCTCGTTGTTGCTTGCCTGGTAGCCGAAGGTCTGATAGTGCACGTACTGGGTAATCCAGTCGGGCTAAGATGCGCACTGCGAGCGACTGTCAATTTTAATGTATGGACGCGAGAAGACCCGGTTCTAACCGGTTTAGTCTATGTAGACTCGCCAAGTCGCGGTACGCATGCTCGACCTACAGGAAACGTACTGCTGTACGCTGTAAACCTGACAAGTAGTAAGTAAGTAGTAAATACCACTCGTCGTTAAAAAGAGTGTGCAATCAATCATAATTCTTCAGCTTCAATTAACCATTGGCACCTGACAGCTGTTGTTAAGGATAAAGATGGAGTAAGGACTAGACGTACAACGGATGGAGGAAAAAAGTGCAATGTAAAAAGATTATTATATTTCGCAGCTTTATTCTTTGCGATTTATATCAAACAATATAACATTTTGTAGCTATGTTCCCACATTGCAGCCCTTACACGTATTTAAAAGATTTGTAAAAAAAAATTGAAGGTGACATTATGACTCATTCGATACTTCGCTCGCCCGGTCCGCCATCTACATTCTGTGTTTTCGTGTTGTAGCTCTTACACCTCGCGCGCATTTCGTGCGATTAAAAAACATTATCAAGTGAATTCTTACGATAAAAAAAATTCAGCAGTGATGGGGAAATGAAAAAGAGAAGAAAGTGATGAGGAAATTCTTAAAAAACTCGCGGATATAGATACAGTTACAGTTGGACAAACGTCGCCGCAAGGCGACCCCACCGCGGCGCCGTTGTATGCGTCTTATAAGTTCGGAGGATGAAACAGACAGTAAGTCATGTGAAAATCTTATAAACTTAGACCAGAGTATATTCGTCATCTTAAATTGTCGTGCTAAATTAGGATTATTCGGGATGTGATGCGAGCAACCAGCGGGGTTTTCTCTGTCACAATTTTCTCGAACTACCCTTATTTTGGTTTGATTCTTATACGAGCAACCAATTTTCTGTCTCTACCTTCTGTGAACTACCTTCACTTCGATTATGATACGAGCAAGCATCGAGCTTCGTTCTTTCATAAAACGAGTAGATAACATGCCTACCTACACTCCCTACATAGACATGTAGGTATATAGCGCCGATTGGACGCAAAAACAAGGGTTCTCAAAAAGTAATGCGAATGGCCAGCGGGGCTAATTCTGTTACAAAGTGAACCTTACCATTTTCTTTCGAGCAAGCAGCGGGCTTTGTTCTATGGCAAGCACATACCTTCCCATCTTCGACATAAATATGTGTAGATAGGCAGTTTAACAATGATGCGAACTAGCCAGCGGGGCTTTTTCTTTCATTACCTACATACATACTGATGTACTGGGCATGTATCTACAGATTTCACCAACGCAGACAATACGACGACTACTCAAACGCACGCCACCTCTGCGGCTGATACTGCCCAAGCATCCACGACATCCGCGAGTACTACGACGGCCGGAACATCCACTTCGTCGAATCAAAACGAACAAAGCGAAGTTGAGTTGGATCAGGAAATACTACAGTTACTGGGAGATGGGCCTACACTTGAAACCCAGTTAGGTACCAATATACACAAAGATATTGCCTCACGCTGGCAATAAATTCTATCAAAGAAAGAAAAGAAAAAAAAAAAAAAAATCATAAAGAACACCTGATACCCGCCAACTGCGAGTTTTTAGTTCCGCCCCCGAATCTTTGATAGAAAGAGATGCGGTTTTAGCAGAGAGACAGAGACAAATTGGTATTGCGCTCGCTGCGCTAGCAAACGCCACAGACTTGCTTCTAAAGAAAAATTACCACTCGAAGATACTAAAAGCGATGAGCGATGCAGGTCGCATTTTATGCGATGTTCATTTTAATTAAACAAAGTCAAGAAGATCGCTTATTATATCAGCCACCAGCGCCAGTATGAAAGAAGCTTTGTTGAACACAAAAAGAGACAAATACTTATTCGGCGACAACGCGTCCGATACAGTAAAGTCAGCTAAAAATATTCAAAAGTCAGGGGCTGATCTGAAAAAGTTTCCAGAAAACACAAACCCAAAATTTAATAAAATTAACTTTTATAAAAACAAGCCTTTAAACATGAGGGCCCCGCCGCGGAACACCAGCGGCAAACCAGATGTGGAGAAACCTCGGGCTCCAGCAGCGACAGCAGCAGCTCGGACGACGCGCGCCGCCGCCGCCCGGCCGGGGCCCCAGCAGACGGAGGACGTCGCCGCCGCCGCGGAGGAACACCCGCCGCTACTAAACGAGGTACCCGCAGCCAGCCGGTCGACTTTTACGACGCCTGGCTGCAAATCACAAATAATCCTAGAGTTCTGTCCCGGATAAAGGGATATAAAATACCCTTTAAAACGGTTCCTATTAATAAAAGTTGCTAAAATACTTTACCAAGATCACATACCGAGTCATTTCACTACGAGAAATCGATTCGATTATTGTTAGAAACGGGTGCTATTTCAAAAAGTTATCATGAAAACGGAGAATTTATTTCTAGCGCATTTTTGAGAGATAAGCCTAACGGCAATCAAAGATTTATTTTAAATCTCGAAAGTTTAACTAAATACTTACGAGTACATACCCTACATTTCAAAGTGGAATATTATCGTACAGCAGCAAAATTGATTACTAAAAACTGTTATATGGCATTCATCGACATGAAAGATGTATATTTAGCTATGCCTATTAAAAATATCACAGAAAATATTTGAAATTCTAAACTTAAATGCATTTTATATCAATTTAACTGAGGCCGCTCAGGCCTCTTCTTAGCTCCGTATGTTTTTACGAAAATTTTAAAGCCACTAATGCAATTTTAGGACTTGCTTACGAAGAATATCTGAGAAATATTGAATACACTAAAAACTTGTTAGAAAAATTGGGATTTATAATAAATAAAGAAAAAAGTCAATTAACTTCTTGGGAGAAGGGAATGCAAGTACTTAGGGTTTGTTTTCAATGCCAAAGAGATGTTAAAATTACCACAAGATTTTTAGAAACGATTCCTATGACCAAATAATCAATTTACCATACAATTTAAATGATGAATTTTATTGGTGGATAAATAACATAGACCATGGTTACCATCCTTTGCGATTCGGTGACTATAAGTTAGAAATACTCTATTTATATTCTAAATATTACGGCTGGGGCGCTTTCTGTAACGCAGTTAGATCGCATGAATTTCGCCGCGATGATGAAAATGACTCTTATATTAATATTAGAACTGAAAGCTGCCTTGTTTGCACTTCAAATATACACTAGGGATATGCCTGCCTGCGAAATACTCTTACAGACAGACAATGTCACTGCCATCTCCTGCATTAACAAAATGGGTAGCATCCAATATCCACATTTGAATGAAATAACTAAATCAATTTGGCAGTGGTGTGAACGCAGAAATATCATGATTTTTGTAACACTAAGGATAATTTTTAAGCAGACGCTCTTTCGCGCACTAAGAACGTCGATCCCGAATGGGAGCTAATCCCAAATTGTTTTCAAGAAATTGTAGATAACCTTGGTTGTCCTGCGATCGATTTGTTCGCAACTAGACGAAACACCAAATGCGAAGAATTATACCTGGCAACACGATCCTAATGCCGTTGCAATTGATGCTTTTACGATTTCTTGGAAAAAATCTGGTCTTTTACGCTTTTCCTTCGTTTTCCGTTTTAAAAGTCGTCCAAAAAATCATCCATATCACACCACAGCCGCCATCAGACACTTTCCCTGGTTGCCGAAAAATTATCAGGCAAACTTTATTAAATAAATCAATGACTCCACCGTCTATTGAAATAATGTTATCGTCCTTGTCAGCTAAGACGATAACAATGGTTCGATTTTTATAAAATCTAATAATCATATTTTTTTTACAACCAACGATTAACACTATCATGGATTTCTTAACAGAATGTTTTCATAGAGGGGCAAAATATGGTACAATCGATTCCCGTCAATTTGCTATAATGACTATCATGGGATCAAATCACAAGGACCATTACACAATTAAGAGATTTATGAAAGGTTTCAAACTGAGACCACCAAAACCCATACTACCTTACTTGGGATCCCAACTTAGTCTTAAATTATTTATCTAGATTATGGCCGAATGACAGCCTCAATCTTAAATAACTATAAAAAAAAAAAATAATAATAATAATAATAAAAAATAAAAATAAGCTCTCACCCTATAAGCACTGGCGACCGCACATAGGATTCAAAACCTTCTCCTTAGTTAAATTAGAAAACGTTCACAAACAAAATGGAAGTGAAATTATGATTACCATTCCTGATTTAATACAGACTTCTACACTTATTTCTGTCCAGCCAGTTCCCAGACTACTACATATTACACTCTTTAGAGTGAACAGGCTTTAGCCTGAAATATGTCCAGCTCAATGCTTAGTTATATACATAAATAAAACAAGTGCTCTTCGAAACAATAATACTGCGTCAAAATTATTCATTAGTTACAGAAAACCACACGGCGTTGTCTCACCACAAACTTTAAGCAATTGGGTCAAAAGCACCTTACAAGGATGTGGAATAGATATTTCACTATTTACAGGACATTGCTCTAGGCACGCGTTCGTTGACCGACCAACGGGCCAAAATCCTCGAAGACACGAGGTCGCACCGAGAAGCCTGTGAATGTCCCCGGAGACTTCTGAGCTTTTGGAAGGAGCTGAGCTGGCTTAAATAACCAGCACAACCTGCACGCAAAAAGGACCAAACTAGAGTTTAATTGCGGTAACAGGAGCCCACTAACTAACTAGGCACGCGTCCACCTCAGCAGCTAGTAGAGTTGGAGTTAATGCGGATCTAATTAGGGAGACTGCAGGGTGGATTGATACATCAAAAACATTCGCAAAATTTCATAACAAAGATGATAGCATCTCCCATCCTAACGAATTTGCTTTAGCAGAACTAAATACAAGTAAATAAATAGAACCTTTATTTCTTGCTTTGTTAGAGTAAATGGTTTGCTAAGGATAGTTGAAAATATCACATATTTTGTAAGTCATAAAATCAAAATCAAAAATTAAAATCTTTTGCAAGTTTTTCTTACAGCTAGTAGCAAGAGCTCCCTTTTAAAGATAAAAGTAATGCTTTTAAACATAAAAGTACAATGATTGACTAACTTGTTAAGAGATTTTCATTATAAAATTAAACAAAGTAAATGAAAACTACATTTATTTCTTTCTTTCTTCTTTATTCAACGAACTCTAAACATCCTACAAAATGTTATATTGTTTGATATAAATCGCAAAGAATAAAGCTGCGAAATATAATTGATGATCAAACGAACTTACCTGTACGTGAAGTTCGATCACAATTATATGAGCAGCTTTATTCGACGCGATTTATATCACCCTCCCTAAGTTACTTTTCTGGTACATTATTCAATACCCCTACCCTAAAGTAAATTCAGAAAGAAATAAACAACGAGAACCTTTAAACAGAATGTAGATGGCGGACCGGGCGAGCGAAGTATCGAATGAGTCATAATGTCACCTTCAATTTTTTTTTACAAATCTTTTAAATACGTGTAAGGGCTGCAATGTGGGAACATAGCTACAAAATGTTATATTGTTTGATATAAATCGCGTCGAATAAAGCTGCTCATATAATTGTGATCGAACTTCACGTACAGGTAAGTTCGTTTGATCATCAATTATTCAGAGTGTAATATATTAGGGAACCATAAGGAGGTTATAACCCACGCTTCGCTTTTAAACCAAATAACTTGACTATTGTCGGTGTGGAGCTGCACCCATTGTCGTAATAGTGGGGATTCCCACTGTGTTGGTAATACAATGTAGGATACCATTGGTGCTGTCGCGGAGACGGCTAATAGCGGATTCGCATCTCTTTCTTATGATTGCAGCGAGCGAAGCCATTTCCATCAAAACATTTCCTTCCACAAACATTCCCATAACTTAAATAAACTTTACTACGACTCTTGCAGGTGGAGGAGTGTCATTCAGCGCATGGGACGTCTCCGGCGCAGCGAGACATAGAGCGCTCTGGGAGAGGCACTACCGACTCACACACGCAATCATCTTCGTGGTTGACGCGTCTGATCATCTGCGACTCGGTAAGTGGTAAATCTAACGAATCCAAATAAGTGTACACTACAGGACAAAAGTTCCGGACGTAATGAGACATAAAAAAGAGCGTGTCGGGCCACGCGCAATATAGGGTTCCTTATTAAAGTTTGTTTAACAGGTTTCGATATTTTCATAACTATTTCTGTCCTAATATTGAAGCCCAGCGCCTAATTGCTATTATATTTATATTTTTTGCAGTTTTTCGACTATTACTCCTTAACTTGTAGAGCGTACGTAGGAATAATACCTACTTTTCTTTTAATTTCATCAAATATGCTACTACTATGAATTTTTCTACATTTTCAGTAATAACCGTTTGGCTCGCAGGGGGGGGGGACACTTAACGCTACAAAAATTTGCGCTTCTAGATTTGTTTTTACAATCTTACTATATTTTAAAAAGCCCTATCTAACGACACAACAGGGGTCGACGAGAAAAAAAAATTCCGTCCCCTCTACGAGTAGGGGAGGTTTTGTTATACCACTATTTTGGTTTGACTAATATGTATAGCCATACTAAATTATAGCACTCTAGTACTAAGGGTCGCTGAGCTAAGCCGTGGACAGACAGACGGATATGACGAAATTATAAGGGTTCCTTGTTGACTACGGAACCCTAAAATCTACAGGTAACAATTTTCCAGGCGTACTTCCTTTGAGTTTTTTTATTTTTATTAAGTGCTTAAAGATTAAAGTCTCGCCAAACTACAGTAGTTTGATGGCGAGTGGAACGCTCTAATTTACAAATCATGCACCTATTTGAATTAAAAAGATAACAATTATAATTTATAAATTAACTCTAACAAAATACATACAATAAATAATTAAGGTAGTAATAACAACTGTTAGTTGTGTTCAAACAACTTTTTTAAATAAATCGTTTCCAGCCTCAAAAAGTTATTTGTGCAATCTATGTATGAAGGAAAAAAAGTCAGCCCTACTAACTAAACAAGAACAGTGTTTACGTATCTTTAGGGTGGCTGTCCACCATAGCTACGCTAGTTAGCTAACTTGTGAGCTGGAATAATTCCAACTTTTATATGATTGACGAATTAATGTAATGATTTGTGTACTAACCGCTCGTTCTATTTTCCTAGCTTAGAGCTGCGTTAGAAAATGGAGCAATCCTATTGGAATCCTAAGCTGGAATTTTTTCAGCTCTGGTGGAATTTCTTGTAGCCAAATCAGTTTAGCGAAAAAGTTTGGCAAGAGAAAGACCCGGGAAGACTACCCTTAAGACCAAGTTAGCCAGGGATTTTTTCCCGGAGGAAGAACAATATCGTTGAGGTCGATCTCAAAAAAGATGCCGCGAAGATTTATAATGTTGACCGACTGGAAGACCTTGATGATTGGCTTGAAACAGGGGAAGCCTTTGCCCAGCAGTGGGACATTATAGGTACATCATACAAGCTACATAAAATACAAGATGTAACAGAAAGCGTAACCCGAAAATATGTGAATCTGCCTATGCAACTTAACGTTTCTAAGAAAATAGATCGAAATAGGATAATTTTTTTTACCTCCCACACAAAATGCGCTATCAGCTGATGTAGATAAAAGTTAAGATTTTTTTCTCGTATTACGACTTTTATTTCATGGGAAAAGTTGTTCAGTTTCATTGGTACAAAATGCGCATTCAGCTGATGTAGAAGTAAAGATTTTTTTCTGGTATTTCGACTTACGTGCTTTGGGAAAAGTTGTTCAGTTTCATGGGCAGATTCACACCCTTCAGTATTATCACACCTTACACCGTTACACGTTGTAGTATGACCATTTAAGTTAAAAGATCATTTGAAATCTAACGGAACTTAGCCAGTGTGGACGCTTTACGAGAGGGCTGGTGCTTTCCCTTCGCTTCCGTGTCAATAGCCGTGGCACTACCTAAAGGTCCCTGTCTTTGTCCGTGTGGTGCCGGCAAAGAATAGTACGGCCAACCGCACGTCGGTAGAAACTTTTTAAACCCTATTACCACGCCATAAGGTCCAAAAGTGTTTCTACTGACGTGCTGTTGAATGTACCAACCCATTTCTACCCGTGGGTGTCGATAGGGGCTACCAAGGGCTTATAAATAGAAGGATGGGCAGTAGCATCTTTCTGTTTATCGTACTGTCTTACATACTGAGGTCGCCCATAACAGCGGTCGTCAGCCGCAACGCTTACAACCGTGGTGATTATGTTAAATCCCCTCCAAAGTAACACGCGTTTTTATTGGAGTTTTAGAGGGAGCGCTATATCCTACAGTGGACATTTCATGGGATGACGTATGACCTAAAAATTAGAGCAGTGCGTAAAACCGCGCAAGGGCGAAATTCGTGTTAATCTAAAAACTTAAAATTTAATCTTGATTTCCAGTGGTAGCCCGTGAAGAGCTGGAGTTGACGCTGGCTCATCCTGACATCTGCTCCAGGCGTATTCCTCTGTTAGTCTGCGCGAATAAGAGTGATGCACCTCACGCTTTACCAGCTTCTCATGTGGCTGCAGGTATGTCTTGTTCTTTCTTCTGCTTGTTTATGCTTTTTTGGTCTCAGGTCTGTGTGTCTACTACGAGTATGTGTCCGGTGACCGACGGAACAAATTTAAACGGTAGATTCTAAGCATAAAACTAACAACTTTTCCCAAGGAACAGAGGAAAAAAATTTCGACCTGCCATGGAAAATGTACTATCAAATGATGCAGTTTGTATGGGAAGTCGAAATTAGTTTTTCGTATTTCGACCTACGTTCCTTAGAAAAAGTCGTTCAGTTTCATGGTTAGAATCTACCGTTTGAGAAGTCGGTCACATTGTATATGTTCGGTACCAAAAAAACTGAATTTTCCTAATATAGGGCTGTAAGTGTGATCTATTAAATACGGACCAGACTTATTAACCTTGTGATGCCGGCTAAGAATAGTACGGGTATTAAAAGCTGACTATGGGGTCTTTAAGTCGAGGTTATCTCATTTCTCTAAGCCTATAGGTTATCTCTCCAATACCATGACCGATACTAACAGTTCTCGTTGCACGGACCGGGGTTTTTGATGACCGCAGTATAAAAGTTGGTATCGCTATGATACACAGAAAAACGCTACTGCCCGTCCTCCGTTTCATAATCCCTTATTTTCCTCTTATGACACCCATGGGTAGAGATGGGTCGGTGCCGCTCTTCTTTGCCGCCACCACAAGGACGCACACAAGTTCACCTTCATCTGAAACTATATAGGGCGTTAGGAGAAATACCAAAAATCGGTACTTTTCCTAACTCCCTATATAGTTTCAGATGAAGGTGAACTTGTGTGCGTCCTTGTGGTGGCGGCAAAGAAGAGCGGCACCGACCCATCTCTACCCATGGGTGTCGTAAGAGGAAAATAAGGGATTATGAACCGGAGGATAGGCAGCAGCGTCTTTCTGTGTATCATAGCATCTTTCATTATGTGGTCACCAACAACCGCGGTCCGTGCTGCCTGCCGCAACGCTAACAAGCGTGCTGACTATGGTACTGCCCCTCCATTATGTACCACGAGTTTTGGCTATAATTCTGGAGGGAACTCCCTGTCCTGCAGTGGACGTATCATTGGATGGGATCTGTAGTCAAAAGTGGCTTACCTCAAGGGTCCATATTAGGGCCATTTTTATTCCTTATTTATATTAATGACCTACCTTTGGTGGTGAGGAATCTGTCAAACATTGTGTTATTTGCTGATGATACTTCATTAATATTTACTGTAAGTAGGAAATCACACAATTATAACGAGGTTAATGATGAGCACGAGCACGATCCGAAACGGCGTAGACTCGCTCTATTTGCATTGTATTCTGCATGACATTCAATAAGTATTCTGTAAAGAATCTATATTGAATCTGAAGTTATGACGATGTGCATTTACATCATGATTTGTTCCAGCTTTGGGTTTGGAGCGTGTCCTTGACTCGCCGTGGCACATTTGTGCTACCAGCGCCGTGTCAGGAGCTGGTCTTCAGGATGGGATAGCCTGGCTTGCAAGACAGCTCAAGGACCAGCATACTAAACATAAATAAAACCTTAAAAAATTGGTTTTTCTTTGTTTGTTTTGTATTTTTGTTTTATATTTCATAAATTATTAAAGCCGAGAGCGATGGTCACTAATCTCAAATTTTAACTATCCTAAGGGCCTGTCTTACCGCTCGCTTCTAAAGTTTCTGATAGCTAACAGATAAAATATCTGCCTGCTAAATATGTCTGATTTATGCCTGTATTTATTTGTCAGTTAAAGTAATCTGACACGTAGTGTATTATAATTCTATTAATCTGACGATTGTGAAGCAAAACATTTTCACAATCTGTCAGAATTACCAGTAAATATGCTATTTGTAACTTTAGCACCAAGCGGTAAAACGGGCCCTAAAACTATTTAACTAAATTTATTGAAAATATAACCAAAAGTTAGGATGTTATATTGTAATTAATAAGTACTCTTGAGTAGGCTGTATCGTATACATTATTACACTAATTATTATTATTTAGTTTTCTTAATCAAAGTTAAATCACAAGGAAGTCCACTGCGTCTTTTTGTTTTCATCACTGTTTTCACTGGCAACATTCACTACACTGTCAGATTTGTAAGGAATATCCGAAGTTACATTTGAAGTTTTTTCACTATGTTTATTTTCACTATTGACACTATCAATTGTAGTTATAACGTCTTTACTATTCAAACTTTCAGTCGAGTTATTATTATTATGTTTTGATTCACAAACAGCAAAAATTTCAGGTGGTTGATTTGTGCTCACTTTTTTAAGGTTATTTCCTATATTTGGACTATCGTAAATGGCATTATAAAAATCTTCAATCCTTTTATTTACATCTTGATCTGCATGTCTGCTTTTTTCATTATTGGGTTTGGAAATTACTGGATCTTCAGGGTCAGTTTTGTTTTTCTTTAAAGGACAGATGATGTCGTAGATTTCTTCTGGGTCTCTATTTCGTGTTTCTGGCAAAGCAAATATAGCGAATAGGGTAAAAGCTCCAGTAGCGGCTGTGGCCAGGGCTAATGCTGCATGCATCCCAGCTGTTGCAGCTGCTCCAAATAGTGCTACTTCAAGTGCATTTCCAGCTGCTGCAGCCCCAGTAGATATAAGTAGGGCGCAACCTCGGTACTGTAAAACAATAAGGATATTATCAATCAACAACTCGTGATTATTGTAATACTTACGGATTAACTCAAGTTTTCTGTGGGCAGTGTAGGGTTGACGCGATTATAGCGGATCTCCCTAAGGAAGACCCGCAAATCAAGTTGAAATTGCCGGTTCTACACTGTCTACAGGAACCATAAGTCATTTCTAAGGTCATTTCATATTAAATTTATCATATTAGGGTTTGTTATCGATCGATAAAATGATAATATTTGGAAACTTCATTCACAAAACGAGACAATAGGCTGTGAAAATAATGCACTTAATAATATGATCATGACCCGTGTAACAACAACTAGAGCAATTTTAATACTCTACAAAAAATACTCTACAGTACTAGAGCTTGTTCACATAAAATTTTGTAATCCGAAAAAAAGAGCAGATCCCACCAATTAAGTAACGAGCGCTTCAGTTACAAACATTATGCTCTCTGGCAGGGCCAGCTGAAATATCTTAAAAATATTCACCTAATTCTGGGTACATGAGTGGCGACCACGTGCCAGAAGACGAAGTGTTGGCAGGCCCCCCACAAGGTGGACCGACGATCTGGTCAAGGTCGCGGGAAGCCGCTGGATGCGAGCAGCGCAGGACCGGTCGTCATGGAGATCTTTAGGGGAAGCCTATGTCCAGCAGTGGACGTCTTTCGGCTGATATGATGATGATGCCACCAATAATACCCATAGACATCAAACCACTTACCCGATAGTGAAACATATCAGCTAGCAAAGCATAAGGCGCTGGCTGCATCCCAAGAGAGTCCACCGCCACAGCTCCAGCTAACACTACTGCCAGCCAAGTTGAACTGCCACCAATCCAGGACAGAGCTGTACCTGATGCAAGGAAGCCGGTGCAAGCTAGTGCTGTCCAGATTATTAGAGGCTGTATGGAAGGAAGGCTTACATTAGATGCGAGTGTATTGTACATTATATACAACATTTAAGAAAAAAGTATAAGAACATACTAAAGGATGTGAATTTGCCCATGAAACTGAAGAACTTTTTCAGGAAGTATAGGTAGAAACATAAGAAAAATTTCAACTTCCTATAGTACCTGCATTTTGTACTCAAGCGAAGAAATTTTAGTCGTCTCATTAAAATTTCACTTTTGATAGCCCAAGGTTTCAACCCATGTTTCTTCGTGAAAATTGTTCAGATTGGTCAACCCTCTGAGTACAAAAATTTGTATAGGGCTCCTAAAATAACCAAGTATTCAGATATTACATACCCTCCTCCCAACTCTTTCAACCAGATACAGCGCCACTGCTGAAGCAACCATCTGAACTGCACCCAAAACCATCGCATTGCGAGCTGGAGTCTCCAGGTCTCCAGAAGCTTCAGCAAAGACCTGCTCAGCGAATTGTAGCAGTGCCAGAAGACCACAGCATTCTTGGCCTGCTACGGCTATCACGGAAAGAAGAAGCGCGCGTCGGCGTTGCCTATCGCTCCCTGAAAACAAGAAAATTCTTGACATTGATTAGGTACTCTTGGACATAAAAGTTAGTTCGTCGGCATTTTAAAAGTATTTTTTTTATGTCGCAAGTGGACAAACGAGCAGGTGGGCCACCTAAGTGCGGTTCCCACCGCCCATGACACCCACTATCTTACTAGTGAACTTATTTGAAACTACTAAGATAGCAAAGCGCGATACCCACCCTGAGAACTAAAATGGTATGCCTCATGTGCCGATCATTTCACTTGCTCCCTTACCCTTCAAACCGAAACACAGCAGTGCAAACCCTACTGCTTGACGGCAGAAAAAGGTAAGAGGGTGGAACTTCCCCAGACGGACTTTGCACAAAATCCCTACGACCTACAAAACAACTGGATAGTAAACTAATTAAAACTAATGCTAGTAGCGTGATGGGCACCTTTGGACCGGGTGCGACCTAGGGCGGTCTGTTACATTGACTGTTTCTTTTTGTGTTGTAATTTAGTCGACATGTTTTTCATTTCAATAAATGAATTTGAAAGTAAAAAAGGCAAACAATAAATAAATATAGGTAATTAAAACTAACTGGGAAAAAATTCAATTGATAATTTTATGATTTCTAGGAATAGCCTTTGGCGAATCATTAACTCTGAAAGTGCGTCTCAGATACACCTTAACACTTGGGTTTATAGGATCAATGATAGATCTTACCACCCACAATAACAATGATAATATTTGTATTTACTTACACAATTCACGAATAAGTGCAAATGGTGATTCAGAAGAGTCTTCCTCCGGCGGGAGGGTCTCTATTTCCTTGATCAAATCTGGATTATTGGCTGGTACACCACGAAGCCACGCAAGAGACGCACACGCTTCCTAAAACACAATGGAGAGCTACTAAATTCCGTTTGCTCGTTAAGAACATGGACTGGAAGCCGAGAAGGTAGTTTTCACGTGATAATCGGGGTGAAAACGTGATGCCTTAGTAGATACAGGATGATGAGAGGATCACAAAAACAATGTGAGATGTTCCAGACCGGAGTCCGGTGTTAAGGAGGCTTTTGTCAGATTTTTAAACTGGTTTGTTTCAGCTGAAGACCTAGACTTTCTTGTCTATCAAATGTTTTTTTAGTATCACCATAAACTACTCTATCAACGGCAATCACTTTTGTTAATATTACTATGATATCACAAAGAAATTGTGTGTTTCAGATTTTCAGGCTTGTCTGTTTGGATATAGTGGTGATATTTAGGGCAAACAAAAGTCATTGCCCATAAAGAATAGCTTATGATCATACTGAAAATATTTATTATTGTGCTAGACAAAAAAGTCGGAGTCTTCAGCTAAAAACAGACCAGCCTGAAAATCTGGAATAGGCCTCCTGAACACGGGGTTCCGATCTAGAGATTTTCACATGGTTTTTCTTGATCACCTCATCGATATCACCATTGTCATTGAGGCATTTCGTTTTCGGCCTGAATGTCACGTGAATAGCAAAGGATTTTTTTTTCGGCTCCAGTACCAACAAGGTAATAAGTACGAACAAATTTAGTCAAGATGGCATTTCTTGTAAACACACATAAACAAGGTTATTTTTCTGATTTAACATCCGTTTGTTCACTCATTAATGAGGTCAAAAGCAACAAATTTTATTCTACAACTTTTTCAACTTCGCACAAAAAATTGGCTTCCCATATAAAGTACCGTAAGTGAGTGAACACATTTAGTTGGGGAAGCAAAATTGCCATACCGGGTTATAAAGGTGTAAGAACAGGACCTAAATGACGTTTTCCTCTTCAAACCGGTTTACTAGACACTTTATGTTGGCTAACCCTTATTTGACGGTACCGGATTGTCCTGATTGGTAATCTGGTTCTTAAATGTTCCTACCCTAAGGCTGCTTTTCCACTAAAACTGTGCGAGGGAGCTAATATGGAAAATTCCAACAAATAGAATTGCTATTAATTGTTATATATGACAGCGCATTTGACAAACTAGAAAAACCGACCAAGAGCGAGTCGGACTCCCGTACCGAGGTTTCGTACCACTAAGGTAAAAATACCGCCGTAGTTATGGACGCGCAGTCACGCAGAAGTGTATTAAAAATACGTGAGTCCGACACGCACTTGACCAGAAATATTATTTGTTTTCATTCTATAGCTTATGCAGTAAAAACACACCAAACTTCACGCTTGTGTTTTCGTTTTAACGATAGAGCTAATACATAATCGAGCAAAAATCGCCTAAACAAGTGCAAGTCGGACTCGCGTTCTAAGGGTTCCGTACCTATCTACCATATGATGTACTGAAAGCTTTTGCTCTTTGATTTTAAAAACTCCACGACCATCCAACTTGACCCCTCTTTTATAGAAAAGTTCTTGAAACGGGAGCTCACCTTAATTGGTTACTATTAGTTGTGCGAAAAATTGAAATATTTAATGATTTTAGACTTTTCCCTTTATTTGTACTGTGAGACCTAGGTTTTTGCCAAATTTCATAATTTTAGGTCAACGGGAAGTACCCTGTAGGTTTTGATTTTTTGCATAAATGTATGGAGATGAGGACATAAAAAGCCATATCTTTTGATTGCGTCGTTGTAAAATATTTAAATTTTCAGATCTTGTGTGGTTTATGAACCTCAATATTCGTTATCAATTTCAACCTGATACCTCTTCTCGTTCGTGAGAAAAAGGGTCTTGACAGACAGACAGACAGACAGACGGACAACAAAGTGATCCTATATGGGTTCCGTTTTTTTATTTTGAGGTACGGAACCCTAAAAACACGTTTTTTAGTAGGGGAGCCCCTCTAAATTTTTATTTTTAGTAGTTGATGTTAAAACGGTAACAGAAATACACAAACAATACAAATAAAAGTGGTGAAAAAGAAGCCTAAAGCTGGATGGATAGTGGATTTGATAGGCAGGCATTACCTTGAGTTTTCCATTGGCAGCGAGGAATGGAGGCGACTCAGGAACAAAGAGAAACGTAAGACAGTGAAACAACGAAAGACTGAGACAGCACCATAGGATGACTCTGAAATGCAAAAATTAAAACCTTAGCAGGAAATCTCACACCATAATAAAAACTTTTTAACAAAAAGAATAAACCGCCGAAAAACTGAAAAGCAGAAAATGAAAGGCACCGCCGCCGCCGCTGCACATCACGCTTTACGTAATTAATTAATTTGCTTGTTTCGCGCCGACTCAAAATTACTCAGGTATACTTACATTAGTTTAAGAACTTTGTTATTAAGCTGATCCGTTTTCCATACAAAAATTCAAATGACTTGCATTCTTACGCGGGACATAAAATTCTGTTGAAAAACGAACAAATACTGCTATTTTTAGTTAAATTTTTCGCTAATTAATACAAAAATACAGTTAATGTACTGAAAGTACTATTTTTGGTTCAATATTACGATTGTGGGCGTGCGGTCAAAACTGTACGGTTGTGTTTTGTGTGCATGTGTGAGTGATCGTACTCATGTAAACACGGACTGACGAGAGTAATTGACTTTAGTGGACATATGGAGATATTTTTCTTATCGAAATTGTTGGTAGGCGTTGAAGTTGCACGATGAAATTTACGCGAATCAACTTTTTTTGCACATAATTATTATATATTGGTACTTATTGCATTAAAAAATAAAACCTTATATTTGCAGCAGTGGCTCCATCTAGTTGCGTTCGGGGCTAAGCTGGCCGTCACAGATCACTTTAAGGTTAAATAAAAATGGTTTATTATTTACTGCTTTTCAGTTTTTTCGGCGGTTTATTTTTTTGTTAAGAAGTTTATTTCCCACCCTTAGGGTAAATCGGACTACTCTTTAAAAGGTAATGCGTGGTCATACATTACAATCAGTGAGTGAACAATCAATCATCCACTGTTTTCCTACCCTAAGGGGTTGGATTTTTGTTTTCAAAATTTTTATGGGATCATATTCGGGGTATACCCAATACCCATTCTAATAAAAAAAGAATTATCAAAATTGGACTACTCTGTAAAAAGAGATGCGTGGTAAAACATAAAAAAAATATACGCGTCGACTTGAGAACGTCCTCCGTTTTTTGTTTCGTCGGTCAAAAACTGAAATAGTTTGTATACAGGCTGAATTTTTGAGACGGGTCAGTAAGGGCAGGTACCTTATCCGTTACAGTTACAGGAAAACGTTCCTAGGAGACCGACCATAACTTTTAGAAATATTCTGAACTGCATTCACAGATTGTGGAAAAAATTACAGTAACTAAAATAAAATGCAAAATTACCAAATAATTTTTTTTTGCGTTTATCGATCCCATTTCATGTGAAGATCAAAAGACTCTATGGGACCACTTTCGGTATGAGTACTAGAAATGACAGAAATTGCCAAAAACTTGTCCAAAAAGCATAGAGCAAGAACTAGTTGCCGCCGCGAACGTTGACTAGCGATGCCCCCCCCCCCCCATCTCGCCGTGAGCACACCTGCGGTACAGTGGTTGAGGTCAGACTACAGCAAAGATAACAAAAATTTTGGCAATGGGCAGGAATCGAACCCGCATCCTATAGCGCAGAAGGCAGAGGCACTACCAACTGCACCAAGAGGCCTGTCACATAAACATACTTGTGAGGCATATCCGCGTCGGCTGCGACGTACATTAGCAGGAATCCCAGGTTGTGTGCCAGGACAGGGGCTGCGAAGGCTGCTCCTCGGACTAGCCCTGAAGAGATCTACAAATTGAAATGATTTTTTTCTTATTTTAAATCTTTTATTACTTTTTATTTTTTTTATTTACGTAATCATACCGGGTGTAAAAAGTGGATTTAGGCCATGAAATTGACATTCCCAAAAAACAGGTCGGATGACAAAATATTTTTTTTACTTCCTATTGACACTAATTCATGGTAAGTAAAAATTATTCTTTTCGTATTTCATTAGGGAAAGTTGATCAGGTATATTATGGTCTGAATCTAAGGTTTGAAAAGATATTTTTTTTACACCCTGTGTTATATGTAACACACAATAACAAACCAAAACCAACTTTATAAAATACAGCGCAAATTATAATTGGTTTTGTTTCCGTAGCCCAGTGATTTTTCTCATGACAACAAGCAACTTTCGAGAAGAAAATAAATTCCCACACAAAATGAGTCGGTCACGTGACCACTTTCGTACGAAGTTGAAAAATGTTTTTCGAGTAAATTTTATATTTCTTCAGAAAATTCGCTTGTTATCATGAGAAGAATCACTGGGCTTCGTGAGCGAAACAAATAAAAATTCACACTGCTGTTTACATTTGGAGCTCATAAAATACCTCTCGTCCCATCAATGGAGCAGCAGTCCAGGCGGCAGCACCAGCCAGCCCAGCTAGAACCCTCGCCACTAGGATACTCCAATACCCCCCATAGACCTTTAGCCCCCAGCACAGCGCAAATGCTGCTGAGGACGCAATCAGTGGCGGCTTGCGACCAGTCTTTAGTGCTGCAGCTGAAAATTTCATAGGTAATTATCGCACTTAACAACTTTGCTGTATACTTGTTGATTAAGAGGATATGTGAAAAGATAGTTATTTGACAGTGGGCGCACTCGTTTCGCTTGAAAGAAAGGGATAAAGTGAATGCATCCGCAACGCATTAGATTGCGACAGATATACTGTGCGTGTATTTATTCATGTCTTTACAGATCAAGTCATACATAATAGGTACTAATTACCTTATAAACTAAACTAAATAAAAAATGTCACCCAGTTCATCATATCTGGGTAGGGTGCCCAAAAGGCTGGCAGCGTTCCCTCTCTGGATAGCCAGACTTATCCTCTGCCCGAGGTAGCTGCCAGCCCTTTTATCACCCGACACATCAATAAGCCTCGAGGAGAGTTGTCGGAACAAGTCTCGCGCCCCAAGCGCGTGTGCCCCTGTGCGTGTTACCAAAACTAAATGAAGTTAGCGCCCGATATAAAATATAGACTTTTTGTATGTACTTACTCAGTAATAAAATAAAATTTTAGTTTGGACATATGATATGATAGCAACTACGAATACCTTTCTGTATACTTCATTTCACTACTTAAAACACCTCAGATTCCACAAAAAATGAAGGAATGAAAATTGAAGAGGCAACTTTAGATTTTTATTTTGTCGAGTTGATTTTCACTAATCATGTTTTGGTCTTAGTGATATTATCACTTGAATAGCCAAGAAACACACACCGGAGAGTCACGGCAAGATAACAAAAAGAAAAGATAAATAAAATATAGATATAAAGTTAGCTGGTAGAAAACTCAGTTTTGAGTTAAGCTCGCCATTGTCATTATGTTTCACTTGTGTTTATATTGTAAATGTTTTCGTGTACAATAAAAAATAAAGAAAAATTTGTCTTCATCATTGTTTTTAATATCCGCGATAATGAAGCACATCCTGTGAAAATTTCAACTATGAATATAGCTACTACGGTTCAAAAGATACAGCCCTCGGACAGACAGACAGACGAAAGAGGCCTAAATAGGGCTCCGTTTGGACTCTTCAGGTACGGACCCCTAAAAGGATGAGGTCAATGATGATGACGACAATGCTAACGTACCTGATAGTAACACTCCGATGAATGAAGCAGCATGAGTAGCCCCCGCTCCTCCCACCACAGCATCTTGGGGCTCCTCTGATTTAGTACCGGTCGCCAGAGAGATCCATGCCAGACTGAGACCGAATGATACGGTTGGTATGTTTACTGGAAAGGGAAATACATTCTTTAACAATCCGGTATAAAATATCAACACTAAGTTTTAGGCTATGCAGGGTATTCTTTCCATCCAGGGTTATCTCTTTTAGACATATGCTCGCCTTTGTGTTTGTCCTTTAGTTGTTTTCAGGGTTCCGTAGCCAAATGGCAAAAAACGGAACCCTTATGGATTCGTCATGTCTGTCTGTCTGTCTGTCCGTCCGTATGTCACAGCCACTTTTTTCCGAAACTATAAGCACTATACTTTTGAAACTTGGTAAGTAGATGTATTCTGTGAACCGCATTAAGATTTCCACACAAAAATACAAAAAAAAAACAATAAATTTAAGGGTTCCCCATACATAGAACTGAAACTCAAAAATTTGACAATTTCAGTAGCGATAAAGAAACATAAAAAAAATCCTACAAAAAGTTATGAAAACGCCCAATTACTTGTAACAAAAATTATACAGCGTGATGATGAAATGTATGTAATGATGATGAAATGTACTATACCTGAGTATGGTACTCAAGACATGAAACTGAACAACTTTCCCCAAAAACCATGTTGGCTAAGAATTGGCTTAAAGACTACCTATCATTAACTGTAGCCGAGACCAACGGCTTAACGTCCCTTCCGAAGCGCGGAAACGCTCTAGTTCTTGTGCCACTAGCGGCCTACCAACTTTCGTGATCTGAAAGAAAGTCTAAATAAATAAATATGAAAATAAAATTTCAATTACACATGCAAAATGCATCAGCTAATAACGATTTTTTTATGGGAGGTTAACATTTTTTTTTCGCATTTGAACTACTTATGTTTACCTATATATTGTATTTTTATACACCTAGATAAACAGCTGCTGATAACAACCTTTGAATGGCTATTCCTCTTGGGTATTCGAAAACATTTTGTAAGTTTGGACCATTATGAATATTGCGACAAAAAAAGTTATAGCTAGGTTCAACCTCAGTCCATAGTTTTCTCCCAGATAACAATATAGCATGTCCCTGAAGTAAGGTGAACCATATTTCTGAAAAAAAAAAAAACAGAGAAAGCCTTATAGTTCGTCCATCTTAAGAATGTAGTGAGTCATCGATTTCCGCCGCTGGTAGCCAAGCCCCGTAACCAATCAGGACACTTAAAATTATAAAGTCAAATACACAATGACTAATTAAAGGCAAACCTTCGAAAGAAGCGGACGAAAAAACTAAAAATCCATATATTTACTTAATTAGGGTTCCGTACCTCAAAAGAAAAAAACGGAACCCTTATAGGATCACTTTGTTGTCCGTCTGTCTGTCTGTCTGTCTGTCTGTCTGTCTGTCTGTCTGTCTGTCTGTCTGTCTGTCTGTCTGTCTGTCAAGACCCTTTATCTCACGAACGGGTAAAGGTATCAGGTTGAAATTAATACCATATATTAGGATCCATGGACCACACAAGGTCTGAAAATTTCAATTTTTTACAACGACGCAATAAAAAGATATGGCATTTTATGTTCTCATCTCCATACATTTATTCAAAAATGCAAAACCTACAGGGTAGTTCCCGTTGACCTAAAATTATGAAATTTGGCAAGAAGCTAGGTCTTACAGTACAAATAATGGGAAAAGTCTGAAATCATTAAATATTACAACTTTTCTCACAACTAATGGTAACCAATTGTGGTGAGCTCCCGTTTCAAGAACATTCATATAAGAGAGGGGTCAAGTTGGATGGTCACTGAGTTTTTAAAGTCAAAGAGCAAAAGCTTTTAGTATATAATAATTATGGTAGGTAGTACTGAGTAGTATGGGTCATACTGTGCCTGGACGGTGGTGGTATTGCTTATTAAATTTTTAAAAATTTTTGCTTTTTTACTTTTGAAATGTTTTTGATATTTTTAGACGCTTACCTTACAGGTTTCGCCGTCAATATTTAAATAAAATAAAGATAAGAAAATAGTTAATGTTTTTTTTTACTTTTATAATATAATTATACTTACTAAACAAAGTTTATTTAATACGTGACAAAGTGTGGAACCATAATCTGATATCAGCGCCATCTTTAGGTACACGGTACAGACTTTTTAACCTAACTTCCTCTGAGACATCCAAAGCTCAAGATAATACCAATTATGGCCGCTAGGATTGCCACTAGGACGACACAGGTAAAAAATAATTAGAACCGTTTGATTGTATGCTATAGGTACTCAAAAAAAATTTCCTGCTTATAATAAATAAATTATATCACGGATTGCTTTGAAAATTAGAAATATGCAACATAAGCGTAAATTGGATTAGGATGGAGGTAGGATACGCCATCTATACCGTTTAATATAGCTGGTAGGTAGGTATACTGCGTGCAAAATAACTTTGTCTGTGACCGTTAATGCGCAGAAGTCAAAAAATTAGTCGCGGGGGTGAGCACGGCTCCCCCCAGGGGGCGAGCGAATCGCTCATTGGCTCTCCGCCTGTCACCCATGCGCGGAAAATAAAGACTTGTTCTGAACGCGCTGTACCTATTCCAACCTATAGCGTGAGCTGAGGTTGGTCTTAGGTACACTTAACAGCACATCAGGAGAAACACTTTTGCACCTTATGGCATGGTAATAGAGTTGAAAAAGTTTCTACCGACGTGCGGTTGACCGTACGTACACACGGCCGCACATCGGTAGAAACACTTTTGGACCTTAGGGCGTGGTAATAGAGTTGAAAAAGTTTCTACCGACAAGCGGTTGACCGTACGTTGACCGACCGTACGTAGCCATGATCACACCTAGCTGTATTCAAAGACTAATTCAGCGTACATTGCTCGTTGAAGTAAGGATATTGCAATTAACATAACCAAGCCTCCCAGCAATGTATGCCGAATTAAGTCTTGGAATTTAGGTAGGTGTGATCGTGGCTTAAACTGTCAAGCTTGATGTGCTAAGCAGGTAATTTAGTTTTATACTATGGTTTTATTGTACACCTTTTGAGATGTACCTACGTCAGCAATCAACTGTAACAAAACGTAAGATGAACATGTTATCTTCAATTATAGGTATAGGTTTTATCAATGAAAAACCTACAGGGTACTTCCCGGTGACCTAAAAATATGAAATTTGGCAAGAAGCTAGGTCTCACGGTACAAATAATGGGAAAAGTCTGGAATCATTAAATATTACAACTTTTCTCACAACTAATGGTAACCAATTGTGGTGAGCTCCCGTTTCAAAAACATTCATATAAGAGAGGGGTCAAGTTGGATGGTTGCTGAGGCGATTTTTGTTTTAGTTCTATTTAAAAACGGGAACACTTACAAACTTGAAAATTGGTATGTTTATAGGGCATAGGCTATAAAATAATAACAAATAATAAAATTTGGTCAAGCGCGTGTCGGACTCAAAAAATCTAGCACATTAACTTACTGAAATTTCAACTAATACAATTATGTTTATGTGGTGGTACGGAACCCTCAGTGCGCGAGTCCGACTCGCACTTGGATGGTTTTTTTACTTAGTATCTCTTTTTGTTTGTGTGGACGAATTATGTAACTATAGCGGCATTGATTAATTAGCCATTCAGATATTCAAATGGAAGTTAATAATTCTGCGTGACAATTTGAAATACAGCCAGTGTGGCCTGTTACATAATTTTGATATATTCTATTACCGGGCAATCAAAGATTTTGGACCTCCTTGCTTCGCTCGGAATAAAAACCGTGCAAATTTATTTTACTATGTGATGATATTTGCCAGCATGTCACATCTCCTTTGCTATGCCATATAACCCTACCAAATTAATAGAACGACGCCTTATTGCATTTTAGGGTAGGAAAGTTAGATTTATGCTCTCTAATAAATATGCACCAGCTGGAAATAGTCTAAATCGATGCTAGGCAAAACAACAAATTTTTCATGGTTTTTCTGCCCTCAAAAGTTTATCGTTAGCCAGAAACCGGCGCAAACTCACAGAACACGTATTCATGATGCCTAGCATCGATTAAGACTATTTCCAGCTGGTGCATATTTATTAGAGAGCACTGCCTTAAATCGGGATAATTTTCTTTCTCTATTTACAAAGATATAGGATTAAGTAATTTATTGTAACTTTACATCACACATCCCTAACTTGTGACGAATTATTTCTTTAATTCTACTTCTATAACCCTTATTATTCTAAGCGGGCAACATTATTATATTCTGGGGATTTAGTACCATTGAAACTGACCCAATTTCGATATTCCATAACATAGAGACCCAAAATCCGAGCCTAAAATGATGTCAGTCAAATATGCACGGTTACAACATACAGTTTCCCATACAGAGAACTAAAAGAATAGTATAGAAAAGTATATTTGAGATCAGTGGGTAATGATGGAAGTGTTTTGGTAAACTTGTTTACTTTTATATATTCTGTGGTTTAGGTGCTATTCAAGTAAGGAGAGTTCATCAACCAAAATATGGGTACTACCCCTTTATGTACCCAACGAAGTTCCTACAAGGAACTTTAATGTACAACTCCCTTCAAACGCGGCGACTCTATGACCAGGTTATTACAGCCTGCAAGCTATTGCGTGGCCGCCTCGATGCACCGGAGCTGCATATCCAAGTATGCCGTTTTCATGTGCCGGATAAATATACTAGATTTCGTTTGGGATCTCTGCGCCTGTTTGCTTCACCTAATGCCCGCGCCGTTGCGAGACAATATTCTCCTGTCAGTCGAGCCATCAAAACTCAGAACGAGCTCCTGTCAACCTCAATTGGATGTGTTTGTGGATAATTGGTCTATTTTAAAAAGGAATGTTTTGAACATTTGTGAAGAAAATTGATATGACATTTTCTCTATTATGCGTTAATGTATGTAATAATTGTATTTACCATCTTTTACCTTTGATAAAATGTAACGTTTTGGCTAGTCTGTAAGTTACGTTTTTGTAGAATAAATAAATAAATTACCGATGACATCTCTGTAGAATACTGTAGTAGACTTTTCATGTCATAGAACCTTTTTTCACACCACCTTTTCTTCTTTCTCGGTAACGATCTTTTACTTGAACAATAAAACAAAACGTTTGGCTGAACTATCTCAGTTTTTAGTCTTTTCTTCTTAAACAATATCAAGCTTGATTTGGAAAGGGAACATCCTTGCGTCCCTGCATCTTTTTTTTGTTTCGGCAGGAGGTTCTTCAAAATATCCATTATAATTTTTCATCTGTAAGTGAACTTAGAATAATTAAAACAGTAGCAATTTCAAATCGTAACTAAATTCACAGAATAAAGTACGGTCAACCGCTTGTCGGTAGAAACTTTTTCGACTCTATTACCACGCCATAAGGTCCAAAAGTGTTTCTACTGACGTGCGGCTGTGTGTACTATCATACAGAACGGACAATTTCCGCCCCCTTTGCAATCCACCCCGCACCGCCGCTCGCATTTTGTTTGTAGTGGTCTTCTGTTGTTAGCTTGAGTGGCTGTTACAACTTCACCGGACGGTTGGGGAGCGGAAGGCTCTACCCAAAGAAAACTCGGTAGGCTACAAGCCTTAGGGCACCTCGCTGGGCTCGGACCTCGGCTTAGGCTGTTGCCGTGGAGAGCCCGTCCAGAACCTTTATTTTACGCGCGAGTCGACTCGCGCGTAGGCATTCGCGCGTTGCCGAGATACTACCGAGTTTCTACCAGCGTTTTACGCGCGTATATTCGCGCGTAAGAAAATGTTCTGGACGCAATATATAGGGTGACTTTTAATTAGTTCTTGATAGCAAAAGGTATGTATGTACTCATGATACTGAACAACTTTTCCCAAGGAATATAGGTCGAAACACGAAAAACCAAATTTAACCTCCCATACAAAATGCGCTATCAGCTAATGCTGTTTCTATGGGAGGTCAAAACTTGATTTTCGTATTTCGACCTGTGTTTCTTGGGGAAAGTTGTTCAGTATCATGTGTACATTCATACCTTTTTCTATCAAGAACTAATTAAAAGTCACCCTATATGTAGCTCTAGTATCTCGGCAACGCGCGAGTGCCTACGCGCGAATCGACTCGCGCGTAAAAAAAGGTTCTGGACGGGCCCAAAAGTTCTCGTGGTGCTCCTGAGGGTTTTTTGTACTGAATATGCGGGCCCACGCGACCTTCCAATTTCAAATTTCAAATTTCAAATTCGCGCTCGATATATGTCCGTCCGGAGTCCGGGGTGTGCTAAATCTAAGTTTCGCAATAGATTGAAGATAACAGATGGATGCCGCGGGCGGGGGATTTTTTGTGTCCGTTCTGTTCTGCATCTACGATTAATAGTATTTTTTATGAAGTTTTGTGAGCGTACTCTCAAACTTCTTTTTAGGGTTCTGTACCCCCCAAAAAAAAACGAAACCCTACCATCACTTTGTTGTTCGTCTGTCAAGACCCTTTTCTCACGAACGGGTAAAGCTATCGAAGTAAAATTAATACCAAACATTAAAATCCATGGAAGTTGTAAAAATTTCAAGCATCTATAACGTGACAAGTAGACAACAAGATCAAAAGATACGGCATTTATGAACCAAACCATACTTTATAGGTTACTTCTCGTAGACCTAGAATCACGAGAACAAGCTAAGTATCATAGCACAAGTAAAAAAAAACCGGCCAAGTGCGAGTCGGACTCGCGCACTGAGGGTTCCGTACCACCACATAAACATAATTGTATTAGTTGAAATTTCAGTAAACTTACTGAAATTTCAATGTGCTAGATTTTTTGAGTCCGACACGCGCTTGACCAAATTTTATTATTTGTTGTTATTTTATAGCCTATGCCCTATAAACATACCAATTTTCAAGTTTGTAAGTGTTCCCGTTTTTAAATAGAACTAAAACAAAAATCGCCTCAGCAACCATCCAACTTGACCCCTCTCTTATATGAATGTTCTTGAAACGGGAGCTCACCACAATTGGTTACCTTTAGTTGTGAGAAAAGTTGTAATATTTAATGATTTCAGACTTTTCTCATTATTTGTACTGTGAGACCTAGCTTCTTGCCAAATTTCATAATTTTAGGTCAACGGGAAGTACCCTGTAGGTTTTTCATTTTTGAATAAATGTATGGAGATGAGGACATAAAATGCCATATCTTTTGATTGCGTCGTTGTAAAAAATTGAAATTTTCAGATCTTGTGTGGTTCATGGATCCTAATATATGGTATTTATTTCAACCTGATACCTTTACCCGTTCGAGAGATAAAGGGTCTTGACAGACAGACAGACAGACAGACAGACAGACAGACAGACAGACAGACAGACAGACAGACAGACAGACAGACAGACGGACAACAAAGTGATCCTATAAGGGTTCCGTTTTTTTCTTTTGAGGTACGGAACCCTAAAAAAGTCTAAATATCAAAATAACTTTTCATACTATAAATTATAACCAATAAAGGTAAGCTCTAATTTAAAATAGGTATAATCAACAAATGATTTGGCTTATGTTTATTTTCGTGCATGCTTTTAACTACAAGTAGGTTGACTTTCGCTTAAACATGAATTAAAACCGGCCAAGTGCGTTGGACGAACGCGTCGAAACTTCCGAAGAAAACCTTACTGCTCTGACAGTTTCCAAGAAAAACCGGTCAAGTGCGAGTCAGACTTGCTCGCCGTGGGTTCCGATATACTAGTATTTTTAGAAGCAATAAAGTCAATTTTTTAGGACCGCATAACTAAATATGTTTGTAAAGGATTTCCGTATATAGAGATCGTTTTATTTTGCCTGTAGGTAATATTAACATAAACATCTATCCACTATAAATTCAGATTTTATTCTTTAGCAATATTCGGAGACAGTTGGGCCCCCGAATGGAATTTATTAGACATTTTCCATCATAACTAGAATCCTGGTGATAGTATGTGGTTGCTGATAATTATTCAGGATGATATAGGGACGTAAGGCTTCTGCCTTTGACGTTGAACATACTAAAATGGCAGGTAGGTGGGGTCGTCTGCTACTTACTCAGCCTCAATGATTTCACCTTGACGCCACGAATTTTATTATTCAGATTTTTTGCGAATTTCACCGCTTCTAAAACTTTAAACCTCCTTCAACTTCATTAAAATTAATAAAACTGGTAACTGTTTTTTGGTCTACTTCTGGACTGATGGTAGATTCATTTAAAATTTATATTTGGGGCAGATACTTGATATAAAAAAGTTATGAGCTCTTAATACATGAAGAGGTAAAACAAATCTTGAAGGTCTATACAGGTGTGAAGGACAGACAGACAGACGAAGTTGCACCCTAAGGGTTCCGTTTTTAACTTTTTGGTTCGGAACCCTAAAAAGGGTCACGAATCAGTTACTTCGACCGTACATGGATAATGAAACGGAAGTCAGGTTTGAGGGGACCAAGAGTTTTTAGAGTTCCTATACCAAAATGGTACAAAAAGGAATCCTTATGGTGCGACTTTGTCTGTCGGTCACACCTGTATATCTCAGCAACCACTCATGCTATAGACTTAAATTTTGTTGCACATGAAATAATTTAAAAAAATATGTAAAGGCGGCCAAAATACGGGGGGGGGGGGGGGGGGCAAATTCTAGGTCGAGTGGGATATCATATGAAAAGGCTTCACTTGCACATTTTAAAATATATTTTCGTATTTTTTACAACTCTTGTTCAGTGAAAAAAAAAATATGAATCTTTAAATCTCTTTCGGTAGAATGTTTTTTTAAGTTTTCAAGTTATGATGATAAATGTAAAAAAAAAAATTCCCCCCCTCCCTTACATCCGAAGTTTGTGTAAGGAAAAATCTGAATTAATTACAGTCGATAAAAGTTTATGAAAATATTACAGCAAAAATAAAACGATTTTTGCTGTAATATTTACATAAACTTCTATTGACTGTAATTAATTCAGATTTTTCCTTTCACGAACTTCGGAGACAAGGGGAGGGAACGGTATTTTTTTTTTACATTTTTCATCATAACATGAAAACTAAGAGTCGTAAAAAATACAAAAATATATTTTAAAATGGACAAGTAAAGCCCTTTCATATGATACCCCATTTGAGCTAGAAATGACATTTTGAAATTTTTCACCCTATATTTGGGCCCCCTTTACATTAATAATCGTAATTTTATTTAAATTATTTTATATCCAATTAAGTAAGGTAACCATACTCTGAAACTAATCCAAATTTCAAGTCGATAGCTTGAGTGGTTGCTGAGATATTCAGGTGTGACAGACAGACAGACAAAGTCACACCATAAGGGTTCCTTTTTTTACCATTTTGGTATCGGAACCCTAAAAACTAAAAAATGGATCATAGAATAGGTATGACTGTGATGATGGATAGGTAAGGAACCATTGCATTCGCACTTGGCTGGTTTTTTTTAGGGTTCTGATTCCAAAATGGTAAAAAAAAGGAACCCTTATGGTGCGACTTTGTCTGTCTGTCTGTTACACCTGTATGTCTCAGCAAACACTCATGCTATCAACTTGAAATTTGGAAGAAAAATCTGAATTAATTACAGGCGATAGAAATTTATGTAAATATAATGAAACAAAAATGAAAGGATCTTTCTAAATTGCAGTTTTTTAGAAATCTGCAAATTGCTTCCAAAAACACTATAGGTATATTTGAACCCTCGGCGCGCGAGTCCGACTCGCACTTGACCGGTTTTTTTGTTTAGTTCTTCCCAAATTTTTGTCGAACAACTCTTCATACCTTAATTAATCCTCCTCAGGGAAACATATCTCATCATTTCCTGTGCGCCTTCTACATCCCGATGATGATCGTCGTCGTAGCGAACGTGTGTTAGGTGGAGTTGGAGTTGGTACCGAAAACATTGAACTCAGAAATTGGTACATCTGTAGCAAGACCAGGAGTGCACAAAAAAAAACGCATAGAAATAAAGCGAAGTTCAGTCCTGTGCAGCAAAGCAGTTCTCCGCAACATTTTTTGCCAAAAAATTTCTTGATCGTTGTCTGGAATGTAATTCATCAAAATAACGTTTGTCAAATACAAGAGATTTGTAACTCAATAGGAAATAAACGGAATCCTTATGTCATGTATTATTTTCTCACTAACGCACGGGTAAAGGTATAAAATTGAAATTTACTTATATCAAATACTAAAGTCTCTAGACCCTTGAAGGTGTAAAACATACTGCCGTTTATATCCTCATTTTTATACATTTATGACTTTAACCAAAATCTAAGAGGTTCTACCTGTTATGATATGATATATAAGAAGTTGACTGGAGACGTCCTTGCACCTAGCGAGTGACATTGTCGTGTGGGATATTGAACGTTATAGATAATTAGTTCTAGATTAGTGCTATCGAAACATATGTAATTCGTAATTTGTTCCGTTTTTGTTTTTGTAGAAATCGACTTGAAACGTTATGATCGACCAGCAATGTACTTTTGAATTACGTACGGTTAGAATACAAAATCCGTCCAGGTAATTAGTTCTGTCCTAGATCTAATTAACCATATACTTTTTTTTTCATTTATCTCATCAGATCACTAAAATATTTGTTAAAAAAGAAAATTGTAGTCAGCGATGTTCTTTTAAATTACGTCATATTCGAGCACAAAAACAGTCTCGGCGATTAGTTCTGCATTAGAGTTAGAGTACATGAATATCTTTTGCTATCAAGAACTAATTAAAAGTCACCGTATAGAATGTTAAGGTAACTCTGCGGTCCTTGACAGGATAAGTGGAACGTAGTCTTGTTAGATTTTCTACACATTTCAAAAACGTGTGTCCTGAAATTCAATTTTGTGTCGTAAATAAGTACCAGATGTTTTCCAGAGCCCATTAGCTTATAGTCTATGCTAAGAGGTGCCAAGCTGTTGCTAAATGATTTTGTATTTAGATACATTAAGAGGAAAGATTTGCCTTGCCCCACTCTGCAACAGCAGCAATATCTTTCTGCAATGCTGATACGCCAAAGCATTTGATAAAATATCTCATCAAATTTTGAAACAAAAATTTGAGTACATCGGTATACACGGTGATTTGCTTAGGTGGCTTCAGCCATTTCAGGACTTCAGTCCTACTTACGTGACAGAACTCAAGCCGTAGCTATCAAAGATTTTACCTCTAACTTTTCCCCAATCACTTCTGAGGTTCCACAGGGTTCCCATCTTGGCCACTTACTGTTCAATATATTTATCAATGACGTAATTGGTTGCTTTCGTCATTCACAAATTCTATATTATGCTGATGATACAAAAAATTACACAGTAGTTAAATCAGTAGGACACTGTCATAAACTACAACAGGATCTAGATAGCCTCAATCAATACTGTTTAAATAATAGGTTATATCTCAATGTTTTCTGTAAAACATTTCCATTATAAAATTTGTTTACTTCAACGCTAAATTTTTGCGCTTAAAATAATATAAATAGTTGTATGTATGACGAGAAAGTTGATCGCAACGCGGCGCGACCACAAATATTTTTTTAATGACAAAGTATCACAGAAAGTAACATAATAGAGCTTTTTAATAGAATTTTTTTGTTCGATACCATAATTATTTTTGTAGTGATTGCCCATTGAAGACGAAAATCATGGATAGATAGATAGATGCTATTTTATTATGCCAAATATAATCTCAATGTGCTATATACAAATGATACCAATATTGTTGGAATTGTTAAACTTGATCCGTATTTTTTTATTTTACGTGCGTTGGCGGCGGCAAACTTCCATCCCCTCCACTACCCACCCTGATAGATGGAAGCGCTGGTAACCAGGCTTAATCTGCTTAAATGAACCGAACAAATATTTCTGTGTTATATTTCACGGTTTAGACTGTTGAAATAGTCAAATCCTATATTTTGTATGATAATAAAGAAAAACCGATATTTTATTTTTTAGGGTTCCGAAACAAAATGGTAAAAATGAAACTCTTTTAGTGCGACTACGTCTTTCTGTATGTATGTATGTCACACCTGTATATCTCAGAAACCACTCATGCTAAGGACTTGAAATTTTGAATAATTTTAGAATAAAGAAATCTGCAAAAAAACTTTGCAAAAAAATAGTATTGCGGTCCTAAAAATGGACTTCATTGCTTTCAAAAATACAAGGTTTTGCCCACTTATTAGTGAGGTCAAAAGCATAAACTTTTGTTATACGACTTTGCTAACAGCGCACAAAAAAATTTCGACTGTCCACACTAAAGTGGTCACGTGACCGACCCGTTTTGTATGGGAAGTTGACATTTTTTCGTGCGTTGTTAGCAAAGTCGTAGAACAAAAGTTGTTGCTCTTTTGACCTCATTAATAAGTGGGCAAAAGGAAATCAGGTCCAAAAAAATAACCTAGTACATCGGAACTCACTTGACCGGTTTTTTTAACGTGGCTTTGTTCGATAGGACAAACACATCTCAGGTGAAAGTACAACGGACCACCCCTGTAGATTGTGGTAGAGAGGTATGGAGATATGCCTGATTTTTTATTCTAACATAAAAACAGGCAGACGAGCACACAGCTCACCTGATGGTACCTACGTGTAGTTGCCACCTGCGGACACTTAAAATTATAAACTAATCTACTTAACAAAAAAAATAAATTAAAAAAACCGGTCAAGTGCGAGGGTTCCGATGTACTTTTTACTATTTTTGGAAGCAATAAAGTTCATTTTTAGAACCGCAAAACTAAATTTGTTGATAAAGGTTCTTTGCATATTTCTAAAAATCTGTGCATTTTTCCTATAATATTTTTTAGTTCAGATTTTTCCTTTTGCAAACTTCAGAGGTAAGGGGGAATGGTATTATTTTGACATTTTTCATCATAACTAGAAATCTAAGAATTGTCAAAAAATTAAAAAATATTATTTTGGGATGAACAAATGAAGCCCTTTCTTAAGATTTAGTCTAGGCAACGATCGTTGTATGAAGACCGTTGTATTAAATCCTCAGTCGATGAAACTTTGCTGGGGTATTACACTACATGAGAAAAACCTTCTACAAAAAAAAAAAAATCGGTACTTAATTTTTCCATACAAAAATAACAAAAAAATGTATGATTTTTTTTTTGTAAATTCTTTTTTGGATATTTATTTATTTAGTTAGTTATTATTACAATTATAAAATACAAGAAATTAACATGGACCCACAAAACTGTTTACACAGTTTGACAGTGGGAAACCCTTACACTCGCACTTGGCTGGTTTTCTTTTTGTGTTTAGTTCTTCCTAAATTTTTCTTCATACCATAATTAATCCTCCTCAGGGAAACATATCTCATCATTTCCTGTGCGCCTTCTACATCCCGATGATGATCGCCGTCGTCGTAGCGAAGGTGTAGGTGGACATGGAGTTGGCACCGAAAAAATTGTACTCAGAGTTTGGTACATCATTAGCAAGACCAGGAGTCCACCAAAAAAAAGGCATAGAAATAAAGCTAAGTTCAGTCCTGTGCAGCAAAGCAGGTCTCCGCAACATTTTTTGCCAAAAATTTTCTTGATCGTTGTCTGGAATGTAATTCATCAAAATAACGTTTGTCAAATACAAGGGATTTGTAACTCAACAGGAAATAAACGGAACCCTGATTGTCATGTATTATTTTCTCACTAACGCACGGATAAAGGTATAAAATTGAAAATTATATCAAATACTAAAGTCTCTAGACCCTTGAAGGTGTAAAACATACTGCCGTTTATATCCTTATTTTTATACATTTATGAGCTTAACCAAAATCTAAGGTTCTACCTGTTAACCTAGAATCATCTAATTTGGCAAGAAGCTACGCCTCAGAGCACAAGCAAAGAATTAAGTCATAAATAATTAACCAAGTTAACCAGTTTAAGGTGAGCTCCCATTTCAAGTAAATTATATTTCATCGCTTCATCCTTCAGATATAATTTACAATACAACGTAGTTCTTCAAGCCTACAAGGCAGCATTGCACGCTTAAGAGATAATTCAAATCGATACATTTTTATCGATTCTTACGCACAGCACTAGTTCAATCGTCAGGCAACGTCTCAACCCTATTCGCCTATAGCTGTCATTCTTTTATCGTGCAAGGCAGTGTTCGCACGCGCGCAGCTGAAGAAAAAATAAGTGTTTTGTGATTTACGAACAAAAAATGGCTAACAAGCGAAAAAGGGATTCTTCTGTCGAAAGAATCGAAAGATACAAGAAGAAAATTTTGGATTTGGAGAAAAAACAACGCCAGAAACGACGCCGAATAATCTTCGATTCTTCTTCCGAATCTGGTATGTACCTACCCTCAATTTTTTAGTTTTATTCTCCACGATATATTTTATCGTGGTATTATGCTGTACATTACTGTACATAGCCTAGCGGTCAACCGTGAGTTGTCACACGTGGCTTATTTATAAATTAATCGCAACATTTTGCTTTTTAGTAAGTACTTATTGAGATGCCTGGCGGTTAACCGGGAGTTAACACGACGGTTATTTCATCTCAACGCTTGTTTAACGAGCTTGTATATAAGACTGCCTAGCGGTTAACCGAGAGTTAACACGATGGCCAGTTTGTCTTAAAAAAGCATTAGCATTTAGCATTCTATAACATTTTCCTGGCGGGTAACCGTGAGTTACCACGAGGGATAATTATTTATTGTTTGTGTAAATAAGGTGATATGTAACATAAATACATATCCTTCCAGATGACACACCAGAGGCGGCCGTGAGTCGAGAAAATAACCCTGGGCCGTCACAGAATGTTCCCGAAGTTACTCCCGAGTCACCTGCCCGTCCGTCCAATACCGAAGCTGACCCCTTGGCCGATACCCAAGCAGTACCAGAGCCGGCGCCCGTCGAGGCCGAAAAAATAGACATACCTGCGGCTTCACAAGACGGACAGGTTTCAAACCAGGAAATACCCGAATTGGACCCCGAGCTCCTGATAGCACTCGGGGAGGAAATTAGGAACACCCCAAATTTTGGGGAGAAAATCCACCAAATGCTCTCTCGACGATGGGAGCCAATCTTGAAAAAAGGCTTACCAAAAGAGGTAAAAGACGCCTTACTTAAAGATTACCTTGTTCCTGAAAACTGTACCCTACTGCAGGCGCCTAAATTAAACGTCGAGGTGGCAGCGGCTGTATCAGAATCCTGCCGATCGCGAGACAAAAGGAAGGAATCCGACCAACAACAGTTGGGCGTTGGTATATCGGCAATAAGTAAAGCCATGACCACCCTGCTCACTAGCGATGACAAAATCGAGGCAATCCGTGTTCTCAGTGACGGTTGCCGCATTTTAGCCGATTTACATTTCACAGAGACGCAATCGCGAATAAGCGTAATTAATTTCGCGCTAGCGAAACCATTCCTCAACATCGTTCAGGATGGTGAAAGAGATGAGACCCTTTATGGTAATAAACTAGGTGAAAAAATCAAGGCGTCAAATGCCATAGAAAAACAGGGTATGCAGATTAAAAAATACACAAAGAAGAAGGGAACCACTGATCCGCCGACTAGCGCACGACCTCATTACCATCAGCAAGGACCGCCAGTTACAAACCAGGGAAACTGGTCCGGTCCCCCTCGCTTCCAGCAGAACAGGGGGGGGCGCAGAGTATCACAGAGGAGGCCGCCAGCAACAGCAGCCCCGAGCCGTCGCCCGCCGCCGCCGTCCCAGCTGACGTCGAGTGCCGTGGGACAGCCGAGAGCTCGTGCTCCACGCTCCTAAATAATGAGGTACAATTACATGCAGGCCGTATACGCCACTTTTATTGCTGTTGGCTTAAAGTCACAAGCAATCCCGTAATACTTGATTGGATTAAACTAGGTTTTCCTATACCGTTTGAGACTCAACCGTTACAATCTTATGTACCTTCAACCTCTTTGTCCTCACATGAAAAAGCAGATATGTCAATAGCCATTCAAAATTTATTAAACTTAGGAGCGTTCAGTCCTTGTGAATCATCAGAAAACGAGTTTATTTCACCCGTATTTTTAGCACAAAAACCTAATGGTGGTAAAAGGTTCATCTTGAACTTAAAGCGCCTTAATAAATTTGTAGCCAAATTACATTTTAAGATGGAGGATCACAGGACTGCCGTTAGATTACTGCCTAAGAATGGCTACATGGCGACTATTGATCTAAAGGAGGCTTATTTCCTTATCCCGGTACGAGACGAAGATAAGAAATACTTACGGTTTAAATATGACGGTATTACTTACGCATTTAATGCTTTACCTTATGGTTTGTCAGTTGGCCCTAGGGCTTTCACCAAAATAATGAAGGAAGTAATTACGTACCTTCGCTATCAGGGCTATAAAAATGTCTTTTATTTAGATGACATTTTGTGCATCGGAAATAGCTTTACTGATTGCCTTGATAATGTGAATGCTACACTAAAACTCCTCGAATGCCTAGGCTTCGTCGTAAACTACGAAAAAAGCTCCCTTACTCCACTTCGAACTTGCAAATTTCTTGGCTTTATGTTTGATTCTGTTAATCAAACTATTTCTTTACCGAACGAGAAACGACAAAAAATTCTAACGTTGATTGACAAGTTTTCAGTGTTACCGAGATGTACAATAAGGGAGTTTGCACAGTTGATCGGAGTTTTGGTGGCAGCATGTCCAGCGGTAAAATATGGATGGGGCCACACCAAAATCTTAGAGCGACAAAAATATTTAGCTTTACAAAAATACGAAAATTATGAAACCAGTCTCATACTTCCTAAAATCATTCTCGAAGATTTGACTTGGTGGAAAAATATTGTACCTCATGCTTCCAACTCAATAGTACGGCTAATTACGATGTTGAAATTTACTCCGACGCGTCCCTGTCAGGCCGTCTGCAATGGAGAAAAAATGCATGGAGCGTGGAAGCGTGAGGAACAATTATTCCACATTAATTATTTAGAACTTTTGGCAATATTTTTGGCACTTAAGTGTTTCGCAAGCAAAATGAGAGATTGCTCAATATTACTGCGAGCTGATAACACAACGGCTATCAGTTACATCAATCGTATGGGAGGAATCCAATTTCCTCACCTCAACGATTTGGCTAGACAAATTTGGCATTGGTGCGAGGAGCGAAATATTTGGCTGTTTGCGTCCTACATAAATACTAAAGATAATTATGAAGCTGACGAAGAGTCTCGGAGAATAAACCCGGACACAAAGTGTGAATTATCTCATACTGCGTTTAAGTTAATCACGCAACAATTAGGCCAGCCAACCATTGACCTATTCGCTTCTCGTGCCAATGCAAAATGTGAATCATACGTTTCCTGGAAAAAAGACCCAGAAGCCATCTCTATAGATGCCTTCACTTTAAATTGGAGTACCCATTTCTTTTATGCTTTCCCGCCTTTCGCACTGCTGCTTAAATGCATCCAAAAAATTGAACAAGATAAAGCTGGAAGCTGGAATACTGATTTTTCCATTTTGGCCCGGCCAAGCATGGTATCCATTACTTAAAACCTTGGTGGTATCTAACATAATCTGGTTGGAACCGAAAGAACACCGTGTTTCATCTTGTTACAGAAACCCACTTACCCTGGGTGCAGCAGTTGTCTCCGGCAGTCGTTCACGTCGCGTGGCGTCCCGGCGGCAGCACTTGATTTGATGTTGGCGTCTTTGTCGCAAAATACGATGAAGCAGTACAATGTTTCCCTGAAGTTATGGTGGCAATATTGTACAGACAATAATTATAATATCTTTGATTGTTCTATTACAACAATTCTAAATTTTCTGAGTGAGCAATATACAAAAGGGGCATCATATGGATCCATAAATTCTCACCGCTCGGCTTTATCCCTCTTATTAGGAAAGCATGTGGGATCAGACGACCGTGTTACCCGTCTATTAAAAGGTATTTATAAATCTAGACCAAGTCTTCCTAAGTACATTAGTACTTGGGACCCGCAGGTCGTTTTAAATCATATCGCCAATTGGTATCCTAATCGAGAACTTAGCTGGGAGAATATTACTAAAAAACTAGTAATACTTTTGGCTTTATGTACTGCTCACCGTATGCAAACCCTTTCATTAGTTAAAATTGAAAACATTAGTTTTCATTCCAATGCGGCTAATATAGCTATCAAAGATATTATAAAGACATCTGCTGCCGGACGAGAACAACCGACGCTCTTTCTCCCATATTTTCGAGAAAATCCCCGAATCTGTCCCGCAACAACTCTTGAGGATTACCTTCACGTAACACATGCGGACAGACCGGAGAATGAGTCTCACCTCTTGTTGACTGTGAAGCGCCCCTACAAAGGCGCGACAGCACAGACACTAAGCAGGTGGACAAAACAGGTGTTGGAAGCAAGTGGTGTGGACGTGGCGAGGTTTAGCGCACACAGCGCGCGACACGCCTCCACGTCCGCTGCGTACGCCGCCGGCGTCTCCGTCGACGCTATCCGGAAGACCGCCGGTTGGACTAACACTTCCCAAACATTTGCTAAATTTTATAATCGCCCAATCTTAGACGCAAATAATTTTGCTAGGTCCGTGTGCCAAATTAATGATTAAGATAAAAAACTAATCAGTTTATTTAAGGATGTATTGATTAAGCAAACATTATTTCTTAGGACATTTAATGATTAAGTTGGTAACTAAATAAAACTTATAATTATGATTATAATAAAAGTATTTAATTTTATGTTACCCTTCTTGCAAAACTTAACTCTAAACATCTACGTTGTATTGTAAATTATATCTGAAGGATGAAGCGATGAAATATAATATATGATTAAACGAACTTACCAAGTGAAGTTCGATCAATATTATATGAGTCGCTTCATCCGAAGATATAATCACCCTCCCACCCTAACCCAGGAATAGTTTTGCAAGACTCGACTCTACATACCTTAATATCTCTAAAAGAATGACAGCTATAGGCGAATAGGGTTGAGACGTTGCCTGACGATTGAACTAGTGCTGTGCGTAAGAATCGATAAAAATGTATCGATTTGAATTATCTCTTAAGCGTGCAATGCTGCCTTGTAGGCTTGAAGAACTACGTTGTATTGTAAATTATATCTTCGGATGAAGCGACTCATATAATATTGATCGAACTTCACTTGGTAAGTTCGTTTAATCATATATTCTCCTCGATTGTATGTTGGTGGCACACAGAGTTCTACGCGCTCTACCACGTTTATCTACAGACAGACAGACGAAGTCGCACCATAAGGGTTCCGTTTTTACCATTTGGTTGGGAAGCCTCAATAAATAAAATATCGGTTTTTCTTTAATATCATACAAAATAACCATCCCTACGATTAATTCTTTCAACTGAAGAATGTCTTTCAACTGACTGGTGAGTTGGCCGCGTAGATCGTGTGATACCTACTTATTACATTTATAGGCATTTTTCTTGATGCTATACAGCGTGAATTTTCATTGGTTTTGCTCCCGGAGCCCAGTGATTCTACTCATGAACCAATAGGATTGCACCATTTTCCTAGATTGTCAAATGCGCTATCAAACGACGCAATCGTATTGGTTGAAATTCTCCAGCTCACAGCTTAGCTCCCTTGTACAGCACTGGTGGAAAGGCAGATGTTCCACTGTTTCTACTGTTTGTCTACCGAGACCATAACGAGATGACGGCGACGAGAAAACTTGGCGCCCATCTCGGGCACCCATACTGCTTTGATATCGGCAACGTTACTGTTTATACGTTGTGATTTTGTTATGGGGATACCCCGCGATGGACAAACGGCCTTATAGTCCATAAACCAACAAAGACATAGGTATAATTGAGCGGTACACATTTCCCTTTTTACCAAAAACCTTGATCATCATCATCATATCAGCCGAAAGACGTCCACTGCTGGAAGTAGGCCTCCCCTAACGATCTCCATGACGACTGGACCAACGCTGCTCGCATCCAGCGGCTTCACGCGACCTTGACCAGATCATCGGTCCACCTTGTGGGAGGCCTGCCAACGCTTCGTCTCCCACTACGTGGTCGCCACTCTAGAACTTACGCCCCATCGGCCATCGGTTCTTCTTGCGATGTGCCCTGCCCACTGCCACTTTAATTTAGCGATTCTCAGGGCTGTGTCAGTTACTTTAGTTCTTCTGCGGATCTCCTCATTTCTGATTCGATCCCGCAGAGAGACTCCGAGCATAGCCCTTTCCATAGCCCTTTGAGTGACAAACCTTAAATTATACCAATATTAGGTAACATTTGAACTCTTGGATTGGCTGCTGTTTTGGTCAGCTACCACCTTGTGACAGCAATCAAGGTTTATTGAGATCCTAATAAACGTATTTAAGTGTGGTAAAAAGAAAAATGTGATCTTCCCAATTATACCGTTTCCTCATTTTTGGCTCGGTGGCCCATGCTCTATTAGCCTTGTTTGGGATCAGTCGAATTCCTCGATATTTAGTTTCAAAAAAACATCTGCCAAAAGCTAAAACCGTGGATGCAGACCATGAAACTGAACAATTTTCCCTAAGGAACAGATCGGATGGCAAAAAAAATTTTTGAACGTGCGGCGGCCATCTTCTGAACCCCTTCACTCTCCACCATCAAGCGATTTATGTATGTCCCCCGCACTGAAGTCTTAAAATTACTTCGTAAAAAAATAAGGCAAAGTTCATGTTAGTATAAAAGATTATAGGTTTTTTTGTGTTACCTACGTTATCTGCCTGTCTTAGAGAAATTTCTTCAGTTTCGTGATCTAAATCTACGCATTAGGTTTTCAAGATATGTTGTTCTACACGATGTTTTACCTCTATTTGGGTTATATTGCATTCCACAGAGGCAGCTTGGACTTCTTTCCCAGTCTTCTTGCCCTTACCCTTGCCATTCTTCTTATCTTTCTTTGATGGTCTATCACTAGGTTCCCTTACGTTTGCAAAAACTTGAATAGAACTACTTTGTCCTGTAGCAGCAGGGTGATGCACATCATCCATATTTTCCTTTTAACTTTTTTAATATCTTCCAGTTTCAGTGATGCTGGCTGATACGAAAACTACTATAATAACCAGATACACATGGTTAGTGGTTAGTTCACTGCCATGTCTTCATAATTGTAAGTCGTGACTTTGTTGGTGTATTTTTTTATAAGAAATAAAACTAATAAGTACGCCGGAAATAATACAAGGAATATTAGGGTTGTAATTATAAAGCTGTAGCGATGTTTTATAGTAAATTCGTCCAATTCCAGACACTGAAAACAAACATTAAATCAAACTGCTGCTCCTATACTATTAAACGAGCAATGTTCTCGAAAACGGCTGAAACGATTTCGATGAAATTTATTATATGGCGGTTTTCGGGGGTAAAAATCGATCTAGCTAGGTCTCGTGTCTAAAAAAAATTCTTTTTCTACGTTTAATACATCTTTGGGAAGAGTAAATAGCGTATTTCAGAAACCTACAGCGCCATCTGTTGGTGAGTAGCGTAGCTTGCTCACTCGGTGATATTTTTGTAATCTTTTACTCGAAAACGGCTGTAACGATTTCGATGAAATTTGGTATACGGGGGTTTTTAATAATAAAAATCGACCTAGCTAGGTCTCATGTCTGGGAAAATATATTTTATCCGTTATTTTGAGCATTTCTTGAAAATAGCAATCTGTTAGAAGGTTTTGGTTAAATTTATACAGTGCGAAGCTCGGTTGCCCAGGTACTGAGCTAATAATATAATTACTTTTTATTTTTTAATCTGCCCTTCAGGAAAGAGATTATATTTAGGGTAGAACGATATCATCCAGAAGAATCTTATTCACTCTCTTTTGTACAAACGTAAGTAGAGAGTCGCACTTTTGAACAGTCGTAGGAAAATTTAATTTTTCTGACATACTTTTACTACTGACTAATTTCGCTGACAAATCGCTGCTCTTTTTGCCAACTAGTTACCGACTATAAAAACTAGTGTTCGTACATTCGGCCCATCTCTACTTGACAGTAGACTAGGATAGAAGATATAAGTACCTAGGTAGGTACTTAAAATCACTACGTACCAAAAACGGTCAGTTATATGATGGTATAAGTAGTCGATTTTGTAAAAGGCGACTAAGGCATTTTTAACCCAATGATGTACAGTAGCGTCTTTCTGCGAATCGTACCACCTTTCATACTGCAGTCACCAACAACCACGGCTCGTTATGCCAGCCGCAACGCTAACTGGCGACCAATCCAAAATGTCGATAGGTACGCATTACTACTTTGAAATTCTAGAGGGAGCTGCTGGGTAAGGACTCAGCAGGACTTTTAATGGGATAAAATGATGATGAAGCAACTCACCTGCGGAATTGCATCAGTTTCAGAAATGGCTGACTTGTCCATTACCAGTATCACTGCAAATCAGACCGATCTGCTGATAATTTTATAATTCTAAGTTTCACAAATCTAGAACAATGTTGTTGACCCTCAAGTCTTTAAAAATACAAAATATTTATTTTACCATGTATGAATAATACAGGACTGACTACTTTCTTATCCATGTTTATTTTTGTCGTAAGACGCGACTAAAGGATTGTGAGCTGGAGGATGGGCAGCAGCGTCCTTCCGTGTATCGTAAGATTTTAGCTACTGCGGTCACCAACAACCGCGGTACATAGTGCCAGCCGCAACTCTAACAAGAGTGGTGACTATGGTACTTCTCCTCAACGCGTTATTGCTGGAACTCTGGAGGAAGCTCCCTTTCTTGCAGTGGACGTTTCATGGGATTTTATAACGTGATGACTCTCTCAAAGAGACATAGGTCGAAAAACAAGAAAACATTTTGGTGGTTCGACATAATTGCCACTGTTGTCGGCGCAAATTTTGTATGGACAGCAAAAATATCTGTAGATCTATGTTTCTTTAGAAAAAAGTTTGTGTTCTAAGCAATAATATAAATAAGAGTTTCAAAAATAGTCTAGTAGAGCTTGTCCGAGCTCAAATAACGCGCCCACCACCTTGGAGCCCAATGGAGACCTGGCAAACAGTTACAAGTGACGAAAAAAAAAATTCACTGCATTTTCTCTTTCTTAACAGACAAAAACTTTAATTAAGAGCGACTTAGCGCCTACGTAAGATAACTGAGCAAGCGGTAAACTCTGCGATTGCACCTGCATATTTAGTCAAATCTCCTACATAAATGTATGCCCTTTTTAAATTGGTATTTATTAAAAAAACAAGCATTCTGTGTACCTTCCTTCAGTCCTCTTTTAGAATAGGTTAAGATGCACCAGGTCTGGCTCAAAATTATTAGAAAGAAAAAATGTAGAACAGCCATCACTATCAACGGAATAATTATTTTTACATAGTAATTTTCGTTGTTGTATTCATAGAGCATATCAGACAGCAATAATTCTGAAAAAAAGAATAGTTGAATACCAAGCTGTAGCTGAAATTTTGCTATCTCCACACCATTGATAAGTAAATATCTTGATTTTACTGAGCACTGCCCGCCTACACGCGTTTGCGCAGGCCCGGTTAAAATAATAGTAACTAACGTTGCGCAGGCAACCGTTCTTTCTGTACTGCGAGACCTGTTTCTTCGAACATGTTGTGTGGTCTTCCAAGCATAGCTCCTAATACTGAGTCAAGTGGAAGGACTATGAAGACGAGTTATAAGTCCCGTGTGGATGTATTTGATTCACGGACCAAAGGATTGTTTAAAACTCATATCCCAGGGGGGCGAATTAGAGAATGAGATTGTATAGGGACGATCGGGCATACAAATAGGTACGACTTTTTTACATTATAGTACAAATTAAAGCTAAATACGTACCATCATCAGTATCATCTAATTCTATTTTTGAACCGCAGCTTTCACAAATTAGATCGTCAAGAATTTCCTGAAAATTGCACGTTCTCATCAATCAATGCAATTGAAAATTAAATTTCTTTTAAACCTACTTTTCTTCAAATTAAGCAAGACACTGGTTACCAAGAGCCTTTTTTCTACACAAGGTAAAAAAAAATTGTAAGCACCATTTTAGCGTGGTACTCAGACCGTGAAACTGAGAAACTTTTCCCTAGGAACATAGCTTGAAATACGAAAAAAATCAACTGACTGCGCATTTTGTATGGAAGGTAAAAAAAACTAGTCAAGTGCATTAAGTTAAAAATACCGTCTTAGTTACAGACGGGCAGTCACGCAAGTGTATTAAATGCGCGCAAATACGACACGCACTTGACCAGGTTTAATTATTCATTATTATTCTGTAGCTTATGCACTATAAACGTACCAATTTACACGCTTGTACGAGTAAGTGTTCCCGCTTTTACGATAGAGCTAAAATAAATATCGAGTAAAAATTGCCTAAATAAAGCACGTTTTTAGTAGGGAAGCCCCTTAATTTATTATTTGTTTAAAATTTTATTATTTGTTTTTATATCGGCAACAAAAATTCATAATCTTTAAAAATTTCAGCTCTATCTGTTGCGGTTTAGAAGATAGAGCCTGCTGACTGACAGACAGGTATCGGAGGCATATTAATAGGGTCCCATTTTTCAACTGATCCCACGGGCTCAGTAGACCACTTTTTTTTTTCACGGTGAACTCGACCCGCCGGGACTGTCACTCAGCCAGCGGGCCCAGTCTACCACTTCAAAGCCCTGAATGGACAACTTATCCCATGGGCAAAATCGACAATTTTAAACCCCTTAAGGTTAAACTTAGCCTGCAGGCTAAGTCGACCACTACCATTTTCATAGTCAACCCAGCTTACTATTCCGTCACCCAGCCCGTGGGCACAGCCTGGTTACGCAGGGGGGAGAGTTTGTATGACAGAGTTTGTATCCATGATTTTGATGACAGACCTGTTTATTCAGGAACAAAATATTAAAATTAGGCGACAGAATATATTGTTTCCGTTTTAAATTAAGATTAAGGGCAAATACGAATTCCCGAGCATAGCCGAGCTGTACCCGCTACCCACGAGCTGGGTGACGGAATTTTAAGCTGAATCGTGCTCTAAAATGGTAGCAAGTAGTTTAAAGTAGTCGCCTTACTCCCTTACCCTTAAGGGTTTACCTTTAGCAGTTTACCCTTAAGGAGTGAAAGTGGTAGATTTTGCCCGTGGGTTAAACAATCCCTTCAGAGGTTTGAAGTGGTTGACTGAGCCCGCAGTCTGAGTGACGGTCCCGGTGTGTCGAGTTAACCATGAAAAAAACAGAAAAGAAAAGAAGCCAAACAAATTTTTTTTATGGACTAGAGGGGAAACGCCTCTCGTCCACAAAATAAAGTCAGGAATATTGTAGGTACATACTGGAAGACGTAACGCGGGAAGGCGCTCCACAAAGTGGACCGAAGGTCTAGTCAGCGTTGCGGGAAGCCGTTGGATGCAAGCAGCGCTGGATCGGTCGTCGTAGAGATCTTTAATGGAGGCCTATATGTCCAGTGGTGGACGTCTTTCGGCTGATATGATGATGATAAAAGCTTGAATATATTCCAGTTATATCAACTCGAGTCGTAAAAGGCGACAAGGATTTTTAACCGGAAGATTGCATTCTTCTGGGTATTGTAGTACCAATCGCTGCCAGCCTCAACGTTAACAAGCGAGATGACTTCCCCTTAAAAATATTATACTATGCATTTTTGCTGTAGTATTCATCAGGGAGCTCTCGTCCAGCAGTGGACAATCAATGGGATGTTATGATGATATATGATAATTATGGGAGGCCTATTAAGTCCAGCAAGCAGAATCATCATAGCAATCCATGAAACGTCCACTGTAGGACAGGGAACTCCCTCCAGAACTCCAGCAAAAACGCGTGGTACTTTGGATACTTATATTATAAGCGTTGCGGCTGGCGACCGCCGTTGTTGGTGACCGCAGTATGTAAGGTGGTACGATACACATAAAGATGCTGCTCCCCATCCTCCGGTTCATAATCCCCGACATCCACGGGTAGAGATAGGTTGGTACTATTTTTTTCCGGCACCACACGAATGAAAATGAAATGATAATAATATTAGGCAAACCAAAACCACCACGCAAGAATTATTGTCGAAATTTTGAACGTGAACAAAGCTGCAGGTCCTCCAATCAAGGTCATCAGTCCAAGTTTTTGAAGACGATCTAAGGCCGGTATTTCACTGGGACACCATGGCAGCGCAACCAGTCGCCGCTACTAACAAAATGTATACAGCTCTATAGAGAGTCACTCACCTGGTGTCCGTTTGGTTGCGCAACCAATTTGGCGGCGCAACCAGCTCGGATGCTGGTCGATCTACCACTCCCAGTGAAATATAGCCCTTAATTCTGTGGCCGCAGGGTGTGGCGACTCTGGTGTCTTTACTGGTGTCTAGTTACGGACACCAGTGGCGCAACCAGTGGCGCAACCAGTCGCGCCACCCGTAGTGTCCCAGTGAAATATCGGCCTAAGACGACAGGCCTCCCAGAACAATTCTACACCTATCGGTCCGGCACTGCCCTCACCTAGTGGCTTTCCACAACAAATAACGATCGTCGCTCTTAAACCAGCTACGCACATCCATCATGAACGACGAGCAAAAAGGGATGCAACTATAGGATTGAAACTGTATGTAATATACAATAGGTACCTACCTATGCTATACCACTATTTCTTTCTTTCACACAGCTGCATCCCTGTCTGCTCGTCGTGCAAAACTTCCCATTACTTGAAAGCCCTCCCCATCGTACTTTTGTACGAAGGTTGTCGTAAAAAAAAAACAAATTTCACCGAAAACCAACACCATCATAGACCATCCTAGATAGTCTTCGGCGCAGCCGTTTGGCCAATCCAGTCCGTGGTTAACTTGGTCCAATTAATATCCTATAATTTTTGAGCAGATCGCAGCTTACCTCAACTTCACCCATTTTGAATTAGAAAATCAGTCTCTATTTTGGTTGTGAACTTGATGGCTGTTGTTTCGTTTCTGTATTATTTCATGTCTTTAGTCTCATTGTTATTTTTATAAATCGCCTTGTCCAAGAGTACTTATTAATTTTAGTTTATTGCATAATTTTGAATGGTGATGAAAAGGTTTGATGGAAAGAGTATTTTGACAATATGTGACAAAAACCATGACCCGTGTCAATTGCTCGGAAGCAAGGAGGTCTTTGTTCTAAGGCTCGGTCTATGCTCTGCCGTCACAAATATATAAAGGAGTGTCTGCCTTCTATTTAAATTTTTAGGGTTCAGTACCAAAACCGTAAAAACGAGACGCTATTAATATGCCTCTGATGTCTGTCTGTGTGTGAGCGGGCTATATTTCCTGCGTACTTATACATACAATACAGCGTGTTACGGAAAGGATTGATAATAATAAAGGGTGTGATTATGCCCATGAAACTGAGCAACATTTTCCGAGGAACATGGGTAGGAATACAGGAATACGAAAAACCAAATTTGACCTCCCATGCAAATGCGCTACCAGCTGATGCAGTTTCTATAAGAGGTCAAAACCTGATAAAATTACCTACGTTTTTTGGAAAAGTGGTTCAGTTTCATGGACATATTCATACCCTTTATTATTATCAATCCTTTCAGTAACACGCTGTTGTAACCTAACCATACGTAAATATAATATTAACTCAAGATTAATTACTCTGATAGAGTCACTTTTAGGGTTCGATGTCCACTAAATACTCTATCATGGTTTAGATATAGTATACGACGCACAAAATAACTTTGGCCCTGTCATTGATGCGCAGAAGTCAAAAATGTACCATATTTTGCTTCTGCGCATCAATGACAGGGCCAAAGTTATTTTGTGCGTCGTATACCTGGGTGACCGAGCTTCGCTCTATATAATTTTATCCAAAGCCCACCATCAGATGGCGCTGTAGGGTTTCTGAAATGCGCAGTTTTAAAATAATGCTCAAAAAACCCGAGAAAACGAATTTTCCTAGACATTAGACCTATAAACTAGGATGAAATTCTAAAATTGTCTCTCCTTCTCAGGGTCAGGGCTAAAACGGGACCATTTTTGACAACAAAGGTTTTATGAGGTTTTGGACATCACTGAATCCAAAAATCAATGTTGTCAAGTCGAAATCCTACTAGGTCAAAAAATTTAAATAATAACCTACGACAAATTGCGGTAAAAGGTTTCTATTTTTTAAAGTGTTCCTAAGGTCCCCCTGAACATATCTAGAAAATTGCACGTCGATCCCGTGTACGCTCCCCCCTCCCCATCCTCAAACGGGTCCCTGATTCGGGTTTTTTTTCATTTATCTCGAAAACGGTTAAAGATAGATGAAAATTGTTAACGTCAATTTAATCGTTATTAAATTACCAACCCGTCGATATCTATTTTATTTCGACATAACCTATAGTACCTGAAATATAGAGGTAAGTTTGCACTTACGACTCTTAGCAAGCTGAAGATACTGAGCCAATAGTAGTCCAAATGAGTAGGATTTTGAATTGATAACACAGATTTTTGAAATCTGCGATAAACAAAATATCATAAAACCTTTCCTCTTCCTTACCTCTTATTGGGAAACTATATTGACTTCTTACACGGTATACAGGGTGTAAGGGACGGTGTACCGAAAACTGAAAGTGCAAACTTACCTCTATATTTCAGGTACTATAGGTTATGTCGAAATAAAATAGATATCGACGGGTTGGTAATTTAATAACGATTAAATTGACGTTAACAATTTTCATCTATCTTTAACCGTTTTCGAGATAAATGAAAAAAAACCCGAATCAGGGACCCGTTTGAGGATGGGGAGGGGGGAGCGTACACGGGATCGACGTGCAACTTTCTAGATATGTTCAGGGGGACCTTAGGAACACTTTAAAAAATAGAAACCTTTTACCGCAATTTGTCGTAGGTTATTATTTACATTTTTTGACCTAGTAGGATTTCGACTTGACAAAAATGATTTTTGGATTCCTCAAAACCTCATAAAATATTTGTCGTCAAAAATGATCCCGTTTTAGCCCTGAGAAAGTTTAATAATCACTTATCTCCTACTCTACTAGCTAAGCCTAAAATCGTAAGAGCCGTTTACGAGAAACCGATTACAAACATATATTTATACAAATATTGCTCGCGTAAAACCTTTCGGTATCATCTGGAGGGAGAAGCACTTTTGGCTCTTCTTACAAAGTGTTCGGTCCGATTAATAATTTTGCAAATTAAATATGTTGTCGTTAAATTCATATAAGTATTGAATGGAAATTAACTGCGATACTTGTTTTTAATCTATCTAAATTTCTGTTTACAAAATCAATGTTGGTCCTTTGGTTTTTATCGAACTTGCGTGTTGGGTTTTTCTATTATGTTAGCTTTGATATTTACTGATCATCATTGTACAATCAGCCACACGGTAATCTTAACACTTTGACCTTAAGGGGCTGATAAGACCTAAATATGCTTCACTTGAGCAGGTCTTGAACGAAAAGTGATGAATATATGGCTGCGAAACAAAATTATGTGATAATTAAGCATCTTTTCAAGAATATGGCCGACTCCAAAACACGATTAAACATATTTGATACGCCATAAAAAAAATCCGAAGTTACCTCTGCTTTTTGCTTTTAAACCGTTTTTCTTAAGAGGATATGGGAAAAGATGGATATTTGACAGTGCGCGCAGTCTTTTCGTTTGAAAGGAAGGGATAAAGTGCGCAATCCGCAACGCATTCGATTGCGACAGATATACTATGCGTGTTACCAAAACTAAATGACGTAAGCGCCTGATATAAAATATCGACTTTTTGTAAAAACTAAGTAATAAAATAAAATTTTAGGTTAGGTAAACCCTAGCAACTACAAATACCTTTCTGTATACATAATTTCACTACTTAAAATACCTCAGATTGCCCAAAAAGAGGGAATGAATGAAAATTTAAGAGGCAACTTTTGATTTTCATTTTATCGAGTCGATTTTCACTAATCATGTTTTGGTCTTGGTGATTCCCTCACTTGAATGGTCAAGAAACACATACCTCAAAATCACGGCAAGATACTGAGTAAATAAAAAGATATTTGTCTTCAAAATACCCAAAAAAACTTATATATCGCCTTAAGTACCCATTAATCTATGATGCCAAAACTTTTACACATTATTCAATACATTATGCATAATAGTATTGCTGTTTTATAATTAATATTATGGGTACAGATTTTGAGTAAAATGCAAAAATGAGCGAAAAACGTAAAATAGCGCGAATCCGCTCCGTTCTACCACGCGCATTCTGCCCTTTGTTAGAAAGGGAGGTAATTCAGCTCTTATCAGCCCCTTAATAGTCCATTTATTATTATCTAATCAATCTATGGCCATACTAAATTCAAATGACTTGCATTCTTATGCGGGACATACAATGTTGTTGAAAAACGAGTGTATACTGCTAGTTTTTGTTAAATTTTCCCTGATTAATACAAAAATTCAGCTAATGCATCGAAAGTACTACAATATAGAACGCACACCCACGATGGTAATATTGAACCAAAAATTGCTAACAAAAACTAGTACTTTCGGTGCATTTAATTAGCTGTTTGTATTAATCAGTGAAAAATTTGTGTAATAAATTGGGGGGGGGGGGCAAAATTTCAAAATCCAACATTCTTTATTTTGTGTGTTAGAAATTTGCAAAATACTTAAATCAACTTTTCATACAAATTGGACCGATGATGGGGCGATCATTTCGCATTGAGAGTATATTTTTTTGCGAATTTTCAGAAGTCGTAGAATTAAAGTGGTTGCAATTAGAAGATTTTTAAAATTTTGATTTCACACCAATTTCATAAAACCCTGTATATCTCTTTATTTTGAGTAGTAAAATTATGGAAATAGAAAATTATGGCGATGAAACAAACAAATGCACCCAAGTAACACTAAACGAAAATCTTTTTAAAATGGGTCCAGCTGCTTTTGTTTTCTTTAATAGTGCATTAAAGTGCAAGTGCGCTATTTTGGATATTACACCCGAGGCTCAAAAATTGCAGCCCGAGCCGCAGCAGGCGAGGGCGTAATGGAGCCGAGGGTGTAATCACCAACGCGCACGAGTTTTTTACGACGGTTTTCAACACATTTGCGAATAAAACCAAATCAAATTTACTAGGTTACCTTTAAAAATAGTAAACTTTGCTAACCTTACGTCCACCGGAACAATTTGTCGGCTGCATATGTTCATGTTTTCCTTTAATTTTACCAACTTTCAAAATTGTCTTCAATGTATGATTATTTTGACGGTTCAGGAACAGTTTTTTATTTGTAAAAGTCGACACTTTTAGAAATAATTACAATAATAAACACTACAAATATTTGTAAAATGGCGCGCATTATTTCTTTTTCCGCGGGCACAGATTATACGTCGCGTGAGGAGGCCCCAAAACATTACCAACTGTGTTATCTTACACCATCAATCTTTTATCAATTATTAGTCAATCTAGTGACCAAGCTATAAAAAAAAAGTAATTGTCACTCGGTACCCAAACATCCTATTCCATTAACCTTGAAATAAATTATCAAAATTGAGTATCTTGTTACATAAATGACAAATTAATTGTTAATTAGTTATATAACTATAATAAATTTCATTAAATCAACATTCCTTTATGATATTTTCTTGAAGTCAGCTTGAAAATTTTTGTAACATAATAAGCATAAAAACTCCTTGCTCCTGGCCGATTTAAAACACTCATAAAACTCATACCTCGAAAATAAAACACTCATAACTCAAAAATAAAACACAGTGCGGTAATATAATGACAAAAACACGCGTGTTTAATAAGCTGGATTATGGACCTTAATACAGTGCAAATAGAGCCGTTTTATGAGCAAATCTGTTGAAATATCCTTAACTTATCGCAAACGAAGTAACTCCTTACATAATACGATACTTTGCATGCAAATCTGGGATAAATAAATAGTTTCCTTATAGGAAAACATTACCAAGAAGTGGGGAATCCTAATAAAACCTTTTGTTGCAAGATAAGTGTGTAGGTATGGTTTTTTTGCTCACATCCTTATCAAGCGAGTCATGTGCGTGATTTATAAATAATAGGAAAATAAGGTGAATATTTACAATACCGTTTTTATAATCATGATAAGTAGGTACTTACTCAGTTTTTGTTCATACGATCACCATAGGTCATTCACATTCAAATATTATTGCTTTAAAGTGTTGAAACATAAGAAAACCGATCAAGTGCGGGTCTTAGTTGCGCACCGAGGGTCCCGTGCCGTATATTAAAATTTAACGGCTCTGACAATTTACCTAGTACGACATCTAAATATACAGGATGATTGGAAATTAGTGGCTATGGCTTTAAAGGGGTGATAGTATGGGACAATTCCTGTCGAAATTACTATGAGACCTACTTAATTTCTTTTTACTTCTTAAATTAAACATTAATTTCCAATCACCCTGTATAAAAGAGCTTGTCCTGACTGACTGATTCATCAACGCCGAGCCGTAACCGCTTTAGATACAGATCTGAAATTTTGTACAAAGGTTCTATGCACGTCTAAACTACCCACTAAGAAAGTATTTTGGAAAATTCATCTTCCAAGGGGGTGAAATAAGGGATGAAAGTCTTTGTATGAAAGTCTTTTGTTTCTTGAGCTAGAGTCACACAAATTTGAATTTAAGCTTCTGGTAAAAAATAAAGAAACACGTGTTTAAGCCTAAAGTCACCCTTCAAGGGGGTGAAAAAGTTGATGATTTTTTTTCGTATGTTGGGTCTATAAGTCTTTCATTTTTAAAGGTAGAATTATAGAAATTTGGTTCTGAGCTCTCGGTAAAAAATAAAAAAGTACGTGTTTAGAATTTTTCAAAATTCATCCCCTAAGGGAGTGAAATAAGGGATGAAAGTTTGTATGAAAGTCCTTTGTATGAAAGTTTCTTGAGTTAGATTCACACAAGTTTGACTTTAAGCTTTCAGTAAAAAATAAAGAAACACGTGTTTAAGCATTTCTTAAAAAACCCCTTTCAAGGGGGTAAAAAAGGGGATGATGTTTTTCCGTATGTTGGTCTATAAGTCTGACATTTTTAAACGTACAATTATAGAAATTTGGTTCTGAGCTCTTGGTATAAAACAAAAAGTACAAGTTTTAGAATTTTTCTAAATTCATACCCTAAGGGGGTGTAATAAGGGATGACAGTTTGTATGAAAATACTACAAGTTTGACATGCAGTACTTGAAAATTTGGTTTTTAGTTATTAATAAGAAACAAAGAAACATCTGTCTTAGAATTTTGAGATATCATCACCCAAGGGGGTGAAATAAGGGATGAAAGTACGTATGAAAATCCTACAGTGATGACATGACTTGAATATTTGGATTTTAAGTAATGAAACACGTGTTTCAGCAATTTTGAGATATCATCCTCCAAGGGGGTGAAATAAGGGATGAAAGTAAGTATGAAAATTCTATTAAAAATTAGGATTTAGGCTAATAAAAAGAAAGAAATAAACATATGTTACAGCGTGTTTGAAAAATCATTCCCCAAGAGAGGAAGATCCCTCCCGAGGGAGAGGGAGGGGGAGAGAGAGAGGGAGAGACTGCACAATACTGCACATTGTCTGAATTCCACGCGGGCGAAGCCGCGGGCACAGCTAGTAATATGTATTCTAACGATTAAAAACTTCCTTCGTTTTTGGACTCACGTTTCTTTAAAGAGTGGTTTAGTTCATTTTTAGCTTTACATAGACAGGAAATGTCAACGACACGCTATTACTTACAGTACGTAAACTTGTAGTTGTTTGTGTGTGGGACTTTTAAAGGGTGTTTTTTTTATTTGAAATCCCGTAAATAAAATAGATTATTCCGAACCGGCAGAGTTTTAACCGCCTGTCTAATGAGGCATATGCGCAGTGTTCCAAGCTTTTCAGCAAGTCATAGTTAGATGATTTAGTATTTAGTTCATAAGCTTTGGAAAGTCATTCTCTTAATGAGTGAGAAGTCGTATACGCCACTAGGCCAACCAGGCCGACCCAGAGTGTTTTGCTATAGTTTTTCTACTCCACACCAGATGGCGCTGTTTTGCATGCTAAAAAACGAGCAGCCGGCTCAGCACGAACCCCTAGAAATAAACCTAAGGTCAAATGTCACTTTTTGAAAGCAAACATCAGTTTCTCGCGCTGGTGAACAGCGATTGGTCGCTGTGGCAAGTTATATTATTATTTACCTACTCATTCATTTCGTAAATATTCATTACAAACCAAGTGTAAAAATTAGTTATTAGTCTCGCACCACACTGCATAGTAAATTGCACAATGAGTATATATATAAACACCGTACCGTGAAGACAAAAGCGTAAAATCTAGATTAGTAGGTATTAGTTTCATTTAATGCAGGTTATCACTGTCAAGTTTATTTATTGTGTAGTAAGAAATAAAAAACCGGCCAAGTGCGTGTCGGGCCACGTGCAGTATAGGGTTACGATTTTTTTATCGCAAAGTAGGTTCTGATTAAGTATTTCTGACGTTCATAACAAACTTTTTACTTTCTGAGCGCCTGATTGCTAGTGCTATTTTTATTATTTTCAGTTTTTCGGCTATAGCTCATTAACCTGTAAAGCCTTCTTAATTGAGATGGTTTTCCTTTTAATTTCATCACATATACTACTATTGTGAATTTTTTTCACATTTCCAAAAACAACCGCTTAGCTGGCAGAGGGGAACACGCGACTCCAACAAAAAATTGCTGTTTCAAGTTCAATATTTCGCAAACGGATCCCTAAACGACTAATTATTTGAATATTTTCATCAAATGAATGTTTATTTATCATAGTATCGAACACTGTTTATTCATTCATGTAAATATTATGAATGTTATAGACATAAAAACTCAATGCTCCTTGCCCATATTTAGATAAAAAAAAAACTAGTAAGTATTTAATTTTTTCCTCACTTTCATTACCGCATTAGTGTGTGATAATATAATGAAAAAAGCACGCTTGTTTAATGAGCTGGATAATGGAACTTATGAGTTGTTTTATGAGCAAATGTCTGAGTAACATGCTTAAATAGTGCTTACGAATATTTTTCAACTTGTATAATGTATATGTATAAAAGTCGATCAATTTCCTTGTAAGTTGATCAACTTTTGAAAAATAATAAACTGTACAGAATTCAGCACGCTCGCTTCGCTCACTCGGCTCGTGCATTTGGTCAACCTAACGGATCTACCTACGGATGTACGAATTTTCTATGAGTTCAATATTTTTCGAAAGTTGACCAACTGAGTCGGAAATTGGTTAATTTACGATTCTTACTATTTTTGGATGACATCTTTAATCAATAGTAAATTATGCAACACCTCTCGGGTGGAAGCTCTTGAGATGAAACTGAACAATTTTTGATCACCCGAGAGGCTTTGCGCAACTTACTTACTTAAAATCTTGTATTAAGCTTTTATCACGACATAAAAATGAAAATCTTGACCTACAAGAAAAATATACTCGAAACTAGTACATAACAGCCATGGCCGACAAGAAAGGTATTAAAGGATGAAGGTGATAATGTGTGCTGAGGCGAAGCCGAGGCCGACATGCGTAAGTCCTTCAATACCTGGTTGCGGCCAAGGCTTTTGGGATCCCGCACACGACCGAGAATCGGTGACCGATTTTTTGTCGGCATCCCGCTCTGACGTGTTATCACCTGAATCTTCCGTCCTTGTCCTGGCCGATAATCGCCCACCGATTCTCGGTCGTGTGCGGGAGCCCTTTATACTAAGTTAGGGCGAAAATTCAAACTAAGTTAGGTTAGTTAAACATTAAAAACTTTCTACTTAAGAACATATTCCTTTGTTTATATCGCAATTTGAGTTTGTTTAATTTTATTTAGGTACAATTATTATTTATACCATTCTTTTTGCAAGCCAGTTCGAAATTAAAACAAAACCTTTGATAAGTTATACCTCCTTGGTGGTTATGCTTGTTGATACATTCCACTTTTAAATAACTAGACAGATATGTTTTCATAGAAATTTACTCGGTCGCAAAATTCGATAGAAATGTAGTTTCATACTAACGTTGCCGGCAGCTGCTCGCGAGTATTTAACCAACCGGTACAGCTATTTTGATTTATCTCGAAGAAGGTTTGTCAAAATAATGATTGAATTTCCAACTAATAAAAAGAAATAAAATATGTATAAAATTTTTGAGGCGGTCACTTCAAAGTCTTCACTTTACACTGTTACTAAGTTTAACGTAGATGATACGTATATGTAAGTAAGTACAGTCAAAAGCACCACCCCCCCCCCCCCCCCCTCACTTCCCCCTGTTTCCACACAGTATCCTTTTTGCTAATCCAGATTTTCTCACTCGGTTTTTGCCACTGGTCGGTCTAACATCTCCTAAGGACGCCTTAGAGGCGAAACACGTGTAGAGCGATTTGGGTAGTTGTTGTGTTGAAGTTTCCTGCGCATTCGCATGTATTTACAACCATTTATTAACCTTAATCTAGATTAGGTCGTCGTAACCTTAACCTAATCTGTGATTAGGTTCCAGTACCTGGGCGACCGAGCTTTGCTCTGAATAATCTTAACCACTAACAGATGGCGCTGTAGGGTTTCTGAAACGCGCCATTTACAAAAATGCTCAAAAACCGGAAAAAAACTTTCCCAGACATGAGACCTAGCCAGATCGATTTTTCGCCCCCGAAAACCCCCGTATACAAAATTTTATCGAAAAGGTTAAAGCTGTTTTTGAAAAGCCATTTAAAAATAATTATATTCTGGGTGTAATCGTTAAGTGTGTCCAGGCGATTATTCCGTAACTGTTACCGATATCAAAAAACTGTTATCGAAAGAACGATAGGTACCTAATGAGTAAAATGATATCAAAAACTTTATAAAAATTAAAACTTGAATGTCCAAACCTTTGACATTAAACACTCCCATACATTTGGTTTGAGATTCGTAGAAAGGTTTTAGTTTCCATATTTTAAAAGGTTATTTAAACCAAGGACTTAGATTTAAACACAATAAATTGGCGGGAACGATAACCCGCGATAAAGGTTTTGAATTTAGAACACACCAAAGATTACTTGTTGTTATTTTTGTAGTACCTATGTTACTTTTCAGCCAGTTCAAATTAATAAGATATTGAAACATGGTAAGATCTACACGTCTGAATCTACACATGTATCTACTTGAAAATCATCATTATGATATCATACGTAGTAATAATAAAATAAGATTAAGGTAAAATGAATACTAAACCACTTAAAACAAGGAAACTAAAATCTTTCTACTAATCTCATACTAAATGTATGGGAGTGTTTAATGTAATTTTTTTAAATATTACTCGTTTTATTTTTAAAAAGTTATTGATCTAACTTTTATTCAAGTAACGTATACTTTCGATATCAGTAGTTTTTTGATATCTGTAATAGTTACGGAATAATTGCCTGGACACACTTAACGATTACACCCTGTATATATATGTACAAATATTGCTCGTTTAATAGTATAAGATGCACTGATATTTCTTAAGTACCGACACTGAATCAATGTTTGTCAAATGTATTCGTGCCTATTTTATCGACGCCATTTTGGCGCTGTACGCTATAAGTTTATCGAAATAGTGTGCATAGAACTAAATTCACAGAATAAATAATATTTAAATTATAATTGTAATCTTTATTAATTTACGTCAAAATTTGTCACGGTGCCTTCCACGGGACGTTGTTTTAAATTGACACGCATTTGCTATAATTTTTATAGACACCTTAAAGTTCACTTATCCAGATTCCCATAGACGTACTATTAAGTACATAGATGGCAAGGAAATCATCAAAATGGATAGAATATTTTTAATCTTCTTCTTCTTCCTTTTGGCTCAGTGAACCAAAGTGGTTCTTGGCCTCCGACATTAGAGTACGCCACGCTTCCCTGTTCTGTGCCAATTCCGTCCAGTCGGGCACTCCCAGCTCTTTAAGATCCTTGGCGACTTCATCCTTCCATCGGTATCTAGGCCTGCCAACAGGCCGAACAACATCCGCATTGTAAACACACTAAGATGTACCGCAGCCCTTCATAAAGTGTTAGTGTCTAAGCTTCTAAGCAGAGCTAATAAAGTCCGTGTCTATAAACCAGTAATCAGACCGATTTTAATGTATGGGTGTGAAATATTCTTAATACCTTAAAAAAATTATCCCTACTGCAGGTTTTCTCATCAATATTGATTGCCCTAGCATTATACACAGTCGGCTACCTGCCTAGCATAAAGGATTTGACGAGGGCTCTGGTTTTTACACAGACAACAGCCTTAAACAAATATTGGGGGACATTTTACACAACGTCCTTTGATCCCAAAATCGGCAGAGCCTGTACTATTGGTATCAAAGACTGATAAATATACATAAATAGATACAAAACACCCAGACACGGAACAAAGACTTCTGTTCATCGCACAAATTATTTGCCCTGGGCGGGAATCAAACCCGTGACCCACTGCGTGAAAGGCATGCTCATTACCAGCCACACCAAGGATCTTGTTGACCTCTTTTGACTTTTACAACCCAGAGGACAAACCAGGACCAACTCTACATTAGGCTATATCTCAATGAATCTGACAGTCAAAGTTTTCAAGCACAAATTACCTCTGTCTGACTTGATTCAATGACTATTCTATTAGTCATAATATCCAGGACCAATAGCTTAACGTGCCTACCGAAGCAAGGCTATGCCTAGCGGCTGCGTTCACGCATCCAGGTTTGACCACGGCTAACGTTGATTAACTATCGTGAGCGGGAAACAACACACATTACCAATAAGACACTCAAAAAATATTTATGAAAATATAATATGTAACTCACGTAATAATACCAGTAACGTTTGCCTTATTCCTCCTTTCCACACCGCAAATCGACTTGTCACCAAAACAGTCATGTTCAAATAAGTCTTTTTTCAAACTTTCAGCCACTTCAAATATTTAACACAATTTTAATTGTATATCTAGTAACTTTATCACTTGAATGCCTCTGTTAAGCAATGGTATAATTTTATTGTCTAAGAGTAAAAAAAAATATATAGTTTTTTGTGTTTATTCAATTAAAATTGACCATAACGTTCAAAAACGTACTTAAAACCCTCTGTCGGCATGTCACAAAACGTTCATCACACTTCTGACCCCAGAGCTCAGCCAAAGGCAAGCGGTCCAAACTTACTAGTGAAAAATAAACCACGAGATACATTATATAAACAAAATACGCCGGAAAACACACGTGTGTTGAATTTACCTGTTTCTTTGTTTGCGTGCTTTCCTTGTGTCGTCATTATGTTAGTAAGCCGTGAATGAGTTGCTTAAGGAAATACAAAAATCTTACAGTAAGTACTTGTAATTTTTAAAATCTTGTTTCAGTAATTTTAGGGTTCCGTGTTCCGCGTGTCAAAACCGCGAAAGCCCGGCGGAGTTCGTGTATATGGTAGAAGGTGCCAACGGGACATCTATAGTTTGTTCGCGTTAAAATAGTACGAGCGGCGACCGTCATTTGACCTACGTTATTTGATACAAAGATAAGCCCCATGTAAAATGTTCATAAAAGTGATGCTAAGATTAGAAACATTTGAAAAAAAAAATGAATTGGCCGAAAGTTCAAAATAAAGTACCACTTCCGGTGAAAAAAAATAAATGGCACTTACGTCATTTGATACCGAGATATAAATTGTGGCATCAAGTAACAATTTATTTGTAGTGACAGAAACACCTAGTCTGCCAGTTCCTGTATGGCCGTAAGTGCTCGACAGACAGTTTTAAAGACAACGATCCGGACCCCTCTACCTACGTCATTTGATACAAAGATGAATTACATATCAGATGTTAGGTAGTAATACTATCCCACCAAAAACATAAATGTAAAAATGTAGGCCAAGTTCTTGTACATAAAAAAAGAGTTGAAATCAAGTCTATACTACAGCCAAGTTAATAATAATCAGAACCGATATTAATCATTCCAACTTGGAGGGTTTTCATCACACCAATACCTACTTCTGAAGAGCAAATCTTGTGGAGGTAAGTTTTAGACTTGGACTTTTTTCCTTCTTCATTAAAATTTCATAACCCGCCAAGTTCGAATGATTAATGGGTGGGGCTCGCAAAATTTGTACCTTCGACAAAAATGCCGTGGACCTAACTTTGAATAAAGAAAAAAGTTATTTTTTGTTATTCCACAATTAAAATGACGTTTTCTATTAATGCCTATATTAACTTATGATAGTATTAAGTAAATTTAATAGTTAAAACATTTGAAATAACAACAGAAAATATTTGCCATCAGTAAGAGTAATTTCTAGTTCCATACAAAAAAAGAATGTCACAGCCCCTAGAAACAATCATTACTTTATCATTTCCATCTTGTTCGCTATATTTAAAGGGTAATTTTATTTACTACGCAAAATACAGTAATGGATCTACAAAGTAATGCGTTAATAAACCCTAATTAAACAGATTATATAATAAAATCGTTGAATTTAAAAAGTGTCTCTATGTTATTTCACGTGTGTTATAGTCAGTTGGTTACATGGTAGTTTTTTGTTATGAGGAATACTTCTAACTACAAATATTTTTATGTGCTGGCAACATTTCGACCATCAAATAATAATGTCAGTGGTTTGACAGCCATCTTAGTTCACCCGAAAAAAGCGTTAGTCGGTGTGTGTTATGTGTTCGTCATTGGATTTTACTGAGTTTTCGGAAGTATTTTTTCATGGTGAGTAATAAAATAGTTTATTTGAAGTTTATTGATTTAAAGCTTATACGAATTATGAATGAATAATGTGTTTTTTGAAAAAATTACATTGCATTTGAAGTTGCTACACGAGTTTGAGGTTACTTTTTTCACGCGTGTTTGTTCACGTGTGTTACGTGTGTTATGATATTGTGTGACGTAACACACGTGAATGTCCTAAAGCTAAGTGTACATTACAAGCATGCTTATTTTTACTACCTACCTAATCCACGTGCATAAGTACATTATTTTGTCGAGAACACATTCATTTAGTAAATTGTACCTACATATATTTTACAATATATTATGTAGGTACTTACCTTCTGAATTTTAATTCGACGGAATTCTGACGGTTCTGGGTTTTATTATTCTATTGATTGAAGAAACGAGATTCGATTAAAATAAATACAGTGCTGGATATTTTTAATTTTAATATAATTGAAAAATTCAATTTATTACGACTTAGCTAATTTATTTAATTTTTTCGTAAGAAATTACAGTTTGTATGAAGTGACAGCTGCCAGCATTCCGTCGAACTAATCTATTTATCGCGGATGCCTTAGGATATTGTAATTTTTATATGACGTCTTTCGCCAAGCAACAATGCTTGCAATTTTGTTTTTCAGTTAGGGCAATAATTATACCTAGTCAGCAAAATTACAGGCAGGAGACCTTAGTGCATTAGTTCTAAACGTTAAAAACATTCGTCTGCAGCTAATATTGAATTCATTAAGATATTTAAATCGTCTAGTTTTGTATTAGAAGTTTTATTTTCTTTTTGTTGTGATTGCATTTAAAAACTATCTGAAGTTAGTTACTTGAATTTTGTATTAGAAGTTTTAAGTTGTTTTGTTTGCACGTAAAAACTACCTGAAGTTACTTGTGTTATGTAGGTAAGGAGTAAAGAATTTATTAAAGAATTTTGGCTCAAACAAATATTTTGTATCATTCAAAAGTGAATTATAGGTATCATCTCTACATTTATAATATGCTCAATACACTTTTTTCTCCAGTGTATCCTTACCTTAACATTAATTCCCGAGTGTTATACAATTCCAGTGTGTTATTGTGTGTTACAGTTTCCCGTGTGTGATGGTACATTTTTTGCGAGCCCCACCCTAATATCGATTCTGATTATTATTAACTTGGCTGTAGTTTAGATTTGATTTCAACTCTTTTTTTATGTACAAGAACTTGTCCTACATTTTTACATTTATGTTTTTGGTGGGATTTCATTTATTTTTGCTCAGTTTGCTTTATAGTACCTATCGGAACGTTGTTCATATTATATTATTATTATTAAAATGAAGTGTGTCTGGTCCACCAGATGTAATAATATCGAAAATGTACGAGAAATTTGCTAGCGGCCCCACCTGCGTTACCGGGGCAGCCTAGCCAATTAACACGTAAACGTAAACGACACACACAACATAAGCCCGAAGGCATATAAATAGTAATTAAAATTGGAGTTTTAGCCAGTATCAAAGCGCTAAACTGTTACCGCCTTCACCGCGTGGAGGTACTCCCAGCTTATGTTGATTACCAAACCAATATTTTAAGATAGATATGTTTTATAAAATCTGAATGTTCGTTCATAGTTTCTTTAAAACATAGTTAGGTACTTGTTTTCATGCATGACTAATTCTGACCTTCTAGAAGTACTACTTTTTTATATATTTAGTAAATTATTTTTAGTCTGACTCGCACTTGACTTTTTTCTATTTTCTAAAGTTTTCCTTTACTTTTATGCTAACGACTACCCCGATGCCAAATTTCAGATTTGTAGGTCTTAGAGAAGTATGACCAACATTTTTATACATAATAATGACTATAACCTGACTCGCACTTGACCAATTTCCAATTTCCGATGTTTTCTTTACTTTTTTAAATGTTAACGACTATCCCCATGCCAAATCTCAGATTTTTAAGTCTTAGAGAAGTATTACCAACATTCATATACATAATTTTGACTAAAACCAGACTCGCACTTGACCAATTTCCAATATTCGAATTTTCCCATTACTCTTACCCTGACGACTAGCTAAATGCCCAATTTCAGCTTTGTTGGTCTTCTAGAAGTGGTCAAACATTTTGATGAGCTGTCACTCAGTGAGTACCAACAATTTTCTCGAGTCTATAACTTTTTTTATGTAATAGCTACAATATTGAAACTTTTTATGATGTTATTATGTCCGTAAAGTTTCATCCAGATCTATTAATCAGGTAAGAAGATACAGGGGGGTCAAAAGTGGGTCGAAGCGGTTCGGGTAAATAGTGCACGGTGTGCGCGCGGCCTGTGCTTAGAACTTGGCCGGCGCACTGTCGTGCGCTTTGATATTCAAGTATATACTAGTCTACCGAAGCTATTCTGGCCAAAACCCTCCGTGGCAGACCTAATATGATACCTAGGAACCCTTGTGGCATTGTGTGTATGGGTCCTCAAATTGCTTCCTTGGCAGCTTAAATCGCTAGACTGCCATTGCCGCGACACATACATGTTCGATTCGGCATGTTCGGTTCGGCTTTTTCTTAGAACTTGAGTAGTCCGTTGTATGAGAAAAGCCGAACCGAACATGCCGGCCCACTTAACTGCGTAGCAATCCCAACCCCTCTACCTACGTCATCTGATACAAAGATTAATTCTTAGGGCTCCCGCACACGACCGAGAATCGGTGGCCGATTATCGCCCAGGACAAGGACGGAAGATCCAGGTGATAACACGTAAGAGCGGGATGCCGACAAAAAATCGGCCACCGATTCTCGGTCGTGTGCGGGAGCCCTTAGACTATATAATACTAACGTATAAGATTTATTACATTTCAGATGTCAGGTAATCTAAATATATAAAATTGCTTGTCCTGATTGACTGATTCATCAACGCCGAGCGGTAACCGCTATAGTTGCAGATCTAAAATTTTGTACACAGGTTTCTTGTACTTCAAAACCACCCACTAAGGAAGAATTTTCCAAAAGTAATCCCCTAAGGGGGTGAAATAAGGGATGAAAGTTTGTATGAAAGTCCTTTGTTTCTTAAGTTAGTTAATCACACAAATTTGAATTTAACTTTTAGTAAAAAATAAAGAAACAGATGATTAAGCATTTTCTAAAAATTACCCTTCAAATTACTTATTACCCTACAATATTTTTTTTTACCATAAAAGCTCAGTAGTGGTGAGTCAGTACGGTGTGCGAGCATCGATAAGGATGCACGGGCGACTGGGGCGGCGGCCTGTTTGTATATAATATCATTGGGCGGCGGCGATAGTTTAGTATCTAACTAACAGTTGCACGAAACAGGTACATGAGGACGGCTGTGCATATAGCTAACCGGGAGCTACTTTATTATTTATAACAAAGAATATTACCGGAATCGTAATATTCTTTGTTATAAATCCAAGTTCGCGTCTGGTTGCGAAGTGGGTTCGCCGCAAGTGATAAATGAACTTTCATCTATACGGGTTTTTACCTATTGTGTGACGCGGGATTGTCTTATATCTGCATCGGCTAGTGAATAACGAACAATAAACCTGGTGGAACTGTTAACTTACTTGACAATTTCGGTACTTTATTTAGGTTTTATTTATTTTAAGTTTTGATTAGGTTTAAGTACAAAATTTTGAACATAGGGTTAATGTTAAAAAAAAGAAACTGTAGAAAAAACAGTAATAAAGGTACAAAATTAAGTACAAAATTGGACCCAGCATGAAAGGTGGACTTGAGCGGGGCGCGAACATACTACAAGCTTGTCCTTTGATATTAAAAACTCCGCGTCCACTCAAACCTATGACCCCTCTTTAATATGAATGTAGTTGAAACGGTAGCTCACCTTCATTGGTTATAATTAGTTGTGAGAAAAGTTTTAACATTTAACGATTTTAAACTTTTTCCTTTACTTTTGCTGTGAGCTTCTTGCCAAATAATATGTGGTATTAATTTTATCTTCATACCTTAACCCGTTCGTGAGAAAGACAGACGACAACAAAGTGATCCCATAATGGTCAGTTTCTTACCTTTGAGGTATGGATCCCTAAAAATACTGTGTTTGACTTTAACCCGGGTTACTCGTTGGAACACAAGTTTAAAAAAACCGGCCAAGTGCGAGTCGGACTCGCGCACTGAGGGTTCCGTACCACCACATAAACATACGTATTATAAATTTCAGTAAGTTAATGTGCTAGATTTTTTGAGTCCGACACGCGCTTGACCAAATTTTATTATTTGTTGTTATTTTATAGCCTATGCCCTATAAACATACCAATTTTCAATTTTGTAAGTGTTCCCGTTTTTAAATAGAACTAAAACAAAAATCGCCTCACAACCATCCAACTTGGCCCCTCTCTTATATGAATGTTCTTGAAACGGGAGCTCACCACAATTGGTTACCATTAGTTTTGAGAAAAGTTGTAATATTTAATGATTTCAGACTTTTCCCATTATTTGTACTGTGAGACCTAGCTTCTTGCCAAATTTCATAATTTTAGGTCATCGGGAAGTACCCTGTAGGTTTATCATTTTTGAATAAATGTATGGAGATGAGGACATAAAATGCCATATCTTTTGATTGCGTCGTTGTAAAAAATTGAAATTTTCAGATCTTGTGTGGTTCATAGATCCTAATATATGGTATTAATTTCAACCTGATACCTTTACCCGTTCGTGAGATAAAGGGTCTTGACAGACAGACAGACGGACAACAAAGTAATCCTATAAGGGTTCCGTTTTTTTCTTTTGAGGTACGGAACCCTAAAAACGAGCCGGGGTCTGTGTGTACGTTCCGTCCGCGATGACATTTGCTATCGGCGTCTCCGTTGCTTTAAAGATTCAGGGTCATCAACATTGTGGATTCTGGTGGACACCGGCATTGAGAAATCTCTCTACGTCGGTGTCTACCGGTCGCACAGCGGTGACCAGGAGACGACCAGGCTCTTTGAGCACCTATTAGAGAAGGCGGATTGTGCCCAACAACGGTACCCAACAGCGCAGCTTCATTTTCTGGGGGACTTTAATGCCCACCACAGCGAGTGGTTGTTCCCATACCAGAAAACTGACCATGCTGGGAGAGAGGCGCGCAGGTTTGCATTGTCGCTAGATCTCACCCAGCCAAAAGGAGTCCGCTCAATCTGGCTCCTACTTTTCGAGGTACAACTGTACCAGTTACCGACAGCCTCGAGCTACTTGGCATGAAGTTGTGTGCAAATCTGAACTTCGGCGCTAACATTGAGTCAAAAGCCCAAACTGCGGCAAAAAAGCTGGGCATCCTCAATAAGGTTAAGCGTTACTTCACTCCTGGTCAGCTTCTAGTTTTATATAAAGCCCAAGTCCGATCGTGCATGGAGAATTGCTGTCACCTTTGGGATGGCTCAGCCAAATACCAGCTAGCCGCACTTGACTCGATAGATCGCAGAGCCAAGAAGCTCGTTGGTGATGAGATGCTGGTGAAAACCAAGTTTCACAGCCTGGCCCACCGTCGCAAAGTTGCATGTCTGTCGGTCTTCTACAGATTGTACTTCGGAGAGTGTGCTCTAGAGCTCCACGAGCTTATTCCACCATCTCCCTTCTACCATCGGGAGTCCAGACGCACCGCAGGATATCACCCATACTTGGTTGATATTCCGCACATTCGCACAAAGCGCTTTGAAACATCTTTTATAATGCGCACGGCTAAAAAGTGGAATTCTCTGCCTGCGTCTGTGTTCCCGAGTTCATATAACCCGAATCTATTCAAGTCGCGAGTGAATAGGCTTCTTCTGGGTAAGCTCGTTCCATCGTCGACCTCATCTCTGTCTTCAAGACTAGATCGAGGTAAAGAGTAAGCCCATTTTCAATAATAAAAAAAAAAAACATACACTATATGACTCATTGATTATGACTTATGAGACAAGATAAAGCACTATTACTCATTCATTAACTAGTAGCAACTTAAATTTTTAATTAAATTATTGGACATTTTTTATGTCTTAGTTTTCTAGATATTCACGGAAAATAAAAGGGGGAACTTTATAGCCTCCCAAACCTTTGCCTTTAACCATACCAAAGAGATTTGAACCTCGCTGAACTATACCATCCAGACGTACTTTCAATATGTTGTCAAGACACTTTCTTTTTAATTTATGTGCCAAAATTGGCTCAACCACGAATTATTACCCCTGTGTTTCCGTCATTGGACGAGCTAGTAGGAGTTATTAAATGGTAACAACGTACCGGAAGACGTAGTGCAAAGGGCAGGCCTCGAGGTGTAGAGGTCGTAGAGGAAGGTTTTGGACCTGCTGTGAAGTCGATCTTTTGGCTGATAATTATGATGTATTTGTTTTACCAATCAAGGCATTATCTGGTCATTATTCATTCATAATAAAGAAATACATGATACAAAGACATGGTTTATTAAGATTCTTATAATTTTAGACCAAAAATCTTTAAATCTTTTATGATGGACATTTCCAAAGGCGGGCTAATCTCTGCAATAGATTGAGAGCTGGCAAAGGATCGCGTTGACTCATTTACAGAGCAATAAGACCACGGAAATGAAATTTCTCTCAGTACTTACACCCTAGTTAATAAGCCCTACTACCATTTCCAAACCATCAAACAAATACATACATAACATACATAACATCACGTCTTGTTCCCGTCGGGGTAGGCAGAGACCACAAACAAACAAATATCCCGGGAAAATTAATTTTTGACCCGGACATTTGAAATTACTAAACGGGACCTTTTGTAATATGTTCGGACACCTTCCAGAATGACGTTAAAAAAGTCCCAGGACCTCCCACGTGGGAGAGCCGGTAAAATCCTGGAAAAACTGGAATTTCAATGAAATTTCTGGGGCGTGCCTAAATTCGTCATAAATAACGCATATTTTTTTTTAAATACAAGATATCTAAGATTATAAATTTACTAGCGGCCCGCCCCGGCTTCGCACGGGTACTAATCTACGGGTAGAGTGGTGCCTTTTATTACGATATTATGACGTAGTCTTCAACTTGCTACACAATTTTTAAAACATTCAAAAATATTTCGTTGTACACAACATTTATAACTTCTTCAGGATTAGGTGCAAAACATAACATATTGAGTTTGATGTTACACGTGACAGGGCCACATACAATTGCCCGTGTGAAAGACAGGAGCATCTAAGAAAATTATTTTCCCTATGTTATTGTTGACTGACTCGCCTTAGGTGAGTATATGTGTTCTGTGGATGACATTATCGAATCGTATATACATTTTTTTGAACTCACAGACACTCATTTTGAACTATCTGTAAAAGTCGAGAATGGTTGAACATATCTAAAATTATATAAATCAGGCTTCGGACGACTAGTCGCAACGACGTGAGCCCTCCGTGTGTGCCCCCGGTGCCCCGTCGGGTCGGCTATCAACGGAAATGCGCATCGAGTGTGAGCTTCATTCTAGGACTTTAATTGGAGTGATTTTAATATTGTGATATCTTCTAAGATATTCATTTAAATAACATGGTGTCAAGGACAATTTTGATCTATGTTCATTGTTTATTAATACTAACCTTTTAAATTAGATAAGGATCCGTACCTTAAGGGCAAAAATACGTGAAAACATACCTTATTTTGAAAATCTACTTTTTTGCTACCAAAAGTTGGTTACTCGTACTATGGGTAATCCTTAAAAGATAGATAAATACTATCGCGGACTTTTCTTTAGAACTCTTAGAGAGCAACAATTCTTTCATACATAACTTTAAATCCATACTGTAGTTCCTGAGTTTAGCGATCACAGACAGACATGATGACGACAGAAAAACGTTTCGGGGGACTTTATTTTATAATATGTAGTGATAGTGATAATCCAGTACATTCCAGTCTCAAAAAACCTGGAAAAACTGGAATTTTTCTGGAACTGGCCGGAAAAACTGGAACAGGACGCCGTTTTTAATACTAAACGACTTTCTATTTTTCTTAGTAATGTTGACGTTAAATATTTTCAGTTTCAGGATTCCAGGGCACCCGGAAATTACCTTGGAGCGAGCGTAAAATATTTAAAGAAAAGGTACTTTGATAACTTTTTACATTTTTATGCTTTTTTTGCGCTCTGTCAAGATCGTAGCAGGTGGAGGACTGTGGTCTCTGCCTACCCCAACGGGAAAGAGGCGTGATGTTATGTATGTATGTACGCAACCATTGCACTTTACTACTCAGATTCAAGCCCATGCGTATTGCAGTACAGAATTCCTGGAAATTCTTTTTTGATAGGGCACTTTATAGGGCTGAGATTGGTGAGTGATCTCCATTTATCCACTCCAACCTGGATGAGGTAAAGCTCCACTCCAGAGTCCAGAGGCGCACAGTAAGTCAAGAGAACGTGCCAAATCTTGCGTGTTGCAGTCTATATTTTCATTTGTCATATCCATGGAAGAGAGAGAGGCCTTTGCCCAGCAGTGGGACATTATAGGCTAGATAAGATAAGATATCCACAGCAAGTAGCTTGGAATATCCGTCGTGATCTGGGGTGATATAATTATTATTGTATAGGAAGGTAGTCGTTTGTTTCATTTTCTATGGAACTAACCCAGCTGCCAGAAGACGGTCGCGTAACAGGTTTGTCTGCATGTAGAGCACACTTTGGCGTTACGCAAAAGATAACACCCATGGTATGTATGCCATGTGCCGTGGCCATCAAGGGTTCTTACATTATGATCTGCATTATCAGAGACAGCTTGGTTATATGTACTTTGGTCGACAGTAGCGGGAGCGCTTTTAGCCACTGAATCCTCAAATTTCCCGGCTACATTGTACGAAGAACAAAAACCAAAATTGTGAAGCATGTCAATGAGTAGTATCGAACCGAATAGCCTGTGCAAAGTTACGCCAAGTCCAAATAAGAGCGGAGAAAAAAAAACCGCGCGGATGAAGAGTAGAAACAATCACTTGGCCAATGGCTACTGCCTTTTTCTGTTTAATTGCATGCAATTTCATGCCTTTTGTTTGCAAGAGCTCCTCTAGAAATTATTGAAGAGAGTCGGGGACTAAGTCCTTTCCCCTTCTGACATGTCTGAAGCAGATGGATAACGAGAAGTGTCATATAATTTAGAGAGTATATCTTGACGAAGAAAGCGAGCTGTTGTCAGGATGATTCTCAGCCTCTCACTTTGATTGTCCGCATTTCTGTTACTATACCAGTTCTCACATACAGCAGAAATTCGTCCCTGTCTTTCAGTGAACACAACTCCCTCCCCAAACTTGTCTTTTAGTTTCCTCTTAAGGTGCTAAGGTGGGAACGATTTTAGGCTCGCTCCATAAATTTTCTTGAAATTCCAGTATTTCCAATTAATTTTCAATTCCAGTTTTTTTCAATATGTTAAGAGTAGAGGACGAGGACAACGACGACGATCCAGATGGAGACCTTGAGCCAATCCCGTGTTACTGGTACGTCACCGAACCCACATAGTCGCGTCTCTTTTCTTTATTATAGGATGTGTAATTTATTTTTCTAATAAACTTATTTGTTTCAGAAACTGATATGGAACTGAGCCGTGCTGAAGATTTCTTGCTCGAGGTGATAAAAAATATTTTTATCATTTAGAATATAGTAAATTTTGTTTATATCAGTACATTCCTCACTCATTTCAGAAGAATAATAATAAGTATCCTGTGTTATGAAAAGTTTATGAACATGACAAAAAGGATTTCCAGGAATCCTGTACTGCAATACGCATGGGCTTGAATCTGAGTAGTATAGAGGCAATGGTTGCGCAGAGCGCAAAATACGCATAAGAATGGAAAAAAGTTATCAAATTAGCTTTTTTAAACTATTTTAAACTTACTCCAAGGTTACTTCCAGGTGCCCTGGAATTCTGGAACTGAAAATATTAAACGTCAACATTACTTAGAAAAATAGAAAGTTGTTTAGTATTAAAAACGGCGTCCTGTCATTCCTCGAACCAATTCTGGCTTTTTCCGGCCAGTTCCAGGAAAATTCCAGTTTTTCCAGGTTTTTTTAAGACTGGAATGTACTGGATTATAAATTTATAATCTCAGATATCTTGTATTAAAAAAAAATATGCGTTATTTATGACGATTTTAGGCACGCTCAGGGAATTTCATTGAAATTCCCAAATTGAAATTTTTCCAGGATTTCCCGGCTCTCCCACGTGGGAGGTCCTGGGACTTTTGTGAGCGTCATCCTGGAAGGTGTCCGAACATATTACAAAAGGTCAAATTTAGTAATTTTAAATGTCCGGGTTTGGTCAAAAAATGGTCTAAAATTCCCGGCATAAAAACCAGATTCAAAAAGAACACAATGGCGACGCAGCAATCGTGTGTTATATTACACGACCCATTTGGAGCCACATTTGTCCCCTCAATAACTCAAAATCTATTTAACGTAAACACATGAAATTCGCTATATTTAATAAGACCTCATAGATAAAGTAGAACCATGGTAGAACCCCAAATTTCATGAATACAGCCATAGATTTATATAGTCAAGATAGGGTCTTGGGAACAAGCGGCTCAAAATTTCCCCATACAAGAAAAAATAGCGCCATCTGTGAAAAATCGCGTGAACTAGGTACGTTGTGTAGTACTTCGGTCGGTGCTAAATACACGGAACGGAAATAATATGGCGGGAAAAAACAAAACAAACTTTTTACTGTTTATATGTGATTTAGGCCTGGTTTTTGAGTTTCATTGATTGGATTATAGTCAAAAACAATAATAAGAAATAACGATAATAATAATAATAAGAGTATGTTGTTTCTTTAAATAAGAACATTCCATTTTGTTGGTAAGTTTATTTGCATCCAATGTTGACAATATGACTGACAACGACTGACATTTGTTGGTCCTAAACGTCAGATTTCGGACCAACGAATTGGGGACAATGTAACGTGCCGATGGGCTAGTACTTATATATAAGTAAATGAATACAGCTCAAACGGTTATTGAGATATGAACATCTAGAAATCGTCATTTTTACACTGAGCTGAAATTTGGTATCCAGCTCGGTAATTATATGTATACACAGAAAAAACTCAGAAATAAGAGAATTTCTACGATTTGAAATATTTTTCACATACCTAATCGATTTTTAATAACATGTAGCGCCTTGCAAAATTATAATAGCAAATTGCTTTAGAAGTAATAACAGGTTTCGTGATCAAATGTAACTTTAAGGCGCTCAGCAGATAAAGGGGCACGCAGAGTTTACAACACAGAAAAATAAGGGTAATTAGAAGGAGGATTAAAGAAATAATGTGTCACAAGGTAGTGAAGGCGTCGTTCTATGGATTTGACGGGTCATTTTGAATATTTCCTAGTGATCATTGATGATTTGACATAAAAATTTGGGACATGTTGGCAGATGTCATCCCATAGTAAAATTAATTAGCAAGGTATCTATTACGAGCGAAGCAAGGAGGTCCGAAATCTTTGGTTTACAATAACCCGCCCAAAGATTTCGGACCTCCTTGCTTCCTAAAAAATACGTCTCTCACTTCCTAAAATAGGCCGCGTTCCGAATCACAAGACAGCGATGTCAACGCTAAAAATCGCTCACATCCGTTCCAATTCATTTATCGCGATAACCACGCATATAGGACTATTTTCATTCGGAACGGTTATTATCGCGCTCTAATTGTGAATCTTTCTTCAGAGCCATTCTTTCCAAGTTTCCAAGAATAGTTTCATTTATTCACTTCACTTTTTAAATTTTTGTTTCTAACACCGGCAAAATCCGACAGTTTTGATAGATAGCTCACAGCGACAATGTTCGGAAGTGTTGGCGTTGTGAGCGCAAGATGGCGGCGTTGATGACGTCATCTATGACGTAACGATCTTAATACAGTGCGGTTCATTAAGGAAATATTTTACCAGCGCTGCAATCGGTGCATTCGAGTCGGATCGTTTTCATTAGCGTGCAAACGTCGAGCACATTCGAATATCTAAACGATCCGATATGACTGCGCTAATGTCAATGTCACTGTTCGAATCAAAGTACTTTTTAGCCACAAAGTATTTGGACCCTGTGAATTGTATCCATTTCTTTAGTTTGCTTTCGAAGTACAACAAACCGAAAAAAATCCCACGAAACTCAACCAAAATAAATTTTGACGTTTAATTTGACGTATCGCACACGCTGCACTACCTCATTTTCGTATGCAATGATAGCGCGCTAATGTGACGTCACTGATGACGTCACGTTGCTTGAACGAGTGAATACGAGCAAGGTTTGATCCGACTTTGAGCGCGCACACAACGCACACAGTGCTTATATGCGGGTGATGAACCGTAGTGTATATAATACTAACGTATGCGATGGTCAGTCGTAGACGCGCTAACAGTGATTCGGAACGCTATTGAGCGCACTTCCAGCGATAAATCGATATTATCCATGAAACGGAACGCAGCCCTGTTTCTGTCACCCCACGTTCCGAATTACGCTAATAGCACACTTGAACACTAAAGAAATGTGAGCGCGCATAAGTCGGTCCGAATTAACTAAAAGCGTTCTATCACCGCCTTAAGTCATTGATGACGTAACCGTTTCTATTATCAGTGCTTTAGTCATATAATAATACTATTTTTTTATGTACCTATAAGCAGTCAAATAGGTCGAGCAGTGAAAGCGCTAGTCGATTTGACACATCTAAACTCGCTGTAGACTCACTCTATTAGTATTGTATTCTGAATTGCATGACATTCAATAAGTATTCTGTAAAGAATCTACATTGAATAAAATTATTTGAATCTGAAAACCACATTTGCAGCCGGCTGATGTTTCTCAAGTTTTGTTTTTCGTGGAGTTTCAAAGTAATGGAAATAAGAATGGATTTGGCACACAATTTGCACACAGCAGGTATCGCTGCAAACGCGCGACGACAGCACGATAAAAAGTCGCGGTGTGCACAGGCTCTAAGCTCAAGCTTTGATGAACAAAATACAGCGCGTTCAGAACAAGTCTGTCTAGATGACAGGTGGAGAACAAATGAACGATTCGCTCGCCCCTGTGGCGTGCAGCGCTCACCCCCATGACTCACTTTTTTAACTTCAGCTCATTAACGGTCACAGACAGAATTATTTTATACGCAGTATTAAAACAAAACTGACTTTTACAGATGAACTTGTAAGCGCGCTTAGATCCATTCCAAATTGACTAAAGCCACTAAACAGCTAGGGATAGCTCTGTTAGCGTGCAAAATCAATTTGATTGGGCCGTGTCGTCCGTGACTACTTACCCTGTAAGCATTTAGCAGTAATTGCTCAATACGGAACACAGCATTAGTAAGACAGGCAGGCTGTCTGTCAGTCAATAAGTAATTGTCAATTTTTGCTCGCGTCTTGCACAGTCGCACCGCACGCAACATAGAATTTACGGGAAGGGCGTACCGTGAATTGTTTTTACCAGTTTTCACTTCTTTTCTTTTAATCGCGTGATGTACATTCAGTTCGCTTAGCAGGGCTGCGTTGAGCTCAAGAGGAAATTGAACAGGTAAGGGGTTATGTTCGTAAATCGGATTTGTTTGTTGATACTGCCCATGTGATTTGCGCGACGGCCTTGCCTAGGTGGTTTGGTTAGTATAATCCGGTTATAGGCAACCGTCACGTTTTTATATCATCCATTTACAGTGCTAAGTGTCTTTTCGTGTTACAGGAAGAACTATGAAACCGCGTGACGAATATCGCAACGGGGATGGTAAGTAATAATTTCTTTGTAAGTTTTCACTCTTCGACCGGTATGCGCTGCTTGTTTGTTATGTTTTCCTGGTATTTCGCTTGTATGGCGCAGTTTTTCAACAAGTTTGTTAACTTACCTATGTATTTTATATGAATGAAAGAAATACCTACTAGAAGTAACAAGTAGGTATACAGGGTGTCTCATTCAAATCGGTCAGTATGGGAAAGTCTGAAACTATAAGACATACGAAGATTTGTTCTTAGGAACCATGTCACCGATTTTGATAAAAAGAAAAACTGCATTCATACATTTGAAAAAAAAAAGTGTACCCAGCTGGGGAATCGAACCCGGTTTGAAAAAAAAGCTTACAGTTTTTCTGTTTAAATAACGGTTGTGTAGGTCTTAAGCAGTAAATGTCTCTATGAAACACGATGTCTAAAATGAATAAAATGCATTGTTTTTACATACTTTAATTTATCATAGTAGGTGTTCGAAGTGACCACCGTTTTTTTCAATACAATATGGGTACACTTTTTTTTCAAATGTATGAATGCAGTTTTTCTTTTTATCAAAATCGGTGACATGGTTCCTAAGAACAAATCTTCGTATGTCTTATAGTTTCAGACTTTTCCATACTGACCGATTTGAATGAGACACCCTGTATATACTTTTGTGTAAATAGGTATTATTAATCTTTATGCAAGATGTCATAATTATATGATAAGATAGAGCAGAAAACTACCTATAGTTCTGTGCATAAAATAGAGGATAAATATTATTCTTATAAATTCCAATATTATCAATAGGTAAGTCATTATTAAGGCAGGGTTCCAAACTGGGTAATAATTACGCTTAGATATCAGTCTGTCTCCACCCAAGGATGATAATAAAACTGCTCAACCTCACGTAAGGACGTCATATGAAGCTATTAATGCTGTCACATTAATTTCTCACCATTTTGAAATGCACCTTATGTTGTAAAACTGGTATAATAATAATAAAAGCCGTTATTTCAGACATTACATAATTATTTACAATTACAATTTTTAATTAAGCATTTTATTCAATCTTCAGACTTGTCTCTGTGCCTCTAGCTGGCAAAGACCTCACCCAGCTCCTTCCATTGTTCTCTGTCATTAGCTATTGTTGTCCATCCTTTCCCTGCTGTATTCTTTATCTCGTCCACCCACCCATTTTCTGAGTGGTCTACCTTTTTTTCTTTTCCTATTAATAGTGAACCATAATAGCAATGTTTTGGACCATTTTTCTCTCTGTCCCTAAAAAACTTTTGCAAGCGCAAAAATTTCTTGTTATGCACTGCATAGTCATACATAAAATGCTAGCTTTGAGTTTTTTGGTATTTGTTTTATTCACAATTAGAATTATGCTTATTTTCCTGCATAATATCAAATACATGTAGGTTGAATTTCACTTAAACATGCATTCAAAATGATCAAGAAGAAAACCTTATTGCTTTGACAGTTTCAAAAGAATTCTTGTCAAAAAAGAAATAAATCACAGAAAAATAAAGGTAATTAGAAGGAGGATTAAAGAAATAATTTGTCACTAGCACAGATCAGAAAAAAGTCTAGGTAACGCAAACTCCGCCCTTGTATGAAAACGAAGCGTGTCACAGTTCTCGGTGATATGACAAGCCCATGACAAGCAAACTAAGCGTTTTGAGCGTAGTTTGGGCCACGGGTTTGGGCACGCAAAGTAGGTATACTTGAGTCATCTAGATTTATTTCTGATCTGTGGTCACAAGGCAGTCAAGGCATCGTTCTATGGATTTGACAGGTTATTTTGAATATTCCCTATGCATCATCGATGATAGGCTTGGGACACATTGGCAGATGTCATCCCCTACAAAAATAAATTAGCAAGGTATCTATTCTGAAGCAAGGAGGTCCGAAATCTTTGGTATAAATCGACTGTACCTATGATCAGCAAAAGGCTTTTCTTTTGTACATGGTGACAGTAAATATATAAGCTAAAGCAGTATGGAAACTCTTAACAAATGTCCAAAAATGATGCACTCACACATGTACACACCGCTACAGGAATATATAAGCAGTTTTTGCTGTGAAGTCAGTTGTGGATGCCGCATCATCGATTCAAGCAGTCAAGTTTTAATTATTGTTATACATTTCTTATTTAAAAAAATTTAAGTAACAACCGTGACACTCCAGAGCACCATAGTTCTTTTTATAAAAAAAAAAGGCACTGTTTCCATAATGCTTTAGCTTATATATTTACTGTGACATAGTGAAGAGATGGCATTTTTTTTTTTAAATTATTTATTCATCATAATTACATTAAAGTCTCGCCGATTTGTTACTGGTCCAGATGTTATTATTGATTTTACCAAACAGTGACTTTAACCATTTGTTTTTCTTACTTGACAAGTTATTTAATGAATGATCAGTTTAGGGGTATAGTTCATGAATCAACATGTTCATACAAATGGCTTGGGCATCGCAAACACTTCACAGAAAATAAAACTTAATCCATTATTTGACAGAACAAATTTCTTTACTAAATCTATACTTAACTTAATACTTCCTTATAAACATGTAAACAAGAATATTAAAATAATAATTATTATATATATTTTTCTTTAATGTAAACCAATGAAATGTGGTTTTGCATATAGAAAATTTGTGTTAAAAATAGTTTTAACTACCAAATAATTTTTGAATTAATAATTTTCTTTACAAAAAACACATTTCAACACTCTTGAAGTTTCAAATGGTACAAGACTAACAATCAACAGCCTGAATGGACTAGTAGTTAGAGCATTTAGCTCTGATTCTAAGATTCTACGTTTGAATCCCATTTTGGACACTGTTAAACAAAAACTTTTGTGTTTTTGATTGTCCCCAGTTTGGTTCAGGGCATTGCGGGTTGAATTGCTTGATAGTCCAAATGGAGTAAAATTTAATTGGTCTCAGTTATTGCATGCACAGGATAAGTTTGTCTTTGATGGTTTTTTTTTGCGCATAGGGTGACAGGCGGAGAGCGAATGAATAATTCGCTTGCCTCCCCCCCACCTGCTGCACTCACCCCTGCGATATTTTTTTTTGTATTCTGCAAATGTTACAGTCAGAGTTATTCTGTATGATGTATACTATTTATGGAAATAGTCATTAAATGAGCCTTGTCTGAAGCCTTTGACGGCTTAATCACTTTTAAACCAGGGTTTGTGAGGTCAGTCATCATCCTCACAACTCATACAAAATGATAACGGATATTAAAGTACCTCTTTTCTACTTAAATCACCTCAACAATAACTGACTAAACAACAATGCAAAGCTTAGTCAGTGATTCAGGAATAAAAAAAATTGCACAGGATTTTTAATAGAGGTATTTGAAATGAAAATGAAATGGAAATTAAAGTTTATTTAGTATGCATCTATGCATAATTTACTCATTCTGATGTCCCAAACTAAGTAGTCCTTGAGCCCATGACAAAATCACCTACGTGGCATGAAAAAAACTTATACGAATTTTATGTTGACGAGAGATGTTGTTAGCTGGATGGCGGCCATCCTTTGAGACCGTCTACCAAGTACTTACGGCAAGCTAGGAACTGGCAGACTTGTGTTTTTCTACTCTGTCAATGAAGGACTACATGTTGCCGAGGGTTTCAGAGTGTTCTCATGACACGTAACTTGCACCCCCAAATTTTGACCGGAAGTGGAAGAAATTCTCGGACTTCCGGCAAATTTCGAATGCCAAATGTAACTGATTCTTGCTCAGCACCACTTTGCCGATCTGTTGCCATACATCCTAAAGATGTTCTCATGACACGTAGGTGATTTTGTCGCGGGCTCAAGGACTAAATGGTAAGTTCTCATTTTTGGGTCAAAAAATTAATAAAAAATGAAAACGTCTTTTTTATAAAAATTCTGTAGGATATCATTAGTTTAGGTCTCACTGTATTAGAAAAAAATATTCGCCGACCTTGCAGCTGCTCCTACAGCCCCTGCAGCTTAGCATGGAAAATAAATTAATTCCATAGAAGTGACAATCCTTACATTAATGTACTCTGTAGTGAGATATAACAAAAGAGATACGCAAATTCGGGTCTATATGTATCTCTTCGATAATTTTAAATAGCTTTTCGAGCTTTTGTATCTAAAATAACAAGAAATAAGTGAAGTAAGCATCATACAATTTTGTCACTTCCGTGGCCCTGAGGAAGTGACACATCCATGGAAGTGACCCTAAATCTCATACATTTTTGTCCACGGGAACATGGAAGTGACGCCATGGAAGTGACATTTTTACATTGTTATGTAACATACTAAACCCTAAAAGCAGGCACGACCAAGCGAATTCGCCAAAGTATTTTTGATGTGATAACGCATTCAAACGACCAAACCAAAATAAATAATTGAAAGGTACATAGCTCTGATGAACAACAAAATTGTGACCACTTATGCTTGACGAGTTGTGAGAATAGACATTCAACATTTTTTTTCTCGTTCACTACGCGCCACAGCAAAAAATTTATAGCTGAATCAAAATATGGTAGATCAATCCTTGTCTATGCGTATTTGCGTTTGAATACACGCACGATGATATTAAGGTTACGACCAGTGTGACACACGTCCATGGAAGTGACCAAAAACTAAATCACAAACTTTAAGTCAGCAGTCCAAACATTTACTTAACGTTTTTGATGCATATGCTTGTGTATTTATAAAGTAAATATATTCTCAATATTATTGGCATTCTTTTTTTCCATATTTAGACAACCAGATAAAACACAGATTTTTTTTTCTTCACTTTCTAGTCACTCCCACGGAAGGGACATTTTTGATGATTAAAATATTTATTAAAAAATAACTATCCATTATATCTATCCATTACTGTATTAAATTTATAGTATTTTATCTATTCTTTCTTAAAACAAAGCACTATTTCGATATTTAGCTACTGCAGCTTAGAAAAATAGCAGTCACAGTCAGTTTTCTGCAATTTAAGAATTACCCAAATAAAGCCTGTGTCCTGGGGAAACCACTATTTTATTATTATACCCGCTATTATATAGCCCGGTGTGTTGTAGCCAGCAATAGTGCCAACTCATCTCTATCCGTGGGTGTCGTTAGAGGCGACTAAGGGCTTATGAACCGGAGGATGTGCAGCAGCATCTTTCTCTGTTTCGTACCATCTTACATACTGCATTAACCAACAACAGCGGTTGCTAGCCGCAATGCTTACAGGTGTGGTGACTGTGGTAACCCCCCAAAGTACCACGCGTTTTTGCTGGAGTTCTGGAGGGAGATCTCTGTCCTGCAGTGGATGTTTCATGGGATATTATGTCCTGTTATCCTCCACTTACTTAGTTCATAAGGATACATTTTGTGCAAGCCCGTTGGCGTGGTCGGTAGTGAGCCTGCCTTTCACGCCGTAGGCCGCGGGTTCGATCCCCACCCAGGGCAAACATTTGTGTGATGAACACAAGTGTTTGTTCTATGTCTGGGTGTTATTTATCTATTTATGTATGTATATCAGTCTCTGATGGTCATAGAACAGGCTTTGCCTAGTTTGGGATCAGATGACCTTGTGAATGTCCCCCAATATTTATATTATTATATTTATATTTTGCAAAGTATGAATAAATGAATTCCTAGGCGATGTATAGAATATATAGAGAAGGTTTAGGAAATTTACCTGTTAATCCACCGGGAATGTGTGAAATAAATAGTTAGGTCAGGATTGTTTAGGTTAGGTTTTTTTTGGGTGAAATGGTTCCATCTGGGTGATCCGATCACCCGTCGGCGTGCGTCGCGGCGTCCCCAACTTAGGTTTGGTTTGGTTCATATAAAAATATCCTGAAAATAAGCCAAAATTAAATAAAAACCGGATACGTGCGAGTCGGACTCGCGCAACGAGGTTTCCGTACCACTAAGGTAAAAGTAATGTACGGGACCCTAAAAGTATCTTTTTTTATCTGATAAAGTTGTATTGATTGATCATCATTTTCATATAAGTGATTTGATAATAGATTTGTAAAAATACTTATCTACTACTTAGATATAACTCTAATTCTGACTGACAAGTGAGGAAGAGCCTATGGCCGAGTGGTGTTATAAGTTTAGCAATATTTTTAGGGTTCCGTACCTCAAAATAAAAAAACGGAACCCTTATAGGATCACTTTGTTGTCCGTCTGTCTGTCTGTCTGTCAAGACCCTTTATCTCACGAACGGGTAAAGGTATCAGGTTGAAATTAATACCATATATTAGGATCCATGAACCACACAAGATCTGAAAATTTCAATTTTTTACAACGACGCAATCAAAAGATATGGCATTTTATGTCCTCATCTCCATACATTTATTCAAAAATGAAAAACCTACAGGGTACTTCCCGTTGACCTAAAATTATGAAATTTGGCAAGAAGCTAGGTCTCACAGTACAAATAATGGGAAAAGTCTGAAATCATTAAATATTACAACTTTTCTCACAACTAATGGTAACCAATTGTGGTGAGCTCCCGTTTCAAGAACATTCATATAAGAGAGGGGTCAAGTTGGATGGTCGCTTAGGCGATTTTTGTTTTAGTTCTATTTAAAAACGGGAACACTTACAAACTTGAAAATTGGTATGTTTATAGTGCATAAGCTATAAAATAACAACAAATAATAAAATTTGGTCAAGCGCGTGTCGGACTCAAAAAATCTAGCACATTAACTTACTGAAATTTCAACTAATACAATTATGATTATGTGGTGGTACGGAACCCTCAGTGCGCGAGTCCGACTCGCACTTGGCCGGTTTTTTTTTATTCTCAATCGGCTTACTCTTGACCTCGATCTATTCTTGAGGACAGAGATGAGGTCGACGATGGGACGAGCTTGCCCAAAAGACGCCTGTTCACTTGCGACTTGAATAGATTCGGGTTATATGAACTCGGAAACACAGACGTAGGTAGATAATTCAACCATTCAATATGGTAAATAGGCCAATCTCCATGGCCATGGTCAGACAGAACCCAGATGGGTGAACATTATGGCACAACAACAACTCGTAATAGAAACTTAAATGTATGAAAGCTCAAAACTTGGCCTATAAAAAGAGATAGGGTCATTAAGTTATTATGAAAAAAGAAATCGAACACTAATAACGCAGTACCAAATTTTTTTTTTCGTAAAATATCGATTCCCGTGCGGCAGAATGGAATTTACTCGTATCCTATCACAGTAAAAAAAAACGGTCAAGTGCGAGTCGGACTCAGGCACCGAGGGTTCCGATATACCTATAGTATTCTTAGAAGTTGTTAAGTCCGTTTTTAGGACCGCAAAACTAATTTTGGTTGTAAAGGTTGTTTGTAGATTTCTAAAAAAATGCTGCTACTAAGAGGGATCCTTTTATTTTTCCTGTAATATTTACATAAATAAACGTATATCGACTATCTATAATAAATTCTGATTTTCCGTAAGCAAACTTAGGAGATAAGAGGGGGGAATGGTATTAGCCTGAACAGAAGGAATTTATAACTTAATTTGTATGCTACTATATTTAGAATACCTTACGGAGCGACTTAGTCTGTGAAAGACCAAGCTCCTTAAATGAAGAATTAAAAAAAAAAACTTGAAAACTAAGGGTCTTACTACAAAAAAGTTAGACATCTGTTGAACACATGATTAAAAAAATGCGCACAAATTATCTGGCTATGTCAGTTGATGCGCAGAAGTTAAGTCATAAGAAAATAAGTCATTTTTGACTTCTGCGTATCAATGACATCGACAGAGTTATTTGGTACGATTTTTTTAATCTTAACTAAAATTATCTATGGTATAATGATGATTCGATAATAGGTATGCTCTTAGGGCCCAATTTCTTTGGTCAGTATGTGAACACGTGCAGTGAGCGAGCATTTTAAATTGAAGCATTTTTTTATATATTTCGGTATGCAGGCTGAGCTGTAGACTGAGTGGTTTAGCCGGATTATTTCACTAGTCGTTATTCTGATTGTCAGTATGGGGTCCCTGCTTGCTATCGACTGAGTTACTTGGCCCATGGAACATAGGTCAAAATTCGTAAAATAAAAACTACTTCCAATAAAAATGTGTTGGTCATTTACATTTGTATGGGAAGTCATTTTTTTTTTAATCTTTTAGACCCACGTTTCTTAATCCTTACTTTTCCTTTGCACTACTTTTCCTAAAATCCTGTATAAAAAATTCTTAGTCATGCCATGGCCGAAGACTATACAATTTCCTAATACCCTAAGAGCTATCCTATATTTTGGGGAAAAAATTCATATCAGGCCAAATTTTTGTAAATGGCCTTTAAATGTAATTTTAAGAGACTATATTTTTGAATCCTCCCAAATTTCAAACTGGAATGTACCAAAAAAAAGTTATACCCCGAAGATGGCGCAATTTTACAGCAAAAAAGGTAGCACCTATATTATCGTGAAAATGTGTCTATGTTCACTATATTCAAGCACCAAAATCGAGATCCACCAAAGATATAAACGGGAAACTAATTATATGAGAACAAGTTGTTTGTTTCACTAACTGTGCCTTAAACTCTAGGAAAAAAATAATAGCAGATTTGTTTTGGTAATTATCAACATCAAATAACGTTTTAATATACTTTCTTTCAAAATCCAACATTGTTTTTATGTGGGTAGTAGGTAATTCTTTATTAGCTTTTTTACATAGGCAGCAAAAAAGTAGCAGTTATAATTTTAGGTAGACTTTTAATATTAAGCCTAGATAGCATAACGAAACATGAAATCCACCAAAAAAATTACGATCTTAATAAATTTTTAAAAGTACATAAACTAATAAGGACTTAAGTTCTCCGTAATAAGTATCATTTTCGAACGCTTACTATTCTTACTAATGCAACCGCGGGCATTCGACTCGGAGCGCGCCAAAAAAAGCCCGCTCAAACGTCCACACCTAAAAATACGGGGTGTTAATTTGATTGCGTGTCATAGCTGATCGGATCAGTATCAGCAACTGAACAACTTTTCCCAAGGAACATAGGTTGAAATACGAAAATCAATCTTTGACCACCCATAGAAACTGCGTCAGCTGATAGCGCATTTTGTATTGCAGGTCAAATTTGCTTTATCATATTTCGACCTATGTATGTTCCTTGGGAAAAGTTGTTCAGTTACTGATACTGATCCTGCCCCTGAACTATGGCACGCAATCAAATTAATCAATATTTTTTAAATAGTTTTCATGTTGTTTTATACAGGGTGTCCCATAATTAGGCCGTCACGCTGACACCGGACGTAGATGGACTTAAGGCGCATCAAATAAAAAAAAATATAATATTTGTAATTTTTAAAAATCAATGAAACTGGTCATACTCAATACTCATTACACTTTTCTATGGGCATGTTAAGCTTATTTGATGCGCCTTAAGTCCATCTACCTCCGGTGTCAGCGTGACGGCCTAATTATGGGACACCCTGTATGATGATATAAGGAGTCTTTAGCCGCATGTTTTGCAAAAAAATCAACTATTTCTTATCTGAACGAGCCTAAACTTAGTATGTTTAAAAAATCTTTTTTAGGGTTTCGATACCAAAATGGTAAAAAGGTACCCTTATGGTGCCGCTCTTTCTGTATATCTCAGCAACCACTTATGCTATCGACCTGAAATTTGGAATAGTTTTAGAATATAGTTGCCCAACTTAATTGCACATGAAATAAATTTTGAAAAAAGTATGATTATTAATGTAAAGGGGGCCAAAATATGGGGGGCCAAACTTCAAATTGTCGCTACTAGGTCGAGTGGGGTATCATATGAAAGAACTTTACTTGTACATTTTAAAATATATTTTTGTATTTTTTTAAGTTTCTTAGTTTTCAAGTTATGATGAAAAATGTCAAAAAAAAACCATCCCCCCCCCCCCCCCCCCTTATCTCCGAAGTTTGAGTAGGGAAAAATCTGAATTAATTACAGTTGACAGAGGTTTATGTAAACTTTACAGCAAAAATAAAACGATCTTTCTAAGTTGCACAGTTTTCTCAGAAATCTGCAAAAAACCTTTACAAACAAATTCAGTTTTGCGGTTCTGAAAATGGACTTTATTGCTTCCAAAAATACTAAAGGTATATCGGAACCCTCGGCGCGCGAGTCTGACTCGCACTTGACCGGTTTTTTTTTATTTAAAGATAACAAGAAGTTCAAAATAAATGATGATTAGCGTATTCTTAGAATGAGTACTTTTTCAAAGCCCTTACATTCAATATACCAAACCCTAGGTTTAACATTTTATTTTTGTTTTTCTTAAGTATCTACAATCATAGACTGTCGGCCCACAGTAGCGAGGCCTACCTTACAAAAAAGCAGAACAAACGCACAGTGGCGTGCACTCCATAAAGACAAAAAGACACTGCCTACCCTACCTACTCTAACAAAATAATCGGATTTTATTTGGATACCTTGTCACATTGTATTTAGTGGTATTTACTACCTACCATCATTGAAAGCATAGGTTGAAAGAAATATTCTAAAAACTTAAATTAGCTCCACCTATCGAGTATCAGTGGTATCATCGCCTCGGTAAGTACCTGTGGTATGCATATTCCACATCGCATTATTGCGCTGCACTAGCGCCGCTACGCGCCTAACGGCAAAGACACATACTATTCCTGTCTAAATGTTTGCATGTGTGCCGACGTGGTTATGCGAATGCACTATGTGTGCGTTCTTATAAATACATGGCACACAATGATACAATTAACGCACACAATCGCACAGGGTAGGCAATGTCTCACTTTGGCCGAAAGTTACCGAAGTCTTACGTAACAATTTTAAAAAGTGATATTATAAAGACCATTATTATTACCTTTTATTACCCTTTATTGTCGCTTCTTTTTTTTCCCACAAATTCTCGGACTTCCGGCAAATTTCGAATGCCAAATGTAACTGATTCTTGCTCAGCACCACTTTGCCGATCTGTTGCCATACATCCTAAAGATGTTCTCATGACACGTAGGTGATTTTGTCGCGGGCTCAAGGACTAAATGGTAAGTTCTCATTTTTGGGTCAAAAAATTAATAAAAAATGAAAACGTCTTTTTTATAAAAATTCTGTAGGATATCATTAGTTTAGGTCTCACTGTATTAGAAAAAAATATTCGCCGACCTTGCAGCTGCTCCTACAGCCCCTGCAGCTTAGCATGGAAAATAAATTAATTCCATAGAAGTGACAATCCTTACATTAATGTACTCTGTAGTGAGATATAACAAAAGAGATACGCAAATTCGGGTCTATATGTATCTCTTCGATAATTTTAAATAGCTTTTCGAGCTTTTGTATCTAAAATAACAAGAAATAAGTGAAGTAAGCATCATACAATTTTGTCACTTCCGTGGCCCTGAGGAAGTGACACATCCATGGAAGTGACCCTAAATCTCATACATTTTTGTCCACGGGAACATGGAAGTGACGCCATGGAAGTGACATTTTTACATTGTTATGTAACATACTAAACCCTAAAAGCAGGCACGACCAAGCGAATTCGCCAAAGTATTTTTGATGTGATAACGCATTCAAACGACCAAACCAAAATAAATAATTGAAAGGTACATAGCTCTGATGAACAACAAAATTGTGACCACTTATGCTTGACGAGTTGTGAGAATAGACATTCAACATTTTTTTTCTCGTTCACTACGCGCCACAGCAAAAAATTTATAGCTGAATCAAAATATGGTAGATCAATCCTTGTCTATGCGTATTTGCGTTTGAATACACGCACGATGATATTAAGGTTACGACCAGTGTGACACACGTCCATGGAAGTGACCAAAAACTAAATCACAAACTTTAAGTCAGCAGTCCAAACATTTACTTAACGTTTTTGATGCATATGCTTGTGTATTTATAAAGTAAATATATTCTCAATATTATTGGCATTCTTTTTTTCCATATTTAGACAACCAGATAAAACACAGATTTTTTTTTCTTCACTTTCTAGTCACTCCCACGGAAGGGACATTTTTGATGATTAAAATATTTATTAAAAAATAACTATCCATTATATCTATCCATTACTGTATTAAATTTATAGTATTTTATCTATTCTTTCTTAAAACAAAGCACTATTTCGATATTTAGCTACTGCAGCTTAGAAAAATAGCAGTCACAGTCAGTTTTCTGCAATTTAAGAATTACCCAAATAAAGCCTGTGTCCTGGGGAAACCACTATTTTATTATTATACCCGCTATTATATAGCCCGGTGTGTTGTAGCCAGCAATAGTGCCAACTCATCTCTATCCGTGGGTGTCGTTAGAGGCGACTAAGGGCTTATGAACCGGAGGATGTGCAGCAGCATCTTTCTCTGTTTCGTACCATCTTACATACTGCATTAACCAACAACAGCGGTTGCTAGCCGCAATGCTTACAGGTGTGGTGACTGTGGTAACCCCCCAAAGTACCACGCGTTTTTGCTGGAGTTCTGGAGGGAGATCTCTGTCCTGCAGTGGATGTTTCATGGGATATTATGTCCTGTTATCCTCCACTTACTTAGTTCATAAGGATACATTTTGTGCAAGCCCGTTGGCGTGGTCGGTAGTGAGCCTGCCTTTCACGCCGTAGGCCGCGGGTTCGATCCCCACCCAGGGCAAACATTTGTGTGATGAACACAAGTGTTTGTTCTATGTCTGGGTGTTATTTATCTATTTATGTATGTATATCAGTCTCTGATGGTCATAGAACAGGCTTTGCCTAGTTTGGGATCAGATGACCTTGTGAATGTCCCCCAATATTTATATTATTATATTTATATTTTGCAAAGTATGAATAAATGAATTCCTAGGCGATGTATAGAATATATAGAGAAGGTTTAGGAAATTTACCTGTTAATCCACCGGGAATGTGTGAAATAAATAGTTAGGTCAGGATTGTTTAGGTTAGGTTTTTTTTGGGTGAAATGGTTCCATCTGGGTGATCCGATCACCCGTCGGCGTGCGTCGCGGCGTCCCCAACTTAGGTTTGGTTTGGTTCATATAAAAATATCCTGAAAATAAGCCAAAATTAAATAAAAACCGGATACGTGCGAGTCGGACTCGCGCAACGAGGTTTCCGTACCACTAAGGTAAAAGTAATGTACGGGACCCTAAAAGTATCTTTTTTTATCTGATAAAGTTGTATTGATTGATCATCATTTTCATATAAGTGATTTGATAATAGATTTGTAAAAATACTTATCTACTACTTAGATATAACTCTAATTCTGACTGACAAGTGAGGAAGAGCCTATGGCCGAGTGGTGTTATAAGTTTAGCAATATTTTTAGGGTTCCGTACCTCAAAATAAAAAAACGGAACCCTTATAGGATCACTTTGTTGTCCGTCTGTCTGTCTGTCTGTCAAGACCCTTTATCTCACGAACGGGTAAAGGTATCAGGTTGAAATTAATACCATATATTAGGATCCATGAACCACACAAGATCTGAAAATTTCAATTTTTTACAACGACGCAATCAAAAGATATGGCATTTTATGTCCTCATCTCCATACATTTATTCAAAAATGAAAAACCTACAGGGTACTTCCCGTTGACCTAAAATTATGAAATTTGGCAAGAAGCTAGGTCTCACAGTACAAATAATGGGAAAAGTCTGAAATCATTAAATATTACAACTTTTCTCACAACTAATGGTAACCAATTGTGGTGAGCTCCCGTTTCAAGAACATTCATATAAGAGAGGGGTCAAGTTGGATGGTCGCTTAGGCGATTTTTGTTTTAGTTCTATTTAAAAACGGGAACACTTACAAACTTGAAAATTGGTATGTTTATAGTGCATAAGCTATAAAATAACAACAAATAATAAAATTTGGTCAAGCGCGTGTCGGACTCAAAAAATCTAGCACATTAACTTACTGAAATTTCAACTAATACAATTATGATTATGTGGTGGTACGGAACCCTCAGTGCGCGAGTCCGACTCGCACTTGGCCGGTTTTTTTTTATTCTCAATCGGCTTACTCTTGACCTCGATCTATTCTTGAGGACAGAGATGAGGTCGACGATGGGACGAGCTTGCCCAAAAGACGCCTGTTCACTTGCGACTTGAATAGATTCGGGTTATATGAACTCGGAAACACAGACGTAGGTAGATAATTCAACCATTCAATATGGTAAATAGGCCAATCTCCATGGCCATGGTCAGACAGAACCCAGATGGGTGAACATTATGGCACAACAACAACTCGTAATAGAAACTTAAATGTATGAAAGCTCAAAACTTGGCCTATAAAAAGAGATAGGGTCATTAAGTTATTATGAAAAAAGAAATCGAACACTAATAACGCAGTACCAAATTTTTTTTTTCGTAAAATATCGATTCCCGTGCGGCAGAATGGAATTTACTCGTATCCTATCACAGTAAAAAAAAACGGTCAAGTGCGAGTCGGACTCAGGCACCGAGGGTTCCGATATACCTATAGTATTCTTAGAAGTTGTTAAGTCCGTTTTTAGGACCGCAAAACTAATTTTGGTTGTAAAGGTTGTTTGTAGATTTCTAAAAAAATGCTGCTACTAAGAGGGATCCTTTTATTTTTCCTGTAATATTTACATAAATAAACGTATATCGACTATCTATAATAAATTCTGATTTTCCGTAAGCAAACTTAGGAGATAAGAGGGGGGAATGGTATTAGCCTGAACAGAAGGAATTTATAACTTAATTTGTATGCTACTATATTTAGAATACCTTACGGAGCGACTTAGTCTGTGAAAGACCAAGCTCCTTAAATGAAGAATTAAAAAAAAAAACTTGAAAACTAAGGGTCTTACTACAAAAAAGTTAGACATCTGTTGAACACATGATTAAAAAAATGCGCACAAATTATCTGGCTATGTCAGTTGATGCGCAGAAGTTAAGTCATAAGAAAATAAGTCATTTTTGACTTCTGCGTATCAATGACATCGACAGAGTTATTTGGTACGATTTTTTTAATCTTAACTAAAATTATCTATGGTATAATGATGATTCGATAATAGGTATGCTCTTAGGGCCCAATTTCTTTGGTCAGTATGTGAACACGTGCAGTGAGCGAGCATTTTAAATTGAAGCATTTTTTTATATATTTCGGTATGCAGGCTGAGCTGTAGACTGAGTGGTTTAGCCGGATTATTTCACTAGTCGTTATTCTGATTGTCAGTATGGGGTCCCTGCTTGCTATCGACTGAGTTACTTGGCCCATGGAACATAGGTCAAAATTCGTAAAATAAAAACTACTTCCAATAAAAATGTGTTGGTCATTTACATTTGTATGGGAAGTCATTTTTTTTTTAATCTTTTAGACCCACGTTTCTTAATCCTTACTTTTCCTTTGCACTACTTTTCCTAAAATCCTGTATAAAAAATTCTTAGTCATGCCATGGCCGAAGACTATACAATTTCCTAATACCCTAAGAGCTATCCTATATTTTGGGGAAAAAATTCATATCAGGCCAAATTTTTGTAAATGGCCTTTAAATGTAATTTTAAGAGACTATATTTTTGAATCCTCCCAAATTTCAAACTGGAATGTACCAAAAAAAAGTTATACCCCGAAGATGGCGCAATTTTACAGCAAAAAAGGTAGCACCTATATTATCGTGAAAATGTGTCTATGTTCACTATATTCAAGCACCAAAATCGAGATCCACCAAAGATATAAACGGGAAACTAATTATATGAGAACAAGTTGTTTGTTTCACTAACTGTGCCTTAAACTCTAGGAAAAAAATAATAGCAGATTTGTTTTGGTAATTATCAACATCAAATAACGTTTTAATATACTTTCTTTCAAAATCCAACATTGTTTTTATGTGGGTAGTAGGTAATTCTTTATTAGCTTTTTTACATAGGCAGCAAAAAAGTAGCAGTTATAATTTTAGGTAGACTTTTAATATTAAGCCTAGATAGCATAACGAAACATGAAATCCACCAAAAAAATTACGATCTTAATAAATTTTTAAAAGTACATAAACTAATAAGGACTTAAGTTCTCCGTAATAAGTATCATTTTCGAACGCTTACTATTCTTACTAATGCAACCGCGGGCATTCGACTCGGAGCGCGCCAAAAAAAGCCCGCTCAAACGTCCACACCTAAAAATACGGGGTGTTAATTTGATTGCGTGTCATAGCTGATCGGATCAGTATCAGCAACTGAACAACTTTTCCCAAGGAACATAGGTTGAAATACGAAAATCAATCTTTGACCACCCATAGAAACTGCGTCAGCTGATAGCGCATTTTGTATTGCAGGTCAAATTTGCTTTATCATATTTCGACCTATGTATGTTCCTTGGGAAAAGTTGTTCAGTTACTGATACTGATCCTGCCCCTGAACTATGGCACGCAATCAAATTAATCAATATTTTTTAAATAGTTTTCATGTTGTTTTATACAGGGTGTCCCATAATTAGGCCGTCACGCTGACACCGGACGTAGATGGACTTAAGGCGCATCAAATAAAAAAAAATATAATATTTGTAATTTTTAAAAATCAATGAAACTGGTCATACTCAATACTCATTACACTTTTCTATGGGCATGTTAAGCTTATTTGATGCGCCTTAAGTCCATCTACCTCCGGTGTCAGCGTGACGGCCTAATTATGGGACACCCTGTATGATGATATAAGGAGTCTTTAGCCGCATGTTTTGCAAAAAAATCAACTATTTCTTATCTGAACGAGCCTAAACTTAGTATGTTTAAAAAATCTTTTTTAGGGTTTCGATACCAAAATGGTAAAAAGGTACCCTTATGGTGCCGCTCTTTCTGTATATCTCAGCAACCACTTATGCTATCGACCTGAAATTTGGAATAGTTTTAGAATATAGTTGCCCAACTTAATTGCACATGAAATAAATTTTGAAAAAAGTATGATTATTAATGTAAAGGGGGCCAAAATATGGGGGGCCAAACTTCAAATTGTCGCTACTAGGTCGAGTGGGGTATCATATGAAAGAACTTTACTTGTACATTTTAAAATATATTTTTGTATTTTTTTAAGTTTCTTAGTTTTCAAGTTATGATGAAAAATGTCAAAAAAAAAACCATCCCCCCCCCCCCCCCCCCCTTATCTCCGAAGTTTGAGTAGGGAAAAATCTGAATTAATTACAGTTGACAGAGGTTTATGTAAACTTTACAGCAAAAATAAAACGATCTTTCTAAGTTGCACAGTTTTCTCAGAAATCTGCAAAAAACCTTTACAAACAAATTCAGTTTTGCGGTTCTGAAAATGGACTTTATTGCTTCCAAAAATACTAAAGGTATATCGGAACCCTCGGCGCGCGAGTCTGACTCGCACTTGACCGGTTTTTTTTTATTTAAAGATAACAAGAAGTTCAAAATAAATGATGATTAGCGTATTCTTAGAATGAGTACTTTTTCAAAGCCCTTACATTCAATATACCAAACCCTAGGTTTAACATTTTATTTTTGTTTTTCTTAAGTATCTACAATCATAGACTGTCGGCCCACAGTAGCGAGGCCTACCTTACAAAAAAGCAGAACAAACGCACAGTGGCGTGCACTCCATAAAGACAAAAAGACACTGCCTACCCTACCTACTCTAACAAAATAATCGGATTTTATTTGGATACCTTGTCACATTGTATTTAGTGGTATTTACTACCTACCATCATTGAAAGCATAGGTTGAAAGAAATATTCTAAAAACTTAAATTAGCTCCACCTATCGAGTATCAGTGGTATCATCGCCTCGGTAAGTACCTGTGGTATGCATATTCCACATCGCATTATTGCGCTGCACTAGCGCCGCTACGCGCCTAACGGCAAAGACACATACTATTCCTGTCTAAATGTTTGCATGTGTGCCGACGTGGTTATGCGAATGCACTATGTGTGCGTTCTTATAAATACATGGCACACAATGATACAATTAACGCACACAATCGCACAGGGTAGGCAATGTCTCACTTTGGCCGAAAGTTACCGAAGTCTTACGTAACAATTTTAAAAAGTGATATTATAAAGACCATTATTATTACCTTTTATTACCCTTTATTGTCGCTTCTTTTTTTTCCCACAATGGCGCCACATTGTTTGTGAAGCGATGTAGTTTAGCTGACGTCATTAAGGGGGTTGCTGAGCAGAGGTGCTGCCACTTTGAGAGAAAAATTTATTGCTTCTTAAATACAAAACATTTAATGAGGATTATTTGTTTGGCGGCAATTAGGGATAGTTCTATATTTTATTATCCATCACATCACACCTTAGCCTATCGTGACTAGCTTTGTATTGTAAAAGTGCCAAAAACGGCCACTTTTAGCACTTTAACAATACAAAGCTATAAATGATAAGCTAAGCTATGATGTTACGGGTTATAACATATACAGGGTGTCTCATTCAAATCGGTCAGTATGGGAAAGTCTGAAACTATAAGACATACGAAGATTTGTTCTTAGGAACCATGTCACCGATTTTGATAAAAAGAAAAACTGCATTCATACATTTGAAAAAAAAGTGTACCCATATTGTATTGAAAAAAACGGTGGTCACTTCGAACACCTACTATGATAAATTAAAGTATGTAAAAACAATGCATTTTATTCATTTTAGACATCGTGTTTCATAGAGACATTTACTGCTTAAGACCTACACAACCGTTATTTAAACAGAAAAACTGTAAGCTTTTTTTTCAAAACTACCGGGTTCGATTCCCCAGCTGGGTACACTTTTTTTTTCAAATGTATGAATGCAGTTTTTCTTTTTATCAAAATCGGTGACATGGTTCCTAAGAACAAATCTTCGTATGTCTTATAGTTTCAGACTTTCCCATACTGACCGATTTTAATGAGACACCCTGTATAACTACCCCATATTGCCGCCAAACGAACAATACTAACGAAAAGTTTTGTATTTGCGACGCAATAAATTTATTTCTAAAAGTAAGGTGCTGCCACTCAGAAACCACCTTAAGAGATTTTAATATCCAACAATGAATAAACGATTTTGATTTGATTTTTATTATTATTATTTTCTTCGTGCTTATGTACCTATGTATTTGAATGATAAATTTTATTTATTTTTTATACTGAGTCGTCATTGTTTGATTTGTTTTGGCGATAGTAGGCAAATAAACATAAGATTTGAGAAAACAGAAAACGGAAAATTTCGAACCCCATTTTTTAATTAAACACACAAACCAATACGTATTAGTATTTTGGTAAGATCGAAAATTTTTTGCCTACCCTGTCTAAAATCTCTGTGCACGCCACTGCAAACGCACTTTGTAGAGACAGAGGACCGGTTAAAATACCTCATGGAAAAGCAAAATAAAACTAGTCTGTGCTCCTAATCACTTAAAGTCCATGATTAGATAAAAGGAGGGCAACAAAATAAAAATCGTTGTGTAGAGCTCGATGAGAAGATAAATGCTGTATTTTTTGTTTTAAAAAATATTAAAAAGTAAAGGAATTAGATGCCACCAAAGTCAGTTTTTTTTACAAAACTTTGTTTGGGCTGTATCTTATGAACAGTAATAGGTAGACAGTTAAAATATTTACAGATAATGTATTTCTGTTGCCGCTTTCACAAGAAATACTAAAAACTAAAAAAATAATAAATTGAGGGGGGCTCCCATACTAAAAACCTGTCTTTTTAGGCGATTTTTGCTCGATTTTTGTTTTAGCTCTATCTTAAAAACGGGAACACGAACAAACGTCAAAATAATGTATGTTTATAGTGCATGAGCAATAAAATAACAAAAAATCCGGCCAAGTGCGAGTCGGACTCGCGCACTGAGGGTTCCGTACCACCATCATCATCATCATAACATCCCAAAAAAACGTCCACTTCAGCACAGGGAGCTCCCTCCAGAATTCTAGCTTTTTCTGGAAAAATGTGGAGGGGAGGTACCTACCGTAGTCACCTCGCTTGTTAGCATTACGGCTGGCACCATGGACCGCGGTTTTATGTGACCGCAGTAAGTAAGATGTAAGATACAAAGGAGGATGCTGCTGCCCATCCTCCAGTTAACTCTTAGTCGCCTCTTACGACACCCACGGGTATGTATGGGTTCCACCACACCACCGTACCACCACATAAACATAATTGTATTAGTTGAAATTTCATTAAGTTAATGTGCTAGATTTTTTGAGTCCGACACGCGCTTGACCAAATTTTGTTATTTGTTGTTATTTTATAGCTTATGCACTATAAAACCAATTTTCAAGTTTGTAAGTGATCTCGTTTTTAAATAGAACTAAAACAAAAATCGCCTCAGCGACCATCCAACTTGACCCCTCTCTTATATGAAAGTTCTTGAAACGGGAGCTCACCACAATTGGTTATCATTAGTTGTGAGAAAAGTTGTAATATTTAATGATTTCAGACTTTTCCCATTATTTGTACTGTAAGACCTAGCTTCTTGCCAAATTTCATAATTTTAGGTCAACGGGAACTATCCTGTAGGTTTTGCATTTTTGAATAAATGTATGGAGATGAGGACATAAAATGCCATATCTTTTTATTGCGTCGTTGTAAAAAATTGAAATTTTCAGACCTTGTGTGGTCCATGGATCCTAATATATGGTATTAATTTCAACCTGATACCTTTACCCGTTCGTGAGATAAAGGGTCTTGACAGACAGACAGACAGACGGACAAGAAAGTGATCCTATAAGGTTTCCGTTTTTTTCTTTTGAGGTACGGAACCCTAAAAATAATAAAAACTGGTCAAGTGCGAGTCGGACTCAGAAAATCTAGCACAGTAAGTTACTACTTACAATATTAATTGTAGGTATTAGTTGAAATTTCAGTAACTTACTGTGCAAGATTTTTTGAGTCTGACTCGCATTTGACCAGTTTTTGAAACTTTTTATTGTTCAACAGTTCATGCACTATAAACGTACATATTTTCACATTTGTAAGTGTTCCCGTTATTAAAATAGAGCTAAAACAAAAATAGATTAAAAAATCGCCAAAAAAAGACAGGTTTTTAGTTTGGGAGTCCCCTTTAATTTATTACTTTTTAATTTTTAGTATTTCTTGTCATAGCGGCATACATTATCTGTGAATATTTCAACAGTCTACCTATTACTGTTCATAAGATAACAGCCCAAATAAAATTTTGTAAAAAAACTGAATTTGGTGGCATCTAATTCCTTTACTTTTTAATATTTTTTAAAACAAAAAAATACAGCATTTATCTTCTCAACGAGCTCTAAACAACGATACCCCACTCGATGAGGTAGGTCAAAATTTTTATTTCATTCCCCTTCTTTTATCTAATCATGGACTTTATACAAGATCCTCAAGGATGTCAGGGCGACACCCTGTCTAATCTTGTTCAGTAGTGTTAAAACATCATGAAAAAGAATTAAAATATATTGTGGACGCCAAAACACGCTTCCGCCTGAATCCTCCTGACTAAAAAACTTTTGTCTGAGCTCAGGACCAAAAACAAAATAGCGTAAACATAAAAAAATTAACAAATGGACTTTGTAGAGCCAGAAGACCTTTAGCAGCTTTAAACAATCTGGTCGGCCGCGGCACAACTTGGCAGGATTTCCGCAGTTAGCACTCAAACTTACCCGTCCGACCGGTTAAAATACCTCATCGAAAAGTAGAATTGTGGGCTTCTAACCACTTAGCAAAACTTAAAAAACATTATCAGCCTCCTTCAAACCTGGCAGGTTCTCGTGTCTGACTACTTTTATGGTACCACTGAAATGGTAAATTTCACCTCGTTGATAAAAAGGATTGACACAATGCGTATTTAATTTGTTAACATACGTCTTGGTCGGCCTGACCTCATCTTGGCAGTTTTCCTTGTCTAACTTCTTTTGTCTGTGCCCATAGGCTGTCAAAAAATATGTGTAACTAAACAAAAAACTAAACAAACACACTTTGTAAAGACAGATGACCTTTATTAGCTTCAAAAACATCTGGTCAGCAAACTCAGCAGGTTTAGCGCAGTTAGTGTTAGGGTTTTACTTGTAAATTCCAAAATACTTATATTTTTATATTTTTTTAAGACTCTTAGTTTCGAAGTTATGATAAAAAACCGGCCAAGTGCGAGTCGGACTCGCGCACCGAGGGTTCCGTACCACCACATAATCATAATTGTATTAGTTGAAATTTCAGTAAGTTAATGTGGTAGATTTTTTGATTCCGACACGCGCTTGACCAAATTTTATTATTTGTTGTTATTTTATAGCTTATGCACTATAAACATACCAATTTTCAAGTTTGTAAGTGTTCCCGTTTTTAAAATAGAACTAAAACAAAAATCGCCTCCGCGACCATCCAACTTGACCCCTCTCTTGAATGTTCTTGAAACGGGAGCTCACCACAATTGGTTACCATTAGTTGTGAAAAAAGTTGTAATATTTAATGATTTCAGACTTTTACCATTATTTGTACTGTGAGACCTAGCTTCTTGCCAAATTTCATAATATTAGGTCAACGGGAAATACTCTGTAGGTTTTGCTATTTTGCATAAATGTATGGAGATGAGGACATAAAATGCCATATCTTTTGATTGCGTCGTTGTAAAAAATTTTAATTTTCAGATCTTGTGTGGTTCATGGATCCTAATATATGGTATTAATTTCAACCTGATACCTTTACTCGTTCGTGAGATAAAGGGTCTTGACAGACAGACAGACAGACAGATAGACGGACAACAAAGTGATCCTATAAGGGTTCCGTTTTTTTCTTTTGAGGTACGGACCCCTAAAAATGTAAAAAACATACGTCGTCGTCCCCCCCCCCCCCTTAACTCCGAAGTTTGTGAAAGGAAAAACCTGAATTAATTACAGTCGATAGAAGTCTATGTAAATATTACAGCGAAAATAAAACAATCTTTCTAAGTTGCATAGTTTTTTAGTAATCTGCAAAAAACCATTACAAACAAATTTAGTTTTGCGGTCCTAACAATGGACTTTATCGCTTCCGAAAATACTACAGGTAAATACTATCGGAACCCTCGGCGCGCGAGTCCAACTCGCACTTGACCGGTTTTGCCAAGTTGTGCCGCGGCCGACCAGTCGTTTATGAATCTACTTAATGTCCTCTGTCTCTGCAAAGTGCGTGCGTTCTGATTTTTTATAAGGTAGGCCTCCTTTGTGGGCCGACGGTCTATCAGTAGTTCAGTCAGTTCTTCTTCCTCAAACTGCAATGCGAAGATGCATCGCCGCAACAGAAAAAACCTGTAGATTTATAATCAAAATTTGCGGGTTTTTCTGGTGTCTCACCGGCAGCAATACGTTTTGTCGCAGCTAAAATCAGTTTCGGATACGTGTATAATTCCGGATTTCTTTATGTAACTTAACATTGCTCAAATTTTGGGACCTCAAAAACAATCCTTCGAGTCTTATTTTACTTGATTCGTATACTACCTAGTCTTTGCAGGACTTTTTCGCCTACAAGCACAATATCAAAACACAATGAATAATTGCATATTCCGCATTTTTCACAACTTATATTTTCTTCCATTCTTTTATCACCTTAAAGTTCTTATAACACTTTGTTGGCAAAGGTAATATTTTTCGCAAATAATGGTGACAATGCTGAATGCGCTCACGACTCTGCAATTAAAACAAATCTAGGTACATATCGTCCTGTGACGTGACCTTGCTTGCCCTCGTGCGCCCGCTCGCTCGTTGTTCCCGCCGCCGCCGCCGCCGCGCCCCGCGTATACCCCTCGCAACCCTTTGTTTCTTTGATTCGTGATTATAATTATTACTTTATGTTTTTAAGGTGGATTTTAATTTAGGATGATATTATTTGACCTTAAAGAAAAGTCTACTTAGTTAATTTAACTGCTATATTTTTTTCACTAGTTTTTTATTACCACTAAAATCGTTTTGAATTTCCATATAGTTTTTTGGGTGGATTTATTACACTTTATGTTAAGGGACGTTAATGAAACAAAAGCATAGAAGAACTGATCTTATAGTATTTTTATCATAGGTGTAATGCAACTTTAAGATTTACGTAAACATTTTTTTTAGATTTAATTGTGTTTCTTTTACAAATATAGGAGGATTATATACTTAAAAAAAAGATATTAATAAAGGTAATCAAATGTAAAGTAAATAATATTTATAGCATTTTTGCCCTTTTTTGTAGAATTTATAATATCTTTATTATTTTTTTTTTAAATCCTGCGGTCGTAAATTTGGGTGGATTCCTAATGAATTATTTTATAGACCAGCTAATCTAATTTTTGACGAAAAAAAAATGCTGATATGAATTTTTGTTGAATCTTCATACAGTGAAATAGTTTGGCTCTCAGGGTATAAGTCATAACTGTTCAAGCTAGTTCTTAATAAGTGATCAATTGTAACAATTGACTGAATGAATTGCAAAGATGACGTCGCGGCGTCGGTCGCACGTGATTCTTTTCCCTGCAATATCGCCTGTCGCCGCTTACGTCTGATTATGTCCTCCATTGATGTAAGGAATGGTTGCGCACTCAGAACAAAAACCTCCTTGGAGGTCAAATTTCTTTGGTTGCGCACGAACCTTTTTTGAAGTGAAAACTTCTTTAGCGGCGCTTGGCACTTTTTTAGGTGGGTAAAAAATTTTAAACTCACGTCAGATGTCGCGTCAGATCTCGCGTCAGATGTTTAAGTTTGTCAGCATTTGAAGATGGCAGACGCGAATTTGTTTCAATTTTGATTTTATTTGTTCATTTGAGAGTTTAAAGTATAATTTTGATAGGATATTATCCAATAAACATCTTATAAAGTGAAAATTTAATGGAAAATGGAAATATATTCGTCTACTAAAGTTTTTGGATGGTGAGAAGCGGCTTTCTTCGAGACTTCTATAATATCCCCTATCAACTTATCGGAGTCATCGTGGTGCACAGGCTTTCCTCGTCGGCGATCTTCGAGATGCGGATTCCTGTGCAAATCTTTCTTTCACTGGACATTGGCGTGTCGCCATATTTTTGTAACAATTCCTTTACTTTGACATTGGCGAAATACGTTTTGTAATGAGATGTGATGCCATTAAATAAATATACATACAAGTTTTGAAGTGAAAACTTCTTTAGCGACGCGTCAGATCTGACGAAGATTGTCTATATGTAATTTAAATTGTCATGTTTGTCTACGATAGCGCAATAAATGAATATTGTATGTAGGTACTTTTATTCCCAACCATTTCAAAATATTCAAAAATGCACAACGTTGATGTTTAAGTTTTCACTTCTGCCGGCACTCCCGGAGTGCAACCCGTCCTTTTTAGGGTTCCGTACCTCAAAAGAAAAAAAACGGAACCCTTATAGGATCACTTTGTTGTCCGTCTGTCTGTCTGTCTATCTGTCTGTCTGTCTGTCAAGACCCTTTATCTCACGAACGGGTAAAGGTATCAGGTTGAAATTAATACCATATATTAGGATCCATGAACCACACAAGATCTGAAAATTTCAATTTTTTACAACGACGCAATCAAAAGATATGGCATTTTATGTCCTCATCTCCATACATTTATTCAAAAATGAAAAACCTACAGGGTACTTCCCGTTGACCTAAAATTATGAAATTTGGCAAGAAGCTAGGTCTCACAGTACAAATAATGGAAAAAGTCTGAAATCATTAAATATTACAACTTTTCTCACAACTAATGGTAACCAATTGTGGTGAGCTCCCGTTTCAAGAACATTCATATAAGAGAGGGGTCAAGTTGGATGGTTGCTGAGGCGATTTTTGTTTTAGTTCTATTTAAAAACGGGAACACTTACAAATTTGAAAATTGGTATGTTTATAGGGCATAGGCTATAAAATAACAACAAATAATAAAATTTGGTCAAGCGCGTGTCGGACTCAAAAAATCTAGCACATTAACTTACTGAAATTTCAACTAATACAATTATGTTTATGTGGTGTTACGGAACCCTCAGTGCGCGAGTCCGACTCGCACTTGGCCGGTTTTTTTTTATTATTGTCAATGGGCTTACTCTTGACCTCGATCTAGTGTTGAGGACAGAGATGAGGTCTAAGATGGGACGAGTTTGCCCAGCAGAAGCCTATTTACTCGCGACTTGATTAGATTCGGGTTATATGAACTCGGGAACACAGACGCAGGCAGAGAATTACAAACCTATCCATATAAACGCCCATACAAACTCTAATACACATTCTCATATAAATATGAATCCCCTATTCAATAAAAATAGGGAAGCGAAAGATAAAAACCGGTCAAGTGCGAGTCGGACTCGCGCGCCGAGGGTTCCGATATACTTTTTGTATTTTTGGAAGCACTAAAGTCTATTTTTAGGACCGCAAAACTAAGTTTGTTTGTAAAGGTTATTTGCAGATTTCTAAAAAACTGTGCAACTTCGAAAGATCGTTTTATTTTTGCTGTAATGTTTACCTAAATTTCTGTCAATTGTAATTAATTCAGATTTTTCCTTTCACAAACTTCGGAGATATGGGGGGGGGGGGGGGGGAATGGTATATTTTTGACATTTTTCATCATAACTTGAAAACTAAAAGACGTAAAAAATACAAAAATATATTTTAGAATGTACAAGTAAAGCCCTTTCATAGGATACCCCACTCGACTTAGTAGCGACCATTTGAAGTTTGGCCCCCTCTATTTCGGGCCCCTTTACATTAATAATCATAATTTTTTCCAAATTCTTTCATGTGCAATTAAGTTGGGCAACCATATTCTAAAACTGTTCCAAATTTCAAGTCGAATGCATGAGTGGTTGCTGAGATATAGAGGTGTGACAGACAGACAAAGTCGCACCATTTCTTTTACCATTTTGGTATCGGAACCCTAAAAAGGAAAGGAAAACGAAGGTGAAAGGGTTTGGTGGTGTTTCCATCGTAACTGAGTCTTTTAATTTAATATTAAAGTTAACTTTTCAATGATATCAGAAACTGTTCTTCTCTGCTCCCCGTGACTCGGTCTGACTAAACTGACTCAGTGACTTGACTGGTACTGTATTTTTTATATAAATTAATACGATACAATATTCTTTATCTACACTCATGTCGTAAACTTTGAAATATGATTCAAAAAGTTGATGCGTAAGGCTGTATATTACGCAGAGCATATATAAAAAATTTAAAAAGTTACCATTACGTAACGGTTTTGTATGAAAATTTTGCAAAGGTGTTATGTAATTTAAATTTTTAATCATTACATAACACTTGGATACAATTCTCCTTGAATCTAAACTTTTTTTAAGAAGACTGAATAGAAGGTCTTTTAGAGAGCCCGTTAGTAATATATCAGTTTTTCTTAGTAGCTGTCAAATATCAGTAGCATATTACAAAGTGTACCATATAAACAACCTATTATTTTGGAGCAGTTAGAGTAACAGTTACTATAGTTACAATTATTTCATCGTGGCTCAAAAAATGCGCGCGCAGCCTGAAATTAGAAAGGACTTGGAAATAGATATTAGATTTGCCGCTATTTTCAAACATTTACCTTTTTCAAGTATTTTGTGCCCGTGAAAGTAATGTGAAAGTTTATTGAAAAAGTAGATAAAGTGGTGCAGTCAGGATACTGCACTCACACCAGAAGATACTCAATAACTTATGATCTTCTCTCATATTAGTCTAGGACATTTTACGACATAACCTACAATGACTTGGGAAAGAATGAAAATCTAAAAGAAAACCATGTGAAGAAAATGTTCTGCTTGTATATTTCAAAGAAGACCTAGCGGATATATTAAAGCGGCTTCTATAGACTTATATCAGAACTGTAGTATACATTATATAAGTTGCCTTTGTTGTTTACTTACTTTTGTTTAATTTTTATAAGTAAGTACGTACCTATTGTATGAGTGAAGATAAAGTAGTATACGCAACTGCATATAATATGGTATTAAAACACTCGTTTGATGCTATTATCACACTCGGCTGCGCCTCGTGTGATAAACCCAAACTCGTGTTTTAATAACCAGTTTTATATGACAGTTGCATAAACTACTATTATTGCACATGAAATTTAAAGAAAAGTTCAATTTTTATGTTAAAGACATGACAACAAACAATTAAAACAAACAATAACATAACATTAACAAACAACGTTAACAATAACATTGAGACAATTTTTATATTAAATATTTTTTATTTTAACACAAAAAAGAAGAACATATAATCAATGCCTGTCCAGGTGGCCGAGAAACTTTTTTCCTTGGTTGTTACGTGATATTCAAGGCGAAAACGAGATGTCTCAGTAGATGGGGGACAATAAGAGAATCCATGTGAGAACTTCTAGGCCGAACCCCGATATTCATGAGGCCTTTTTCAGATTTTCAGGCTGGTCTGCTTTAGCTAAAGCCCCAATTTTCTTGTCTGGAAAATATTTTTTATTATCACCATAAGCTACTCTATCTATATTTTTGTTCGCCCTGAATATTACCATTATATTCAAACAGACAAGCCTGAAAAATTAGAAAAAGGCCTCCTGGACCCCCGGTTCCGGTCTGGAACATCTCACATGTTTTTAGGGTTCCGTACCTCAAAATGAAAAAACGGAACCCTTATAGGATCACTTTGTTGTCCGTCTGTCTGTCTGTGTGTCTGTCTGTCTGTCAAGACCCTTTTTCTCACGAATGGGTAGAGGTATCAGGTTGAAATTGATAATGAATGTTAAGGTCCGTGGACCACACAAGATCTGAAAATTTCAATTTTTTACAACGACGCAATCAAAAGATATGGCTTTATTTGTCCTCATCTCCATACATTTATGCAAAAAAGCAAAACCTACAGGGTACTTCCCGTTGTCCTAAAAATATGAAATTTGGCAAGAAACTAGGTGTCATAGTACAAATAAAGGAAAAAGTCTAAAATTATTAAATATTTAAATTTTCTCACAACTAATAGTAACCAATTAAGGTGAGCTCCCGTTTCAAGAACTTTTCTATAAAAGAGGGGTCAAGTTGGATGGTCGCGCAGTTTTTAAATTCAAAGAGCAAAAGCTTTTAGTATATCATATGGTAGATAGGTCCGGAACCCTTAGGGCGCGAGTCCGACTCGCACTTGGCCGGTTTTTTATTTTTTTTGGAATCCTCTAATCCATCTCATCCCCTAAGACATCTCGTTTTCGCCCTATTTGGTGAAAAAAACCTTATCGGCTCCCGGTCCATTAGTAAAAGGGTATCGTTTGCTTTTTGTGGTGAATAGGTGTAGATGGACTGTCTAATCCATCTCATCCCCTAAGACATCTCGTTTTCGCCCTGACTATTTCGTGAAAAAAACCTCATCGGCTCCCGGTCCATAAAAGGGTATCGTTTGCTTCTTGTGGTGAATAGGTGTAGATAGACTGTCTAATCCATCTCATCCCCTAAGACATCTCGTTTTCGCCCTGACTATTTCGTGAAAAAAACCTCATCGGCTCCCGGTCCATAAAAGGGTATCGTTTGCTTCTTGTGGAGAATAGGTGTAGATAGACTGTCTAATCCATCTCATCCCCTAAGACATCTCGTTTTCGCCCTGACTATTTCGTGAAAAAAACCTCATCGGCTCCCGGTCCATTAGTAAAAGGGTATCGTTTGCTTTTTGTGGTGAATAGGTGTAGATGGACTGTCTAATCCATCTCATCCCCTAAGACATCTCGTTTTCGCCCTGACTATTTCGTGAAAAAAACCTCATCGGCTCCCGGTTCATAAAAGGGTATCGTTTGCTTCTTGTGGTGAATAGGTGTAGATAGACTGTCTAATCCATCTCATCCCCTAAGACATCTCGTTTTCGCCCTGACTATTTCGTGAAAAAAACCTCATCGGCTCTCGGTCCATTAGTAAAAGGGTATCGTTTGCTTCTTGTAGTGAATAGGTGTAGATAGACTGCCAATGAAATACTTGTGTCGTTGAAGCTACTTGTGATTTCAGTAGTTTTTATGATTAACGTAATGGATGAGCGATCAGAAAGGACAGACGGTAAAAAAGTGGCTAGTTTAGTTTCCGTCTAAACTACTAACAGTTCCGTAATAAAAATCCTATTTTATCGTGTCCACATAAACCTTATCTGCTGACATGCGAAAATTTACTACACAATCTTGTAAAAATTATGATTGTAAACATATCATAATTCAGGTTATTTATTCTACACACGGCCGTTCGTCGGTGGATACACTTTGACCTTCATCGGGTCTTTGTTTAAAAAAATATTAACAGATATCATTTGTTTTGTTTTTTTAAAGTGATTATTTAATTGAGTTTCATTTTCATTGATTTGATTTGATTGTATTAATTTAATTTGATTATTATTTTTTATTACTTTGATTCAAATTTGTATTTACTGACATAGTTTTATAAGCTACTTGTTTACTATCATAATTATGGACTCAGTCTGAATTTTTTTTTAATTTATATATTTATGCTCAGTCTCTGTGGAATCGAATCGGAAACGAGGAGATCCGCTGAAGAAATGTGGTAGGGCTTTTGTGCAAAGTCCGTCAGGGGAAGTACCACCCCTTGCTTATTTCTGCCGTAAAGCAGCAGTGTTTGCACTGTTGTGTTTCGGTTTGGTTATGTAGAGAGGATGAATGAACGAAGATTGACGAAAGAGATCTATCAGGCGAGAGTAAATGGAAACATTAGAAGGGGAAGGCCTAGGCGAACGTACCAGGACCAAATTCAGAATCTTGTTAATAAAGGCCGGATTAAAAGTACCCTAAACCGACGAGCATGCATGAAAGGATTGATGAAAGTACAGGAAGCGAGGGAAGTACGTCAAGATCGTAGCAGGTGGAGGACTGTGGTCTCTGCCTACCCCGACGGGAAATAGGCGTGATGTTATGTATGTATGTATGTTTCGGTTTGAAGGGCATGAGAGCCAGTGAAATTACTCGCACATGAGACTCCATCTTAGTTCTCTGAGTGGGCAACGCGCTTTGCTGACTTTTTAGTGTCAATCAAACTTAAACTCAAAATAGTTTATTCATTGTGGATATTAAAATCTCTTAATGACGTTATCTAAACTACATCGCTTCACAAACAAATTATGCCACTAATAAGACAGTGGGCGCTATGGGTGGTGGTGATCACTTACCATCAGTTAACCCACAAGCTCGCTTGCTCATTTGTTACATAAAAAAAAAACCGGCCAAGTGCGAGTCGTACTCGCGCCTTAAGGGTTCCGTACCTATCTACCATATGATATATTAAAAACTCCGCGACCATCCAACTTGACCCTTCTTTTATAGAAAAGTTCTCGAAACTCACCTTAATTGGTTACTTTTAGTTGTGAGAAAAATTGAAATATTTAATGATTTTAGACTTTTCCCTTTATTTGTACTGTGAGACCTAGCTCCTTGCCAAATTTTATAATTTTAGGTCAACGGGAAGTACCCTGTAGGTTTTGCTTTTTTGCATAAATGTTTGGAGATGAGGACATAAAAAGCGATATCTTTTGATTGCGTCGTTGTGAAAAATTTAAATTTTCAGATCTTGTGTGGTTTATGGACCTTAATATTCGTTATCAATTTCAACCTAATACCTCTTCTCGTTCGTGAGAAAAAGGGTCTTGACAGACAGACAGACGGACAACAAAGTGATCCTATAAGGGTTCCGTTTTTTTATTTTGAGGTACGGAACCCTAAAAAAGGGCTAAACGCATTCAGTACAATAATGCGTTCAGGGCGCTGTTGCGGCTGCCGCGATTTTGTACCGCGTCCACAATGTTTGCGCTGGCGGACGTGGATAGTTTTGGCGCTATAATGCGCAAAAAGACCGTGTCTATACTGCACAGACTGCGCGGCAGCAGCAATAGCGCGATAGTTGACAGTGGGGACTGTCCACTGATCAGGAGTATGATTGACAGGTGCAGATCTCTTTTAGTTATAGATTACTAACATAGTTTTAAGGCTTACTAACCCATATGGATCATGTTGTCCGAAATAAATAGTTTTTATTTTTATTTATTTATTTAAAGTAACTGAAGAACCGATAACCTATGGTTCTTCTATGCAGCGGGCTGTATTTTCTGTTTAGCTATACTCTAGCTATACAGAAAGTATTTTCAAAATTGGTAAACAACTTTCTTAGCCGACTGTACCTGATTCGTCAAAGTTTTTGAAAATGTAAATTTTGGTTGATGTCCATTATGCCATGCCCGTCGATATTTTTTCAATGGTATCCGTAACTTCGTACTGAAGCATTATTTTGCGTTGGTTATCCTTTGTTCCATGGTATAATGCATGTCTTTTTTTTAATGCACGACATTTGAAAGGAGTGAAGAAGAACTCTCACAAAACTGCCACTTTAAATGTTTTTAGGGTTCCAAACGAAAATGGTCTTATGTATGGTGCGACTTCGTCGGTCTGCCTGTCTGTTACACTTGTTTATCTCAGCAACTTCTCATGCTAATGGATTTTTTTAAATATGCGCTAGCTCAACTTAATTGCAAACAAAATAATTAGCTGTGCCCACGACTTTGTTCGCGTGAAGTTTGGACTTTTACATTATACACAAACAACTGGACCTATTCAAACAGAGTTTGTGTTTGTTCAATAATGTATTTGGCTTACCTTTGTGTGGCTTCGCCGCTTGATTTATTGCCTGACAATGTTGCCTGAAAGTAAGCCAAATACATTATTGAAAACCTCGTTTGAATCGATTCAGTGAAGAAAAACAGACAAAAATTGCAAAAACCACCTACTAACTACTGAATGTGTTCTATTACCTTTTTGTCGATCCCCCTCGCGCCTCGATAATATTTTAACGCGAAACTGTTTAATGTACAGAATCGGCGTGATTACGATTTTAATAAAATGGGGCCCAAATAGGGGAGGGGAAGAATTTTTTTTAGTGTAAAAAAAAGTGAGCAAGCGGGCTTGTGGGCCACCTGATGGTAAGTGGTCACCACCGCCCATAGCACACACTAACAAGACAGCAAAGCGCGTTGCCTAACTTGAGAACTAAGAAAGTGTGTCTCATGTGCCAGTAATTTCACTGGCTTTCTTGCCCTTCAAACCGAAACACAGCAGTGCAAACACTGCTGCTTCACGGCAGAAAAAAGTTAGGGGGTGGTACTTCCCCAGATGGACTTTGCTCAAAAGCCATACCACCTTCTAAAACCTATACCTCCTATTGTTCGAGAGAGTTGTATAGTTAATAAATGTATAGATAAAGTCGAGGAATTTTACAAAACAGCGCGTAATTCGTTGTGGATCGCAGGATCTGGTTTGGTGTAGTTAAATTAAACCTGTTTGTTAGCCTTGACTAACGAACCTAAAATGCACCAGTGATCTAAAACCATTTAGATTATTTGCTTTAGATTATTTGGCGTAAACGGTGAATTATTTGATTTGCATGCGACATGCACATTTCTAAAATTATTTAAAAAATTGCCGTTTAAAATCTATATTTACGATGTAGCAACTGCGCTGTTTTAATAAATATCCAGATCATCTATTTTAATTTAATCCATGATTTTTTTATTATCTTGTGTTACATAGTTAACGTAGGTCATACCGAGTCTTTCAGTCTTTTTGAAAAAAATATGGGGTATACTGTCAGCATTGAAAATCGCTGAACAAATTAAGATTTCCAAAATCACTATAAGTATTGGCAATAATTTATTACGCCTTCGCGGCAAATCCGCTGAACCAATTTTGATGTGGTATGTAGATATTCAGAACCATAGGAAATGACAACTAAAGGCTACTTTTCCTGTTCGACGCGGACGAAATCGCTGGTACCAGCTAGCTAAAGAGTGGAATTCTCTGCCTGCGTCTGTGTTCCCGAGTTCATGAATCTATTCAAGTCGCGAGTGAATAGGCATCTTCTGGGTAAGCTCGTTCCATCGTCGACCTCATCTGTCTTCAAGTCTATATCGAGGTCAAGAGTAAGCCCATTTCCAATAAAAAAAAAGTTGCCTATACCTACTTCAGCCAAAGTAAATTGTTTAGAAGCTATGATGTTGAAATACAGTGTCGTAAAAGCGTAACCTACATTATTTAAGGTTTTCCCATATAAACTTTCATCTCCTATTTCACCTCTTTCAGTTTCATTTTTGCAATTTATAGTAGCCTATGTCCTTTCTCATGGTTCAGACTATCTTCATACCAAATTTCATTAAAATCGGTTCAGTGGTTTAGCCGTGAAAATGTAAAAGGCAGACTTTAGCATTTATAGTATTACATTAAAATATTTTAAAAAATAAATGGATTGAATACCAAGAGGCTAGGCAACTAGACTGAATCTAAGTAACAAATTAGTTTATGCAACCCCTAGTCCAACCTCTCGTCACGTTTTTAACCGAGTGAGGTCTGCACGTGGTTTTTTATTTGTGTCCTTCCAGATTCATTTATTTAACCGTCAGTAGGTACACTCGTCAAATCTCTTAGGTTAATCAGGCATCCGGCTAAGGCAATCATCATACCATAATTAAGTACCTATATGACTACAACGAACTACTAAAGTAACTGACATAGCCTTGAGAATCCCTAAACTGAAGTGACAGTGGGCGGGGCACATCGCAAGAAGAACCGATGACCGATGGGGCGTGAGGGTTCTAGAGTGGCGACCACGTACTGGAAGACGAAGCGTTGGCAGGTGGACCGCCCCCCACAAGGTGGACCGACGATCTGGTCAAGGTCGCGGGAAGCCGCTGGATGCGAGCAGCGCAGGACTGGTCGTCATGGACTTTAGCTTATATATTTACTGTGTCATGGAGATCTTTAGGGGAGGCCTATGTCCAGCAATGAACGTCTTTCGGCTGATATGATCATGACTACAACTTGTTCTCTTTGTGTGGCAAAAAGTGCTCACTGTTCAGATTATAGTCCAAAGACCTTTTAATAGCCCTTTGGTTGCCTTCAAAAAGGTCCTCCCAAGTCCGTGAAAGAAAAATCAGGGCATGACGTTACACTTGTCACTACGAGTATTAGAGAAGAATCACTTTGGTTCGCTCAGAGATAGATATACTAGATGTAACTGAAAGGGTGTAACAATAACAACCCTAAAGGATGTGATTCTGCCCATGAAACTGAACAACTTTCTCAAAGGAACACAGGTCGAAATACGAAAAAAATTTTTGTGCTCCCATAGAAACTAATTCACCTGATAGTGCATTCAAATTCGAGGTCAAACATTTTTTTTCGTATGTCGACCTATGTTCCCCAGGGAAAGTAGTTTAGTTTCATAGACAGATTCACATCATTCGGGGTTGGTATACCTTTTTGTTACATCCTGTATTGACTAATCAGTAGTAATCAGAGAAACCCCACCTCTTCTTGACTTCTAAACTTTCAACGCTCTACCGCAGTCTATTAAGTGACTTCCATATGGGCCAGGCCAGGGTTGATTATTCCTCAGGCAAAGATAATGTAATGCCACTTTTCATAGTATGTAGAGAACGTAATAACCAAAATACTCGTTAGGGTTCCGTAGTCAACAAGGAACCCTTATAGCTTCGCCATGTCCGTCTGTCTGTCTCCACGGCTTAGCTCAGAGACCCATAAGTACTAGAAAGCTGTAATTTAGTACGGATATACATACATTTCATCCACCACGCAGACAAAATGGTAAAATAAAATCTTGAAAAAAAATTCTTAGGGGCATTATGCTGGGTCTGCAGCTGACTGATCGGGTCAGAAACACCGTACTGCGCTGTACAACACAAATAGCCGACGTAGCCTATACCGCCGCCTAGCTCAAATGGGACTGAGCAGGCCGTGTCCCGTATGCCGCCGGAACTATGGGCGAAGACCACCACCACCTGGCAGCCGCTAACCGACAAAAGGCGTCGAGGCCGACCAAGGCGCCGATGTCGCGATGAACTTGACGCCTTTTGCAAGGTCTGGCAAGAGCGGGCTTTAGATAGGGACCAATAGAGAGAGAGGCCTTTGCCCAGCAGTGGGACATTATAGGCTAGATAAGATAAGACCTCGCCTACAAATAAAGTAGGGGTGATTATTTTTCTCCTCTACCCCATCGTGTAAAAATATATAGTTGGATAGATCTTTTGAAAATATTTTTTTAAATTAGTATGCAAAAATCATTTTTCGATTTAGGGATTCGTTTGCGAAATATTTAGCTTGAAAGCGAAATTTTTTGTTGGAGTTGAGTGTCACCCCCTCCAGCTAAACGGTTGTTATTGAAAATCACGGCATATTGCTGAGTTAGGGCCTTTCTTTGGGTGCGGTAAATATAATGTAAGTCCTTAAAATCTGTACTGCAAACTAGTTTTATTTGTATATGTTAAAAAGTTACAGTTTAGTCAAAAAATTGTACGGTTCCCAAATAAACGTTTTATCTATCTATCTAAAATGTATAAAAATTAATTGTAGTAGTATATATGATGAAATTAAAAGGAAAACTATCACAGCTAAGTTTACGCTTCACAGGTTAATGAGCTATAGCCGTAAAACTGGGAACAATAAAAATAGCAATCAGGCGCTATGACCACGCTAAACATTAGGAGGTAAAAAATTATGTTATGAACGTTATAAAATACTTAATCACAACCTTCTTCGCGTGGACCGACACGCACTTGGCCAGTTTTTTAAAAGCAATTCTATCACTTCTTACACTTTAAGGTGATGTTGCGGCCCGCTTAGCCCCGAACGCGACTAGATGGAGCCACTGCTGCAAATATAAGGTTTAATTTTTTAATGCAATAAGTACCAACTATATATGTGCAAAAAGTTGATTCGCGTAAATTTCATCGTGCAACTTCAACGCCTAACAACAATCTCAATAAGAAAAATATCTCCATATGTCCACTAAAGTCAATTACTCTCGTCAGTTCGTGTTTACATGAGTACGATCACTTACACATGCACACAAAGCACAACCGTACAGTTTTGACCGCACGCCCACAATCGTAATATTGAACCAAAAAATGGTAATAAAAATAGTACTTTCAGTACATTAACTGTATTTTTGTATTAATTAGCGAAAATTTTTACTAAAAATAGCAGTATTCGTTCGTTTTTCAACAGAATTTTATGTCCCGCGTAAGAATGCAAGTCATTTGAATTTTTGTATAGAAAACGGATCACCTTAAGACAAGGGCAGAAGACTGTATGAGTTCGCTATACCTTCATTATTTTCAAGGTTTCATTGAGACTGCGGTATTGGGTAGCTCGGAGCGAAGCGTACCAAGCGCGAATCATTTTTTTATCTTCTGTTCTATATTGATGTTTTTTCTTATTCTGGTACTGGATGACACCGTAGTTTTCTGCTAGAATAATAGGGATCTGTCCTAGGTCAAAAATTTAATGCCATTTTATGTTGGCTAGGCGCTGGCCCATGTCACTCATGTGCACTTGATTCACTCGAAGTTTGGTGGTTTGGTTGTTTAGAACACCTGTCCAATATTTAAAAATATTGGGCCCGTGGTCCAAGCCATGGGAATTTATCAGCATTTTTTTTAAAAACCTGACCATTGTAAGTTTAGTTAGATTCCTTTTTAAACGACTTTAAAAAACTTGACGTTTTTATTTGAAATAACGTTTATTGTGATGAATTTGGTGCTAAGGAGTTTGTTAACGACGTCATAGTTCGCGAATTTCATACAAAATCTATAAATAAGTTCCTCATAGATGGCGCAGAACGATAACTAATGACATACCACTTTAACTGAACTCTTTGCTCGGTTAGAGAATCGATTGTTTTTCTTTAATTAAAAATAACTAATCATGTCTATGGTAATCAAAAGCAAGGATCAAAAGACTGGTATAATGAGCCGGTTTCGCAGCTAAGCGTCAACTGAGTATTCGAAGGTGTCGATAGATGGCTCTGAAGACAGTTGCTAAAGAACTTAAAATAAATCTGTCATAGATGAAGCGTGAAGTAAATAAACCTCCTTAGGCAACACTTACAACAGATAGAAAAAATAAGTTGACAGTTAAATTTTCCTACAACAACGCTATCTATCAAGAAAATTCAAACTAGTTTTTCTTTTTTTTAAACCGGCTCTTTTCGCGTAAATTGCAATACATTTTACATGAATTTTACATTTTCCGGAAACTGTATGGAAAACTGCTATAAGGATCAAATGTCAAAATTTGGCAAGTCCCGAAGGCCTTGTCAAGGCTTCAAAAGAAATACGCGCAGTGTTTTTTTCTTACGTCAATGACTTTAATAAATATCTTTGTTAATAAATAGTCTAGGAATGCATGTCAGTCGTTCACTGTTTCGTTTTGTGATTTCGTGTTTATCATTCATTTATTTCTGCTCATTTCATGCTTTACGTCGAACTGCACGACATTGGACTCATATTACTACTGCATAATATGAAGAACTGGCTACGACATCTGGACATCGATTTTCTCCACAAGAAATGATACCTGGCTATGATAATTTCTTTGAAAACTGGCAAAAAGTTTTACGACAATTTTGAAAAACAAAAACAAAAATGGTTGTGATATGTGTTGTGCCTGAATGCAATAATTCGGGACAACATGCTCTTCCAAAAGAGAAACATCGAAGAAATCTTTGGATTAAAGCTATGAAATTGGAAGATCAGAATCTTAAGGTGAAACAACCTTTAGTTTGTACACTACATTTTAAGGAAAGCGATTACGTGGATTCTGATATAGATCGTCTGGGTAAGTAGGCAACTCTTTTCTTTACTAGGCCTTTGTTCCCACAATATCTTATCTTATTAACTATTCCTGTCCAATAAATGATTTCAATTATTAATATATCATACCCACTTTGTTGCTAATGTTGCTACTTTACAGATATAAAAAAAAGGTATTTGAAGAGACATGCAGTACCTTCAATTTTTCCATGGAATGAAGCACCACCTTTAAAGCGATGTACATTTATCTCTCAAGAGGAAATAATCCCCAGCTTATCAGACTTAGAAACTGAAACGGAAAATCCAGAACCTAGGGAACCCTTACTTGAATTAACAGTTGATGATAATACTGGAGAAAAACAACCATCTGAAATACAAACATCATCATCATCTGATTCGGATACGAATTCAGAAAAAGAATTCCCTTTTAATACTTCTGGAGTTAAAAAGAGATATACAAGGCAAAGTAAGTAACTCACATTATGTACCCGATATTTTATTTATTTGATTTATAAGTAGTCCCTAAGAAATAATTAACTGTTTCACAATAAACAAGTACACACATTTGTAATACACACTTCACCATTTTTTTACATTTAAATATAAGTGATGATATTTTTATTGAAGAAATTCCTAAACGATTCAACCCGGAACTCCCTTATCCTATGCCGGAGATAATCGCAGATGTCCACATTCAAGATCCACTATTTGAACCGGAAAGTGAAAAACAACAAAGTCCTGAAATAAAACATTATGCTGAATCCGAAATTGATATTGCAAATAGTGTTGAAATTATTGAGCGTGCTGAAGTAAAACAAGAAGAAAAATGTTCAGATCATTCTTTTCCATTTAAAAAAGCCTGTGCAAGTCGTAGGCAGCTACTATTTCATGATGTCCACAGTTACGAAAACGAGCCTGATGGAGGTAATTTTTATCCAGGTCTTAAAACCTTTGATAAATTAAATGTTTGTATTTTTTAGTTTATTTAGGAAATGGTGTAAGCAATCTAAATATTTTTTATGGACAACCTCCAAGTCTTTTTGATTCATTGGAACAATTTCGTATCGCATTAATTTTTTTTTAATCTATCGCGTCAATGTTTTTTTTTAGATTCCCTTTTACTTTTCAAAATTTCCCAAATTTTCGGCTTGCAATCTTGTGAGCCCTTATAAACTTTTTATTATTTTGCCTTTATATCGTTGTTTCTTTCATTTAAATTTGCTCTTCGGATGCTGGAAGCAATTCTTCAAAAACAATTTTTTCGGTTTTTGCTTGTAGTCAAAGTCGGCAAAGACTGCCCTTTTATCAGCTGCTGTGGCATATGATATTTTTTCAATCCTTATTAAATATAAAATAATTTACAAATTTTTCAGCGTAAGAACCAGCGGGTGCGAGATTCACAATTCGCTTGAAATTTATATCTTTATTTTTAAGTTTTCATTCTTCTGCTTCCGCGTTTGTTACATTTAGAAGAGCTGTGACATGTTTGCAACGTTGATGTGCAACGCGAGCGCACATTGATGTGCTTATTTTAATAAAATCATATGATCTATATTATAGTACCACAACATGTTTACATTGGGCATGTGGTGTGGCCCTCACCAGCTGCACATTCACTCTGAGGTTTCACTATAGTGTTTGCTTTATATTTTGAAATAACATTGTAGGAAATATTTTAACGCATCTCTGAAGCACTTTTTAAGCAATAAATGATTTTCTTTGTACATTTTGCCTGCATTTTGTCGATCCAACAAACACAGGAAGTGTTAAAAAAAAATATCCGCATGAGTAGCTTGAATTTTATGCATATTCTTGAAGTCTGAAATAACAAAAAGGTGTTGTACAAAAACATGGTCAAAATTTTTCTCAAAAAATGATATCTAAAAGACGGTGTACATACGGTGTATAAAAATATTACTTAAACTTGAATTCATGGCTTTTTTCAGTTCGCTTAGCATTAGCAAAGTTCTTCTTTAAGCTCTGGTAGAGACCAAGTACCGTAGTCTTTGTCCAAAAAAGTTTTCAGAGTCACTGCCGTTTCTTGTCCAAACAGTCGTGGCCACGTTTTTAATGTGCAATTATAGTACGAGTAGTACCGCCTAAAAGAGTCCTCGCCCGCGGGGTACAAGGGCAGGTGCGGGGGGCGGACGCGCGTAGAGAATGAGAATGCCCCGCCGCCCGCACCTCTTTCGTTCCCCCTTTGTCGTCTTACCCCCGCGCCCCTGTACCCCGCGGGCGAGGACTCATTTAGGCGGTTTATCTATAAATCTGCATCCAACTATCCTAGCCAGTTCGTGAATGTGTAGAAGAATCAGTAACAAAATGTCGCAGCCAGGTATTCTATGTGCAGTCGAATGGGTATCCAAATGTCGTAGCCAAGTCCAAACAATCGCTAAATTAAACGGTGAATCTATCATGCTTGTCACATCATATGTACTGAAATGACCTTTAATGATACTTTAAAGACCGACTCCCCGACATTTCGCAGTAGTTCTCGGACTAAATCGGCCACGTCTTATGTTTGAAGATAAACCTGTAAATATTTTTCTTCGCTCACGGTAGTGTCACTTCGCGTGAGCCCTCTTATTTTGTGTGAACACATTCATGGAATCTCTTTGGTTAACTTTTTAATAAAAATATATTATCTAACCGAGCAACTGACTTAAAATTTATTCTGTCAAAAGTAGCTTTAAAAGTGACCACTTTTGTCCAACATTATCGTTAATTCGAACTTATTGGATCGAACTTCTTTCAGTTAATACAGCAAAGAGTTCGAAACCTCGATTAGCTATTAAATGTTATTCAGCGACATCTTTGAGATTATTAAGGAACGTGGCCTGAAAAGTCTCATTGTAAAGTGGAAGTGAATATTTCTGCAAACATAAGCCTCTGTTGCTCAGGCTGGGTAAAACCAGTTTGGACTAAAATCTGGAACGTTTTCCTCAACAAGTTATGTCTAGGTGTAGGCGGCATATTGCAGAAGCGCACGTGGCCGATATCATGACGGTTGTTTCAGAGTTGAATCACGTGGACGCGTAGGTTTATTAAGTTTATAGTGGGTGGTCGAAACAGGGACTTCCAAAAATAAATACTTAATGGAAAGAGGAAAACACTTTCTAAACATGGGTTGAAAGACTACAGCATTATGGTATCATTTTAGGATCTATAGTCAGTAAAAAATATGTTACTTTTTAGGGTTCCGTACCCAAAGGGAGAAAAACGGGAAATTAATATGCCTCCGATGTCAGCGTGGTGTATCTCATGAACCGTAATAGGTAGATAGACAGTTGAAATTATCACAGACTAGCGGCCCTCCCCGGTTTCGCACGGGTACTAATCTACGGGTAGAGTGGTGCCTTTTATTGCGATATATGACGTAGTCTTCAACTTTCTTTATAACTTCTTCAGGATTAGGTACAAAAATGTACATATTGAGTTTTGATGTCTCACGTAACAGGGCCACATACAATTGCCCGTGTGAAAAACTATGAACGCTTAGGTCAATGCCAGCGACGTTTCAGGTCTGTCGATGTGCTTTATTTATGGTCATATCAAAGGCGAGTTTAATGGGGAACTGGAGCCTTTTGAACTGGAAAAGTCAGTCATAATTTTTGACAAATGTCAAAAATGTTAACTTCGGAAACTTTCAGCTACGCTCGGCTATCAACGGAAATGCGCATCGAGTGTAAAGTTCATTCTAGGACTTAGAGTGATTTTAATATTGTGATATCTTCTAAAATATTCATTTAAATAACATGGTGTAAAGGACAATTTCGATCTATGTTCATTGCTTATTATTAATAATCTTTTAAATTACATAAGAACCCGTCCCTTCAGGGCAAAATACTTTCAAAGATACCTTATTTTGAAAATCTACTTTTTTGCTATAAAAAGTTGGTTACTGTGGGTTATCCTTAAAAATAGACAAATACTATCGCGGACTTTTCTTTAGAGCTCTCAGAGAGCAACAATTCTTTCATACATAACTTTCGTATAAATGAAACCATTTACGCAGAGCGCACGCCCAGAAAGCTCTCAAGAGGCACGTTTTTTTTCGACTCGGTCGACAAACATCATCACAGTTAAGTTAATTTGCATTAAATATTTATAAATCATAGCCACAAACCTTCCTATTGAAATAGTCTATCTATTAGTGAAAACCAGATCAAAATCAATATCGTAGTTCCTGAGTTTAGAGATCACAGACAGACATGATGACGACAGAAAAACGTTTCGGGGGACTTTCTTTTTACCCGACTACGGCAAAGCAAAAGGAGGGTTATGATTTTGACAGGCTATGTATGTATGTTCATCTGTTCCATCATAACTTCTAAACTACTTCTCATATTTTGACAAATGAGGTGTCGTTAGAAGCGTCTTAATTATCCGCTGGTTAAAGGATACAATAAATTTCGTTTAATTGTATGTGGCACCCTCTAGAGCAGATTAAGTCAAGGACTAATAAAACAAATTTTTTTACCGTACCGTGTTGGGTATCAAATGAAAGGGCTTAACGAGCACATTTCAAAAATATATATGTTGTTAGCTTTTTTATGTATTTACAACCCCAAAATAATTGAAATAAAAAATCAGTTCAAAAACTAGAACCCGACTACTGGCAAATCTTGCTCTAAAAAGTATGTAACAAGAAAATATTGTCATCGGAAATTGTTATGTACAAACTATGGTATTAAATAAATATTCATAGCGATGTTCAGATAATAGCCGTGGTCATGTTATGCCACCTATCCGAAAAAAACGATCATAAACTTCAGGGCAAAGAGGCATAACAATATGACCACGGCTATTATCTGAACATCGCTATGAATATTTATTTAATACCATAGTTTGTACATAACAATTTCTGATGACAATATTTTCTTGTTACATACTTTTTAGAGCAAGATTTGCCAGTAGTCGGGTTCTAGTTTTTGAACTGATTTTTTTATAATATGTAGTGATTATGTTTTTCTTTTGCCGTTGCGTTGCCATAACTACAAATAAGTACTAAAAATAAAAATAAAATTATGCGGCGGTTTTTTAGGTGAATTTGTTCGATTTTTGTTTTAGCTCTATCGTAAAAACGGTAACACTTACAAGCGTGTAAATTTGTATCTTCATAGTGCATAAGCTTAAAATAACAACAAATAATAAAAACTAGTAATATACTTCTGCGTGAGAAAAAAACCTATGACCCTTTTTATAGTTCAAACGATCTTCATATAAAATTTCATCATAATCGGTTCAGCGGATTAGCTGTGAAAGCGTACCTAGACAGTTACTTTCGCATTTATAATATCTCGCATAAGTTTGGTTGTGTTTGCCGCTCGTCGAGAGATATTTTTCCTGAATATTGTGTTCATAATATAATATAACATGTGTTCCGCAAAAACTAACTTGGTTTTCCCCTCTAGGCTTGTGTCATTTGTTTTCGATTTATTATTATACGGATAGAGTACAGAAAGTTACTCGTACTAAATATAGTATTTACACTAGAGTGTCAAGCAAGAGACGAAAATCTGGTAGGTGTAACTCTCAAACTATAAAATGTTGCGGACACATGTTTTGTTCTTTTTAAATTTTCTCATCTCATGAACCGTAACCGTCGTTTCTGAAACACCTTGTATTTAGCTTCTATGAGATAAACGAACTCTCTTCGCATAATAATAGAAAGTTCAGATATATTTATACGTTTAAAAGTACGAAGGGATGTAGGCGAGTTAGAACTTAAGATAAGAAGTTCAAGGGGCAAGCGATTACATTAAACCTATCACCACAAAATATATAAGTAATAACATGCACCTACGCAGCGGTGTACAACCAGTTAATTGCAAGCAGTGAATTGAAAAAAGTTATTGGTGGTAGGGCTTTTGTGCAGCCGTCTGGGGAAGTACGGTCAACCGCTTATCGGTAGAAACTTTTTCAACTCTATTACCACGCCATAAGGTCCAAAAGTGTTTCTACTGATATGCGGCCGTGTGTACCACCTCTTTACCTTTTTCTGCCGTAATGCCGCAGTGTTTGTACTGCTGTGTTTCGGTTTGAAGGGTAAGGGAGCCAGTGAAATTACCGGCACATGAGAGATACCATCTTAGTTCTCAGAGTGGGTATAGCGCTTTGTTGTCTTATTAGTGTCAAATTATTATATCGTTTGGCCACTTGTGACATAAAAAAATCGCTCGCCGCTTAGACCCTAGAAACTTGTGTGACCCTAGTGAAAAGGTCGTGGTAAATCCGTATCATTATCACAGATATAGTCGGACCGAACAGTTGCTGGGAGCTACGGCTTATAAGCCTCCTTTAGCATGGAACAGAGTGGTTTTACGACAATCGGTTAGGGGTCACCCGTTCAGCCTCTTACCACGGCAGTTTACTATTATGTAATCTTGTGCCACGCATGTCGCATACCTTGTTTAACTGATCGGGAAGACATTGTATTGTCCACCACGAGTGCTTCTAGGACAGATTAGTATATTCTTTTTTCTTTTATTGCCAACAGATGATGCTGGTTCAGATTCCGAGTCGGGATCTGAAAGCGGTGACTCCGAGCTATGGGTGGAGGATAAAGAGGCCCCAGCAAGAGCACTGGCCGCGCTCAACGCGTTAAGGAAGTCGAGACAGCACTATGACGTCGTAAGTTTCTATTGCTGTGTCGATAGATGGCGCTGTTTCGATAAAAAGATGTGGTGAGTTTAACTGCGGGAGAGATAAATGCTTAATTCTATCAAAAAGCGGCGACATCTAGGCCCGTGTAAAAGACGAAGGCAGCACTGGTTGGTCGAACTTGTGTTTCAAGCTTGGTTTCAAGCGATCGAAGTAATTTTTGCAATCACCTTGTTTAAAACAGTCTGTAATTAATAACCACTCATAAATTGTTACACAGGTGTTAGTAGCCGGGGGCGCAGAAGTTCCGGCGCACCGCGCTTTGCTTGTTGCTGCGTCACCGTACCTCCTACAAGCTTTAGCCGCCCCGGCGTCCCCCGCGGCGGGGCCTATAGCCGCTGTCGGGCCTAACCCCGGTTCACCCCCACCTGAAACTGCAGCCCCAGCCTATAGGTAATATGATAATGTAGAGGCCAATGGGGCCGGCAAAGAATAGCACCAACCCATCTCTACCTGTGGGTGTCGTAAGAGGGGACTAAGGGCTTTAAGAACCGAAGGATGGGTAGCAGCATCTTTCTTTGTATCGTACCATCTTACATACTGCGGTCACCAGCAACAGCGGTCGCCAGCCGCAACGCTTACAAACGTGGTGACTATGGTAAATCCCCTCCTATTGCTGGAGTTCTCGAGGGAGCTCGCTGTCTTACAGTGGACGTTTCAAGGATGATGATTATTATGAGCCCAATGTCGCGGATGGGTGCGCGAAAAGATAGTCTACGTGAAAGGAGAGTCGCCGTAATTATTAACGACCAATTCCGCCATCTAAAGATCAGGAATTCTAACGTGCATCAAGAAATAACCAAGAATTCAATCGCTTGTGTCATTATGTCGACAGGATGTTATTCCGCCTGCATTCATTGAGAATGGAGGTGTGGTGCGGATTATTCAAGGTTTCCAAAAACTGAAAGTGCGTGGTCAGTCAACGTAACTGAAATCTTTCTTCATAAAAACCGTCCAATCAAGTTTGTTATTTTGTATGGAGAGAGGCCTTTATTAGGGTTCCGTACCCAAAGGGTGAAAAACGGGACCCTATTTTTAATACTAATATATTTTTATTTACTCAGGATCTTGCCGTGATTTTCAGGTGTGTGTTTCTTGACCATTCAAGTGATAATATCGCTAAGACCAAAATACGATTAGTGAAAATCGGCTCGACAAAATAAAAATTCAAAGTTGCCTCTTCAATTTTCATTATTTCCTTTTTTGTGGAATCTGAGGTGTTTTAAGTAGTGAAATTAAGAATACAGAAAGTTATTCGTAGTTGCTATCATAAGCCTAACCTAAAATTCTATTTTATTACTTAGTTTTTACAGAAAGTCGATATTTTATATCAGGCAGGCGCTTACGTCATTTAGTTTTGGTAACACTGTGATCTGTCGCAATCTAATGCGTTGCGGATTGCGCACTTTTTCCCTTTCTTTCAAGCGAAAAGACTGCGCTCACTGTCAACTAACTATTTTTTCACATATCCTCTTAATATGCCAGTGGCAGTGTGGCAGTGGGCAGGGCACATCGCAAGACGAATCGATGGCCGATAGGGCGTAAAGGTTCTAGAGTGGCGACCACGTACCGGAAGACGAAGCGTTGGCAGGCCCCCTCGACGATCTGGTGGCGGTCGCGGGAAGCCGCTGGATGCGAGCAGCGCAGGACCGGTCGTCATGGAGCTCTTTAGGGGAGGCCTATGTCCAGCAGTGGACGTCTTTCGGCTAATACGATGATGAAGATGATTAATATGCCTCCGATGTCTGTCTGTCTGTTTGTCAGAGGGCTGTATCTCATGAACCGTAATTAGTCGTAAATCTGCTTAAGCCTGTATATGTAGCGTCTTCTGAAACGCTGTAAACAATTTTTTTTCAAATTCATGTTCTACAAAGTAGAAAATCGCAAAATTTTACAACCACAGGCAGGATTTGAACCTGCGTCTTCTGCGTCAGTACCGCAGACGCTTTACCAACTAGGCTACCGTGGTCCTGCCTCATGTGAAATTTGCGACCTCTTTACGCTTTTCAACGTTGCGATGTGCTGCCACTTAGTAAGCATTTGCTGTATTAGCTCAACTAGTCCATCGTATAGATAGAGGTCGTAAATTTCACAACATCAGGCAGGACCACGGTAGCCTATTGTTGGTAAAGCGTCTGCGATACTGACGCAGAAGACGCAGATTCGAATCCTGCCTGTGGTTGTAAAATTTTGCGATTTTCTACTTTGTAGATTTATTTATCCGAACACAGGAAGTATTAAAATAAAAATCTTTTTCTAATTCATATTGTTTATTAAAATGTATTTCCTTCTATAACAGAGTGGAAGGTGTTGAAGCTGACTCGTTGAAGGAACTCGTGGAGTATATTTACACTGGAAGACTAAGTGCCAGAGACTCGGCGGCTGCTAGACGGCTTTATCGAGGTAAGTTATCGTTTAGTCATCATCGGCGGCATGTTTTCAGAGTATTCAAGACGCCGTGGTCTAAAGATAGTTGTCTATCAAATCGCCGGTGGCACAAAGCGTATTTACAGTTAAAGTTCCTTTAAATCTAATGCTGTTGCTTTCCTTGTCGTCAAAACAAAAAGTGACAACAATAGATTTAACTTTAAAGTACTAAAAGGTAAGATTTAACTTTCGTATTCCGCAACGTTCTCTACGAGGCTTGTTTGATATAAGTTTTGCCCGAACTAATTATGTTCAATATACGTTTTCCAGACGAGTTTGCAATTTTTATAATAAGAATTTGTGTAGTGGTGACCCTTTCCATGATTTGTTAAACAACATTAAAAATGTTGTAAAATCTAACCACTTAGTGTAGTATTAAGTTTCTGTTTTTATCTATTTTTAAACAAAACCATTTGTTCTGTAATTCTCACTATACTATACTTGAATTTATAAATCTTTCCTCCTTAACTATATAGTAGCTAGTACTCAGAGTAAAAAACAGAGTCCGCCATATACATATTCTGTATGAGCTAGTGAAGTGTAAAGCGTCTCACTGTCGCCCATACTAGTCGGTCAAAAAACTCAGTTAAGTTTTACAAAAATCAAGATATCTTTAAAAATCTAATGTTTTAGTATAAACTTTGCTTGCGAAAGTGAAAATATATCGTTTTTTACTTGTGAATTGATCATTAATACTTTGAACGGAAGCGTAAATAATCCGTAATAGCCATTTTATTTGTGATTTTTAACACCGTTTTTTTCCTGAATGGTAAGTGTTTTCACAAGAAAAACTGTGGTCGTAGGATTTATTAGTCCCATGTCACATATTTCTCATAGAGAAAGATAAAAATTTTACGTTTTTAGGATTTTGATAAAATTCCATACATTTTAGTATGGAGGTCCCTCGCAAAAAGTGCTACGCTTATGGCTCCCTTCTTAGCAGGAAGAGCTGCTACTAAAACCTCCTTGAGCTAGTACCTTCACTTTTCCCTCAAAATTGTGAATGTTTTCTTTTTATATTTTTATGAACCTCCAGGTCTTTATACTATATATTTTTCACAAATCATGTTTATATTATGACTGTTTGTGTTTCTAAATACAATAAATAAATAAAGTAGCTTTGTGCAACTGGCCTTACGATAGTTGTCTGTCTAAGATAGTTACGACGGCCTTACTTTAGAATATTGCATAAAAGTACCTGGGCGACCGAGCTTCGCTCTATAATAGCCGCCTCAACATTAAAATACCATCAGGTGAGCAAACTATGCTACCCGGCAACAGATGGCGCTGTAGGTTTCTGTCTTAAACGCGGAATTTAAAAAAAATGCTTAAAAACACGGGGAAAACGAATTTTCCCGGACATGAGACCTAAGACCGATATATCGTCCTCGATAACTCCAGTATAGTAAATTTTATCGAAATCGTTTAAGCCGTTTTCGAGAAACCGATTACAAATATATGTAGTATTGACTATGTATGGGGATAAAGGCGATCGATATATCGACCGATTCCGCAACTTATAAAGGATTAGAGCAGGGATGGACAAACTGTTTCCTTCGCGTGCCCATATTTACTACCGAAGTCTATGGCGGACCAGGTTTTCGATTCTAGAATATGCTAATAGTGTTTACCACGTCTGCATCTTGATCAGGAACAACTTTTCTTGATAGAACGCTTCTCCAGCATAATCTTCTCGGTAACAAGTCATCATAACATCCCATAATACGTCCACTACAGGACAGAGAGCTCCATCCGGAATTCCAGCTCTTCCTAGAAGAATGTGGAGAAGTCATCATGCTTCTTAGCGTTACGGCTGGCCCCATGGACCGCGATTGTTGGTGACTGCAGTATTTATGATGGTACGATACACGGAAGGAGGCTGCTGCCCATCTTCCGGTTTTAAACCCTTAGTCGCCTCTTACGACACTCACAGGTAGAGATGGGTCGGTACTATTCTTTGCTGGTACCACACGGAACGATAACAAGTGCTTCTAAACAGCTCGTCCACACCACGTCAGTCTTTGTGGTATTGGCGAACCGATTTTTTTGTAAGTAGGGAGATTCTTACACCCACGTGACACAAGAATTTGGAAGTCACTATTGTTATAAAATTGTAATTTGATTGTCTGAGCATTGAAGATATTTATAAAAAAAAATATCACGTCATGAATGACGCCCCTGAATCCGAATCACAGATTTTTTATTTTTGTCTGTTTTGAAATTTTTGTTAAAGCAAGCAAAAACTACTGAACCGATTTTAATGAAACTTTTTTTGTTTGATAGCTAATTTAATGCGGGTGAAGTCGCAGGCAAAAGCTGGTATTTTATAAATCTTTTATTCTTATTCAATTTCCAGGCGCCTGGCGTTTGCGCCTCGAATCAGCCCGAACAGCATTGGCAGAAAGACTAGTTCGCCGTCTCGCGCCATCCGACTGCCTTGAGACAAGGGCGTTGCCAGACCTGCCCCTGCAATATTTACAACAGCTAGACTCTTTTATTGCTGACCATGTGAGTATATTCATATTATTAATCCTTGATTAAATCAGCCCGAACAGCGTTGGCAGAGAGACTAGTTCGCCTCGCTCCATCCGACTGCCTTGAGACAAGGGCGTTGCCTGACCTGCCCCCGCAATATTTACAACAGCTAGACGCTTATATTGCTGACCATGTGAGTATATTCATATTATTAAACCTTGATTAAATCAGCCCGAACAGCGTTGGCAGAAAGACTAGTTCGCCGTCTCGCGCCATCCGACTGCCTTGAGACAAGGGCGTTGCCAGACCTGCCCCTGCAATATTTACAACAGCTAGACTCTTTTATTGCTGACCATGTGAGTATATTCATATTATTAATCCTTGATTAAATCAGCCCGAACAGCGTTGGCAGAGAGACTAGTTCGCCTCGCTCCATCCGACTGCCTTGAGACAAGGGCGTTGCCTGACCTGCCCCCGCAATATTTACAACAGCTAGACGCTTATATTGCTGACCATGTGAGTATATTCATATTATTCATCCTTGATTAAATCAGCCCGAACAGCGTTGGCAGAGAGACTAGTTCGCCGTCTCGCCCCATCCGACTGTCTTGAGACAAGGGCGTTTCTAGACCTGCCCCCGCAATATAGGGTCCTACAGAAATACTAACCATAATTTTAGCATGTTACTTAGAACAACTTTTCCCAAGAAACATAGGTCGAATTTCGAAAAGCAATTTTTGATGTCCCATACAAAATGCGCTATCAGCTGATGCAGTTTCTATGGGAGGTCAAAAATTTATTTTCGTATTTCGACCTATGTTCCTTGAAGAAAGTTGTTCAGTTTTATGGTCTGAGTAACATTTTTTAAAATGTAATAAGTGAGCATGCGAGCTTGTGGGCCATCTGGTGGTAAGTGGTCACCACCGCCCATAGCGCCCACTCTCCTATTAGTAGCATAATTTAGACTAACAAGAAAGCATAAGACATAATTTATTCATAATCATTCCATTACACGTCACAACATTAAAAAAAAAACCGGCCAAGTGCGAGTCGGACTCGCGCACTGAGGGTTCCGTACCACCACATAAACATAATTGTATTAGTTGAAATTTCAGTAAGTTAATGTGCTAGATTTTTTGAGTCCGACACGCGCTTGACCAAATTTTATTATTTGTTGTTATTTTATAGCCTATGCCCTATAAACATCCCAATTTTCAAAATTGTAAGTGTTCCCGTTTTTAAATAGAACTAAAACAAAAATCGCCTCAGCAACCATCCAACTTGACCCCTCTCTTATATGAATGTTCTTGAAACGGTAGCTCACCACAATTGGTTACCATTAGTTGTGAGAAAAGTTGTAATATTTAATGATTTCAGACTTTTCCCATTAATTGTACTGTGAGACCTAGCTTCTTGCCAAATTTCATAATTTTAGGTCAACGGGAAGTACCCTGTAGGTTTTTCATTTTTGAATAAATGTATGGAGATGAGGACATAAAATGCCATATCTTTTGATTGCGTCGTTGTAAAAAATTGAAATTTTCAGATCTTGTGTGGTTCATGGATCCTAATATATGGTATTAATTTCAACTTGATACCTTTACCCGTTCGTGAGATAAAGGGTCTTGACAGACAGACAGACAGACAGACAGACAGACGGACAACAAAGTGATCCTATAAGGGTTCCGTTTTTTTCTTTTGAGGTACGGAACCCTAAAAATCATAATAATTCTTATAATTTTAATTGATTTATTCTCATTTTATATATCAGCCATAGTTAGTGAATAGGTACTTACTATTAGGTACAGCTTAGCCTTTATTGTTACTGTGCCATTCGTTAAAAGAATATATATTTTGCTCGATAAACCAATGTTTCAGTCTAGCCTTAAACGAGTTCAAAGACGGAGCGTCAGTGACGTCCGCGGCGATCCGATTGTACACATCTGGTGCCATGATGTGTACAAGCTTATCCGACCTGTACTACGATCTCTGAAAGCTCGCTAGCTTATATTTACTTCTCGTGTCGTATTTGTGGTGCTCACCCCGTCTTGTATAGGTATCTCAATTCTCCCTGGCATATACCGCGGCTTGGTAAATAACAAGGGCAGAAAGTGTTAATATTTTATACTGCCTGAAGAATGGCTTGGCAGAACTGTCTTTTCGCACTTTGGCAATCGCTCTTACAGCACGCTTCTGCATCCTGAAAGCAGCCAGTCGGCGGCGCGCACGGCGCCCCCAGAACTCGACACCGTACTGTAAGAGCGAATGAACTGTTGCAAAGTAACATGTTCTTACCGTATCAGAAGGCAAGGTAAATGAAACACGCTCCAAAGCGAAGCACGCGCGTCCGAGCTTATACTGCATAGTTTATCTATGTGGCCTTCCCAGGACAGCACTCGGTCTATCTGGAAACCCAAGCAAAGCGCTTTGCTCACCCTGCGAAATAAGATGGCGTGTTTCATACACACTAAAATAACATAACATACTAAAATTATGTATATGTTTATATACATACATACATACATAATGTCACGCCTTGTTCCCGTCGGGGTAGGCAGAGACCACAGTTCTCCACCTGCTACGATCTTGACATACTTCCCTTGCTTCCTGAACTATATGCTATATGTTTATATTGTTGACTATTTAAAGTAAAGTGGTTCTTGATTCACCGACCAGGCAGAATTGCGATCGGTTTGAAGTTCATTAGGTTCAAACGTAAGGAGGAGTTGTATCTATTCTCACAAATAGGTTTCAACTTCTTAGTTCTTTCGCAATTATGAAACTTGTTGAGTTTCGCCGGTAGACCTGCAGTGCAGGGCCGTTTGCTAAACTCGCGCGGGCGCATGGAGCGGGTGGCATATCTCGGCATTCACTGCGTGTCACACAGCTCCGCGCTTACATAACTTTCTTACTAAGCACGCAGTGAATGCCGAGACATGCCACCCGCTCCGCGCGAGTTTAGAGCATCGTGTTTAGCATATCATGTGGGTTGTAAGATCTAGGACTGAACTGACCTCACAAATCCTGGTGTCAGAATTATAGAGCTGCTAGAATAATGAATATCGTCCTGCATTGAATCAGCCAGGACAGCATTGCCAGAAAATAAACATTGTAACTTTTGTAATTCACTCTAAGTTATTTCATAGTTTATTCGAAATTTTTATATTACAATCGCCATCTAAGCAAAAATAGAGAGAGTCTACTACCGTTTCGAATGCTTGCTATTGCAGTACGGCCTAGCCTACTAAAACAGTTGTCTTTTTGTAATATACATCGCTCGGCTCTCCCACTGTTGTCATTCTAAAATAAGCTACGTTATTTATTTCGAATATAATTAAAAGATGTACCATTTTCAGTTTGACGAACTATGCGGCGGCGGTGCGATGACGGCTCTGCCCCTCGTTCGTATGGAGTTGCTTCGTGCTTCAAGTGCGGACGGCGGTGAGGAGGCACCTTTAGCCGTCGCTGAGGCAGCCCTAACCTGGCTTAGAGACCACAATGCTGGCGATTCGGTGAGGAAACACCTTTTTATAAATATGTGGGACGTTTCACACGAGGTCATTTAAAACTCGGCAAAGTCTGTACTTACATATGTTGCATTCCAAGTCAAAAGGGCTTATTTTTTATTTTATTTTTAAGAACAACAGCACTTAGTCTTAATACATTATACAATTAAAATAGACACGAAATAGTAGTTTATGCAACGGTACATAATGAGGGGTATAAAACTCAAGTGTCGGTTTATGGGACGCAGACGAGCGTAGCGAGCCAAGTTCCATAATAGATGACACGAGTGTTTTATTCCTAATTATGTGGAGTTGCATACACACCTTTATCTACTCCCATATCGTGAATCCTAAAATAATGTGTTCCAGAACAAACCTTTAGGTAATATTTTTCTCTTTTCCCGGTGATACTACTAAGCGATATTCCTAGTTGATTTAAATAAATAAATAAATAAAATAAAAAAATAAAATCAGTTTATTGCAGACAATTGTCCATATTTTGTTAGTAAGTAACTTATAATCTATGTTAGAAAATACATATCCAATTAAAACAATTCAAATTTCAATTACAATTATTAAATTAAATTCAAATAATATAACACCGAGGCAACAGATCAAAACATGTCAAAATAATAAAATAAAATAAATTAAAATTTAAAAATATTCATTTATTTAATTTAAATACCTACCGCCCTGTGCGACGCCAGGCACGTGCACGTGCGCTCGAACCCAGTGCCGCTGCAGAGGGCAGTCATGCTTGTCACCGAGGACCCTCAGGATGGTGTTGGTGCTCCCGCGCACCCTGTACATCAGCGATGCGATGCGGCGTCGCAGCACGGTGAAAAACACCTAAAGGCGCTTTTTCACTTATTTAATTAAAAACCAATAAAAATATGTGTAAATACAAAATCTGTTTGCCAAGTTTTCCATAATTGCAAAATTACAAGCTTGCAGCATTCAGCTCGCTGTCATGGCAGGCCTATAAAAATGAAAAAGTTGTTTTATAGTTCTCCCGCGACAACTCTTAAAATTTATTTAACAGGTCTCCCTCGAAAAATTCAATACTTCAAAATAAACTCCCACAGATAAAAATGTGTCACTAACTGTTTGTAATTACAAATTGAAAATATGTAACCTCCTATTTTTTTACGCATTATTGAGGATTTACGATACGAGAGCAGGTAATGTGAGAGTAGATAAATACTATAATGATGGTGGTATTTCACCAATTTATAATGAACCTGGGGGGTTCGTGGGGGCGTTTGCTCTTAGATAGAATTTGCTACCAGTAAGTCCTATCAGCTGATCCTCGACATTTAAACAACGCTTCGAGTTTAAATGAATATCACATTTATTACAATGTAAACATTGATTACACTGCTGAAAGAAATAGAACACTTTAGGCTACATCAGCCTATTCTTCGCATTACATTTAGAAAAATTAGAACACTATATCGAAATCCGCATATATAAAACACGTGTTATCAAATTCAAGGACACAAAAAGAATCTCTATTGGCATATTCGATGAAGGGCGTTTAAAAATTATTTTATATTACTGGACCAAATGTCCTTTCGACAAGAAATCACCGCGGAGAATGCATAGCAAGCGCGGGGTACTTGTAATACTTTTATCTACTCTTTTTTTTTTATTTGACATCGTTACAATATATAAGGTGTAATTTAATTAGACCCAAATATTGTTAGGGTTATCTCAAGCATCTAAATGAATACCATTGGTGTTATTTTTATTGATTTCTATTCGCTAGTTTTCGAGAAAAATCCCAAAAACAATACCACTAAAATTCGTAAAATGAACACTCTGTAGTGTCACGTGGCACCATCGATACATTCACACTAATAAAAAATATGAATGAAATGCAGTGAGCGGTGCGTAAACCCCGCCCTCTTTTTGTCCAACCGCCAACACACGCATGCGCACGCGCGACCGGCCCGGTGCATCGTGCCGCCGCCGCCGCGTGCGCCCGCCCGCCCGCCTTCAGTTGCTCTACTTACGACGCATTACGCATACGTCTTATGGCCGCGATTGATATTTGGCAAAATGCCTTACGGTTTTACGAACCAAGAATACCAAAACATGGCAATATGTTACCATGAAGTCGGAGAAATAGTGACAAGTGCTGTAAATTTGTACCGATGAATGCACGTTCACTCGTGTAGGGATGTTCAACATCCATAACGCCCATTACTGATGTGACCACAACCCGCGAGTGATTCGTCCGGACCACTTCCAATACCGGATAAGTGTCAATGTGTGGGCTGGTGTGCTGAACGGGGTGTTATTAGGACCCTGGTTCCTCCCAAGACTAAATGGGGCGACGTTCCTGGACTTCCTGCAGCGTGTCCTCCCTGAGCTGCTGCTGAAAGTTCCGGTGTGGAAGCGCCGCTGGTTGTATTTCCAGCACGACGGCGCGCCGGCGCACTACGACCGGACGGTGCGGAATTACCTGACGCAGGAGTTCCAGGGGCGTTGGATCGGGCGCGGTGGTCCAATCGCCTGGCCAGCACGTTCGCCGGATCTCACGCCGCTAGATTTCCACGTCTGGGGTAGGGCCAAGGACCTTGTGTATGGCAATGACGGCCATACTATTCGCACCGAGGAGGAACTGCGCGCCCGCATTACCAGGGCTTTTAACTTCATGGCCAGTGAAACTGATGTTTTAAGTGAAGTGCGCAGACACAGCATTGACCGTGCAAGACAATGTATCCGACAAATAGGTGGTCACGTTCAACATTTTGATGTGGTGAAAACTAAAGTGACTCGTGTAAATAATTTTGTAAATAATCTTGTAAAACTGATTTAGTAGGTTACACTACAGTAAGTAACACGTAGGTAGGTATAGGATTTCAAATTAACTACAATTAGGTACCTACTTTCGTTACTTACGAAAATCAAGTTGTATTAATTTGACAGTCCAAAGCCTGAAAGTGTGATGGGAAGTTAAAGTTATGTCGATTTCATAGCTTCACCTTTGACAAATGCCGCCCGCACGTGTGCTACCGCGGTCAAAGCATGCCGACAGAGCCGCCGAGCCGCGGTCCCCTATTTGACTTTACTTGTTTCGAATAAATATTAATCAATCAACCGACGCTAAAAACTGTAATACCTACCTACCAGAGCTTGTCAATAAATAAATAGGTACCTACAAAATTGTTTTACTACGGTACAGTCAAGAGCACTTCAAGCTTGACACATTGGACTTTGTACCGTTCTTATTTCAATCGCCGGAGGAGCTAGAGTCGCGCTGCAAGTGTCAAGCTTGACACTGCTCTTGACAATACCTGCCTTCCACAAAAATCTAGATAATTAAATTACCTACTGACACGTTAGGTACAGTCCGCGCGACGAGTAAAAGCTGGACGGAGTCTGGACGGGAGTGGAGGGGGTATGTGCAGTAGTACCTATTTTGCTTGCAAATATTGCAACTGCGCATACCCCCTCCACTCCTCCCAGAGGCCTTAAGTAACTCGTCGCGCGGCCTGTAAGTAGGTACTTACACCTACTATTGATTGTCTAATTAAAAATGGAAATGCAATGTAAAATGAATGATACAAAACAACTGGGAGTCGTAAAAAGCGACTAAGGGATATCCAACTACGGGGGCTTATCGTACCTACCACACCATACTACGGTCACCAACCTCTGCCGACCATTGTGCCAGTCGCAACGCGGCGGCGTGGTGAATGTTGTAGGTAGTTATTTCCAAATGTATTTAGATAGATACCAGCTAAGCATTCTTTTATGTGAATATCTGCGTGGATTTTTTCGTCAACTTGTTCGATCCGATCTTGGTCCAGCTAGAACGAGTTGATAAAAGACAATGTTTCTGTTCCCGTGTCGTCCCACAATTTGTTTTTCTACTCTTCAGGTAAAGTTGATAAAAAGCTTAGGTAACCAAAGACAATCCATACCTCCTCATGCTTGTTCCGCTGATTCGATTTAGATAAAATTTGCTTTTACCCTGGGAAGGACATCTTTAGGTAGGTACCAGCTAAGCATTCATTTATGTGAAATTCTGCGTGGATTTTTTCGTCAACTTGTTCGATCCGATCTTGGTCCAGCTAGGACGACTTGATACCAGACAATGTTTCTGTTCCCGTGTCGTCCTACAATTTGTTTTTCTACTCTTCAGGTAAAATTTAAAAGAAAGCTTAGGTAACCAAAGACAATCAATACCTCCTCATGCTTGTTCCGCTGAACCGATTTAGATAAAATTTGCCTTTACCCTGGGAAGGACATATCTAGGTACATAGTACCTATCTATCCCGGAAATCTTCTATGGGAGTAAAAAGGGGTGTGGATGTTTTTATGGGAAATTATTTCTCAAGTAAGTGATATAAAACTCATCATAATTGTACTTTTGATAAGAAGTGAGGCAAGATTACCCTGGCCTCCGTACTGTAGCTAGCCGCCGTCTTGACCTGGAACGGTACGAGACGGTACCTGTCCAAGAGCTGATGTTGTTTATCCTCTGTTCTGTTCGTCCATGCGTGTGCCGGCGCAAGAATAGCACCAACCCTTTCTCCCCATGCATGTCGTAAAAGGCGACTTAGTCGCCGGCGGTATCAACCAGAGGGCGGGCAGTAGCGTGCTACCACCTTGCTGCTGCGGTCACTAATAAATAACAGCTGTCCGTTGTGCCAGCTGCAACGCTAATAAGCGTGGTAACATAAAACTCATCATAATTGTACTTTTGATAAGAAGTGAGGCAAGCTGCCCCTGGTCGATTCTGGTGCAAAGGTGCCCATGGTACCTGTCCAGGAAGTGTGCCAGCTGCAACGCTAATAAGCGTGGTGACTTTTGTTGTCGATGTAAAATTAATTGTAGAGCAACTAAGGGGGGTGTATTTTGAATTTTATCAACTCGTCCCAGATGGTCCTAGTTCGGATCGGACGAGTTGACCAATAACTTTTTATGGGATCTTATGATAATGATATCCTAGTTCCTTCTCATAAGTATGGTAGGTTAAGTAAACTGATGGACGTAGCAAAAACGGTGGTAAGTAGGTAGGTAAAGATTACCTACTCTGATACCGTCGTAAGAGCTTAATTGAGAGAAGTAGGAACCTACGAACTTTTCTAGTTTTAATTGGATTGAATTGAAAAATAGGTTCTTGAATATCTAGGTACAGCCAGGAGCAAGTCAAGCTTGACACGTTGGACTTTGTACGGGCTAATCATGATGAAACTATGAAGCTTGACTTGTTCTTGACTGTACCTAAGGTCCTTAACTATGGTCCTTAATCATGTACAGTCAACGACAGGTCAACCTTGACACTCGCAGTGTGACTCTAGCCCGAATGTCTATTGAAATAAGAACGGTACAAAGTCCAATGTGTCAAGCTTGATGTGCTCTTGACTGTACGTGCGCACGTAAGAAGAGGTATAGGACGCAACAGCTCGGGATTGCGGGCGAAAAGTAGGTAGGTATGACGTGCCATACATTTCGACCGCAAGTAGGTACAGTCAACGACAGGTCAAGCTTGACACTTGCAGTGCGACTCTAGCTCGTACGTCTATTGAAATAAAAACGGTACAAAGTCCAATGTGTCAGGCGTGATGTGCTCTTGACTGTACTTTACGTACGTATTATAGCAATAGGTACTTGTAAATTTGTTATGTACCTACAGCCTCTGTGGTCTAGTGTTAGAGTGCTTGGCTCTCGATCAGGAGGTTCTGGGTTCGTTTCCCGATGGGGACACTGTCAAACAAAAATATTTTTGTGCGACCAGCCCAGTTTGGTTAGGATATTGCAGGATGAATCACCCGATTGTCCGAAATGTTACATGATTGCTTCGGAGGGCACGTCAACCCGATGGTCCCGACTATTACCTATCTACGGATGTAGTCGTTAATGAGCCATGTCAGAGGCCTTTGGCATCTGGCGGTACCAGGGTTTGTGAGTACGGTCATCAACCTTGCAACCCACAACGATATGAATAAATGAATGAATTTGTTATGTAGGTACCTAACTACCTACTCCTCAGGCAAGTAGCTGCCTAGGTAGGTATGGCGGCTTAGGCTCCTTCCTCCCTCTGCCCACGGCACAACCCATGGTCCGTTTATAGGACAGTTAGGTACCTATGTAGGCGATGGTAGGTAAAGGTCCGGCCTGTCGTCGCTCATCCGATCCTGCAAGGCGTAGCACGAGGCGCGAATGCTAGGTTTCTAGTTTATTTCGTAGGGACTCGGTCGGTGCGTGCGTGGCATGCGCGATCCACACAGAGCGTCCCGCGGCCGCAGACGTCGTGGTGCTTGCCCCCCCCGCGCTGCCGCCCTTTGAATTAATTGAATGAATAGTCGTAAGCCAATCGCGCGCAAGGCGGCCGATCTTGTGTGTGTGTGTGTGCAGGTGCCATACTTGTAGTACGGTGGAAATCAATACTACAGGATGATTGCAAAGACTTATTATTTTTTTGTTTGAAAATTACAAAAAAAAAACCAGCGAGTCGATTTCGCTAAAACTTTGAAAAACCTGTTTCTTTATCAAAGTTACACCACCCCTAGAAATATTTGGGTCTAATTAAATTACACCTTATATATATCGTAAATCGTCAATAATGCGTTAAGAAATTGTATGTTACCAACTTCATAATGTCAATCTGTGCCTAGACACACTTTTAGCAGCAATATTTTATCTGTGGGAGTGTATTATGAAGTATTCAATTTTCTAAAGACATGCCATCAAATTTCATTTTATATTCATAATAATGTTAATAGTACAACCGGCCAGTATCATTTTTCATACAATATTTTGGTTCGACCTCTATGGTTGACCTAAAATATCCCTATGGTGGACCTAAATTCTAATTTTAAATCCCATTTTTACCCGCTACGAAAGTCTCTTGGAGAAAATAGATAAAATATCGTTCGTCTTTATTGACGAACCGTTCAGCGATTTTCGAATAGATGTGATGAAAAATATATTTCTTAAACTTATCGAAAATCCTGTCAGATAGATTAAAGTAAAGGTATATTTAGAAACTATCATTTCTGTAAAATATAGTTCACTGTAGTTGCGGAAAACGGCCAGTTAGGTCCTCACGTATAGTGAACTTTTAACTCGCTCAGTAAAGTCGAAAGTGAATACTGCCATAAGGTCATTTTAAACTTGGATTTCAGCCACATATTCAAACAAATCTTATCTGAACAAGCACATATTTCTATTATTCAAAAGGTTGAAAATGATTTTTTTTTAACACTTCCAGTGTTCGGATAAATCTACAAAGTAGAAATTCGCAAAATTTTACAACCACAGGCAGGATTCGAACCTGCGTCTTCTGCGTCAGTACCGCAGACGCTTTACCTACTAGGCTACTGTGGTCCTGCCTGATGTTGTGAAATCTGCGATCTCTATACGCATTCCAACGTATCGTTAGTGCTGCCACCTAGTAACATGGTACTGACGCAGAAGACGCAAGTTCGAATCCTGCCTGTGGTTGTGAAATTTTGCGATTTTCTACTTTGTAGATTCAAAAGGTTGTCCTGGGCGGGAATTGAAAAGAAAAAAAATTTACCAACCAATCCCTGCTCTCGTTCTGAATTTGAACCAATTGATTCGTATTTTGAATATGGTTTCACGTAGCCACTTTTGGTTTCACGTAGGGCCACTTTTTGTGTGTTCTGATTTAGAGTTCCTGACCATTATTTATTCGTAGATCTACGTGTATAGTCCAAAGACTTTCTTAAATGTGAATGTTTTCGCAGCTGGAAGAACTGTGTTCGCGAACGCATCTCGTATTCGTGGACGCTCGCGGCGAACTCCGAGACTGTGGGGAATTACCAGCCGCGAGAGGAGATGCTCCGGAGTTACAAGAGTACCGACGAGCAGCTCATGAGAGGGCAGAGAGGCCCAATAAGAGGGCCGTGCCGCCGCGACCTCTGCCCGGCCTCGAGTTGGGTGCTAGGTACCCGAGGCCGCATACTGCTGTGTTGGCTGCCCGTGGGGCGGCTGCTAATGCTACAGGTTGGTGCTGTGTTCAGGATCCGAACTATCCATACAATTGACAGGCAATAATATAAGCGAGTGGTCGATCTTGACTTCTGCTCGGCCTCGAGTTGGGCGCTAGAGACCCGAGGTCGCATACTGCAGTGTTGGCCGCGCGTGGTGCCGCTGCTTGGTGCTGGCCACAGAAGATGGTAGAATAGTACGGCAAAAGAAGATCAAGGTGGGCCCCTTACTGGTTGCGTATTTTATGAATGTTTTAATTTTATTACAACCATATTAATAATATTTACCGACGATCGCCTCATGCAGAGATACCTTAAATGAGGGCCGTGCCGTATTATCATACATTTTTGGTAGATGCACGATTGCTGCTCCAAAAATAGCATTATTTTTATCTCTCTGTGCTGTCAGTTGCTTTATGGTTTGGGAAACTTATACCTTGCAAATATAAAATAAACAAAATTGGTGACTCTCGTTTGAATCTTAATTGTATCTACCAAAATGATTGAAGCCGTGTCGTTGAGATCTTTGCCTGGGCTAGAGTTAGATGCTAGGGACCCGAGGCCGCATACTGCTGTGTTGGCCGCGCGCGGGGCGCTTGCTGATGCTACAGGTTGGTGCCGTGACCAGGATCGGCCTTATCCACTAACTTGCTTACAGGCCCATTTAGAAGATACCGAACAGGCAAAAATATCGTCGTCATCTGGTATCAATTATACTTAGGGCCATATACAACTTAGAAGTCTTTATTTGTTTGACGCTGAAATTTCCGGCAATTCCCGACCTGGGCAGATATTACCTTAATCATACAATCTAAATCTATAAAAGAGCATGTCCTGACTGACTGACTGATTCATCAACGCCGAGCCGTAACCGCTATAGATACAGATCTGAAATTTTGTACACAGGTTCTATGCACGTCAAAACCACCCACTAAGAAAGGATTTTGGAAAATTCATGTCCCAAGGGGGTGAAATAAGGGATGAAAGTTTGTATGAAAGTCCTTTTTAGGGTTCCGTACCTCAAAAGAAAAAACGGAACCCTTATAGGATCACTTTGTTGTCCGTCTGTCTGTCTGTCTGTCTGTCTGTCAAGACCCTTTATCTCAAGAACGGGTAAAGGTATCAGGTTGAAATTAATAACATATATTAGGATCCATGAACCACACAAGATCTGAAAATTTCTATTTTTTACAACGACGCAATCAAAAGATATGGCATTTTATGTCCTCATCTCCATACATTTATTCAAAAATGCAAAACCTACAGGGTACTTCCCGTTGACCTAAAATTATGAAATTTGGCAAGAAGCTAGGCCTCACAGTACAAATAATGGGAAAAGTCTGAAATCATTAAATATTACAACTTTTCTCACAACTAATGGTAACCAATTGTGGTGAGCTCCCGTTTCAAGAACATTCATATAAGAGAGGGGTCAAGTTGGATGGTCGCGGAGGCGATTTTTGTTTTAGTTTGTTTTTAAAAACGGGAACACTTACAAACTTGAAAATTGGTATGTTTATAGTGCATAAGCTATAAAATAATAACAAATAATAAAATTTGGTCAAGCGCGTGTCGAACTCAAAAAATCTAGCACATTAACTTACTGAAATTTCAACTAATACAATTATGTTTATGTGGTGGTACGGAACCCTCAGTGCGCGAGTCCGACTCGCACTTGGCCGGTTTTTTTTTTCTTGAGCTAGATTCACACAAATTTGAATTTTAACTTCTGGTAAAAAATAAAGAAACACGTATTTAAGCATTTCTTAAAAATCACCCTTCAAGGGGGTGAAAAAGGGGATGATTTTTTTCCGTATGTTGGTCCTTAAGTCTTTCATTTTTAAAGGTAGAATTATAAAAATTTGGTTCCGAGCTCATGGTAAAAAATTAAAAATACATATTAAAGAATTTTCAAAATTCATCCCCTAAAGGGGTAAAATAAGGGATGAAAATGTGTATGAAAGTCCTTTGTTTCTTGAGTTAGATTCACACAAATTTAACTTTAAGCTTTTGGTAAAAAATAAAAAAGTAAGTGTTTTAGGATTTTCCAAAATTCATCCCTAAAGGGGGTGAAATAAGGGATGAAAGTTTGTATAAAAATTCCGTCAGTTTTAAAGTTAGGATCTTCAAAATTTTTATTTAGACTGAGGACTATAAATTAAGTTTTATGTGTCTCAGGGTTTTTGAAAATTTTACACCCTAGGTGGTGAAAAGGGGGATGAAGTTGAAACTCCTTAATTTTTAAGTTATATCCACTAAATTTATTATTTAGGAATTAGGGTTGTAATTCTGTGGAACATACATCTCTGTTATTGAAATTCCACCCCAAATTCAACCCCTTAAAGAGGGAAATGGGGTGAAAAAGTCTAAAAACCAATATGAGTATCATTTGTATGGTTTATGGTGTCGCTGATTACGAAAACTAAAACAATTTTGAAATCCAATGTGGTGGACGTGAAATACCATCACCCCCCCGGGGATGGGGTTGGGGTGTGTGATAGGGTTGATATGTCTAAAAATCAATATGGGTGTCGTTTGTATGGTTTATCGGATCGCTGATTACGAAAACTAAAACAATTTTGAAATCTAAGGTGGTATACGTGAAATATCATCATCCCCTGGGGATGGGTGTTGGGGTGCGATAGGGTTAAAATGTCTAAAAATCAATATAGGTGTCGTTTCTATGTTTATATAAGGATAAGGATAGCGGTTAAGACGGCGTTAAGGATAGGGATAGGAGTAGGGTTAGGGGCAGGGATAGGGAGAAGGAGAGGGAGTAGGATGGAGGTAGAGAGAGAGGGAGTGAGAGAGGGTGAGGGAGAGGGAGAGACTGCACATTGTCTGAATATCACGCGGGCGAAGCCGCGGGCACAGCTAGTATAGAATATTTTTTTCGGGTTTAAGCATATGTTTGTATGTGTTTGGCGTTCATAATAAGCATTCTTTAAAAGGGGGCTGCAAATGAAATTGTTTTAAGGTCTCCTAAGTGCGTTCTAATTTGGACACCCCTGTCGAACTAATTATATAAAAAAAAATTACTCATGGTAGCAAATGAAACATTATTAATTTATTTTTTTCATTCCGTTACACCTAGTGGCAGGAGCCCCCTTCTAAATTTGATAAGTTATGCTTGTATCAGGGAACTCCGCTCGTTTTAATCTTAAGTAAGTACAATGCGAATTAATGTAGTCTTTATTGTTTTTCGTTGGTTTAAACCGATTTGTTTGTTCAACAGGAAGTTGCCGCGTGACCCGCGCCTTAGTCCTCCTCCACGGGCGACTGATAGCGGGGCAGATCGCGTGGCGCGACGTGGGGGAGGGCGGCAGCGTGGCCGTGGGGGGGCCGCTCGGGGGCGCCAGGGACGCCGAGGGCGCCAAGCTGGCCGAGCTGAGCGTGGGCCGCTGTGCGCACGGCACTGCTGGTATGTATATGTCCCAGGCAAGTCGTATAATTCGCCGTTCACAAACGGCGGGCAAACTGTTAACGGTCGGCAAAATGTAAAACGGCGCCGGCAGATTGTAAACGGGTTTATCACTGGTGCGCCAGAAACGATTTATGCGCCGTTTTTTGAAATGCCGCGGCATTATGTAGATTGACGAATTATTTATTTCTGCATTTTGTAGAATGCCAAGGCATAATGTAAATTGACAAATTATACAATTTGCTTGCGAAATGTAGATGAATAAGCATTAATTTTAAAAATCCAATTAGACAGTTGCCCATCCAGTGTCTTCAGAGTCTATGGGGAAAAATTTTCATTTGTCCGGATATTCATTGTTTTGACCTATTTTGTAGCAGCACTCGTACTATGAGAACACTTATAAACAGAGAACCTACTCTTGTTATGAACTAAAATCATGTATATAGGGTGACTTTTAATTAGTTCTTAATAGAAAAAGGTATGAATGTACTCATGATACTGAACAACTTTCCAGAAGGAACATAGGTGGAAATACGAAAATCAAGTTTTGACCTCCCATAGAAACTGCATTAGCTGATAGCGTATTTTGTATGGGAGGTCAAATTTGGTTTTTCGTATTTCGACCTATGTTCCTTTGGAACAGTTGTTTAGTATCACAAGTACATGAATACTTTTTGCTATCAAGAACTAATTAAAAGTCACCCTATATTCATGTATCTTTACCGTACAGTGATTGAAATAATTTCTATGTATCTATGTTAGCTTGTAATTGATCTATATAATTTTTTAAGATATTCTTTATTGTAACTAGGCTGTAAGCTCCCCAAATAAAATAAAAATATTTCCATGGTGTGACGTCATCACATTTACTTATATATAAGTACTAGCCCATCGGCACGTTACAATGTCCCCAATTCGTTGGTCCGAAATCTGATGTTTAGGACCAACAAATGTCAGTCGTTGTCAGTCATATTGTCAACATTGGATGCAAATAAACTTACCGACAAAATGGATGTTTTTATTTGAAGAAACAATATACTCTTATTAGTATTATCGTTATTTCTTATTATTGTTTTTGACTACAATAATAAGAAATATAATAAAAATAAATAGCCTAAATCACATATAAACACTAAAAAGTATGTTTTGTTTTTTCCCGCCATATTATTTCCGTTCCGTGTATTTAGTACCGACCGAAGTACTACACAACGTAGTTCACGCGATTTCTCACAGATGGCGCTATTTTTTCTTGTATGGGGAAATTTTGAACCGCTTGTTCCCAAGACCCTATCTTGACTATATAAATGTATGCGTCATCAGTACTTACAATATGTTGGTTCGCAGTGCTCGGCTCCCGCCTGGTGGTGTGCGGCGGCTACGACCGCGCCCGTGTGTTGCGCGCGTGCGAGGCGTACGATCCCGAGCGCAACGAGTGGAGCGCGCTGCCGGACATGCGCACGACGCGCGCCCGCTTCCCGGCCGCCAGGGTCGCCAATAAGCTGTACGTGTTCGGAGGCAGCGATGGACACAACGAGCTTGATTCTGTCGACGTTTATGAAGAGGTTAGAAATTTGTGTACTCTTGCAATTTGTGCCAATGGTCATAGTGTTTACAAAAACGTTAAATCAAAAGTCCTTTAGTTGGCTTGAAAAAGGTCCGTCCAGCTGTGTTCACAGGCACTGATGGACATAACGAGCTTCGGTCTGACGATGTTTATGAAGTGAGAAACTTAATCTCCTTCTAAAAATGTAATTTACTAAAAATCGGTTTCTCTAAGTTAAATTTTAATGTGCTCAAATTCGGATTCAGAAAGATTCGGAAAGACACCGATATTCAGGATATCCGGTAGATACCGGGTGCATATTTCATTTGATATTATTTGTATGAATTTACAAACTTAAGGTGGTACTTATTTAGTCTAGTTAAAGCGTTCGGCTCTTAAGGTGGAGCTTTTGGGTTTGATTCCCGGTGGGGACACTGTCAAACAATAGTAGATTAGTAGCCAAGGGCTGTAAGGCAACAATTGCAGCCCGAGCAGCGAGGGCGCCTATAGTTCGAGGGTGCAATTGATGCGTACACCCGAGCTAACTACTTTGCTTTACATCTCGATTGTGAGGTAAGTAGGTCCTATTACCACCAAATTGTAGGTGACCAATTAGCGCTCTAGGGTAATAATGTAGCTAGAAAAGCCCTAGGGCGGTAAGTAATAAAAAAAAACACTTCACTCTATCAAAATTTAATTACTTACCGCCCTAGGGCTTTTCTAGCTACATTATTACCCTAGAGCGCTAATTGGTCACCTACAAGCCCCATTTGGTGGTAATAAGGACTTACTTACCGAATATGAGAGATGTAAATATAGTTTAATGTGACTTCCCTAGTTTGGTTGGGACATTGCAGCATGAATCGTCTGATTGTCTGAAAAGTTAAGTGATTCCGTGCTTCGCAAGGCACGTTAAGACGTTGGTTCCGGCTACTGTCTACGATAGGAGTGGTTAGTAATGGGCCATGTTGAGGGCTTGGAATGATTCCGTGCTTCGGAAGGCACGTTAAGACGTTGGTTCCGGCTACTATCTACGATAGGAGTGGTTAGTAATGGGCCATGTTGAGGGCTTGGAATGATTCAGTGCTTTGGAAGGCACGTTAAACGTTGGTTCCGGCTACTATCTACGATAGTAGTGGTTAGTAATGAGCCATGTTGAGGGCTTGGAATGATTCCGTGCTTCGGAAGGCACGTTAAGACGTTGGTTCCGGCTACTATCTACGATAGTAGTGGTTAGTAATGGGCCATGTTGAGGGCTTGGAATGATTCCGTGCTTCGGAAGGCACGTTAAGACGTTGGTTCCGGCTACTATCTACGATAGTAGTGGTTAAAAATGAGCCTTGTCAGAGGGCTTGGAATGATTCCGTGCTTCGGAAGGCACGTTAAGACGTTAGTCCCGGCTACTATCTACGATAGTAGTGGTTAGAAATGAGCCATGTCAGAAGGCTTGGGTGGCTCGACATATTATTTTTTTTTTGTTTACTAAAATATCGATTCCCTTTTATGGCAGAATGGTTCATAGCCAAAGCCTATTTTCTAGAATTAAAAATAAAAACTGTCACCTCTCTTAGTGACATGTAATTTTTTTTATATTCTGTGATAGGCTATAACTAAATACCATTCTGCCGCACGGGAATCGATATTTTACGAAAACAAAAAAAAACGTTAATCGCGTTATTTGTTTTTTTTTTTATAAGAACTTAACGACCTACATATCTCTATTTATAGGCCAAGTTTCAAAGGTTCTTACATTTAGGTTTGTGTCGCGAATTCGCATAGGAAATGTATGTGTAAGGTACCTCGAAACTTGGCTCATAGACAGGGATAAGGTCAATAAGCAAAAATAAAAAATATGATTTTTTTTCGGTTGCAAATAATAAAGTTAAAAAATAATTTAGTTTTTGTCAAATATCGATAGGTCGTATGGCAGAATGAAAAGTAGCCATGGCCAGTTAATAAAAAAACTAACAACTGTTCTAAGTAGTCTGTGGTCGGTTTAAACGGCCCATACAAAGCCCTGCCTGCAGGGCCCTGCTTGCAGTGCGCACTGCCAATCGTACTGTGTGTGGTATACAGGGCCGATGTAACGGCGATAATGTCGGCCCGGCATGCCCACACAAACTACGATTAATTTTTAACTAAAACTACTATTAGTTTTTTTTTATGATAGGCAATGATTACTCATCACATTCTGCCATACGACCTATCGATATTGAACAAAAACGATTCTTTTTAAAACCTCGTCATTTATGGCCGAAAAAAATTAGTATTTTTTATTTATCTTTACATCTCTCATATTCGGTAAGTAGGTCCTTATAACCCCCAAATGGGATTTGTCGGTGACCAATTAGCGCTCTAGGGTAATAATGTAGCTAGAAAAGCCCTAGGGCGGTAAGTAATTAGTTTTGAAAGAGTGAAGTGTTTTTCTTTTAATTACTTACCGCCCTAGGGCTTTTCTAGCTACATTATTTCCCTAAAACGCTAATTGGTCACCAACAATTTGGTGGTAATAAGGACCTACTTACCTCACAATCGAGATGTAAAGCAGAGTAGTTAGCTCGGGTGTAAGCATCAATTGCACCCTCGAACTATAGGCGCCCTCGCTGCGCTCGTGCGCCTAAATATCTCGGGCGGCAATTGATGCCTTACAGCCCTTGGCTACTAATCTACTATTAATGATCCTAGCAGTCAGTAAAAATATTCTCTAATATTTAATCTTTTCCCAGGGAGGCACAGCATGGGCGGGCAGATCGAAGCTACCGGTAGCAGCAGCATACTCGGCCGCCGCCAGCGACGACAGGAAAGGAATCATCTACGTGGTCGGCGGCTGGGCCATCGGGCGCAGCTTGCGATCCGTACTCAAGTACGAGCCACTCACTGATATGTGGGTCGAGACTGCTTCTCTCACTACCGGTAAGAATTACACATATTTTTTGTGTCCTTCTATCACAGCTCTGCGAGGTAGCTAGCCTTTAAGCTGGAAAATTCCAACCAACAGGATTGCTCCTTTATTAAGATATTTTTTTTAATGGCATCACATCTCATTATAAGTCGTATTTCGCCAAAGTAAAGAAATTGTTACAAAATTATGGTGAGATCGCCAATGTACAGTGAAAATTTTATTTTCTTCGGTAAAGTTGCTTGTTTTCATGAGTAGAATCACTGGGCTTCGGTTTTGAAACGGATGAAAATTCACGCTGTATGTTTACATAATTATCATAATAATATCCCAAGAAGTTATCAAGGGCCAAATACTCAAACGGTCCAACATTGTTCATGCACGTATATCAGCTGTACTCACATTAAAATCACCAGTCGGAGTCTAGCTAGAGGAACGGTGATAATGAAGCTTAAAAATCAAATTGAAGTTATTGATTATTTATTATTAAAGAAATGTAACAAAAATAAATCATTGATCATCGTCATCATCTATAAATTCAGGAGAATTCGCACACGATTGGGCAAGACATTGGCGGCACATCGCAGAGCACATCAAACCTGCTTTTGGACAGCCACACCAACGTTTGCAGTCCCTACAACCACAGCTGATGAGATGCAGTAACTGGTCAGGTGTAGGGGGTAGCTCTGCTGTTACCGGAATCAAAGATTTGCCACGCATTGTCCATCCCCATTTACATGATGGAAGCTTGTTTCCTATCCAGCGCTTCCTTGTAGATAAACTCGATAAGAGTGCTGCCGTGTTGCGTCTTTGGTGGGTGGTAGAGTTGAGAGCTGAAAATTGTCGTGTTTTTTTATTGTCAATGGGCTTACTCTTGACCTCGATCTAGTCTTGAAGACAGAGATGAGGTCTACGATGGAACGAGCTTGCCCAGAAGAAGCCTTAAAAAAAGTACAATGTGTAGAGGACTGAAACTTGGTTTTCACCAGCATCTCATCACCAACGAGCTTCTTGGCTCTGCGATCTATTGAGTCAAGTGCGGCTAGTTGGTATTTAGCTGAACCGTCCCAAAGGTGACAACAATTCTCCATGCAGGATTGGACTTGGGCTTTATATAAAACTAGAAGCTGTCCAGGGTGAAGTAACGCCTAACCTTACTGAGGATGCCCAGCTTTTTGCCGCAGTTTGGGCTTTTGACTCAATGCTAGCGCCAAAGTCCAGGTTTGCACACAACTTCATGTCAAGTAGCTCGAGGCTGTCGGTAACTGGTACAGTTGTACCTCGTAAAGTAGAAGCCAGATTGAACAGAGTCCTTTTGGCAGTAAACAGACACGCCTGTGTTTTGGTCGCGTTGAAACTCACCAGATTTTTATCACCCCACTCGGAGACACGACTGAAGGTTTAGTTTATTTGTTCTATTGATTGCTTAGTAATACCTAGTTTGTTTCGATTTATTGAAGAGATTCAATACAAATGCTTCTCCAGCACTTGCAATTTAGTCTGGATTAGCTTGAGGGTTATTGAAAATTGAAATGTTTTTTTGCAACTCTGTATTTTGCTTAAACATTGAAAAGTTTTTACTTTTCCTTTTCGGAAAAATGCAGATGTTGTATCACAACCAGACATTGCATGCGCAACAAATGCGTCTTTCAGGTTTCCTAAGTTTTGTTGGATTTCCCCAATATTGTTGTATTTAGGCACAAATAATATAATACTATACTAGTACAGATGCCTCACGTCATACAACGAATTTGTGCCGAAAATTGTTCGGGCTATTTTTTCCATAAGGTATTTTCTTAGAATAAATTGATATCTGGATGTTAAAATTGAATTAATGTCATAGTTTACACCTTTACCTGCCAACCTAGTAGTAACATTTAGTTTAATTATTAGAAACAAAAGGGCCAAATGAATTCGGGCTATTTACTCCGTCGAAAAAACCGTAGTACGGAATGGGACCCCATGATTTAGGTAACCGGTTACCACTTCCCGGTTATAAATGTTTGAAGCGGTTTGATTATATCTTGCTGTCATATTGTTAAGATATCCGTATCGTAGCGACAATAGTATCAAAAGTATTAAGTACAAACAATTCTATTGCGGTTTCGGCAATGAGTGTATCTGCATCATCTTCAGATTGGTACACGACCATTTGGTTGGCTCGTAACTTTTGTGTCAATATAAAAAAAAATACGATTTGAATTTTGAACATGAGTATTAGTCGACTGATACACAACCATAGAGGTCGCACCTAATAATGGTACTGCAGTCTGTCCTTTTGCAAGCTACAGAAGGACATACTGCAGTACCATTGCTCATTAAGTTTGAATCACGAGCAAGTGAAGGATTCTAACGACTGAATAACGACCGAAGGATTGAATCACGAGCGTAGCAAAATGCGAGCAAATGTATTAAAAATTGTATTGTTTGCAGGTCGATCTCAGTGCGCCGCTGTGGTATGGGAGGGATCTCTATGGGCGCTGGGTGGCTGCGACGCGTGGCACTGTCTTGCCACCACCGAAAAACTGGATCTCGATACTATTAACTCGCAGTGGACACCTGGTAAGCGGTTTTTATAAGATTCCGCGAGTTTCGCCAAAGTATTTTTTATATTTTCCTAAAAAATTGAGAAAATTCCAAGAAAAATTGTCTTTTTGTTTATATTCTATCTTTAATAATGGTTGGGATATTTAAGATTAACGTCGTCTTCGATCGACCGGCTGAACCGTTTCTGTTGTATTATATCTGACGGCATGTAGCGTCACTTTCGATTCTTTTGAATATTCCAAACTTTTCGTATTCATAATTTCCACATGCTAAGTTGTATCATTAAGTCCCTCTTTGAGGAACGGGTAGTAGTAATGTGCGGGTACTTGCTTGCCTGATAGTTTTATAAATTGTTTTGTTCTTCTTCTATCGTGTCGATGGCAACAGTCATAATTTTTAGACCAGTATTTGGCAACGCAGATAGCATTTGGTTTGCCTTGTACAGATCCTTTAGCGAGCATTTTGTAGAGCATGATGCACATGCTGTGAGGTGCGACATAGTTTTGATATTAATCTCATTCTGTTTTCACCTGACCAAATGACAATTCAGGGACAGGAAACCCTCCAGAAGTTCAGTAAAATGCGTGGTACTTAAGAGGGGATTTACCATAGTCAACATGCTTGTAAGCGTTGCGGCTGGCGACCACTGTTCAGTATGTAAGATGGTAAGATACACAGAAAGATGCTGCTGCTCATCCTCCGGTTATTATGCCCTTAGTCGACTCTTACGACACCCACGGGCAGAGATGGGTTGGTACTATTCTTTGCCGGCACTAAACGGGATTTCCCTGGTATACCTATATGTTATATTCTGTGTTTAGTGAAGAATGTAATGTTTCCCAGGCGTCCCACTGCCGACAGCGCGGCGGTCGGTGGGCGGCGCGGTGTGGCGCGACATGATAGTGTCGGGGGGCGGGTCGGACGGCGCCGCCTCGCTGCGCCGCGTGGAGTTCCTCAAGCGGGGCGCCGCCAGCTGGGGCGCCGGGCCCGCCCTGCGCCGCGCGCGCGCCGCTCTGGGGCTCGCTGGGGTGGCCGGCGCGCTCTATGCCGTCGGCGGGTTCGACGGGAAGGTACGTGATCATAGATTTATATAGTCAAGATAGGGTCGGGAACAAGCGGTTCAAATTTCCCCATACAAGAAAAAATAGCGCCATCTGTGAAAAATCGCGTGAACTACGTTGTGTAGAACTTCAGTCGGTGCTAAATACACGGAACGGAAATAATATGGCGGAAAAAACAAAACAAACTTTTTACTCTTTATATGTGATTTAGGCCTGGTTTTTCAGTTTCATTAATTGGATAATAGTCAAAAACAATAATAAGAAATAACAATAATAATCATAAGAGTATATTGTTTCTTCAACTAAGAACATTCCATTTTGTTGGTAAGTTTATTTGCATCCAATGTTGACAATATGACTGACATTTATTGGTCCTAAACGTCAGATTTCGGACCAACGAATTGGGGACATTGTAAAGTGCCGATGGGCTAGTACTTATATATATGTAAATGATTTTGTTATGTTTATTTGCATCCAATGTTGACAATATGACTGACAACGGCTGACATTTGTTGGTCCTAAACGTCAGATTTCGGACCAACGAATTGGGGACAGTGTAACGTGCCGATGGGCTAGTACTTATATATAAGTAAATGTACGGGAAGGTACGTGATGCGAATAATGCCATGATGCGGTACAAAGTAAATAGTCCAATAGTTGCTCAAGCGCGGCGCCGCCAATTGGAGCCCCGGGCCGGAACTGCACAAGGCTTCTACTCGTTTTTTTATATGTATAATTTGGCAATCGTAAACCCATTTTGGGGACATTTCAGCCAAAGTCGTGTTCTAAAGTATGATTCAGCTTTAAGAATATTAACTGAAACTTGAAGATCTAAAATATTGCGGACCAGAAAAATACACAATGCTCTCCTCATAAATGGATAGTAAACTCTACGAATTTCCTTGACATTTTGAGACGACACAAACGGGGCCAGCACACGAGATCACTTTAAATCTTCATTAGCTGCGCACTTCGTAGTAAATTTACTGCATAATATAGTCGGCTTTAGGCTACTGTGGTCCTGCTTGATGTTGCAAAATCTGCGACCTCTATACGCATTTCAACCCATGTCCTTCGGATTGTGACTGTGGACATCATCAGTTCAGCGATCCGCGAGCTACAACATTTTTGTGACGTGTGATTTGTGCTTCAAACTTCGGTAGCGAATCGGTCCGACTGGCCTCCCAGAAGCGGGAATCACCAGTTTGATTGAGAAGGAATATCGCACATACCGAGGCTAGAATACGGTCACACTGAACTACCAACATCAACAGGCAAACAGCCACCGCAACAGGCAAACAGCCACCTCAACAGGCAAACAGCCATCTCAACAGGCAAACAGCCGCAACAACTACTCTTATTGAACATCTTCTGCAACAATGGAAGAAAAACTGGAACAGTTCCTTACGCGCCAGCAAGTCATCGCTGAGGCCATAAGGAAAATCGGAAGCAACTTCAGCAAGGATAGCGCACACCGCAAAACATCCAGCTACTTACAGGTGAGGTTAAACTCGCTCAACGCTCTTTGGGAGGAGTTTGACTTAAACAACACTGTGCTGCAAGGCCTGGAAGACAAAACAGACGACTACTTTACCTCCCAGGCTTACCAGAGGGTTCAAGCTGACTACGAGCTCATCCGAGAGAAGCTGATAACATGTCCGCCGTACGACGCCACTGGCAGCAAAAAGAACGACGAGACTGAAACAGGAGGTTTGTCCAAGTCGGATGAACTATTAACACTGCAAAGTACCAATTTTCGAGCGTTTTCCCGTTTACTTCGCAACCTTAACATCGACAACCTCACCGACAAATGGGATATCGAAGACAAACTTCAAACACTCCAGTCGCGGTGGAAGGCCATCGACGACATACACTGGCAAATAGATAACATTTTGATCGGCAGCAACGTTAAGTATGAGATGGAGTTCTCGACAAACGAAAAAATTTATGAGGAATATAAGCGACAGCTCAGTCGTAAACTGAACAACACCATACAACTGAATGAAAGTGCCCCAAAAATCGAGATACCCATTTTTATCCGGCTCGAAGGACCAAAAAATTTAAGAGCAGTTTGCCCTTACACTTGAAAATGTTGATGTTGTTGTATGTATCGAAGAGTACGGGATGTTAAAGAAAACTTATTGTGTCCGTCTACTTCGAGAGCGTTTATTACACACACTCAATTAGGTTACATGTCGAACGCTTCATTAGCGAGTCAGCATATTACAAAAATACCTAATACAATAAAATGTAGAGCGTGCTCGTACAGTTGCGCAGATTCGAATCCTGCCTGTAGTTGTGAAAATTTGCGATTTTCTACTTTATACATTTATCCGAACACAGGAATTTTTAAAATAATTTTCAATTCTACGTGGTGTTACCAATTTTCGACTTGAATTATATTTATAATAATAGACTAGTTGAGCTAGTACAGCTAATGTTTACTAGGTGGCAGCACTAACGCAACGTTGAAATGCGTATAGAGGTCGCAGATTTCACAACATCACGCAAGACCACAGTAGCCTAGGTGGTAAAGCATCTCCGGTACTGACGGAGAAAACGCAGGTAGGACTGTGACACTCCGCATAGTAGGTATGCGACGCGGCGCGGGAATGCGTCTGCCCAATGCAGTCGATTTAACTTTTCTTTATGTCATCTTAAGCTTATGGCGGCAAAATAAGTAAGTAAGCATTTGCATGTTTGATTGAACAATATTACATACCTACTTGCATCTCGCTTTACGGCCATAACCCACCACCCTCACGCCTTAAGAGCCGTCACAGTTTTATCACCATGCCGCTCGATTTAGATCCATCCAAGGCTAGGGTAGAACTGTGGTCAAAAAGGTACCCTCCTGACAACATTCATATCCCAACTGCCGAAAAGCTGCCACCAGGTCACGATCTTCCTTGGTCCATATGGAAGTCACTAAACAGACTGCGGTCGGGCGTTGGCAGGTGCGGGGAACTCATGAAGAGGTGGGGCTTCTCTGATAACGACAAGTGTGAATGCGGTATTTTGCAAACCATGACACACTTGCTGTCGTGCCCTACTTCTCCAGTTTCCTGCACTCGGAGAGACCTTTTTGAAGGCAACCAAAAGGCTATTGATGTGGTTACCTTTTGGGCTAAGCGTTTATAGTCAGTTTTGCCATTGACTCGAAAAGAAGAAGAATCTCGCTCAGTATCTCATAAAGTAACAAAATCATCGCCTTAACCCACCTGTCCGCGATCACTCGCGATTTAAAAACGTGTCCTAAGCGGTACACTGCAAGTATGGACTTCATGCTTAGACCGTAAGGTTGAAATTTGTCGGCACCCCGCCTGGGAATGACGGATCTGTAAACGTTAGTTTACTATTATTTAATCTGTGTTATTCAACTTTGTAGATTTATCCGAACACAGAAAGTGATAAAATAAAATAAGTCGGCGTCTAATCTGCCTTACAGCTGAAACTAACATCAGACTTTTGTTCCAGGAGTTCCTATCTTGTGTGGAGGTTCTCTACTCTCCGGACGGCGAGTGGACCACGCTATGTGCCCCGCCCGCTATCGGCGCGCCCGTGCCCGCCCCTACAGAACAAGAGGACCCGAGTCCTACGGTCAGTACGGTCACCTCTACCGCGAGTGTCGTAAGAGGCGACTAAGGGCTTAAACGGTGGTTGGGCACCAACATCTTTTTGTGTATCGTACCATCTTACTTTTTTTTTACTTCGAACAGCTGGGCCTGATGGAAAGTGGTCACCACCGCCCATAGAGCCCGCTGTCTTATTAGCGGCATAGCTTGACACTAATAAGAGAGTAAAGCACGTTACCCCCCCTGAGAACTAAGATGGTGTGTCTCGTGTGCCGTAATTTCGCTGGATCCCTCACCCTTCCAACCGAAACACTGCAATACAAACACTGCTTTTTATATACTGCGGTCACTAACAACAGCGGTCGCCAGCCGCAACGCTTAAAAGCGTGGTGACTGTGGTAAATCCCCTCCAAAGTACCACGTTTTTTTGCTGGAGTTCTGGTGGGAGCTCCATGTCCTGCAGTGGACGTGTCCGTGGATGTTTCGACGATATAATGTTTACTCTGCGGTCAGTACCTTATTCTTTATGGCTCAGGAAATATCTGCTGTATAAGAACTTCCCACCAGGCAAGACTTGCAGAAAAAACCGGCCAAGTGCGAGTCGGACTCGCGCACTGAGGGTTCCGTACCACCACATAAACATAATTGTATTAGTTGAAATTTCAGTAAGTTAATGTGCTAGATTTTTTGAGTCCGACACGCGCTTGACCAAATTTTATTATTTGTTGTTATTTTATAGCTTATGCACTATAAACATACCAATTTTCAAGTTTGTAAGTGTTCCCGTTTTTAAAAAGAACTAAAACAAAAATAGCCTCAGCGACCATCCAACTTGACCCCTCTCTTATATGAATGTTCTTGAAACGGGAGCTCACCACAATTGGTTACCATTAGTTGTGAGAAAAGTTGTAATATTTAATGATTTCAGACTTTTCCCATTATTTGTACTGTGAGGCCTAGCTTCTTCCCAAATTTCATAATTTTAGGTCAACGGGAAGTACCCTGTAGGTTTTGCATTTTTGAATAAATGTATGGAGATGAGGACATAAAATGCCATATCTTTTGATTGCGTCGTTGTAAAAAATTTAAATTTTCAGATCTTGTGTGGTTCGTGGATCCTAATATATGGTATTAATTTCAACTTGATACCTTTACCCGTTTGTGAGATAAAGGGTCTTGACAGACAGACAGACAGACAGACGGACAACAAAGTGATCCTATAAGGGTTCCGTTTTTTTCCTTTTGAGGTACGAACCCTAAAAATATCTATACATGAGTTCATGAAAGAGTCTGGTGTTTTGTAAACAAAATCATAACGTCAAATTCATGTAAAATCTGTTAAAAATTTAGATATTTCTGACTTTCTGTATGTAAAACGTTTCCGAATGTGTTCGTGTAACTGTAGATAATTTTTTTCTTAACTGAAGAATGTTTGTTTACAAAACATCTGACTCTTCCTGAGTTGGTTAAAGATTTTTTTTTTTTAATATTGATGAAAGTGGATAAAACAGCATGACTTATGCTGTTTTATCGTACCCTTTGACTTGATATATTTGGCAATTAAGATTTTTTGGTTGATAGACATTTACAACCTCATTTAAATGAGTTCTTATATGTACCTCTGAAATAGTTTTCTTACCTCCCTATTCTCTTGAGTGACCACGACAGCTTCGTGATCCGAAACAAAGAGTAACTACCACTCAGCCACGGCTTTTTTTTTCCCACATGGCGCCACTTTGTTTGTGAAGTGACGTAGCTTTTAATTTAATTGACGTCATAAAGTTATCAAAGGATCCTAATAATAGGTCTTTACCTATGAAATTGCTGAAATTTTCTTACAGATTAATGAGATCATAATTCCTGTAATTCTAATGCTATTTTTTTTTTCATTTGTCTCATATTTGAAAGTTGACTTCAAGGTTATAAATTTACGCATAAAATAAAGTTTTTATTTTTAGTTTGATATATAAAATTAAAGGTTCGAAAATTGTTCGTCTTAAATGTCGTCCGATTTCATCATTAGATTTGTTATACTTTTTTACAGATAGTATTTTTTGAAAATTAAATTTAAGCTTCTGTGAAAATGCAAAAATGTTAGTAAGTACTGAAAATTGAGTTTACCTAAAATTCGCCATACAAAACGGCAGTTTCATAGGTAAGGACCTATTATGAATAAAGTATACTTTGACTTCCCCGTTCACGTGTGGTGCCGGTAAAGAATAGTACCAACCCATCTCTACCCGTGCGTGTCGTAAGAGGCGACTAAGGGTTAATTAACAACATATCCTTCAACATCCTTCTGTGTATCGTATCATCTTACATTCTGCGGTCACCAACAACCACGGTCCATGGTGCCAGCCGTAACGCTAACAAGCATGGTGACTATGGTACTTCCCGTCCACATTGTTTTAGCAAAAGCTGGAATTTTGCGAGGAGTTCTCTGTCCTGTAGTGGACGTATCTTGGGATGTCATGATGATGATACTTTGAATCCTCCAAGAGCTTGCTCCACGCGAAGTGAAATACTCATAACCCACCTTTTTTGCTGTAGTCGGGTGAATAAGTAATGTTATCTTTTTCAGGAGCGGCTAGAAAACGGTACCAGTGGAACATCCATCGCGGCTAACTGAACCGCTTCTATAGATAAAATATATTTTTCTAGGCTTGGTGGCAAGTATTATTATTAATATTAACATAGACAATTAATAAGAGAGGAACGAATATCCCCTACTTAAAATCATGACTCACAAGAGCGTAAAACAAGATGGCGCTGATACGTGGAATCGATAGGTTTGATACTTGATAGTGTTAAACGCCTGTGTTGAAAAAAAAAAACTGTACGTTTTTAGAAGGATTCGTGACAGCACTTATTTTATGGAGAGACTATGCCTCCTTGTGTATTATACTATAAGGTCCTAATTAAATTGTGAACGTAATTTTAACCACTTAGAACCTTTGAGCTGACAATTTCTCCATTAGCAATCCTATTGCTCGGAATATTCAAGCTCATAGCTTAGTTTCCTCGTACAGCTTTGATGGATAGGCACCCTTACTAAAGTAAGGCCATATTAATAGGTCAGGTAACAGCTGTCAAACGTATGAAAAAATATGACGTGCAAAGAAAAATCAACCGTATGTTGGTGTTGAGGAAATGTCAAAATAGACTTTTAGAAAAATGAACTTTTAGTTTGGGATTAATAGTCCTCTCTTATTATCTCGTCCATGATATTAGCAATATAATTAGGTTATATAATAGTTATTTATTGCGCCCTTTGTAGGCAACAGCCTTTAAAAGTAATAAATTGTAACTGGCTACCTCAGAGATGGCAATTTTTTCTATCACGCGTGCACAATTTGACGGGTCAAAGCATAATTTCAAATATTATTTTATTCCATATTATATTCAAGAATAAAATATTCGATGATTATTGACACAAATTTTTCGGGAATATATAAAAAAATGTGTAACATGAGTGTTTATATGTATATTTTTGTATTTTTGATGTAAATAAAACACGCTCGGCATGGACATGGACACTAATATTTTAGAATTCAACATATAAAATCAAGAAGAATCAAAGAGAGTCTACTTTATCCAAGTTTCATTAATCCTTTTTAACTTAACCAAGGACAAAAATATTACGGGCTCAAAATAAGATTATGAATATGATATAAAAAATACTTTAAATTTTCATTGATACACAGTTGCATTCAAGATTTTATCGAAAAAGTGTCCCCGTTTTCGTGTATTCCATACACAGAAGAATAAGTATCATAGAAGGCGGTTTAAAGAAAAGATTCGTCATAAGGTTAGTGTAGGCAACGAAGCAGTTGACCCCAACATAAATTTCTCAGGCAGATTTTATTTGACAGGATGATAAAGAATCATGAAGTAAATGTAAATTCAAAGTATAAAAAAAAATTCGCAAAAAAAAATTTTCATACATTTTTTGTAATTTTTGTATGGAAAAATTAAAAGTACCGATTTATTTTTTGGATTTTTTTATAGAAGGTTTGTCTCATATAGTGTAATACCCCAGCAAAGTTTCATCGACTGAGGATTTAATGCGGGGGTCTTCATACAACGAACCGCTTCGTTGCCTAGACTAGGTAGTGAAGGCGTCGTTTTATTAATTTGGTAGGGTAATTTTGAATAAGTATTTCATAATAATAATAATTTATTAAAAATACTACAACGGTCAAGAATTGTTAGTAAAGGTACCTATCCTATGTTAGTAACCTATCTACATAAAATAGCTTCTATACGCCTCCAACAATTTAGTGAGATGGCACATGAGTCATATCTTACAGCAATGGTATTTAGAATGGTGTTGGAACTAGCCCTCACCCTGCAGAGCAACGAGGCTGCTCGCTGTGCGTGCGGCCGCAAACATAACTAAAGCACTGCAGTAGCTAGGCAGCCCCATCAATATTCTGCCTGCTTAGCACGCTCCCCAAGAGAAAATATATCTCGGAGAAATGTCACTTTAATTGGGGAATTATGTCATCTAATTCTATCACCTCCAAGCGCGAAGAAATGTCAGTGGAGGAAAATGTTTAGCAAATCCACAAATTACGTTTTTGATATTTTAGACAGAGATAGCTTTACACACTAATACATGTAGCCGTCCTTGTCTTTCAAAATGTGTCGCACTGCACGGATGTCAAAAAAACATGACCATAATCTATGGGCCTAGATAAACTGACAACTGCCTTTGGAGCCTTGAAACACAGGCAACTTCTGCTTAAATGGAGGCTCCAATCTATGTTATAGTTAAGAAAACATGTCTACAGAAATAAAAACAATTATTTTTTTTTTTTTTTAACTGCAGCGTGCTAAGGCGGCTGAATCCATTGTTGTACTGGACACGCAACGCGCTTATGGTCTTTTGCGTGAAGTTGGTCCACAGGCTGCACGTGTAGATAATGCTCGATGATGATGTGACCTTGCAATTTGGGACATACTGCCAGATGTCATGTCGTCATATTGTAAAATAAATTAACACGGTTTCTGTTCCGAGCGAAGCAAAGAGGTCCAATATATAGATATTCCACACATCCGCACAAAGCGCTTTAAAACATCCTTCATAATGCGCACGGCTAAGGAGTGGAATTCTCTGCCTGCATCTGTGTTCCCGAGCTCTTACAACCCGAATCTATTTAAGTCGCGAGTGAATAGGCTTCTTCTGGGCAAGCTTGTTCCATCGTCGACCTCAAGGCTAGATCGAGGTCAAGAGTAAGCCCATACATAGTAAAAAAAAAAATCCTTCAGCCCTCTCGAGACTCTTTTTTATGGTGCCATTTTTGAGCAGTTATCGTGCATCTACCATAAATGACCAAAGACAAAGGTTAGTTCGATAGTATTTGCCTAAAACAAAACGCAAAATCGGTTATAAAATCTGAAAAATCGGACAATCATGTATTATGTTATGAATATCTTGGCCTCTTCCATACAAAAACTTTACAGCCTTAGTCGTCTAAAGTTTTGTATGCGTGTGATAGAAAAATATCAAAACTACATGCCTTTAAAAAAGCATTTTTATAACTGTCGTACGCAATATATTGTATATATGGCTAGCTCTTTTGTACCTATACATTTGTTTTTAGTTTTAAATTACCTATTGTATGTAATATGGTACCGTTTGCAAAAACAACTTAGGAAATTTTCGCAAGTTTATTTATGCGGATAAACTTTTAAATTTCATTTTCTATATCCATGTTACTCAGAAAATGAAATTGAACAAGAGAGGTGGAAAAAGATTTTTGTAGTTGTATACGATAAGCTGACCGTACATATTTTGTACGGTAATCTACTAATTCAAAATTTTGATTTATAGAAATTTGTATAATGTATGGAACGTACATTTTAATATGGTTTTATGGTGTTTTATAAGGTTTTTAAGCAACTAACACTTGTATTCTTCTAAAAGAACTTTTAACAAATTAACAGGGTATTAAACGTAACTTTATTTTGAACTCTACTAACAATTTATAAAAAGGCATTTTATATGAATTGGGGACTAAAATATCTTTTATTTATTATATTTGCAAGAGTGGTGCTTACTAGGTTCCTGTGATATCGGAGAGGTTCGGTATCGGCCATGACGGCCTTCGTGTCACAGTGACTAAAAATATTTTCACTGTATTGTCCTTAGTGTGACAGTGAAATCACTTTGTTGTCACTGTCACACCTAAGGCTGTCGTCACTGTCACACTATAGAGGTACATTTTATAACTCTCCCTACCTCTTCGCAATGTTTTTTTTAATAAAAAGACAAAAAGTAAAACAAAATTACTTTAAAACAAACATCAGCATTGGTAATCCAATTCTGATGTTTGTTTTTACAGTAATTTTGTGTCGACCTTTTTTGTCTCTTTTTGGTAACCCAAAACAAATTTGTCCTTTTGGTAATTTTAACTGGTCAATCTCTTTTTTCCGTGTTTTTCCTTTGACTTAAGATTGGCTGGAATGGTTGTTGCCTTTTATAACGACCGATTGCCATATTTTTGTATAAAATGAAGTTTACCAATTTTGACTATAAAGAGATAGTTGTAATATTTTGCGGTGAAATGTACTACTACTTCGGGAGAAGTCATTACGGCCTTAGTAGTGACAACAAAGTATTTTTATTGTGTTGTCTTTAGTGCGACAGTAATATGACTTTGTTGTTCACTGTCACACTAAGTTTATTATCACTGACATTTTTATACAATTTTGCGGTGAAATGTACTACTACTTCGGGAGAAGTCATTACGGCCTTAGTAGTGACAACAAAGTATTTTTATTGTGTTGTCTTTAGTGCGACAGTAATATGACTTTGTTGTTCACTGTCACACTAAGTTTATCATCACTGACATTTTTATACAATTTTGCGGTGAAATGTACTACTACTTCGGGAGCAGTCATGACGACGTTACAGAGACAATATTTTGTCACTGTATTGTCGTTAGTGCGACATTGACATCACTTTACTGTCACTGTCACACTAAAGACCTCTTTATTCTCTTCTTTTTATTGACCGAAATGGTGTAAAAATGTACCTGCATTTTTGTACCAATACAGAGATAGTTGCAATATTTTGCGGTGGAATCTACAACTACTTCGCCATCGCAGAAACCTGCTAAGTGCCTGAACTTGTAACTTTACTAAAAGTGCATTTATTATAATAATAACATGACTAACTATTCAAATACTGTTCTTTTTGCAAACGGTTTTTATAAACGCAAGACTGCGCTTAGTGGCAGTCAGGAGAAAGTCAAGCTTGACTGTAGCCTCTACGGTTTTTGATATAATGTACAAAATCCATTGAGTTTAGCCTGATTTTGTCTTGACTGTACCGTACAGTTCAGTGAAAAAAGAAACTTCATATAGACAGTGTTCTTTTTGGGCCACTTCTCTATTTGTAAAGTCGAAATAATGTACCTTGATTATAATGACAGTTGTGTGACTGCAGGACGGAGCGATGCGAATATACAAGGTGTAACAGAAAGGGTGAACCCTGAAGGATGTGATTCCGACTATGAAACTGAACAACTTTCACTAAGGAACATAGGTCGAAATACGAAAAAAATATTTTGACCTCCCATACAAACTGTTTGTGTCAAAAATTTTTTTTGTATTTCTACCTATGTTCCTTAGGGAAAGTTGTTCAGTTTCATGGGCAGAATCACATCCTTCAGGGTTGATATACCCTTTTTGTTACACCTTGTATTCGGGCGACAGAGAAGACACGTTTCTCTTCGTCGTACTCTCTATTTCAATCAAGGTACGTTATTTTGGCTAGGTCACACTCCAGACGCTGCATTTAAAAAGTGGAATATTACTTCGAATTAAAAATAACAAATTTGTTATGAAAAGCGATTTGCCAATCTGCCTTTAATTTTGAGTCTTTAGCTGCGGGGGGCATATTCGTCAACGTAGTTCATACGTTATATCATCGTTTTCGCTTTTTATTGTTTTTAGGGTTCCGTACCTCAAAAGAAAAAAACGGAACCCTTATAGGATCACTTTGTTGTCCGTCTGTCTGTCTGTCTGTCTGTCAAGACCCTTTATCTCACGAACGGGTAAAGGTATCAGGTTGAAATTAATACCATATGTTAGGGTCCATGAACCACACAAGGTCTGAAAATTTAAATTTTTTACAACGACGCAATCAAAAGATATGGCTTTTTATGTCCTCATCTCCATACATTTATGCAAAAACGGAAAACCTACAGGGTACTTCCCGTTGACCTAAAATTATGAAATTTGGCAAGAAGCTAGGTCTCACAGTACAAATAAAGGGAAAAGTCTGAAATCATTAAATATTACAACTTTACTCACAACTAATGGTAACCAATTGTGGTGATCTCCCGTTTCAAGAACATTCATATAAGAGAGGGGTCAAGTTGGATGGTCGCGGAGGCGATTTTTGTTTTAGTTCTATTTCAAAAACGAGAACACTTACAAACTTGAAAATTGGTATGTTTATAGTTCATAAGCTATAAAATAACAACAAATAATAAAGTTTGGTCAAGCGCGTGTCGGACTCGAAAAATCTAGCACATTAACTTACTGAAATTTCAACTAATACAATTAATTTAATTGATTATGTGGTGGTACGGAACCCTCAGTGCGCGAGTCCGACTCGCACTTGGCCGGTTTTTTTTTCTTTCTTCAATCTCTGAGAGCGAAAGACAAATAAACAAGCTTCTTTTCTCAATGAACGAAGATATACGTATAGTTATCTACATTTTTTGTAGGGCTAGCGGTGTATCTGATGTTGTATTACATTTTCCAGTATTTTATATAAAAACACCCAGTATTTAATTCTACTGCCCAGATTGCGTTGCAAAATCTTCCTTCCATTTACTGTTGGCTGCATTGAAAGTGACTGACCAATCATAAGCGCAAGTTTACATTACGCGATGACGGTGATCTCGGATTGGTTATTCTGTATCAGTACTGCCAACGTGATAGAAAGCGTGACATTAAGGCTCTGTCCATTACAAGAGGTAAAGAAAATATGAAGAATACAATGTCGACCAATGAAATTGCTTCCTTTTCCAATAATGTGATAAATAAGCGATCTTTTTTGAATTTTTCTCTACTGTAATGTACAGAGAGCCTAAAAGCCGTTTCTTTTAATTCCCAACGACAGTCATTCACAGGTTTTATTTAATGTTACTATAAATGTACTAAAAATAGAATGTTTGTTACACTGTCGTTAGGTTTAATTTTATGTCCGATTCTTTTTATATTGTTAGTTTCCGCGTAGCTACAGCTTGTTCAATAAATAAGTTACAACGATATACGTGTTAGTGGAATAAGCGAAACCCTCATACACCCCAACTGATTTTAATTAAAATAAATCCATTCCCGTAAAAAAATCTTTTAAAAAAGATAGATATTGTTATTTTAAAGTTTCATCGTTGTTCTAGTTAACGCACTTCGCGCACGCCACGCCCACTTGCCTCCCCTCCTCACCGCTCATGAACCGCGCGGCGCCGGCCGCCAGCGCGCGTATCCACAGAAATATTTAGAATAGAAGCGGCAAAAATTTAAATATCTAAAATTAAAACAAATTACCATTATCAAAAACACATTAAATTGATTCTACTCTCGATTCTGAACATACTATTTTCTTAGTTTCGCTTATTCAGTTATTTCGTTGTATAATTAAATTATTACCTGCACAGACAATTTGCTTACAGCGCAACTGTTTACTTCCGAAATGTGTCTCTGCTATTTGTTGTTCACGCGTCACCGTGGTGAGTTAGACAGAGTCTCTAGATTGTTGTATTTTAGATCTAAACGTAAAGCAACAAGGTCTGTATTTCATTGTCGTTTAAAATCATTTAAAGTCTGCGTTAGGTTCCGCACTATGCTAACGATTATTCGATGTACTTTTTATTGGTCAAACTGTAATGAAGTGTTTTTGTGTATATTATGTATTTGTAAAGACTCGCTCATAAATCGTCAAGAAGAGTATTTATGTTCAATCCAATTCCAAACTTTTATACTGATATTTTTATGATGAATGCAAGAATATGTAAAAAGAAACCGATTTCGAAAATGCATTGTGACCTTGAATATTGAAAGATAATCGGTTTAGTTCCTACGAATGTTGCCAGATAACTTTTTATGTAAATAAGTATGTAAAAGTAATTTCGCTTATTGAAAAAGCACTTGAACATAAAATACTCTTGTAAGGTTGCTCCGAGCGTCCAGTCGAATTACCGAAAGTAAAAATAGTCCCACTCAGTAATACCTATTTGTTAGTCCTATTAAACGAGCAATATTTGTATATATGTATTTGTAACCGGTTTCTCGAAAACAGCTTCAACGATTTCGATGAAACGTACTATACAGGGATTTTCGGGGGCGAAAAATCGATCTAGCTAGGTCTCATGTCTGGGAAAATTCCTTTTCCCCGTGTTTTTAAGCATTTGCGTTTTAAACAAAAACCTACAGCGCCATCTGTTGGCGGGTAGCATAGCTTGCACACCCGATAATATTTTAATGTTGAGGCGGCTATTATAGAGCGAAGCTCGGTTGCCCATGTACTACCTATTTATTAGTCCTATTCTGTTAAACGAGCAATATTTGTATATATATATTTATAACCGGTTTCTCGAAAACGGCTCTAACGATTTCGATGAAATTTACTATACAGGGATTTTCGGGGGCGAAAAATCGATTTAGCTAGGTCTCATGTCTGGGAAAGTTCGTTTTCACCGTCTTTTTAATAAATTCTTTGCGCGTTTTAGTGCGTTTAAGAAACTTACAGCGCCATCTGTTGTTGAGTAGCATAGCTTGCTCACCCGATGATATTGTCAGGTTGAGGCGGCTATTATAGAGCGAAGCTCGGTCGCCCAGGTATACGTCGCACAAAATAACTTTGGCCCTGTCATTGATGCGCAGAAGTCAAAAATGTGCAAAAATGGGCCATTTTTTTCTTCTGCGCATCAATGACAGGGCCACAGTTATTTTGTGCGTCGTATACTACAATTTTAAATGTTAATTCGTTTGCCAATATAAAGAGAGTTGGAAGGGTACTAAAACTATGGGTGTACTGAAAAATCCCTCTCAATTATGAGATGAGCCATACAAATTTTAGATATTGATTGCAATCTCAGACTTGAGATGGATTTATCAATACGACGCTTAGGGTTGCCATCATGTTTTACGAAAACGTTTTGACAAAGACTGGCGCTCTAATTTATTTTGCTTACAACCAGTTGCACAAAGCGTCTGTAAAGTTAAAGTTTCTTTAAATCTATTGTTGTCACTTTCTTTGTCAACAGAACAGAAATAGTCAGCACGAGACTTAAAGCAGCTTTAACATTAAAAATAAATAAAAAAAAGACGCTTTGTGCAACTGGCGGTTAGGCTCCCAAGAATTGGCTTCGAAATCCGCTATCAGCTGATAGAATTTCTATGGGAAGAGGATTTTTTCGCCAAGTTCCTTGTACAAAGTGGCAGATTCTTCCCTGGCCCATATCACTGGAAGTCACTTAATAGACTGCGATCGGGAGCTGGCAGGTGCGGAAAACTGAAGAAGAGGTGGGGCTTATCTGATAACGACAAGTGTGAATGCGGCATTTTGCAATCCATGACACACTTGCTTTCGTGCCCTACCTCCTCAGTTTCTTGCACCAAGGAGGACCTTTTTGAAGGCAACCAAAGAGCTATTGCTGTAGCCACATTTTGGGCTAAGTTACTATAAAATCATTTGCCATTGATACGAAAAGAAGAAGAATAGGTACCCTTTTTCCTTCACGTGGTATCAGAAAAATCTTTTATTCGAAGGTATGAAGCCCCCTTGACTGGACGCTCAGCGCAGCTATTCACTGCTAGGTTAGGCCTAGAGTAGGGTCCATTTTTAAAAAGACATTAGATATAAGTTCTTTCTTCGCGCCGAACTGGTACAAAATTAAGGTGTTACTATAATTATACAATTGACGTATGTCATCAAATTTAAAGGACTTATAGTAATTTCGATTGTATAGATCTGGTATCACCTTATCAAAACTAGGCGCGGCGCGATGAAACATATCGTGTACCTTTATTTGAATAAAATACGTTTTATGTCGGTATAGATTTGAGTTTTATTTTATTCTTACGACTCGTCCTTTAATAAAATTGTTATAGAAACATCTTTTAAAAACTGTAGTAGCTTAACTAAGCTTCTACATTTGATTTTGAAGTCATATGAAAAGGAAAACTGAGACAGAAAATAAGCCGTAAGGGCGAGCAGCCCGGCGGATGCGAGAGCATTTTCTCAGGGTTGCCCTAATACTAATTTGTAGCGATAATTCAACACTGCGACGTATGTGATGGACAGGTATATTGTAAAAATGCACTTTTGGAGGAAGAAACGGAATTATCAATAAAGGAAAACAAAAAATCTGAATTTCCAATATAGATGGAGGATACTTGACAGGAGAGTTACATTTTTGCAGAATTTTCAAACCTGTTCTAATTCCGGAAATATTTGTTTCAATTATTTGTAATAGATACGAGAAAGATCTATAAATTGCGTACAATTACGAATATGAATTTACGAAAAAAGTGTGATTCTATAAAATAAAAAAAAATCTATAAAATGTAAAAGGTCATGCAAGCAGGCAACACTGTGTGTATGTACCCTAGCCGTGTGATCAGCTTCCGCGCGGCTACTCGCGTGTGCTAGAGCAGCCGCGAGCAGTTTTAATGCGTCAGGCAATTTTGCATTTTATTTATATGGTAATGAAGTCCATTTTGCAATGTTATCAAAAACTGCTTGGCTCTGCTCTCCGTTTGGTGTGCGTGGACCCATAGGGATTCAACCCATATTCAACCTTTCAAGGGCTTATTTATGGTGGCTATGTTACGGGCAACTTGTTAAATGGGGCACTATGAATAAGGACCGGTCATTAACAATGCACAGAACGTTGTTCAAATTGATTTTATTACTTTGATCGGTCCTTATTAATAATACCCGACAGCTGTTGCTCTATTTTAAAAATCAAGGTTTTAATTAGGTAGCTTGATATTTTTTCCACTGTTTACCCGAAGTCCCGGTGGATCGACCCATTACCGGGTCCACAGGTAATTTTAATTACCCGTGGTTCCATGGCACTAAGGATTGCTCCCTGGACTTCTGGTTTACCCCAACGTGTGGGGTCTCAGATTAGATAATAGTAAACTGGTAGATTGTCGATAGATAGCCCTTTTAAAAAAAATGTGAGTCGGCAATAGTAGATTTTACAACAAGTGCACAAAACAAACCATTTCTCCGAGACTTTTAGCAGCCCGAGCCGAAGGCGAGGGCTGATAGTAGGGTAGCCTGGTCTAAGATGACGCACTTAAGGTTCAAATTAATCTTGTTTAAAAACTATTTCAATTTAAAATATAAAAAAACTGTATTCGATAGTCTAATAAACTGACTCATAACTAGCGCTTCAAACGACTGGAGTAATAGGTTTTGCCAGAATTAACAAAAAAATAAAAAATGGCATGCCCGTAGGTACTCTTAGACTACGCTGTGGGTAAGAGTACGCAAACGCGTTGATAAGAGTACGCAGTCATTTAAATGTTAAAATTTGGGTTTGTATATACATAAGTCTCTACTAAAACTTATTAACAATTTAATTTAGGTTGCTTTATTGCGTTTTTTTTATTTTGCCTAGGTTGTTTTGTAATTTTCACCGTCTTCTTTTGGCTTTTCTCTGAAAAAATTTTCATTAGTGGATTTTTTTTTGTTTCTCATTTGTTTCTTTTTTTTTATCTCCCTCTTATAAGGCAAAGCGATAATAGCAGACTTTCCCCGTTTGCGAGAGGCCGGTAATGGAGCCAAAGCTGAAAGCAATAAATATGTTTGCTGTCCAATGGACGTTGAAGGTCCTGAGCAATCCTGGACAAAAATTCAAAACAGGTAGCTAATACAACAAACACTTAAACATACAACTATTCTAAAAAAAAAATTTTACTATTATTTATTTAATTTAATTTATTAATTACGAAAGGTACATGCATTTCTTACAAACTAAATGATCGCCAAACTGTGACAGTTTGTTGGCGAAGAAGGCGCAATACTAACAAAATAATGCACCTGGTACTAGCTATATATACTTACTTAAATAGGTACATCAAGCAGGCAAGTACAGCCAGGAGTAGGTCAAGCCACTCACAGTGCAAATTTATGTCCTGCTGCTTTATAAATAAGCACAGAACAAAGTCCTATGTGTCAAGCTTGAAGTGCTCCTAAATCAAAAATAATGCTTGCTAAATCAAAAATACGTGTAAGAGTACGCGCGTCATCTTACACATCACTGAATTGCGTACTCTTACACATATCGCCCGATTCCGGAACAAATTTTCCCAAGCTCAATCTATCTAAACTCGGCTCGGACCCCAAGTTGAAAGTATAGGCTCAGTTTGACAACATCGACATTTCATAAAAATACCTTTAATTGAAGCTGTAGCACACTTCCAAAATGTAGAAAATAAGAAAAAAATTATGAATTTTGTTTCAAACTTACGTAGTTTCTCTGTTTTTACTACTTTTGAAATTATTTTTCACACAGTGGCTCCTTTACGCTTGCACTTCAAATCGACACTAAAGTTAGCTGCGGAGTGTAAGTTTTTTCGCCGCAATTGGCATTGCGTACTCTTATCGACTGGGTCATCTTAGACTAGGCTACCCTAATGTCGAGGATAAAATGGTTTTGTGGACGAGTTATAAACTCTGCTTTTCACTTTGATTGGGGGCTTTGGGGGGGGGGGGGGGGGTGCAGCAGGCCCGCGCGCAGGGCGTACACCACCGCGATTACTTTTTTGCCCAAAATTCGATTTCGATTTCATGATGTAGGCTGCACAAAAAAGCACTTTCAGAGCATGAGAAGTGAAATTATTATTTTTCGATTTATAAATTCGTTTGTGAAATAATTTTTTAGGGTTCCGTAGCTGAGAGACCCTTCGTACAAGAAAGCTAAAATTTTGTATGGATATGTATTTCATTCACTCCGAGAAAGTGGTAAAATATAATCTAAGAAAATATGTTTTTTTAGGGTACCTCCCCTACAAGTAAAATTATTTTTTTATTCATCCCATTGTGTGGGGTATCGTTGGATAGGTCTTTTAAAAATAATGGGATTTTGCGAATATCATTTTTCGATTTAGGGATCCGTTTGCCAAATATTCAGCTAAACGTAGTTAATGGAAATGTGAAAAATTTCAAAGAAGTAGTAGGTATATATAATGAAAATAAAAGGAAAACTATCACAGCTAAGTAGGCTTCACAGGTTATTGAGCTATAGCTGTAAAACTGGAAATTATGTAAATAGCATTAGCAATCAGGCGTTACGACCTCGCATTGTATTAGGATGTAAACATTTTTTGTTATGAATGTCATGAAATACTTAGTCAACTTTGGGATAAAAATCGTAAAAAACTACGGAACCCTATATTGCGCGTGGCCCGAAACGCACTTGGGCGGTTTTTTTTATTGGAGTCGAGTGCCCCCCCGCCAAACGGTTGTTATTGGAAATGTGAAAAAGTTGAAAGGAAAACTAACACTCACAGCTAAGAAGGCTTAACAGGTTGTTTAATCAGCTACGCCAAAAAACTGAAAGCTAGGAAGGCGCTAGGACCTCGCTGAGGAACAGGAGGTAAAAGGTTTATGTTACGAACGTTATGAAATAGTAAATCAAAACCTGCTTTGTGATAAAAAAGATCCTAAAAAACTACGGCACCCTATACTTCGCGTGGCCCGACACGCCCTTGGCCGTTTTTTTTCTTAAGTTGTAGCTGCAGAATTTCATCACCGTATCACTCGTGGTATCACTCCCCAGAAGTTGAAATGTCAGCTGCATAACTGGCTATCTACCACTGAACGTTTCAAAAGAATATTTTTGCCACTAGGACCGTATTGTGGAATCAGCTTTTTGCGCAGCAGGTTGGCAGCAAGTATTTCTGTACGGGTACAACATTAATACTTTACAGACAGCCTTTAATAGGGCCGCCACACTAAGCCCATCGCGCTGCTCCTCGCTCTGCCCCTCGCGCTGCCGCGATGTTGCTTTCTCTAGCCACATACTGCTTTACTCGCGCGAATAATCCCGACACTCCGCACTAGATCACTTGCCGTTGCTACACGATGGACGTCGAAACTGTGGCAGAATGCGCGCTATGTATTTTTAGTAAAGCTAATTCGAGCGAAGCAAGGAGGTTTTTGTTCTGAGAGCTAATTATATAAATTTCTTAAATAGAAATATACGCCGTGATAAAGGAGTTGGTGTATGACATCTATTTATCGAAATAAGAATAGATAATCAATTATTCTAAATCGTCCTCGAGAGAGTCGCTCGTGTATGTGGCTGCCTACTCGCGCTCATATTAGTCCAGGGAAATTATTATTTGACCTGGAAGTAATTAAGTATGGCTGTTTTTTCTTGGGTTCTTGTTAAACAACTAAAATCTCCTATAAATGTATAATTATTAAAATCGTATGACTTCGGGAACATATTTTTTTATTTATACTTACTAAAATGCTAATGCAATCAATCGATTAGCATTGTTAATAGAACTATAATAATAGGTAGTTTACCTAAAAATTAAAATGTTTTCCCATTGGAATTGCTGAAAATCGGAGTTTCAGTAAGGTAATAAATAAGTTAACTCGAAATTGCACTTAAAGGATAATATGTAATGGGAGTAAGTTTAATGTTTTACTTCTTAAATATTAAATACATTTTATACAAAATTAAAATGTCAACTGTAATGATAAACTTTATTTTTGAATTTTTCGGTTTAAAATGTATTTTTCGTCATCTTCCCTATATGTTTTTTCTTTAATACTATTTTATATATATGTACTTAAACTTAATTTTGTCAATAATAATAAAAAAGTCACATTTATATTTACTTCAAACCCACTCATATAAAAGTTTCTAAATATCCTGGAGTATATTGCCGTTCCCTTGACTCGCGCCCACGGAGTAGAGCTTCTCTGCTCCGTGCTCGCGCCCAAAAAACCGACAAAACAGGGAGCGATGGGCATGACGAGGAGCAATACGAGCGGCATGACTAACGCAGCCACACTACGTCACTGCCTCTTTCCCTCGCTACTTCCCACGCCACTCGTCGAGTGTGTGGCTGAGCTATGACCTAAAAGGCAGGCGGCGCGCACCCGTAACCCTCTGGTGTTTCGATTGTCTATAGGCGAAGGTAAAAACTTACCATAAGGACACGCGTTTGCTCGTCTGCCTCTTTCTGTTATAAAAAAATTAAGGTCGCAGTAAATCTATGGGTCGTAGTTGTGTCGCTGTTTAACCGCCCTCCACAAGAGTTTATTATAAGATAAAAATAGATGTCGAAAGTACTTTTACAAAAGTTTCGTATCCTTCGGTTGTGAAATAGGATTAGTCCAGAAGTATTTTAATTCGTTGAAATCCTCAGGAAATACCTACCTACATTTTCTAACCTTATCTAAAAACATTGCTCTGCATCGTGTCCACATTTTAAATCGAAAACTGTCAATACTGCTTAGAGCAACGTTTTGGAAGAATAGAGTGGCCACGAAGTAGGAAATACTAGGTCAGATTTCCCAGTGTCATAGATTTCGTTATTAAATAGACATGCTATTATATTTAAACGAGTTAACGATAACCATAAGGGGTTTCTTCTAAGTACTTTTCCCTGTGTCAACATCATCCTACGTAAAGGAGTAGGTAGGTAATGGAAATGTCATGGGGTTTTACTGGGGCGAAATATTCGATCTAGCTGGGTCTCAAGTCTTGGAAAGTTAGTTTTTAGGGTTCCGACCAAAATGTACCTAACCCAAATACGTTATTGAAAACTCCGTTTGAATCCGTTAAGTATCCGTTGGTGTCTAAGTCATTGGCGTCGCCGCTTGAAACTTGAGCCCGACTCGCACTTGACCGGTTTTTTACTGTCTTTTTGAGCGTCTAGCTGCAAGCACATCTATGTGTGCGTGCGTAATATCAACTTAAGACTCAACAACTAATAAAATACACTCACTACGAATATAGGACTGGACCTAGTCATAAAGAAACAACCTACTATGGGGTGAACAATAGAGTAAGAAAGTATACCCACTACAAACACAGCCGTTAGCTTAGGTATACGTAGCTATATAGTTCTGTGGTAGGAAGGCGTTCAGCGGGCTCAGCACGTTGCCCGAGATAAAATATATCTCGGATAAATGTCACTTTACCTATTTGAGGAATGATTTCACCTACTCTACACCTCTAAACGCGAAGAAACTCGTTTAGTGAACCCACAAATCAAGTTTTTGATATTTTAGACAAAAAAAACGTAGGTAAAGTAAGTAAATTGGTAATACTGGTTCTAAAAATCTATGAGCCTAGACAAACTGACAACTGCAATGTGCTGAGCCGGCTGGGGCTGAAAGAATTGGGTACCCGATAAAAGCTTCCTTTCTTGTTACAAGAGCGGACTGAAGGAAATTGCGATCAGGCAGCTTATTCTGAATAAATTTCGAATTAGAGATCTCGTAATACGAATAAGTATACGGTTACTTGTAGTGTAACTACCTATTTCGTGACAGCAGAGATACTCGTATCTTCTGATTTTTAACATCTCGAAACGCAACGAAAATCTTCAGTCTTCGCCTCAACTTTGGGAACACTGTTTTATTGGACTAGCAGCAAAAATTAACGTTCTGTACATTTAAGGTCAATAATGACATTTTGATCTTAGATATAAATTTTGTCTAGGGGCTCATACTGTAGCTGCATACGTTTATTCTTTATGTAAGTACAGTCAGAACACATTACAATTGGAAGAATTAGTTACAGAAATGGACGTGATATTTAAAGAATTTGGGCTTAAAATAAACAGTAAGAAAACAAAAAAGTTAACAGTTTCGAAAAAACCAGCAACAAACGACACAAGAATTCATCTTAATAATGTCCCAATAGAATCGGTGAAACAATTCAGATATTTAGGCAGTTTAATTACTAATGACTCCAGATGCACTCCTGAAGTTGTTTCTAGAATTGCAATGGCCAAAGCAGCTTTTAACAACAAAAAACACCTTTTAAAAGCTAAAATCTCTAGAAGTGTTCGGAAACGACTGATAAAAGTGTACATCTGGAGCATTGCATTATATGGTTGTGAGACGTGGACTCTAACACAAAGAGATAGAGAGAGGTTAGAAGCGTTTGAGATGTGGTGTTGGAGGAGAATGGAAGGGATCAGTTGGACAGAGAAAAAGACAAACGAGGAAGTTCTAGATTTGGTTAAAGAGAAGAGAAATTTGCTGAGAACCATCGAAAATAGAAGAGGGACGATGGTCGGACACCTGATAAGACATGACACTTTCATAAAGAATATTATTGAAGGAAAAGTAGAGGGCAGAAGAGGAAGAGGAAGACCAAGACGCACTTATTTTGACCAGATAAAAGAGAGGGTAAACGTCGAGTCTTATCAGGATGTCAAATCATTGGCAGAGGACAGAGAGAAATGGAGATTGCTCCACCGACAAGAGCGCGGCTCTTAAATATGAGAAGAGAAGAAGTACAGTCAACGATAGGTCAAGCTTGACGCTCGCAGTGCGACTCTAGCCCGTACGTCTATTGAAATAAGATCGGTATAAAGTCCCATGTGTCAAGCTTGATGTGCTCTTGACTGTACTAGTCAATAATGAATGACATTTGATCTTAGTTATACTTAGAACTTTGTTTTTATCTACAGGCTCGTGTCGACGCTGCAGCTGTTGTGTGTGGTTGTGTTTTACTCTGGTTTTACTCATGTTGTACAGCAAAAATGGTAAGTATCATAGTGCTGTGATAATTAAGCTTAGTGTGTTTCAGGAAAAGCTACTTACATGACATTTTGGTAGACAAATGCTATTATAGCCTTAATGAATATTTTAATGGCAGGACATAGTTGGAACTATTTATGATTTTATTGTAACACCTCAATGACATACTCGTAATCCACAAAATAAAATTTAATTTCATTTCAGATTGTTGATAGGTCTCTGCGCGCTCCAAACCTGTCGATAATTTAAGGTCATAGCGGCTATTCTGGATTTTTGAAGGTGGTAGGAATTTTGTGGAAAGTCTGTCTGGGGAAGTACCACCCCCTTGCTTTTTTCTGCCGTGAAGAAGCAGTGTTTGCACTGCTGTGTTTTGGTTGGAAGGGCAAGGGAGCCAGACAAATTACCGGCATTTGAGAAATACCATCTTAGTTCTCAAAGTGAGCAACGCACTTTGCTCTCTCATTAGTGTCAAAATATGTCATTAATAAGACAGTGGGTGCTATGGGCGGTGGTGACCACTTACTACTAGGTTGCCCACCGGCTCGTTTGCTCACTTGTAACATTAAAAAAAACCGGCCAAGTGCGAGTCGGACTCGCGCCCTAAGGGTTCCCTACCTATCTACCATATGATATACTAAAAGCTTTTGCTCTTTGATTTTAAAAACTCCGTGACCATGCAACTCGACCCCTCTATTATAGAAAAAATCTTGAAACGGGAGCTCACCTTAATTGGTTACTATTAGTTGTGAGAAAAATATAAATATTTATTGATTTTAGACTTTTCCCTTTATTTGTACTGTGAAACCTAGCTTCTTGCCAAATTTCATAATTTTAGGTCAACGGGAAGTACCCTGTAGGTTTTGCGTTTTTGCATAAATGTATGGAGATGAGGACATAAAAAGCCATATCTCTTAATTGCGTCGTTGTAAAAAATGGAAATTTTCAGATCTTGTGTGGTTTATAGACCTTAATATTCGTTATCAATTTCAACCTGATACCTCTTCTCGTTCGTGAGAAAAAGGGTCTTGACAGACAGACAGACAGACAGATGGTGATCCTATAAGGGTTCCGTTTTTAGGGTTCCGATACCAAAATGGTAAAAAAAAGGAACCCTTATGGTGCCGCTCTGTCTGTCTGTCTGTCTGTCCGTCTGTCTGTCACACCTCTATATCTCAGCAACCACTTATGCTATCAACCTGAAATTTGGAATAGTTTTAGAATATAGTTGCCCAACTTAATTGCACAAGAAACAATTTTGAAAAAAGTATGATTATTAATATAAAGGGGGCCAAAATAGGGGGGGCCAAATTTCAAATTGTCGCTACTAGGTCGAGTGGGGTATCATATGAAAGGGCTTTACTTGTACATTTTAAAATATATTTTTGTATTTTTTTAAATTTCTTAGTTTTAAAGTTATGATGAAAAATGTCAAGAAAAATACCATTCCCCCCCCCCTTATCTCCGAAGTTTGAGTAAGGAAAAATCTGAATTAATTACAGTTGACAGAAGTTTATATAAACTTTACAGCAAAAATAAAACGATCTTTCTAAGTTGCACAGTTTTTCAGAAATCTGCAAAAAACCTTTACAAACAAATTTAGTTTTGCGGTCCTGAAAATGGACTTTATTGCTTCCAAAAATACTATAGGTATATCGGAACCCTCGGCGCGCGAGTCCGACTCGCACTTGACCGGTTTTTTTTATTTTGAGGTACGGAACCCTAAAAATATATACAACGTGTTAACGGAATAAGCGAAACTGAGAAAGTAGTTTGTTCAGAATCGAGAGTAGAATCAAATTCACGGGTTTTTGATACGGGTATTTTTTTTTCAATTTTTATTATTTAAATTTTTGCCGCTTCTATTCTAAATATTTCTATATGAACGTTATTCGAAATACTTAATCACAACTTGCTTTGCGATAAAAAACTACGGAACCCTATACTGCGCGTGGCCCGACACGCACTTGGCCGATTTTTTATTTAGTATTGCCACCTTGCGACCCAGAATAAGGCTGCAGCCACACTGTCAATTAATCATAATAATAGTGGCTACACCGCACCTGGTCATGACTCGCTACTACCCGCCCTGAAAAACATCACTCACGTCTGTTCCACCTTTGTGCCCTAAATTAAACCCAATAAGGTCATCCGGTTAGTTTAGCTTCGAAGTACCTAATAAAAGGGAGATTAATTTTATTGATAAAATATTCAGGCTAAAAAAAATTGTGAAGCTGCACAAATTGTTTCGATTTTTGTAGACAATTTCTTTTTCAATTTCCGGTTTCTTGCGTAAAGTTAAGTCAACTTTTTACACCCCATATAACTTGTTATCATTGCTCTTCTACTACGTTTTAGGGCTCCGCACACGACCGAGCCGCACACGGCTATCAAATAGTTATTTTTCAGTATTTTCAGGTTTTAAAACTTGTTATTTTTAAATATCCCACGTTTTTGTAGGGACAGCTTTCGTTGGCTAGACTATAGTGCCGTAGAAGGAAGTACCTACGTATTTGTTATTTTAGGGCTTGCAGTCTGTACACTACATAATTATTGTTAGAATTTTGTCTCGCCGTAGTTTCAACGAAAACCCTGTGTAGTGTAGCCCTGTGAGGTGCCGGCAAAGAATAGTACCAACCCATCTCTATCCGTGGGTGTCCTAAGAGACGACTAAGGGTTAATGAACTAGAGGATGAGCAGCAGCACCTTCTGTGTATCGTATTATCATATATTTTGCGGTCACCAACAACCGCGGTCCATGGTGCCAGCTGTAACGCTAACAAGCGTGGTGACTATGGTATACTTCCCCTCCACATTGTTTGAGCAAAAGCTGGAATTTAGGAGGGAGTTCCCTGTCCTGTAGTGGACGTTTCATGGAATGTTATGTTATGATGAGTGAAGTATAAACCTACCTACAATTAACAAATTCCGTGTTCTAGTCCCCGCAACCCGCTTCGACACTGGCGAAATGCGACTTGCAATGAAATGTGATGCCATTAAATAATTATCTATCTATCTCGAAGCAGATCTATCTATTCTACGAGTATTCTACTGGAGTTTGCGCTTTTACAAAGCCTACGACCACAGATTGACCAAAAAGTAAGAAAATATCGTGCTTCGGGAGGCCGTTAATTCTTTGGATGATCATAAAATCCCATGAAACATCCACTACAGGACAGGGAGCTCCCTCTAGAATTCTAGCTTTTGCTGGAAAAATGTAGAGGGGAAGTACCATAGTCACCTCGCTTGTCAGCGTTACGGCTGGCACCATGGACCGCCTTTGGATACCTGGTCGTTAATGAGCCATGTCAGAGGGCTTTGGCAGCTCAGCAAGTCTAACACTAGGCTTTGTGAGGTCGGTCATCGATCTAATGACTTTCCCCCTTGGATGAACAGTAAAATATCGGCACTCGCCACAATATCTATCATAGTAGGTAAATAAAAAAATAACCAAATAATAGTATCAAAACCAGTTAGGGTTCCGAGACAAAACGGTAAAAATGGAACCCTACTTCGTCTGTCTATCTGTCTGTCACACCTTTATATCTCAGCTGCACCCATTCATGCTAGACTTGAAATTTGGAATAGTTTTAGAATACAGGTTGTTAGGGACAGCCTTCCGAATACTGAAGGGGCATGATCGATCAGTCAAAGACACTGAACAACTTTCAATAAACAAAACTTTCAGGAAACGAAAATAAAACTGCCCGATTAAGTATACAATTTTGTATGGAGACGCGGATTTTTGTTTTCGTTTCCTGAAAGTTTTGTTCACTAAAAGTTGTTCAGTGTCGTTGACTGATCATGCCCATTCAGTATTCGGAAGGCTGTCCCTAACACCCTATATAATTGCCCAACATAATTGTAAACGAAAAAATAAAAAAAATATTATTTTTATAATCGTAAGGGGAACACAAGTAAGGGGGGACAAAAAATTTAATTGTCGTTACTCGGTCAAGTGGGGTATTGTATTTAAGGACTTTACTTGTACGTTTGTAATTTCCTACAACTTAGTTTTCAAGTTATGATGAAAAATAAATACCACTCCTCCCCCTTATCTCCGAAGTTTGCGGAAGGAAAAATGTGAATTAATTATAGTATACTAAGTTTAATTTTTAATTCAATGCAGTAAACTGACAGCTGCAATGTAAATAATGTTGCCAACTCGAAAACCAAAGTGACGTACTCCCGTTCAATTTTAAGTTCAATGAGGTGATTCATTGAGCCTCTTCACACTGGTTCGCCGATATCGAGCCGCCATTTTTTGATGTATGAAGTTATTATCTAAGTTTATTTCTTGAGGAGAGAGATAGATATATAAAAAACGAATTCATATAATATTGAACACATTTTAACTTGTTTTTATTTGGGCCTGATATTAAAATACATTATCTCCACACTCCCCAAAACGTCGAAATTGCTTAATTTTTGGAGGTTTAACTTATCATACAATTAATCATTTTTTTTAGCGTCACAACCACTCTATATTGTAGTGTGTAGCGATTATTACTAAGTGACGTAAACGCGTGTCAGCATTTTCGTTAATATAAATACGCTTGCGCCATGTGCTCATGGCCCTCATTGCTTGTTCGGTCTCCAATACAGTATAGTGTCTAAAATGTGAGAGTTTTATTACAACCAACCCCTCGGAGCTACCCCTCAACACACCATCTCTACATGGGCATCCTGCGACATCCGTGCATGGCGACCCTGCCAGAGCGTTGCTAAGCAACGAAACGCCGATGCTGCGAGCCTTACATCTGTTCAGGAGGAAGCAGGAAAAATGAAGAGGCAATTGTATCTACGGGGGTAGCTACCCTACCATCACGAAGGGAAAGAAGAATTATATGCCGCCTGGTACGACGAAAGTGCGTTCTCTGTTAACAAATGCAGTGTGTAAAAAAGTGTGGTGTTTATTCTAAAATAAATAAGTGAAAGTGTCGTTTTAAAATAAAATCAAAACCTACGAACAATAACTTTTAAACAAATCAGTGAAGACCGAAGAAAAGTGCAGCGTCAGTAAAACGTGACTGTTGCGTGAATGAACTCTAGAAGCATCGCCGCATCGTATTGTAAGATAGTGTTTAATTTTTATTAAGTAGGTCATTTATTAGATAATTTATATGGCTACTTTACAGGAACATATCGATTCGTTGAAAGAAAGTTATGAACAATTATTTAAGTTAAGAGAATATATAGTGAAGCTTGGACCAAGTAGAAGACAAGGTAGTAATTTTGAGAGTAAAATAATAGCTGCTAAGGAAATATATGAGATATATAAAGAAAATGAAACACATCTACTACGCCCCTAGGCTGGTTTCAAGATTATCTCAGTAACAGAAACCAATGTGTCAGAGTTGATGTATATCAGAGTAGTAACGTTGAGTGTTCATATGGGGTACCTCAAGGTAGTACGTTAGGACCCACGTTATTTTTGGTCTACATCAACGAACTATGCAAGATCAACCTGGATAAATCGGACCTTGTGATGTTTGCTGACGATACAGTCTTACTTTTCCATAGTGATCGCTGGACGTCCGTATTTGACTTTGCCGAAAAAGGCTTAAAAAGTGTTACCTGTTGGCTCGAAGATAATCTGCTCTCTTTGAATGCTAACAAAACGAATTACGTAACTTTTTGTAAAACAAATGCTTCTAAACCTGCTGATAACTTAGAACTTAAGATCCATACGTATCCGTGTAATAGGGACCCACGTATAACAACACCATGTTACTGCGCCACTCTTACTAGAACTAATTGTGTCAAATATTTAGGTGTAATGTTGGACTATAAGCTAACTTGGGAAATGCAAATTACAACTGTCTCTAATAGAATTAGAAAACTTATATACGTTTTTAAGAACCTCAGAGATAACGTGCATGGTGATTTAATTATGCGTGTTTACAAAGCACTAGCTGAAAGCTTGTTATCGTATTGTATCAGCTCGTGGGGAGGGGCAGCTAAGACGTTCCTAATCGAAGCAGAAAGAGCCCAGCGCGCTCTTCTTAAAACGATTAAACGCTTGCCGTACAGATACCCAACGACTGATCTTTATAAGAGTTGTAGAGTGCTTTCATTAAGAAAACTATATGTTATGCACTGTCTAACAAGATTTCATCGAACTAACTTCCAAACTCTATCTGAAACTAAAACTAGAAATAATCGCATACGTGTACCAGTTTGCAAAAGTGATTTTGCAAAAAGGCACTATAATTATAATGCACCTAATCTTTATAATAAATTTAATGTGGAAACTAAAATGAACCCGCTTCACCTTCACAGTCACGAATTTAAATCTAAAGTAAAAGCATGGTTAGAGGTAAAAGACTACATTGAAACTGAACAATTATTTATCACAATAACCTAAATCTAGTATCATAAATAAAACAAAATGTTAAACAAACGACTAAATCTAGTAAACGAGCACTTCAATACATATATTACACATACACTCACACATACACACACACATACATATACACACTTCTCTCTGCTGTTGCCAAACGTATTTCAAAATCTGAGATTTTTATTTTTATTTTATTTTATCAGTATCATAGTGTTTTAGTTAATCTTTACGACATATCTTAAGCGTTGCACTTTGTTTAGTGGGGAAGATACTGCAGTCTGTAACACAGTTATAATATAACTACCACAGGCTGCAGGACTTCATGTGTTCTGATTATGTTATTAAGTTGAATAAACGTTTTTTATTATCTAGTAGATTATAACGTAACGAGTACTGAGATAGATCAGTGTACTTTAGTTGAGAAAATTTATTTAGATATTTTAAGGTTTGAAACAGAGTATTTACTGACAAAAGAAACTGCAAAAATGTCAGAATTTTTTTGTTTAAAAACGGCTACGAGCCTACTGCCTAAAACCAGTGGAGACGAAAGTTCCACTGAAGATTTGATAGAAGCTATTGATTTGTATGCGTCAATGCTCAATGATGATGGTAAGAAGTTGCTAATTAATTTTGTCCTAAAAACTCGAATTAGCTCAAGTATAAAAATGCGTTTATCTGCAACGTACAGTAGTGTAGAGAAATTAATAAAAGATATGCGCACTCATTTGCTTACGCGAAAGTCAGACACTGCCCTTCAGGCAAAGTTACAAGTGGCTAGACAAGGAGATAGGTCAGTGAGAGAGTTTGCCGAGGAAATAGAGAGTTTATTTGCAGATCTGACGATTTCCCAGGCTGAAGGCAACGACCAGGCGTACAAGATCCTGAGGCCATTAAACGAGCGGAACGCTAGGTATCAAGAGATTCGCTGAAGGTTTGCGCAGCCAGAGGATAGGTACCATCGTTGCCGCACGTAATTTAACTTCCCTGAAAGAAGCTATTCGTGTCGCGGAAGACGAATCTCGAGATGCGGAAACCCAGCAGGTAATGTCTTATAACCACCGAGGATTTCCACAGCATAACTCGTACAGGTCGCGTGGAGGACGAAGCCGTGGATTCTCGGGAGCACGTGGTCGAGGTTTCTCTGAGTCACCACGTTGTTACTTCAGAAATGCACCGAATAATAACTCTAGCTACAACATGCGTGGCGGTGGCGGTGCACAGCGCGGTCGCGGCGTGTCGCGCGGCCGTGGCGCTGGCCGTGAAGCGTCCAATTTCGCAGGTAAGCAATACCGCGGCACTCGAACATTTTACAAACGAAATGGCACAGTGTATAATTACGAGAACGGTGATAATAAGTCAGAGGAAAATTATTTGAATTTGGAGAAATTTTTTCGTGCCTAAAGAATCCAAACCTGTGTTATCGTGTAATAGTATAAATTGGGTTAGCTTAAAAGTAGAAAATTTTGATGTAGAATGGTTAGTAGATACTGGGGCCTCAATATCAGCTATAAAATATGATATTTTAAGTAAAATTAGGAATGTAAATATATATAAAAATTACATTAGGATAGATGGTATAGGCGGAAGTTTAGAGTCGGAAGGATACGTATTTTTGAAGTTGCAACACGAAGGAAATATTTTCTTTCACAAATTTCATGTGTTTAAAAACCTGAAATGCAGAGCATCAGGTATACTTGGACAAGATTTTATAAAAAAGCATTACGGTGTTATAGATTTTGAAAAAGACATTTTGTCTATCACGACAAAACAACGACGCACGGTAACGCTACCGTTGCATTTTTACGATTACTCGTTTAATGTCGCACCGCGTTGCGAAATAATCAAGTACATACCTACTCGAGTTGATTACGATTGTTTAGTCATTCCGAAGGAGATACAGGATGGTATTTTTGTTGCCAGTGTTGTGGCAAGTCCTAAAAACGGTAAGATACCGATAAGAATCTTAAATACAACTGATGAGACAGTAGAGTTAAATTTAAAAAATATTGAAGTTGATAGATTGTCGGAATATTATTACGGAAAATTTGACAAAACGGGAGTTAATGTAGATAGAATAAAAGAATTGTTTAAAATACTTAATCTCGGATCTTACTTGAATGACGAGGAACAGACAACTATTGAACAGATTTGCGCTAAGTTCCCGGACATTTTTCATTTACCCGCCGATACGTTGAGTGTAACTAATATTTACCAACAGTCAATCAGACTTAAAAAAGATGCCGCCTCTGTATACAGAAAGCAATATCGCATTCCAAAAGCCCAAAAAGAAGAATTAAATAGACAAATTGATGAGATGTTAAAAAGTAATATAATATAGAAAGTAGTAGTGAGTGGTCTAGTCCTTTGTTACTGGTCCCTAAAAAACTTGATCGTGAAGGTAAGCGGAAATGGCGAATCGTCATAGACTATAGGCAGCTGAACGACAACATACAGGATGATAAATTCCCACTGCCTAATATAACTGAAGTATTAGAGTCATTGAGTGGTGCCTTTTACTTCAGTCACTGTGATCTGTCTCAAAGTTACTATCAGTGCCCGCTTGAGAAGGAAAGTAGGAAGTACACCTCATTTACAACAGACAAAGGACAGTACCAAATGACTAGACTACCAATGGGGCTAAAGATTAGTCCATCAGCTTTTAGCAGGTTGATGACCGTTGCAATGTCGGGACTAAATTATGAAAAATGTTTAATATATTTAGACGACTTGATTATATTTGGTAGAAATTTAGAAGAACATAATTCCAATTTAATGACAGTATTTAGTAGATTAAGAAAAGTAAATCTGAAACTAAACCCGGCTAAATGCGAATTTTTGAAGCGTCAAATTTTATACCTAGGACATGTAATTTCATCAGAAGGAATTTTACCTGACCCCGAGAAAGTAAGTGCAATTCACAACTATCCAATCCCGTCATCGGGTGATGACGCCAAACGATTCGTAGCGATGGCAAACTACTATAGAAAGTTTATTAAAAACTTTGCTTCCCTAGTTTTGCCACTGAATAAACTAAGTCGAAAAGGAGTGAAATTCGAGTGGACGTCAGAATGTCAAACAGCTTTCGAATTATTGAAAAAAGCTCTAGCAAACCCACCCGTTCTAGATTATCCAGATTTTTCGGAAAACAATAAATTCATTTTACAGACAGACAGCTCAGGTTTCGCGATACTGTGTAACGCAAACGGCAGACCTGTAGCTTACGCGAGCAGAAGCTTAAACAAAAGTGAACTTAATTACGCGACAATAGAGAAGGAACTTCTAGCAATAGTCTGGTCAGTAAAATATTTCCGTCCGTATTTATTTGGCAAAAAATTTATTGTCAAAACAGACCACAAACCCTTAGTTTATTTATTTGGAATGAAGGACCCGAGCAGTCGTTTGACAAAATTTAGACTGAGACTGGAGGAGTATATTTTTGACGTGGAGTACGTGAGAGGACGAGAGAATGTTGTGGCAGATGCTTTATCAAGAGTGATTGTGACGTCAGACGAGTTGAAGAGTATGTCTGAGAAGGTAGTGAATGTGATGACGAGAGGGCAAGCAAAACGAATGAAAGATAGAGACAATGACATTGACAAAATGGACAATGACCCCAAGACTTGTACCACCGCCAGGCCTGATCAACCTGCAGTGGTAGAAGTTCTTAAAAAACTTGACGATGACGTTGAGTTATCAGTTTTATCGGACTATAATCTGCGCAGATTAATAAATGAAAAGAGAGATTTAATAAAACTATCGAAGAATAGAAAAATTGTTTACATAGAAGGAAAGAGAACGTTACTAGTTGGTCGATCTTCTTTATCAGCAAAGGTGCGAGACGATTTGTTGAAGGAATTGACTGATTTTAGTAATAAACTTAATATTAAAGAAAGGAGAAAGGAGAAAGGAGTTTTGTGACTGGCTAGCCAAATACGTAAATAAATGTAAAAAATGGGAAGGACCAAGAATTTGTATAATTAAAGATGTACAGAGAATTTATAGTAAAGATGAAAAAACTGTAGTTATGAATGATTTCCATATTTTGCCTAGTTGCGGTCATATAGGCATACGAAGAATGATAAATAACATTAAGCGATATTATTATTGGCCTTCAATGGAAAAAGATGTTAAAGCTTATGTAGAGAAATGCGACAAGTGCCAAAAGCAGAAATATACTAATATTACTAAGGAGCCACTGACGATTACCACTACAGCATCAACAGCGTTCAAAAAGGTATATTTAGATATAGTTGGTCCTATAGACAAAGATGACGACAGAAACTGCTACATCCTAACTTTGCAGTGCGAGCTGACAAAATATGTGGAGGCTTATCCACTGAAAGGTAAGTCTACCGCTGAGGTCGCGAGAGCGTTCGCAGAGGACTTCGTCTTAAGGTATAGTATACCTAGAGAAATTGCTACTGATCGAGGAACTGAGTTTATTTCAAGTACGATGGCAGATTTATGCAAATTTATGTCAACAGCTTACCACCACCAGAGCATTGGTTCGTTAGAGAATTCATATAAGCTATTAGGAGCTTATTTGCGAATTCAGACTGAAAATCATCCATCAGATTGGGGATCGTGGGTACAGTATTGGTGTTTCTCATACAACACTACTGTTCACACGAGTACCAAGTACACACCTTTCGAATTGGTGTTTGGTCAAGTTTGCCGGCTACCTAATATGAAATGAAAATGAAATGAAATGAAAATGGAGTTTATTCTGGTTAGCATAATATTTGCTTAAAATTATTACATCTGCCAAACTGCATGGCAGTTTGTTGGCAGTTGGAATACTGCTCCCTTATCACTATCTTATCTATGCTTATTTTTCACCTGCTTAACTCTGAAGTAAGTTACTTGTTCATTCTAGGAAATATATTTAAGAAGGAAGTTATGTTGCTATTTTTTACATGAGTCTTATTTAGAATCTAATTTTAAATGCAATGTAATAACTTATGTAATAACGTAGAACCATTGTACAACCATGACAATTATCCTTTAGAATTTAAATTCCGATTACAACGAGCTCAAACTGATGCCAGAAAAAATCTTTTAAAATCTAAAACTCAAAGAAAATTACAATATGATAAAACAATAAATCCAGTTGTGTACAAACCAGGCGATTCACTATTGTTAAAAAATGAGACAGGCAGTAAACTAGATCAGCTGTACTTAGGACCATACGATGTTATTAGAGACGAAGCACCTAATGCAATAATAGATATAAAAGGTAAACCTGTAACTGTTCATAAAAATAGAACGAAACTTTATAAGAAATAACTAATTTTGTATTGGTAAAATTAAAAAAAGAAAATTAACCATTTGTTTAATTTTTTTTACATTTTAAGGGGGATGATGTAGTGTGTAGCGATTATTATTAAGTGACGTAAACGCGTGTCAGCATTTTCGTTAATATAAATACGCTTGCGCCATGTGCTCATGGCCCTCATTGCTTGTTCGGTCTCCAATACAGTATAGTGTCTAAAATGTGAGAGTTTTATTACAACCAACCCCTCGGAGCTACCCCTCAACACACCACCTCTACATGGGCATCCTGCGACATCCGTGCAATATTACATCAACAAAACATCAATAAACAACACTTCTAAGTTGCCACTACACAACTGATAAAAACTGCAGCTGTGCACTTTTTTACTAAAAGAAACGTTTAAGTAATAAATAAAGCGTGGTGTTAAAATTTCTTAGAAAAAGTTTGCAGCTGCAACACAAACAAATGAGTCATCCAAACAACTAGACTCACAATTGGATGACCGACATGAGCAGTAGATAAGAACTTCTGCATTGTCCGTCATTCGGCTTCTTACCTCCGGTCTGAGTGTTCGAATGTGTCTCTTGCCTATGCGTTTCACCGTAAAAATTTTCGTTGAGTTTTTCGTTAAGTTTTTGGTGGTGAAGTTTTGTTTTTGTTATACCTTGTTATTTGTTAAAACTTCTGTCATGGATCCTGGCCCAGGAACCTCAAGTGACGGTAGCTTTTTATCTCCTAGAAAAAAGAGACCCAAGCGTGCTCTAAGTGTACCTGAAAAAATCATGGTGCAAAATGTTTATAAGTATGTTTTCAATGAACAGTCTTCTGAGATAGAATCTGCAAAAGTCAGCGAATGTGCTTCTAAAACTGCTGACATACTGGGCATCTCTCAGAGAGTAGTATTTACCACTCTTAAAGAACATAAAGAAAACCAAGATTTTAAAGCACCTGAAAAGCCCGGACCCAAGCACAACTTCAAAGACAAATTGGACGATTTTACGCTATCTGCGATTCGAAGAAAGGTGCACGGGTTTTATGCGAAAAATGAAGCTCCTACCATTAAAAAGGTAAGTTATTAAAATAATCATAATTTTAATTAGGTAAACATATTTTTTATTCATACGTAATTTCATTATGGTCCCAAGTATATCTATCCCAAGATAGATAAGTATCATAAAGGTACTTGTATGATTTCAATATTAAATTATAAAAGGCACTTATTTCCGTTTCAGGTTTTGAAAAGCGTCAATGATGATGTGGACTTACCCAATTTTTCATGGAGTACAATGAGGAAAACTCTGCTGTTCCTCAATTTTAAATTTATCACTAAATCGCGACGAAGTGCTCTCATTGACAGAGAAGATATCGTGTTGTGGCGCCAAAAATATATATATCAAATAAAAGAATATAGAAGACAGAACAGCATTGCAGTGCAGAAGAAGTACATTTATTAGCAAGATGAGACCTGGCTGAACGAAGGTATTCACTTATTTATCCTACTCCTAGACCTCGCCTTCATAAATGCCGTCTTATCTTTTATATCCTGTAGTAGAAGAATACCAACATGCAATCTATAACTATTATAAAATACTAAATCCTTTACTATTAGAAAATTACACAAATGGAATTCACAAACTTAATTTTAAATAAACTTTCAACGGCTATTACTTTGTTCATTTTCATTTATTTAATAATCAAATAATAACCTTTTCATCTTTCTCAGGGCATAGGTACAACGAGTCGAGCTTGGGTCGATACGACCATCACTTCATCGAGGCAAGCTTTTATGGAGGGTTTGACCACGGGCCTCAAGTCCCCGACGGGTAAAGGAAAACGGCTTATTATAAGCCACATCGGGGGAGAAGAAGGTTTTGTAGAGAATGGGTTAATGATTTTTGAAGCAAAGAAGGGGAGTGAAGACTATCACCAAGAAATGAACGCCGAGTGCTTCGAGGACTGGTTCCGAGACATTTTGCCGAAATTGAAAAAAGATTCAGTGGTAGTGATTGATAATGCACCCTACCACTCCCGGAAGATCGAAACTCTGCCAACAATGTCATGGACTAAGTCAAGAATACAAGAGTGGCTCACAAGTAAAGAGATACAATATGAAGAAAAAATGATTAAAGCTACTCTCATTGACATTGTACGGCAGCATAAAGACCAGTTCCCCGTTAAGTACGCTGTGGACGAGATGGCAAAAGAGCAGGGAATCACAATCTTGCGACTGCCTCCTTATCACTGTGAGTTGAACCCCATTGAAATGGTTTGGGCTCAAGCAAAGGGGCATGTCGCAAGAATCAACAAAACATTTAAAATGGATGAAGTGAAAACCCTGTTCGAAGAGGCTCTTACCAACATCACACCGCAGAAATGGAAGAGCTGTGTGACACATGTAATAAAAGTAGAAGACGATATGTACTATCTTGATCCACGCATTGACGGCGTTGTTGATAGATTGATTATTAATGTTACTGAATCCGATAGTGATGATGATTATGACAGTGAATAAAATTTTATTTTTATATGAGCCGTTTTTTCTTAAACACCTTCCCTAAAACAATGCACCGCCTTAAGTAGAAAATATAACTGCCTATATTCTTGAGCCACTTAACTTCTTAATTTCTTGATTTAAATAGTCTTTGTAATGCAAACAAAATGGGCTCCCATAGTTCAGCTGAGCTCTAAGAGTTCTTCATCGGATACTCCAGATCTTCATTTTTAAAATTTCAATAGAAAAGTCTCACCACGTTTAATAAATGTTGTGAACACAGCATGCCGAAAATTTTAATAGTTTGGCTGGTCTGTTAAGGTTTCTTCTCAGGGTCATCAGGTACACCAGATCTTCCATGATCCTAGTTTTGATACTTTTCCCTATGTATGGGCACTAAACCCTACCTCTGTGCCAAATTTCATCTCTCTAGGTTTAAGGGAAGCACTATTTTCTTATTGATGATCAGTTCGCGCTCGACTTGCTCAGATTGAGCCATGTTATTGTTCGAGTAGGTATTTACGTAATTTAATAAGCTTAAAATAATCACTTTGATATTATATGAACATATCACTAGATGAGTGATTGAGTTATATCTTTTTAGCACATCACTATTTATTTTTCCCAAAAAAGCGGCAACCCACCAAACGTCAGTTTACTGCATTGAATTAAAAATTAAACGCTGGTGCCCGCGACTTCGTCTGCGCAGGATAAATTGTAGCCTATGTGTTATTCTGATGTATAAGCTATATTATTGTAAAGTTTCATTAAAATCCATTCAGTAGTTTTTACGTGAAAGAGTAACAAACATCCATACTTACAAACTTTCACGTTTATAATATCAGTAGGAAGGATAGAGGTTTATGTAAATATTACAGAAAAAAAATGCACAGTTTTTTAGAAATCTGCAAAAATTATTTACAAACAAATTTAGTTTTGCGGTCACTATTATGAGTCTGACTCGCACTTGAACGGTTCTTATTTTCTTTTTGAATGCTGTACGTGTTCACTATTTGAGAATGTACATAATAGTAGTTTAAGATACAAGTGCCGTAAGTAGGGTATTACATACGAGCTGACGTTTTGTAAACCTGAGACAAAGTCAAGGGGTTTGCCATAACCCTTACGGCCGTGTATCTTACGACGTTTTTCAATACATTTGTGAGATATCAGGTATAAGTAATACACTTGTTAAAGAAATCAACCATGGGTTAACTGTCAGCCTCTTGTCGATTTATGTTCTCCTGGTACTCTCCATTTTATTTTAAATATAGGTAGGCCCTCGTTACCAAAGTAAAAAGTCACTGTAGTATTTTTACAAAATAATTTTCATGATCAGAGTGTAAAAACTCCTTGGTAGTATAATTTTTTCACTTACCGCACTAGTTCGGTAAGTAACAACTTACGAGCAATGTTAACGTGCTTGTACATACGTTTTTCGAGCAAATGTATTAAAAATATTATTTACTTAGGTTTTGTCAGTATTCTAATGTTCGGTTTGTGAATCAAATAATAAAAAAAAATACTTTTATTGCGAGTTAAAAGTAAAATTTTAAGCGTCGTTTAGATAATATTTACCCTCTACCTACACACTCTCAAAGGCGCCTCAAGGTTTTTGATTGAACGTTCAAAGCGCCTGACAAATATTTGATAGCACGCCTGACTTGAACAATTGATTGAATTATAGTTGAATCTTTCTGTTGAGTCTCATGAGTAGGTTCTTACTTTAGATTCTTAAGTATAGTTGAATAACCTTTACGTATTCAGCAAATGCCTGTATCAAGTACTAGAGCAAACAGACATGTTGATTATGCTATTGAAGAATGTGCAGGCGTTATTCACAAAATGTAAAGTTCCAAGACACATTACAGATCTTTTGTACTAGCTCGCGAATGTAGCTGTAAACTTAATAATATCTATTATAAGGTAGTTATCTAACAATATAATTCATAACACCAGAATATTGTAGTAGGTATCTACCGTGTGACATGGACACGGATTTCCACTTAGAAACATGAGCCTATAGTTTGGTGAAGCATGTTACACTTAAGTGACTAACTTTCAAGATAACGTACTGTAATTGAACTTCAGAACTCAAGACTAACTTGAGAGCACTTAACGTCTGTTTCGTATTTTCTGTTGTTGTGTGCAAAAAAAAAAACTTATCTACTGTCGAAATAATGGGGCATGCCCCGTCGTCCTACTGGAGTGTCCCACTGGTAGAACGACGGGGAATATGTTGCTTGATTAGAATGACAGTAGGACAAAGCTATGCGTGAGAGCAGGACGGAGCGATACGTATCTCCGTTAGTATTATATAGTCTAAGCGTATCTCTTTCGTCGTGGCATGCTGGGATGCCAGATCATGACGTCGCGACACGTGTCAGAAATTCCATGTCGTGCAACGTAAAAATATTTAAGACAAAACATCGTATCGTGGAGCTAAGCAGGACCTTTTCGTGGATAGTGGCAGCCAAGCAAAGAATCCGGAGCCAACCAACCATCCAACCATCTCCCTTCTACCATCGGGAGTCCAGACGCACCGCAGGATATCACCCATACTTGGTTGATATTCCGCACATTCGCACAAAGCGCTTTGAAACATCTTTTATAATGCGCACAGCTAAAGAGTGGAATTCTCTACCTGCGTCTGTGTTCCCGAGTTCATATAACCCGAATCTATTCAAGTCGCGAGTGAATAGGCTTCTTCTGGGCAAGCTCGTTCCATCGTCGACCTCATCTCTGTCATCTAGACTAGATCGAGGTCAAGAGTAAGCCTGTTTGCACTTGTCGGTTGTTCTAGTTTGGGCAGACCTAGATCTAAAATGCAATAAAATCTAAACCTGCGGTAAAAAGCGGAGGAAAATAGTTGAACATGAAAACGGGATAAAGGGGAAGGTACTCACAGGTTTCCAGGGGGCTGCGTGTAGACTTTTTCCTTGATATCGTAATTAGTTTGCGCAATTAGCTTGTGCGCCCGCGGCCGCGATACCGATCTTTTTTTTTGACAGACGTTGACAGCCAGGATGACAGCTGACAGGCGCACTGAAGCCGCGTTTCGTTTGAGGTAATGCGGTTACAACTGGTATGTTAGGAGAGGAAAGAAACTTGGACAGGAGAATAAGAAGGAGTGTTCTCAAGTCGTAACAAAGCCCATTGACGATAAAAAAAACCAAGTGTCAGCAGTGTGTGTATGTGTGCGTAACTGTACCGTATAAGGTAAGTTCGCCTAATAAGGACCTTTACCTAATAAATAAGGGCCACTTTAAAAAATCCTGTTCCTAATACTAAATATAATTTAAATCTTGCGCTGATGTTCCTGATTAACGTCATCCATTGCATTTAAAGCGCCATTCCGTGAGTGTGCCTGTCAACTCTGTGTGTGTATCGACGACGCGTCGAACAATTACTAAAATTGGTTTGTGTGTCTATCTAAAGTGTGTTACAAGAATTTAATATATGTTAAATAACAGTTAACATCAATGCTTAATTTGTGAATATGATTTATTGAAAACACTGTTTTTTTCGTTGATTCTGATTAGTTTTCTCCAAGATGGCGAAGTGCCTAAGTAGGTACACCTTGTCACTAAATAAGGACCGAACCTTATTAAGAGTATAAAACTGTACAACACTTGTTCACATAATTCGATAAACTTGAATTCAACTGATTTACTCACATACTAACCACAATAAAAAAACTGCTATAACTACCTATTTGCCTATTTACTTAATTTACTTACTGAGTTTCCTACGTTCATGATACTTTTTTATAATGTCATTTTTTATAGTTATAATAAGGCTCACTGCCATAAATGTGGTTTCTATAGTCCCAAGGCCCAAGGGCTATGACTGAAAATGTTCTTAAATATGTATTTTTTTATGATTCAAATTACTTTAATCAATAAATTGCATAACGAAACCAAACAGTTTTTTATTAAAATACAAACACAAAACATATTATTCTGCATTTAAATTTCTATAGTCTTTATAATGACCATCAAAGCAAGGGAGATAGACTGTACGGCGTATACATCGTAACATGATACGGCGAAAGAGATTTCCGATTATGATTTAGTCCGATTTTTTATTTTACATGCTGTTCGGTAGGTAACAGCACCAGACAAGCACATAGTTTATAAGTTCTAAAAAAAACCAGACCTTGGTCCCCGCGTTGATCACTGTTTTCACTTCTTAATTTAAAATGTATCTAGGTACTGTGGGCCTCATATTTTAATAGTAATTTTTTCAATAACTTAGTAGTGAGACGAGGCGGTACTGGTCTGGTGCTGAGGCGGTCTTTGGACGCCAACCTTGAGTCCTCTTTAAAATTACTTTTGCAATTGCAACAGTAGCGTTGCAATTGCAACAAAGAAAGCGCCAGCCACAACATTAATAGCAACATCAAACAAAATCGTGTCATAATAGAACAATCAGGCGCTTAAACATTTTATAGAACCGTTAAAGGAGCGCTCGTAATACGAAAATAAATATATATACCTTATATACCTTCACTTGTACGACTTATGTTCTATTTATGTGATTCTAAATTGAAGGAAGACGTATAATAATATTGAGTCGTGATAATTGTGTTAGAAATGTAATATTATTATATTTCGCATGTCAATGGTAGGTAACCGATGACCTTGAACTATTTAGCGTGGTTTATCGTTACTGTATCAGTCTAAGCCAGCTGAGGTGGACGATCTTGTGGCAGAAATGATCATAAATAACAAATTAAAAAATATATGCCAGGAAAAAATTACATTAATAAAGGATTAGGTACTGATAAATTGCGATAAGTTTTAGTGCGGCATTTTGCAAACCATGGCACACTTTCTGTCGTGTCCTATTTCTGTTTCCTGCACTCGGAGGGACCTTTTTGAAGGCCACCAAAAGGTTATTGATTAGCTACTTTTTGGGCTAATGCAATCACACCTAGCTAAATTTAAAGACTGATTCGGCATACATTGCTGGGAGGCTTGGTTCTGTTAATTTCAATATCTTGACTTCAAAATTAGTTTTTCAATTAACGAAAAGAAGAAGAATCGTTTGAAAGGCGAAATATTTTAAACGCTTCACGAATTTGGTGTTAACTTAAGGTATTATTTGTAAATCTGAACATTTTATTCATTTCGTGTTCATAGCCTTTTCCCATGGTCATTTGTGCTGTGCTCCATTCTTATTCTGTATTTCGGAGTCGTTCAGTTACTAATGTTACTATTATTTCATCGGTAATCTATGGGATTTGACGATTCGACTAGCTTTTATACAAAAAACCTAACATCAGACCTCGTAATAAGCATTATTACTTAAAAACCGGTCAAGTTCAAACCGGTCAAATTTACAGCATCTTTGATCACATATTTTGGTAGATGCACCATTGCTGCACAAACAATGGTATCATAAAAAAACCGGCCAAGTGCGTGTCAGGCCACATGCATTATAGGGTTCCATAGTTTTTTTATGATTTTTATCGCACATCGGGTTTTGAGTAAATATGTCATAACGTTTATAACATAAACTTTTTACCTCCTAATGCTCAGCGAGGTCCTAGCGCCGCCTGATTGCTACTGCTATTAATATAACTTTTAGTTTTTCGGCTATAGCTCATTAACCTGAGGTTATCGTAATAGGTCTTTTGTAACAGCTGTCAAACGTATGAAAATCTATGACATATAAAAAAAAATAACTCTGTGCGTTGGTGAAAAGTAAACGTCAAAACGGACTTCTTACGTTGGCCCTACGTTAGCTGTGATAGTTTTCCTTTTAATTTCATGATATATGGTACCTACTGCAGTGATTTTTTTCAGATTTCCAATAACAACTGTTTAGCCGCCAACACTTGACTCCAACAAAAAATTGCGCTTTCAAGCTTACACAAGAAAAAAATTCATCCTACATGACTTAAAAAAAATTTTTTTTCGAAATTTTATTCTACCACTTTGTCGGCATGAATGAAATGTATATTCGTACAAAATTTCAGCTTTCAAGTACTAAGAGTCTCTGAGCTAAGCCGCGGACAGACAGACAGACATGACGAAAATATAAGGGTTCCTTTTTGACTACGGAAAACCTGAAAATCTGTGCTCTCAGTCGCTCAGTAGCTCAGGAAACTTTGTAATTTAAACTTTGAAATGAAGATACTTTTTCGTTCGAATCTTTATTGCGACTCTTTAAGGTGATCTTTGACGGCCAGCTTAGACCCGAACGCAACTAGATGGAGCCACTGCTGCAAATATAAGGTTTAATTTTAATGCATTAAGTACTATATATGTGCAAAAAGTTGATCGGTGTAAATTTTATAGTGCAACTTCAACGCCTAACAACAATTTGGATGAAAAAAAAATATCTCCATATGTCCAGTAAAGTCGTCAGGCCGTGATTTACATGAGTACGATCACTCACAGATGCACACAATGCACAACCGTAGGTACAGTTTTGACCGCACGCCCACAATCGTAATATTGAACCAAAAATTGCTAACAAAAACTAACTAGTACTTTCAACACATTAGCGAAAAATTTAACTAAAAATAGCAGTACTCGTTCGTTTTTCAACAGAATTTTATGTCACGCGTAAGAATGCAAGTCATTTGAATTTTTGTATGGAAAACGGATCACCTTAACCACGAAAACGTACAATTCTTTTTTATTATAATTAAAAACATAGTCTTTTGTATGAATCCTTCTCCAAACCTTTATAAAGTAAAGAAGGACTGGAATCGTCTTTACTTTGTATTTTCTCGGCGTGTGATTGTAAGAGGCTATTACGTCTATTACTAGTGGTTTACGTCTGAGACGCACGGGGCTTAGGTTTACGGTCTTAAAACAGGAATTTAAGAGGTAATAAATCTGAGCTTCGTTTTAACAAAAAAAAGTAAAAGTATTATGGTATTAATAGGTATTCTTTTCATGTAATAAATAATACACATTGGTGGACAATTCACACTAAGTTATAATATCCCAAAGTAGGCAAATGGGAGTAATCAAAATCGAACCAGTTGGAGGAATATAGTTTCTGCCTACCCCGATAGGAACGAGGTGTATTCACGGAGCAAAAAGAGGGGGGGGGGGGGGGGTTATGTATTTGGAAATTTTATGTGTTTGAATAAGTAATCTAGGATCAGTAATTTCCGAGTTATAGCATTTTTAAATTGACATCTTTTATTTCTCTAGGATTTGGAAGTCTAGGGCCCGTATTGATAAATCTCTCTCAAAATATTCCCCAAGACGATGTCAGCTGACTTAATTATCAAGATCCAATTATCATCTCAAGATCTTGCTAATTAATAAACTACTATCCAAATACCAATCTTAAGTGTCCGTCTTTCAGTCAAACGTCAAAAAAACAAAAAGAATTTATGTCTGCGTTTTGTTTTTGCTTCTAATAATGTTGCTAATCATTTTAGTTTTTTTGCTAAGTTCACTTTCAGGCAGGCAACGGCCAAAGAATATACAGCCTGAACAAAATAATACTCAAGTCACTATTTGACAGCATCAACAATTTTGAGTTAAGTTTCGTTTATAATTTAGTGAGTGTGATTTTAACACTCAAGTGATAATTGCTCCAATGACAGCTACTCAATTTCTGTTTATTAATTAATGCATCACCTCAAGATGCCCCTTAAGAACAATCTCACACTTAAGCGGGATTTATCAATTCGACCCTAAGATCAATAGTTTCCAAGTTATACTCGTAGCCGTTTCAGATTTAACAGCTGTCAACCGAAATGAAGATTTTGACGACATCTAAAATTTTTCCCAGCATACAAATCAATACGAATAGTCTAGGGTCGGCAGTTTCCGAGTTTCAGGGGCTTTAAGTTTGACTGATGTCAACCGTGAAGTGTGTGTTTAAAATAAAACGAGTACTACAACAACTTTTTTTTATGTCAGGTGGGCAAACGAGCAGGTGGGCCACCTATTTCTATTAAAATCGTCTCAAAATTACAAATTACCAGATTCTTAACGAAATCACCAACAAGAAGGTGTATCCGAAAGGGGCGAGATCTATCGAAACCAGAATAGTATAATTTCTAAGCCATTAAAATTTTCCAGGACAATTTTTTTATTTTTTCTATCTCTTTTAGCTTTTGAGAAGTTTAGGGTTCTACAATACAAATCGCAAAATAAACCGTAAAACATTGACATCTTTTTAAATAAAAAAGAATATTTAAACACTAGCTGTTACCCGCGACTTTGTCCGCGTACAGCACAGAAAAAAGAACCTAATGACTTTCCCTATGGTTCAAACTATCTTAGTATGTACCAAGTTTCCTAAAAAGCGTAACAGACAGACAGAAAGAGCAATTTTTGCTTTCATAACAATACTATATCATTTGAATGAACGTCCTTTTTACGTGTGGTCGCCCAGTATAAAAAAATATAAAAAAAAATATAAATAAAATTATAGTCGAATTCTACGCAGACGAAGTGTCGGACAAAAGTTGATACGGGTTTCTTTATTTCTTAAACAAAACAAAACCTATACTTACGTAAATCAGAGGCACATAGTCACTCGCAACGCGATTGTTTCTTCTGTAGTTACTGAAAAAGATAACCGGCCAAGTGCGAATCGGAATCGCGCACCAAGGGTTCCGTACCACTAAGATTAAAATACCGTCTTAGTTATGGACGCGCCAGTCACTCAGAAAAGTATTAAATGAGCGCGAGTTCGACACGGACTTGACCAGTTTTTATTATTTGTTCTTATTTTATAGCTTATGCACTATAAACATACCAATATTCACAATATTAAATAACAAAAAACCCAACAGCTTAGCACAAGAGAGGAAAACAAGCTTAAATCTATTGGATTTGGTAACTTGAATTGTATAAGATACTGCAGGAGGGGACGAAAAAACGTTTTGTGGATGTTTACGACTTAATTTTGTTCGTCCCCGCCTGCAGTATCTTATACAATTCAAGTTACCAAATCCAATAGATTTAAGCTTGTTTTCCTCTCTTGTGCTAAGCAAGCAGTTGGGTTTTTTGTTGTTTAATAATCTTTTTTTGTTGTGGATTCGATCACCGATGGGGACACTGTCAAACAAATATCACTTTGTGTGTCTTCGCCAGATTGAAATGTCTTAAACAGCATTAGCAAATTGCAAGAAAATAAAAAAATAATTAAATCTACATAAATTTCTCTACAAAAAATGTTTTGAAAGTTTTTCGCTACAAACAATACTTTAAAAGATTTTTAAAAGTATGTGGTGAGGAAAGCGAAAACATGCAGCAACTGATGTGCACATGCAACGCTTTAGCTAACAAGCGTATGAAAATTCTGGGTCAAGCTTATCCGACATCAGAAGACTACAGGCTCCTTCCGCTAAAATCTCATAACGAGCATATTCTAAGGCAGCGGAAGATCACAGGAGCAATAAGGCAGGGGAAGCACAAAAGATCTCATAGGGTCGAAGTGCTCGGAGGTCCAATAAGGAACTCAGCCCCACGTTATAAGACAAGATAAGATACCTACATGAAAATTCGCTTGAAAATGGATTGGAGCTACTTATAAGAAAACCACAAACTCGTATTTCAGCATTTTTGACAAACCATCCCAAATTGGGGTGAATTGAGGGATAAAAGTTTGTATTAAATTCCCACATAATTACAAAAGAATCTTTACATCCCCAAGAGGGCCAAGAGGGCCTCCACCGCTACCGTCCAGGGTTGGTATTCCGCTAAATTATTAACTTCAAAACATGTTGATATTTGCTAATGGCGACAAAAGTTGTAAGAAGTTGTACATAACATATTTTGTGCAAGCTATGAAAATTTGGTTTCATACAAAAACAGCAACGTATAGTGATTTCTCAGAATAAGGACAAAATTTGCATTGCCTTTCTCCCTCTTATTGAGACAGTTAGAGGGAGAACAGGTAGACGCAGTCGCGCAGCGAGCAACCCTACCTCATCGGGTACCTCATACCGTTTAGGTATGAGGTTCCAAGTAAGTAATGTGAGTAAAGGAACATGAAGGGGTAAAAAAATAAGCAGTTTTTTGCTGACTGTACAAAACGTGCCAGCTTGTGCCCAGGCAACCCTGTTTTTTTGACTCACCATATCATTGTGCAGCAGCCTAGATAGGTCGCTGTTTGGTATCCAATGAGGTAGGGTTGTTCGCTGCGCGCTCTTATCTATTGAGAGAAAGGAAAAGACAAATGTTTATATGAAACTAAAAGGGATGGAAGAAAATGTGACATAAATATAGTTTTTACGTCAAACTGATTACCAACGAATAAACAACAAAATTTCTTTGAGTACTATTTCGTTAAAAACATTGAAATAAATAATCACATGAAGCTTGAAGCAAGCACAGGTTTTTTTAAAAATAAACAAAAGGCATTAAAACTAAAAAAAGCTGTGCTGGACGATTTTGCAGAAGTCATGCTCTGACACCCAAGAAGTTCGTGGCACGATGCTCAATAACATCAGTAGAGTTTCACAACAAGTGGGTCACAAAATGAACATGGATAAGACGAAAATGATGTCTAACGCCCTTGTTGTACCCATTCCACTCAAAGTCGGAGACTCTGAAAATAGGATAATAGGTAATATTGTACCTGAGGGATAAAGAATAATCCCCAGCTGCTAATAAATGCTTCTTATATAAACCAAGTAAGTAAACTGTTGAAATTAACCAAGAACAAGACTGTAAAGGTAGGTTACTTTAGCTGGTCTGTGTCAAAAGAGACTGAGGCCACTGTTACGCTCAGTATTCCGTAACCCCTAACATACATACTTACAACTGCCGCTCAGCTTGAAATAACCAAGGAATAACTACTTAATAATGCAAATTTAAACATGCCTAACCAATTCAATGGGTTCTACCTATAAAAGCTGTCTATAATTTTATCTTAACAGAGAGACTACTAGCTATGATGATCATATTGATCATAGATACCAATATCCAAATTTACTGATGATATATCTAATACAAATATTCTTCTGTCAGAAAGGTGGTGAACATAATCACATCATCAGGTATGGCCAGGGGTATGGTGGGTCCGTCACGATCATAACATCCCTCCACTACAGGACAGGGAGCTCCCTCAAAATCATAAGCTAATCCTTTATATTAGAAGTTACATATCCGTGTAGGACCGGATAAGAATATAGTAAAATTTTTCTTCCTATGAAATTAGTGAACGGCTACTAAGTGTACACAAACTGGCGCCAAACAGTATCCACCTTTTATATCTTTCTCGTCGTAGCTCTTGCAAAATGGTAGTAACCTCATCTCCAAAGACTTTAAGAATCTAACTGCTAGGGTCAATGAGTCTTGTTTTACAACCTCACATTCTTCAATTTGCAGGTACGAAAAGAGCAGCAGACACAGCGTGCAATCTATGCTACTCAGCTGGTGAACATGCATATCCCTTTGGAGCGCGATCAGCTCTCTCGAAAGATGTGGATATTACCTACTGAATCTTGTTGAGCTATTTGTACGGAAAAACTAAAAAGGAATTGGGTAGCAGACAACCTCTACAAAGAGATAATTATTCACCCTCACGCCTAAAAAGTCGTCACAGTTTTAACAAACACACAGTGCTTCCACGATTATTGATAGATTCAGATCCATCCAACATCATCGTTCCATGGGAACAGTCTCAGAAAGTGGATAACGACTAGTGTGAATAAGACGCTTTGCAAATCCTTAGCTGCGGCCTTGGCACGACAGAAGCCGGCGGCGAGTGCTAGCAGCGAATTCAGTACAGTTCATTATTTTTAGAAAATGATCAAATTACTAAGAAATTGATTACTAGGAATAAATCAACTTATGATTGTGTGTTATTTTCCGTCGAGATAGGTACAAGTGGCTTTTATACTGAAGTTAATTTGTAAATAAAACAGGTTGATAGATTAAAATAAAACCATATTTGTCTCGAAATATTTTATTCTTGCAACTCTCTGCACTTTTTTGTTCTTGCACAGTTTGGTATCAGATGATCAGATGACCTTGTGTGAAATGTCCCCCAATATGCATGAGTACTACCTGACGCATAATTACAAAATTATTCGTGAAGACTCTTTAGCGACGGAAGCGTAGTCAACCACACTAGCCTCCTTCTGTCCAAGCTCACTCACGAGCAGAGCGTTTTTGCCGGTTATATAATTGTAATATCATTGGTTTTTGCTAAGCAGATGACTACTGGACTTGTTGTAGTTTGTAGGCGAGTTTGTCTCGTACAACGGTTACATAAACGATTAATTGCGCCAGTACTTCTTTTTCAATTTACTTTTAGAAACTTTTAAAAGGTAATTTACATCCAATTCCAACGGGAACAAGGCGTGATGTTATGTATGTATGTAATTACATCATGCTCTCTAACATGGAATACTAATTACATTATGAAATATTATTATATTCATTTAGTGGCAGCCATTCAAAATAAATATGAAAATATTATCATAAGGGTCGGGCCAGATTGATCGACGGCCTTTCGCACTTTGCCATGAAGGAAAAAAAAAATTTACGCACCCAAAAAAATTTTCTTCTCTTCATGCACTTTGCCGATTGAAAAAGAGCACACTAGTATGCATTATGCCGATCCACCGCTTACAGAGGCGTTCGCATCCATACGCATCTGTACGGACGCGTTCCCATCCGTACGCAGACGTAAGGTGCCGTATACTTCACGCGGGGACTCCCTGCTTTATCACAGTATAGGTACAATGTTCTCTTTACAGTCAGCTTTTTTGTTGCGCATTTGAGGAAACAATTTAGTACACTGTTGATGTTTATTATCGAATTATTTCTAGTACCAGTTTTGTTAAGCAATTGGTTGATTCGCAGTAAAAAAAATTTTTTTGACGTAAAAATTATTTAATTTATAAACATAACCTGATAGGTAATGGGTAATAAATTATGTAATGTGCGTGCATCATGATTTTCATTATCTGTACAACTGTTTCACTGGGAAACAATAGTATCTATGTTGCAGTTAAATACCCACAATAAATACAAAAATCTTTAACTTATACGAATTTTGCGAAAAATATATAAAAATGTGTTGTAGCTTAAAACTGTGCTTAAAATATGAAATCATTGGAGTGAAAAATTATTAAAACATAAAATCTTATTTTACTTCGCATTTGTTGATTTACTGTACTTTGTACACTGTGGTACAACTTATCGCCATCGTCAGCCGTCGATCGCCGCGGTCGTTCTCCATCGATCGCCGTCGTTCTCCGACGATCACCGTCGTTCTCCGTCGATCGCCGTCATTTGCCGTCGTTCGCCGTCGATCTCTGCCGACGGTCGTCCGCGTTTCGTCTTCAGGGCGCATTCGCCGCGTCGATAGGAAAGGATTTGCATACTTTGCGCGCGTTTTGTATAGGCAAACCGTCGATCGCCGTGATCAGTGTGGCCCAACCCTAATTCATAATGACAACCATGAAACTGTCAAGAGATTTGTTTGATTAGATATTTATTTAATGGCATCACATCTCATTACAAGTCGTATTCCGCCAATATCAAGTAAAGAAATTGCTGCAAAATTATGGCGAAATAACACATCCACATCACGAGGACAAGGGCCTGTATACTACATAGAGTAACACGATTTTCGCGCGCAAAGCCCGGAAAAGAGTAGGCAAAGCATCATATTTTCATGCAAATAGTTCTGGCATTTTTTGCGGGGGCCGGGGGGAGGTGAATCAGTGCTGCCAGAAGCTTATTTTGGTTGGTTGCGCTATGTTTGCTAAAAAAAACAGAAAAGTTCCTGTAACGTAATCGGAACTATACTAATTGGTTAAATTCATATTCTGTTTTTGTTGGTGGCTAGAGTATTCGAGCCTTGATTGGTCTTTCTGAATGTCTTCGAATAAATTACGGATCCAGGTCAGTTACTGCAAAGATAGCTTCTGCAGGGGGGTACTCGTATTCATAGGCAGGTCTTATAACATATGAGAGGGCGGTGCTGCCTCACAAGCGGTGGAACATACGACAAATATACGGATCCCTACCTGAACATTTGACATATATATACAGAATAACTTTTAATTACTTCTTGATAGCAAAAAAGATGCATGTACTCGTGTTACTGAAAATTTTTTTCAAGGAACATAGGTCGAAATATGAATAAATATTTTGATTACTTCATAGTAAAAGTAGTAGTCACGAGTACATGCATGCATATTGCCACAAACATGACGTCAGGTTGGCGACTGTCATACGAGAGAACTGTTTGAAAATTTCGTCAACAAAGTTGATAGCCCCGTGGTCCAATGGATAGGGTATTGGGCTACCAAGCCAGCTTTTCCCATCCATATGGATGTTTTATCATTTACCATTTGTTTAGAACATTCTAGAAATAATAGAAAGAAAAGAAGCTGAAGAAAGAGAGCTAAAATCTAGAAAGATCCAACAAAAACCTAAATTTAAAAGTGAGTCCAGAATATTCGAGAACGAGTAACATGGGTATATAAGGCCGGCCACCGAGCGGCTATGCTGTAGTGTAGTTCAGTTTCATATTTCCCACATAAACTAAGGCGATGTGGGAGCTTTATTCCTATTGCCCATACCATATAAAAAATTTGGGGACATGTTATATTTTTCACCGAGGCCCGCAAAATGTCAAATGCTGGGTGGGAAATATTCCTTTTTACCAAATTAAAGGTTAAGAGATAGTCAGATAGTCAAATAAAATCCATTGGACCACCATGTACGCCCTGTGGTTACGAAAACCTACTTCCCCCTAGTCACACATCAATGTTGAGGATTTACGCATCTTATGACAGTTTGACAATCAAGAATTAGTGATTATAATCTTATTTACTTTAAATTGACATTAGTTTCATGATTTCCGAAGAATTTGTGACTTTTACAAAGAGGCAGACAGTAGGTATGCCAATGTTGTTATATGCTCTTTGTCGTACAGCCTCGCCTTAATGGCCCTGTACATGTGGTGTGATTTTACCTTAATGTACAAACAAATAATAATGATATATTAATAATATGTCGATTTATTCTTAGCTTTTGGTGCTTCAATTTTGTCTCGTATAAATTAGCTTGAAGTTCCGTAAAGGCTTCAAAAGTTTCGGAATCGGAACATGAAAATGCTGGCAAACCTATTACTAAAGTGCTGTTCTGCATACATATATCGACATATCGAAAGATTTTTAGAATTATTAAGAAGAAACAATAAAAGTAAAGAAATTAGTCTTTACAAGTTACCCGCGACTTCGTCTTGCTTAGGATTCGCAGTAAAAGTAAGTAGAAATATTTCTGCCACTCATCAAGTTTTGTTCAGCAGTAAGGCCGTAAAAGAGTAAGAAACATACAGTTTCACCTTTATGAATAACATTTCTAGCTATTAGCCGAGACTTTGCCCGCGAGGATCGAACAAAAAAACTCGTACTTGACTTAAGTAAATTTTAGCGAATTAACTTTTCTTCCACAACAAAATGTTGTTGCCTTGACGTTTACAGTCGCTGAATAATTTCATTGGGATTGTTAAATGTTATCACATTTTGCCAATTTAATTTTTAAAATCAATAATTTTGCAGTATGATTCATTCACCGAAATAAAATTAACATCTGTTTGGAGTATTAGACGCATTGGGCCAGGACTTGAAAGGTTTTTTTTTCATGTAACAAATATTGCGAAAACAAGATGTCTTAGTAGATAGGGAATGGTTAGACGATCACAAAAAACCATATGAGATGTTCTAGACAGAAGTCTGGTGTTTAAGAGTACTCTTTCAGATTTTCAAGCTGCTGTTTTTTCTTATCTAGCAAATATTTTTCAGTATCATGGTAAGCTACTCTATCACCGGCAATAACTTTCGTTCGCCATTCATGAATATCACAAAGAAATCGTCTATTCCTCATTTTTCAGGCATGTCTGATTAATTATAATGGAATAATATATATAATAAAATAATAGATTATGGTGATAATAAAAAACATCTGCCAGCCAAGCAAATCTGGATTTAGCCTGTAAATCTGGAAAAGGCTTCCTGAACTCTGGGCTCTGGTCTAAAAGTTCTCACAAGTTTTTTCTCTATCCTCTCATTGTCCCCCATCTACTGAGATATTTCGTTTTCTCCCTGAAAATCACGTGAAAACCAAGAAAAAACATTTCTCGGCTTCCGTACCATTTCGGATTTTATTCATACTTTTCATAATGTGCAAAAGTGTGGTTATTTATTGTACTCTACTAAATAACAGATAGAGACATAATTTTTGGGACCACCTCGCTTTATGTGTTGTGTTCTACTCCGTTTCTCAAATTTATCGACACGTACTTTGTACGTTGAACATCACTAAATTATTCACCAAAAAGTCAGATTTATCTTTCAACCTTAGTGTAGCATAGAAAGGTAGGGAATGAGGTTTCATTCCAAAAAATAGTTGACAACCCCATTGGCTGTCTTGACTTGTATTGTTGATGTGTCAAAGTGACGAAATTTTGTAGTATTTGAAGTAATTTCTCATCGAAAACATATTCAAAACATTGAAAAACAACGCACGAAAGCTGAGATGTACAATGATTTGTGAATTTAAACAGAAACAGTAAGAGAGAGTTAACATTTTCAGTTAGGATTAAGAGTATTTTTGTGAACTTATCGAGTGAAATCGGTAGTCTAGCATGACGATTTTGATCAGTTCTTGGGACAAAATAATATTTTTTTAATTCAAAATTGATAGATCTGCTCTTGACTGTATGTACACACATCTAAAGCTCTAAAAAAACAGGCCATGTGCAAGTCCGACTACTAAAACACCGGATACACGGTCGGCGACTAGCTCCCGACAGAGGTCACCTTGGTTTGCAACCATTTGGGTCCGTTTCAACTACACGGTCGCCGACTTGTTGACAACAAGCATTGATATAGATTAAAAAACACGATGTGTTGATACAAAATGACAGTTGACACTGACAGTTCTTGTATTTTGTAGTTCGGTTTAAACCTGAAAAACACGTCACAAATTCTAAATATTATCATTATCTCCTATGTTCCACGTTTTACGGCATGAATGAAGAGAAACAAAGTTGTAGAGAATCAAATTTTGAACAATTTTGGTTCCTACATTTTTTCCCCCAAAATCGATATTTTGGAAATTAAACCTGAAAAACGCGTCACAAATTCTAAATATTATCATTATCTCCTATGTTCCACGTTTTACGGCATGAATGAAGAGAAACAAAGTTGTAGAGAATCAAATTTTGAACAATTTTGGTTCCTACATTTTTTCCCCCAAAATCGATATTTTGGAAATTAAACCTGAAAAACGCGTCACAAATTCTAAATATTATCATTATCTCCCATGTTCCACGTTTTACGGCAAGAATGAAAAGAAACAAAGTTGAAGAGAATCAAATCCTGAACAATTTTGGTTACTACATTTTTTCCCCCAAAATCGATATTTTGGAAATTAAACCTGAAAAACGCGTCACAAATTCTAAATATTATCATTATCTCCTATGTTCCACGTTTTACGGCATGAATGAAGAGAAACAAAGTTGTAGAGAATCAAATTTTGAACAATTTTGGTTCCTACATTTTTTCCCCCAAAATCGATATTTTGGAAATTAAACCTGAAAAACGCGTCACAAATTCTAAATATTATCATTATCTCCTATGTTCCACGTTTTACGGCATGAATGAAGAGAAACAAAGTTGTAGAGAATCAAATTTTGAACAATTTTGGTTCCTACATTTTTTCCCCCAAAATCGATATTTTGGAAATTAAACCTGAAAAACGCGTCACAAATTCTAAATATTATCATTATCTCCTGTTCCACGTTTTACGGCATGAATGAAGAGAAACAAAGTTGTAGATAATCAAATTCTGAACAATTTTGGTTACTACATTTTTTCCCCCAAAATCGATATTTTGGAAATTAAACCTGAAAAACGCGACACAAATTCTAAATATTATCATTATCTCCTATGTTCCACGTTTTACGGCATTAATGAAGATAAACAAAGTTGTAGATAATCAAATTCTGAACAATTTTGGTTCCCACCTTTTTGCCCCCAAAATCGATATTTCGGAAATTAAACTTATTTAATTAATTATATACCCATTAATTAATGACAACTTAAATTGTTCAGAATTTGATTCTCTACAACTTTGTTTCTCTTCATTCATGCTGTAAAACGTGGAACATAGGAGATAATGATAATATTTTGAATTGGTCGTGTTTTTCAGATTTCTTTCCCAAAATATCAATTTGGGGGGAAAAAGGTAGGTACCAAAAATGTTCAGAATTTGATTCTACAACTTTGTTTCTTTTCATTCATGCCGTAAAACGTGAAACATAGGAGATAATGATAATATTTTGAATTTGTCGCGTTTTTCAGGTTTAATTTCCAAACTATCGATCCTGGAAGAAAAATTTTAAAATACAAACTTGTGGAGAATCAAATTTTCTACCATTTTTGTCTCCATGGTTTTACTATAAATTCAAAAATGGTCGAGTTATTCAAGAAAACCCATTTAAAAAAAAACATTTTTCGAATAAACAGGAGCCTGATTCAGTCTACTTTTTGAATATACACTCTTAGTGACCCCCCCGAGGGCCTACGAAAAAAAAACCAAGAACTGATTATTCACGGGTCACAAATGTCATAATGATTGAACTATTTGTTATTATCTTCAAGCATACAAACATATTAGAATATGATATATCTACTAATTAAAAAATCCGGCAGTGCGAGAATTTCATATTTTTTTACTAAAGTTTCTAGGACCTAGCCTAGGCACCTACCTAAGTACCTTTGTACCACAAAAGATGTAAAAACAGTATAATTACAACTACCTACAAGGTACGCACAGTAGCAAGTAAGTGTTAACAAAGCCAGTAGGTACCTATAACTTGAACCAGCGCTAAGCTACAAACCCCCGAAACCAAAGACCCGCTCAAGGTCAAAGTGTTACTACCTCACGTGCGGCTGACTGTACCTACCCACTAGGGCCGCGGTTGTTGGTCAAAGATACACAGTCACTCTGATGATGACTAGGTAGGTTTAGGTTACCAAGAAGGTATATTATTAGACAACTTGTAATTGCCAATACGCAAAACCTCTCGGGTGGTAGTTTTACTCGTTCTACTCTTGAAACTGAACAACTTTATTGGAAATTAGAATAAAAAAATTGAGAATCGGAATTTTGTATTTTATTTTTGTTGAACAAAAGTACCACTCGAGAGCTTTTGCATACATTGTATATCTCACGGAACTGTTTAATCTACAGGGTGTAAAAAAAGTTCGACTATACTTCTGTGATTCTACATCGTATAAAATATAAAAAAATATTTTGCTTAAAAAAAGTTGTTTTAGCTCAAGAAGAAGTGAAGCACAAGGGTTAAACGACGCAGACAAGGATGTTTATTGTTATTTAATATCCACTCACTAGCACATTTCAATAAATTACTGGAATGTAATTCGGAGGAAAAACTAATTTAATGATCAAACAAATCAGAAATTAAATATTAATTAAAGTATTTTTATTTTACAATCTGTTAGTAATGTACACACGGCCGCACTTCGGTAGAAACCCTTTTGGACCTTATGGCGTGGTAATAGAGTTGAAAAAGTTTCTACCCACAAGCGGTTGACCGTACAATCACCCCTTAGAAGGATCATCCTACTTTTTTTTTTACATCCTGTATTCACATTCGTCCACGGCTGGCAATGTTGATCGTAGTGGCACGACAATTTCTGTAGGTAGGACAAGGATTTCCAATTTCTATGAGGTAGATACTAACCAAGAGGTACTTATGTAAACCTACCTATAAAACCAAACGTGAAGCAAATCTAGAATAAAATAGGTACATAATTTTACTTATTTATCGTCGTTCATTCGTCCGGCGGAAAACAGAAAAACGTTCGGTTTTTATTTTTGTCTGAGACTTGTCTTCATACGTTGTTTATTACCTACACGTAATACAGGAATCAAAATGTCGATGTCAATATCCATCGTGCGTGATTCAACACGCACCTCTCCCTAGCGAGTGTACGGAGCTGACTGACGAGACCGCGACGGCCGGCGACGGTGAGTCGTGTGCGTTGAAGTATAGATTTACGTATGTTCCATTTCTCACCGAGAAACGGATCGGCCGTGACGGCCGATTTTATTTCTCACCGAGTTTTTGTCGGTCGTGTGCGTTGAAGTATGGCAACCAGTACGTTCCATTTTTGACCTACAAAAAATCGGTCACCGATTCTCGGTCGTGTATCAGAGGATTGACAGCAGCATCCCAGCTCTGTGCATCGTATCGTCTTACACACTGCGGTCACTAACAACAGCGTTCGCTACCCGCAACGCTTTCAAGCATGGTGACTAAATATATTTCTCTTGCATGGAGACCTCCTAATTATTTTACTTTTCATTGATTTTATTATTTGTTAGCTAATCCGCTACAATCACATGTTAGGGTCTTCATTTCCGGTCGATGTCAACAAATTATTTTTATAAATCTTTACGGTACTTCCGCCAATCAACCAATGAGCGAGCTCCAATTCGGCGTCTTTCATTGGCGAACGTAGTTTCAATCCGACCAATAGGAGGTCTTGCATTTTAGCGGCAAATAACGTTGGCGGGGTGGTATCGGAGTTGAGCCCGGTAAGCGGAGATTTTGGGAGCGCCAGTCTAGTTGGAGCAGCGAGAGTTACAAGATCTAAGTGGTTAGGCTGTCCAGTTGTAAAATAATTATTATACATAATATACAAGTGTGAAAATTGTTAATCTCGTTTGGTTTATAAGTCCCTGAATAGAATCCATCTTACAATTCAGAAGTGCGACGACAGTGTTTTTAACACGTAAGTTCACGCCCAGATTTCTTACTTTTTACTGTGTAATTTAATTACATGCCTATGTGCAAAAACCTTTTTCATAAAATTGTTTTATGTTAAAAGTGGCACGCGCATACTACATCAAACTAATTGCATATTATATAGGCACCTACCCACCTTATCCGTGCAATAGGAATTATCTAGCTGAATTAATTAATAAATCTTAATTATTAAGTCTTAATTATGCAAACGAGGTTGGTAAAATTCGATCCTATATCTTAAAATTCAACAATTACTTACCGTTTATTCCAATTACTCATTCGTCATATGTTGTGGGTACCTATAAAGTCATTATAACTTTCTTTTATTCGTATAACCGAACCAGGCATAGATCGAAAAGAGTTTTGTAGTTATGATTGGTCCCTTTACTAGAAAATGACCCACGATTTACGTTATACTGTCAAGTCATTTAACACTTTTAGTAGGTAGCTATTTGTTCTGATTTCATTATAACATTGTACAGTCAAGAGCACATCAAGCTTAACTCAGTGGACTTGGTACCGTTCTTATTTTATGGATGTACGGGCTAGAGTCGCAATGCGAGTGTCAGGTTTGACCTGTCGTAGACTGTACCTAATACTGCAACTGCATGCAAATTTTCTAATAGTTCAGGTGCCAACTTTTTATTATTTTCCTTTTTCTTATAGTCAAGTTAATAACTTGGTTCCTACCTATTTTAGTATTCTTACGCCTTCAAGATTATTGACTCTTAGTTGCATTAAAATTCGATTACCTTCATTATATTTAAAAGTATAAAGTATCAAGTAATAGCGTTATCGGATTCAAATATTTAGATTTATTATTGTTAACGTAGTGTACGAGTAGGGATTACATATGTTTTTATGGGTTAGCTAATTTTGAATATTTCTTAACCAATTGTTATTTCTTCTGGGGAAAATCATGCCTCCGATGCGCCAGCAAAGCGGTCGGTCGCTCAGTCGAAGATTGGAGACGTCCGATCGCAACGACCTGCCCGACCTTGCACCGAGAGCACTACGTGCATCGCAAAGCCGGCTACGAGACGAGTCCAGGGTGCGGAGCCGCAGCCGCCATCGTACGCGCAGCCGCGGCTCCGACCGCAGCAACAGCCGCAACCTGCAATGCCGGGAGCAACAGGATATTAACCGCTGTCGTGCAAGGCTCTTGGAAGAAGAGCTTTCGCGGGCTCGCGACATGCTTCAGCACGGAGCCAGCAGTCGACAGCGGCCGACCACGCAGCAAGGCCACACACCTCGCGATGAAGACTGTATCCACCAGTCGGCGCAGGGAGATCACCGGCATCGCGCAGAGCATCGGGACGACGCAGGATATAGAAAAAGGTCACGTAGTCCTTCTTTATCTAAAAGGGATTTATTTAATGTTTCATTGTTTAATAAAATATAGTCTGACATCCCACTCGAACACTAGAGAGGAGCGGCCTTTGCCTAAGATCGATCATATGAATATGCTACCCAATTTTGATCCTTCAGTGAAAAAAAACAACGTTTTGATATTTGGATCAAGAAAGTAAATGAATGCGCCTTAGTGTACGGATGGGACTACAGAACTACTATCCATTTCGTCATGCAGAAAGTTAAGGCCTGGATAAGATGTGGTACGAGGGATTAGACACAGTTTTATTTGACTGGACGCAATGGCAGGAAAAATTGCTGAATGCATTACCGTGCAAACAGAGTTACGGCCAGGCCTTAGAAGAAATGCTCCAGCGAAGGAGTAGGTTTAGTGAGCCCATAGAGACTTATTTTTATGAAAAGCTGACAATACTCAATCACTCCGACATATCGGGCTAGCGCGCCGTTGATTGCATTATACATGGCATAACAATAGGACACTCCGATCAGGGGCATTAGCTATGCGTTTATATACATATGAATTTATTGCAAAGTCACAAGTAGAAAGGTGTTACATAAATATAGAAAAGTACAAGGGACGCCAAGCAAGGACACAGCAAATAAGAGAGGCTCAGCTAGATGCCATAATTAATCAAAAATAATAACATTAAAATGTTGTTAGTAATTATTAGTAATACGAGTCCTACTTATATTATGTAAGTATCTGTCTATCTAAACAATCAAAATTTGAATGTCAAATGCCTATAATTACATGACAAAATAAATTAAATTGAATGAGGCATTGAAGCATCTTATTTATTAATTTTATCATCAAAAAATTCAGAAATATTGTAATAGCATTTACTGATAAGGAAATTTTTACAGATTTTTATTAAATAGATTTTCCAATATTTTTCAGATTATTAGGTATATGATTATATATTTTTTTAACATGTGATGGGGCTATTTGATACTAATGTCAATTTTGTATATGGTGTTATTTATTTATTTTGGTTTCGTTTCATTAGGGAGTATAATTCTGCATGCTTTCTCACAAATTTACATGATTTTAGTAAGTATGTAGATGGACGTTAGAGTTAATATTCTGTGTTTTATGAAATAAGGTCTGCAGGATTCGGATTGTTCGATATTTGTCAATACTCTGACACATTTATTCTGGAGAATAAACACGTCACCCGCTTTACAACAGTTTCCCCATAATATGACTCTAGTACCTGGGCGACCGAGCTTCGCTCTATAATAGCCGCCTCAATATTAAAATATCATCGGGTGAGCAAGCCATGCTACCCGCCAACAGATGGCGGTTTTTGTCCAAAATGCAAATGCTTAAAAACACGAAGAAAACTAATTTTCCCAGACATGAGACCAAGCTAGAAAGATTTTTCGCCCCCGAAAACCCCGTATGGTGAATTTCATCGAAATCGTTAGAGCCGTTGTCGATAAACCGATTACAAATATATATATATATACAAATATTGCTCTTTTAATAGTATAGGATAATGCTCTCAACCTGAGCAGCTTTTACAATTTTTGATGAGCAGTAAAGAGTGTAATCAGGTTTTCGACCGCCAACAACCCAGAAATAAATTTGTTAACAACCGTATCACTACCAACAATTGTACTAGTTCAGGTACAAATAAACGCTTTATATATCTTTCTATCTATCTATCTATCTACAAGGTCCAGTAATTTGTCCGGTCAAAAGCCGGGAGACAAATCTTCTGCCACCATTGGGTGTTACAATTGCAAGGAGAGGGGAAATGGTATTCTCTTTTGCCCCAAACCGCTGGTCAAGTGCACTCAGTGCAATCTTGTGGGTCATACATCTGATAGCTGCACATCAAAGAAAACTAATAACGCAGTGTCGAATGATACACCAAAAACGATGTGTATTGATGCAGTTGATCAACAGAGGGGTGGAATTCCAAAGTCAAAATTTGTCAAGGAAATTATGATAAAAGGTATCGCATTTGAGGCATTTGTGGATATTGGAAGTGACTTAAAACTGTTGAGGGCATCCGTCGTCGATAAAATGGGTCTGAGACATGATGGACTCTCTTCTTTAGTGAAAGGGTTTGGTAACATCTTTTGTTCAGTCGCTAGGTGGGATGATTGATGCTAACTTTAACTGTAGATGACGTAGAAGCGAATGTTCCTTGCAAAGTCGTAAGAGACGTTTTACTTGAGAAACCGATTCTGATAGGTCAATCATTCACTGAGCAAGCCCACGTCGTCGTGTATAAGGTCTCTACAAAATTTCAGTTCCTGCATATCGGGAGTGAATCGCCTCTTACTGACCCAAACGCAGGTAACGAGCCTATTTTGCACATCGAGACTAATGACGTCATCCAGTTGTTTTGGGCCGGCAATGATTAGGGCTCGAATTTAACCAGCCATTGACGGAGCTGTACTAGCACAGAATAGGTAATAGTACTAGCCTAGTACTAGTGAACAGCACCATAGCAGGCAAACCAAACAAACAATACTTGTCTGTGGCGGCTTACACCAGTCCAAAAGTGGCTGCATAGAGGTATCCATGTTTCCCGTGTTCAGAGTCCTGCCTTATACCCGCTGGATCCATTTTGTTTGGTGCTGAACGTATTAGCGTCGTTAACAGGGTAGTCGTGGTGCCTTCAAAAATACCTAAATTGATAGACAAGGACTTCAACGAATGCCAAGTCTGTGTTGGTGATTATGTTGCACAGGAAGATTAAGAGCGTCTGTTTGGAGTATTTAGAAAGTTCAAGCACTGTTTTGCTTCTTCTTTGAACGAGCTTGGCTGTACGAATGCAGCAGAAATGACCATAGAGCTTAATAGTGATAAACCTGTCGTGTATCGTCCATATAGATTTTCACATCATGAGCGGGAGAAGTTACTTCCATGATGATGTCCGCGCTAGTCAGGTGTTAGGAAATTACCGCTATCGTCTGGCACCCATTCCAGGCTTGAATAATACTAAAAAGAAGCGACCTACAACTTTGGCTGCAGATGGGCTGAAACCCTGGATACACGTTGTCGCCCTGCAAGTACATGAGCAAGAACTTAATTCTGACGGAAATGATAGCAATTGAAATGAGTTTTTCAGAATGAACAGACCACTGATTCCTAGCTTTATGAGTTCTTTATAAAAATCAATCAATCCAATCCAGAAATAATTTAACGTCGGGTAATATAAATATTCTACAGATCTTGTATGTACTGTTACAGATAGACGTCGACACTGCTGCGCGACCACAAGTGCAGTCCGGCATGATGGCAGATTAACGTGGTGGAGAAGAAGCCTTTCGCCCCATGTTCGTTGTAGTCTGTGTCGGAGTGTAATCGATCGTCTTGTAGGTCTGCGACAATTAGCGTTCCCATAATCGATCGTTGGGATTGAAATCGATGCACCTCGATATATCGATCGTTCGAGTTGTGCTGCCACAAGTTTTATCGATCGTCTTGATGGCTTAACATATTTATATGTACTGTTACAAATATACGTCGACACTGTGCGCGACCACAAGTGCAGTCCGGCATGATGGCAGATTAACGTGGTGGAAAAGAAGCCCTTCGCCCCATGTTCGTTCTAGTCTGTGTCGGAGTGTAATCGATCGTCTTGTAGGTCTGCGACAGTTAGCGTTCCCATAATCGATCGTTGGGATTGAAATCGATGCACCTCGATATATCGATCGTTCGATTTGTGCTGCCACAAGTTTTATCGATCGTCTTGATGGCTTAACATATTTATACAATGGGATTTGAAATCGATGCACCTCGATATGTCGATCGTTCGAATTGTGCTGCCACAAGTTTTATCGATCGTCTTGATGGCTTAACATATTTATACAATGTGAATTCGATATGAGACAAGTAATTTGATTATAGGTAGGTTAAGTTGTACACCCATAATCGATCGTTGGAATTTTGTTAATTGATGTACCTCTATAAATTGATCATACATATTTATACAATGTGAGTTCGATATGAGACAAGTAATTTGATTATACTTAGGTAGGTTAAGTTGTACACCCATAATCGATCGTTGGAATTTTGTTAATTGATGTACCTCTATAAATTGATCATACATATTTATACAATGGGAGTTCGATATGAGACAAGTAATTTGATTATACTTAGGTAGGTTAAGTTGTACACCCATAATCGATCGTTGGAATGTTGTTAATTGATGTACCTCTATAAATTGATCATACAAGTTTAATCGATCGTCTTGTTGGTTTATATATATTCATAAATTGTGAATTAAATATAAAATATGTAATTTGGCGATTGCTAGGTTACATCCCATAACTTTATTTTTCTAGCTTAGTTCGATGCCATATCATTTTACTAATGTTTTTTATTATTTGTTAATATACTTGCGGAACCAACTCTATAATTAGTTTATTAAATAAATGTAGGCAATCGATTAAGTAGTAGTTTTAAATAGGTAGGTTATTTAATTTGAAGCTGGTTGTTGTATCTAGGAACTAAAGTTACAACCCTTAGACTATGTTCAGTGTTTGTAGTTATTATTTATTTATTAATGTTCTTATATTGTGTACAGTATTTTCTTCATATCCTTGAAATAAAACTGGTCTTTTTCAGTAATATATAATGTAGAGTCACTGGCTGCTCATAACAAATTATGTATGTTGTTATTCTAGTTAAACCAATTCAATTTATTTCTAAACGTTATAAGTAATCAATGTTTCTGTAATTTTCAGTGTTAGTTGATACTTTATTATTAGTATTTTTCTTATTAAACTCAAGTCTGCGCTACTGGGTTAACTCGATTGTTAGGGTGCCTTAAGGCGTCGCGTGCGGGGGCGCTCGCGATGTCAGGACGGTCGATTGTTAGGGTCTTCATTTCCGGTCGATGTCAACAAATTATTTTTATAAATCTTTACGGTACTTCCGCCAATCAACCAATGAGCGAGCTCCAATTCGGCGTTTTTCATTGGCGAACGTAGTTTCAATCCGACCAATAGGAGGTCTTGCATTTTAGCGGCAAATAACGTTGGCGGGGTGGTATCGGAGTTGAGCCCGGTAAGCGGAGATTTTGGGAGCGCCAGTCTAGTTGGAGCAGCGAGAGTTACAAGATCTAAGTGGTTAGGCTGTCCAGTTGTAAAATAATTATTATACATAATATACAAGTGTGAAAATTGTTAATCTCGTTTGGTTTATAAGTCCCTGAATAGAATCCATCTTACACACACATAGTTATTCTGTAAAAATTTTAACCATATAGTTACTACGGTTCCAAAGATAAAGGTCGGACAGACTGACAGGGCTTAGTAAAAAGTCCCGTAGGCACCCCTAGGGGACGGGACGGGAGCTAGTTTAGAGACTAACATTAATAACTATAGGCTACCATGAAAAGGATCAGCACAAATAGTCAAGTGCATGCAGCAAGAAACGAAGAGCACAATATCTAAAGCTAGTAACCTATTCTGTGTCTAAAGCTTTTCAGGACAAATGAGAATGTTGCCCACAAATAAATCGAGTTTGCATGCAACCTACGTCCAGCAGAAAATTACAATTGATATGCCAAAAAATAAAATAAATTAACAAGTATCAAATCAATTTTTCTGACTATAACCAGTGATACCATACGAATTTTGTACAAATTTATTTCAGTATCTTCTTTCAATCAAGATCTTCGGTGTTGTCAAACAAATCCGACGATTGATTTAGACTAAAAATACGAATTTCGTGTTTTTACATAATTAAATAGCAATTATACAGTAACAATTTGTTCGATGTGAAATGAAACACGTTCTATTTGTAAGCTTCATATCACAGATCTTTTTTTACAGCAGAAAACACATTAACAAAGCATGTTTGTACTGTGACCGTTCACGACGACGACTAGACTTGGTCTAGTTAAAAATCCGAGTGCAACTAGTTTTGTTGAACGCATATGCTCTTTTGTGCTTGTACTTTGGCAGAGGGGAAGCTACGTAAAAGGCGTCTCCTAAACGGGCTAGCGCGGTTTGACTTGGGTATACTATGATGACTCCGATAAGTTGAAAGGGGAAATAATAGGAGTCATGATGACTAACCCTTTGGTATGAACAACAATTCAAGCGGTTTTCCTTCCAAAGCAAAGATTGCGGAGCGTTTTTCTCATGTCATTGACAAAAGTTTGCCGTCTGCTGCACAGACCCTCAGAACAAAAACCTCCTTGCTTCGCTCGGCACAGACTAGTATTATATAGTCTAAGGCACAGACCTTTGGTCTGCTGTGACTCGCGGGGATACAGCGTTTTTCTTACGTCAATGCTAGGATTCGAGAGTAAAAAATGTTCCTCAACAGAAGAAAAAAAAACCCTTATCGCTTGCCACCACCAATGATCTTACATTTACCATGATAGCGTACTCTTAACAATTTGTGCAGAGGCAAAACGAGCAGAGCAAGACATCATAGGCGATGTAATTCGTCCCTTTCTAATTATTGCCATACTAATGAAGTTTGCACAATTTCCGTGCAAAATGTTAACTTTAAATTCACAAATTTATATTTATACGTATTTTTAAATACTAATTTGAATAATTTTCAACGTGCAAAGTATAAACTTCTCTCTCAGTTTTCATTAAATATTGATAAATGCAGAAAATCATTTTCTTTTGATTTATCTGGATTAAAAACTCTTTGGTAAAATGATTTTTAACAAAGATTTTGCATGACATTTTGTTGATGTTGTCATGGCAACATAAACAAAATGTCATGCAAAATCTATTAGAAAGGGACAGCTTCCTCTCATCTTACGTCCTACTCTGCTCGCATAATTTTTGGAAGAGCGCAATCTGGTTAAAAGCGCCACGCGCGAAGTAATAAATCTATGGCCACCACTGACCTCTATATATACAAGCGTACTTGTGTGGTACTTGTGTGTGTGTGTGTGTGGTGCTTGCCACACGATCACTGTGCATCTTCCAAGGAAATCCAAACCGGCAGAAAACTTCATTAACTAAATTCTTAGCGACAATGGTGGATCATTTTGATCGTCTATTTCACACTCAAATTGTGAAATTCGCCCCTTCACAGAATGCCTAATTGCCTACATTTTACAAATTGGTGCGTAGTTCGTTTCTCGCGTAAGTCGCATCGCAATAAACCTTAGCATTTTTAGGGTTCCGATACCAAAATGGTAAAAAAAGGAACCCTTATGGTGCGACTTTGTCTTTCTGTCTGTCACACCTCTGTATCTCAGCAACCACTCATGCTATCGACCTGAAATTTGGAGTAGGTTTAGAGTATAGTTGTCCAACTTAATAGCACATGAAAGAATTTTGAAAAAATTATAATTATCAATGTAAAGGGGTCCAAAATAGGGCGGGCCAAATTTCAAATTGTCGCTACTAGGTCGAGTGGGGTGTCATATGAAAGGGCTTTACTTTGTACATTACAAAATTTATTTTTTTACGTCTCTAAGCTATAAAAGTAGTAGTAGTTGTATTAATGTAAAAAAAATACCTTTATCCTCTTATCTCCGAAGTTTGTGAAAGGAAAAATCTGAATTAATTACAGTTGACAGAAATTTATGTCAACATTACAGAAAAATAAAACAATCTTGCTACGAGTATGTTGCGCAGTTTTTTTGAAATCTGCAAATAACCTTTACAAACAAATTTAGTTTTGCGGTCCTAAAAATGGACTTTATTGCCTCCAAAAATACAAAAAGTATATTGGAACCCTCGGCACGCGAGTCCGACTCGCACTTGACCAGTTTTTTTTATTTCTGATAGCTTTCTATTTGCAAGCTAGTTCGGAATTTAAATGGAATAATTTATGATAATATTCCTCCTGGGTTGATACCTCGTAGTTCGTTTCATTTTTTGGGTTCCGTAGTCGAAAAGGAACCCTGATAGTTTCTTCATCTCCGTCTGTCTGTCTGACTGTCCGCGGCATACCTCAGAGACCAAAGAAAAAGAAAAGTATCAGAGACCCTTAGTACTAAAAAGTTGTAATTTACTGGACATATATTTTAACCACGCCGACAAAGTGGTAAAACATAATCATGAAAAAACAACTTTTTAGGGTGTGTCCTCTACAAGTAAAGTGGGGTTGTTTTTTTGTTCTTGTGGATCTCATCGTGTGCTCTAGCTCTTTTGAAAACAACGTGAGTCTTTTAATTTTTCGATTTAGGGATCCGTTTGCGAAATATTAAACTTGAAAGCACAATTTTTTGTTGGAGTCAAGTATCCCCCCCCCCCCTGCCAGCAAAACTGTTGCCAATGGAAATATGAAAAAATTTAAAGGAAAACTATCACCGCTAAGTAGGTTTTACAGGTCATTGAACTATAGCAAAAAACTGGAATTAATAAAAATTGCCATAGCAATCAGGCGCTAGGACCTCGCATAGCATTAGGATGTAAAAGTTTACGAGTATGTTATCAACGTTATTATTAGCCTATGTAGTGTCCCGCTGCTGGGCAAAGGCCTTAAGTGTCCCACTGTTAGGCAAAGGCCTAATGAAAGGCCTTATCAACGTTATAAAATACTAAATAAAAACCTGCTATGCGATAAAAAAAAATTAAAAAGTTTTTTTCGTAGTTACGGAACCCTATACTGTGCATAGCCCGACACGCACTTGGCCGGTTTCTTCATTATATGTATCATTTAATCTTGAGTCTGTAAGGAGCAAGTAGATTAATATCTTGAATTATTGATAAATTTTTCGTGGATAAATAAATAGTTTTAGTAAAAATACGATAAATAAACGTTTTATTTTACTATACTCTGAACTCTGATCTTGCTACTGTTCAGCAATAGGCTGAAAATTTCGGGCTTCTTGTAAACCCAACTAAATCTCAAGCAATAATAGTTGGTAGCAGCAGACTAAGGGGTAGGTTAGGGGACTTAGCGTTGCCAAAAATATTTTACAACGGAGTCTGTATTCCCTACACGGACAAAGCAAAGAACCTAGGGATTATTATAGACCGTGACCTGTCATGGTCAGCGCAAGTTAGTGAGGTGAGTAGGCGCACGCACTACTCTTTTCACTCCCTTAAGCGACTCCAGTACTTCCTTCCCTTTCAGACTAAAATCTTGCTTGCACAGGCTCTACTCCTTCCTATTCTTGACTACGCTGATGTATGCTACTTGGATGTGACTGAAGAATTGCTGAACAAACTTGAGCGCCTACAAAATCTGGCTATTCGTTTCATCTTTGGTCTTCGCAAATATGATCATATCTCCGAATTTCGCGCTCAATTAAAATGGCTACCTATCCGACTTCGTCGTAATGTGCACATCCTTTCTACCTTATATAAGATCCTGAATGACCCTGCCACCCCTGACTACCTTCGCTCCCGCTTCAAACTTTTACCTCCTGATCCCCGCTCTAGGCGCGACTGCATCACTGCGATGTTGGAGTGTCCTTGAGCGAACACCAAATTCTTTTTCAACTCCTTCTCTTCCCAAGCTGTGCGACTATGGAACAAACTTCCCAAGGATATACAAAGCAGTCCTTCAATAACATCGTTTAAGATGCGAGTAAAAGAGCACTACTTATCGCAACCATTATAATATTATTTTTAGCTTATGTAAGTATTTATGTTTGTATGTATTTTAAAAGGATGTTTATCCTTCTTTATATATGCCTTATTGTTTATATTGTAATTTTAAGTATATTAGTGTGTAGTGTAAGTAGGTATTTTTTTTCTCCATATTTTATGCTAGTTTGCTATTTATTAAAAACATATGTATTTCTTTTTTAATTCTCATTTCACACTTCTAAATGCACATTCCTGTGCCCCTTTTCATGTCATTCTTTCACACCAGCTAGGTTGGCTGGAAGAAATCTCTTATAGAGATAAGCTCACCTTTGTAAACAAATTTTATGTTGACTACTATTTTATGTAGTTTGTGCACAATAAAGAATATATATATATTTTTTATATTTATAAACTAATCAAACATTTTGTTATGGAAACAATATTTTTCATATGAGTGAAAGAGAAACCACATTAGTCCTGTCCTTGCCTATACGAGTAGGTACTTCTCTGCCAAAATGCGCGTATAGAGACATTCATTTCAGGAATGTTTAGTAAGGGCAAGTTCCAGCTACTATCTATGTAGTAGTCGTTGAATGAGCCATGTCAGGGGCCTTGGGTTGGGCAGCTCAACAACTCTGGCACCAGGGTTTGTGAGGTCGCTCATCAATCTTGTAACCCACACGATATGATAATGATCCGATCACTAAGCATAAGCAATGTTGGTCATGGTCAGAACCCGGACGGATGACTGCTAGTGGCACAACAACAAAAACCGTTTCCGTTTGAAAACTCCAGCCAGGTTAACTAAAGCCGCGATTACACCTGCTTGAATTTGACGACTGAATAAGAAATCTACCTAGGAGGCTACGTAGAAAAAGACGTTTGTGAATTCAGAGTTCTAGCTAGGAAGCCAAGTAGAAAAAGTGCCTACTAATACAGTTGCTGAATAGTGATGTTCCGATAGCGATAGTTTCGCTGTCGGTAGTTGATCTTGAAATACAGTAACTCTGTTGAATAGCCTTATCGAAAATAATTATTGTACAATAAAATGCTATCGATTGTTAAAAAATAGCTGATAAAACCTCAAGACAAATACAACCGATAATTGAAAGAAGAAAAAATTACAGACAAACTTATTTGCGGTCTTAAAGATGGGCTTTATTGCTTTTAAAAATACTACAGGAATATCGAATCCCTCGAAGCGAGAGTCTGCCTCGCACTTGACCGTTTTTTAAATATAAGTATATTTTTGTTCGATATGTTGAATTAATCATTCGCACTTGGACATCACTAAACATGCTAAGTCCCTTCAAGTAAAGGAGTTAGAAGGTTTAGTGATGTGAAAATTTTGCGAATGATTGATTCGAATCGAACAACTTGTCCATGAAAAATAAAAATAAAGCATTATCTTGGTTTAATAATAAGTACTAATAATAAACTTAAAAAATTCACTATAAAAAAATTTGTATACGACTGTTCGGTTGAGTCAAGGAGTGATCACAGCTAACTGGATTCAAAGACTAATTCGGCATACATTGCTCGTTGAAGTAAGGATAATGCAATAACATAACCAAGCCTCCCAGCAATGTATGCCGAATTAGTCTTTGAATCCAGCTAGATCTGATCGTGGCTTTAATAGGCTGACAATACATTTCCGTGATGTTTTTATTTTTATTTACCTTAAATGGACAAATGAGACCTGAACACTGCCGTGCCAAATCTTATGAATGAGAGTATTTCTGATCAAACAAAAACAATGGCTGTGGTAAATGAAGTGGATACATTTTTTCTCTTTTTCTAGTCTTGCAGGTGCACATAGTCATTCGCCGTAACTGAACAACTTTCAGTAAGTAAAACTATCAGCCTCTTCAATACTCTTCATATAAAATTGCAAATGGACAGTTTAGCCACGATCACATCTAGCTGGATACAAAGACTAATTCGGCATACATTGCTGGGAGGCTTGGTTGTGTTATTGCAATATCCTTACTTCAACGAGCAATGTATCCCGAATTAGTCTTTGAATTCAGCTAGGTGTGATCGTGGCTTTTTTGTGGAAAAGAGGATTATTTTAATATTTTCTGAAAGTTTTATTTACTGAAAATTATTCAGTTACGTTGACTGACCACGCCCTTTCAGTTTTCGGAAACCAGTCCCATAGACCATGTATTGGTCAATTTAATTTCGATGCGAACACGGAATTAAATTAAAATTAATCATTCACATCACTAAACCTCCTTACTCCCTTCAAGTTAACTTAGGAAGTTTAGTGATGGGTAAATTTTGCGAATGATGATGAACAACTTGTCGATAAAAAATAATTATTATTCATGGTGTAATAACAAGTAATAATAAAAAATAAAAAAAATTCACTATAGATTACCATCGATACTAGAAAGGTTCAGATATTTTCTATACGACTGTTCAGTAGAGTTAATAAACCTGCTTTGCGACAAAAAAAATCGTAAAAAGAACTAGGTAAAGGAGTGATCACACCTAGCTGAATTCAAAGACTAATTCGGCATACATTGCTGGGAGGCTTGGTTATGTTAATTGAAATATCCTTACTTCAACGAGCAATGTATGCCGAATTAATCTTTGAATTCAGCTAGGTGTGATCACTCCTTAACTCTACACTGCGCGTGGCTTGACACGAAGTACGAACTTGGTCGGTTATTTAGTATCGATTATTACCGGTACTTTTAAGAATTCGATATTCTCGATATTTTCTATAGGAATATTCGGTAGAGTTACTGTATTTTTAAAATTCAACCATCGATCTCATTATCGCAGCAACACTGATTCAATAATTTTCAAAATTTACGGTTCGGTTACGTACTCAATCAATCGCCAGTTAAAGCGCGACGGAGTTAGATGTGTCCGTGTAGAATACTTGACTAGTGCAACATTGTTAGTTTTGAATATAGCGGTCTTTAATTGTTTTTCTAGTAGGAGCGCTTGTTTTAAGTAAAAAAGTATACCATCAGTTAGGCCATTATTTTTTGTTCGACAAGTTGTTCGATTCGAGTCAATCATTCGCATTTGCCCATCACTAAACCTCCTAACTGTGGCTTACTATGTTCCGATGTCATTTTTTGGTGGTCATTTCCTCCGAGGCGAGTTCGCCCGGTTGGGCATTTCGCCCGAAAGTATTCATTGTTAGTCGAGGTCTTTTAAAACCATATCCAAAAGATAATGAGAAACTATGGCAAACAATAAATAAACTTACATACAGAAATAAAAAATCCAAATAAGATCAATAAACTTCTAGATAAAAATAATTGACTTCAGCATTTTGTTACTGTAAAAATATCGTTGGCCGAAAATATTTTACTTAAGACTGCACCACGTAAAAACTACTAAAACGGCAATCACGGTTTAATATTGCTTACATATTTAATATGATTTTTTTAAAACCATTACGATTACGCCATACATTTTTAGTATGACCGCGCGAAGTCTAATAAATAGCTCTGACACGCGGCCGATACCCACAAGAGCTCGAAGTGAGACCACGTCAGTTTGCACCGCGACGCGTAAAAATTATGGATCGCGTTTCAACGTATACACATTCTCTGCTTTCATAGTGTAACAAGGTAACTTTGTTTTTTACTATTTTCTAAAGTAAGATATTTCTTTCCTTGTATTTATAAAGTGTTTGTTTTAGAGAAATGGGGAAGCGCAAAGATAAATATTATGTATCCCGTCAAAAATTCAAAAAATATCTATTCCTTTAACCAAGTAAGTACCTAATTATATACCATACCTAGGTAGTTTTGTTTTGTGATGGGTGACTGGTGATGAACGGTAGGCGGAGGAAGATAGATAGATGATGGGTGATCGGTCAGAAGGGTTATCAGAGTAATAGATTTTCGGTACGTGATTGATGTCCGGACGAAGATGGGTGACCGGTGGATGATATTGATGGGTGACCGGCGGAAGATGAGTCAATGGTAGATGATGGGTGACCGGTGGATGATGGGTAATCGGCAGTGGTCGGAATAGGTAGAGCTGTTTAGGGTCGATGATCCGAAACTTGAACGTGCTACTTGCTACATTATTTCGTCAGGTCTGTTAGATTTTCCTCTTGAGACGGATTTCCATGGCATGGCTTTTCGAAATAAGACTGCCTTTTGATCGTTAGTATGTGTCCTTTGATCTTTCGATCACAAAAACAACGAAATGTACAACGATGGTACGGATTTAAATGGATTACTTTTTTAAAAGAAGCAAACGGCGCCAAACTTAGGCAGGAAACAGGCTACATTATTTCGTCAGGTCTGTTAGATTTTCCTCTTGAGACGGATTCCCATGGCATGGCTTTCTGAAATAAGACTGCCTTTTGATCGTTAGTATGTGTCCTTTGATCTTTCGATCACAAAAACAACGAAAAGTACAACAATGGCACGTATTTAAATGGATTACTTTTTTAAAAGAAGCAAACGGCGCCAAACGTAGGCAGGAAACAGGCTACATTATTTCGTCAGGTCTGTTAGATTTTCCTCTTTAGACGGATTTCCATGGCATGGCTTTCCGAAATAAGACTGCCCTTTGCTCGTTAGTATGTATCCTTTGATCTTTTGATCACAAAAACAACGAAATGTACAACAATGGCACGGCTTTAAATGGATTACTTTTTTTAAAGAAGCAAACGGCGCCAAACGTAGGCAGGAAACAGGCTACATTATTTCGTCAGGTCTGTTAGATTTTCCTCTTTAGACGGATTTCCATGGCATGGCTTTCCGAAATAAGACTGCCTTTTGGTCGTTAGTATGTGTCCTTCGATCTTTCGATCACAAAATCAACGAAATGTACAGCGATGGCACGGATTTAAATGGATTTTTTTTTTAAAGCAAACGGCGCCGAACTTAGGCAGGATGATAGTTGATGACTGGATGAATGATGATGATGAAAGGATGATGAGTGATGCGCGGATTATAGTTGATGAGTGGATCAATGATGATGAGTGATGCGCGGATGATAGTTGATCAGTGGATGAATGATGATAAGTGGATGATGAGTGATGCGCGGATGATAGTTAATGAGTGGATGAACGATGATGAGCGGATGATGAGTGATGCGTGGATGAGTGGATGAATGATGATGATGAGCGGAGTATGAGTGATTTTCGGATGATAACTGATGTGCGGATGATAGTTGATCAGTGGATGAATGATGATGAGCGGATGATGAGTGATGCGCGGATGATAGTTGATGAGTGGATCAATGATGATGAGTGATGCGCGGATGATAGTTAGTGAGTGGATGAATGATGATGATGAGCAGATGATGAGTGATTTTCGGATGATAAGTGATGCGCGGATGATAGTTGATCAGTGGATGATGAGTGATGTGTGGTTGAGTGGATGAAGTATGATGATGAGCGGATGATGAGTGATTTTCGGATGATAAGTGATGCGCGGATGATAGTTGATCAGTGGATGAATGATTATGAGCGGATGATAAGTGATGCGCGGATGATAGTTGATGAGTGGTCAATGATGATGAGTGATGCGCGGATGATAGTTGATCAGTGAATGAATGATGATAAGTGGATGATGAGTGATGCGTGGATGAGTAAATGAATGATGATGAGCGGATGATGAGTGATTTTCGGATGATAAGTGATGTGCGGATGATAGTTTCTACCACCATGTCATTACGAGTAAGTCTAAAGTGTTTCTACTGACGTGCTGTTGAGTATACAAACTTGAAGAGCTGTTCCCTGTCGCCCCTCGCTTCCCCTCGAGTAACCCTCCGTTATACAATCGTTGCGCTGAGCTATATTAGTAGAGTTCATTAAAAATACCTTGAGAGAAAAAAGTTCCATTCAAAACACAGTTTTTTAAAAGGTGTCGTTTCCTCCGAGCGGGCGAGAACGCGTCTCGGGTGAAATGACGCACTACGACTCCGCGTGGACTGCGCGCATGTGTGTGTTCGATCATACGCACACTACTATTGCTTCCGACTCGACGCGAAAACTAAACAGTTTTGATCCTATACATTTTTTTATGAAAGGGACAACTGATTTAGACATGAATTGAAAATTTTGTCAGGATTACAAAGTATCTCTTTTAAGGAAGTCTAACAAAATTACGGACAAGTACAAGGTGTCAAACAATCTCCTGAAAACTTCATCAATGGACTCATACCATGAAAAATTAACAATTTTCACCATACATACATCTATACACAACAAAAAAAAATTTTAAAGTGCGAGTTGGACTCGCGCATCGAGGTTTCCGATATACCTACCTATAGTATTTTTAGAAGCAATAAGGTCCATTGTAAATTGTAAGGACCGCAAAACTAAATTTGTTTGAAAATATTTGTTGCAAATTTCCAAAAAACTGTGCTACTTAGAGAAATTGTTTTTTTTCTGAATTATTCACATAAACCTCTATGGACTTTAATTAATTCAGATTTTTTCTTCGGAAAACTTCGGGGATAAGGAAGGGGGGAAGGTATTTTTTTAAACTTTTTTCATCATAACTTGAAAACTAAGAGTCGTTAAAAATATAAAGAACTATTTTGGAATGTACAAGTGAAGCACTTTCATATGATACCTAACTTGACTTAGTACTGACAATTAAAAACTTTGACCTACCCATTTGGGCCCCCTTTACAATAATAATAATATTATAATTATTTCAATTGCAATAAAGTAAGACAATCGTATTCTAAAACTACTTCTACTACTAAATATAAAAGTATAAACAAGTTTTTAGCTTGCTTTTCAATTTATTTTAAGGTCATTAAAAATACTTATAGAAGCCTTTATATAAAGTATCTGAACATATCAGTCGCGCTATAAAGTGTACCAGCACAGGAAATATTATAGCACAACTAGTGAACTGACTATGATCCCTACTATGTTGATGTTCCTTAATAGTGATGTACAATTATTTAAAGAAGCAACAATCGAAATATTCGAATGTACTACTTAGTACTATCCAAATAATATTTTATCATTCAATTGTTATTTTTCATTGGAATCATTATTCGCTTTTCGTACCTACGGTTTTGAATGAAATATTTATTCTAACTAAAAGAATGAATAAAGCACTCAAATTCTTTGTGTTTACTTGACTGGTGCAACCTAATTTTAATTCCTTGTTTGTTTTTTAGTATACCGGTAATTCTGTGGTTTTTTTTTTTTGTAGTTATTCTAGTGTTTTTCTATACAACATAAATTTGCCCTTATTAATATTTTCCGTACGATGAGGTGTTCTATTCGTATTGGCCCTTCACTAAAGTTCCTTACTGCGTTGCTTAGTATGCGGCTTACTCAGTTAGTGACTTACTTAGTTCCATCTTTCTACCTTCCTTTCCTACGTAGGAGACTAACTGACTTAGTGTGTGAATTCAGTCAGGTGTGATCGGGCCTTAAGCCTACGGTAATGAATGATATATAAGCAGTTAGAACAATCCAATATTGCTCTGGGCTGAGCCTGCTGTGTACAAGTTATTCAATAGCTATTGCGGTAGTCCGTCTTATTCATAACCGGCAGTTTCCCTTATCTCTGACAGGGTCAGAGAAGTTGGCGAATGCATTTGAACAGCTCGCTTAAAATCATCTCATACGTGCTCAACAGGGTTAGAGTTGGGATCGCCGGAAGGACATTGTTTTCTCGGAGAGCAGCTTTTACACGTTCAGCTCGATTTCCTGGTTCATTATAGTTGAAAAACACAAATCGGTGCCCGTAGTTTCACGATCATAGTGCCGGTAGTTTTTTAAATTTTTTGCTCAATCCAACAAAGATAATGTTTAACGGTCTTGGGCAAGGTATACATGTTGGCGGCGTCTTCCAGCTGAAACTTAGCTAAACCGATCATAATGTTACAGTAAAGAATTTTTGATGAAAATCTAGATAGAATATCATAATATTTACATTGTCATATTGGATGTCTGTCATACTAATCTGGGATGTCTGTGACCAGTGACATAACAGCGCCCAAAAAAGTTTTAATTTTAAGGAGTAGACACACTCTATACAAAATAGAGTTCCATGGCAAAATACCTTTTTTACCTCACAAGCTCGGAAAACTTTGCTTTATCGGTTGAATCTGCGTGCACAAGTCATTTTTGCCGCTTGCGTGGAAAAGGTTTTTGAATTTTTTTTCGGTTGAAGTCTGCGTGCTAAGATTATTTTTGGCCGCTAACGTGGACGATCTTTTTGAAATTAGAACCTGATGATGAATTTATTATAGTATAAGGTATCGGCGCATATAGGTAATTAGGTACCATTTTTCTCCCTGTAGTGAGATGAAAATTTTTGTTTTGCTCGGCAGCAAACTCGCTTCGCTTGTGGCTCAATCCTAGAATCCTTCGCTTGCTCAAGTTTCAATACATAGCACTCGCGCGAAATAACACTTTTGTGTACCAGTTGTGTTCAGAAAATGAAATGAAGCTAAACTGTGACAAATACTATTTCGTGAATTTTCCAGGAAAAAGAAACAAAGGGTTACCAAATAAAACATTTCCAGTAAGTTTTTACAACAAGTTGCTAGCATCCGCGATCTTGGGATTTATTTAGATTCGGATATAAGTTTCAGGACCCAGATTTATGAAATTCTTAAAAAAGCTTTCTAACTAACTGGATAAGGATTTGTAATAAGACAATTTAAAGCAGGTACCTATTTAAAGATCCAGATGTTATTATCCCTATTTATAATTGTGTGGTGCGTAGTGTATGCAAGTCCAGCATGGAATCCATGTTATCAAGTGCATATCAGTCGTAAAGAGCGGGTCCAAAAATGTTTCTATATCATTTGGCTTATGCTAACAATAAATAGATGTGACGTACACAATAAATGTGGGTACTCTGGGAGAATATCATTCGACTGCAGGCTGGCGAGCGGGGATGTTCTGTCTGTGTCCCACGTACCATTAATAGTTAGTTTTACTAGATGCATCCCGATAAATAACAGTACGTCCTACTGGACGTAACACTTACTTCATATGAATCTAGGTTAAAGTTCTATAAAAGAATACCAAGTATCCGAAGAAAATATGAAAACATAACATTCCTGTACAAATTAGTCAATGGGTGTATTGACTTCATGGAGATTCTACAAGCCATACAATTTGAAATTCCACGACCAAACAGCAGGCAGCAGGCTTCTAAATAGGAGAACATTATTGTCCCTCCTTATGTTAGGTTAGGACCAACATTGGCCAACACAGTCCTGTCCACAGAATGTGTACCGGTTACTACGGTATTCGTTTTACATTTGACATCTTCACTGATTCTTTGGCCTCAGTTAAAGATAAGGTACTTAGTAATTTAATTCTTCCCTAATTTAACCTAATTGTCCCCTCACTTCTTAGTAATTTACTTCTTACCTAATTTAACGTAACTTAAAACTAGAACTATGTACCTGCATGACGTTTTTGTATACCCCTTGAAATGCTGTGTTCACTATTTGAGAATGCCAATTAGTAATTATTTCTACACCGAATGTATTGTTTTGTTTGTGAGTTGAAATAATAAAGATTTTTTATTTTTCATTATCTACTTATGTTTGTCAGTATTCTAGTTGTAGGTGTGTAATATTCGGCAGCTAGGACCTTGATAGTGAAATTAGTATGCCCCTATGAAGGACCTTGTTTTTTTTTTAATTTAAATATTTATTAATTCTTTTTATTTCGAAGAAAAAACAGCAGCAATCAAACAAATTTAATTATTTTTATACTGGGGGAACGTTCAGTATCAGTGTTTCCATTTTATATTTTCCTACTGCTAACTAGCAGCGCTTAATACGAGTAGTTAAACTTCCAAAAGCTGGTTGAAAACACCCTATTGATTTGCAAGCTTTCGCGACACCCCCGCCCAAAATAAAGTAAATACCTGATCAGGGTTGAAAACTGAAAACGTTTCACGCAGTTGATTTAAAACAAATAAACAATATTTTTTGTAACACATACATAACTTAAACTTTAAACTCGCGATTGAAAAGTATTCTCACTCAACACAGGTCTCTTTCAGCCAAAACACATTACCACATATTTCCAACTGGGGTTGGTCACTTTGACTGTCTATGTTGATTTTATCTGCATTTACTGAAATTTCATAAGACCGTGAATTTTAATTGGTTTCGGTGGGTTTATTAATGATTCTACTCACTAAAACAAGCAATGTTCGCGAAAAAATCAATTTCGACACCATACTTAAGTGGTCACGTTATCGACTCAATTCATACGGGAAGTAAAATTTTTTTTTGGGAAAGTTTCTTCTTTTTAGTAATAGTCTACTGGGCTTGGGAAGCAAAACCAATTAAAATTATCATTATACAACGTGTAATGAAAAAGTGGGATAATACTAAAGGGTGTGAATCTGCCCATAAAACTGAACAATTTTTCCCGAGTAACATAGGCTGAAAAACGAAAAACCAATTGTTTGACCTCCCATACAAATGGCGCTGTCAGCTGATGCACTATGGGAGGTCAAAAATATATTTTTGTATTTGGACCTATGTTCCTTCGGAGAAGTTGTTCAAAATATTTCAGTATTACCACACCTTTCCGTTGCACGTTGTATATCTTTCCTATTGACTAAACTCAAATTAAAAAGAATCTCATGTTGTTTGTTTTATTTGTATTTGTTTAAATAGTAATTTGTGATGTCCCTTTGTCTGTAGGTATGCATCCCCAAATGAGCCCTTAGACCAGTTTCTATACTAAGAACCTAATTCTCTACACAAACTGCCCTATACGACCAAAATCAGCAAAATTACCTATTGCGGTTTTAAACTTTTTTCTCTTATTTTCACCTGAAGGATATTTCTTGAATTTATCTTTGGCAGCATTTCTCTAATAGGTAACCTTTTGAATAGTGCGCATGATAGTTTTAGTAAGCACAATTGTTATGTAAACATCTCCCGCATCTATGTGTACTTTACCTTAGAGTTACTCATTTATAATATAATCTCATCAGAAAAGAATATGGGGAAGTAAATGCAAACCTTATAGAACGTAATCTTTTCGAGAAATCCGTGTACGACTCGTATAAATCCGTGTACGAATCGAATTGTTTATCCGGTCTCACTGATTCCTATACAGACAGAGTGAGACTGCAAAAATGATATCGTCTTCATATGATCTAGAATAAGGACTCCAAAAATTTGGGTATGAAAAGGGAGGCTATAGATTGATGCTTCCATATTACGCAATAACATATTCTTTAAAGAAAACAATCAATCCCTATCTCTTATCAGCCAAGATTTGCAACCTTTTCGCCGGTTAGTCGACAAAAGCCTTTAAAAATAGGAGAATCGCAACCCTGTTTAGTAAGTAAGTAAGAAATTTGGTACCTTCATTAAAACAGCTACGTAAGAAATCACCTTTAGTAAAAAATGCAAAAGTCTTATTTTCCTGAATGAATTTAATAACTGCTTTTAACAGATTTGCCTTTTATTAAAGTTTAGTACTTCAACTTTTTGTCAAAGTTTCGACACCGATTTCTCCTTATGTAACTTATCGACTCTCGATAGATGAAAGCATACACACATCACTACTTGTGACGAATTATGTCTTATATATTACTTCTATTATGAGGTCAAATTTTTTGATGCCTGTTAATATAATTTTCCGATTTAGGGATCCGTTTGTAAAATATTTAGCTTGAAAGCGCAATTTTTTGTTGGAGTCGAGTGTCCTTGGCAGCTAAACGCTAGTTATTGGAAATGTGAAAAAAATCACAGTAGTAGGTAATTAAATGATAAAAATTAAAGGAAAACTATCACAGCTAAGTAAGCTTCACAGGTTAATAAGCTATAGCTGCAAAAGTGGAAACAATAAAAATAGCAATATAAATCAGCCGCTAAGCATTACGAGGTAAAAAGTTTTTTATGATCGTTATGAAATACTTGATCAAAAACTACGGAACCCTTTACTGCGCGTGGCCCGACACGAAGTTGGCCGGTTTTTGTTTTATCGCTTTCGGCTCGATTACGGCGCGGCGCGGTGGACAAACGTGCAGCGTTAATTTTTAATTTAATATAATAAACTAGCTGTTGCCCGCGACTCCGTCCGCGTGGGGTTCAGAAAAAGTAGCTAATGACTTTTCCCATGGTTCAAACTATCTTCGTACCAAGTTTTTATCACAATCGGTTTATCGGATTAGTCATAAAAGCGTAACAGACAGACAGACAGACAGTGCAGTTCTCGCCTTTATATTATTAGGTATACAGAGTACCGATAATACGGATTTTTGTAAATTAAACACCTCTTGTTTACGTGTGGACTGTTAGGTCGCCCAGTATCCTCGTAAGTGTAAAATAACTAAGTAAGTAAATTAAAGTAACTATGATACGGGTTTCGTTATTTCTTATAAAAAACAAAGCCTACTAAATCTGAGGCTCAGTCACTTTAGCTTCTGTGGCTACTGAAAAAAGAACGGTACAAAGTCCAACGTGTCTAGCTTCACATGCTTTTAACTCTACATGTACCTACATACAAAACTGTTGGACTTCACTTCCGTACAATCTTTGTAACTTATCTCTCCCCTTAAAAGACAATTCCTAAAAAGACAATGATTCACTTCTCTCTTTATTTTTTGAAGCATTTCGTTTGTAAGTACCTACTTCCTAAGTTTTCAAAACATTAAAACTTTCATAATTTTTTTTACATTTGTTGCACCGCCATGCTGAAACAGGAATTTTTAATATTATTTTTACAATAAAACTAAATCTAGATTTTACCGATCTTTAGCTGTACCCACGACTTTTACACAAACAACTGGACCGAATCAAACGGAATTTTCAACAACGTATTTGGCTTTCTTCCGTACAATTTTTTTTGTTTGATTTGTTTGATTTCAGCTCGGTTTCACAGCTTGAAACTTAGAACTCGCCTATTACCTGTTTAAATGAACCGATGGCAATAAAAAACAGTTCAAATATTGCACGAAAGCAACCGAAATACGTTATTGAAAACCCCGTTTAAGTCGTTCAAGTAGTTTGTGAGGTATTGGTGCGGCCGCTTAAAATTTCGCAAACATTCTGTCTGAGTGAACCATTTGCAATGAAATAAAGCTTATATGCTGCATAGAAAGAAGCCCGAAGCGTCATTGAAAACCTCGTTTGACTTTAAACCAGTTCAGTAGGTGAGTTCTTGGTTCTGCAGATTAATACTTTGCGTATCTTCTGTCAGAGTGAACCTACCTATTGCAATGAAACTAAGTTTATTTATTGCACAGGAGTAAGCCAAACGCGTTATTGAAAGCCACGTTTAAATCTGCTCAAAAGTTTTTGAATTATTCGCGCCTTCGCTTGAAACTTTGCGTAATTTCTATCTGAGTGAACCGTTTTCAACTAACCTAAGCTTATATGTTGCACGGAAGTACCTAATTCAAGCACGTCATGGAAATTCCAGTTGGAGTCGGTACAGTAGTTTGTTCGCTATTGGCGCCGCCTATTGAAACTTCGGGCATTTTCTGTCTGAGTGAACAATTTTCAATGTAAGTGAGCTAATACAAAGAATTAAGCTAAACACGTTTTTGAAAACCCTGTTTGAATCCGTTTAGTAGTTTGTGAGTTATTGGTGCCGCCGCTTGTAACTTAGTGTATTTTATGTCTGAGTGAACCGTTTGCCATGAAACTAAGCTTACATGTTGCATGGAGTAAGCCAAATACATTACTGAAAACCTCGTTTTAAACGGTTCCGTTGTTTGTGAGATATTGGCGCCTCGGCTGGAAATTTCGCGCACTTGTCTGAGTGAGCCGTTTTCAATGAAAGTAAGCTAATATGTTGCAAAGAAGTAAGCTTGACAGTTTATTGAAAACCCCGTTTGAATCCGTTCAACAGTTTGTGAGTTATTTGCGCCGCCGCATGAAACTTAGCGTACCTTCTGTCTGAGTGAACCGTTTGCAATGAAACTAAACTTTTATGTTGCACAAAAGTAAGCCAAACTCGTAATTGAAAACTCAGTTTGAATCAGTTTGTGAGTTATTGTCGTACAGGCAATTTGATACTTTACGTTAGTGTGGCTTCTGATTGAGTGAACAGATTTGAATGAAACATAGCCTATATGTTGCTCAGAGCTAAGCTTAATCTATCTGCGAAAACCGCGAGAAAATCCGTTCAGTAGTTTCGGAGTTTATCGAAAACATACAGACAGACAGACAGACAGACAAAAATTCAGAAAACATATTTTTGAGTTCTATTAGTCGTTTCTTATCGCCCGCACTATTTTTTTAATAAATTTATCAAAAATACAGACACGCGGTTTCTACTCTTTTATTATATGTATAGATAGATAGTAAAATTATGATCTTAAATCTTTATTTTATAATAATAAAACACGTCAAAAGTGACGCGATTTCAAAAATTTCTTCACTAATGAAGTGGGGTTACGTATTTATACCGATGGCGGGCGACTACGACTTTTCGAAGGCCATTAAAATTGAAAAGCACAACGATAGCGCGTTTTAGATAACCGCTACCGCCATCTGTTGACGAGATTACAAATAAGTCAGTAGCGCAAGGTCGTGTGAGCGGTGTGAGCACTGTATCGCTTGACATATTGGACTTTGTTCCGTTCATAATTCGGTGGACGTACGGACTAGAGTCGCACTGCAAGTGTCAAGCTTGACCTGTCGTTGACTGTACCTTATCATACCGAGAGAGAATCTTCTACATTCATTTTGATGACCTGTGAAGCACAGCAATACCAGAACGCGCGCACCTGTGGAACGGTTCCACTGGAACCCCGGAAAATATGAACATTTGAGTGCGTTCAGGGAATACGTTCGCATGTGTATATTCGTTCATTAATTCTAATTCTGTTTATTTTGTTTTGTTCTTGATACACATGCGATGAAAAAAGAAAAAAAAAATCCCAACCACTCTTGAATGTAAAATCACGAAGCGAGAAGTTGGCGATGGTGGAGGTGCCTGCACCTCCACCGCTTGAATTTTTTTTTAATGGACAGGTTCACTGATAATGAAACGAAACGTAAAGATTATCAATAATTAGCGGCCCGCCCCGGCTTCGCACGGGTACTAATCTACGGGTACATAGTGGTGCCTTTTATTGCGATGTATGACGTACCCTTCAACTTGCTTCACAATTTTAAAAACATTCTAAAGTAAAATATTTATCTACCTATTTACAGGCACAGCACGAAATTAAAAAAATAAAAACAAAAAGTATACTGAGAATACTATTCTGAGTTTACACGATATTTACAATTTTTATTTGAAAACTAAAAACAAATTGGCTCACTTTCTAAGTAGGTATTTGTAGAATTGAGAGCTTAGAATAAAATTACCTATCCAATATATCTACAACTAACTAACACGAATTATGTATCTAAACAACATAAAATAACCTTACGATTACAAAAAGAAACTATAGAAAGTTCGCTCCGGACGAAAACCACAAAAGAATATAAGTACCTAAAATCTAGCTCCTCCAAGACCTAAAATTTAAAAAAATCAGGTTTCGGACGACCAGTCGCAACGACACGTATGCTTTCTGAGTGTGTCCGTCGGGTTCATGGCTCGCTCAATGAGTATATAATTCTGACGTTAATGGGCATTTTTCAATTTACTTGTACGCTATTGAAAAATTCATGATTTTATCAAAGTTGATTACATTAGTATATTTTTAGCAATTATAAGTAGCCTAATAGATAAATTTTGTATTTTCATTTAAAGAACCGATCAATTTTTAATAATTATGATCTAATCAAAGAAAAACCTAAAAAGTTCTCTGAATTCTGTCATGTTCGTTACCAAGAGAAAAATGGTTATAATTCTAAAACAAACTTTAAATTTCATGTTTTAATACATTTATTGGGAAAACAAATAAGTTCTTTATCTTTTAATAATCACGTACTGTTTTTAGAAAAATATTTATTTATTATTTTTGCATTTAATTAGTCCTTACCGTTACCTAATAAAAAATCTTAATCTTTTACTTTGTGGTATAATCATATTCTTGGGCTAATTAATCACTAGTTTTCTTAGCTATTTGATCTCACTATATTAAAGTTATTTTTAATATTGATAAATAAATGGATTTCCTATAAATATAGGCAATAATCAAGAAGATTGGGGAATTTTTTATGGGACAGTCACGTAACCTGACCTACTCATAACGAACAGGACACAGTAAAGATGAAGATATACAGAGAAACTTGGCTGCATGTATTATTGATCAGAAAGCCATAAAAACTTTAGTTTTTTTCCCATTGAATATAAAAGGTTATATTTGGACCAGACATCAGTTTTAGACGCAACTTTATGCTGTCCTATTCGTTACTGATTAGGTCCGGGTCATACGTTACTGGTTTTAAAGTAACGAACATGACGTAACGGAACCACATCATGCTACCGAAAATGGTTTCCTCGCCTAAAAATATTGTTTAAAAAGGCTTATTGTGGTTATATATTAATTCCAAAATAGCTAAAACGTATGACAGTATAAAGTGAAGGTAAGTTTATTATTATTTGTTTTTTGTACATTCAAATTACTGACCGGACAATCAGACGTGAAACCAAATAGATTATATACCGCAAAGCTCACTCCACCCGTAAATCTTGTTAAAATGGCCGACAACATAGAGTGAAGTTTGAAAGATTCATTACAGTGTTACTATTTGATAAATACAATTCGTATTTGGTATAAAAATTCATAAAAATATCGCCTGTAACACGGTAACGGTGCTAGGACATGTCCGTTACAACCAAATTATGGGACAGTATTTAATATTGAAAATATGTTCCTTAAATAAGGTTTAGAGAGCTATTTAGTATTTATTCGTAAGATAAAAAGATATTTACACACAAAAAAGTCGAAACCACAATATATTCTATGAAAAGTAATGTTGAATATCAGGTCAAAAGTTGGTGAATGGAAATGGGACAGTACTGAACAATAAAATTGCCAATTTTTGAAATTATTCATTATTTATTTAAAATGTAATACTGTTAGTTTAATATATGTAAATCGGCAGAAAAAACATTAATTTAATATTTAAAAATAACTAAAGAATATCTCAGGGATATAGAGACATAAAAAAGTAAATAATTGTCCATGGGACAGTAAATTTTACGGCATGTACAAGTAGTTTGAAATATGCCCTAATATTAATTTCGGGAACTCTCGTCTACGCTCGGCTATCAACGGAAATGCGCATCGAGTGCGAAGCTCATTCTTTACTTAGAGTGATTTTAATATTGTGATATCTTCCAAGATATTCATTTAAATAGCATGGTGTATGGCACAATTTTGATCTATGTTCATTGTTTATTATTACTAACCTTTTAAATTAGATAAGGATCCATATCTTGGGTGCAAAAATACGTTCAAAAAACCTTATTTTGAAAATCTACTTTTTTGCTACAAATAGTTGGTTACTCTGGGTTACCCTTAAAAGATAGACAAAAACTATCGGGGACTTTTCTTTAGAGCTCTTAGAGAGCAACAATTCTTTCATACATAACTTTCATGTAAATGAAACCATTTACGCAGCGCACGCCCAGAAAGCTTTCAAGAGGCACTTTTTTTCCGACTCGATCGACAAACATCATCACAGTTCAGTTAATTTGCACTCAATATTTATAAATTATAGTTTCAAACCTTCCTATTGAATGAATCTATCTATTGGTGAAAACCGGATCGAAATCAATAAAGAAGTTCCTGAGTTTAGCGATCACAGACAGACATGATGGATGGATGGATGACGTCAGAAAAATGTTTCGGGGGACTTTCTTAATAATGTAGTGAAGAAACTATGAAACGAGTGGGTTGACTTCTTTGTCATCTGTTACATAGAAAAAATATGAAAAATCTCATCTCAAAGTCATCACTTCGAAAAATAGTCGCGAAGAATGGATTTGGCCGGTTGGCCGGTTTTTTTTTAAGATTTAAGGGGCTACCTGCGGTCCATTAGCGCCCCCATCAGTTAAAAAAATATTACTCGCTAAATACAAAAGCTATCGAAAATCCGGAAAGTCAGATTGAAGTAAAGGTACTGTGCACTTGCGGAACCCTAAAAAATTTTTAAATGCATAAAATACTATTTAGAGGAAGTGTCAAGAAGTGTAACGATAAACGGGGAGTAGAAAAATATGACAAGGAGTGACAGTCGTGACAGGGTGGGGAAAGGGTCGAAAAAAAGAAAATGAAGGAAAAAAGCTATTTTTGCTGATAAAAGGAATAGATGCTAAAATTTTGATAAACGAAAGCAACAGAAGAAAACTAAGAATCAGGATTTGTTGAATAGTGAGGGCAATGGAGCTCAAATAGAATTTTAACATGTTTTAAAGTTTCAGGTGAGAGAGATTTTGGTCCGTCAAGCAAGGAAAATTTGGGAAAAACGGAGAAAAATGGAAGAATGGAATCGGTAAACGTTCCAAATATTCTTGATGTTACTTTGAGACGTCTGTGAAAGAAAAGTCGATAGTATGCTGGTTTTCTGTGAGTTATAATTTTTTTTGTTTTGTAGCTCGCGAAAAAAATAGAATTCATACAGCTGATGAGACGAATCTTTTGAAGGAGGCTATGATCCTGGATTGTGGATTCCTTCAATTGAGATAAAGATAGGGATTGCTTCGTGTAGGATATAGTATAGGAAGGTTTATTTGCGCATAATTTCAAGATGCTAACATTCAGGGTTTGATTCCAAAGTGTAAAGAATAAGTGGAGTGAAACTAATGTTATGTAAGTATTCAATTTTGTGGTTTTCATCTTTTATTTATTTTCGGTTCAAAGTTGTTGTGTGTATTTGAGTTAAGGTGAAATGTGACTTAATGAAATTTATAGTTTCTTCCAGGTTATGTGAGCTAAATAACGTTGAGAAAATCAGATTTCAATGTCAAAAGAGGAAGAGTTGATTGGAGAATATTTGCAGCTTTACAGATCTACCTGCGAGGTCATAAGAGGCTTGTACTGTGTGATACTTTAAGTAAATTGATATTCCCACTTAATGATTTTTCGTTTGTAAACATTAATAACTCTGCGGAAATTATAACATACTGTGTTTCTAATCTGAGTCGTTATTTGTAGATAGTAATAAAGATTTTCTTTTCCCATAATTAAGTATAAACTAGTTCTACAAGTGTCTTTGTTCGCGTATAGCTAGGCAGGATAATGTTCTATTTCTATACAGGTACAGGAATTACAAGGAACATTATAGACATGGAAAAGCAAACCACAAATGATAAAACGTGAAGGCTAAAAAAAGGTATTGCTTGGATTGTAAAGGTAATGTAAATTTCATTGTGTTTAATTCTTTCCTTTACAGAGAAATTGATTAAAATAGTCCTTGGTGAAATCATGGAAACTGGACTCTGATGTATATATATTGTCATCGATTAGGGGTGGCTTTAGATGTTGTATATTTTGTCAACATTTCAAAAGTGACTTTGGACGATGTATATTATTATCATCAAGTCAAGGAGACTTTAAACGATGTATATTTTTATACTTTTTTAGGTAGAATTGTCTATTTGACATTATTGTCAAATAGTCAACAAATAAATCATTTTTGATTTAGTTTTACTCAAAGCTAGACGCTATTTTGAAATCTTTATAAATTTTTTATCTCTTTAACAAAAAAATAAATCAAAACCCAAAATCAAAATGGAAGAAAATATTAATACATTAAATAATTACTTTTTTTAGAAAATAATATAAAATCTTTGGCCCTAAATCAAAATTCCAGTTTTTAATATACTAATGTCTTCATATGATAAAATTTAAGAAAAATATTCCGTCAGATCAAAAGAATTAGAACGTCAATTCAAAATCTTAAAATAATATATCTGAAAACTAAAACTTGGATATAGATTGTGATATTTTATTGTGAAATAAAGGGTAAGTTTAAGTAGAGTGAATATTATAAATAATAATATTTCAAGTAATAATAAATTGCTTTGATAGTGATTTTGAATCTTTTGCCTCAATTTCCCAAAATTGGAACATGCTGAGAGCATTACTACATCTCAGTACTCAAGCTCATAGGAGGTGCTTATCTTTCCTTTTACTTTCATACTGTAGGAGTCCCAGTTTTTGAGATTAAGAAATGCCTGCTCTCAGGTTTATTTAGTTCAACCAAGCATGGATGGATCCCCTCGTGTCATGTGTCCCCGATGTCCACTATATTGGTTGTGGCTAATGTAAGTCGCGTGTCACTGGAGTATCTGTCTAAGTCTATCTGATAATATCAACCTTCGGATTTATTTATTTTAATCATTCTTGGGCCGGAGCCCTCAAGCCTAAAAGGGTCTGATACTAAAGTTCTTCTCTTTCTATTTGTGTGAGGTTTCGCTGATTCATCCTGAATTCCCTCTTCTGTATGTGTGGGATGAATTGGAGTTACTCCAATACAAATGGAAGGATATTAGCAAGGTGTTTTAACGTTGGATTTTGGAAATAGTGTTTCTTGTGTTATGTGCTGACAACGCTCGCCCATTATTGGATGCGTCGTTTGAGTGGCATATACCGCGGGAGGACCTCCTGATCTTAGCGTTAGATTACCAAATGTAGAGTAGTTAGACAACATAAAACTTTCTTCTTATGTGAAGGGACATTCTAGTTTAGTCTAATGACATTAAATTGTTTATAAGGAATAAATTAGAATTGTCCTGAATCAATAGGAAGAATATTCTTGATGGAGACATTACGTTCGTTCGTGGGTTGCTTCTTGTAAAGTGTGTTGACGACGTTCGCCCATAAGGCTGCGACGGCTGTACGACACTCTGACCTTGGGGGACCTCTGAACTTTATGTGTGTCATCCTAAAGTAGTTAAATAATTTATTTAATCTTCATTGAATCATACAGGAATCTAAACTTTATAAGATTCTAAGTTTTAATTTTCCCTTAATAAAACTTGTCATAAATTATCATACTTAAAATTATACTTTGACTCAGTGTGAAACCACCTTAACTTTACTAAATAGATTCTTGAAAACAAAAATGGAACAGAAATTATAATGTTTAGTTTCTTTTCATTGTAAATAAGTTCCGAATATTTAAGTATATACAATAACCCCATTTTTATACTTCTTTTGAGTCCTCTTTTAAAGAACATCGAGTTTTAGCTAGTGTTGTTTACGCTAAATTCTCCCAGTGTTCTTGGTTTTGAATACTCGATGCTTTTGATTTTCCCTTAAGATCTTAAATCATAAATGTTTGGCCCAACCTAGCTTAGATACTACTATCCCGTATCTTCTCGGTTCTGGTCATCATACTTCACTTTTAATTAAGGATTACCTTCAGTAATCTTTTGTTATACTTACTTCTTATATGTTCTTCTTCGAAATATGCTGGGTAATCCCATTATAGTTTAGATGCAATTCATTTTATTTAAATGAGTGTTTAGACTGGGGTTACTCTACATAATCCTTGTCCTGAGTGGGTTGGTAACGGAAAAGAGATTTAGCTACGCATCACAAGTGAGAGCTATGAAGGATATACGGAGACCTTGTTGGTGCAATAAAGTCACTCAGTGACTGGGGGGAGGGAGATTGCCCTTCAAACTCTTTATGTCTCTCGTTATAAAACCGTTATTGATCTAGGCTGGCCATGCAAGCAATAATACTATACCCGTATCTAGTACAGACTTCACACTTGGACGTGTGGAGCTGGCTAATTATTTTCAGTTTAACTTATTTCAAAACAAACTAAGGGATTCGATGATGTCGGTCATTGTCTGCCCGGAGGGATTACAGGAAGAGCTCTTATAGCTCATGATGGAGAGTGCCCTGTTTTCCTAAAGGAAGACCGTATGCTTCGTGTGCCTGGCGGGCTCGGTGACCAGCTCTGGTATGGGTGACTAAAAGAAATAGTCAATACCCTGTGAACCCTGGATGAGTCAGTGATCGTCCCTTAAAGGTGGGCCACGTGGAAGTCGGGTTTGACGCGGGGCATGAACATACCGGGGGGAGACATCATCACCGTCTGGGTTGTACTGTGGTTAGTTAGTTCCGCTCTCCACATACATTAACCCTAGTCTTTACTGTAGTTTAAGTTTTCGGTGGGATTTCCAGCTCCGCGAGGATGATCAGAATCCTGACGATCCAGTTGGATTGTTAGGGTAGTTTAGCGTCATGTCATCGTGAGCTGGGTGATGATATGCCTCGGACCTAGGACTTAGGGTAGAGGAGGCCTAGGACGAGCTGCTTGGGGCGATGGCGGTGCCCCAAACCTGGGGATTGTCCCCACATTATTTTTATTACTTCGTTTATATTAACATAGGTTTCTTTTCAGAAACTTATCGGCTCTAATATTGCATTGTAAATGAGATGAAACCTTTCCTAAATTGATGAAACTACATGAATTCAGATGAACTACTCCTGTCAATATGAAACTAAATTTAAATAAATAGTGATATAAAATAAAATAAATAACATAAATTAGACATGTAAAGATTAGGTTTATATTCTAATATAAGTATTAAAATAACAAGTGTGTTTCTTTTTCATTCTTCTATTGCCACTCTCCACCGAGCAGAATCTGTAAATTACAAGATATTATAAATATATAAGACGGAATGACGTAGGATTCAGGAAAAATATAATATTCTTAAAGGATATTATTCTAAACGATCAACCTTGGCCAAAACTTTCACGTATCTGATTTGAGGATCCTATATGAAGGGACTTCAGATCTGTACAGCTGGTGCCGTGACCAGGATATGCTGGTTTCAAGCGAGAGAGGTATTGAAGAGTGAAAAAAAGAAACAAAATGAAAAATACACTAATTTCGAGTTTTGAACTGAAGAAACTTGAGAGTAAAGTTTATCTAAGTTAAAGTTGTTAAGCGGGACGTTAGAATTGGTTTTAGCTTAGGGTTATTTGTTTTGGAAACCATAGAAAATATGATGCATTCCTTGTTTCAGAATAAAGATGGGAAATTTTACAGTCTCAATAGAAGGAAACATAGGGTCAGGGAAGTCTACTTTGTTGGCAGCTTTGGGAGGCAACTCTGATTTTGAGATAATACCAGAACCAATTGATAAATGGACTAATTTATCTGGCGTCAATCTCTTCCAGTTATTTAAGGAAAATCCTAAGAAGTGGGGTTTCTGTTTTCAAAATTATGTTCTTCTAACAATGTTAGAGAATCATACGAAAGAATCTAGCGCTAAGATTAAAGTTATGGAACGTTCCATCTATTCAGCCAAAAATTGTTTTATTAGGGAATTGCAAGAGAGTGAATTGTTGCACCCGGCTGAGTTTGCAGTTTTAGATGAAACCTATTCTTATTTCAAAGAACAATTGGTTACTCGAATTAATTTAGTGGTTTATCTTAGGACTTCCCCTATGGTTTCTTATCAGAGAGCCCTAAGTCGTGGTCGACCTGAAGAGACAGGGATAACGTTAGATTATATAGAGAGGATTCACAACATTCATGAGGAATGGTTATTGAACCCTAATATAAAGGAAGATTTTGACAGGATAGAGATTATCGATGGAGATCAAAATATTAGCTCCATAAAGCAACAGTTTTGGGAAGTTAAGGAAAGAATATTAGATAAGCTTTCTATTCTTTAATTTAAACAAAATTCCAACCTATAATTTGTAATAAACTTTCAGTATCCAAAGAAAAGAAAAAAATGCCTCCTCGTTATAATCTTAGATCATCTCAGGGACAAGATGAATTAGAAAGGACAGGTCAGCAAGAAGAACGTCCACGACCTTCTTTACGCAACTCCACTATGTTTCGCCAACTTCGAAGAAACATGGGAATTCTGACACAGAAGGTGTCGAACTTAGAGAATCAGCTGTCGCAAGCTCGGGAAACTAACGCTGCATCAGCTTCGTCTGAAAGGCATGAAGCACCGATTAATATATGCCCGGCGATTGATACAAGAGTCGAAAAAACCACGTTTTCCTGGAAGATTTGGGGTACATCCAGTGTCGTTTTTGGAGGATCTTCAGAATTATTTACGGAGGATGCCTAATGAAGATGCTACAATTGAAACTATAATCAGTTGTTTAGAAGGTGATGTTCGAAAATGGGCCAGAATTTATAGACAGAGATGGTTTACACAGTCGGATTTCAAAAGAGATTTTTTGGATGCTTATTGGGGAGAAGCCGAACAAAACACCTTGAGAAGAATGATTGTAAATGGCACTTGGTCTAAGGAAAATGGAACAATGCTAGAACATTTCGTTAGTTTAGCAGGGCAAGCAAAGATGATGTCTAGACCAATTCCTGAATGGCAAATAGTGGAGGATTTGATGAGACACTTTCCGAAGGATGTACAATATGCTTGGCGGATGAAGAAAGGAAATACTTTGATTGAGGCAACAGAGTTTCTTCGTGAATTGGATGACGTGAATAAACAATGTGGATCTTCTTCCTTTGACTCCTCTACTGGAGCTGATAGGGGAACAAAGCGTCAAAATCCATTCGTTTCAAATAAAGACAAGCCATTTTATAAAAAACCAAAAGTGGTGGCTCACATCGAGGGGGAGACTTCAAGGGGAAGGATCACTGATGAAATAATTCAAGAAGAAGATTTAAACTAGTTGGGGCCATTTCCAATAAGCAGGAGGTGGCCGCAATTAACAAAAAACTAAATTATCTTTTTCCTGTAAAATATTTAATAAAACAAGGTTGGAAGCCAGGGGTAGGATTGGGTTGTGACCAAGAAGGGATCTTATATCCTGTTTCCCCGAATAATACTAGAACGAATTGTGATAGAGAAGGTTTAGGATATTCTTCAGAAGAATATAATAATAAACAAACAGTCGTAGATTTAATTAAAGTTTTTGACGTTTCCGTGATTAAACAAAATCAACCAATGTATAATCAGTTCATTAGAGAATATGAAGGTAACTCTTTATATGATGAAGAGGTTTGCTTTGAGAATGAGGGGCCCAAATTTAAATCAGAAATAGAGTTACAAATTTTGGGACAATCTATAGTTCTCTTGGTAGACACTGGAAGTGAAGTAACTTGTATTTCGGAAGAATTCTTAGAGAGTTTACAAGGAGAATTAAAGTTAGAATTCCCTGCGTTACCAGTTAGACCAATATGTGTGAGGGGAGCCGTTGGACAAAAGAGTCTCCAAATAAAAAAACTAGTCTCTATACCGTTGACGTGTGGTTCATTTGATATTGATACGGGATTTTTAGTGATTGCTAAGTTAACTTGTTCTGCTATCCTTGGGGTAGATTGGTTAGTTGCGCACAACGCTGTTTTGCATTTAAAAGAACCACAAACATTAGAATTGGGTATCGTTGGACAAGGAGAAATTACTATTCCGTTTCGAAATCTTTCTAGTGGGTTTTTAGAAGAGAATCGAATAAATCTAATTTCTGGAATAGAGGAACAAAACGAAAAAGAAGGCGGTGAAGAAAAGCAATTATTAGATTTGTTTAAAAGTATTCGGTTGGGAATGGATTTGTCTGATGTAGAGAAGGAACAAATTTTTAATGTTTTGAGATCCCATATGCAAGTTTTTACAAAGAAACTTGGAAGGGCAAACTGTTATACTCATGACATTAAAATGATTGAGGGTACTCCAAGGATACAACGAACCTATCCTATACCATATGCACATAGGGCAAAAGTAGAAGAAAAGTTGAGGGAGATGGAAGAATTAGGGATTATATCGAGGAAAACTACAAATTTTTGTAGTCCTCTAACTTTCACTGGAAAACCCGATGGATCTGTTAGAATATTACTTGATGCTAGGGAAATCAATAAATATATGGTTCCAGAAGTAGAAGCACCGCCTTTACAGATTGACATACTTAATGCTTTTCTTGGTGTAAAATTTATAACATTGATTGATTTAAATAACGCTTATTTTCAAATACCGTTGACTGAGGACAGTAAAAAATATACTGGATTTACAGTTAATGGAAAGTCTTACGTATACAACGTGCTTCCGCAAGGACTTAAAACGTCAGTAGGGTCCTTTTGTCGCGCAACGGACATTATATTGGGTCCTGGTGTTAGAGAGTTTTGTGTCAATTATTTGGATGATCTTGCAATCCTAACGAGTGGGACTTGGCAAGGCCATTTGGATCATATTGATATAGTTTTGGATCGTTTAGAATCAGCTGGAATGACTTGTAATTTTGCAAAGTGCAACTTTTTCTGCAGTGAAGTAAAAATGTTAGGGCATATAGTTACAACTTCGGGAATTAAACCTAACCCAGATAAAATAAAAGCTATAAAGGAATTCCCTATTCCAAAGAAACAAAAACAGTTAAGAGGATTTTTGGGGCTTTGTAATTATTATAGACGTTTCATTAAGAACTATAGTATTTTGACTGCTCCGTTAACTAGGTTATTAAAGAAAAACCAAACATGGTTTTGGGATGAAGAATTAGATCGAGTTATCAATAAAATAAAGGAAGAATTTATTACAACGATTCTATTGAGCCATCCTGATCAGGATAAATTATATTATTTACAGACCGACAGTTCAGGGATCGGAATAGCCGGATCATTGTTTCAGATTGGAAATAGTGGTGAGGTTAAAATTTTGGGGTTCTGTAGTCGTGCGCTACGGGGTTCTGAATTACGATGGACTGTAACTGAACAAGAGTTGTGGGCTATTATTTATTCTGTGAAAAAGTTTGAGACTTATTTAAGAGGAGCGAAATTTGTTATCCGTACAGACCATAAGGCATTAACTTTCATGAAACAAATGAAATTATACAATAGTAGAGTCACACGTTGGATTTTATTTCTTGAACAATTTGACTTCGAAGTCGAACATGTAAAAGGTGTAGAAAATATTGGGGTAGATATTTTATCTAGATATCCGCCAGGGGGAGTTTTGCAAGAAGAGAAGGTGTGGTATCCAACTGTTATGTATGTAGGTGTTTCTACTGACCGTGACTTGAAAAATAAATTACAACGTATGATGGAATATCAACGGCTTGATAACGTCATATGTGGGATTAAGGAGAGAATAAATGGTTCTAGAGTACCCGAAAGAACAGATAGATTTACACGTATAACTTTGCGCTGTATTGTCAATAATGATCTACTTTATTTTAAAACTGTACGTGGAGATTACGTTTTGTTTATGCCCAAGGTTCTACAAGAAGAGATTTGTAAACAGGTACATATAGAGATGGGTCATCTTGGCGCATATAAAACTTTGAAATATTTACAATTAAGGTGTTATTGGATAAATATGGGTAAGACAGTGAAGTCTTGTATTCAGAAGTGTCATGTTTGTCAGCTTTCTAGACCTGACTATATAAAAGGGGTAGGGAAATGTAAATCGATTTTAACTGAAAACCCGGGTGAATTAGTAATGGCTGATATTTTCGGACCACTACCTAAAACTGAGGCTGGTTATATTTACATTTTTGTAATACAGGATTCTTTTAGTAAATTTATTAAACTTTTCGGACTTCGTGGAGCTTCAGCAGACTCAGTGCTTTATTGTATGAGAGTGTTCACTGAAATAATACAACCTAAAGCTGTTATGACAGATAACGGAAAACAATTTATTAGTCACAAGTGGAAAAATGGACTCAGAGCTTTGAGAATTAAGACTTTGTATACTACTATTCGTAATCCTCGACCTAACACTACCGAACGAGTGAATAAAGAATTAAACAAATTCTTTAGAATTTATTGTCATGATGACCATACTAGATGGGATCATTACTTGTTGGAGATTGAGGAATTGTATAATAATACGTTCCATGAGAGTACGAAATTTTCTCCTAATGAAATATTATTTGGAAATTCAGAGAAACTTAAAGTAGACCGTTTTCTACCACGGGCACTCACGAATAAAACATTAGACCAAATTAGAGAGGAAGTTAGAGAAAACCTTAGACTTTCGAGTCAGAAGCGGCAGGATAGATTCAATAGAACTCATAAGTTGATAGATTTTCAAGTTGGTGATTTGGTAAAATTAAGGAGGCTTAATAAATCGGATTCTAGTCGAAATAAAACTAAGAAATTTGATTTATTATATGATGGACCGTATCGAATTGGAGGAATAAAATATGCTAATGTGTATATTCTCGTTGATCCTGAAACTCAAAGTGTCAAAGGAGTTTATAATGCAGTCCATTTGGCTAAATATTATACTTAGGATGTTAGCTATTGAGATTTTCACGGGATTATATCATAAATTTTAACTTTAGAGGAATTGAGATATTCCTGGTCACAACCTAATTAATATAATTTTATTAGTTTTAATTTAATAATTAATATTAGAAGACTATTTTGATTATAGTATATAGTGAGTCAATTTGTTAGTGAATTGACTGGCATTATTAAATCGACTTCGTTTTAAAAAATATAATGAATTATAATAATTTATAATTTAATACAAATTTAATTTGGTTATATAATCAGGGTTGAACTGAAATAAATCTAAATTTAGATAAACATGTTAAATAATTTTAATAATTTTGAATAAAAAATTAATTTAGTTTAATGATTTATAATATTAGTAGTTTAGTTATTTGTTTTGTTTATTGTATTTGTGAATAAAAAAAATTTAAGGGCCAATATAGGAGGTTTTATTTTAATAAAATAATAATAATAATAAAAAAAAAAAATTAATTTAAAATTGAAAATTTTAGAATTCTCGAAAAAAAAAAAAATGTTTTCTTAGATTTTTCGAAATAATAAAATTTTGGGGGAGGCTGTGCACTTGCGGAACCCTAAAAAATTTTTAAATGCATAAAATACTATTTAGAGGAAGTGTCAAGAAGTGTAACGATAAACGGGGAGTAGAAAAATATGACAAGGAGTGACAGTCGTGACAGGGTGGGGAAAGGGTCGAAAAAAAGAAAATGAAGGAAAAAAGCTATTTTTGCTGATAAAAGGAATAGATGCTAAAATTTTGATAAACGAAAGCAACAGAAGAAAACTAAGAATCAGGATTTGTTGAATAGTGAGGGCAATGGAGCTCAAATAGAATTTTAACATGTTTTAAAGTTTCAGGTGAGAGAGATTTTGGTCCGTCAAGCAAGGAAAATTTGGGAAAAACGGAGAAAAATGGAAGAATGGAATCGGTAAACGTTCCAAATATTCTTGATGTTACTTTGAGACGTCTGTGAAAGAAAAGTCGATAGTATGCTGGTTTTCTGTGAGTTATAATTTTTTTTGTTTTGTAGCTCGCGAAAAAAATAGAATTCATACAGCTGATGAGACGAATCTTTTGAAGGAGGCTATGATCCTGGATTGTGGATTCCTTCAATTGAGATAAAGATAGGGATTGCTTCGTGTAGGATATAGTATAGGAAGGTTTATTTGCGCATAATTTCAAGATGCTAACATTCAGGGTTTGATTCCAAAGTGTAAAGAATAAGTGGAGTGAAACTAATGTTATGTAAGTATTCAATTTTGTGGTTTTCATCTTTTATTTATTTTCGGTTCAAAGTTGTTGTGTGTATTTGAGTTAAGGTGAAATGTGACTTAATGAAATTTATAGTTTCTTCCAGGTTATGTGAGCTAAATAACGTTGAGAAAATCAGATTTCAATGTCAAAAGAGGAAGAGTTGATTGGAGAATATTTGCAGCTTTACAGATCTACCTGCGAGGTCATAAGAGGCTTGTACTGTGTGATACTTTAAGTAAATTGATATTCCCACTTAATGATTTTTCGTTTGTAAACATTAATAACTCTGCGGAAATTATAACATACTGTGTTTCTAATCTGAGTCGTTATTTGTAGATAGTAATAAAGATTTTCTTTTCCCATAATTAAGTATAAACTAGTTCTACAAGTGTCTTTGTTCGCGTATAGCTAGGCAGGATAATGTTCTATTTCTATACAGGTACAGGAATTACAAGGAACATTATAGACATGGAAAAGCAAACCACAAATGATAAAACGTGAAGGCTAAAAAAAGGTATTGCTTGGATTGTAAAGGTAATGTAAATTTCATTGTGTTTAATTCTTTCCTTTACAGAGAAATTGATTAAAATAGTCCTTGGTGAAATCATGGAAACTGGACTCTGATGTATATATATTGTCATCGATTAGGGGTGGCTTTAGATGTTGTATATTTTGTCAACATTTCAAAAGTGACTTTGGACGATGTATATTATTATCATCAAGTCAAGGAGACTTTAAACGATGTATATTTTTATACTTTTTTAGGTAGAATTGTCTATTTGACATTATTGTCAAATAGTCAACAAATAAATCATTTTTGATTTAGTTTTACTCAAAGCTAGACGCTATTTTGAAATCTTTATAAATTTTTTATCTCTTTAACAAAAAAATAAATCAAAACCCAAAATCAAAATGGAAGAAAATATTAATACATTAAATAATTACTTTTTTTAGAAAATAATATAAAATCTTTGGCCCTAAATCAAAATTCCAGTTTTTAATATACTAATGTCTTCATATGATAAAATTTAAGAAAAATATTCCGTCAGATCAAAAGAATTAGAACGTCAATTCAAAATCTTAAAATAATATATCTGAAAACTAAAACTTGGATATAGATTGTGATATTTTATTGTGAAATAAAGGGTAAGTTTAAGTAGAGTGAATATTATAAATAATAATATTTCAAGTAATAATAAATTGCTTTGATAGTGATTTTGAATCTTTTGCCTCAATTTCCCAAAATTGGAACATGCTGAGAGCATTACTACATCTCAGTACTCAAGCTCATAGGAGGTGCTTATCTTTCCTTTTACTTTCATACTGTAGGAGTCCCAGTTTTTGAGATTAAGAAATGCCTGCTCTCAGGTTTATTTAGTTCAACCAAGCATGGATGGATCCCCTCGTGTCATGTGTCCCCGATGTCCACTATATTGGTTGTGGCTAATGTAAGTCGCGTGTCACTGGAGTATCTGTCTAAGTCTATCTGATAATATCAACCTTCGGATTTATTTATTTTAATCATTCTTGGGCCGGAGCCCTCAAGCCTAAAAGGGTCTGATACTAAAGTTCTTCTCTTTCTATTTGTGTGAGGTTTCGCTGATTCATCCTGAATTCCCTCTTCTGTATGTGTGGGATGAATTGGAGTTACTCCAATACAAATGGAAGGATATTAGCAAGGTGTTTTAACGTTGGATTTTGGAAATAGTGTTTCTTGTGTTATGTGCTGACAACGCTCGCCCATTATTGGATGCGTCGTTTGAGTGGCATATACCGCGGGAGGACCTCCTGATCTTAGCGTTAGATTACCAAATGTAGAGTAGTTAGACAACATAAAACTTTCTTCTTATGTGAAGGGACATTCTAGTTTAGTCTAATGACATTAAATTGTTTATAAGGAATAAATTAGAATTGTCCTGAATCAATAGGAAGAATATTCTTGATGGAGACATTACGTTCGTTCGTGGGTTGCTTCTTGTAAAGTGTGTTGACGACGTTCGCCCATAAGGCTGCGACGGCTGTACGACACTCTGACCTTGGGGGACCTCTGAACTTTATGTGTGTCATCCTAAAGTAGTTAAATAATTTATTTAATCTTCATTGAATCATACAGGAATCTAAACTTTATAAGATTCTAAGTTTTAATTTTCCCTTAATAAAACTTGTCATAAATTATCATACTTAAAATTATACTTTGACTCAGTGTGAAACCACCTTAACTTTACTAAATAGATTCTTGAAAACAAAAATGGAACAGAAATTATAATGTTTAGTTTCTTTTCATTGTAAATAAGTTCCGAATATTTAAGTATATACAATAACCCCATTTTTATACTTCTTTTGAGTCCTCTTTTAAAGAACATCGAGTTTTAGCTAGTGTTGTTTACGCTAAATTCTCCCAGTGTTCTTGGTTTTGAATACTCGATGCTTTTGATTTTCCCTTAAGATCTTAAATCATAAATGTTTGGCCCAACCTAGCTTAGATACTACTATCCCGTATCTTCTCGGTTCTGGTCATCATACTTCACTTTTAATTAAGGATTACCTTCAGTAATCTTTTGTTATACTTACTTCTTATATGTTCTTCTTCGAAATATGCTGGGTAATCCCATTATAGTTTAGATGCAATTCATTTTATTTAAATGAGTGTTTAGACTGGGGTTACTCTACATAATCCTTGTCCTGAGTGGGTTGGTAACGGAAAAGAGATTTAGCTACGCATCACAAGTGAGAGCTATGAAGGATATACGGAGACCTTGTTGGTGCAATAAAGTCACTCAGTGACTGGGGGGAGGGAGATTGCCCTTCAAACTCTTTATGTCTCTCGTTATAAAACCGTTATTGATCTAGGCTGGCCATGCAAGCAATAATACTATACCCGTATCTAGTACAGACTTCACACTTGGACGTGTGGAGCTGGCTAATTATTTTCAGTTTAACTTATTTCAAAACAAACTAAGGGATTCGATGATGTCGGTCATTGTCTGCCCGGAGGGATTACAGGAAGAGCTCTTATAGCTCATGATGGAGAGTGCCCTGTTTTCCTAAAGGAAGACCGTATGCTTCGTGTGCCTGGCGGGCTCGGTGACCAGCTCTGGTATGGGTGACTAAAAGAAATAGTCAATACCCTGTGAACCCTGGATGAGTCAGTGATCGTCCCTTAAAGGTGGGCCACGTGGAAGTCGGGTTTGACGCGGGGCATGAACATACCGGGGGGAGACATCATCACCGTCTGGGTTGTACTGTGGTTAGTTAGTTCCGCTCTCCACATACATTAACCCTAGTCTTTACTGTAGTTTAAGTTTTCGGTGGGATTTCCAGCTCCGCGAGGATGATCAGAATCCTGACGATCCAGTTGGATTGTTAGGGTAGTTTAGCGTCATGTCATCGTGAGCTGGGTGATGATATGCCTCGGACCTAGGACTTAGGGTAGAGGAGGCCTAGGACGAGCTGCTTGGGGCGATGGCGGTGCCCCAAACCTGGGGATTGTCCCCACATTATTTTTATTACTTCGTTTATATTAACATAGGTTTCTTTTCAGAAACTTATCGGCTCTAATATTGCATTGTAAATGAGATGAAACCTTTCCTAAATTGATGAAACTACATGAATTCAGATGAACTACTCCTGTCAATATGAAACTAAATTTAAATAAATAGTGATATAAAATAAAATAAATAACATAAATTAGACATGTAAAGATTAGGTTTATATTCTAATATAAGTATTAAAATAACAAGTGTGTTTCTTTTTCATTCTTCTATTGCCACTCTCCACCGAGCAGAATCTGTAAATTACAAGATATTATAAATATATAAGACGGAATGACGTAGGATTCAGGAAAAATATAATATTCTTAAAGGATATTATTCTAAACGATCAACCTTGGCCAAAACTTTCACGTATCTGATTTGAGGATCCTATATGAAGGGACTTCAGATCTGTACAGTACCATTGTTTATGTAGAACCTATTTAAAGTTTAAAGCAAATAAAGTGTGCAATATAGTGTTATTCATTCATTCATTCATTATTTACTCTGTAAAATAAAGTTTGCTGTAGTTACAGATACAAAAACTGTTAAAAGTGGCCGTTTTTGGCACTTTTTGTATCTGTAACTACAGTCAACTACATTTTTCAGAATTAATAGGTTCTAAATAAACTAGGGTACCTTTACTGCAATCTGTCTTTCCGGATTTTTGATAAATTTTGTATTTACTCGTAGCGAGCAATATTTTTTTAACTGATGGGGCGCTAGTTAACTGCAGGAACCGCCTTAAGTGTCTTCCAAACATGATTATATTGTTTTACCACTGGTGTTGACCTATCTAGGCTCTGGAGCTCAATTCTTGAATTTAATGAACTTACTGATTTTTCTTTTCAAAAGTGAAGGTTGATAATCGTTAAATATAGAGTAGTGTTTGATTGTTAATTTCCATGGATTATGATTTATCTTTTAATAGTTTAATATACCCTATATTTGAATTTATAAAGTCTCAAAAGTGATATTTTATCACCCGGTGATTTTCAAGAGCTGAGCCCCTGAACTTTGGCCGATAATGCTTAACTAACCAAATAAGAAGCGGATACCATCTATTTCTCAATCAGAATCGTTGGTTACAACAAAACTAGTTACAAGGATAGAAAGGGAAAACGAAAACGTGCTTATTTGTCAGCCTTGCTTTAATTTCGCAAAACTTGTCCTGTGGGACCACGGGACGCTAACAAGTTCCAAGAAGATAACTAGATATGAATTTATTTTTACTTGGAAAAGCAAAAAAGAATTGTTATTGTAGATAAAGTTTTATTTTTATGCTATGTAGTTGTGTCCGTCACTTTGTAAGTGACTTTATAAACGCAGATATCCTCTATAAAAAAAAGAACACAATTTTTTTCCGAATCTATCCGGGCAACATACACTTTCTTTCCCTAGAAATCTAAATCGAACAATAAACATAAAAGTGGCCAAATAGGACAACCCCTTCTCAAGCATTTAATTTTTGTGTAAGGGTTCCCGCACACGACCGAGAATCGGTGACCGATTTTTTGTCGGCATCCCGCTCTGACGTGTTATCACCTGAATCTTCCGTCCTTGTCCTGGCCGATAATCGCCCACCGATTCTCGGTCGTGTGCGGGAGCCCTAAACGATGACTATTTTCAATTTTCAATCCCGAGTTCAGGGTCACAGGCTTTCCCCCAGCCAACTAGCGCCCCATCAGTTAAAAAAATATTACTCGCTAAATAAAAAACTTATCGAAAATCTGTCTTACGAAATTGAAGTAAAGGTACCCTAGTTTATTTAGAACCTATCAATCCTGAAAAATATAGTTCACTTTAGATACATATACAAAAATTGCGAAAAACGGCCACTTTTAGCAGTTTTTGTATCTGTAACTACAGCGAACTATATTTTTCAGGATTCATACGTTCTAAATAAAACTAAGGTCCCTTTACTTCAATCTGGTAAGACAGATTTTCGATAAGTTTTTTATTTAGCGAGTAATATTTTTTTTACTGATGGGGGCGCTAGTTGGCTGGGGGTAAGCTCTTAATTACTGTCTCAAAAGTGATATTTTATCATTCGGTGATTCTGGTATGAAAATATAGTGCCATCTAGTAGGGAGTAGGAAAACTACAGTTTATTAACTGCATCTCCATACATAGGTACGCGTTTCAGTTCTTGCTTTATTTGTGAAAACAGAGGTGATTAATTTCTGAGAAGACCTAAATATTTTACCTTTTACCTGGGAGCCAGTTTACCTGGATGACGGAGCTATCCTCTAAATAATATTAACAAGAGAGAACCAACAGATGGCGCTGTAAGTTTTATGTAAAATAACCGGAGAAAGATAATTTTATGCAAAGCAGCAAATTGGTTATAAATTTTGCGCGAGTGTCTTGTATTGAAACTCGAGCAAGCGAAGGATTCTAGGATTGAACCACGAGCGAAGCGAGAATGCCCTGAAAACCAGCCGTTTTTCAAAATACAATTACAGAATATCATCATCATAACATCCCAAGAAACGTCCACGACAGGGAGCTCCCTCCAGAATTCTACCTAGCTTTTGCTGGAAAATTTTTGAGGGGAAGTACCATAGTCACCTCGCTTGTTAACGTTGCGTTTGTAGGTGACCGCAGTAAGTAAGATGTAAGATACAAAGGAGGATGGTGCTGCCTATCCTCCAGTTTTAACCCTTAGTCGCATCTTACGACACCCTCGGGTATGTATGGGTTTGTACTATTCTTTGCCGGCACCACACAGGATTACAGGATGTACCCATATAAATATCGCATGGAAATCACTACAGCGACTGACTGGAGGCTAGTTCTATAATTCAGGGAAAAAAGCTCCTTCCAGTTGTGAATGTGCAATGTTTGTAATTCACCGCAAGTCTCGGGTTCGACTCTTCGGGCTTACTCAGTTACGGAATGCCATTCTAGCAAATTGTTTACGCACAGGGAATAAATAATGACACAAAATGCGTACCCATTGGTGAATTTCGTTTTAGATAGATGCCAGAAGGTTATTTAAAGACGTGATGTTTCTTATAAACTTATAGAGGTATTTTGAAAGAACCCTGGTGTGAATCTGCCCATTGAACAACATTCCCATAGGAACATAGGTCGAAAAACGAAAAAAATGTTTTGACCTCCCATACAAAGTAAATTATCAGCTGATTTAGTTTCTATGGGGGGTCAAACATTTTTTTTCGTATTTCGACCTATGTTCTGGAAAGTTGTTCAGTTTCATGGGCAGATTTACATCTTCAGCGTTGGTATACCCTTTTTGATACACCCTGAACAGTATTAAGCAATCACCGCAGCGATAGCAGATCGTAATATTGGCATCCCCAAATATCATATCAGGCTAATGATAAGAACTGGACTTGTATTAAAATTTTTCGACAGTATAGATTAGATATTGACAATTGTTTTGTTAGTTTAGCAAAAACAATATAATTTATTAAATTATATTGTTTTTAAATTCAGACAATAATCGGCTAAGCAAGAGTCGGACTCGCGCTTAAGGCGATCCGTTTCCCATACTAAATTCAAATGACTCGCATTCTTATGCGGTACATAAAATGCTGTTGAAAAACGAATGTATACTGCTATTTTTAGTTAAAATTTTCGCTGATCAATACAAAGATACAGCTAATGCACTGAAAGTACTACAGCTTAGATCGCACACCCACCAAATATTGCTAGCAAAAACTAGTACTTTCGGTGCATTAGCTGTATCCTTGAATTAATCAGCAAAACATTTAACTAAAAAATGGCAGTTATCCCAGGAAGATTGAGCCATATAAGGGGAATTAGCGGAACAAATTAATTGATTGACAAAAATTTTAGCTTTGGGTAGTCTTTGACTCTCTTCACAACCTAAAATAAATTCCTCTCGATTATTGTCAGGGCTACTCGCAGGACAGGTCGAGAAAGGTCCTTTTTTTAGGACTTTCGCTAGTAACTTGAAAACGATGCGTCTTAGAGACAAGGCTTTCATAGATAAATTAAAGCCTAGTAAATTTGCCACAACTTTTTATCTATACATAACTAGTTCTGCCCTACGACTTCGCTTGTGTGAAGTGTTGACTGCGGCTGCGTCGCCTTAAACTTCATATTCGCATATCTTCTGTTATGGTTATTCGTTTGCAATGAAACAAAGTTTATATGATGCACCAACGTAAGCTTTATACATAATTGAAAAATTCATTTGAATCGGTTTAGTAGTTCGTGAGTAAATAACAGACAGCCGCTTGAAATTTAAAATACGAATATTTCGTCTTATGGTGAGCTGATTTCATTGAAATTAAACTCGTGCATTGCAACAACTTACGGTTGACACATTATTGATAACCTCCTGATCAGTAGTTTGTGAGTGAATCGAATCTGTGTGTTTGTCTGTTTTTCTCTCTATCGGCGGCATAGCTCATAAGGCTTCAGTACTAGAAAGCTGTAATTTGGTATGAATATACGTATTAACCACCCGGACAAATAAGTAAAAAAAAAACAACCTTTAGCTCCCCTGCACGTGAAGCGGAATTTTTTTTTCCCGTCGACTTGACTCTAACAAAAAAATTGCACTTTGAAACTTAATATTTCGCAAACGGATCGCTAAATCGAAAAATGATCTTCACACACTCACAATATTTTTAAATGACCTTTCTAACGATACCCCACACTATGGGGGAAACAAAAAAAAATCTCCGCTTCACATGCAGGGGAGATAAAGCTTGTTTTTTTTGTTTTTTTTTTTTACTTATTTGTCCGGGTGGTAAATACGTATATTAATACCAAATTACAGCTTTCTAGTACTGAAGCCTTATGAGCTATGCCGCCGATAGAGAGAAAAACAGACAAACACACAGATTCGATTCACTCACAAACTACTGATCAGATTTAAACGAGGTTTTCAATAATGTGTCAACCGTAAGTTGTTGCAATGCACGAGTATAATTTTAATGAAATCGGTTCACCATAAGACGAAATATTCGAATTTTAAATTTCAAGCGGCTGTCTGTTATTTACTCACGTACTTCTAAACCGATTCAAATGATTTTTTCAATAATGTATGAAGCTTACGTTGGTGCATCATATAAATTTTGTTTCATTGCAAACGAATAACCGTAACAGAAGATATGCGATTATGAAGTTTAAGGCGACGCAGCCGCAATCAACACTTCACACAAGCGAAGTCGTAGGGCACAACTAGTTATGTATAGATAAAAAGTTGTGGCAAATTTACTAGGCTTTAATTCATCTCTGAAAGCTTTGTCTCTAAAACGCACCGTTTTCAAGTTACTAGCGAAAGTCCTAAAAAAAGGATCTTTCTCGACCTGTCCTGCGAGTAGCCCTGACAATAATCGAGAGGAATTTATTTGAAGTTGTGAAGAGAGTCAAAGACTACCCAAAGCTAAAACTTTTGGTAATCAATTAATTTGTTCCGCTAATATTATCATTCTTCCCTCATTAAGTATACACTCGTTTTTCAACAGCATTTTACGTCCCGCATAAGAATGCAAGTCATTTGAATTTAGTATGGAAAACGGATCGCCTTCCTCTCCATCATCATCATTATTACATCCCATGAAAGGTCCACTACAGGACAGGGAGCTCCCTTCAGAACTCCACAATGTGGATAGAAAGTACCACAGTCTCCACGCTTGTTAGCGTTGCGGCTGGCACCATGGACCGCGGTTGTTGGTGACCGCAGTATTTAAGATGGTATGATACACAAAAGGACGCTGCTGCCCATCCTCCAGTTCATTATCCCTTAGTCACCTTTTACGCCACCCACGGGTAGACATGGTTTGGTACTATTCTTTGCCGGCACCACAAGGGCGGTCCTCTCCGTACCACCACAAAATATTATTCAAAGACGAAATGTTAGTGTAGTTTCAAAACAACTGTGCCAAATGTTGTAATGTTCTACTCGCACTAGACCAGTTTTGATTATTGTTTGAAATATTCTTGCTTTAGCAAACCATACATACCAAGTTTCAAGCTTGACCGATATCACGATAGAGATAAGACGAAAATCCACAAAAAAAAACGCTTCTTGTATTTATAGTACCCCTTAGAAATAGTGAACTTAATTTTTTGACCATGAAACTATACAATTTTTTCAAGGAAAAATAGGTCGAAATAAGGAAAAATAAATGTGACCTTCCCTAAAAAATAAGACAGTGGGCGCTATGGGCGGTGGTGACCACTTACCATCAGGTGGCCCACAAGCTCGCTTGCTCACTTGTTACATACAAAAAATGCGCTATAAGCTGTTGCAGTTTCTAAAGGAGGTCAAAAACTGTTTTCGAATACCAAACTATGTTCAATCAGTTTCTGCAAAAATATTGCTTAAAACAAAATATACCAGACGAGTCAACAAGTATTTACTAACAATAAACTTAAATCTAAAGGAATAATATTTATAAAACAAAATAAAATTTTAGGCAAAGAATATTTCAAACAATAATCAAATGTGAGTAGAACAACAAAATCTGGCACATTTGCTTTCAATTATTTTCTTTCTTTCTTTCTTTCATATTTCAAGCATTTTTCATGCATATTTTCATGCATATTTCAAGCTTTTTATGTTGCATATAATCCGGTCTCTAGTTATCACGCATGCGCGCAAATCAAAAATTTTGTGATCAAAATTATTACAAAGACAAATATATTGTCTGTGAATAAATTTTCATTAAAGTTGACCCAGTTTCAAAAAGATTTTTAAAAGGTAGAAAAAATTCGCTCAGTCTATTATTAGGGTTCCGTACCTCAGAATAAAAAAACGGAACCCTTATAGGATCACTTTGTTGTCCGTCCGTCTGTCTGTCTGTCTGTCAAGACCCTTTTTCTCACGAACGAGAAGAGGTATCAGGTTGAAATTGATAACGAATATTAAGGTTCATGAACCCCACAAGATCAGAAACATTAAATTTTTTACAACGACGCAATCAAAAGATGTGGCTTTTTATGTCCTCATCTCCATACATTTATGCAAAAAAGTAAAACCTACAGGGTACTACTACTTCCCGTTGACCTAAAATTATGAAATTTGGCAAGAAGCTAGGTCTCACAGTACAAAGAAAGGGAAAAGTCTAAAATCATTAAATATTTAAATTTTTCTCAAAACTAATAGTAACCAATTAAGGTGAGCTCCCGTTTCAAGAACTTTTCTATAAAAGAGGGGTCAAGTTGGATGGTCGCGGAGTTTTTAAAATCAAACAGCAAAAGCTTTTAGTATATTATGTGGTTTTATATACTAATACAAATATTCAAATATTGTAAAAACTCCTCGATGTCTAGCTTATAGTATGTTTTAATTGTAATTGTATTCATTCATTCTGGAGGTGGAGGCCTGGTTTCCTAAAACACAGGACTACCTAGCTTAGGAACTAGCGTCTACAGACATTTTATTGTGCCTACTTTTTTGCCCATATTTTTTGTAGAGGAATAGTTATTTGTTATGCAAGGCAGCAAAAGCGTTATTTGGCGTGAGTGCCTTGTATTGAAACCTGAGCAAGCGAAGGATTCTAGAATTAAACCACGAGCGAAGCGAGTGGTTCAAAAGAAGAATCCTGAGCGTAGCGAAGGTTTCAAGGCACGAAACGCAAAATAACTTTGCTGCCGAGCGAAACACAAAATTTTTCACCTCACTAAAGCGAGGAAGCAGCCAGTACCGCAGCGTGGAGGTCTGCCATACTGCATCACGTTCGAATTTCATAAACCTTTTGCCCGCTAGCGGCCAAAAATCGCTTTTGGCCGCAGATTCAGATTCAGATTCAGATAATTTTATTCAATGTAGATTCTTTACAGAATACTTATTGAATGTCATGCAGAATACAATGCAAATAGAGCGAGTCTACGCCGTTTCGGATCGTGCTATGGCAGCGTAAAAGAAACGGCAAGAAACCACTGCAGCACGGCCTACTTTAAGAGTCGGCTTTTTACAATGTGTTTCTTGTGTTTCGCTGGAATATCAGAGCACCATACCTCTTTGTCATTCATATAGTCATCCAATCTATAGTAAGCTTTTTTACATAACGTTTGCTTTACACATTCTTTAAACTTTCTCTCAGGTAATTGCACTATATTGTCAGGTATTTTGTTGTAGTATCGTATACACAGACCAACGAAAGATGTATTGACTTTAGTTAATCTAGTATATGGTTGATCAATTTTATGCTTATTTCTAGTATTAAAATTATGCCTGTCACAAATTTTTGGTAATTGATGAATGTTCTTTCTAGCATACATTATATTTTCATAGATATACTGGCATGGCACTGTCATAATGTTGATTTCCTTGAACAGTTCTCTCAGGGAATCACGAGTCTTCAGGCAATAAATTGCTCTTATAGCCCTCTTTTGTAAAACGAATATTGAATGTATATCAGCTGCTCGGCCCCAAAGCAGTATGCCATAAGACATAATGCTATGGAAGTAGCTAAAGTAAACCAGCCTTGCAGTAGCTACATCAGTAAGTTGTCTGATTTTTCTAACAGCATATGCAGCCGAGCTCAATCGACCAGAAAGAGCCGTTATATGAGGGCCCCATTGAAGTTTAGAGTCTAGTGTTAACCCTAAGAAAACTGTACTATTTACAAAATCTAATGGCTCATTATTCAATACTATGTTATGTGAAGTAGACCTTACATTTGGTAGTGCAAATTTAATACATTTAGTTTTTTTGGCGTTTAGGACTAGATTGTTAACAGTAAACCATGCATGAATCTGTCCAAGTGCATCGTTGACTTCGTTATAATTTTGTGATTTCCTACTTACATTGAATATTAATGAAGTATCATCAGCAAATAACACAATCTTTGACAGATTCTTCACCACAGAAGGAAGGTCATTAATATAAATAAGGAATAAAAATGGCCCTAATATGGACCCTTGAGGTACGCCAATTTTGACAACAGATCCCAGTGATTTCGTCCTGTTTACTTGTACCTTTTGAATCCTGTTTTCCAAATATGACCTAAGTAGTTTAAGTGAATTATTCTTAACACCGTAATGTTCAAGTTTTAGCAACAATGTGCTATGATCTACGCAATCAAATGCCTTGGATAGATCACAGAAGATACCAATAGCATCTTCAGATTTTTCCCACGCGCAAAAGATGTATTTTAAAAGTGCAGTCCCGGCATCCGTTGTACTGCGCCCTTTCGTGAAACCAAATTGATGGTCATGTAGTAAGTTATTTCTATTGAAGTGTGAAAGCATTTGATTGAGTATGACCTTCTCAAAAATTTTACTAAGTACAGGTAAGACTGATATTGGTCTAAAATTACTGGGATCCTTTTTGTCACCAGCTTTGAATAATGGAACTACTTTACTTTTTTTCATTAAGTCAGGAAATGTACCATGATCGACACAATCATTGAATATAACAGCTAAATATGGAGATATAGTATCAATGATCGCACTACAGACTTTTACTGACATTCCCCATAGGTCCTCAGTAGATTTCATTTTAATACTTTTAAAGGCTTTAATAATTTCGTTAGGGGTGACATGATTGAACCCAAATTCAGTTTCGCAGGCGTCCACATTCTTTTGAAGTAAATCGCTAGCAAGTGAAGATGAGGAATTGAGTGACTCTGTTGTTTTCAAAGGAATATTAGTAAAAAAGGTTTCGAATTCTTGAGCCACTTCTACGTTTGAACTAATAGTTCCGCGATTTGTATGAAGTGTGATTTGATTGTCACGCGGTTTCACTTTTCCAGTTTCACTGTTTATAACATTCCATACAGCCTTAATTTTGTTATCAGCAGACTGTATTTTTTTCCGAAGAAAAAATGACTTTGCTTTTGAACAAACTAATTTAAACAATTTTGAATATTTTTTGACATATTCAATGAAATTGTCGTCATTTGAATAATTTCTTAGCTCATATAATTCAAAAAGTCTCTCTCTACTCTTGCGAATACCAGCGGTAGCCCAGTCACTGAATTTGAATTTTACAATAATTTGCTTTTTTCTAATAGTGAAAATTTTACTGAATTCAGTATTAATCAATGTGAATAAATCTTCATATGAGTTATTAGGGTTGTTAGTATTATAATTGTGACAGGGCAGTTTTTCTAGCAACGTGTTTTTGTACTTTTCTAACCTACCGCTCGTTAGGCTCCTGGTTTCTATATCTATCTTCTGGGTTACTCGAGAATAATTAAAAGTAACACTTTGACCAGAGTGGTCAGACTGAATCGAGTTTATGATACTTTTCTGAAAATAATCGCAATTACAAAAGACGTTATCAATACAGGTAGCCGAGGATGACGTCACCCTTGTAGGTTCAAAAAATACATGCTCTAAATTAAAACATTTGAAAAGACTTATAAGTTTGTTACTATAGGTATTATTTTCTAAGATATTGACGTTAAAGTCACCACACACTATCACAAACTTATTTTCTTTTGTCACTATTTTTAAAACATCTTCCATTACTAACTCGAACATTGAAAATTTTTGAAAAGCGGGAGGTCTGTATACGCACACTACAACATGCTCGTCCAGCTCAACACAAGATATTTCAATACATCTTTCAACCGAAAGTCGAACAATATCTTTACGGTTCTTTATCTTAAAACTGTTACGAACTAAAATCAGTGATCCACCGTGTAAAGCAGACTTTCGATTGAAAGCACTGGCTATACAATAATTTTCATAATTTATCAACATTTGATAGTCTTTTTGCCAGTGTTCTGTCAGACAAATAATGTCAAATTTTGTTCTTTCTAAGAATAATTCTAATTCTAAAATTTTTCCAGAAAAACCTTGAATATTTTGATGTAAAATTTTCAAAATATTAGATTTTTCCTTTGTCTTTGCTATAGGAAGTTTTTTGCCAGAAGGTTTTTTTTCATTTACTTCAGTAAAATTTTGTTTAGAAAAACCCTCTTTTGTCGTATGAACTAGTTTAAAGAATTGGTGTTAGTAATGTTACTAACTAAAGAAGTTTTTTGTGTATAACTTCCTATAACAGAGTCAGATATATTATATGCTATCAATGTAGCCAGCTCTTTCTTAAACTTAAGAGGCAGATACATAGTATCCTTTGTCAATTTGAAATAATTTATAAAAGTATTCATGTCAAGATATAAAATGTCACTATGACGACTTGTCAAATTTTGTAAATGTAAATTCATTCTGTGTATACATTTGTTGTGTTGCTCAGTAACATTTGAACAGTATGGGAAGTTACACAGAATAAACCTACACTTAGTTTCAACCTGTATTTTGTTTAACAATGTCACAAAATTGTTTAATTTTAATAAAAAACCAGAAAACCTTTTGCCCGCTAGGGGCCAAAAATCGCTTTTGGCCGCAGAATTTAACCGACAAAACAAATGTTTCCGAGCTTTGGAGGTGAAAATAAAATTATTTTACTTTTACTTTTATTTTACTTTTTATATCTTATGGTAGATAGGTACGGAACCGGCAACACCAATCTAGTGCGAGCTGAATAAGCGACGCCTATTACATATAAAGGGGCCTTTAGTAAATACGCCAACCACGTAGTTTTGCTAATTGCGTTCAATCTACTGAATAGCTCACACGCTCACGCTCTTTCTACAGCTCACTCGCTCTCTTTTCAGCTCCTACAGTCGAAATGATAGAGCTTGACTAGAATGACAGCAGAGTACAGTCAAGAGGACATCAAGCTTGACACTTAGGACTTTGTACTGATCTTATTTCAATAGATGTACGGGTTAGAGTCGCACTGCGAGTGTCAAGCTTGACCTGTCGTTGACTGTACCATCAGGATGGAGCAACGCGTACGATATTTGATTGTCAAAAGTAATAAACAGCTGCAATTTCTTTTACCCTTTCAAAAGAATATATACTTGCCCATTAGAATATATTAAGATAAAAGAAAATATGCTAGCCCTTGTAATATTTGTTTTTTTTATTTCACTTGCAGGACAGCTGAATAAGTTCCGTAAAAAAATCGTTATCGTCATGAAAATTTTTCTGTTTTCTGGCAGGCCTGGCAGCCCTGAGCTAGTAATTGAGCTGAATCAGCGACGTTTAAAGAGGCCTTTATGTAGACGTACGGTAAGAGTGACGTAAATTAGATTACCTCGCGTAATCGAAGGAGGCGTTTTAAATTTCCGTGGCCTTTAATTATTTTCCTTTCGAAAGGAAGAGCGTCTGTAAAAGAACCAATTTGAGTAACAAATTTTATCAAATTATTCATGTCATTTATTGTTGTCAATATTTATTTAATTAGAATAAGGATTGTTTTTATTTCTTGTATTTTTCGCTTCGAATGCAAATATTAGTGTATCAACACACCTGCGAATCTTTCCGAAGTGGAGAGTTCCGCTCATTACGCTGCTAGAATAATTTCTGACGCGGGAAGTTCCGCGACCGAAAAATCTGTCAAGTATGACACAGTCTTCATTAAAAGTAGGCATAATGATCATGTTTTGAACCTGTAGAATAAAAAATAACAGTTTAAATAATTAAAAAATCAACAATACAAAATAATCAAAATCAGTCATATTGTTATAATATTACCCTAATTGACAACAAATACCACCATAAAATAAACTGTATTGCTAACTAATTGGTTTTCCTGTACTCTAATTCATAAACAATTCTGAAAACCGGATTCATAAGTTATAACTAAAGTTCTATCTTCTTAGTAAATAATGTTACGTTGAATGAAACATTTGAGGTAGAGTCGACTACCATAAGTCGACTATCAGTTAGGCCTTTAGTCTGATGACAGGAACAATTACACAATATTTGTATATTCTGTGTTTGGCTATCTTGCAAACATCAAATAATAATAAATATTTTGAAAACACTTTTGTTGTTAGCATTACTTTTCTTATAAAACGTCATAAAAAACGAAGTGGGACGTAATGGGAATAAAAATAAAATAAAATAATCAATTCCCAATACCTTAGAGCAACGCGTCAAACCGCACAAGCCCGCAAGATCAAGATCCGCAATTTATTCGAAGACATCCAGAAAGACAATCAAGGCTCGAATACTGTAGCCACAAACAAAAACAGAATATGAATTTAACCAATTGGTATAGTTCCGATTAAGTTACAGGAACTTTTCTGGTTTTAGTAGCAAACATAGCGCAACCAACCAAAATAAGCTTCTGGCAGCACTGATTCACCTCCCCCCGGCCCCCGCAAAAAATGCCAGAATTATTTGAATGAAAATATGATGCTTTGCCTACTCTTTTCCGGGCTTTGCGCGCGAAAATCGTGTTACTCTATGCCCAATACGCACCAAAATGGTGCGTTTGGGGCATGGGACGTAAAGGGAACCACTCGATGGGGATTATGAACTGGAGAATGGTTAGCAGCAGACTTTTTTTTTATGTTACAAGTGAGCAAACGAGTAGGTGAGCCACCTGATGGTAAGTGGTCACCACCGCCCATAGCACCCACTGTCTTATTAACGGCATATTTTGACACTAATAAGACAGCAAAGCGCCTTGCTCACTTTGAGAACTAGGATGATATGTCTCATGTGCCGGTAATTTTGCTGGCTCCCTTGCTCTTCAAACTGAAACACAGCAGTACAAACACCGCTGCTTCACGGCAAAAAAAAGCAAGGGGGTGGTACTTCCCCAGACGGACTCTCCACAAAAGCCCTACCACCTTCAAAATGTTATGAATGAAAGATAAATAAAGGTAGCATTGTATAAACGCCCGTTAACGTTTTTACTTACTATTGGATATAGTTAAGTACATACAACGCGATTTTAATTCCGTCTCAATCATAAAGCCTAGTTTTACTCCTTATGAAAAAAAGCAATTCCGACGAAACACAAATTTTACACGATAAAAGAAAATGTGGTTTCGTTTTAAAAAAACGGAGTCAAGACAGTCTTATTACAAAAAAAAAATCCTGTTTTAAACCCTTAAATACAGCCTTCAATAATAATTTTAAAGAATTAGTTAAAAACATGTTAGACAAAAACGAAAATTAAGTGGACCAATATTTCACCGTATAAGAAACAAAGGGATAAAATCGCTCTGGCGTTAGATTAATTAGGGCTCGCTGAAAATAAATTACCTATCGCCGAAGAGAGGTTGTTGATTGTTTTGAAACTCAGGCGAAAAGTTATACTTTCTCTACAGTTATAAAATTGTAAATTGATTTTGTCTATACATTGCATCACGCAAAAACAACTGAACTGATTTTAATAAACTTTTTGGTTCGGTTGGTAATGGTTTAATCTGTATGTAATAATTTAAATTGGTTAATTAACTAGTTTTTATTTTGTTTAACATGCAGAAGAAGTCGCAGGCAAATGCTAGTCGTGTATAGAATGCTTGTTTTCTTGCATTGAATTGCTATATACGAATCAAAGTTACAAATTCAGGGTGATAATTTTAACTGTGGTAACCCTAGAGCAATGCGTCAAACCGCGCAAGTCTGTTTTGCGTAACTGTACAGCAGAGTTGGCGCCAACTTTATTATGTCGTCGCTGATACAAAACCTTTCATAAATGTTGAAAAATTGTAAATAGTAGGAATGTATTTTTTTTATGTCACAAGTGGGCAAACTAGCGGGTGGGCCACCTGGTGGTAAGTGGTCACCACCGCCCAGGACACCCACTGTCTCACTTGTGAAATATTTTAACACTGATGAGACAGCAAAGCGCGTAACCCAGCTGATATGTCTCATGTCCCTTGCCCTTCAAACCGAAACACAGCAGTGCAAACACTGCTGCTTTACGGCAGAAAAAGGTAAGGGGGTGGTACTTCCCCAGTCGGACTTTGCACAAAAGCCCTACCACCTACTTAGGTATTTTTACACTTATTTATTTAACCCAAAAAAAAATGAAAACGTATTTTGTTACGTCTAGTTTACTTACTAGTGAGATTAGGAAATTAGATTTTTGCTACACGGCTCCTCATTTTAGATATTATTTTCAACGTACCTGCGTATTTTCACAGCTATACTATATTTTAAGTTGGGTGTATGGTAAATACCGATTGCTGACCTCCAAACTTCATTTCGAAGATGGCACCCCATGATGATGATGTATGGTAAAGTGAATTTCGGCCAGATGAACCGTTGACGTGAATAAGGTGGCGGATAGTGGCTGGATGCGGAAGGCGGAGGACTGGATGTGGTGGCGAGTCTTGGGAATGGCAAATGTTTACTAGTGGATGGCTGCTGATGAAGACGATTATGATCTATATTAAAGTGCATCTAGACTTGGCATTGGATCGGATTTCAACATTTTTTTAGGCAAACAATTAGCCGATAGGAACTTGGCCCCCTTTTTAACAGTTATGTTTTTGGTGGGATAGAATTTTAATTTAATTAGTATAACTGAAGAAAAAAAATCTAAAACGTGTAAATGACGTCTTTATTTGCATTGTACAGTGTCACGTAATGCCCGTAGGGGCGCTACCAAAGAGATTTTAACCTCGCTGCGGCGTAGCGAGGTTCAAATCTCTTTGGGCGCTACGGAAGCCTAATAAGAAAGAAAAGAGGATAGAGAGGGAAAAGAGGGTTTATTATAAAAGACGGAAAGGGAGTTCCTACCTACACCTATTCCTACCTAATGGGAAATAGAGGCCCTAGCTAGTTGCAGGAGTTCTTCAGACGTAGATCTTCTGTAGTAGCGAAGAAGTCTTCAAGGTGAAGAGGTCACCGGCGGGCAGACAAGCGGAGGACCAGCCTGTTGACGGCGTGAAGATGAAGTAGTTCGTAGAGGTAGTGCGTGAAGTTCGTTTAGAAGGCCAGGAACGTTGAGGCGTCCCGTAAATTAGCCCGCTACGGGCTTGAAAAGACCAACGCAGGTATGTATACCACAACAGCTGCAAATTTTAGGGATGGTGGAACTTTAACGGGAAAACGGGGCACAGAATGTCTCGGCCCTGTATACAATCATAATAACACAAACAATAACGAGTTGCAATAGTCTAGTGTCGCCGTCTATCCGATGACATGACTGGTTATGAAAATAAAGAACTCCTTCACATTGCTAGAAAACACACAATATTAGCAAAAAAATATATATAAAGACTATACAATTTTATTAGTAAGTATTTTGTGTGCATTATCATTTTCGTCATCTTATCGTGTGAGTTGCACGCACGGTCGATGACCGATCTCACAAACCCTGGTGTTAGAGTTTTTGAGCCGCCAAAGGCCTCTGACATGGCTCTGTAGATAGCAGTCGGCACCAACGGCTTAACGTGCCTTCCAAAGCACGGAGTCATCTAACATTTCAGAAAGTCAGGTGGTTCATCCAAAAATATCCTAACCAAACTGGGGAGGTCGCACAAAGGAATTTTTGTTCTACAGTGTTCCCACCGGTAATCGAGCCCAGAAACCTCGGATCGAGAGCCGAGCGCTCTAACCACTAGACCACACAGGCTATTAGTATTATCTGTGGTGTGTGTCTATTTGCAGTCATCATCATCATCATCATATCAGCCGAAACGCGTCCACTGCTGGACATAGGCCTCCCCTAAAGATCTCCATGACGACCGGTCCTGCGCTGCTCGCATCCAGCGAAGCTATTTGCAGTGCTCTGTCGCAACTGAAGTAGGATGACTTTTTTATGCGAAAACTAATAGTCACTGCTACAAAGGAAATGCCACAGAATCATCGTAAAAACTTCCAACTGCCATGGCAAAATGGCTCTTATTGCTACAGCCACTGAAAATGAAGCTTAGTTTTAAAAGCCGGAGTTCTTAGCTTTTAAGTTAAGTGGTCCTAGATTGAATTTCAAGATACTTTGTAGTCGAGTTTTATGAGTAACAACGTTAAAAACTGGTTGGTTGTTTTGGAAGAAAGACTTTTAAATCAAAATGTACCCTACATCCTAAAAATAACTCTGCAGTTGGCTGTAAGTTTAACGTGGATAAGGCCGTAAGTTATACGTGGATACGTTTATATCCCCTCCCCCCACCGCCCCTTCTCACCTACCCTCATCCCACCACTCAACCCTTTTCCCCCTTACACCCTACCCCTCAAAATCCTCGCCACACCCTCTGACTCATCCAGAGCTCGATGTAGTACCAACTATGACCACTAGAAGGCCTATATCTACTTTTCAGAAAATGACCCCCCTTGTCGGTGAAGTAACTTCTACAAAGAAGATAATCGGGAAATTGCACAATACAGGCAGGATTCGAACCTGCGTCTTCTCCGTCAGTAAAGAGACGCTTTACCAACTAGGCTACCGTGGTCCTGCCTGATGTTGTGAAATTTGCGACCTCTATACGCATTTCAACGTTCAACGAAGTAATTTCCAGTTTCCCCTGCAAGCTTTACTTCCTAATACGACACGATTTCAATGAGTGCAATGTAACTTCGCCTTGGTCTTCCTCCTCTTCTTTACAATTTTTCCTTCAATGAGAATTTTTTTATGAGGGCTTAGAGACAAGTGGCTTTCTCCTATTGTGAATACTAGAAATAGAATAAAAACGTATGGGATTGACATTTTAGCTGTCACAGAAATTTTTATTAGCTGATGTCAATCCCACACCTTTCTATTAGCGTTTACGACAACAGAAAGCTGCTTATCTACGGCCCCAGGTGTTTAATCATCTTGCTTTTTCTAATGTCTATCGTTTTTAGAAATAATACCGGCCAAGTGCGAGTCGGACTCGCGCACCGAGGGTTCCGTACCACCACATAATCATAATTGTATTAGTTGAAATTTCAGTAAGTTAATGTGCTAGATTTTTTGAGTCCGACACGCGCTTGTCCAATTTTTATTATTGTTTGTTATTTTATAGCATATGCACTATAAACATACCAATTTTTAAGTTTGTAAGTGTTCCCGTTTTTAAAATAGAACTAAAACAAAAATCGCCTCCGCGACCATCCAACTTGACCCCTCTCTTATATGAATGTTCTTGAAACGGGAGCTCACCACAATTGGTTACCATAAGTTGTGAGAAAAGTTGTAATATTTAATGATTTCAGACTTTTCCCATTAATTGTACTGTGAGAACTAGCTTCTTGCCAAATTTCATAATTTTAGGTCAACGGGAAGTACCCTGTAGGTTTTGCTTTTTTGCATAAATGTATGGAGATGAGGACATAAAATGCCATACCTTTTGATTGCGTCGTTGTAAAAAATTTTAATTTTCGGATCTTGTGTGGTTCATGGATCCTAATATATGGTATTAATTTCAACCAGATACCTTTACCCGTTCATGAGATAAAGGGTCTTGACAGACAGACAGACAAACGGACAACAAAGTGATCCTATAAGGGTTCCGTTTTTTTCTTTTTAGGTACGGAACCCTAAAAATGCGCAGCAAGGTTCATATCTGTTTGATAAAAACACGGGTTCAATCGGACAATAGATAATGGAGCACCTAACTGAAAGCTTAAAAAAAAACTACACCGACAGGTTTGTGCTGTTTCTTTATTTCATTTCCTTTATTTTTTTATTATGTAGTAGTCATCAATGTTGTAGTTAAATAGTCTAAAGTCGTTTCTGAAACAAATAAATCGGCACTTACACATTTAGGTACTTATTTGAAATTTGTGATAAAAATGATTACCAAGGAGATATATTTTTTTACTATTCTTGACCGAGTAGTAGTTGCTCTTTTTTTTCCGGTCACTGACTGTGGTCTGACCCGGATGGGTGACCGCTAATGACACAACTGTCCGAGCGTTTCCGTGCTTTGGAAGATACATGAAGACGTTGCTGTCCTAACTACTGTAATAATCTCACTGTGTTTTACAAATTTAGGCGTTTTTTGAGACGATATAAGTAGGTCGTTATATATGTTGAGTATACATGTTTAAGCTATAGTTTGTACATTAATATTTTCGAAACAATTTAAAATACCTTAAAAAAAATAAAGCCAAGTGTTTTTTCTTCCCAAAATCACACTAAATTAGATATTTCTCCTAAACGGATGGATGGCTTTACAAAATTTTTGCAGAAAATTATTTTTTGTAACTTAGTTGTCAAACTGTACATACGGTTGTAAAATCAGTCAATGTCTTGATACGTAAATCCTAATTTATCTCAGTCTGCACGACCAATTAGTCTGTACGGTCAACCGCTCGTCGGTAGACACTTTTTCAACTCTATTACCACGCCGTAAGGTTCAAAAGTGTTTCTACTGACGTGCTGTCGAGTGTACGACCGATCGTAACAGCCACGTTGCAGAGTACTCTAATATAACCATTATTCACGTGTAGATGAGGTCGACATTTGCATAGACGTACTTGTAGCTGCTAATTTTACAGTGAGAAGCACCTTAAGCCAAAGCAGAGGCCATTTGGCATCTTAATAACTCTGACAGCAAGATTGGCCACCAACCTGACAAAACCTAATGCCCTCGTTAAATCCATCTCTACCAGTGAGTGGGGTAAAAGGTGAGCAAAGCAATTTGAAACGGAGGACGGGCAACAGCACCGTTCGGCGTATGGACGTCAAAAACCGCGGTTCGACAATGCTCAACAAGCATGGTGATTATGGTCACAGAGTAAAGTAATAGTATTATCAAACAGAACGGACACTCTCCGCCCCCCTTGCAATCCACCCGCACCCCCGCGCGCAACCGCCCGCGAGATTCACATGGCGCTACTGAGGACAGTTGTACTGAATAAGCAGTCCTACGCGACCTTCCAATTTCAAATTCGCGCTCGTTGTATGTATCGTCCGGGGTGTGCTATGGTACTATTAAGAGTGTTTCGAACTTGACACATGGAATGAGTAGGAAATTAATGATAATTAAATTTTCTCAGAACTAAAACTGGACCATTTTTGACAACAAAGGTTTTATGGGGTTTTGGACATCACAGAATCCAGAAATCAATGTTTTCAAGCCGAAATCCTACTAATTCAAAAAAGTCAAACAATAACCTAGGCTAAATTACGGTAAGAGGTTTCTTGTTTTAAAAGTGTTCTTTAGGTCCCCCTGAAACATATCTAGAAAATTATCCGTTGATCCTATGTACGCTCCCTCCTCCCCACCCTGCAACGGGTCCCTGATTTTATTTTTTAAATTTATTTAAGAAATGGTTAAAGATAGATTAAAATCGTTAACGTCACTTTACTTGTTATAAAATTACCAACCAGTTGACACCTGTTTTATTTCAATGTGACCAATAGTATCTGAAATATAGAGTTAAGTTTGCACTTATTACTGATTACTAGCAAGCTGCTGGTAATATTAGTCCAAATGAGTGGGATTTTGAATTGACAGCATAGATTTTTGAATTCTGTGATGTTTAAAACCAAAATGTTCGATATCCTACTCATTTAGACAACTTTTGCCAGCAGCTTGCTAAGAGGTACTTACTCAGTTGTTAGTGCAAACTTAACCCTATATTTCAGATACTATAGGTCACATTGAAATAAAACCGGAATCAACTGGTTGGTAATTTTATAACAATTATTTTTACGTTAGCAAATTTGATTTACCTTTAACCGTTTCTGAGATAAATAAAAAATTACTAAAATCAGGGACCTGTTTAAGGCAACGGAGAATTTTCTAGATATGTTCAGGGGGAACTAAAGAACACTTTTAAAACAAGAAACCTCTTACCGTAATTTAGCCTAGGTTATTGTTTGACTTTTTTGATAGGATTTCGGCTTGACAACATTGATTTTTTCTGCGGTGTTCAAAACCCCAGAAAAACTTGATTGTCAGATCTGGTCCCATTTAAGTTCTGACCCTAAGAAGGAGAGCCCATTTTTAAAATTCATTACAGTCTCTTTATACTTTTCTTCACGCTGCAAGTGTCAAGCTTGTCCTGCTCTTGATTGTACTTCCTCTCCAAAATATACCATGCATTTTTGTATTATGGGGTCAATTATCATTATTATTGTCTTGACAAGGTGCCATTTTGTCGAAAGTTCGTCATGTCATGAAATATATGGGATGACATCTAACCATTGACGTAAGAAAAACGCTGCGATTCTAGTTTCCAAAATCTTTGCATACTCGTATGTCATCCCACACATTTTATGAAGTTCGCTTTCGTCATCTCTAAATTTAATGGCACATTGTCTAGACCACAGTCTACACCCTATGATATAACCGACTCGGACACAACCCAAATATAATAATAGGTAATTATCGGAACAACCATTTAATTAATTAAATATATCACTACTTTAAACTCGCCGTTAATAGTTATTCCACTAACTAGCGGTCACCCACCTAATGAAAGGCTAGTACCTACTTTTGAAAGCGCCTGACTTACTTGTACAAGCTGTAAAGATCTTCCAACTGCCGTCTGCTGATCCTAGAGTACAAACGATAAAGGTTATTTCTGTGTGAGTCACTTAGCTTTTTGTTCTTCCATTCAATGCTCACTATTCGTTCAATATGAGCTAGCCAAATCAGGTATCTCTGGTCTTCCTGCAAAGATTTTTTTGAGCTCCTTGATCTTATTCCAGCATCACTCTTCTTACAGCGAGAGTCCAGACCCAACGCTGGATACTATACTACTATATTTCTACTACTATATTTCTCCGCCTACGTTTAGTAGCACAGTCTAATGAGATCCAGACATAAAAAAGTCGTTTTATCGCCTAGACGAAAAGTCTTTCAGATTTACTGAGGGATATAAATCTATCTTGCTGCATTGTTCAAGCTCGGGTATGGACGGAAGATCCAATGAAAATTATAAGAAGGGCCCGCTTGCGGGCAGCGCAGAGGCCATAGAATATTTCGCGCGTTTCAATCGCACCACTTCACGCCACAAAAATTGCTTCCTTGGCAGCTTAAATAGCTAGACTGCCATTGGCGCGAGCTCCTTATGCCGCTTGAAACGTTCCAACGGGGTTTTGTTGAACTTTTGACGTATTTTGGTTAAAATGATGGATAATACTTACATTGAGAGTCTCAAACTTAAGGATGACGTCAAAGTTAATCTTGCAAGGGTTACACAACTCAGTGTAGGGTATCCAGTGCTCGTTAAGAGTTTTATTATCCTTGGCCTCATCAAGCACGAACGAGACGAACTCCTCAAAACATGGTAGTTTCTCTTTGAGTATCACTCCTTTCTGCAATAAGGTACTATAGAAAATATTAGGTATTCCCATTTCCCAAACTGACCATAGTAGCTAACCCAAATATAATAGAAGAGACCAAAGCTCACAGACTCCGCTGGCTCGGGCACTTAGAAAGAAAGGGGGAGGACCGCCACGTCAAGAAAGCTTTTGAGGGTCAATTGACAGGTCGATGTCCGGTTGTTCGCCCCAGATGTCAGTAGGCTTGACTGTTAATCTTTTTATAATACTTTTGTTAGACGACAGTTGTTTAAATAAAACAAAATTTACCTTCCTTTTCCCATATTTCATGAATATCTGAAGTCTCAACACAAACCATTCCGTCTTGCGCTTAGCGTGAACGATTTTGTCAATATACGCCGATACTAATCTTTCCAAAGGGTGTCTTACTATCAAGAAAGTTATAGAATCCTTCTGTGCCTCTTTTAGCATGTCTTCTGAAGGTCTAACGTATCTTGCTCTTGCTAACTCCAGTGGAACCCTTTTGGTTTCGTACAAATATTTCTTAGTGTAGTTTGCCATAAGGTTGAAGTTATAAAACCATGATGTAGAAGCAGCTTTAAACACGTTGCACCTGTGATATTTTTTTAATTATTCATTCGGACTGCCAAAGAGCAGAACTCTGCGTTTTGATGCACGAGAACAATCAAGCTGGTACTGCGAAAGCTGCCTATATAGGGTGACTTTTAATTAGTTCTTGATAGCAAAACATATGCATGTACTCATGATACTGAACAACTTTTCCCAAGGAACATAGGTCGAAATACGAAAACCCAAATTTGACGTCCCATACAAAATGCGCTATCAGCTGATGCAGTTTCTATGGGAAGTCAAAACTTGATTTTCGTATTTCGACATACCTTTTTCTATCAAGAACTAATTAAAAGTCACCCTACATAAATCAGGCAAAGGCCCTTTCTTGAAACTTGTATGGCATGGAATAAATATCCGGCAAATGGCCCACGGCTCTGATGACAGGCTGTTACTCTTTTCATGAAGTTTTTCATGACTTTTTCACAGAGATATTATGGCTGTATCACACCGATGACGCGTTAGATCTCAGATTTGAGCTCAGAAATTGTTTCTGATTTATTCGCATAAACCCGAGATTTCACAAAACTCCAAAGGAAAAAATTGCACGGCGTTAAATCGCATGATCTTGGTGGCCAGTTGACATCAGAATTTCTTGAGATAATGCGATGCGAGCGGTCTCAGCGTAACTTTCCGAATTTTTTAAAAAGTTTTCATAATTAAAACGCGTTGTTAAACGCGTTGTTAAATCGTAAGGCGTTCCATTTTCAATAATCGGAATGAACATAGGTGACAGCTTTAAAATTTCAGAGGTGCCACATGCACAAAAAAATTAATTACCTACACCAAATTTAAAAAGTGCACTCTTACTCTTACACAAGTAACATACGTGAACAGTATGCGTCTTTTCCATAAAATTACATCTTAACGTAAAATACTTTACCAGATCAAGTGATATTGACGATTTATAAGAAATTCTCTCGTCGAAGTGTTGAACTTTGCTCCCATTCGATTTCTTTTGCATTCGGCATTTAAGTGTTTACGACGAGCAGCCATACGTTTTGTTACTTCCGCAAAATTATAAGGTGCCTAATAAAAAAATACTAAAGACCAAATTATAAGATAAAATATAAATCAACAAGAGTGCGAAATAAAAAACTTTTTAACAAAGAAATTAAACCGCCGAAAAAACTGAAAAGCAAGAAATAATAAATATTTTTATTTAATTTTAATAACAAAGTTCTTAAACTAATGTAAATGTAGACCCGAGTAAATTTGAGTCGGCGCCGCCGCCGTGCATCACGCTTTACGTACCTAATTAATTAATTTGCTTGGTTGGCGCCGACTCAAAATTACTCGGGTCTATTTACATTAGTTTAAGAACTTTGTTATTAAAATTAAATAAAAAAGTTTTATTATTTCTTGCTTTTCAGTTTTTTCGGCGGTTTAATTTTTTTGTTAAAAAGTTTTTATTTTACAATTTTTTGTGACTATAAATTTTATTTTCCCACCCTTAGGGTAAATCGGACTACTCGTACTCTTTAAAAAGTTATGCGTGGTCATACATTACAATCAGTCAGTGAACAAACAAATTATCCCCTGTTTTCCTACACTTAGGGTTGGATTTTTCTTTCCAAATTTATATGGGCCCAACTTCGGGGTATACCTTTTCCAATAAAAAAGAAGTATCAAAATCGGACTACTCTGTAAAAAGTTATGCATGGTTATACATTAAAAAAAATATATACACGCGTCGACTATGGTACGTTCCCTCTACATTTTTCCAGCAAAAGTTAGAATTCTAGAGGGAGCTCCCTGTCCTGTAGTGGACGTTTTCATGGGATGTCATGATGATGATGATGAAAACCTTACCCTGAATTCCAATATCTTTAAAACAACTATTGTGCACACCAAGAATGCTAATATCATAAGTGCATTGCGTACTTTGAACGATTTCAAACAAATTATTTTTTGTTTCATTGTCAAACGCATATACTAAACCAATTGGAAAATAGTAATTAGTTTGTTTTGTTTTAATAGACTTATAGACAAACGACCAAGATCTTTAATCAATGTTTTTAAAGGTTTTTATTTTAAGTAAGTGGGTATAAAGACTAGAAGGTACTTAAGTTTCTAACGACATTCAGATCTATAAAAACCATTGGAACGGCACACTGCAGTAAGTGTCAGGTGCACTGCACTGTGGTACTGTAGAAAGTCTCAAAATACTCTCACGAAAATTTTGTAAAAAATAACGCTACCGTCCTAACCAAGTTCCGTTCCTTTCCTAATTACACTTATAAGGCGTACGGCCAGGGTGAGTGAGAGACAGGCGAGAAAAAGGCACGGTATCACGGCATCTTCTCTTCAAAACTTGTTCATACAGAATATACAACGTGATTTTGTAATGCCTGACTATACTTGAATATGGTACTTAGTACATGAAACTGAACAAAAAATTGGCTTACAAACCTTGCGCCGTCAATACTGGAATTTGTATGGGACGACCAAAACAAATCTCATCTTTCAACCTATGTCTCTTGCGGAAAGTTGTCCAGTTTCATGTCCTAAGTACGATACTCAAGTATAGTCAGATATTTCAAAATCACGTTGCATGAAACCGACGCGTCGTAAATTATACTCAAGCGACGTGTTGCATTCCGCTTCGCTGCCCGCGCCACGCCATATACAAGGTAGTTGGTATCTGCACCTCTCAGGTGATTGCTCTACCCATGAAACTGAACAACTTTCTCTAGGAATGTAGGTCACAAATACGATTTTTTTTAACTCTCTTACAAAATACGCAATAGCGTATAAGCTGATACAGTTTTTATGGGACGTTGAAATTTTTTTTCGTATTTCGACCTATGCTTCTTAGGGAAATTTATACAGATTTATGGATAGAAGAACCACGCGAGAGGTTTGCAGAAGTTTACCAAACACCATGTATACGCCTTTTTCCCGTGCCGCCGTCGCCGTATGTCTTTTATGTGTAATTCGGGCCTAATAAAGGCGTGAGGGGTGAGATAGTAACGGCTTTGAAGTAAGCAATGCAGACCGACCGTGAATGTCCATAAAAGTAGTAACTGCAAACTTGTCTGTGACAAGCACAAAACTTTTTTGAAATTTTAAGGCTGAGTTCCACCGTCTAACTCTAACAATAACAAAAAAAAAACATCTCACTCTCTAGTATGAAGATTATAGAGAGTAGGACGCGTTTATTTAGTTATCGTTGTAGTTAGATGGTGCCATAGAAAACAAGGAACTCATATTTTTGGAGCAGTCAGATATTGTTACATTCGAGAACATGTAGTAGCTTTTGAAAAATATCACAAAACGACTATTAAACGTTTAGTTAGAGCGGTTACAGATTATTAGTTTTACAAGTGTGCAAAAGCACTTAGAAACAGAATGGTCATGGCAATTGATTTCTTTCCAACCTTAGTAGATTGACTTTCCGTATGATGCCGATATAGTGCGTCTAGGAAAATATAGTTCTGATAATACAAATTTGAATATGCAGTTCAAAATACATAAAATCCACAAAGACGACGGATATTGTTTTCTATTTATTTTCAAAGCTTTTTACAAATTAAATTTAATAAGTGTTTCAAACAATGTGTGAGACCAGGGGGTCTGAAAAACGTGTCATTAAATTTGTAGATCACGAAAGCGAACGTCATGAAATGTATGGGAATTATCCCATTCATTTCATAATGTATGCTTTCGTCAAACCTTGTCTATTCCCCCAGCTTATCGTTATCTATATTAATAACTTAAGGAACTTATCCTCCACTCAAAGTTGGAGACTCTACGCTCGAAGTTGTTGATGAGTACGTATACCTGGGACAAACGGTCCAGCTGGGTAAATCCAACTTAGAGAAAGAGGTTACTCGGCGAATCCGACTCGGATGGGCAGCGTTCGGGAAGCTCCGCAATATCTTCACGTCCAAAATACCGCAGTGTCTCAAGACGAAAGTCTTTGACCAGTGTGTGTTGCCAGTGATGACATATTGCACCGAGACGTGGCCGCTCACGATGGGCCTTATCAGAAAGCTCAAAGTCACCCAAAGGACTATGGAAAGGGCTATGCTCGGAGTCTCTCTGCGCGATCGAATCAGAAATGAGGAGATCCGCAGAAGAACTAAAGTAACTGACATAGCCCTGAGAATCGCTAAACTGAAGTGGCAGTGGGCAGGGCACATCGCAAGAAGAACCGATGGCCGATGGGGCGTGAGGGTTCTAGAGTGGCGACCACGTACCGGAAGACGAAGCGTTGGCAGGCCCCCCACAAGGTGGACCGACGATCTGGTCAAGGTCGCGGGAAGACGCTGGATGCGAGCAGCGCAGAACCGGTCGTCATGGAGTTCTTTAGGGGAGGCCTATGTCCAGCAGTGGACGTCTTTCGGCTGATATGATGATGATGATGAAGGAACATATTAAGTCGAAATACGAAAATCAATTTTTGACCTCCCATAAAAACTGCATCAGCTGATAGCGCATTTTGTATGGGAGGTCAAATTTGGTTTTTCGTATTTCGACCTACTCGTATCTTCCTTGGGGAAATCCGTTCAGTTTTATGGTCTAAATAACATACTAAAATTATGTTCACTATTACATTAGGACCTATAGGAGCAATATCAATATCGTCGAAGACGCCAAATACCAGACGGAATGGATCGATTTTCACAATTTTAAACGGACGATAATTTTGATCCAGAGACCGAAGACCGCGTAGAAGACGATATATACCCAACACAGCACAGACATAACACAATTCATAATCAGACGGAGAATATTTTTGATGGAGTTACCGAGTCAAATGAGAGACCACCTTTGGTCCACGACGAAAAAGGAATAAATGGTACATCAGCACTCCACTTACTTTCACACGATAGGCATGCAAAAAGTATTAACTGCAAACATAAATTTGTAATGCTACACATATAATATGGAAAAATCAACTTTTTAGGTTTACAAAAAATGTTCTCATGAAATATAAAGATCAATTCAAAATGAGCAAACCTTTTTAGTTTTCAGTATACTTGTATACTAAATTCAGATAGAATATCCACTTATCCAGTCAGGTAGATAACCAATTCAGAATCCAAATTATGCATTTTTACATTCTAGATATTAATAGCCGCTACAACCGTTTGGCGGTGACTTTTAAATAGTTCTTGATAGCAAAAGATATGCATGTACTCATGATATTGAACAACTTTTCCCAAGGAACATAGGTCGAAAAACGAAAAACCAAATTTGACCTCCCATACAAAATGCGCTATCAGCTGATGTAGTTTCTATGGGAGGTCAAAACCTGATTTTCGTATTTCGACCTATGTTCCTTGGGGAAAGTTGCTCAGTATCATGAGTTCATTCATATATTTTTCTATCAAGAACTAATTAAAAGTCACCCTATATATATTATGTCATGTTTATATTTTGAAGTTTATGTGTGCATCATGAAGGAAAAAAAAAATTAATTAATTATTAATTTTTTTTTCCTTCATGGTGTGCATGTTCTATCTGCCTCTTCCAGTCAAATCAAGCTTCAGTAGGTCTGCTGGAAGAAATTTCTGTATAGAAATAGGCAGCACCTGTTGTGTCTTTTTTCTTCAATGTACTTCTATTTTTGTTTTAACATGTATACAATAAACTGTAAATAAGTAAATAAAATTAATTATTCTATTATTCTGATTCACAGTTGCTTTCTCGTGCGAAAACGGCTGGTCCAGTTTTCTTGGTTAGCTTGAGGGTTCCTTTATTACCATGGGTACCAATGATGATGTTGACAGCTTTATTTCCAATCGAGAACAGTCGAATTTTATTTTAGAGTTGAAGTATTTTGATTTCTAAAAGCTTTTTGTCTTCATTAGTACACCACTATGTTTTTGTTGGAGCAAAACCAACAATTCAAGGTGTTTACTTGAATTTTTCGTAATGGCACATACATAGAATCTTACAATAATGTACGAGTACAGTAAAGAGCAAATTAAGCTAATGTTGTACCGTTCTTGATTCTATCACAATAACACTGAAGTCATTCTGCAAGTGTCAAGCGTATCGTGCTCCTGACTGTACCCAGATTCTGATATCGGTGTAAACGTTGCATCGCACTGGAATTAGGTCGTCAAGGGTTCGGTACGGGTGTGCTGCAGGTTTGGCTAAGTCATTTCAACGTCTTGTCTAATTGTACGTTTCATTCTTCTGATTTGTGAAGGACATTGCGCAGTCTAACTGTATGGTGGGTGATCCTGATACATGCAGATTCCAGAAGAATAAAATGCATAGTGGCATACTTCTCCAGGGCTGTTTTTAGTTTGTCATAGAGTTGAGTCAACGTTGTTGAAATGGTTTGCTCCGTTTGTAGTAGCCCAAAATTTTGAAATTCACGGATATTAATTTAAATCAAAAGATAGTCACGAGAATATCAAACATTTGCCTGTCCTATCGTGGTGGCTTTCTTAGCGATTCGCCATTATATAAAGACTCATCACTGAAATTTTTCAACATTATTTTTTTGCTAAAAAGGAAAGCATTCCATCAAGTTTGCATAACATATTCTGAGTTATGTTAAGTTTGTTCCGGTTTTAGCGCGATAACTAACAACTATTATCGCGCTAAGACCCGGAACAAAATAAACATGACTGAAAAGTGCGAAAGACTAAAACAAACCATATTCTGAGTTAGATCTTTGACAGCTGATCAGCAACTGATCCACACTATCCATCTTGCCATGTTTTCTCAAAGTCAAACATTTATTGCATACCATGTTAAACATAAAGGTCCTAAAAATATAATGTACAGTACAATCATGGACCCGGATTGGGCATAGCAATTTTATAAAGTTAGGTAGGTATCTAAAATCTATCTTTCAAATAACCATAGTGTTCAACCTGACTTCGCAGATGGCAATTTATTTTTGGTCATCTGATCCTAAACTAGACAAAGCCGGTACTATTGGTATCAGAGACTGATATACATACACAAATATACAAATATCACCCAGACATAGAACAAACACTCGTGTTCATCACACGAATGTTTGCCCTGGGTGGGTATCGCACCCGCGGCCCACGGCGTGAAAGGCAGGCTCACTACCAACCACACCAACGGGCTTGTCAGCCCAGGTTGATGTCCTGGTTGGCTACTATAGTTTTTAGGAATCTATAGTTGGCAAAATTTCTGTAGGTAGAAAGTATCCAGATGGGATGGGGTATAATCAGCTCTCTTGCCAGAGCAGACCCTCCAACTTCCAATGGGAAGCAAGCTTTATACGAAATAAGGAAACGGAACACTGACAGCTAATGCTGCTGAGTGAGCGATCGGTTCCCGGCTGCATGTTAGAATAAAAACGCTATGTACGTGAAAAATAAAGGAAATGGAAATGCCATTATGAGCAGACTTTTGACTGCGGTTCCGTCCGCGTAGTTTTTATTTATGATAGGCAAGTAAAAAACATCTCGTTGTTTGTTGTCCCTTATAAAAAGGTCAAAACTTGGTTTAATTAGTCAAAGAATATGTTACAATTCTCTCGGTTTCAATTTTATCGACCTGCCGACAGGTCTTAGTCGCTCTATATTTTTGAATGGCAGGTATCAAAAGGTTTTGTTAGAAACATAATTTTAAGGGTGTAAGTGAACTTACTTTAGGATCCAAAAATAGTCATTACAACCAGGCCTGTAAAACGAATACGGTATACCATTGCGTGTTTTCAGCTTTAAATCACACCACCCTGAAGCACAATATACACAAACACAGACAGAAGAGTCACTCAACTTTGTTCTTCGCTAAAACGTTTGAACTTGCGCTACCACAGGTTGCCACTTCTCTATTAGGACTATAGCGCCAACTGTATCGCAAACTTGTTTACTTTTAGTACCTGGTCGACCGAACTTCGCTCTAAAATAGCTACCTCAGCATTAAGGTGGTTGCTGAGCAGAAGTGCTGCCACTTTGAGAAATAAATTTATTGCGTCATAAATACAAAACATTTAATAAGGATTGTTTGATTGGCGGCAATTTGGTGTAGTTCTATATTTTATTATCCATCACATCACACCTTAGCTTATCGTGAATAGCTTTGTATTGTAAAACTGCCAAAAACGGCCACTTTTAGCACTTTACCAATACAAAGCTATAAATGATAAGCTAAGCTATGATGTCATGGGTTATAACATATATAACTAACCTATATTGCCGCCAAACGACAATACTACTGAAAAGTTTTGTATTTGCGACGCAATACATTTATTTCTAAAAGGAAGGTGCTGCCACCCAGCAACCGCCTTAAAATATCATCGGGTGAGCAAGTTATGCTACCCGCCTATAGATGGCGCGGTAGGCTACGGTATTTAAAAAAATGCTTAAAATCTCGGAGAACACGAATTTTCCCGGACGTGAGAACTACCTAGATCGATTTTTGCCCCCGAAAACCCCCGTATGGTAATTTTCATCGAAATCGTTAGAGCCGTTTTTTCAGGGTATAAAAAAAGGGTATACCACCCCTGAAGGATGTCATTCCGTCTATGAAACTGAACAACTTTCGACAACAACGACATACAAAAAAAAATTCTACCTTCAGTTATAAATTGTCATGCTGTCAATGTATCTAAAAACGTTTCGTAATTACCCGAATGCACCTTAAACATTTTTTTTTCGTATTTTCCTTAGGAAAAGTTGTTCAGTTTAATAGGCAGATTTACATCTTTCTGGGGTGATATACTCCTTCTGTTACAACTTGTATATATTCTGTGGTATCGCTTGTACTATGTCATTGAATTTATCTACTTCACAATCAGGAGATAATAACAAGGACATATTTTTTCATAAACTACTTGCATAATAATAAATAACACTGAATAATACTGAATAACTACAAAGCTTTGGTGCCATCAATTAAAACAGATTTCATGTCTTGTATTTAACTGCAAAACAAAAAATCTAAATCATCATCACTACATCACTACATATTATAAAAGAAAGTCCCCATAAACGTTTTTCTTTCGTGCATGCATCATGTCTGTCTGTGATCGCTAAACTCAGGAATTACTGTATAGATTCTGATTCGGTTTTCACTAATAGATAGATTAATTCAATAGGAAGGTTTGCGGTTATAATTTGAAATATTTATTGCAAATTAACTGAACTATGATGATGTTTGTCAATCGAGTTGGAAAAAAACGTGCCTCTTGAGAGCTTTCTGGGCGTGCGCTGCGTTAATGGTTTCATTTATATGAAAGTTATGTATGAAAGAATTGTTGCTCTCTAAGAGCTCTAAGGAAAAGTCCGCGATAGTATTTATCTATCTTTTAAGGATTATCCATAGTAACCAACTTTTTATTGCAAAAAAGTAGATTTTCAAAATAAAGTATTTTTGAACGTATTTTTGCCCTTATCTAATTTAAAAGGTTAGTAATATTAAACAATGAACATAGATCAAAATTGTCCTTGACACCATGTTATTTAAATGAATATCTTAGAAGATATCACAATATTAAAATCACTCTAATTAAAGTCCTAGAATGAGCTTCACATTCGATGCGCATTTCCGTTGATAGCCGACCGGACGACGGGGCACCGGGGGCACACACGGAGGGCACACGTCGTTGCGACAGGTCGTCTGAAGCCTGATTTTAAAATTTTAGATATGTTCAACCATTATCAACTTTTACAGATAGTTCAAAATGAGTGTCGTTTGAATCCAGAGAAAAAAAGTGTATACGATTCGATAATGTCATCAGTCAACAATAACATAGGGAAAATAATTTTCTTAGATGCTCCTGTCTTGTCCCTGTCACGTGTAACATCAAAACTCAATATGTTCATTTTTGCACCTAATCCTGAAGAGGTTATAAATGTTGTGTACAACGAAATACTTTAGAATGTTTTAAAAGTTGTGTAGCAAGTTGAAGACTACGTCATAATATATCGTAATAAAAGGCACCACTCTACCCGTAAATTAGTACCCGTGCGAAGCCGGGGCGGGCCGCTAGTCAAGAAATAAAAAAAATCCCTTTGATTTTATATTTATTCAAATTACTACTACTCTATATCACTAAAATGGTACTTATAATCTGCGTTCCTTTCAATATGTCACTTGGACCAAAAAGCTGAATAACATTTCCTTAGATATGTTCAAATACGAGAAATTCATTTTGAACTTCCATGGAAACTGTTTTAGGTGATAGCGCATTTTGTATTGCAGGTATTTTTTTTTGTATTTCGACCTCTGTTCCGGGAAAGTAGTCCAGTTTTATACTCAAAGGAACGCAGTTGATTAGGAAGTCAATTAAATTACTCACAGCTCCTACCAACGCACCTTTCTAGTTTATATTCTGTATGCTATTTTATGTTGTGCATAAATTGAGGGTTGTCATAACAGCCAGCAGTAAACCTGATTGAGATAGACAGACACGCACGGCTTGTATAATGATGTCACTTTTTCAGGGGTGGGAGCTGTATTTTTGTAACTTTTTTAGGTTAAAATGTGTTTAGGTTTTTGCTTGAACGTCTGAATGACTTAGAGTGCTCAAAACTATTATAGGACAATTTTTTACATAATTCAGACTATGAAACTGGACAGCTTTTCCTTAGAAACATATATTTGGATTCAGATTCAATGTAGATTCTTTACATAATACTTATTAAATGTCATGCAGAATACAATGCAAATAGAGCGAGTCTACACCGTTTCGGATCGTGGTATGGCAGCGTAAAAGAAACTGCTAGAAACCAGTGCAGCACGGCCTACTTTAAGAGTCGGCTTTTTATAATTTGTTTCTTGTGTTTCGCTGGACAATAAGCTGCGAATGAATAGGCTTCTTCTGGGCAAGCTCATCTCTTCAGCGTCGACCTTATCTCTATCCACCAGTAGGTCCATAGACAGTAGTAATAATAATATTGTCCTCATAGTTCTTTCGACAAACGGTTTGATCCTAGCAAAATAGGTTAATAACTTTGAATATTACAATCTCCAGAAGGCGGCCATATTGAATAGGTACTTGCCGCATCACTAGGAAGTTCTTAACTTAAACTATAGTCACAGAACATTCCCTTAACCTAATTGCATTTGGTTAGCGCCCGTGCAATTTTGGTAGATTTACCTCGTTTTAATAAAGATACAGATGGGGTGACGAAGTGCGGAAAGACCTGGATGCCCTCCAGAGAGCCGATTGGCAAGAAGCGGCACAGAACAGGAAAGAATGAAGAACTCTCGTGTCGGAGGCCAAGATCCTCTTGGGGTCGCTGATCCAGCTTAGTAAGTAAGTAAGTAAGTAATAAAGAGAGAATATAAATAATTCGTTTTGCCCGTGTTTTTAGGCAATTTTTATAAGACAGAAACCTACAGCGCCATCTGTTGGCGGGTAGCATAGCTTGCTCTCCCGATGATATTATAATGTTGATGCGGCTATTATAGAGCGAAGCTCGGTCGAACAGGTACTAATAAACTAAAAAAGTTAAAGGTTCTCGCTTGTATATATTGAGTAAGGAACCCTAAAAACTGTATCTAATTCACCCTGCTGGCTTTCAAAAGTATTGAAACAAACCAAAACAGCTTTTCTTTGTTGAAATAAATCAGAGTTTATAACTAACTTCTAACACAGCTTGACCTAATAAATTGTGCCCAGTGTGCCCAGTAACATTTTACAAAAATGAAATATGCGTTTAGAAATTCTGTTATATATAAGTGCGGTGCAGTTGACAAAAGCATACATTGTACACACGGCAGCACGTCCGTGAAAATACTTTAGACTTGAACGGGTTTGCGACCTTTCGGGTGTTTGTAGTGTATACTGCTGGCTGAGCACGAGCCACTAGATATCTATCACTGTAAAATAAAAACAATCTTAAATTGATCAAATTTCGAAAAATGAAACTCGTAGGAAATTCGTAGAACCATAGGTCCGGTATCTAAGGCAAATAACTAAACCGATCTCGAACGGGATCGGTTAAGTTGTGTTAGATTCTCTTTCGAACGCGAAAAGCCAAAAGCGAAGCGAATTCGGTACAGTTTATTATTTTCCAAAAGTTGATCAACTTACTAAGAAACTGATCAACTTACTATTCCGAATAATTTTCCGGTGACACCCATAATAGTGCGATCAGTTAGCTGTTTCACGTAGACACGCCTTACAATTTCACCAAATTTTTTCCAGGTACTAGTTATAGGTAGATAGCTCTCAATTTTTGATAGGAGCCAATTCTTGAATTTTCTATGTAAATTTTTTGAAATTCAAGAATTGGCTCCTATCAAAAATTGAGAGCTATCTACCTAACTAGTACCTGGAAAAAATACCTGGAAAAAATTTTCTATGTAAATTTTTTGGAAATTTAAGAATTGGCTCCTATCAAAATTGACAGCTATGTTACTTAACTAGTACCTGGAAAAAATTTGGTGCAATTTGGTGAATTTGGCGATATAAGACTATAAGGGACCGGACTAATACATTTCACCCGCACTCCTATCGCTCTATCGCGTTTACCAACACAGTTTGCAGCTTTATGTCAAAGGCAATCAGCTACAGCTGTCTAAAAAAACAAGTTTGTAAAACAATGTCCGTCAAATATACTTTCCGTCAAATATACTTTGGTTTTAGTGTAATGGCTGCAAAATAGATTAGTAAGCATTGGAATAAACAAAAAAAAAGGAATAATCAATGGTATTCTAGTAATTAGTATTCCGGGTCTGTAAAAGACCTTTACATCCCAAAGATATACGTCATATAGTCCCATTTTTAAGTTTCTATTTAAAGTTAAAATTAAGATGGTTGCATTGTGTAGGAACTGGTTGTTCCTTAAACTTACAATAGACTGTATATCTTAGCATTTCTAAATGGAGTAAATGTAAAAACAAGAATTATAGTAGTTTAAGATACAAGTGCCGTAAGTTGGGTTATTACAAACGAGTTGACGAGTGACGAGTCGAGTCTGTCATATCATAACCCTAACGGCCGTGTATCTTACGACGTTTTTAATACATTTGTGAGAAAACATAAGTAATACTCTTGTTAAAGGAACCTCAAATAAATTTTATTGCTAAGCAACTTATAAAATCAAAAATATTAGTTTTTAAAATTAATCGTAAAATTTGAACAATTACTGCTTTATTTTATTATTCGTATAAAGTTAAAATAATTTTATGATCAGAGTGTAAAACTCCTTGGCAGTATACTTTTTTTTACTAGTTCGGCAAGTAACTACTTACGAGCAATGTTTACGTCCTTGTAAGTACAAATACAAATACGAAAGCATTTATTCCCAAAAAAAAAATATTATACACTAGACTAGTACAAAGTACCTAGTACTTATGTTTTTCGAGCAAATGTATTGAAAAATAATTTAATAAAGAAAATCACTTTTCACTTGATAACTTATGTAATAAAATAAACTACACACAAACGATTCAAGTAATATCTTGTCGGTTGAAATGAAACGTGATTGGTATCCCATGATATTTCTTATTCGCCATTTCCAATTTCTTCCACTACGCTGCGCTAGCTAGAACATTGGAACATGATTCCACACAGAAATAATAAGTGTGTTATTGAAAGAAGTGACATAACCGTTTTGTACTCTGAATCAAATCGTCAGTTTGAAGAAGTGAGATGTTTCTCGAAATCATACAGGTTGACAAGTCAAGGGGGACACTTCAGTACTCATATGGTATTTCGTGGTATGGGTTGACATGGTGACATAAAGAGTTAGATGAAACTGGACAATTTTCTGGTTTAAAATGTTCTTGTCAATCGGAATAATGAATACAATACAAGTAAACGTTATGCAGGAATAATTACAAAAAAGAATTTTTTGTGCGTAAAGTAAAATTTAAGCGAGAAGATACTTATTTACTTTATATTTTCTGAGAAATAAACAAAAGTCATGCTAGAGGTTTATGATTTACGACATTTTATGTAGTGTGAGTGAAGTCACTGAGTAAACGTCGCAAGGTAGGTATGTAACACTTGAGTGTTCATGTGAAAATAGAGCCAATGAGTGTGGCAGATCTATTTCTAAACGTTCTGTTTACCTCCAATCACATTTTGCCAATATTTCAACTGGATCTATTTTCAAGTTTCATCTTTTATCGAAGAGTGAAATCCATTATTGTACATGACACTGAAATTTTCCCAAGAGTAGTATTTTAGTGATTTTCTGATTTGCAAACGGAATTAACAAATTGATTACTTTGACATGTCCATCGAAGCTGGGAAAAGAATTGGCAATAAGTCTAAAATTCAGGGATTTTTTTTATTTTTGATTTCTTAAGGATAACTGAAAAGCTTTCCTTAGGTCGAAATAAGATTTTCTTTTTGTTTTCGCAAAGGGACGACCACGAGTTTCTTTAATTTTTTAATCCTTTTTTAAAGAAGAGTTGTTCAGTTTAAAACATTTTTTTAGCGATAAACAAAAAAAAACATATTTAATTTTCATATTGTCCTAATTTGTATTTTGAAGCTTGGCAAATGCTTAGATGTATGTATATCAGTGTCTGGTACCCATAGTACAGGCTGTGACTAGTTTGGGATGATGGCTTGTGTGATATAATGTCCCCCAATAAATTGTTATCAATAGTTTCATTATTTATAGAAAATCCGGTAGAAGTTAATGAACCTCATAGATTCAAAAATCATTCCATTGGAGTCAAAATACAAAAAAAACAATGTGATACATATTTAGTCAAAAAGACCGCCCCACGTCGTGGCTGATGCAAACGTGCCCATCACACATGCTTAGCATCACATTAGCACCAATGCTTCACAACGTATTATAAAAGAAAGTCCCCCGAAACGTTTTTCTGTCGTCATCCATCATGTCTGTTTGTGATCGCTAAACTCAGGAAGTTCTATATCGATTACGATTCAGTTTTCACTAATAGACAGATTAATTCAATAGGAAGGTTTAAAGCTATAATTTATAAACATTGAGTGCAAATTAACTGAACTGTGAAGATGTTTGTCGATCGAGTCGGAAAAAAACGTGCCACTAGAGAGCTGTCTGGGCGTGCGCTGCGTAAATGGTTTCATTTATATGAAAGTTATGTATGAAAGAATTGTTGCTCTCTAAGAGTTCTAAAAAAAAGTCCGCGATAGTATTTGTCTATCTTTTAAGGAAAACCCACACTAACCAACTATTTATAGCAAAAAAGTAGATTTTCAAAATAAGGTACTTTAGAATGTATTTTTGACCTCAAGGTATGGATCCTTATCTAATTTAAAAGGTTAGTAATAATAATCAATGAACATAGATCAAAATTGTCCTTTACACTAAATGAATATCTTGGAAGATATCACAATATTAAAATCACTCTAATTAAAGTCCTAGAATGAGCTTCAAACTCGATGCGTACGAGTTTTTCCGTTGATAGCCGAACGTAGCCCAGAGTTTCCGAAGTTAATATCAACGAGCCAGGAACCCGACGGGGCCCACACAGAGGGCACACGTCGTTGCGACTGATCGTCCGAAGCCTGGGTGTCTACTCTCGAAGTCCGATATATCGAAACGATACTACTCGAAACATGCAAATGCAAAACTTCGTCCCTTGACAATAGAGTAGAATATTGGTTGGATGAATTTTCAAACTGCATCCAACCAATATTCTACTTTATTGTCAAAGGACGAAGTTTTGCATTTGCATGTTTCGAGTAGTATTGTTTCGATATATCGGACTTTGAGGGTAGACACCCAGATTTTTAAAATTTTAGGTGTATTCTTTTGTGTTTGTCGTCCTGAGGTACAACGAAATATTAAAGAATGTTTTATAAATTGTGTAGCAAGTTGAAGGCTACGTCATATATCGCAATAAAAGACACCACCTCTACCCGTACATTAGCACCCATGCGAAGCCGGGGCGGGCCGCTAGTAGATTAATAAATTATAATAATTATCCCATCCTCATCTTAGAGGGTACACTTACCTTCAAAATAGAGTATTTTGAATGAAGCATCTTTTAGCGCCGTTCATTATAGTCAAGTGAGTACTTGATGACATTTTGGCTCAGTTCCACATCCGCAGTCCATACGTCCCAAATTGCACATATTTCAGCAGTTCTTTTTGCCTTCGTTTTAGTAATGATTCAGCTGAATGAACATTTGAAGCAAAACTGTCGTTCCGTGGAAAATAAAAGTAACTTGGAGAATGAAAAAAAAAATACTTTTAAATTTTCAACCGAAAGAAGATAAAATTACAAGTACTCGTATGTACCGATTTAAAATATTTATTTCATTGGTTGGTGCGAAGAATGAATAAACGACACGTGTTAGGGAATTCCTTTCTTCAAGTAATAACGAGACGTCTAAAGGGCGACTACTTATTCATTTTATTTTTATTTTATTTTATGTTTTTCCTTTTAGTATCTTGCTTTATACAGGCTTAGTATACAACCTTCTTTGACGACGTCCTATTCATAGTATAAGATCCCACAGCAAGATTTTGCACCTATCTGTTATTTGAACGAAATGTGGTCTGTATGGAAGTAACACATGGGATCATGCAACGCCCTAGCTAGGGTTAGCTTAGTTAGGTTTTCCTTTACCTTGCTGTGGGATCTTATACTATCAAGAAGGGCGATCCGGAACTTCTATTGTTTTTAGGGTTCCGTACCTCAAAAGAAAAAAACGGAACCCTTATAGGATCACTTTGTTGTCCGTCTGTCTGTCTGTCTGTCTGTCTGTCTGTCTGTCTGTCTGTCTGTCTGTCTGTCTGTCTGTCAAGACCCTTTATCTCACGAACGGGTAAAGGTATCAGGTTGAAATTAATACCATATATTAGGATCCATGAACCACACAAGATCTGATAATTTCAATTTTTTACAACGACGCAATCATAAGATATGGCATTTTATGTCCTCATCTCCATACATTTATTCAAAAATGAAAAACCTACAGGGTACTTCCCGTTGACCTAAAATTATGAAATTTGGCAAGAAGCTAGGTCTCACAGTACAAATAATGGGAAAAGTCTGAAATCATTAAATATTACAACTTTTCTCACAACTAATGGTAACCAATTGTGGTGAGCTCCCGTTTCAAGAACATTCATATAAGAGAGGGGTCAAGTTGGATGGTTGCTGAGGCGATTTTTGTTTTAGTTCTATTTAAAAACGGGAACACTTACAAACTTGAAAATTGGTATGTTTATAGGGCATAGGCTATAAAATAACAACAAATAATAACATTTGGTCAAGCGCGTGTCGGACTCATAAAATCTAGCACATTAACTTACTGAAATTTCAACTAATACAATTTGTTTATGTGGTGATACGGAACCCTCAGTGCGCGAGTCCGACTCGCACTTGGCCGGTTTTTTCAATATGACGCAACGTGATTATAACGTATTGAGAATTTTCTGTAGATTTTTTTAAAGTTGTTATAGACCATGCGATATTACGTCTTGATACGTCACAACTCGCAAGGTATCACTATAATATCTCGTGTCATTTGGAACCTTGTAATTCCGTATCAAGTAACTATATGTTATCCCAAAAAACTTAAGAAATGTTCTCGCCCTACAAGAAGTCATGTGGCCTTTCTGATGTCTCCACTAACTCACTACTTGTGACATAAAGAAAATAAAGATTACATACATACAAAGTTTCTACTGGACCAAAGCCGCCGGGAAGTCTTAACGTCATCCATCTCAGCTTTATTTGACCATCAGTGTAACAAGAAAACCGTTCATATAACTGTTTATATGACTTTTATAGGACTCTTTACGATTTATAAGGGCATCTACTACTTGGCTGTCTGGTGAACGTTATTTTATAGCTGGCGATAGCTTGCTATTTGAGCCACCCTGAGTTTGTGCTGAATGAAAGATACAACGTTTAGGAGAATTCTGGGATCTATTCAACAGTTTCATAAGTTCAATTATGACTAAATGACAGCGGCTATGTATCTTAATATTTTTAATGTAATAAGTGAGCAAATAAGCAAGTGGGCCTCCTGAAGGTAAGTGGTCACCACTGCCCATAACGCCAATTGTCTTATTAGTGGCATAAACACAGCTAAAGGTTGACTTCTTGCCAATCCTGAGAACAAAGATTTATCAATTCAATTTTTGATAAATTTTTAGAAGGTTTTTTCCATGTACCGGTAATTTCGCTGGCTCCCTTGCCCTTCAAACACAAACATATCAGTGCTAACACTGCTCGTATTACGACAGAATTAGGCTAGACGGACTTTGCACAAAAGCTCTACCACCTACAATTTATATCTGTAACATCGCTGCCCAACGCGAAAACGCTGTGAGTGTCATGGTCACGTTTGCGCCGGAATCGATCAGGAGCTGCTTATTTGACGAATTAGGTATTGAGTTATAAAATTTTAGATATGTTTTTCAGTGTTTCATTTGTAAATACAGTTTATTTTTTCATTCAATGTAGATTTTTTACAGAATACTTATTGAATGTCATGCAGAATACAACGGTACGGAACCCTAAAAATTAATAACGCTACACACTGTGTTACCCCCTACCCACTTCGCCTCGTGCGCTGCGCGCGCGGCGGACTATGGCGCGGCACCGCAGCGCTACGTAGGGCCCCGTGTGGCATACCATGCATATTTGTTTAGTATGACGCCGCAGCGTCACCGCTGCGGAACCGCACCTCAGCCAAATGAAACGCGTCGTGTGGCTCGGCTCTATAAGTTGACCCATTTTAGCCTTGCCTCAGGTTTTTCGATGTAAAGACAAAAATACTAAGTAGACAAACCGCAATGCGAAAGTTTTATGGCTCTATAAAAGGTCTTAAGAGACATTCTCTTCCCACAGAATGAGTGCTAAAATCCGTTCATTTACCACGCGCCTTTAAGAGATTCTTAACTTGGGGTTGGGTAATCAGTCACTACTGGTTCTCGAATAAAACTTGAGTAGTTCTCGCTGCAGATGCCGGTCCACCGTAGGTAACGTTAAATTGCTAAAGCGTGACCTGCTTTTAGCATGGGCTTTTGGCGGCTCAGTGACTTTGACACTAGCGTTTGTTTGTGAGGACGATCATTGACCTTGTTAGATTCAGATTCAGATAATTTTATTCAATGTAGATTCTTTACAGAATACTTATTGAATGTCATGCAGAATACAATGCAAATAGAGCGAGTCTACGCCTACTACGTTAAACACGCGATATGCTGTCCGTCCTTTAATAGTTGTTAGTTTTTGTTAGACAACTATTAAATCTAGTAAACAAGTACATATAATAGATTTGTGAGCAATTAAGATGTTCTCTCTCTTCGTAGACAAACATTTCTTGATGGCTCGTATAAAACACATAAAAAAAAACCGGCCAAGTGCGAGTCGGACTCGCGCCCTAAGGGTTCCGTACCTATCTACCATATGATATACTAAAAGCTTTTGCTCTTTGATTTTAAAAACTCCGCGACCATCCAACTTTACCCCTCCTTTATAGAAAAGTTCTTGAAACGGGAGCTCACCTTAATTGGTTACTATTAGTTGTGAGAAAAATTGAAATATTTAATGATTTTAGACTTTTCCCTTTATTTGTACTGTGAGAGCTAGCTTCTTGCCAAATTTCATAATTTTAGGTCAACGGGAACTACCCTGTAGGTTTTGCTTTTAGCATAAATGTATGGAGATGAGGACATAATAAGCCATATCTATTGATTGCGTCGTTGTAAAAAATTGAAATTTTCAGATCTTGTGTGATTTATGGACCTTAATATTCGTTATTAATTTCAATCTGATACCTCTTATTGTTCGTGAGAAAAAGGGTCGTGACAGACAGACAGACAGACAGACTGACAACAAAGTGATCCTATAAGGGTTCCGTTTTTTATTTTGAGGTACGGAACCCTAAAAAATAACCCGTTTAAATAAACACAAGTTCTCGAAAATCGAGTGAGAACCATTGGTTCCATTTTATTGGTAATTTGAAAAGGACTCGTCGAAAAGGTCCAAGTAGGCATTTTTCACAGACTTCTAACGGTTGAGAGTTATCGGTTTTTCAGTTACTTCTTGGTAGAGAGTGACCACGTTATCCGTGCACTTGATAGTGTCATTTAGCTTCGAGGATTTAGTATGAACTCTTTAAAATTCAAACTTTTACCGACTGAAGAGATAACTTTGTTAAATCAAGAATTTTTGCTTTCAAGAATTATTGGATCGCTTTGAGGTTAGGAGAATTTTATTTTAAACATGTATGTCGAACGTTCTTTTTATATAAGCCTTAGAGAAGCTTTTAAGATATTGAAAAGGTGAAAAGCTTTTATTGGATTTTGCTTAAATTGGGTCATGAAAATAAGTAATGTGTTTGCTTCATGTAAATTTTTCCACTCTTAAGTCAATCACTCTACTCGTTTGAAGGCTATTTTATTAGAATCAATATCTGGCTTTCAAAAAGTACCTAAATGAGTCTTTGGAATTTTATTTTCTTTTTGTTTGGAATGTGAGGTCGTAAACCGATTGTACTATGCGTTTCAAATGAGAATAGTACTAGTATATGGCTAACTTCAAAGTAGTTCTCAGTGGTTGTGCCAAACTAAATCGAAACAAAGTAATATCTCCGATATTAGCTATCTGAACTAATTATAGTCGATAGAGAATTAGTCTAGTTAATTACATTCTACAACTTCCGTAGGTAAAAAGATCAAATCATTACTATTAAAATAAAACTAGTTACTTCTAACTATCTATTATCTCTGAAACTTACTTTTTTATTCAAAATATAACAAAATCGGACATACAATTAATGTCATAATGTTAAAAAACCGGCTAAGTGCGAACCGGACTCGCGCACTGAGGGTTCCGTACCACCACATAAACATAATTGTATTAGTTGAAATTTCAGTAAGTTAATGTGCTAGATTTTTTGAGTCCGACACGCGCTTGACCAAATTTTATTATTTGTTATTATTTTATAGCTTATGCACTATAAACATACCAATTTTCAAGTTTGTACTAAAACTAAAGAAGAACTAAAACAAAAATCGTCTCAGCGACCATCCAACTTGACCCCTCTCTTATATGAATGATCTTGAAACGGGAGCTCACCACAATTGGTTACCATTAGTTGTGAGAAAAGTTGTAATATTTAATGATTTCAGACTTTTCCCATTATTTGTACTGTGAGACCTAGCTTCTTGCCAAATTTCATAATTTTAGGTCAACGGGAAGTACCCTGTAGGTTTTGCATTTTTGAATAAATGTATGGAGATGAGGACATAAAATGCCATATCTTTTGATTGCGTCGTTGTAAAAAATTGAAATTTTCAGATCTTGTGTGGTTCATAAATCCTAATATATGGTATTAATTTCAACCTGATACCTTTACCCGTTCGTGAGATAAAGGGTCTTGACAGACAGACAGACAGACAGATAAGGGTTCCGTTTTTTTCTATTGAGGTACGGAACCCTAAAAATAGAAAATTACATAAATATTAGAGGAAAAACAAAACGATCTTTTTAGATGCACAGTTTTTTAAGAAATCTGCAATAACCCTTTACAAACAAATTTAGTTTTGCGGTCCTAAATTGGACTTAATTGCTTCAACGGTGTAGACTCACTCTATTTGCATTGTAATCTGCATGACATTCTTCACACATCTGAATCCACACATCTACACACATTATACAGGGCGTAAGTGACGGTGTACCGAAAACTGAAAGGGCGTGCTCAGTCAACGAAACTGAACAACTTTCCCAAAGAAACATATGTTGGGAAATGAATAAAAGAATTGACCTCTCCATACAAAGTGCCCGCTCTGGTCGAAGAGTTTGTATGGAGAGGTCAATTTTTTTTTCATTTTCCAACATATTATGTTTCTTTGGGAAAGTTGTTCAGTTTCTTTGACTGAGCGCGCCCTTTCAGTTTTCGGTACACCGTCTCTTACACCCTAGGTATATCGGAACCCTCGGCGCGCGAGTCAGACTCGCATTTGGCCGGTTTTCTTTTTATTCGTTTCGTACCAGATGCCTTCGATGGCTGCGACATTTCGCTGTCTTTGATTTAAAAATTCAGGAAACAAGTCCTTCCTCTAACAAAAAATCTCAAATAAACAAGTTGCCGACATAAAAGGCAGCCGAGCTAACAATATACAAACAATCCTTCTGCCTGTTAAAGAAAAACTGCCTATTAGAGAAACGTTTATTTTTACTTCGAAAGATATATGTGTTGCTCTTTACATAAACTAAAAGTTAAATACGTTAGAAGTCAGTATGCCTCCTGACAAAGACTATATAATTTACTAACGACTCCTGATAGTCAAAGGCGTTCGACCTCGCGTCGTATGATATTCTTTGGGCCAAGATGCGCGAAAGAAGATTACCAGCGGAGCTCCTGGGCATTCTCCAGTACGCAAACCAGGTGAACAATGTGAGATGGGCAGATAAGATCTCTAAATCATACAGGTTGCTGTGCGGGTGAGGCAGGGGGGGGCGGGGTTACCTCGCTCAAGCTCTTCAACCTGTATGTTAACGATCTGATCGTTGAGCTCAGCAGCAAAAGAGTGGGACGTCACATTGACGATGTGTGCATAAAAAATATCAGCTATGCTGATGATATGGTGCTGCTGAGCCCATCGATCAGTGCCCTCAGATTGCTGCTGCAAACTTGTGAGGAATATGCGCGGATACACGGCCTGGTATACAATGCCAAAAAGAGCGTGTACATGGTATTTAAGGCCGTGGGTGGCAGGTGTCCGGATACGATACCCGCTGTTAAACTGAATGGTGTACAGCTGGAGCGGGTACGAGAGTTCAAGTATCTCGGGCACCTTGTCACCGACGACCTTAAAGACCATGCTGATATTGAGAGGGAGCGCAGGGCGCTTGCGGTCAGATGCAACATGTTGGCCCGCAGGTTCGCACGCTGTAGTGAAGACATTTAAAGCGTATTGCCAGGTTTTCTACACGTGTAGCCTGTGGAGCAACTTCACACAAAAGACCATAACCGCCTTGCGTGTCCAGTACAACAATGGATTCAGAATATTGATGGGGCTGCCTCGCTACTGCAGTGCTTCAGGTATGTTCGCGGCCGCACGCACAGATGACTTTTATGCCATTGTGCGGAAGCGAGGAGCCTCGTTGCTCTGCAGGATGAGGGCTAGTTCCAACTCTATTCTGAATACCATTGCTATAAGATATGACTCTCCACTCATGCGCCATCTCACTAAATTGTTGGTGGCGTATAGAAGCTGATTTTATGTAGATAGGTTACTTACATAGGATAAGTACCGTTACTAACAATTCTGGACCGTTGTAGTCTTTTCAATAAATCTTTGAGATTATTTCTTGACTTTGGATTTTTTTTTTGGTAATGGGCTTGCTTTTGACCTGGGGGCTAATTCTTGAAAGTCACCGGGTGATTTTCGAGATTTTGAAAACTAAAATAAGCCCTGTTAAAAGCCTCAAAAGTAAGAATCAATATTTCGTCCCCTTAGAGTGAAAAATAACCAAGTAGGGATTTTGGCCAACATGAGTTATTAACAGCAACGTAATGCCCCAAAGTTGATCTACATTCCATTTTTACTTACAGATCGATACGATGCGTATGTCAGGAGATAGAAAATGTAAATATTAACTTAGTGCAAGCTTGGCAAGTAACATGTTTGGCAGATTCAAAAAATTGCACTTATTTATTTACTTTTGAAAAAGTCACCAAAGGCTTTTAGTTATTAGTTTTGTTATGGCATCATGGACTAAAAGTTAATAAACAAAATTCAGGAAATATAAATAGAGACATAGAAGAAATCACAGCTGCAACCACTGCCTTCTAAATGCTTCTAGTACAGTCTAGAGCAGGGCAAGCTTAGCCATCGCAATGCGGCTTTTGAAATAAGATCGGTACAAAGTCCAATGTGTCAAGCTCGATGTGTTCTTGGCTGTACAAAGTCAGAAAGCCTCTGATTGCCTCTCAGACGTGTAATAACTAGCGACGTCGGTTAAAATTGCTATTAGAAGGTGGAACGGCTTTCAGGATTTTTTTCTTTAATTATACTGCAGGTCTTAGAAGATTATAAGTATAGGTACGACCACAACATGGCTGGTAATGTTTGCTATTAGAAACTAGCAAACATTACCAGCCATGAAAATACTAAACTAAACTATTTTTCGAGCAAAATGAGAATAACTTTTTTCTCTCTATGAATGAATGAATGAATTATTGGCAAAGGAGTTTGTGCGGGAAATAGGATGACGCCTCAAAAACAGAGGGAATGATCCCCGCGCCGGTTCTTTCCTGGTCCAACGGCTGGCAGTTGCCATTCAACGAGGGAACGCTGCAAGCATAATGGGCACGTTTGGACCAGGGCAGAATCGGGGCGGGACGTAGGGACAATAAGCTATTCTTGTTTAGCGTTAGTTTTGACTTCGACAATTGTAATTTGACATGTATTGATAAATTTGAAAATAAAGTCGACAATATTAAAAAAAATGAATTATTTATTCGCATATAATGGGGTACATGTATCCAGATTTATTTATTTTCGAACGGTTATTTACCGGAGGATGGACAGCAGTATCCTTCGTACCATCTTATATACTGCGGTCACCAACAACCGCGGTCCATTGTGCCAGCCGCAAAGTTAACAAGCGTAGTGAGTGACTGTGGTACTTGCTCTCCAGAACGAACCAGGCGTTTTTGCTGGAATGCGAGTTTAGCAGTAGACATTAAAATATCATGGGATGTTAGGATGACGTAAAATTTTGCCGAAAAATAAAAATGTGCCGCTAAACAACCAATGCTTCATTATCAAGTCGGCCGAAAGACGTCGACTGCTGGAAATAGGTTTCCTCTAAAGAAAGACACAACGAGCGACCCCGCACTGTCCTCATCCAGCGGCTTCCCGTGACATTTTTCCCTTTCCGTCAAGTATGACACACTAGAGCGAAATTTCCGCGTTGGAACAAAGATTTTAGAAACACCGCGCGGGGGCGTTTAGAAGCACAGCGGCACACCTCGGAAGCTCCATACAATCGGGCTCAAAAGTGACAGCTGTCATTTTTACACGCGCAAATGTGTGGGTGGGTTAAAGACGTGTGAGTGTAGGGTTGATAGTATCTAGAAAACACTTACCTACCCTAGAAAACGTAGATAACAGAACATTAGCATTATACTTTTATTACAGTTTCGAGTTGCACATTTTTCGTTCGACTATAAAGCGACTTACACAATTCACAAACGAATTATAACTTTACTATCACTCGTCACCTCACTTTGTTGTATTTAGTAATCGAATTTCAATTAAAACAAACAAACACACGTTGAAATAATCTCACAAACTCTAAAAACAATCATTTTTTTCACTAAACTTCATCTTTGACGGCTGGCTGGCCGACGCCCCGCCGGTGCACCAAGGTGACTATCGCGAAAATGGCGAATCTGCTCATATCCCAGATTGGCTCATATCATCACTGCAAAAAAATCTGCCAAACTTTATTCCAGAAAATGAAAAAAAAATGCTGTTATATTATTGCTTTAATGTGGAAAGGAATAAATAAATACATACTATTCAAAGCTTTATTTTTTTCATTTAACCCAAAAAATGCTCTATTAAATCTATCAATGAAAGAAATGTTTAAAGGAAAGAAAACATCTGTGTCTACCTTATGGTGTTTATTCCATAATAATTGCTTCTTATTATTGTTTAACTTTATTCCAAATTTTACTTTGTCTTGGAGAGTCGAAAGACAACCGTAAACTGCACAACCAAGCACCATTTTTTCAACTTTTGCAAGCGTTGCATATCGCGTGGCAACAGGACGAGAAATGGGACGAGATATCGCGCAGGGCCCCGCGGGGTGATGCGCGCGCACTTGAGGTACTCCGAATGGTGGGAGGCGGAGAGCTTCCGTTCTGTATGTAGTACTATTATGAATTCTGTGACAGCGGTTTTCTTACGTCAATGCTTTGGAACCCAAGGTTGGAACGATCCGCAACCACAAAATAAATGTCATAAGTGACTGTACGTGGTAAACTCATACTTTTATTCCTCGGTTTTATTCCCGCCTTACATGCACCTATCAAGTGGGCCAAGGCGTGAGACGTGCGTCATAGAACAGCTGTATAAAGAGTGCCCAAAAATTTGTGTTAAGCGGAAAACTTTTGGTGTCCCGCTTATGAACACTCTCTTTCACTTCCATGGGTTGGCTGGAAGAAATCTCTTGTAGAGATAAGCCCGCCTTTGTAAATGTCCTGTTATATGTAAATTTCTCTTTGTTAAGTGTGCAATAAATAATATATATAAACTTGTTAATTTGCCCATGAAAGTGTACAACTTTCCCCAAGGAACATAGGTCCAAATACGAAAAATTATTTTCGACCTTCCATACAAAATGTGATGTCAGCCGATGCAATTTTTATGAGAAGTAACCAAAGGAATGTGGCGTTCTATATTTCTGAACGCACAGTGAACTTTCGAACGAAAACAGTAGTCAATTGTCTGTGGTTTTCAAGTATATCATTACCGGATTTTGCTCGGGTTGTGAATTCAATTAGAGATGCTTTTTACTGTATATATTCACGCATTGTGTTACTTAATTTAGTTCAACTAGTTTCCTAAGAGCCTTGTGTCCTCGGCATAATATTGTGATTGAAGAATAAACTTATCTCCACAATCGCTACGGGTATCATTCTCGACAAGCGTCCTAAGCGACCATATCATCTAGGAGGCGGGAACCGCCTCCAAAACTGGTGACCCCGAATAACACGCACTACGGAACTTCGTGAACGCCCTGAAACCATCCTGAAACGAACAAAAGCAGAGCCGCTTGCCAACTAACTGGTCATTTTGCGAAGAAGAGAGAAGCGGTGAAATACAAAAACGAGTGTCAAGTTAAATTACATTGTTTTTGTGATATTCCGTTCGTGTGCAGCACCTAAAAGGAATCAGCATCATCCATCATCAGCTCACAGCAGTGGTTTGAGGTTATGAAAATTTTTCTACATTCGTTTTTCTTTTGTTCGCGCCTATTTTCGTCTGGAAATCATTCGTTCCTGCTCGGCACCGCTCGCCTTTCATTCAGGTTGACAGATGAATGTACAGTGCAACAACATCAACAAAAACTGTGAGTTGAACTTGAACAATTTTTTTATGCATATTTTTGCTAATTCCTGAGACATTTCTAATTTAAACTTAGATAGGATTTGCATGATATGTAACCTACTGTGTGTGCATGTGCTTGTGATTATTAGAATTCGTGCTAATCGTTTTACCTTTTTATTTTTATTCTGTGCATGTTTTTGTAACTAGTGACAGTAAGGTATATGGGACAGTAGTTTCGCTTCTAATAACACAACAGCTGTTCAAATTTTCTATTTCTTTTTACAAATTTTATGTTTTTGATATTTGCATGTTAATATCTCTAAGGTTCTTGTAATAATTTTTTTTTTGAGCTGATTCTGTCTTTGTAACAATCCATTACGCAAATAATACTTTATACTTATATGTCATAATCATAGTGTTACTGATTAACATAACAATAATTTTAACACATTTATATTTTCCACTATGACACCAACCCCTCCGGAAAATGATAAACCAATTCCACCCCCAAAACCGGAGGTTTCACATATCGCTGTTAAATTAACACCCTTCTGGCCTAATCGTGTGGCTGCATGGTTTGCGCTAACAGAGGCTAGTTTTGAAATCTCAGGTATCAAACAAGATCAGACTAAATATTGCCATGTTCTTAGCGTCCTTCCTGAGTCTGTGGCTGCAGAGGTTGAGGACCTTTTCATTAACCCACCTAAAGAAAACAAATATGAATGTTTAAAAACTGAACTCATCCGCAGACTATCTTCTTCGGAGGAAAAACGAGTCAACCAGCTGCTGGGAGATGCAGAACTGGGAGAGCGCAAACCATCTCAATTTTTGCGTCATCTCCGCTCACTCGCTGGCTCTAACCTCAAAGATGAGTCCATCCTTCGACAACTGTGGTTGAGGCGTCTTCCTCAGAACGTCCAGGCTATCCTGGCCGCTCAAGCTGATTTGCAGTTGGATAAAGTTGCTGAATTGGCTGACCGCATTATGGAGGTGTCAGGTCACCAATCAGTTTATGCTACTTCAGCTGCACCGCTAACAAGCAATGAACAATTGCAAGCTATCACCAGCCGACTGGACGAATTGACACAGCAGGTTGCTGCAATGAGCAGTGACTACAATCAGCGCCGCAGAGAAAAGACCCCTACGCGGTCACGGTCCAGCTCCAGAAACCGTTCAAATTTGTGCTGGTACCACCGGAGATTCAAATCAAAAGCTACTCGTTGCACAACACCTTGCAGTTGGAAGCCTAAGTCATCGGGAAACTTCAACGACAGTCAGTGATGGCGACGGCTGACTGTCCTTCTCCAGACCTGGTAAGTCGCCGTTTATTTGTTACTGAAGTGAAAAGTAAGCGTCGATTTCTTATTGACACTGGGTCCGACATCTGCTGTTTTCCAAGATCAGCTCTTCGTGGTAAAGCTCAAGAGGCTAACTACCACCTCAAGGCTGCAAATGGAAGCACAATAAAAACCTACGGTTTATTGAACCTGTCCCTTGACCTTGGGCTTCGCAGGGATTTCAGGTGGCGTTTCGTCATAGCTGATGTTAGCACAGCTATCATTGGATCAGATTTTTTAGCACACTATCACCTGCTACCTGACTGCACCCACAGGCGTTTAGTAGATGGCAAGACAGGCCTCTCTAGTGGCGGCACAATTGCTTCAATTGAGCAGGCTAGCGTCAAGGCTGTTTTTGGCAACAACAGTGACTCACCTTTCTTAAGAATTCTGTCTGAATTTCCAGAGATCACTCGGCCACCCGGATTTCCACGCGAGGTAAAGCATGATACTATGCACCACATTATTACAACCGACGGCCCGCCCGTTGCGTCCCGACCTCGCCGCCTCGCACCGGAAAAACTCAAGACTGCACAAAAGGAGTTTGCCGACATGATACATGCTGGTACTGCGCGCCCCTCGAAAAGCTCATGGTCTTCCCCGCTGCACATGGCACCTAAGAAGGATTTGACCTGGCGCCCGTGCGGAGATTACCGCGCCCTAAATGCCCGCACTGTACCAGACCGATACCCTGTCAGACATATAGGTGACTTTAGCCACAATTTAGCTGGTTCCACCATATTTTCTACTATAGACCTAGTAAAAGCATATCAGCAAATTCCTGTCTTTCCTGACGACGTGTGTAAAACCGCTATTATTACCCCGTTCGGCCTATATGAATTTCCCTATATGTCTTTCGGGTTACGGAACGCAGGTCAAACCTTTCAAAGGTTTGTCGACGGTATAGTGCGCGGGCTGGATTTTTGCTATGCGTATGTAGACGATATTCTTATTTACTCGCGTAACGCTTCCGAGCACGAGGAACATCTACGCATACTGTTTACCAAACTACGGGATTTTGGGATGGTGATTAACCCCTCCAAATGTACTTTTGGCGCACAGGAAGTAACTTTCCTCGGGTATCGCATTAATGCGCAAGGGACGCGTCCTCCTGAGGATCGCATCAAAGCTCTCGTCGATTTCCCCGCACCAAAGACAGTCCAGGGAATGCGCCGATTTCTCGGTATGATTAACTATTACCGGCGTTTCCTGCCTGCAGCAGCTGCACATCAAGCCGCACTCATCGACGCTGTGACAGCTGTAGATGGCAAAGGTGCCAAACCGTTTCCGTGGTCTCCCGAACTGCTAGAGAAATTCGAGGCTTGCAAGCAAAGTTTGTCGCTTGCGACAACCTTGGCCCACCCACTCGGCTCCGCTCCTCTCGGTCTATTCACAGACGCGTCTAGCACGCATGTCGGGGCAGCTCTCCAGCAAAAGTCCTCCTGTGGTCAGTGGGAACCACTCGCTTTCTTTAGCAAGAAACTCACGCCCCGCCAAGCCACTTGGCCCGCATATTATAGAGAGCTCTTGGGAGTTTACGAGGCGGTACAACATTTTAGACATATTTTAGAGGTTCAACATGCCACCATATACACCGACCATAAACCCCTCGTGTACGCGTTCTCCCAACGGCGTGAGAAATTACCTCCCACACAGTTGAACCAGCTCTCTTTTATTTCTCAGTTCACAACAGATGTCGTCCACATCAAAGGCGCCGACAACGTAGTCGCCGATGCGATGTCTCGCATTGACGCCATCTCACTGCTATCTGGCAACTTCAGAGAGCTGGCAGCAGCTCAGCAGGTGGACAAAGAAACCCAAGACCTCGTGAAAAACGGCGGTTCCTCACTGAGGCTAGAAAACATATTTATTCCAGGTTCTAATGTTTCGATTACTTGCGACACGTCTACTGGCCGACAGCGACCTTTTTTGCCAGCATGTTTTCGCAGAGAAGTTTTTCAACAGTTTCACGGATTAAGTCACCCTGGCGCGCGGACCACTGCACGCTTGGTGGCGGATCGTTTTGTGTGGCTCTCCATGAAAAAAGACATTCACGCCTGGGTACGCGCCTGTATTCCATGCCAGAAGTCAAAAGTAACGAGACACGTTAAAACCCCGCTTGGAAATTTTGACGCACCTACTGCCCGTCTGCGCCACGTCCACCTCGACATTATCGGCCCTTTACCTCCAACTGCTGACGGCTTCAGCTACTGCCTTACCGCTATCGACCGCTGTACTCGGTGGCCTGAAGTGTGGCCCCTTAAAGGTATCACAGCAGAGGAAGTTGCGACTACCTTCGTATCCGGCTGGATCTCCCGCTTCGGCGTTCCGACCCTAGTTACGACGGACCAAGGTCGACAATTTGAGTCGGTCCTTTTCCAACGCCTTATGCAATTGTGTGGCATTAAGAAGACGCGCACTACTAGTTACCACCCCTGCGCTAATGGGATGGTTGAGCGCTTGCATCGTCAAGTTAAGGCAGCAATTATGTGCCACGAGTCTTCGTGGATGAAGGCGCTCCCTATTGTGCTACTGGGCATGCGCTCTGTGGTCAAGGAAGACCTAAAAGTATCATGTGCTGAAATGCTCTACGGCGAGCCATTACGTCTTCCTGGCGAGTTTGTTGCCCCTGAAGCTGGTCACTGCATCGACGACCCAACAGATCTCATTCAACAAATCCGCCAGCGCATGGCTAACGTGCGACTGGTCCCTGCCTCGCGACACCTAAGAAATACTGGAATACCGACCTTTATGTTTAAGGATCTTGCGACGGCAACACATGTTTTCCTTCGTGACGATACCGTCCGTCGCGCACTCTTTCCGCCCTACACCGGACCGTTCGAAGTAGTCAAAAGAAGGGACAAAACAATAACGCTAAACATTAAAGGTAGGGAGGTTACCGTCAGCCTCGATAGGGTGAAGCCTGCCTACCTTGAGTGTCCACTATTGCCGACTTCCACAGATCGCCCCAGAACTGCACCTGCAAAGACCACTGATCCTCCAGCCACTCTGCTTACTCGTGCTGCACCGCATCCTGCTCCTTTACCAGCGGCACCAACGGTCACTAGGTCAGGACGAAGGGTTCGTTTCAAGCAAATTTTTGACCTCTAAATTATATTATAATTTATTTATTTATTTTTTCACTTCCCTGGTTTTTCTTTCTCCGTGGGGGGGTGGTGTGGCGTTCTATATTTCTGAACGCACAGTGAACTTTCGAACGAAAACAGTAGTCAATTGTCTGTGGTTTTCAAGTATATCATTACCGGATTTTGCTCGGGTTGTGAATTCAATTAGAGATGCTTTTTACTGTATATATTCACGCATTGTGTTACTTAATTTAGTTCAACTAGTTTCCTAAGAGCCTTGTGTCCTCGGCATAATATTGTGATTGAAGAATAAACTTATCTCCACAATCGCTACGGGTATCATTCTCGACAAGCGTCCTAAGCGACCATATCATCTAGGAGGCGGGAACCGCCTCCAAAGGAACATCAATAAACTTGAATCTATTGGCTCAGAGTTTCTATCTACATCTTCAACCATCCCTAATCTACGGTGCAGTGTGGTCAACTAAGCGCTGCATCGTACAGTAAAAATACCATTGCGGTTAATTTGGACCGCTCTAGTATGTCAGAATTGACAAAAAGGCCCGTCGCGGATCGTTCCGACGTGGAATTTCCGCAAGTGTGACGCTACACTAATATAATATATCCTGTAATAGATGGACGAAATCAATGGCGATGATGATAATCTGTCTGTAAACAACTATTACACATAGAAGTCATTAAGCCAAGTGAGATGCTATTTGTTTGTTATAGCCTGTAGGACCTACAGTGTAGGGTGTCCCACTGCTAATTCGTGGCTTGAAAACTTTGACAATCACGTACAACATTTAGAAATAAAAAAACCGGTCAATGGGAGTAATTAGAAGACTCAAGACCGGTTTATCTGTAGTATTTTAAAAGCAGTCTATTTTGGGACCGCAATACTAAATTTGTTTATATTTTTGCAGATTTGTAACAAATTGCGCTACTTAGAGAGATCGTTATCGTTATATATTCTATTTCAAAAGATAATTTTACACTCTATATCACAGAATGTATAATAGTAAACAAGTTTCTATATTGATCACAGAACAACGATAGCCACTCCGCCTGCGCGCGCACCCCTCTCATAAAAGCGAATATAGTAAAAAAAAAAAACCGGCCAAGTGCGAGTCGGACTCGCGCACTGAGGGTTCCGTACCACCACATAAACATAATTGTATTAGTTGAAATTTCAGTAAGTTACTGTGCTAGATTTTTTGAGTCCGACACGCGCTTGACCAAATTTTATTATTTGTTGTTATTTTATAGCCTATGCCCTATAAACATACCAATTTTCAAGTTTGTAAGTGTTCCCGTTTTTAAATAGAACTAAAACAAAAATCGCCTCAGCAACCATCCAACTTGACCCCTCTCTTATATGAATGTTCTTGAAACGGGAGCTCACCACAATTGGTTACCATTAGTTGTGAGAAAAGTTGTAATATTTAATGATTTCAGACTTTTCCCATTATTTGTACTGTGAGACCTAGCTTCTTGCTGAATTTCATAATTTTAGGTCAACGGGAAGTACCCTGTAGGTTTTTATTTTTGAATAAATGTATGGAGATGAGGACATAAAAAGCCATATCTTTTGATTGCGTCGTTGTAAAAAAATTTAATTTTCAGATCTTGTGTGGTTCATGGATCCTAATATATGGTATTAATTTCAACCTGATACCTTTACCCGTTCGTGAGATAAAGGGTCTTGACAGACAGACAGACAGACAGACAGACAACAAAGTGATCCTATAAGGGTTCCGTTTTTTTCTTTTGAGGTACGGAACCCTAAAAATGGTTCCTTATTGAATATACTATCCAATTTATGTAAGCGCTTATTTTGAATGCACATCATAAACACATTCGTTGCCATAGAGACGCTGTCACTGGTTTTTTGCATCTTACTCTCTCGCAATAATGGTACTATGTTTAGCGCACTCAAATGACGCTAGTAGTGTGGGTGCGGAAAACGTGTTCGTTATGGTGACACTGATTTGTATTGAATGACATAAAGAATTCGTCTCTAGATGTAGAGCAAGACGCTGGACTTCAGAGCTCTGTGATATTGATAGTGAATCATGGTTTATCTGTAAATTTCAAAGAAGAACTTTGTATTGTTTTAATCTTTCGCTTTACGTAAATCAACGCGATTCGATCCTTTTCTAATGCACACGATTTGCCTTTAGTATGAAAGGGAGATGTTCCGCTTCAGGTTATCCTCTTGACCCACATTTTAGTTCAATAGCGAGATGAAGTCGCTCTTGCACTCTTGAGGGATCTATACACCACGCTTGAGTCTTCTAATTACACCCATTGTTTATGGGCGCAGGGGAACAGATGTATTGCATACTAGCGGCCCGCCGCTGCTTCGCTCGGGTTGTAAGGCTTGTACTTTTCATATTTTTTTTTACCAATTTTTATTTAAGCTTTTGCGAAAAATTACAGAAGAAGTTGGTTGTGCGTTTCTTAAAAATCATCCTCGAAAGTTTACCAACATTACCGGAGTTGACAATTTTTCATCTTTCATTACATCCCTTTAAGCTACGAATTTATAAACAGTCGTGGTCGAGACGTCAATAGCGACACACTATCCTTACACTGCTATACGCGAATCGTTGCCTACTTAACCTGACGCTTATCTATACGCATCTTTACTGGCTGAGCATAAAGCTCCCTATTGCTTACCGTACGCGTGTTTCTGTTCGTTGCTTGGTACCTACTGCATAAAAATGAACTGTGCTAATTGTAATAATTCCGTATTGGATCAAGTGTTTTGTGCTCATTGCCAAGAAAATTATCATTATGTTTGTGTTGGATTGACGGAGACGGGATATCGGCGTTTCAACCAAGAGAAGAAAGCGAATTGGCGCTGTCCCGTATGTCGTGGTGTTTCCACCAAACCAGTTGTACCTACAACTCTCGCTGACTTGATGACGGAGTTAAAAGAATTCAGAGCAAATATTGAGCCGAAATTAACCGCAACGCAAGTAAGTCTTGATGAAGTCAATAATAAATTGACGGCAATGGATACTCGTATAAGTGCGACGGAAAACCGAATTTCTAGTGTTGAAAACGAGATATCATCCCTGTCCAAGGTGTCCCGAGATATGGAAGCTACAAAAAAAACTATGGATATTTTACTTGCCGAAAATAACGCACGCGACCAATTCTCAAGGACCAATAACGTAGAAATTTCGGGTGTATCATTTAGTAAACAAGAAAATCTTTTGAGCATCCTGAGTTCCATAAGCACAAAAATTGGGTTTGATTTAACCGATACCGACGTCGATACAATCCACCGTGTTCGTCGTTTCATCAACGCAACTTCATCTGCGGATCGGGTGCAGTCCCCCCGTGCTCCCGGAATAATCGTGCGTTTCACACAAAAACGCAGAAAGGATGCTTTTATTGCTGCTGCTCGCACCCATCGTGACCTCACTTCTTCTGATATCGGCCTATCTGGACCCGCGGTTAAGATCTACATAAATCATCATCTAACACCAGCGAACAAAATGCTTCTCAAACTGGCCAAGCAGAAAAAATCCGAACTACACTATTCCTACCTGTGGGTGCAGGAATGTAAGATACTAATGCGCAAAAGTGATGACCCGCAATCTAAAATAATTCACATTAAAGATGAATCTGATCTGCGTAAATTAAAATGACTATTTATAATAAAGTTTTTTATATACACAACATCACTTTTTGCTTTCGATAACTTTGCATTCCTGCACTTGACTCGTTTATTTATTACGTACCTTCAACCCAGTTGTAGCCACCCGATGTTTCTGTATAATTTTATAACTATTGATAGTCCGAAAAATTTCGATGTACTTATTATATTCCATGTTCTACCATCTCATTACCTAATGCACAAATCAACCGAAAGAAACTTAACGTCGTTTGAATTTTTTATATATACTAAATCTTAACTCCTTCAATGTCTTTGAATAATTTAAATATATTTTATCAAAATGCGAGAGGTTTACGCACTAAGTCCCATAATTTCTTATCAAATGTACTGAGATCAGGGTTGCAATTCTCCTAAATCTTAAGCAAGTTAAGAGTTCCTGTCGACTATCCGGCGAATTTATTAAAAATAACGACTAAATATCCTGTTACATCGACTGTTTTCTTAGTAAACACTTTGTTGTATATTACACAAAGAATCAATGTATAGAGTTCTTAAAATGGTTCAATTAAAAAAAAACAAATTATTAAAACTTGAATCCTTATCTTCACCATATGATGACGACATCAATACCATAGTCAATAGTGCGTCTTACTCTGTCTCTATAGAGAATATGAAACAAAAGACATCACACGTCATTCATTCATTCAGTCGAACCGTTCGTTGATTGATTCGTTCATTCTTCCTAGGATATTAATCGATATCATAGAGTAGAATCGAGATCAGCTACGTTCCTTTTCATATAGTTTTTATCTTCTCCTCATTTTTAGACAAAAATTTACTTTAAATACCTTATAAAAATTGCAAAATTAAACAAATAAACATAGGAAATACTAAAATTTAATAATTTTTTCCACGAAAAGCCAAATCATTTATTTTTCACATATAAAAACCCCTTTAGACGTCGTTAATAGTTTAGCTCGCGCTGATTTGGAGTTGCCAGTAACAGGCGGTCAAAAGTAATTCTTCTTCTTAGTCGCTCCCTCAGTTCTGAGGATCGTGACCCACAATGCCAGGTGCCGTTTAATAAATTTGTAACTATATGCGTTTGTATTACTTAAATCACAAATTTTTGAATGACACTTGCGGGACAGCCATAAAAGTTCCATTAAAAGCTAGTTACCGTTTTACTAATTGTTCTGTTTTCTGGCAGGCCTGGCATTACCGCTCTAATTAGCGAGTAGATTCAGCGACGACGTCTAAGTCGCACTTCACTAAATCTCGATTTAGTTTAAAACAGGGTTGCCAACTTAGTGGAAAATCCACTGAAACTGGTGGTTTAGACCTTCTTGTCAGTGGGCAAATTTTGGTTTAAGTGGCTAGTGGTTTTTTCTAGTAGATTACTTTATTTTTGTTAGTGGAAAGACATTCTTATGACCACTGAATCCACAAATAAGCCATATTAAAATAAAATGGAATGTTTCACATGTTTAACCTACTGGTAACCACTGCTCCAAAAGAGTGATGTAAAGAGTCAATCAAACATGTCTGGTGTTAACAGATTCCAAGATTTTAGCTACTTTCGTAATCTCTATGCTACTTTTTCCGCAATTTAACGCTAATGTGGCAAGACTACACCTTTCAGTATGAATGTTAACCCCATTAATGTCCCTAAACTGACTTAGTCATCTAGGTAGGTAAACGATTCCTAATAGACACCCACTAATAGTGTTGTAGAAAAAATTTAAACCAAGGAAAGTTATGCATCAGCATGTCCTGCTGAAGAAAACAGAAAAGACTATTCCTCTGGTGATGACTTTTAATTCCATATTCTTTCACATTTTTAATAAATATGTAGAAATTAAAAATAAATATATAAAAATTGAGAAAATTCTTATTAAGTGGATTTTTGGTGGATTCCACAACCGCTTTTAGTCGATTGGCGAAAAAAAAGTTGGCAACCCGTGTTTAAAATAAACTAGACTTAGGTAAACGTAAGGACCAGCGTTGCCGGTACGGGTATTTTTACCCGATTTTGGGTAATTTAGGTCTTCAGCGGGTTTCTTTCGGGTAACGTTTACAGCTGGGTAATTTCGGGTATTTTCGCAAAAACCTATCGTTAACATATATAAAATCATTGTCTATCGTAGACAAATCAAACCTACCCAAAGATTTTGAAACTACGCCAGGGGGCGTTTAGTTTTTCTTACGTCAATGAACCTACCTAACAGAACATCCCACCCGTCAGAAAAAAAGTGGTTCTCCGTTACACAAAAATCGCGCCAACCTTTTTTTTTGGTTTGGCTTTGCAGTTGCGTGTGTCAAACAAAAAAAAATTAACCAAAAAATGGAATCACAGAGAAAGAAATGCCTATAGGAAGTTCCCGAAAGAACAAGCGAAACAGAACATGGTAAAGGAGGGTTCCGATGCCAAAATGGTAAAAAAAGGAACCCTTATGATGCAAGTTTGTCTGTCCGTCTCTCTGTCACACCTGCCGGCTTAGCACGCTGCCCGAGAGAAAATATATCTCGGAGAAATGTCACTTTATTTGAGGAATTATGTCATCTACACTACGGTTTGTTTCTTGAATTCAACGCACACATCACATTCACTGAAAATAGTCGGTTTATTTCTATATGCGTGCATTCGTCGAATACGATCGAATACAGTTTTAAACCAGACTAGAGCGCGCTTATGTCAATGTCACTGAGAAAAAATCAAATTTTGATTTTGTTTTGCGATTTAAGAAATTATTGAGAGATAATGATTATTCGATAAGATAATTAAATCTAAAAACCCCAAAAAAAGTTAAAAAAAACCCTCTCGAAAACGAGATTGATGACAAATGTCTTATGAATTTGACGTTTCGCACACGCTGCACTACCTCATTTTCGTATGCAATGATAGCGCGCTAAAGTGACGTCACTGATGACGTCACGTCGCCTAAACGAGTGAATACGAGCAAGTTTTGAACCGACTATTAGCGCACTAAAACCGCACACAAAGCTCATGAGCAGGTTTTAAACCGTAGTGCTAATCTATCACCTCCAAACGCAAAGAAATGTCAGTGAACGAAAATGTTTAGGAAATCCACAAATTACGTTTTTGATATTTAAGGCAAAGATAGCTTTATGCACTAATACATGTAGCCGTGCTTGTCTTTCAAAATGTGTCGCAGTGCTCGGATGTCATTTTTATAGGCAACTAAAATCTATTCTGGAATACATAACAAAAAAACATAATAAAAAGAAAATTATTATCGGCGGTGACTTTAATATAAACGTTTTAGAAAACTCAATCCAATCTAGAACATTATTGGATTTTATGAAAGAATATAATTTCACTCAACTTGTTGATAAGCCAACTAGGACCATCAAAGATGCTTCAACATGCATTGACCTTGTTTTTGTAAATTTTACGGAAAGTGCAATTGAAGTCAGCGTGCAGGATTTAGGTTTTTATGATCACAAGGGCGTAGTTGCAAATACAAAACTAAATACTAATAAACCTATATTGTGGAAAGTAGAGAAGAGAATATACAATAATAAAAATATAGACAATTTTAAATCTAAACTAAAGATAGTGAATTGGTATAATATACTAAACCCTTGTAACGACGTAAATAAAAACTATAGCTTATTCGATAAAAAACTTAATAAATTATTAAACGAATGTTTTCCAAAGGTTACAGTAAAATTAAACCTAAAAAAGCGAAAGAATTGGCTAACAAAAGTCTAAAAATATCATGTCAAAATAAAAGGTTTTTAAAAACTATAAAAGAATACTTTGAAAGTTCACCATTAAAACAATATTATAAACAATATGGTAAAACTCTTAAAAAACTAGTCAATACAGCAAAAAAAATCCTACATTTCCCGAATAAAAAAATCTAATAATATAATTAAGTGCATGTGGGGAATAATAAAAGAAAAAATAAATAAAAACACTAAAAAAGATAAACAAAACATTCAATTAACATTTAATAATAGAGACATTAATGAACCTAAAGAAGTCGCAGATACTTTGAATATTTTTTTCGCATCAGTTGGTAATAATACCGACAGAAACAACTCAAAAGCTGATAGAAAATCGAATATTTCTACATCGCGTATGCAAAACAGTATGTTTTTAAGTCCTGTTACACCAAAGGAAGTAAAAGATGCAATCCGCAATCTAAAAAACAAACATAGTTTCGGCATAGACGAACTTCCCCCCACTCTTATAAAGGCATGTATTGATGAGTTACTCTTACCATACTACCTACTAATAAACCAATCATTTAATGAAGGCACCTTCCCAGATTTATTAAAAATATCCCTCGTAAAACCGATTCATAAAAAAAACTCAAAATTAGATCCAAATAACTACAGACCCATAGCGCTCCTACCTACGTCAGCAAAAATTTTTGAAAAAATAATGTGTAATCGTCTTTATTCTTACTGCGAGAAATTTAATATTTTTCACAAGTCTCAAAATGGGTTTCGGAAAAAGCATTCAACTACTTTGGCGGTATTTAACTTCATCCAACAAGCCTTAGAAGCAATAAATAAAAAACAATACGCCGTAGGGCTATTGTTAGATATGACAAAGGCGTACGACAAAGTCCAATACAATATTCTCCTAGAGAAGCTCTATGATATCGGTATACGCGGTCCAACCCATAAGTGGTTTGAGTCTTATCTAAGTAACCGAATGCAGTATGTCGAAGTTGAAAATTTCAATTATAAAACCGGCCTCATCTGCAATGTAAGATCCGATGTACAATACATGCGAAATTCAATTCCTCAAGGTACAGTTCTTGGATGCTGCTTGTTCATCATCTACATAAATAATTTGCCAGACGCTTTTAATGAACCCTGTGCCTTATTCGCAGATGACGTTTCAATTTTAATAACCTGCAAAGGCTCCTCTGAGTTAACATCAAAAGCTCAAAACATTTTGACTAACGTAAATCAATGGATGACGGACCACTGTTTAGAAATAAACTCTAATAAAACCAAAGTCATGCAATTTCGACCATATCAGAAAGCGGCTTTAGACGTTAATATTTCATATAATAATACGACACTCGAATGTGTTAGTAATTTTAGCTTATTAGGTCTGAATATTGATACCCATATCAACTGGAAAAATCATATTCAAAAAATAAAGTCTTAAGTTATCAAGCTTCACGTTCGCTCTCCGTGAATTGAAAAAAACCACCGATTTAGGAACTGCCCTCTCGGTTTATTATGCATATATGCACTCAAGATTAACCTACGGCATTATTCTTTGGGGCAATAGCACAAACGTATCAGATCTTTTCATATTACAAAAAAAAATTATACGCATATTAGGAAATTTAAAAAATGATGAAAGCTGTAGGTCGACCTTTACTAAATTGAAAATTTTAACTTTAACCTCTCTATACATTCTAGAAGCTTGCAAATTTATTAAGAACAACCCACAGTTCTACGAAATGGAAGATAATCAGCCCCGACTGTACCCTCGCAGGTATTAAACAAATAAAATCAATATTATACCTTCTAAATTAAAAATACATAGTTCTGGCCCTTTAAGTGTATCAATAAAAATATATAATCATCTACCGCTAAATATAAGAATAGAAAATTCTTATAATAAGATGATAAAACTATTAAAAGAATACCTAATAAATAAAACTTACCATAATTTAAACGAATATATCAATGATAAAAATAAATAAACTAAAAAAATATACCTACATTATATAAATACATAATTAAATATTGTTGATAACTATTTAAAATCTCGGTCTATCTCAATTATTGCAATGCCTCTGAAAATGGGCTCATATGAGATACCTTATTTATAATACCATCTTGTTATGTACCATATGAAGGCAATAAATGTATTGAGTATTGAGTCAACGAAATGGGCCTAGATAAACTGACAACTGCAGCGTGGCACGCTCACGCGCTTTCTTAAAATATATTTTTGTATTTTTTACACGACTCTTAGTGTTCAAGTTATGATGAAAAATTACAAAAAAAAATACCGTTCCCGCCCCCTTATCTCCAAAGTTTGAGAATGGAAAAATCTGAATTTAATACAGTCTATAGAAGTTTAAGTAAATATTACAGCAAAAAATAAAACGACGGTTGCACAGTTTTTTAGGAATCTGCAAATAACCTTTACTAACAAACTTAGTTTTGCGGTCGATAATTGCTTCCAAAAATCATCATAACATCCCATGAAACGTTCACTTCAGGATAGGGAGCTCCCTCCAGAGTTCTAGTTTTTGCTAGAAAAAATGTAGGGGAAGTACCATAGTCACCTTGCTTGTTAGCGTTACGGCTGGCACCATAGACCGAGGTTGTAGGTGACCGCAGTTAGTAAGATACAAAGGAGGATGCTGCTGCCCATCCTCCAGTTTATAACCCTTAGTCGCCTCTTACGACACCCACGAGCATGTATAAGTTGGTACAATTCTTTGCCGGCACCACACTTCCAAAAATACTATGGGTATATCGCAACCCTCGGCGTGCGAGTCCGACTCGCACTTGACCGGTTTTTTTTTTGCCACAGAAAACGGGTAATTTCGGGTAATCTTTTATTTGGTTTCGGACTTTTTCTCGTTTGACTGCCGGCAACACTGGTAAGGACGTAAAGTAAAGTAAATCTCGATTTAAACACACGTCAAAGTTAAACCGGCGTCGAATGGTCTGTCCCGTCTGTCATTCACTATTGTTTACGTATTTTGTTTTATCAACCAATAAATTATAATTCACTTTTTACGTTTTGATGAAAACTTTTCTATAGTTTCTTTACAACCAATTCACAAAATTTTCGGATATAACGGCGGATGAAACGGCTTCTTTAGTTAAAAACAGTTATACCTGTGCTGTGTAAAATCAATGTGCGTTTGTGGTGCGTTTTTCGATTCGACAGGTTACACTTATATGCCTTTCCATTAACCTCAAAAGTACTTGGTGGTGGTTCCTAGAAGGTGCACACCGGAGGTTGTCTCATGGTACACCGATCACGACTTTACTCCCTCGAAGGGGTACCCATATAAACGCCTAATAATAAGCCATCAAGACCGCTCCAAACAACCATGACCGCATAAATATTCACTGTTTGGACAATTAAAACACGAACTACAAGATACTTCCGAAGGTATGTCCAATAAGACACTCAAAATAAGTCATTTACCTACTTACAGCTGTGTTATGCTCTACCTTATTTTGTTGAGTTTGACTCGCACTAACCGAACGAATAAATAATAAGTCAAGAAATATTAACTGCGCTCAAAAAACGACCCACTGAAAGTCGTTCTATAAGAAGAAGTCATTCCACGGGTCAATTCCTCAACTACTACTAGCTGACATTGCAGCACGTGCGCAAACCAATCCCTGCTCTCGTTCTGAATTTGAACCAATTGATTCATATTTTGAATATATGTCCTTTTGGTTTCACAAAGGGCCTCTTTTTATTTGGAATTTGTTCTGAGTTAGTGTTCCTGACTTATTATTTATTTGTAGCACTAACCACTTTTAATAATTTGTTATTCTTCTATCATGTTATATTTTATAGTTTTCTACTTGTATCTGTTGCCATTTTACTTAATATAATTTTTCTTTGTAAGGAAGGAAACCCTTTTATTAAAATCTTTTCAATTTATCATTATAATATAACACATACTCTGAAAATTTCAACCACCTAACTATATCCATTCAAAACATACATTAGACAACAAAGGGTCCCCCTGGCATCTTTTGGGTATTGATGGAACAATAAAAAACACAGTGAAGGGAAAATGTTTTACTTACCTATTTAAGTGTTTGTCTTGTCCTAGGAATATTCAATGGATATTTACTCTACAAATCTGAATGATTATGATGATTCTTAACAATGTATCTATATGGTATTGGCAGAATTTTATTGTGCCAACACAAAAGCCACTGATCATGAAAATGACAAATGAAATATTATTATCTAATGCGCAGGTCAATAGTCCCTTGAATGCGTTGAATTTTCATACTTCTAAGTCAACTCAATGAAAATATATTATTAAAGAAGAACTGTAGATACAAGGATGTTTACATATATATATATGAAAAGCCAGGCTTTTGTGCCTTCAAAAACCAATAAAAGTTAGATGGAGATACTTTCATTGCCTTATAACACCAAGAAAGGCCAAATATGAGAGACACATTTCGGGAACTTTGTGAAGAAAGAACAGAAAAAAAGCTGGTAGAGATGCTCTTGGTGCCTTCAGTTATTTGAACTTGAATATGACCCAGTTATGAATTCCTCTTCAGACTATTGGTGCCTTGGGGTATAAATAAAGATTAGATATGAAGGAAGACGAACAAAGACCAGATGAAGGAAAGCGGCCTCTGGCTACCCTAACAATCCTGAGTTTTTTTATGTAAGCCTTTACTATTACTGTAAATATAAATCAATAAAGAATAATATTAATTACTTGTTTTGATTTTTGTGTACTTTTCGCGTTGTATATAAAAAAGTTGAAAGCAATGTTTTGTTTTGGTTAATTTGCAATTTATAGCCCCTTCAATTTGTGCCGATTGTATGTTTTAGCTTTTGTACTTGTTACATCCCGTGTCTCTTAGCAAGTCTAGGAGTTATGCCAAGTACTACTCTCCTCCAAACGGGGTCTTTGATTCTTACTCAGTCTGATTCCTTTACCCCTAAAATACTTCTTCCCACAGCTCTCTGGAACTCCAGTATACAGAAGATATATCACAAAACAAATATACTAAACTTACTTATCCAAATCACAGTATCTTGAGTTTTGGTCTGTCTGCTTGTTTATAGGTTCGTTTGAGCATCACACATAAACTACTGAACCAAATTTTAATTATTTTTAGGGTTCCCAAAATGATGCGACTTCTTATGTCTGTCATACTTGCCCAACTTTATTGTTATTGTATTAGCGCAAGTAAAAAAAATAAGAGAAATTAATTTTATGCACGATATAAGCTTTCAGAAAGTTTGTAGAATATTTTACAGTTTTATGCATGATTTTCATTGATCTATTTTATTATAATTATCTATGAGTATAAATAACATCTATCAGCAGAACCCTTGCATAAAATAATTCTTTTTTCATTTTAGTACTTACAATGAGAGACTTTCCTGTGAATGTTCCTCACAAATTTTATAGATGGCAATGTGAGTATGCTCGAGGTTCAAAACTCTTTGTAATTAGCTAAAAGATTTTTTTACTATACTATTGGACAAAAGAGAATGTAATTATAAATTTTATAGACAGAAAAAATAACTTAGACTAAATTTCCTCACACATGCTTACGGTGAGTCCGAATTTACGAATTAACTAAAGTTTACGTAGGTATTTGAATCATCGTATTTTATCACTTATTTCCTCTGGCTAAATAAACGAATTAATTTTTGTTCTTCCTTCGATATTCATCGACATAACGATGACTTGCGGACACAATTTTACTGATCTAATCATGGAAAGAACCACCAATGCTTGTAAGCGTTGCAGGCGTTGCATTTGCTGTGGTTCGTGACCGCAGTATGTAAGATACAATACACAGAAAGATGCTGCTGCCCTTTCTCCGGTTCATAGACCCTTAGTCGCCTCTTACGACAACCGCGGGTTGGGATGGGTTGGTACTATTCTTTGCCGGCATCACACGGGCGCATGGGTATGATTACCATTAAGACCTAGAATTCATTCATACCGTCGGTGAGTTGGGGACACTTACCAATCGCGCACGCTGGAACCTATTTGAAGAAAACTGGTGTATACTTTTCACTCACTATCATTATCGCCCAGGAATCGCCAAATGAAACAATGAATATTGTTTCATTTGGCGATTCCTGGGCGATTCTTTGGGTCTATCCCACCTTTATAAGAGCATTTGCACTCATTTTAATTTAGCCGCCATACAGTGATCTAGGCTCCTGGGACCAATTCTTGAATATCACCGGGTGATAAAATATCACTCAAAAAATTCAAAATCATATATTTTTCTTTTCAAAAGTTAAGATTGATCTTCGTAAAATATAAAGCAGTCCTTGATTGTTCGTTTTCATGTATTCTAATTTACCTTTTAACAGTTAATCAGGGTGAATGTGAATTTTTAAAGTCTCAAAAGTGATATTTTATCACCCGGTGATTTTCAAGAATCGAGTACCTGAACTTGCGATTCTATATAAAATATGTAATTATAAAAAAAAAAACACGTAAAAAAAGGAAAAAATAAAAGGAACCGATTTTGATGAAACTAACACTGATATGACAATCCCTAATTTGACTGCTTTATTTCTTTTTATTGCGATGTAACTTTTAGTCGTTGAGATATGCATGGGGAAACAAATATGCACTTATGAAAGTGAAGTTAGTAAGGTAAGTACCTACATTTGTTTAGAAGGTTGTACAGACCCGTATTATATTACTCTGTGTACAGACTAAGATACGCGAAAATGTGTATATTTTCAACAATTTTATACATCATACAAAATAACTCTGGCCTTGACCGTTGATTCGCAGAACTCAAAAAAGTTATTGCAGGGGGGTGCGAATCATTCATTGGCTATCCGCTTGTCACAAATGCGCAGAAAATAGCTGTCAGAGCTAAACAAATTCTGTGCATGTTATACATAGTAGTTGAATCGATGACCTCCTTTTTAGAGTTCTGATCCAAAATGGTAAAAACGGAACCCTTCTGGTGCAACTTCATTTGTCTGTCAGGGGCTATTCACTTGAAATTTGGAATAGTTTTAGAATATGATTGCCCATCTAAATTTTAAACAAGAGTTAAAATACTATTATTTTAAAAATATCATTATGGTTTCGGCGGGTACCCTCGAAAGTGATTAGAAGCATTTTATAGCTCTGCTGTTATTTTATTTGAAATAAATAGTTTTTACATATATGTATTAAAATTAAACTATGTAGGTTGAATATAATTTAACTCACACACTCACTTTCACCACTAAAATATGGACAACACAGCAGAACAGCTTATCAAGAGCATAGAGGAGCTGTCAGCCGTGTTTTCAACAAGGATGGGTGAATTTCACTAATCCTACTATGAAGAATTTGGCAGCAGAGTTTTCATCCTTCAAGACCTTTGTGTGGAAGTCTCTCAGCATCCTCAAATCGCAGGTGGAGCTTCTGGTCCTCGGTCTGGACCGTATGGAGACGCAGTCACGTAGGAAAGTTCTCTTTCACGGTATTAAAGAGGAACCTCAGGAGGTTGTGCTGAAGAAGATTATCACCGTGATAACCAACCAAATGAAGTTGGCAGGTATTAGTCCCAATGAGATTGAGGCTTGTCACAGGTTGGGTGTTAAGAAGGACTCAGCCCGCCCCGTGCTTGTTCGGTTTACCTCAGTGCGGCCTCGTTCCGAGATATGGAGGAGCAAGACGACGTTAAAGGGTTCCAAGGTCACTATCACCGAATTTTTGACTAAGACCCGGCAGGATGTATTTCGACCGCCCGTAGATCATGGAATTGCACCCCAAAAACTCAACTGCGCAACAGTGATTAAACAATGTTTCCGTTTGGAGTTTTCTGCTCGTGTCTTCCGAATTTTGCCGGAGTATACTTGCTTTTTATATGTAGGGTATGCACAATTTTTTTTATATTCCTTTTGTGATTTTCCACATATCGTGCATAGATCTCACTTAATTTAAACTTTTTATGTTTATAATAAATCGATCGCGATGTAAACACGCCAAATGTCAGCTGGCTGAAAACGTCACTGCGTCTTGTTTTGACGTTGCGTTTTGTTCTATGTTAAGGCCCCAGTTCACGTTGGGCCAACCGTTGGCCGCGCAGGCTCGGCAAGCTTGATGACAGTGCTTTTAATTTTTATTTCCAGCTGCACCATATTTGAAAAAAAAAAAAAAAATTTTACTTATTTAAAACACGGAGCAGAGAAGGGGAGAGGAGATGTTGATATCAGTCGAGCCGTGACTCAATCAATTGAGCTATGACGTCACGAAAGGGGGCGGGGCATACGCCATTTCCTCTTTGAACTTACCAGTGATCACATCGAAACACGCTCTGCAAAAAATTGTTTAAATAGTTGGAAAAACAACCTTCACTATGAAGTGTTGTGTGCCTTTGTGTTTAAATTCGTCATAAAGGCAAAAAGAAACTGCATTTAGTGTCTTTTCACTTGTAAGTAAGATTTTTGTAAGAAAAATTCACAAAATAACATCAAGAAAATAAAATGGCGGCTTACGTTTCGCGGAGCGGCTGCAGCACGATCTCTAGCAGTGAGAACGTGACGGTGACCGGTGGGAAGGAGGTGTATTGGATAGATCATGCGATCGTTCGAAGTGAGTGTGTGTTTGTAATGAATAGCGCGCGAGATATTAATGAATAACCACTGTGCCCCCTAATTTACTCTGCCCCTTCTTCCAGGCAACCTTACCATCCCTAATTGGTCTATTTTGGCAAGCCAATTCTTTATATTAGTTTCGTGGTTATCAGGGTCAAAAACAGGAATTATCTTCTCACCAGATATTGATTTCAACGGCCTTGTGGCGGTGCCATGGGATGTACAAAACTTGTCTACCATCTTTTCAAGTTTTTGACTAACTAACCTCTCGAATAGCACATTTGGCGGCTCATCATCCGAATCATGTTGATTTTCGAGAGCCTGTGTGTCGTTAATTCGTAAGGGCTCCACATGAAAGGTCCCGCTTGTAGCTGCAGCACATTTTGATAGCCGCGACGGTCCGAAATCTTTGACCGCGACTTCTTCGTTGCACGAGTAAATGCACTTTCATTGTTATTATTACTACGAAATCGTTTCATTTACCACAGGTTCCGAAATATCCACTTCTGATTTTTACAAAAGGTAAACAACTCACTTCGTTTTTAACAGTTTTACTCGAATATCAATGAAAAATACAGAATTACAGTAATCTCTACTTGTCAAAACCGAACTCCCTGGCGCGCACCGTACCGACAGACTGGCGCCTGCAACCCGAACGTGTCTCAGCGCCCTCTTGTGGCGATGCTAGCGCCGCGCTCCGTAACACTATAGTTTTCTACTCTGAGAATACTACTGTATTTTTTGTTTTAAAAATATTAAAAAAAAGGGAATAAGATAGTCAGTTTTTCTTTTCAATTTTGTTTTTGGGCTGTACGGTCAACCGCTTGTCAGTAGAAACTTTTTCAACTCTGTTACCACGCCATAAGGTCCAAAAGTGTTTCTACCGATGTGCGGCCGTGTGTACCTATCTCATAAACTGTATGTAATAGGTAGACAGTTAAAATTTCCACAGGTTATGTATTTCCACATTTCTGATACCGCTATAACAACAAATACTAATGTATCCAACCCACGGAGCAGAGAAGGGGAGAGGAGCTGCCTCTACGAAATTTATGTACGACACGAAGCGTGACAGTGCGCGGGGGTGAAGATCGAGTCACGGGTTGGCGGGACATAACTAGACTCCACCTATTTATGTAAAATCCATCTAGTGGCAAATAGTGAAACTACAAGCACTTTTTGTCCTTACACACTTTTTGGTGGTACTGCTATACTCTACTAGATGGCGTAAAAGACACTATACTACAAAAATGAATTATTTATACAGGGTGTTAATTTAATTGCGTGCCATAGCTCGCGGGTTCAGTATCTGTATCTGAACGACTTTCCCAAAGGAACATAGTTCGATAAAGGACATAAATTTTGGACTTCCCATACAATTGTGTTGGTCACTCAGTAGGTATGGAAAGTTCAAAATTATTTTTTGTTTTTCGACCTATGTTCCTTGGAAATAGTTGTTCAGTTACGGATACTGATCTCGGTCCAGAGCTATGGCACGCAATTAAATTATAACCTGTATAGACTAAGAGCGGGCAGTCGGTAACCCTTCCTCGTTGCTTATGAAACTTAGTTCATTTGTTTTGAAGCTAAGCTACATAAACTGTGTATTTTTGACAGGACGGGTCGAATTGATAACCTCTTCTTTTTGAAGTTGATTAAAAAGATAAAGGTGGTGGCAGCTTAACACGATGTCCCTCAACACAGAATCCTCAGAGAAAAAAACTGCATAAAAATTTATTTTGACGATGCCAAAAAATAGTCATGAAATAGTCATAAATAGTCACCATAAGGAAAAAAATAGTCGCGTTACAATTCTAGAGTTATAGCTATGGTTTGCTGAGGATTATGGGCATAGGCTATAGACAGAATCCTCCGTTCTGATGCAAGCAAACCGTGGGGACTATCGACTTGGTTTTTATTTAAAAAAATAGTCATGAAATAGTCGTCATGACTTCCACATTCTCGAAAATAGTCGTTCAAGGATTTCAGAGTTACAGGGGTAGCTTGCTGAGGATTCTGTGCATAGCATTTCAAGGACGCAGATTCCTGCAGAACGTTTAGGTTTTTCTGTTTGATACTGATGTCAAAAAATAGTCAACAAATAGTCGTCCTAAACCATAATCACTTTGGTCTGGTTAACCTTGTAGAAGTATGTTAAAAATGCATGTTAACTTCGCCATACATTTTTCAACTCAAGTACAGTCGTGTTCAAAATGCATAATATCATCTTTGATGGTAACTATTTTGTTACTTGATTTTTTTTTTATGTATTTGGAACCCATGCAATATAATTAATTCTGTAATAAAAAGCAAAGTTTATTTGTTTTCATTTTTAATAAGGCTGTGTATTAACGTGCCACCAAATTTGAGTAAATTTTTACTATATAATATTTACCAAATTTTATCTACCAAAATGGATGAATGTACACCAAATTTGCTTCTGGCGCTTCGCAGGCCGCTGCCGCGGCACGCTCGCTCCACTCGCTCGGCTCGTGCGTTGTGGTCGCTAGATAACCTAACACAACCTGTCCGAACCGGTTACTCAAATTTGGTTTACGTTCAGCCAATTTGGTATACATTCATCCATTTTGTCTGAAGTGTATTGGGGTATAAAAAAATATTTTGGGAATCATTTAATTTGTTGCCGTTTAATAAAGTTTAATAAAGTACAATAATTGGTTTTAAACTAAAATAATAAAAAAAGAAACTTCTTAATGAATATATTCAGTATAGATTATTTTTAAGTTAGTTTTTTGTATAAATCACGGTCTTCGTACTTATGTACGTTAAATGGTTAAATGAGTAATACAGGGTGAGAATTTTATTGCGTGCCATAGCTTAGGGGGTGTTTCAGTAACGATAAAGGAACACAAAAAAAAACCTTTAAAAAATTCAACAAAAAATCATGAAAATTTTAAAATTAGCCCTACGCAGAGACCCGACCAGATGACCCGACCGAGGCTGCACTTTAAACGAGCCAGCCGCTGTTAGTTTTGGAATTTACATCCAATTTTTAAGTAGGATTATTGAAAAAATGGAAAGCCTAATTTGGAATAACGCGTTGTATATTTACTGCTTCCATAGGCTGTAGTGTATGTTAACATTACATTTCACATAATTAACGTAGAACACGGCAATTGTCGTTGTAATAGCAACACCGTAGGTCACTTACCTAAATACTCGCCGGCGGCGGCGAGCACTAGCTCGGTCATACAATTTGGTTGAGCCGAACGAAACATCTCGTCGCAGAATATTGGTGCTTTTTCTATTATACGATCCACGTTAAACATTTCCAACTCTGTTTCTATGCCATTAAGTCACTGATTTGTATTATTCTACTGATGTAGTATTGGGTAAAAGAAACACATATGCAGCGACATTTAAATTTTTAATGAATAGTTAAATGCGTTGGCAAACAATATTGATCGTGTAGTTAATTAAATAGTGTAGTTAATTAAGTAATATTCGCGAACCTACCAATTATTATTAAAGTATTTTTTTAACTGTATGCATCTGGGTGTAAGCCCGATATTCTAGTTTTACCTTTCATTAAACGTGGAACCTACATTATAAGTTTCTAGACCAAAAGGTTGGGGCTGTGCACTGATATTTAAGTCGGTTTATCCTCTTATTTACCTTATAAAAATAGATAACACAAAAATAGAATCTGCAACAACATATAAAAATAAAAGCCTCTAACAATATGAAAATTCATTTTTATTGACAACTTGAAATCAACGTCAAATAATTTTGTGTACGCGACTGTACAAAGAAAAAATGTATGACGAAATTAACATGCATTTTTAACATACTTCTACTAGTTAAACCAGACCGAAGTTATTATGGTTTGAGAAGACTATTTGTTGACTATTTTTTGACATCAGAATCAAACAGAAAAACCTAAACGTTCTGCAGGAATCTGCGTCCTTGAAATGCTATGCACAGAATCCTCAGCAAGCTACCCCTGTAACTCTGAAATCCTTGAACGACTATTTTCGAGAATTTGGAAGTCAAGACGACTATTTCATGACTATTTTTTTAAATAAAAACCAAGTCGATAGTCCCCACGGTTTGCTTGCATCAGAGCTGAGGATTCTGTCTATAGCCTATGCCCATAATCCTCAGCAAACCATAGCTACAACTCTAGAATTATAACGCGACAATTTTTTCCTTATGGTGACTATTTATGACTATTTCATGACTATTTTTTTGGCATCGTCAAAATAAATTTTAATGCAGTTTTTTCTCTGAGGATTCTGTGTTGAGGGACATTTAACACGTTATGCTCCCTCTATCTATATAAATATAGAGCCAACTATATTTATTTGAAAATTAAAAAAATAACAATAGGTATTCATTTGCATACCTACTTATAATCAAATTAAAAATAAGAGGCATTCCGCCATTCCTACTATGAGAAGTAGGTATGTTGTTCACGATTTTGTTTGCGATGAGGTAGGGTTGCTGACTTCCCGCTCTCTATGTACTGGGTGTTTATTGCCAAAGCTTAGGAGATGGTTCGGTAACGATAAAGGAACACATTTTTTTTAAAAAGATCCTATTGAAAAAAACTAAATCTCCTTGACACTAAAACTTGAAATTGAAACTAAACTAACGCAAAAAGAAACAGATTCAATTATGTATGTGCCTACCTTATCCACTGATACTTGCGCGCTGGTTTGATGATATGGGTAATTGCGCTCCGCGTTAGTTTAGTTTCAATAGAGTTTAAAAAAAAATAATAGTAGGTATTTTTTCATATCTTATTGTGTTCCTTTATCGATACTGAACATCCACTAAGCTATGGCACGTTATTAAATTAAGACCCTATATACTACTTACTTGCTGAAATCTGGAAGACGGTTCTTGAACATAACTCTGGCGAGATTGTCCACTGCATACTAGGTGGCGCTACTACAAACAACATAACTACAAACAACATAACTAAAAACTACAAATATTTCTCCAAATAAATAAAATATTCACGATATTCACTTAATTTATATCAAACTATTGTAAAAGCTAAAGCCAGAAATGTAAATTGAGTCCGTGAAAGTAAAAAAGAGAGGTGAATTTCGATCGTCTACAAATATTCCCAAAACCATCTAGCGACATAAAGCAGAACTAATGTTACGGCCACATGCCTACAGTACATCGATAGCAAATTTTATTGAAAAATCTTACATACAAGTGAAAAGACACTTTAAATACAGCTTCTTTTTGCCTTTATGACGAATTTAAACACAAAGGCACACAACACTTCATAGTGGAAGTTGTTTTTCCAACTATTTAAACAATTTTTTGCAGATCGTTTTTCGATGTGATCACTGGTAAGTTCAAAGAGGAAATGGCGTATGCCCCGCCCCCTTTCGTGACGTCATAGCTCAATTGATTGAATCACGGCTCGACTGATATCAACATCTGCTCTCCCCTTCTCTGCTCCGTGATCCAACCGTATTTGTACTGGGCATGGTTCGATACAATAAATTGGATGTGCGAAGGGACCTTGCATTGATATCTTATTTATTTAAAGTACTTCGAGGAAAAATAACAAATCCAAGTTTATTACACTACTACTTAATACAATTAATATTATGTGGTGGTACGGAACCCTCGGTGCGCGAGTCCGACTCGCACTTGGCTGGTTTTTTTTTTAGTTTAAATAAAGTAATATTTTTTGTTCGAGTATTTCTTTTTCCTTTGTAGCTTTAGGGCTCCCGCACACGACCGAGAATCGGTGACCGATTTTATATCGGCATCCCGCTCTGACGTGTTAGCACCTGAATCTTCCGTCCTTGTCCCGGCCGATAATCGCCCACCGATTCTCGGTCGTGTGCGGGAGCCCTTAGGTGGTAGGTACTACTGAACCGATTTTAATGAAACTTGCACTCTACCCTAAGTTGACTAATTCAAATAAATATTATTACCTAGTTCAAATAAAAAAATATTATTGCAATCTGACCTTAGTTCCTGACATATGTGTGGACAAACATACATCCAAACATAGGCTTGTATGTTATTTTATTAAAGTTATTAAACGCACTTGTTGGTTCATATGTTTAGTAGTTATGATATGCGAAAATTGTGTACCTATGTCTGAACAACGTTTTGACAATATTAAATGGCAACAAACACTACGGTTCGTCACCCGCATATGAGCACTGTGTGCGGTGTGTGCGCGCTCAAAGTCGGATCATACCTTGCTCGTATTCACTCGTTCAAGCAACGTGACGTCATCGGTGACGTCACATTAGCGCGCTATCATTGCATACGAAAATGAGGTAGTGCAGTGTGTGCGATACGTCAAATTAAACGTCAAAATTAATTTTGGTTGAGTTTCGTGGGATTTTTTTCGGTTTGTTTGGAGTTCGAAAGCAAACTAAAGAAATGGATACAATTCACAGGGTCCAAATACTTTGTGGCTAAAAAGTACTTTGATTCGAACAGTGACATTGACATAAGAGCAGTCATATCGGATCGTTTAGACATTCGATTGTGTTCGACGTTTGCACGCTAATGAAAACGATCCGACTCGAATGCGCCGATTGCAGCGTTGGTAAAATATTTCCTTAATGAACCGCACTGAAATTAAATGATTCCCAAACGATTTTTTATACCCCAATACACTTCAGACTAAATGGATGAATGTACACCAAATTGGTTATTGGCTGAACGTACACAATGTTTGGGTAACCGGTTCGGTTAGGTTGTGTTAGGTTATCTTGCGACCACAACGCACGAGCCGAGCGAGCGTGCTGCGGCAGCGGCCGGCGAAGTGCCAGAAGCAAATTTGGTGTACATTCATCCATTTTGGTAGTCAAAATTTGGTGGATATTATTTGGTAATAATTTACTCAAATTTGGTGGCAAGTTAATACACAGCCATATTAAATCCAGTAAGTACCTGGGCGACCGAGCTGCGCTCTATAATATCAGAATCAGATATGTTTATTATTCCTGGACATCACAACACAACATATTACAAACATAGTAAAGGAACATAATCATCATAACATCCCATGAAACGTCCACTACAGGACAGGAAGCTCCCTCCAGAATTCTAGCTTTTGCTGGAAAAATGTAGAGGGGAAGTACCATAGTCACCTCGCTTGTTAGCGTTACGGCTGGCATGGACCGCGGTTGAAAAACCTCGTCATTTATGGCCGAAAAAAAATTGGTATTTTTTATTTATCTTTAATGATCCTATTCCTGTATATGAGCCAAGTTTCAAGGTACCTTACATATAAGTTTCCCTTGCGAATTATAGAAACGAACTATTAAAATATCATCGGGTGAGCAAGCTATGCTACCCGCCAACAGATGGCGCTGTAGGTTTTTATCTAAAACGCGTTACATTACAAAAATGCTTGAAAACACGGGGAAAACGAATTTTCACAGACATGAGACCTAGCTAGATCGATTTTTCGCCCCCGAAAACCCCCGTATGGTAATTTTCATCATAATCGTTAGAGCATTTTTCGAGAAACCGATTACAAATAGAATTGGCTATGTATGAAATTCTCATAATGCCTCAATATTTTTTTTTGGATATAGGAATAAGGTCCCTTGTTTAAAAGAATAATTCTAAGATTTTTCAGGCCAGCCAAAGCACCAACAGTGAGGCTTTTCAGAGTCATACGTGAATGTTCTTTGCCATGCATAAAAAAAGCAAGTCTTTAGATACACTACGGTTTGTTTCTTGAATTCAACGCACACATCACATTCACTGAATATAGTCGGTTTATTTCTATATGCGTGCATTCGTCGAATACAGTTTTAAACCAGACTAGAGCGCGCTTATGTCAATGTCACTGAGAAAAAATAAAATTTTGATTTTGTTTTGCGATTTAAGAAATTATTGAGAGATAATGATTATTCGATAAGATAATTAAATCTAAAAACCCCAAAAAAAGTTGAAAAAAACCCTCTCGAAAACGAGATTGATGACAAATGTCTTATGAATTTGACGTTTCGCACACGCTGCACTACCTCATTTTAGTACGCAATGATAGCGCGCTAAAGTGACGTCACGTCGCCTAAACGAGTGAATACGAGCAAGTTTTGAACCGACTATTAGCGCGCTAAAACCGCACACAAAGCTCATGAGCAGGTTCGTATTCGACGAATGCACGCATATAGAAATAAACCGACTATATTCAGTGAATGTGATGTGTGCGTTGAATTCAAGAAACAAACCGTAGTGCAAACGAATGACATTTGACACATACATAACCTCACTTTTCGTTCTGCGTTCTCGTATACATAGCGATTTTTTTGGATTTCCTCGTTAAGCACATTCCCACGGAGTTCGAACGATGCTGAATACCAACGAACACCTTCGCTTCTGACCCTGGATTTGATCACGGAAGCCTACAACACTAACCCTGCTACGAAATCTGGATATGTATAAAACCTGACGATATGGCTGTATTTTTTCGAGCGAATTCATCAAATTTGCCTACAGTTGATATTCTCATGTTAATGGAGTTTATAAAGACAAGCACAATGTTGCTGAAATCACAGGCACAAAAGCTTTGATGTAAGTTGCGTTGGGTTAAGATGCATACCATGGCACATGTCTTTCTTGCAACTTGACTTTAAATTAATTACTTATTTCACAACAGGTCGTCGTGGGAGTCAAGTAAAAAGAGAAGGATATGTCATACAAGCTAAAATTGTTCCGGAGCAAAAAATATCTAACAGGTATTACTTATATTGCAACAGTACACATTAATGAGACATTAGACACAACTGGAGACAAATCATTAGATGGCTGTGCGGCTGCAGCTGGTAAACATTGTATATTGCTTTGATGTTATACCATAATAACATGATACTCGTATTATTGTCCTGTGTGGTGCCGGCAAAGAATAAAACCATCCCATACTTATCCGTGGGTGTCGTAAGAGGCCAATAAGGGAGGATGGACAGCAGCATCCTCCTGTGTATCATACCATCTTACTTACTGTGGTCACCTACAACCGCGGTCTATGGTGCCAGCCATAACGTTGACAAGCGAGGTGACTATGGCACTTCCCCTCTGCATTTTTCCAGCAAAAGCTAGAATTATGGAGGGAGCTCCCTGTCCTGTAGTGGACGCTTCATGGGATTAATTATTATTATTGTCTTTCTAGTTACATTTATAATAAAAAATAATGAATGCCTATTTGCTTTTCAGGAGGCTGTAAACACAGAGTTGTGTTTTTATACTGGTTGTAAAAACGAAGTGCCGAGCCTTCCCCAACCAGTGTGCAGAGCTATTAGCTCAAGTCTAGTTTAACTGCTGCACGACAAGACACAGTCCAATGCAAAGAAATTTTCAAAACAAAGCCTTTTCAACTTGGACCAAAAGATCCAGGCTCTTATTGTTTTGCATGATAATGATGAAAATCCTGTTAAATTTAAAAATATTGTTTACTTTGGTTGATTTTGTCTCTGAAGAAAATAATAATTTATATGAAAAGTTTAAAACCTTTAGGGACAAAAAAGTGGAACGAAAAACAGCAGAAATTTATCAAGAAATGATAGCCCAACTCAGAAGAAAAACATCAATCCTAAAAATTTTAAGAACCGCGATCAGCCCATAAAATTATTATGACCTAATAAATATATTTTAGCTTAATTTTGTTTTTCTTGTCTTTAAAATATAAATAAGTGAAAATATTAATATTTTTATGCTATAACACTGCATTTTTTTAAGGTGCCGTACCCAAAGGGTGATATGGGACCCTGTTAATATGCCTCCAATGTCTGTCTGTCAGCGAGCTGTATCCCATGAACCATTTTAGGTTGACAGTATTCATTTTTACAGATTTGGTATATATTTTTGTTGCTGCTATAACAACAAATAAGAAAAAAGTAATTCCCTACTAAAACGAGTTTTTAGGCGATTTTTGCCATATTTTTAGGGTTCCGATACCACACAGTAAAAAAAAGGAACCCTTATGGCGCCGCTTTGTCTGTCTGTCACACCTGTATATCTCAGTAACCACTCATGCTATCGACTTGAAAGAAATAGATTTAGAATATAGTTGCCAAACTTAAATGCATATGAAAGAATAAAAAAAGAATTAGGATTATTAATGTAGAGGGGGCCCGAATAGGGGTGGCAAATTTTAAAATTGTGGTAACTAGGTTGAGTGGGGTATCATATGAAAGGGCTTTACTTGTACATTCTAAAATATATTTTTGTATTTTTTAAGTCTCTTAGTTTTGAAGTTATGATGAAAAAAGTAAAAAAAATACCGTTCGGGGGTGAACGATATTTTTTATCTCGAGTTTGTGAAAGGAAAAATCTGAATTAATTACAGTCAATGGAAGTTTATGTAAATATTACAGCAAAAAAGGTTAAAATATTACACCTTGTAGGGTAGGAATAATGTGTTACTTATCATAAAAAATTGCTTGATTAAATCATAATTTATTGCCTTGAATCAAAACCATTGCCTATCTCCTAGCCTTAAAGTATTTCTTTTTCATGGAGTTAGCTACCATAACATTAGGAATTTGACGAGGGCATTTCTTTTTAGAAACTACTGCCATCTCACTGAGTGACTGGATTTTGGTGATCAGAAGAAAAGAGAAACTCATTACAAGCGCTTCAGTAGTAATAATTTAAATATTAATATATTATTGATTGTAGTACATAAAGTTAGGAAAAGGACTGGTACTTAGGCTTTATGGAGGGCAGTGATTTTCATTCTCAAGTTTGTCTTCAACTTTATAGTTTAGGTACCTACCTATCTAAGTACTTACTTGAACAGGAGGACACATATTACACCTTGAAGATGCCGAACTCTTAATTCTAGGCAGATAATAATATATATGCCTTTATTCTGAATACCTATACACAATTAATACATCAATTATATCATTACATTTTCATCATTATTAAATTACCTACATAAAATTAACATTAAATTTATATAAAATTACATTAGGTACCTACATTAATAATTATAATCACAAAAAGTTTCTCAGTTCAGAGTGCCTGTTGGCAAAGGCCTCCTCCAGGTTTCTCCATTGCGCTCTGTCTTCTGAGACCCTTCTCCAGTAAGGCCCAGCAGTAAGCTTAATTTCATCTTCCCATCTCCTAGTGGGCCTCCCTCTGTTCCTCTTTACACCACTTTTCCCTACCTTCCCTGATCATGTGCTTTGTCCACTTCCATTTCAGCGAGTCTATCCTTTTAAAAACATCTGTAACCTTAGTTTTTTATCTGAGCATCTAACTTTATCCATTTTCTTTATACCCACCATACTTCTTTTATGGCGCGTTGACATCTTATCAGCTGACCTCTATGGGATGAGTTTAATGTCCAAGTCTCACAACCATATGTTAGGCAAGGGAGGATGCAAGTGTTAAAAACTTTGCGCTTCAGGTGTACACCTGAAAATAGACAATGTCCATTGAATATATAAAAGAATAACATGACAGTACCATGACATGATCATGCCAATACAGAAAATAAAAAAATTGTGACAGCCATAATCAATAAATAGTATTGGAAATAAGTGCAAACTGGATCAACCACATACTTGATTTGCACAAGTCTGCATGTACAATATTACTAGGGACATAAAACTTGACAATAAAGTGCAATTCATCATAATGTAGGTACCTAATACACTGCCATGTGGTGTAAGGCAGGGCGGTCTGACCTCCCCGGACCTGTTTAACACCTACGTTAATGACCTGATTGTGAGACTGAGCAGCACTAATGTCTGTCTAAAAATTGGTGACAGATACTTGAATAACCTTAGCTATGCTGACGATATGGTGCTGCTTAGTCCCTCAATCAAAGGTCTATGCAAACTTATTAGCATTTGCGAGGAGTATGCTTGTAGTCATGGTCTTACGTACAATGTTAAAAAAACGGAAATGGTGATATTCAGGTCCGGGAGGGGTCCGGATATGGTGCCTGAAGTTCTGCTGAATGGCGAACCTATTAAGACTGTGGAGTCCTTCAAGTACCTTGGCCACATTGTGACGTCAACTCTGAGTGACGACGACGACATAGAGAGGCAACGAAGGGGGCTCTCCGTGGTTGGCAACATGCTGGCCAGTAGGTTCCAAAAATGTGAAGATGATGTGAAGGTCTTGTTGTTCAAGACCTTCTGTCAGTCTCTGTACACCTGCCAGCTGTGGACCAACTACACTAAGAGGTCTCGCGACAGCATCAGAGTACAGTACAATAACTGTTTTCGGCACCTGATGGGCTTAAAAAGGTATTGCAGTGCCTCCGGTATGTTTTTTGAGGCACGTGTAAACTCATTTGATGCTGTTGTGAGACACAGGATAGCCTCCTTCTTGACCACTCTGCGTCATTCTGGCAACACAATCCTGGGGGGATTGTACGAAAGACTTTTTAGTACCCAATGGTACAAACGATGGCTCGAGCTCATAGCCTAATTATTATAATACTATAACTTATAACTTTTATTTATTTATTTTTAAGAACAATGTAGCTCTTGGCTATAACCGTTCTTATGTTTCTATGTATGGTATGATAAGTAGTATATAAGATGGATCTTTGTGTCTGAAATAAAGAAATTTATTATTATTATTATTATTATTATAACATCCCATGAAACGTCCACTGCAGGACAGGGAGCTCTCTCCGGAACTTCAGCAAAAATGTGTGGTAGTTTGGAGGGAATTTTCCTTAGTCACCATGCTTGAAAGCGTTGCAGCTGATAACCGCAGTATGTGTAGTGCATTAACCTGACAGAAAATTTAAGGAATGTGTACAGCAAACATAATGTAAGAATGCTTATTATACATTAAATGAATGCATCATTGACAAGGTATGGTGCTGATATTCCAGCAAAACAAGAAAAACATTGTATAAAGCCGGCTCTTAAAGTACCTAGGCGATGATGCAGTGGTTTCAAAAATATTTAATAAGTAATTCTTACACAAATTAGTTTCTTACACTCAGCGATAGCACAATCTGAAAGAGTAGTATACTTGCTCTATTTATATTATATTCTGCATGTTCTGACATTCAATAAGTATTTTGTGAAGAATCTACATTGAAAAAATTATTTGGAATCTGAGTCTTATTAGAGGCTGTCGCTGTGTTAGTAGATTTAGCATAAAGGGTTGGCTACAATAGATCTTTACTTATAGTACCTATGCTTAAACCACCCTAATTAGTAAGCCTTAATACTATTATTCATAGATACAGGCGCCTGTTGGTTAAGGTGGGAGTGGTTGGCCAGCAAAGGTGTTTATAAATCTGTTTAAGTTGATCCATTTTCTGTGTTTGGTGTCGTATTATAGCCGTAAGAGAGATAAATAAGTGTAGTGGGTCTTTTTATTAGGTATTAGCTTTGTTTGGATTTTCTATTATTGTTTGATTACCTATTGTATGGTTAGGAATGGTTTGTACAGCAGTTTACCATAAAACAGTTGCAGTGCTTTCATGTCAATCTTACTTGTTAGGTTCCAATAGTATGAGGTAGGGTCCTTCTGTTAAGAGGAGACATTGGACTTGTACTTACATTAGGTATAGCAATATGTATGTGTCCATCCATAGGCACTAGGTAGGTTTACAGTTCTGACAGATATTTGCAAGACAACAGTTTTCACCCTGTAATACCTAAATCAAACTTGCAATGAGACACTGCACTGATATACATGTGTAAACAAACTAAAAACGCTGGATGTATTTGAGGTTAAAGTAAATATTCATAGTCTTTAGGTAACATTCATATTCGTCATAGGTTAGTTACTTACACTCATTCTACAAAGGTTTTGTTTTTTACCCTTTATATATCCTTCCGACAAGCCGCTTTTTTACTAATTTGGCTTATTTAATAAATATTTCATATTTCATAATGGACGACATTGGACACGTATGTGGGTGTGTGTGTGACGTATAAGATAAATGTTCCATCTCTTTCAGTTTCATAGCGTCGTTTATCTTCCATCTCTTTTCCCTTACGTTAAGTATAAGTTTTTATACTTAAGGTTTTGACAGATCAAAAACCTGCTTATTCTGATTAATTTGTAAATGAATGAATGATTGAATGAATGTAAATTTTCTCGCTGCTGGTTATGTATGGAATTGTTTTGTTGTTCTTGTACAAAGTACGCAATGTACAGATGTTTTCGATTTTTTGTCGCCAATAGCAAATTCCGTACTCTTAATATTAACTCAAGTTTAAGAAATTTAGGAGAATAGCGACCCAGATTATGACATAATTTGTATCACTGAAACTTGGTTAGCCCCGAACTTCTACGATTCTGAATATATCGACAGTAGGTATAATGTATTTAGATTTGATCGCGATCGTGACTGCGGCGGTGCCGGCGGAGGTGTCATGGTAGGTATTCGACGGGAGCTGATAGCGAGCAGACGAGACGATTGGCGCACGTCTGCGGGCTCTGAGGAACTATGGCTAAGTATAGGGATCGCGCGCGCACCTGCTGCGTCGTCGACTGGCGTGCACTCACCCCGCTCTCCTCCTTCACTGCATCTAGTTTGCGCTTATTTTCCTCACAATAACGACCATTATAACAAGCTCCAATCGTTTTATGACAAAACTTCCAATTTAATTTTAAATAATACTGAGGACTATTTTTTAATATTAGGTGACTTTAACATATCATATGCAATTTGGTCTTCTGTAGATAACTGTAATTTTTTAAATTTAAATTATAATAGCGATAAATTTGTAACTTCGCTTTCCGATTTTATGGCTTTGTCTGACCTCAAACAATATAATAATTGCTATAACGCCAATGATCGTATTCTTGATTTAATATTGACAAACTTACCAGATTTGGTTGTCTCTGAGAGTCCATTCCCATTATCACGTATCGATCCTCATCATAAACCCCTCGACATTAGTGTTTTGGGGTATTGTGTATCTTACATGCAGAAACAAATTACTCTTAAATATTGTTTCACAGCAGCTGACTTTGACGGTATTAAGAATGGTTTGTTGGACTATGATTGGAGTTGCTTGAGTAATATGAACACTGAGGAAGCTACAACGCATTTTTATACAGTTTTCTATAATTTGATGGAGCAATTCGTTCCCAAAAAAAATGTTAATAGGAATACTTCAAGGCCTCCATGGTATTCTCGAAGTCTTATAAAATTAGAACACAAAAAGAGGAAAATGCACGCAAGGTGGAAGCGATATGGAAATCCCATGGATTATTTATCTTTTAGTTTTTTACGTGCTAAAGAGAAAGAAATGGAGACCGTGTGCTATAATGAATACATTTTACACTCTGAGCAACGAATTTTAGTTTCACCTAAATATTTTTGGAGTTTCGTCCAGTCAAAGTTCCCCTCTAATCAAGTACCACAATTAATGTATTACAATTCCATATCCTCCACGGAGCCCCTAAAAATTGCCGATATGTTTAATAATTACTTTCACTCAACTTTCGTACCTACAAATCCTAATATAACCCTATTAGACGAATTTACCTGTCTCAGTGGGTCGCCTGTTAGCATATCAACAATTCTCCTGACTTCAGATATTGTTCAAAAATGCTTCGAAAGTGTGGATGTCAATAAAGGAGCAGGATTTGATAACGTCCACCCCTTACTTATCTCTAAATGTGCCAAGGAGTTGACTTTTCCTCTTACGCAAATATATATTAAATCTATCTCTGAAGGACATTTTCCTACAATCTGGAAAAAGGCGTTAATTACCCCCATTTTTAAATCTGGCTCCAAAAGCAATATTGAAAATTACAGGCCAATCTCTAAGCTTTCTATATTTGGAAAAATATTTGAAAAAATTGTCACGTTTCAGCTATCCTTAGCCTTTTCTAGGTATTTTTCTCAACACCAACATGGTTTTATTCGCGGTCGCTCAGTTGACTCTAACCTCCTTACATATACCGATTATATACTCAATGCTATGGATGCCGGCTATCAGGTAGACGCCGTGTACACCGATTTTTCAAAAGCATTTGATAAATTAAACCATAATTTGCTTCTTAACAAACTGCTCAAACTCGGTGTACACGGCGATCTATTTCGATGGCTGAAATCTTATTTTGAAAATCGTTCCCAGGCTGTGAGCTTGAAAGGAGTAATGTCTGGTTTCAGCTCAATCACATCCGGAGTCCCACAAGGGTCTCATCTGGGGCCAGTTCTTTTTACCCTCTATCTTAATGATATAGATGATGTGTTCACCAATTCTAGATACATAATGTATGCCGATGACACCAAAATTTTTAGAATTATTACTAATGTTGAAGATTGTGTGGCTTTGCAAGCAGATATCGATAGATTTCACATTTATTGTCAAGATAATCAAATGATATTGAACACTAATAAATGTAACATTATCTCGTTTACACGTAAACACAATCAAATTGTCTACGACTACACTATACATGGTGAACACATCAGTCGAGTCGATCATATCAGGGATCTTGGAGTAATTCTGGACTCCAAATTGCACTTTAACAGACATATAAATCAAATGATTATAAAATCATTTAAGCAACTTGGATTTATTCTACGCGTGTCTCAACCCTTTCGAAATGCTGCCACCTTTAAAATACTTTACTTCTCTTATGTTCGTAGCTTGTTGGAATTTGGATCTGTAGTATGGAATCCTATTTACAAAGTTCATGTAGATAGAATAGAAAAAATTCAAAACAAATTTTTAAAAAATTTAGACTATCGTACCAATAATTGGTTTATTGACTACAAAACAGCTTCTGAGCGTCACAAGATCCCCTCTCTTGAAAGTAGAAGATCGTACATTGATGCTATCTATCTTTTCAAACTAATAAACGGCCACATCGATAGCGCTGAATTATTGTCTAAAATTGATTTCAGGGTACCCTCTCGCGTAGCACTTCGTTCTAAACAGACGTTCACTTGCAAAAGATGTTCAACAAATTATAATAAACACAGTTTCTTTCGGCGTGCATTAGACGATTATAATAGGCGTCTCATTGACATCGATATTTTCTGGCTTTCACTGGGCCGATATAAGAGTCTCATTGGTGACTGCTTATTTTTTCACTGATTTTGTGTCTATATCGTACTAATTAAGATACATCATTCTTGTGTATTATCAGTTGGGTTTACCTTAACTTTTTCTCTTAGCAATTAACGTAAGGATATATTAGCTAAGTCTCGTCCTCAATTGTTATTAATTACCTTTATATTTTAGTTTGTGGAACTCTAGGTCTTTTTGTTTATCTTAATATTATTTCAAGATTTGTTAATGACTGTATGTTTCCCTTAATAATAAAAAAAAAAAAAAAAAATTTACAAAGAGCTTACATTCACATTTGTATGAATCATACTACAGAAACGAAGGACTTTCATACAAATAATTTTCCCCTATATCACCCTCCTTAAGGGGTTGAATTCCTTATAAAATTTACTTATCGCAGACGTCATAGCATGAGATAAACACCCTCCTAGCTCCATGTTTCTAACATCTTTACTTTTAGACATCTATACAAATTTTCATCCTTCATTTGATCCCCTTAAGACAAGGCTGCCCAACCTTTTCAACAGTCGGGCATATTGGATAATTCAAAAATCACAGGCGGGCCACACTGACCACTGACAGTTCGTATTTTCGTTATTTCTTATATTATTATTATATTAATTATTATTATAATAATTATAACAATGAACATTTAACTTAAATTAAGGTACGGTGGAATAAAACAAATGCAACATATAACTGAAGTAGTGCGCGCGCCACTTTTGGCGGGCAATTTTGAAACTTACTCACGCGGGCGGCCATGTAAAATTCGTTCGCGGGCCATGATTTGGCCCGCGTGCCTAGGGTTGGGCAGCGTTGCCTTAAGAGATGATTTTCAAAAATAAACACCACATTTTAAATATATTTTACGAAGAGCTCAAATTATAATTTGTATACTTACATATAACTTCAAAAAAAAAAAAAATAACCGGCCAAGTGCGAGTAGGACTCGTGCACCGAGGGTTCCGTGCCACCACATAATCATAATTGTATTACTTGAAATTTCAGTAGTTACTGTGCTATATTTTTTGAGTCCGACACGCGCTTTACCAGATTTTTTTATTATTTGTAATTATATAGCTTATGCACTATAAACATACCAATTTTCACGTTTATAAGTTTTCCCGTTTTTAAGATAGAGCTAAAACAAAAATAGCCTAAAAAACTGGTATTTAGTATGGGTGCCCCCTTAATTCATTACTTTTTTATTTTTTGTATTTGTTGTGATAGCGGCAACATTTTAACTGTCTAGCTATTACCGTGAGATACAGCTCAAACAAAATTTTGTAAAAACAGCTGACTTTGGCTGCATCTTATTCCTTTGTTTAAAACAAAAAAATATCTAATCAAAAAGCTCTAAACAACGATACCCCACTCGATGGGTTAGGTCAAACTTTTTTTCGCTCCTCCCTTTAGCTGTTTGAGAGCCCCCCTTAATCTTTTACTTTTTTTATTTTTAGTATTTGTTGTTGTAGCGGCAACAGTTATACACAATTTGTGAAAATTGCAAATTTTTACCTATTACGGTTCATGAGATACAGCCCGCTGGCAGACAGACATCGGAGGCATATCGATAGGGTCCCGTTTTTCACCCTTTGGGTACGGAACCCTAATGAATGATTTCTATAAAAATAACAAACAAAAATTCATTCCCCATTTCACCCCCTCGCCGGAAAATTTTCAAGAAATGCTCAAACACGTCTTTCTTTATTCTTTACCATAGCTTAAATGGATTTTTTTAGGGGATAAATTTCTTTATATACTTTCTTTTAAATCTTTAAAATTCTACCTTTTATTTAATCCCCTAAGGGGATGAATTTCAATAAAAGATAAAGCACGTACTTTTTTTTTGAGAGATTAAACTCAAATTTGCATACTTGTCACTTCAAAAATGAAGAACTTGTAGACTAGCAAACCAACAAAAGTTCAAACCCTATTTCACCCCCAAACGCTCACACACTTATTTCTCAATTTTTTACCGAAAGCCTAAATGAAAATTTCTATGAATCTAATAATGACAGAAACAAAAAAAAAATCATACAAATTATTTGCCCCCATTTTACCCACTTAGGGGATTATTTTTTAAAAATCTTTCTAACATGGTTAACCTATTCACCAAATTTCGTGCTTCTAACATCATAAGTTTCAGAGTTCCATACATTTGTATCAAAAATCTTTCTAACATGGTTAACCTATTCACCAAATTTCGTGCTTCTAACATCATAAGTTTCAGAGTTCCATACAAATTTTCATCCTTGTATTCATTCCCTTAGGGGATGAATTTCAAAACAACTAATAAACACGTTCTTTTTTACTTTTACGATGAGCTTAACACGTTTACTGCGGCAAGTAAAATCATAATACTTCATCTAGTGCGGCGGCGGGCCAAAATGCGCCCCCAATGATGTTTCCGCCAGTGCGTGAGTGGTCGATCTAGACCCACCAGCACTAGGATAGATTAAATTGCTATAACTCTGTGGAAACATAATGTATACATTTTTTTTTTAATATTGTTAGAATGAGCTTGAACCCAACTTCCATAGGTTTGATTCGCCCCGGGATCTGCCAAACAAGAAATGAGAAATAAAGCAGGAAAAGCGGCAGGCCGATATCGACCTGAACCGCACTAGAAAGTATTTTTAGTAGTGACGGGACAGAGAAAAATAAGGGGATATCGAAAATAAAACAGAGTTATCGTAAAAGAACTGTAAAATGTTTTTATTTACTTATGCCTATCTTGGAAACATGTTACGCAAAGGTTTTGGTTGCATTTCCTGCAATATTTCTTTATTTTCTTAACTTTTTTTTGTTGCTTCGGTACTATTAAAGGTTTTCCGCAGTCTGTCGTAGCACCCTGCACAATTTCTTCGTTTAGCGCTCATTTCAAGAACATGGTCATTGTCCTTAGGTTTTACTTGATTTTCTGAAATGAATTTTTTTTGCTTAATTCCGTGTGATTTATTAAACATTGAGTTTTATCACAGAACTCGTGAAATTGAACAACTTTTCCCAGAGAACATAGGTCGAAATATGAAAAAAAAAATGGCCTTCCCTTACAAAATTGACAACCAGCGGATTGATTTACTACTATGGGAGGTCCAACATTTTTTTTCATACTTCGACCTATATTCTTTGGGGAAAGTTGTTCAGTTTCATGAGCACATTCACCTCTTCACACACTCTTCTTCACTGCTGTCACTATCACTGTCAATAACTGCAGAGCGAATTACTCTATTTTCCAAAATTTGTATTTTTCTTTTATTGCTTGCCATTGTTGATAATATCGGACGCTACGACAGATCTGTTAGATAGCACAACACTAACTGGCGGGGCGCGCGCTCTGTGCGGTATCGGGTCGCCAGCTGCCTGGTGGGAGGGCGGGCCGAAATAGGCCCACTGCCGCACTCGCGGATGTTTTTTCACCGTCAGTGCGTGGTAGGTCGATAAAAGCCTGCCGTTATGTTTTGATGGGGAACAACTACGGCATTTACCGCAAGATGAAATATATATTTGTCTCTGTCGAATTTTTACAAACACCTGAGATCGTTTCGCACAAGCGAGAGGGACATAGTTTTCTTCGTCCGCACCAGTTCAAGTACCGCGGCAGGCCGATATCGGCCTGTTACGCAGTAAACGTGTTAAATTCAAATTGTATACCTGTCACTGCAAAACCGAAGGACTTCTAGACCAACAAACCGACAAAAAATTCATCTCCTATGTTGTAAGTTTTTCCTGCCCCAAAAGTTCTATTAAATATAAACTTAATTTAATTTTTCTTTGGTACTTAGAGAAGTAAGTTTATTTTTATTTGGTAATAACTTTAGTCACAGAGATCTCCTTAGAATTTTCGAAATCGGTCAGAAATCCCCAAGGTACAAACTTACCAATTGCCAGCGTACCAGGATTTGGAAATAATATTGCACACAAACAAAACTACCACTAGCGTGTTCATTGCATTCATTTATACGAAAAAAATAATAATATATCCATCCTAAAGGAACGGTAAAAAAATGGTTTTCCAATATAATGTATGTATTTAATGATTGATAACGGTTCAAGTTACAATAATAATGAGGATTTACCTCTTTATTATATTATACTAATATAATAAAGAGGTAAATCCTGATTGATTGACTCATCAACGCACAGCCGAAACTACTGAAGATAGAAACACGAAATTTGGAGGGTATATTTTTCATGTTATGGAGGTTGCCACTAAGAAAGGATTTTCGAAATTCATCCCCTAACGGGGTGAAATGAAGAAAAATGTTTTGTATGAAAGTCCTTAGATTTACACAAATTTGAATTTAATTATTTTTTTTATGTGAAATAGGTGAGCATATTTTAACCCCGATCTCACCTAGTAGTAAGTGACGATGTGGTCGAAGATGTAGCACGCTTACCTAGATAATGGCTTTCACTCTAGCTTTGAAAAGATCCAGATTATATTGTTCGAGGAAAAGATCGGCAGGGAGGGTTCCACTCCTTAGCTGTGCGTACTAAGTACGAAGAATTGAGGCGCATGGTGTGTTTATACCTCAGAGTAAAAAAACCGGTCAAGTGCGAGTCGGACTCGCGCGCCGAGGGTTCCGATATACCTATAGTATTTTTGGAAGCAATAAAGTCCATTTTCAGGACCGCAAAACTAAATTTGTTTGTAAAGGTTTTTTGCAGATTTCTGAAAAACTGTGCAACTTAGAAAGATCGTTTTATTTTTGCTGTAAAGTTTATATAAACTTCTGTCAACTGTAATTAATTCAGATTTTTCCTTACTCAAACTTCGGAGATAAGGGGGGGGGAATGGTATTTTTCTTGACATTTTTCATCATAACTTTAAAACTAAGAAATTTAAAAAAATACAAAAATATATTTTAAAATGTACAAGTAAAGCCCTTTCATATGATACCCCACTCGACCTAGTAGCGACAATTTGAAATTTGGCCCCCCCTATTTTGGCCCCCTTTATATTAATAATCATACTTTTTTCAAAATTTTTTCTTGTGCAATTAAGTTGGGCAACTATATTCTAAAACTATTCCAAATTTCAGGTTGATAGCATAAGTGGTTGCTGAGATATAGAGGTGTGACAGACAGACGGACAGACAGACAGAGCGGCACCATAAGGGTTCCTTTTTTTTACCATTTTGGTATCGGAACCCTAAAAACTATAGAGTTCGTCATAAACTTATTCTGTATGAGCTAATGAAGTGTATCGCGTAACTCAGTCGCTATACTAGTCGGTCAAAAAACTCAATAAATTTTACAAAAATAAAGAAATCTTTTAAAATCTTATGTTTTAGTATAAACTTTGTTTGCGAAAGTGAAAATATATATTTTTTTACTTGTGAATTGATGTATAATACTAAGAACAGAAGAAGCGTTAATAATCCGTAATAGCCATTTTATGCGTGATTTTTAACACCGTTTTTTTCCTGAATGGTAAGTGTTTTCACCAGAAAAACTGTGGTAGTAACATTTATTAGTCCTATGTCACATATTTTTAAAGAGAAAGATAAACATTTTGTGATTTTAGAATCCATACTAATCCATACTTCCATATCCATACTAATATACTAATATATAATATATATAATATATAATATAATATAATATTATAATATTAATATTTAATATATTTAATTTAATTTTAATATTTTAATATTTAATATTTTAATTTAATAATTTAATTTAATTTAATAATATTTAATTTAATATTTAATTTAATATTTATTTATTTAATTTAATTTAATATTTAATATTTTATTTAATATTTAATATTTTAATATTTAATATAATATTATAAATGCGAAAGTAACTGTCTGTCTGTCTGTCTGTCTGTTTGTTTGTAGCTCTTTCACGCCTAAACGGCTGAACGGATTTTGATGAAATTTGGTATGGTGATAGATGGTAACTTGGAGACGGACATAGGCTACTTTTTACCCCGGGAAAATATCTCATTCCCGTGGGAATCTACACATACAATAATACTCTAGCGGGGTTGTATCTGCTACAGCACACCGAAACTACTTAACCGATTTTGATGGGACTTTTTTTATTCAACTAAGTATCGCTGATTACGAAAACTACTACAATTTTGAAATCCAACGTGGTAGACGTAAACTACCATTATCCCCTGGGGATAAGGTTGAGGTGCGATAGGGTTGAAATGTCTAAAAATCAATATGGGTGTCGTTTGTAAGGTTTATCGAGCCGCTGATTACAAAAACTACTACAATTTTGAAATCCAACATGGTGGACGTGAAATGCTATCATCCCTTGGGGATGAGGTTGGGGTGCGATAGAGTTGATATGTCTAAAAATCAATATGGGTGTCGTTCGTATGGTTTATCGGGTCGCTGATTACGAAAACTACAATGATTTTGAAATCCAACGTGGTGGACGTGAAATACCACCAACCCTGGGATGGGGTTGGGATTCGATAGGTTTGAAATGTCTAAAAATCAATATGAGTGTCAGTTGTATGTTTATATAAGGATAGGGATAGCGGTTAAGATGGCGTTAGGGGTAGAAGCAGGGATAGGGGTAGGGTCAGGGATAGGGAGAGGGAGAGGGGGAGGGATAGGGAGAGAGTGTAAGGGAGGGGAAAATGAGGGGAGAGAAAGGGGGAGGGAGGGGTAGAGGGCGTGGGAGGGGGTAGAGGGAGGGGGGGGTAGAGGGAGGGAGAGGGGGAAGGGGAGGATGAGTGAGGGGAAGGGGGAAAGGGAGGGGAATGGGAGGAGGGCGAGGGGGGAAAGGGAGGGTGATGGGGAGAGGGGAAGGGGGGAAATGGAGGGGGAAGGAAGGGTGAGGGGGGGAAGAGGGAGGGGCGAGGGAGAGGAAGAGAGAGTGGGAGAGGGTGAGGGAGGGGGAGTGGGAATGTAGGGGGGGGGATACAAAAGGATAGATAGGGAGGAATAGGGACCTTTTTTACTTTTATGAATACCTCCTCGCTACCCATTCACTTCACTCCCTTTATTGCCTTCTTTTTTAAGTTCGCCTGTAACGGTTGACAATGAAAATTCCGCACTACCTACCAGTTAAATAAAATCAAAAGATAATTAAGTTTGTAGTAAGATGCATTTATTCAACTTGGATAAGTACAAATGCATCTTTTACGTAGGGATCAAGAAGGATAAGCGCTCCGTAAAATATGTTTCAATTAAGTTCGAGTTCTGTTTTTTTATAAAATCTACGCGGACGAAGTCGCGGGTAACAGCTAGTTTGATATAAATCCATAAATTTTAGTATCGAGGTCCCTCGCAAGAAAGTGATACGCTTATGGCTCCCTCCATAGCAGAAAGTTCTGCTACTTTAACCTCCTTGGTATATACGGTATGTCGAACCCCAACCCTCGTCTAGTCCCACGCAGGAGGAAGAGGGATGGCGGTACCAGGTCGTGCATCGAGACGCTTACTCACCGAAATGTATTCTATACTTACGAATACCGACAAGCAAATCATTTTGCGATGACTAAAAAAAAATGCTTTTTCTTACAATTTCTCGAATAAATTTCGAAGCCTCTTTGTTTTCAGGCTATTATTAACCCAAGGAATATAATGAACCATGAGTTTATTCTGGGCAGCTCTTAGCGTCTTGGCTAAACAAAGATCGGCAGTGCCCTATTTTACCTTCTTTTGTAATAAGTGATTCAGTCCGCATTGTTCTTACAAGAATAGCTTCACATCCGCTTTGGAGCTGTTGATCTGTGGCTCAATCACAAATAACCCTCTCTCCATTAAACTAACATAGACAGTTTCACATTTCACCCATTGTGTATGCACAAAGCAACCCATGCTATACTATTAAACGAGCATTATACAACGTGTTAACGGAATAAGCGAAACTGAGAAAATAGTTTGTTCAGAATCGAGAGTAGAATCAATTTCACGGGTTTTTGATAGGGTTATTTTTTATTATAATTTTTTTTAATCTGTATATATTTGTAATCGGTTTCTCGAAAACGGCTGTCACCATTTTAAAGAAATTTTCAACACATTTGCTCATAAAACAGCTCTATTTGCACTCTATTAAGGTCCATAATCCAGCTTATTAAACACGCGTGTTTTTGTCCTAATATTACTTAACTAGTGTTTTATTTTTGTTTTTTTTTTAATAGGCCAGGAGCAAGGAGTTTTTATATGTTACTAAAATTTTCAAGCTGACTTCGAGAAAATATAAATGAATGTTGATTTTATGAAATTATTTATAGTTGTCATTTACGTAACAAGATATTCAATTTTTGATCATTTATTTTAAGGTTAATGGAATAGGTTGTTTGGGTACCGAGTGACAATTACTTTTTTTTATGGTTTGGTTACTAGATTGACTAATAATTGATAAAAGATTGATGGTGTAAGATAACACAGTTGGTAATGTTTTGGGTCTCCTCTTATAATCTGTGCCCGCTGAAAAAGAAATAATGCGCGCCATTTTACAAATATTTGTAGTGTTTATTATTGTAATATTTCTAAAAGTGTCGACTTCTACAAAAAAAACTGTTCCGGAACCGTCTTAAATACTCATACACTAAATACAATTTTGAAAGTTGGTGAAATTAAAGGAAACATGAACATATGCAGCTGATAAAATGCGGTGGACGTGAGGTTAGCAATGTTTAGTATTTTTAAGGGTTACCAATTTGATTTGTTTTTATTCGCAAATGTGTTGAAAAACGTCGTAAAAAGCTCGTGCGCGTTGGTTATTACACCCTCCTCGGCTCCATTACGCCCTCGCCTGCAGCTCGGGCTGCAATTTCTGAGCCTCGGCTGTAATATCCAAAATAGCGCACTTGCATTTTAATGTAGGTACTATTAGTATACAGGTGCTTTCGAAAATCGATCAAAGTAGGTCTCATGTCTGGGAAAATTAGTTTCTCCGTTTTTTTGAGAATTTCGTGAAAATAGCGCGTTTAAGACAGAAACCTACAGCGCCATCTGTTGGCGGATAGCATAGCTTGCTCGCCCGATGTTATTTTTATGTTAAAGCTGCTATTAAAGACTTTATTATTACTATTGCGATTAAGTTTTAAGAATGTATAAGGGCTTTTTATAATTTTTACAACCACGAAAATCACGCGGTCAAAAATCGCGATTAATGAACTGTAGTATTTATTTTTCATACTAGATGGCGCTGTATTTAATACAAAGCTAAGCTTGGTTGCCCAAGTACTTGTGTATCATTGGCGTATGTAGATCTACAAGAGACAATCATTTTTGATTAGTTGATGAAGTCGGGTAAACGTCAGTTTATTATCTTATCTGTGGTCGGGTATCCCAGGTGGATTTGGTACAGACTATGAGGGCGATGCAAATTGCCTTACGTCATCGATTACAAGAAATTTGCAACTTTGTTGCGAGAATAGTGGCCTATTAGATCCACATTACGTTGGTCTACCAGCCGGTAGAGTTGGAGGGAAAGGTGGCTATGTACCAAAGTACCATAGTCACCACGCTTGTCAGCGTTACGGCTGGCACCATGGACCGCGGTTTTGGTGACCGCAGAATGTAAGATGATACGATAAACAGAAGGACGCGGCCCATTCTCTGGTTCATTAACCCTTAGGTGCCTCTTGCGACACCCACGGACGAAGTAACTATTTAGTAATCTGTGCCCACGGGTAGAGATGGGTGGGTACTATTCTTTGCCGACACCACAAGGGCACAGATTAAATAATAGTAAACTACAAGGGGCAGAGAGTTGTTATAACTAAAATAAACATTTCTTTATATCTTTCTTTCTTTCAAATGAAACAGACTTTAAATGCCACAGATTTAGCAACATTTTGATATAACATTTTAACCATCGAAACAAAGGAGACACAACTTAATTCCACTGATGTGCGGTTAACTATACAGGGTGTTCGGAAAATTAACTGCGGATTTACACTTTCTACTAACTTAACGTTAGTTTACTATTATTTAATCTGTGCTAACTCTGTGGTGCTAACTTTAACTTTTCCTAAGAGATAAAAGTCGAAATACGATTGTATTTTTTACTTCTTATTTATACTAATTCGATGTATTTTACAATCTTACACTTGGAGGTCACAACAACCGCGGCATAGGTGCCAGCCGGCCCACAACGCCATCAAGAGTAGAAATTATACTAACTTTGAAAATATAACAAGCGTTTTTGCTAGAATTCTGCAGGGTGCTCCCTGTCCAGCAGTAGACGTTTCATCGGATGTTACAATGATGAAAACCAACACGTCATTTTGCTTCGAATATTTAATTTTTTTTTTAGGGTTCCATACCAAAATGGTAAATAAAAGGAACCTTTATGGTGCGACTTTGTCTGTCTATCTGTCCGTCTGTCGGTCTGTCTATCACACCTTTATATCGCAGCAACCACTCATGCTATCGACCTGAAATTTGGAATAGTTTTAGAATATAGTTGTCCAACTTAATTGCATATGAAAGAATTTGAAAAATTATGATTATTAATGTAAAGGGGGCCAAAATACGGGGGGGGGGCAAATTTCAAATTGTCGCTACTAGGTCGAGTGGGGTATCATAAGAAAGAACTTTACTTGTATATTCTAAAATATATTTTTGTATTTTTTTACGTCTCTTAGTTTTTAAGTAATGTGGAAAATTTTCAAAAGTATCTCTGAAGTTTGAGAAAGGAAAAATCTGAATTAATTACAGTTGACAGAAGTTTATGTAAACATTTCAGCAAAAATAAAACTATCTTTCTAAGTTGCACTGTTTTTTTGGAAATCTGCAAATAACCTTAACAAACAAATTTAGTTTTGCGGTCCTAAAAATGGACTTTATTGCTTCCAAAAATACAAAAAGTATGTCGGAACCCTCGGCGTGCGAGTCCGACTCGCACTTGACCGGTTTTTTTTTCATATTTCGTCCAATGATATTACAATTATATAACCGACGATTTCGACAGTACAGTTTAATGAGCAGAACCTGTTGTTTCAAGGCTTGCAGTGCTTTCCCTCACACCCTGTATTCTTAGAAGTCACCAGAAGTTTACAATTATGTAAGATTAATTCATTTCGAATATTGACTGTCTGGTTTCAATAACATTAATTTCTCAATTTCATTGGAAAAGGATCAATTTTCCTTATTTACTGTTTCTATTATAGAAATTGACAATTGAAATAACGAAATATCATTCACAAATTATACATACAATACCTATAATAACACAGTTCACAAAAGACAGTGGGTTCTGTCTTAGACTATATAATACTGGTTCTGTAAACAAAGTAATAACCTCAAATTAATGTCAAATGTGTTAAAAATATGGATATTTTTGATTAGCTGTGTGTAAAACCTCAGCGCAGCGAGGTTCAAATCTCTTTGTATTTTTCTGTAGACTCTGTAGATGTATATTGTTTGTGGTTACAAAATGTGTGCCTCATGTAATTAAGAGAAATCATTTTGTAATTGCAAAATGTTTGTTTATGAAACGTCTCGTTCTTTCGTAAATGCTTTCTCTGGTATGCTTTCCAAATTTTCGAAGTGTCAGTTAAATAAATTTGAATTGAATAAAAAGTGTACCATACCTTTTTAGGTGGTGGTAAAAAAGAACCGGCTAAGTGCAAGTTCGACTTGCGAACTGACTGAGGTACTCGCTGAAAGGCACATTATAGCTACTTTTTCTTTTAAAAATTTCCCAAAGAAGCATGTGCAAAATTTTGGTTGATGTAGTTTTTTGACCCACGTTTATTTTTATTGGGTTGATTTGCGTTCTGAGTCACACTATTTGGCTAGAGGTTCAAAAATAACGCAGCTAACCTGGATCAATGCGACATGTCCGACGGCCTGGATCAATAGGCCTGTATCAATGCGACATGTCCGTAGTAGCCTATACAGGGTGTTAATTTGATTGCGTGCCATAGCTTAAGGGGTGGTTCAGTAACGATAAAGAAACTCAAAAAAATTATTTAAAAAAATCCTACAAAAAAAATTAAAACTCCATTGAAACTAAACTAACGCGGAGGGCAATGACCGCGCAAATAGGCGCGCTGTCAAAAGCGCGCGAAAGAGTTTCTGTTACGTAGTCGTCTTGGAGATATGTAGGGGAGGCCTATGTCCAGCAGTGGACGTCTTTCGGCTGATATGATGATGATGTGCCTACTATATTCACTGATACTCGCGCGCTAGCGAAGTTGCTCCACGTTAATTAAGTTTCAATGCAGTTTTAGTTTTTTTTTTCAGTAGGATTTTTTTTATATTTTTTTTGTGTTCCTTTATCGTAACTGAAACACCCCTTAAGCTATGGCACGCAATTAAATTAACACCCTGTATAGTCCGGTCAGAACGTTCCGGAGCGGATAGCTCAGCATTGGACTGAACAGACTTTATAGTCTTCATACATTTGACGGTCCGTCGCGGACATCTCCGTCGGACGTCCGCTCCGGATCCGCGTCGCACTGATCCAAACTGTAGACTCACGTGCTCTCTTTCATTATACAAATACAAAATACAAAAAAAATACAAAATCGTTTATTATACTGTCCTTCCTACAAAAACAAATTAAACTCTAACAACCACACTAGGCTAGGCCTGTGTCGTAGTCATTACGACCAATAGGTTTTCAAAAGGGACTAACATTTTAACAAAAGTTAGGTTCGTAACAAAAGAAAAATTTAACTATTAATTAACATTAACATTAGCATTTTAAATAGCATGCAAAGTGAGTGTGTGAGTTTTTGTGTAAGAGTAAGTGCGTGTATGAGTGTGTGTGTGTTTGTGTGTGCTTAGCTTTTAAAAGGGGTCTCTATTCCATAGGTAACAGCAAGTTCTCAGTTTCATCATAAGTTACAGTCAACAGTATTTGTTTGATTTCTCTTTTTATTTCCTGTACCGATAAGAGTCTCATATCGTGTAGTTTTTGAATTTTGTTGTATAGAAAAGGAAACATATAGGGAGGAAATCGAGTAGCAAACTTTGTTTTTACACTTTTTATCGGTATTTGAAAAATCCTTCGTTTTAACAAAATATCATAATTTTCCAGATCAGATTTTCAGATTTTACCGCTCTGTGTGTTCATACGATTGCCCTTGATATGTACAGTTTTCTTACACTTAGCACCTGTGACTCCCTGTACAGTTGAGTAGTAGGATATCTATAAGGTTTTTTAACCATAACCTTTAAGATAGCCCGCTGAGCTTTTTCCAAGGAAATAATGTGAGTTTTTGCAGCTGCACCCCATACTTCCAGGCAGTAAGTAAGTATTGGTTCGCAAAGTGATTTATAAACAGAAAATAACAATTCAGTGCTTGCAACATGTCGAAGTTGTTTAAAGACATGTATTAATTTTCTCATTCTGGCTGCCGTTGCTTCTATGTGATTTAGAAAGGTAAGTCGATCGTCAAGTACAACCCCTAGATATTTTGTAGTGCTTGATTTTGTTATTAGATCACAGTTACAAGAACTCACATTGCCAGTGTAACTTTTGCATGAATGAATTACTAGGATAAGTGGGGGTTTAGGAGCAGAAGCAATGGTTTTATGGAAGCACAAGTATTTTGTTTAATTAGTGTTTAAAGACAACAAATTTTCAGTCAACCATTTGTTAACTGTTTCCATGCCTTTTTCAGCTTTCGAAAAACATTCTTCCCAATTATCACCATAAAATATAATTGCAGTATCGTCCGCGTAGCATACAATATCTGCATTTTCTAACTTCAGCATAGTTAAATCATTTAGGTAGACTAGAAATAGAGTGGGTCCAAGGACGCTACCCTGTGGTACCCCAAATGTTACTTCTCTGGCACAGCTTGTGTAGTTATTTACTTTAACTTGTTGAGTTCTGCCATTCAGGTTGCTACGCCCCGTACACCTATCTTCTCCAATTTTGTTAAAAGTATAGGAATTGACACTGTATCGAAGGCCTTGGCAAGGTCAAGGAACACTCCGATACAGGGTTTTCCGTCACCCAATAACAAAGAAATTCTGTTGGTTAAGGTTCTGACAGCATTTTCTGTGGATTTTCCTTTTCTAAATCCAAATTGGTTATTAGACAATATCCCTTTAAGTTCTAGATAATTAACTAATCGTTTGTTCACTACTTTTTCCATTATTTTAGAAAAGGCAGGCAGTAAAGATATTGGCCTGTAGTTATTATAATCCATCGCGTCTCCACCTTTATGAATGGGAGTGATTGCAGCTACTTTAAAAGTTTCAGGGACGACGCCTGTCTCCAAACTATTGTTGATAATTTCTGTCAATGGATAAACAATGGAGTCATTAGCATTTTTGATCAAACGATTACAGATCCCATCTTTTCCCGGAGCGCTGTCTGGCTTCAAGGTGTTTATTAAAGATTTGACTTCATACATATTTGATGGATTTAGGTAGAATGAGTCCACTGGTGAGTGATTTTTCTCTATTTTTCTCGCAAGATGAGTCTCTGATACATTAAGTTTATCTAAGATAGAAGGTGCTAAAGATTTTCCTACTGTTGCAAAATGGTCATTTATTACATTTACAGATTCCTCAGGAGCAACATTATGAGCGAGAGTTTGTATTATCCGACTAATTGCAGAACCTTTTAAGCTTTCTTGGAACAAAAATTGTTGCATTTGTTCCCCAGAATAATCCCTTAAAATGTTTTACACGAATTTATTAACACTCTGTATAGGTCACAACAGGACACATCAATGCCAAAACGATTTTCAGGGTTGACAGCGGTCGCGAGTGATCCATCATGGCCCACCATAACCGAAAACGGTCAGATGATATGATGGCTTTTTCAGAAAGTTATCAAGAAATTACGTGAATTTTAAGATTTTTACTCTTAGTGGATTTATATTTTGACTAAACTTCGTAATAAAAATAAAGGGTAATTTCGACAATCCTAAGAATTTTCAACACATGGGCTTCCGTTTGTAAATTTTTTTGAACAACCTAAAAATAAATAAAGAAAATTCAATAAATATAATTTTAAGAGGTCAGAAAAGTTGTTTAGTTTCATGTGCAGAAACAATTACTGTCTTATGTTGCTACCTTATATCATAATATAAAAGAGCGCTAAACAAACTATGTTAAAGTACATAATTCGTAAAATAAATTATTTATTTTTGTGCAAAGAAGTATATCGCAAAATTTCACAAACACAGGTAGGATTCGAACCTGCATCTTCTCTGTACGTACCGGAGAAGCCTTAATCAACTAGGAACCGAATCCTGCATGTAAGCAAGTAGTTTTAATTTTTTTCGTGATTTTTAATTATTTTTCTCAGGGAGTTTTACATGTTTTAATTTTTATTTAAGTGCCGATATCTAGAAGAGTGTCTACTATTGTCTGAAAATTGAATTCCAATCTGGATTTATGTAATATTAACCTAAGGGGTTTTATTACACATTTTATTATTCCCTTATCGAACATAAATACTCGTTATTACATTCTTGAGATATACATGGTGCTTATGAATAGGAGAGTTAATTTTATTAAAGATTTTTTCTTTGAGATCTATGTGAAAATGTGTTATTTACAAATTACAAATAAAAGGCCGATCGGGCGATCAGTATGGAAGAAGGACTTCGACTCAAGTCCCATCTTCTAACTCACAGTTTTTTCTAATACCCTACGCAGGGTGCTCTAAAAACGTTTAGACCACTATTATGTAGTGGTCTAAACTTTTTTTTTTTTCATTAAAGGGCATCGATACCACAATTTTAAATAGTAACATTTTTTACAATATTCTTAAAAGTCATTCTAATTACGGTTGGTGGGATTTTACTCAAGATCCTTAAAGATGGAGGAACGAAGGTGAAGCCTTTACAACTAGTGGGATAATACAGGGTGCAAGGGACACGTTGGCAAAACTGAAAGTGATCAGACGATAAAACTAAACAACTTTTACCAACTGACAAATTAAAAATTTCATTGGACAGTATGTATAGAGAGGCTGATTTTTTTTTCATTATTGGTGGAATGTTTCTTAGTCTAAGTTGTTCAGTTTCAACCGATCATGCCCTTTCAGTTTTTGCCAACCTGTCCAGACGCCCTGTATAGACAAGAAAAAAAAATACGTGTCTTAAGTTTACGAAAATTAGTAACCTTGGATGTTCTGTGTTCTACCCATGACTTGTAAACAACTTCCGCTACGGCATCACTTTCCTAAAAAACTGAGATACTTTATAAAATTTGTACGAAAATTTTATTGATTGGCACAAACGATGATCAAGGCAAAAAATTACCAATTTGCATGTTGAATCCAATACAGAAAGTGACAGCAACAGGCTCTAATTTACATAACTTGTCTTCAAGGGCAGACTCAAGGCACAGTAAATATAAGCTAAAGCAGTATGGAAACTCGGGCCTTTTTTTGAAAAAAGAACTATTCTGCGTCAGAGCGTCAGGGTTGTAACCCAGAAATTTGAAATAAGAATAGTATGATGAACTCAAATATTGGGGTGCTTCTATCAACTTAGTTCCTTTCAGCATGTTTTCGGAACGTAAAACTAAACAAATTTTTCCGAAACCCTTAGTCGCCTTTTACGACGCAAGGAAATGTTAAGACACTTAGTCGCCTTTTAGCACCTAAGGGCAGATCGAAACACTTAGTCATCTTTTACGACACAAGGAAAGGTTAAGAAGTCACTTAGTCGCCTTTTACGACACACGGGAAGGTTAACGCCTTTTATGACACAAGGGCAGATAAAGACACTTAGTCGCCTTTTATGACACAAGGGCAGATGAGGACACTTAGTCGCCTTTTATCACGCAAGGGCAGGTTAAGATACTTAGTCGCCTTTTATCGCACAGGGACAGGGACATACTTATAGGGACTCTAGGGTGACATTTAATTAGTTCTTGATAGAAAAAAGTATGAATGCACTCTACTCATGATACTGAACAACTTTCCCCAAGGAACATCGGTCGAAATACGAAAATCAAGTTTTGACCTCCCATATAAAACTGCATCAGCTTGTAGCGCATTTTGTATGGGAGGTCAAATTTGGTTTTTCGTATTTCAACCTATGTTCCTTGGGAAAAGTTGTTCAGTATCATGAGTAAAAGCATATCTTTTGCTATCAAGAACTAATTAAAAGTCAGCCTCTATGTACCTATTTGTTTGTATTATGGTTTTAGCACGCACGACTTACTTCAGCGCGAAAACTGCTTATTTTCCTGTAGCGGTGTGTGCATGTGTGAGTGCGCCTGTTTTGGACGTTTGTTAGGAGTTTCCATACTGCTTTAGCTTATATATTTACTGTGCTCAAGGTGCCAAGGAGCAAGCCCATTGATAAATAATTACACCCCGAAAAGTACGTGTCGGGCCACGCGCTGTGCAGGGTTCAGTAGTTGCCTTAGAATGTTATGTTGAATCATTATTACTAAGCAGGGTTAGTTTTTTGTTCATAAACATTATTTGCCTCCTAAAGAACAACGAGGTTCAGTGCCTTTTTGCAATTTCTATTATTTTTCAGTATTTTAACTGTTACTCGTTAAGCTGAAAAATTAAACTTATTAATTAGTTGCTATTTTAAGTAAAATATTTCACAAAAGAATCCCTAAATCAAGAAATGTTTAAAATACTTACGATATTTTAAAAGACCTATCTAACGACATCCCACACTGTCGGGTTGACAATAAAGGTAACACAACAAAAAAAATATATTTTATTTTATCACTTTGTGGGCATGACTAATATATATGTAATACTCATACTGAATTACCGCTTTCTAGTATTAAACGTCTCTCAGCTAATCTGCGGAAACGTCTCGGATAAGGACAGACAGACATGTTGAAACTATGAGGGTTCTTTGTTGACTACGGAACCCTAAAAACCAAATTGGAATGATTTTACTTTAGCTTCTACGACTGTAGCTTACAAAGAGCCCGCAGATGAGCGCACTGATTAAAACAACATAGATATCAACGATCATCTTCGTAATAGAAAAATCCTCCCCAAAATAAAGGAAAATATAATATTTTTTAGCAAATTTAAGAAACATCAGTGTAAATACAATATTTTTTTGTGTCACAAGTGGACCAACCAGCAGTACGGCGACCTGGTAGTAAGTGGTCACCACACCATCACCAATGACACACACTGTCTTATTGGTGAAATAATTTGACACTAATAAAACAGCAAAGCGCGTTACCCACCCTGGGAACTAAGATGGTAATTGCACTAGCTTCCTCACCCTTCAAACCGAAACAGCAGTGCCAATACAGCTGCTTTTCGGCATAAAAAGGCAAGGGGGTGGTACTTCCCCAGATGGACTTTGCACAAAAACCCTACCTTCAGCTAAATTGGTCTTCAACACAGCATGTGCCAAAGTTTTTCAACCTGGAAACATTTTAAAAAATCCTGATTGACCAAATCGTTGGACCTTGCTATGCCTTCGGTTTTGCAGTCGTCCTAGAACATTTAAACTCCTTGCCCACTGCCACTTTTTAGCTAATCTCAGATCTACTCTACCTCCTCGTTTCTGATTCAGCAATATCACTGTGTCAAATAGGTGTTAAGGGCTTCCCTGCAGTTAACTAGCGCCCCCATCAGTAAAAAAATATTACTCGCTAAATACTAAACTTATCGAAAATCTGTCTTACCAGATTGATGTAAAGGTCAATGCCAACACGAGTCAATGCCAACACTTACCAAAACATTTTGCAGTCATAGAACCAGATACTCGTAAACTACCACGAACCAGAGTACATTTGACGGCAAAATTTTTTTTTTTTACAAACTTGTGTTTTCTGACAGTTTTAGCTGATTACTATTGATCATGGAACATGATAGCTTTGATATAGCTGCAAAATGTGTTGGTAAGCTTTTGCATTGACCCTTGAAACCGATTATAGTTTATTTAGAACCTATCAATTCTGAAAAATATAGTTCACTGTAGTTACATATACAAAAAGTGCGACAATCGGCCACTTTTAGCAGTTTTAGTATCTGTAACTACAGTGAACTATATTTTTCAGGATTGATAGGTCCTAATACATACATACATAACATCACTCCTTGTTCCCGTCGGGGTAGGCAGAGACCACAGTTCTCCACCTGCTACGATCTTGACATACTTCCCTTGCTTCCTGAACTTTCATCAATCCTTTCATACATGCTCGTCGGTTTAGGGTACTTTTAACCTGGCCTTTATTCAGAACGTCCTGAATTTGGTCCTGGTACGTTCGCCGAGGCCTTCCCCTTCCAACGTTTCCATTCACTCTCGCCTTGTAGATCTCTTTCGTCAATCTTCCTTCATTCATCCTCTCTACATGACCAAACCATCTCAGCATCCCTTTCTTAATTTTAGTCACTACGTCTTCTTTTACGCCACAACGTTCTCTTATCACACTATTTCTTTTACTTCAATCTGGTTAGACAGATTTTTGATAAGTTTTGTATTTAGCGAGTAATCTTTTTTTAACTGATGGGGGTGCTAGTTGACTGCAGGAAAGCCCTTAACAAGAAACGTCACCAACATTTTATCCCTGTCATTTCCAGTTTTAATTCCCCTCTTTATATCCGTGATTTCCCGAAGATCCCTTGAAAGCCTTCACTGATCATTAACGTGGCCCCGATGCTGATACAGCCTTCATTTCCAGAGGTGGTCATGGCATCAAAAGCCTTTCAAAAGATCATGATTGTATTAAGGCCAGGTTGTTAGCATGTAAATCAAAAGGTTTAATTTATGGCTAACGAAGGTCTCTAGATACAGGGTGTTAAAGAAGGGTAATTAAAGCGATGAACCAGAACAGGAAACTAAACAAATTAAAAAAAAAACAGCCAAGTGCGAGTTGGACTCGCGTGCCGAGGGTTCTGATATAGCTATAATATTTTTAGAAGCGATAAATTACATTTTTGGGACTGCAAAACTAAGTTTGTTTGTAAAGGTTTTTTGCAGATTTCTAAACAACTGTGATACTCAAAAAAATCGTTTTATTTAATATAACAATATTAACATAAACCTTTAATGCCTGTAATTTTGTCAGATTTTTCGTTTGGCAAACTTCGGAGATAAGGGGGATAAATGATATTGTTAGGGTTCCGTAGCCAAATGAAAAAAAAAAACCGGTCAAGTGCGAGTCAGACTCGCGCGCCGAGGGTTCCGATATACCGATACTATTTTTGAAAGCAATAAAGTCCATTTTTAGGACCGCAAAACTAAATTTGGTTGTAAAGGTTTTTTGCAGATTTCTAAAAAACTATGCAATTTAGAAAGATTATTTTATTTTTGCTGTAATGTTTACATAAATTTCAAAACTTCGGAGATAAGGGGGGGGGGAATGGTATTTTTTTTGACATTTTTCATCATAACTTCAAAACTAAGGGTCGTAAAAAAATACAAAAATATATTTTTCAACACATTTGCTCATAAAACAGCTCTATTTGCACTGTATTAAGGTCCATAATCCAGCTTATTAAACACGCGTGTTTTTGTCATTAGATTACTTTACTAGTGTTTTATTTTTGTTTTTTTTTAATCGGCCAAGAATAAGGAGTTTTTATGCTTATATTTTCAAGCTGACTTCGAGAAAATATCATAAATAAATGTTGATTTTATGAAATTATTAATAGTAATTAACTAATTAACAATAAATTTGTCATTTACGTAACAAGGTATTCAATTTTTGATAATTTATTTCAAGGTTAATGGAATAGGATGTTTGGGTACCGAGTGACAATAACTTTTTTTTTATGGCTTGGTTACTAGATTGACTAATAATTGATAAAAGATTGATGGTGTAAGATAACATGGTAATGTTTTGGGGCCTCATGCGACGTATAATCTGTGCCCGCTGAAAAAGAAATAATGTGCGCCATTTTACAAACATTTGTAGTGTTTATTATTGTAATTATTTCTAATAGTGTCGACTTATACAAATAAAAAAACTGTTCCTGAACCGTCTAAAACACTCATACACTAAATACAATTTTAAAAGCTGGTAAAATTAAAGGAAAACATGAACATATGCAGGCGACAAAATGTTCCGGTGGACGTGCTGTGGATGTAAGGTTAGCAAAGTTTAGTTATTTTAAAGGTAACCAATTTGATTTGTTTTATTCGCAAATGTGTTGAAAAACGTCGTAAAAAGCTCGTGCGCGTTTGACATTACACCCTCGGCTACATTACGCCCTCGCCTGCGGCTCGGGCTGCAATTTCTGAGCCTCGGCTGTAATATCCAAAATAGCGCACTTGCATTTTAATGTACTATTAGAATGTGCAAGTAAAGCCCTTTCATATCATACCCCATTCGACCTAGTAACTACAGTTTGAAATTTTGCATCCCCGATTTGGACCCCCTTTACATTAGTAATCATATTTTTTTGCTAATTCTTTCATTAAGTTGGACAACTATATTCTAAAATCATTCCAAATTTCAAGTCGATAGCTAGAGTGTTTGCTGAGATATACAGGTGTGACAGACAGACAGACAGACAAAGTCGCACCATAAGGGTTCCTTTTTTTTACCATTTTGGTATCGGAACCCTAAAAAGAAGCGACAAGAAAAAAAACGCCTATTCACATCACGACCAAGCACCAATATAAAAAACCGGTCAAGTGCGAGTCGGACTCGCGCGCCGAGGGTTCCGATATACCTATAGTATTTTTGGAAGCAATAAAGTCCATTTTCAGGACCGCAAAACTAAATTTGTTTGTAAAGGTTTTTTGCAGATTTCTGAAAAACTGTGCAACTTAGAAAGATCGTTTTATTTTTGCTGTAAAGTTTACATAAACCTCTGTCAACTGTAATTAATTCAGATTTTCCCTTACTCAAACTTCGGAGATAAGGGGGGGGGAATGGTATTTTTTTTGACATTTTTCATCATAACTTGAAAACTAAGAAACTTAAAAAAATACAAAAATATATTTTAAAATGTACAAGTAAAGCCCTTTCATATGATACCCCACTCGACCTAGTAGCGACAATTTGAAATTTGGCCCCCCCTATTTTGGCCCCCTTTACATTAATAATCATACTTTTTTCAAAAAATTTTCATGTGCAATTAAGTTGGGCAACTATATTCTAAAACTATTCCAAATTTCAGCTCGATAGCGTAAGTGGTTGCTGAGATATAGAGGTGTGACAGACAGACGGACAGACAGAGCGGCACCATAAGGGTTCCTTTTTTTTACCATTTTGGTATCGGAACCCTAAAAACGAAACCCTTATGGATTCGTCATGTCTGTCTGTCTGTCTGTCCGTTCGTATGTCACAGCCACTTTTTTCCGAAACTATAAGAACTATACTGTTGAAACTTGGTAAGTAGATGTATTCTGTGAACCGCATTAAGATTTTCACACAAAAAATAACAATAAATTTTAGGGTTCAATACATAGAACTGAAACTCAATTTTTTTTTCATCCAACCCATACGTGTGGGGTATCTATGGATAGGTCTTCAAAAATGATATAGAGGTTTTTAATAAATTTTTTTCTAAACTGATAAAATGTGTGTGTGTAGTCCCCCCTGTAATTTCTAAAATAAGAGAATGATAAAACTAAAAAAATATATGATGTACATTACCATACAAACTTCCACCGAAAATTGGTTTGAAGAAGATCTAGTAAGTAGTTTTTTTTTTATAAGTTATAAATCATAACCAATTAAGGTGAGCTCCCTTTTTAAGAACTTTTCTATAAAAGAGGGGTCCAGTTGGATGGTCGCGGAGTTTTTAAAGTCAAAGACCAAAAGCTTATAGTATATCATAAGGTAAATAGGTACGGAACCCTCGCTGCGCGAGTCCAACTCGCACTTGGCCAGTTTTTTTTTACATTTTTCAGCATAACTTGAAAATCAAGCATACTTATAGTAAAACTATTCCAAATTTCAAGACGATAGCGTGAGTATTTGCTTAGATAAACAGCCGCCGTACTCCGAAGGGAAACTACGATAATATCGCGCCGATAATTAGTCTATGGTTCGGCCTTTGACAAAGAAATTCCCCTACAAAGTAAATTTCCGAACGTAATTATTGTTGTCAATTTGATAATATCGGAGCTCCGATAAAACTTTGGAGTACGCACCCAGGCGTGACAGACAGAAAAACAGTTTTATTTTTGTTGTAAAATCAATTGTAATTAATTCAGATTTTTCCTTTCGCAAACTTCGGTGATAAGGGTATGTTTTTCCATACCTATCAACGACATACGAGTATATCTAGACACACGACATAACTTCGCGAAGGAATGAGCTACGTACGCAACAGCCGTCTGCATACAATTCAATAAATTACTGTAATGTAATTCGAAAATTTCATGATCACTCATATAAATAAAAAAAAAATTACTGTCTATTGTTATAAATTAAGAACACAAGAACAAAGTGGACACGTTCTTAATTTAACTCTATCATAGCAATTTAAGTTAAATTTAAATTACTCATTAGCCAAATTTATAAGGCTAGATTGTAATACGAATGAAGTACCTAATTATATTAGGTGCGTCATTAAGGAAAAACAACTATCTATTGGCTTTACAATCTTTGCCCAGGACTGAGACATTCCATAGGCTAGTAATAATAATAATAAACGTAAATTGGTGACGTAGAATCACCCCTTAGAAGGATTATCGTACTTTTTTACACCCTGTATAACATTTCAGGCACCTTTGATCCCCTCAGAATCAATGCAAACTACAGCTGCCGTACTCCCAAGTGAAACTACGATAATATCGCGCCGATAATTAGTCTATGGTTCGGCCTTCGACAAACAAATTCCTATACAAAGTAAATTTCCGAACGTTATTGTTGTTGTCAATCTGATAATATCGGAGCTCCGATAAAACAAAAACTATTAATATATTCATATCATATTCAATATAATTTAAATAAATTAATATTAAAAAAAAATACTAGTACGCACCCAGACTTTCAATTTTGCAAGTTTAATAAAACCTACCGACATACCTCGCTTTCTAATTTTCCTATTTGAACCTATTGCCGTTCTCAAGATAATGATATCCAAAATTAATAAATTCGGTTCTATTTTCGGCTGTCTTCGCAGTCTAGGTGTTCAATACCAAAAGCGATTGTTTCTCCTAAAGTGGCGATATACCCTGCGATTCGTGACTACCAATTATTATTTACTAATAAGTATAAATTCTTCTCCCAATTTGGTCTTCACCAGTGAGTGGGTTTTTATCCACAGTTACAATAACGGCAAAATATTACCAATAACTCATAATACAAGAACACGGTTTTCACATTTTATCGAACACAACAAAAGCGTACTTGAGTAAAAATCTAAACACATTTACGATAGAAGGACAGGAGAGGACTCAGAGAGGTTTTAGATTTTTTTTAAGTGGAGCATAAGTGGATTGCGATTCTTGAATAGCACCTAGAGAATCTTGAGTGATGTTTGTGACTTTAACAATTAAATAAAAAACCGGCCAAGTGCGAGTCGGACTCGCGCCCTAAGGGTTCCGTACCTATCAACTATATGATATACTAAAACCTTTTGCTCTTTGATTTTAAAAACTCCGCGACCATCCAACTTATGACCCCTCTTTTAAAGAAAAGTTCTTGAAACGGGAGCTCACCTTAATTGGTTACTATTAGTTGTGAGAGAAATTTAAATATCTAATAATTTTAGACTTTTCCCTTTATTTGTACTGTGAGACCTAGCTTCTTGCCAAATTTCATAATTTTAGGTGAACGGAAATTACCATGTAGGTTTTGCTTTTTTGCATAAATGTATGGAGATGAGGAGTAATGAGGATATAAAAAGCTATATCTTTTGATTCCGTCGTTGTAAAAAAATAAAATTTCCAGATCTTGTGTAGTTTATGGACTTTAATATTCGTTATCAATTTCAACCTGATACTTATCTTGACAGACAGACAGACGGACAACAAAGTGATCCTATAAGGGTTCCGTTTTTTTATTTTGAGGTACGGAACCCTAAAAACGCCCAGAAAAGCTCGCATAAGGCAAAGGCCAAAGCTAAAGGTAAATGTACCTATATGAAAACTGATGATGACTTGTTTTTATGAAAATTGACAATCGAAAACTTCACTTCACTTTTGAAAAAAAAAAAAACTTCTGGAAATTTTGAATTTGTGGACACGATCGACGACTGTTTCAAGATCACAATCAGAACGTTGTATATCAATGATGTAACGGGCCGATGGACCGACACGGAATTACACGAAGAATATAATAGAGTATATTCTATTTTAGGAGTTTTAAAATGAGTAATAATACAATAGGAACCTTAATATAAATGATCATAGATTTTGTTCGACTCGTAATGAAAATAAAGGCCTGATTATGCATTATTACTTAAAATAATTGCTTGAAAATACTCGTCTAGCGCCGCGAATCGGCGCATATTAGAACCTCCTTGGTTAAAGTCTACTTGTCAAACAGGAAATAGAAATGTGTGAGGGAAGTAGGTAGGATTGGTGACGTTAGCCGTAGCTGCTGGTTTGTAGCTCTCTGATTGGCTGGTTTGGGCGGTCTTATCTCTAAATTCGAAAGGAGTGGAACATGGAAGCTACATCGCCCTTTTTTTGCTGCGACCGCACGAGTACAAGATGGACTCTAAAAAAATGTGAGAAAATTCTTCAAAAAAAGGTGACCGAACGTCGAGTTTCACCGCTGCAATTTGTCAAAAGCTAAGTATCTAGGGCATTTCGTCACCCAATTAGTAAATTAAGTTCAATTCGACATTACGATTAAATGACGCTTCCCTAAGTTACCCGCCGATGGCGATCTTTGTCAAGAAAATTATTATTTTACTAAAAATTTTGTGTTATAGCGACCTTTGGAACTCTAAACGTCAAAACGCGTGTTGAGTAAGAATAAAAACCAATATTTTTAGAGTAGTTTTACCCGAAGGGGGACTAAATGTCCTAGTGCTTAGTTCATCGTCTTTTCAAATTTACAGGAGGTCTATGGACCATGTGAAATAGGAACCAAAAACTACAAACCATTTGCTGCACCTAGGCAGAACTCAGAGGAGCTGAGCGTCCAATTCCAAGCCAGCAGCAGTCCAGACGACTCAGTCTTCATTGCAGTAAGCCAGTCGCAGATGGGTAAGAAGATTTAATATTTACTCCTCAAATCTGCCAATCTACTTTGAACGATTTATGCCAGTCAATTATTTGAGCATATCTATCCTTCTCTGGGATTCTATACAATCAATTTTACTAACTTTAAAAGGTATAGCTACAACTGAAAGCTACTACCCACTTCAATATAAAATTCAATTCTAAGTCTGTTATAAAGAAGGTCTTTTTGGCTCAAATGCTGCAAATGAAAAATGCATATGATTCATCTAATAAACTCACTCTTTTCTATGCCACAAGCTAAGATACAAGGCTGATGATATATAAATTCGACTTTGGGAAAGACAAAACCCAGTATATTGCAATACATCCATATCGGGGTTGCAAATACAACAGGAGTCAGTTTGTAAGTCATCTCGCACATAGAAAGTAATAAAACACCTTTATCTATATGGAAAGATTGAGCTGAAAGGACTCGATATATTTCAGGCCTTACATTGTTAAAAATAAACTAAATTTCCTTGAAGGAAGTCAAATATCAATCTTTGAGAAGTTTAGATATACTATTTTGATGTTCTCATGTACCATTTACAGCCTTCGGATCTACCTGCTTCCTTTCACACAAATTATTTACAGTACCTATAGGCTCATACTAATCAATGCATCTATTCTAGGAAATTAATTGTATAGGAATTCAACTTATTCATGGTCCGCACTCAAACGAATTAGGGTTACTCGTTGGTCACCTCGTCGGGTCCAAAAAGCGGTATAGACATCTCATCGGCCATTTTGTAACTAGGACAATCCCAATACATAGGCTTCAAGAACTACAGGACTTTCCTTAGATTTCCCTTAGGTTCAGCTAGGATAGTTAGAAATTTAGACTCTACCACATTCAATTATTCCTTACAGGTTCATAAACCTTTAAACTACATATACACACCTACATCTTATTTTAATAGCCTCTAGCAGGCCTAGAGTGTTACAATACCAGATGTAGGTACTATAAGCCGACAAGCATGTTTATGAAAAGGTAAGGTAAGGTTTTGTAGGTAGTAGGACTTTTGTGCAAAGTCCGTCTGGAGAAGTACCACCCCCTTACCTTTTTCTGCCGTAAAGCAGCAGTGTTTGCACTGCTGTGTTTCGGTTTGATTTGAAGGGTAAGGGAGCCAGTGAAATTACCGGCACACGATACATACCATCTTAGTTCTTAGGGTGGGTAACGCGATTTGCTGTCTTATTAGTGTCAAATTATTTCACTAATATAATAAGGCAGTGGGTGTCATGGGCGGTGGTGAACACTTACCACCAGGTAGCCCATCTGCTCGTTTGCCCACTAGTGACATTAAAAAAAAAGAGGGTAGAAGAAGCACGGAAAAGGATGTCAAGTTCGTAGCAGTGCGGTTGTCACTGCCGTAGGGGTCCACGGCACGGTGCGTATAAGTAATAATATTTAGCATGAATCTTCACTGGTTTTGCTCCCGAATTCCAGTGATTTTACTCATAAAAACAATTGACTTTCCCGAAGAAATATTTTCGCCCACCCGTTCAAAAAGAGCTGACTTGACCGCATTAGTAAGAGTCGATAAAAAAATTTCAAGTAAAAAATTTTTATACGATTCCCCCTCTTAAAATTCGGTGTTTGAATTTAGAACAAAATTTCTGGGAAAAATGGATATCCAGCATACCACCTTTGCCACTCTCGCACCGCGGGATTTCCGGCGGTTCGTTCTCCTTGTGGTCCAAGGTAGTTGGAATTGGATGCAAAAAGGACGCCTAGCAGATCGGCTTTTTCTTTTGCATTGTGAGCTAACGAATCATCACCCCTGCGCAAAAGTGGAAAAGATGGTTGACAAAAGTTGCCTTCGATAGTAAATAGAGTCCAAGCTAAATACCTCCCTGTCGACTCTTCCTCCATTTATCCAAGAGAATTATCTTCGAGTGCTATAACATGTAACACGTCACATTAAAAATATATCTATAATATTTTTATATACTGACCTAACAATAAGGAAATGTAAAGAGTCTGAAACATTACATCTTTTAAGGTTCCGTACCCGAAGAGTCCATACGGAGCCCTATTACTAAGCCTACGCCGTCTATCTGACTGTCCACGGAACTTTATGTTTTGAACCGTAGTAATAGCATAATTGGGAAGATTTACAAGCGTGAAAATTGGTAGGTTTATAGTGCGCTATAGAAAGTTGCGTTGAATACCAACTACTCCGCGCGCTTAAAATTTGCTGGTCGCGCCGCCGCGCCGCGCCGCTGGTCGCGCGGTCCCGTGGACAGACCGTTAGACGGTATTTTTACCTTAGTGGTACAGTACTTTCGGTGCACGAGTCTGACTCACACTTGGCCAGTTTTTGTATTCTAAGGCACAGATGCACACTCACGTAGACTCGCGTTCCTTTCGTATTGGATCATACATTTTTTAAACCATCAATTCAACATTTTGGTATTGAACGCAAAATGCAATGTCATCGCTCTGTTACTCGTACCGGACTTCTATGACTCGCTAAAACACAATCTATATTTTCTTTTTCTTTTCGCTTCCACTTCTTATCAAGTATCTTTTCGTCGTAAAGGGCTTTCTTATCTGTGTAATTTCATATAAGGGGTGTTCCTGTACTTAGAGCAACGCGTCAAACCGCGCAAGTCCGGGCTTTGCGCGCGAAAATCGTGTTACTCTATGTTCCTGTACCACCAAATCGTAAATATGTGATTAACCCAAAATTGGTTCCATTGAGTTTATTAAAATTTGGTTGCCTATCTGACTAGATATTCTTTATGATTTTTTTGAACAAAATTTAGTACACAGGGTGTACCAAAACTGAAAGGGCTTGCTCAGTAGACTGAACTGAACAATTATCCATTAGGAACATGTGTTGGGAAATTAAAAAATCTCCATGCAAGTATCCTACGGTAGTATCCAATGATCTGTGAAAATTCATATAAAGGGTGTTCCAGTACTACCAAAAGTTAAACATGTGATTTACTCGAAATCGTTTGAAGTTTGTTTCTTTTAATGTTTGACAATTTGAATTCTGAAATGATCTGTATATTATTGACTTATATTATTATGACATAATTTAGTAACATAAAATAAATTTATACTAATCATTTTATGGATCGCTGTCATCTTGAAATAAATAAATAATAAATATTTCATTCGAACATTTTTTTTGGAAAAACGTAAATAAAAGTTTGTATTTCCATACTATGTGCATGGCATTACAAATTTAAGTTTACCGTTGATAGTTTTTCCTTGCGTATTGCGATAAAGTAAGTGCAGTGCTGCTGTACCATTTATTTTTATATATATTTATTAAATTTTCATAAATGATGAAAAATAACACAATGTTCTGTTTGCAAATTTATTTTGAGGCGTAATTAAATATAATAATTAAAATTTTATTTAAAAATATATTTTTTGTGTCAACTTTTGCCATTTGCAGAAAGCAATTGCTGACAATTTCTGTTATGCTTTATAGTAAGTTTCTGTTTTGGTTTATACAATAAATGTTTTATTATATTTTAAGAAGTGTTATTTCCTATAAACTGCGTTTTGTATAGGAGGTCAATTTTTTTTTCTTATTCAGACTTATGCGTGTTAGTTTTAGTAAATGGTGACACTGATTTGTATTGAATGAAATAAAGAATTCGTCTCTAGGTGCAGAGCAAGACGCATAGACTTCAGAGCTTTGTGGCTAGTACTATTATTTATTATGTGATACACAAAAAGAATTAACGCCAGCTATTCTTTTTTCGTAATGTCTTTTCAAGGCAAACTTTTTCTTTGAAAGGTCCTTAGCAGAGACAATAGGTACGGAGACAAAGGCAAGTTTCAGTATTGTCCTGTCTCAAGAAGATGGGAACAAAACGCCATGCGCCACCAGTCTACTACACGAGAAGAAAAGGAGGAAAATAATAGTTCATCAGGGAATTTTTGAATTTTTAAAATCTCTGTCATATGTAGGTATCAATACCCAGCAGGGCATTCTCGCGCGATAGATTTTTTATGATATATTAAAACGACATATTTCAATATTGTACGAAAATGAGTGATAATACTGAAGGGTGTAAAGCGTCCCATAAAACTGAACAACTTTTCCCAAAAACCGTAAGTCGAAATACAAAAAAACAAATTTGACCTCTTCTTCAAATACGCTGATGCAGTTTCTTTAAGAGGTCAAAAATTGATTTTGTCCTATGACCTGTATTCCTTGGGAAAAGTGATAGAGTAACACGAGTTGCTCTAAGGGAATAGTTTTCAGTTTCATGGGCAGATTCACACCCTTTAATAAAAATAAAATAAAAATAAAATAAATAAAAAATTTTGTGCGGCACCCATTACTTGGAAACTTGTAAACCTTTATTTAGAAAATATAGACTTCTCACAATTACTAGTCTGCATATAAAACAGTTATGTTTGTTTGTCAAAGAGCATCCAGAACACTTTCCACAACAAGGATTCCCAACATATTCAAATCGTTTACGACCCAGACCCACTAATAAAGTGGAAGTCCCATTCTATAGGTTGGCTATGGCGCGCAAAAATGTATATTATATGGCTACATTAGTTCATAATGCTTTGCCCGATGACATAAGAATTTTATCTGGTAGACCATTTAAAACTAAATTACATGATTGGCTCATAGAGAAATGTTATTATTTATTAAATGAATATTTAATCAAGTAAAGATGGTATTTAAAATAAAAAAATGTTTTTATTTATTAAATGAATATTTAATCAAGTAAAGATGGTATTTAAAATAAAATAGACTTTTATAATATAATAGCAAATTTTCAAATGAATTAATGTAATATGGTAATGTTTTAAATATTTTTTTATAATGAATTTCAATTAATTAAATGTATAATTATTTTAATATTTGCAAGCTATATTATAAGCAGATTTTGCAGACCCTACTATTTTATTTTGTACATCTTATATTTTACCAAAATCTTGCAAATAAAGTTATTTCATTTCATTTCATTTTATCGTCACACCTTTCCGTTACACGTTGTGTAATGGAGGTATTGTCCCCCAGGAGGGTGGGCGTAAGGTGGGACGCAGATGGCGCAGCGTAGCACAGACCAGTATTTCTATCCTTAAGTTTCCTTCGTAGAAAGTGTCCGGTTCATAAACCTTTAAACTACATATACACACCTACATCTTATTTCAATAGCCTCTAGCAGGCCTAGAGTGTTACAATACCAGATGTAGGTACTATAAGCCGACAAGCATGTTTATGAAAAGGTAAGGTAAGGTTTTGTAGGTAGTAGGACTTTTGTGCAAAGTCCGTCTGGAGAAGTACCACCCCCTTACCTTTTTCTGCCGTAAAGCAGCAGTGTTTGCACTGCTGTGTTTCGGTTTGATTTGAAGGGTAAGGGAGCCAGTGAAATTACCGGCACACGAGACATACCATCTTAGTTCTTAGGGTGGGTAACGCGATTTGCTGTCTTATTAGTGTCAAATTATTTCACTAATATAATAAGGCAGTGGGTGTCATGGGCGGTGGTGAACACTTACCACCAGGTAGCCCATCTGCTCGTTTGCCCACTAGTGACATTAAAAAAAAAAGAGGGTAGAAGAAGCACGGAAAAGGATGTCAAGTTCGTAGCAGTGCGGTTGTCACTGCCATAGGGGTCCACGGCACGGTGCGTATAAGTAATAATATTTAGCATGAATCTTCACTGGTTTTGCTCCCGAATTCCAGTGATTTTACTCATAAAAACAATTGACTTTCCCGAAGAAATATTTTCGCCCACCCGTTCAAAAAGAGCTGACTTGACCGCATTAGTAAGAGTCGATAAAAAAATTTCAAGTAAAAAATTTTTATACGATTCCCCCTCTTAAAATTCGGTATTGTTGTGTAATGGAGGTATTGTCCCCCAGGAGGGTGGGCGTAAGGTGGGACGCAGATGGCGCAGCGTAGCACAGACCAGTATTTCTATCCTTAAGTTTCCTTCGTAGAAAGTGTCCGTTCTGTCCGTTGAGTGTATAATCCATTTTATTCGTTTATTCCAACGCTTACCCAACACATATTGCAGCAACGTCACTGAAATCAGAGTACGAGTATACAGGGTGTTAATTTGATTGCGTGCCATAGCTTAGGGGGTAGTTCAGTAACGATAAAGGAACTAAAAAAAAATATTTAAAGAAATCCTACTTAATTTTCTTTTACTCCATTGAAACTAAACTAACGCGGAGGGCAATGACCTTGAAGACCGCGCTATCAAAAGCGCGCGAAAGAGTTTCAGTTATGTATGTGCCTACCTTATCCACTGATACTGCGTACCAATGATGCTCCGTCCGGGTCATTGCCCTCCGCGTTCGTTAAGTTTGAATGGAGTTTTAGTTTTTTTTTAAGTAGGATTTTTTTTAATATTTTTTTGTGTTCCTTTATCGTTACTCAAACACCCCCTAAGCTATGGCATGCAATCAAATTAACACCCTGTATATGACGGAAAGAATAACATTGTTTTACAAACTTGTTTTTTCTGACACCTTTGACACCTTTAGCCGATTATTTTTGACATAGCTGCAATAAGTGTTGGTAAGCGTAGAAAAATAACCGAAAAAAAAAGACCATAGATTAATTTATTCTGTAATTTAACCTATCACCTTTAGGATTGATTTATTTGTGATGTTTCGGTTTTTTTCCACGTAGGTATTCTTTCTATAACAAAAACTAAATTTCGCCAAAATCGGTAACTGCGGTTGAACGAATAAGCAACTAACCCAACCGTACAAAGCCGTGTATTGACTGCAGAGCCTCTTTATATAAGAGGTAGTGCAGACGAGCGCTTTTTATCGGTCACGTTTCTTTTACGCTACAAGTGATTTGGTGACGGACCACCTAACAAAAAACAAAAAAACCGGCCAAGTGCGAGTCGGACTCGTGCCGTAAGGGTTCCGTACCTATCAACCATATGATATACAAAAAGCTTTTGCTCTTTGATTTTAAAAACTCCGTGACCATCCAACTTGACCCCTCTTTTATAGAAAAGTTATTTAAACGGGAGCTCACCTTAATTGGTTACTATTAGTTGTAAGAAAAAATTAAATATTTAATGATTTTAGACTTTTGCGTTTATTTGTACTGTGAGAACTAGCTTCTTGCCAAATTTCATAATTTTAGGTCAACGGGAAGTACCCTGTAGGTTTTGCTTTTTTGCATAAATGTTTGAAGATGAGGACACAAAAAGCCAAATCTTTTGATTGCGTCGTTGTAAAACTTTGAAATTTTCAGATCTCGTGTAGTTTATGGACCTTAATGTTCGTTATCAATTTCAACCTGATACCTCTTCTCGTTCGTGAGAAAAAGGGTCTTGACAGACAGACAGACAGACGGACAACAAAGTGATCCTATAAGGGTTCCGTTTTTTTATTTCGAGGTACAGAACCCTAAAAACCCGACTGCGTTTCAGAGATAAAGAAAACAAGTTCTGGGATATAAAGGATTTTAAATTTTATAAGTTACCTACTAGCTTTTGCCCATCACTTCGTCCGTATGTTCAATGATTGTAAAAATCAAAACGAAATGGGAATAAATATAGCGAAAAAACACGAGCGTTTAAGTCACTATTAGCTATCAAACATAAATAGTTTCATTAATTTAGTTTATGCGTCTGTGATTTGGATTCAGGGGCATCAAAATAGCATAGCGGGATATTTTTTTATAAATATCTTCAATACACAGATGAAATCAATTTACAATTTTAAAATAGTACAGATTACAGAGGACGGAAATACGTTTTGTGGTGGTGCACATAATTATCTTCGTCCTCACTTGCAATATTTTATAGTAACCAAGTCCTTTAGATCTAAGAGCTTGTTTTCCTGTTTGCTTTTTTAAAATATTTTTGCGCCTATGTTCCGTATTAGGGAAAGTTGTATTATTTTTAAAGTCCAGTAACATACACCAGTTAATTAATAAGCATCTTATATTCGCGCCAACGACTTTTAAACCAATTATAAGCGTTCGTCTGCGCTACCCCTGATGCCACATACAATATCTATAAACAGTCCTCAATGGACCTAGTATTGTATAGCGATCGATCAACACAGTCGAGTTAGTTGGCATTTGGAACCAAATGATTTCAACCGCTCGGGCGTTTTCGGACCAAATTCTTCGAAAATAATAATGATCAAATCACCGTGTGCATGAAAGACACCGGACCTCCTTGCTTCGCTTGCAATAGATACCTTGTTAATTTATTTAACTATGGGATGACATCTGCCAACATGTCCTAAATTTGTATGTCAAATCATCAATTATCACTAGCAAATATTCAAAATAACCCGTCAATTCCATAGAACGACGCCTTCAGTACCTTGTGACGAATTATTTCTTTAAACCTCCTTCTAATTATCCTTATTTTTCTGTGGTGTACAGCGTACAAACAAGAGTTGACACATTGGACTTAGTATCATTGTCATTTTAATAGCTGTAGGAGCTATTGTTGCTCTGCGAGGGTCATGCTTAACCTGCTCCTATACTTATTTATTTTTTTACTTATTAATTTTATTTTATATATTTATTTTTCAAATGACTTGGCATACTAAAGACGTTGTCGTTCTAACTAGTAAAAAAACAATGCGCAATTTTGGTTGTTTGTTATTTCCTTTAAGTGTATCTAATAAAATACTGTTTGCTTAACAATCGTCACAGGATCGAATTCAGGATGTTCTAAATAAAGGCTAGGTTAAAAGTACCCTAAACCGATGAGCATGTATGAAAAGATTGATGGAAGTACAAGACACGAGGATTGTATGACAAGATCGTAACAGGTTGAGGACTGCGGTCTCTGCCTACCCCGACTTGTATATAAGTAGTTTTCACAAGTTTCTCTGGAAAAACTAAAAATCTGACTAATACTGTACAAAAAGTAGCCCTGTAGCACGTGAAGCAATTATTTTAAGATAAGATAAGATGAGATGAGATGAGATGAGATGAGATGAGATGAGATAAGATGATTTATTGCTTTCCACATGGTCATTCAAGGTGTTATCATATATACATAGTTACACATGTAGACCCAGAAGGGCACAACAATTATTATTACTAAGTTACTATAACTATATTATTATAATTTTAATTAAATCAGAAATTAATTATCAGAAATGGAACGTGGCAATAACAATGAATATAATTTAAATATTAGAAAAAAGTATTTTTAAACATTAGAAATTAAAATTTTAATGGAACATTATGGAAGATCAAGTTTATTTCTCGCATGTTTGAGAAAAGTGATTCCGTTTCCTGGATAGATTGACATCTTTTAGGGTTATTATATACCCTTTTTGTTACACCTTGACCTTGTTACTACAGTGGGCCATCGGCCTCTCTAAATATTTATAGAGGGTATTTGGCACCAGAGGGTATTTGGCCCGTGGCCCCAAATACCTTTGAGGGCTAAAATCTAACCATCACACAAACCAACCCTAATAATCGATCAAGGTTTGGTCAAAGGGTAGTTTTCGCTTCACTTATCTTGAAACTGTATAGAGTTGTAACAATGATTCTAAGTAAATTCTTTGAAGCGATATTGAGCTCTTGACTTGTCGCAATTTTCATGATTTTAGAAACTAAGCAACTTAGTGCACTGGTTTTTATACAGAGCGACTGCAATCTGAACTTAGTTACAATCCTAAATTTGGCTTTATAAAACCAACATGGCTTTAATTTATTTCAAGCCTCTAAATGATCTCTTACTTAGTACTCGAGTTTTATACTTGTAGTAGGTTTCAACAATGGCCGGTGGTCAGGGTGGGAGTAAGCTGAGACGCTGATAGGGCAGTGCACCACAGAACAGTATTCTATCCTTTTGTTTTCTTTGTAATAAAACGAGAGGGTAGACGCGTTCTGGGTGCCTACTCTCAATTTTCAATATATCGATACGATACAGTCGAATTTATAACTTCGTTCACTGACAATAGAGTAGATTATTGGTTGGATAAATTGTCATATTGACAATGATTAGCATCCAACCAATATCCTACTCTATCGTCAAGGGACGGAGTTTTGAATTTGCATGTTTCGAATAGTATCGCATCGGTATATCGAAATTTGAGAGTAGACACCCCAACCTGCGCTGTGCCACAGCTTACGCCCACTTTTACTTTCGTGATCAGAAAGAAAAAGCAACCAAAGCACTTCTATTGTGAATTATAGCTCTAAAAGGTATTTTTAAAAGCTTTTATTTATTTCCATCTGTCTGTAATCAAATCTTGCAAGTTGAATTTTAGGCACTTCCCGGTTTTCAATAAATTTTGCAAGCGTAGGTATGTAAATTTGCCTGAAAAATGTCCAGCAGGGGACGTCTTTCGGCTAATATGATGATGATGTAAATCGGATGACAATGCAATGTTATGAAATAATTAAGCTGATCTAATGATAGAAAGGAAAGGTGGCCATAATAACTTTGATAAAACGACACAACCTCATGGAGTTTGGGCTCGTATGATTCGTCTTGTCAAGTACAATTACTAAATGGCATCCAGAGGCTCATGATGGAGCTAGAAAGGGGCCATAAAAAAACAAACTCCAGACAGGACGACACATACACGGTAGGTTATGTTAGCTTCCCTTGTGACCAATCGCAGACAGAAATAGGGGACCCGCACAGTGGGTCCCCGTCGATCTAACCTACAGTCAAGAGGATTTTAATGGAGCTTTAATGGAGGATGGGAACTCTTTGCTGCTGTTTACTGGTAGGTTCTTCTTCTTCTCTCGCGTCGATGGCAACACTTACCTTTTCTGGACCAGTATTCAGCAACGCAGATAGCATATGACCTGGTTTTATAAAGATCCTTTAGCGATCACGATTTAGAACACGATGCGCGTGCTGTGAGGTGGGCCATAGTTTGTGGTATCATACCGCTGTCGCAGATGTTCTCACCTACCTCGTTGTGGATCAAAAATCCTTGACAAAACCTAAAGAAATTGAGTTGATAAGTCGTTACCATGTTTCAGTTCAGATTAGCGCCATCTTGGTTTAGATTCTGAACTATTATTAAAAATAATGTTCAGGCGTTAACAGGTTGTCTTTGCATAGTAGGTTAAAGTAAATGTTAAAAATGTAGGTCTCATTTTGTCTTTCATCCATCGTCATAAAAAATGTTCCTGAAGCTCATCCGAAGTGGAACAATGCACCAAAGCAAAGTTTCGAATACAACACACGACACAACGCTTTCATAAAGCTCCCATAGAGCTAAGAAGATTTTGACTTGTACCTAGTCGTGTAAGGGACGGTGTACCGAAAACTGAAATGACGTGCTCAGTCAACGAAACTAAACAACTTACCCAAATAAATATTTTTGGGAAACGGAAAAATATTTTGACCTCTTCATGCAAACTGTTCGATCAGAGTCAGCAATTTGTAAGTTAAATATTTTTTACATTTCCCAAAAATGATTTTTTGGGAAAGATGTTCGGTTTCATTGACTGAGCACGCCCTTTCAGTTTTCGGTACACCGTCCCTTACATCCTTTAAAAAGTATCCGGCTCCACAGTTCGGTGTGATAAAAATTGGTTGTAAAATCATGTACCAAATTTTTTTTTATTATGTATGTACTATGCCTTTCAAATAAGAATAGGACTGCACCTAATAGATTTGCGGCCGCAATCGTATGAAGTAGTAGCTGTTAACCAAGTGTCAAACTCACTTCACTCTGTTTAGATTTAGTTTTGCACAACCACTGGGAACCACTGTGAAGTTAGCCATGGACTCTCCTGAGTTGAAACACATAAGATGTAGTTTTGTCAAACTTATGACGTCATGTTTAACATAAGAAGTAAAGAATAGATTAAATTTTAACTGGCGTAATATTTTAAGAGAAGGATGGTGAATTTTTATATAAATCTTCATGAAAAAATTTACGGACGTGGGAAAATTTTCGGCCTCCCATACTAAATGCGCGCTCGGATAGGCTCACTTTGTATGGGAAGTCGAAAACTTTTTTCCGTTTCCGGATCCATGTTCCTTGGGGAAAGTTGTTCATTCTTATGGTCTGAACTCACCCTAAAAATTTGTCGAATGATTTCGATTTCACCCTGTAGTTATTTTTAAATTTCCCGCGGTTTTGTATGGACAGCTTTCGATGGCCAGACCTACCGTTGACATCTGATACTTACCAAATGCAAGAGCAGGCGAATTTTATTATGAGCCAATTCTATTTAGACTCAGATCTATGCACACATGGATTAGTGTCGCGTCTCATATCTGTCGCTCTGAGATATATAACTTCGATATAGCGATCTATCTACGTATACAGAGCAAAATTACAAACATTCCACAAACATTTCGGTAGGAGTGGTTGCTCGTATTTTCTGTTCACGCAAGGGTGCCATGACGGTCGTGTCGTGCCATTTGGGTACTACGAGATTCGTTTGTTAAGTTAGGCGGACCATAATTGTCCTGATCGTTGGCCTAGTCTTATTTTATTTCTAGAGTGTAGGCAATCTAACATAAAATATTTGACGAGGGTATTTTGTGAGTGTCTGCTAGGACAAAGTGACTGCCTTCAGTTATTTGAAACATCTTCTTTTACTGTCATTGGACTAGGTAGGTCAACCATGGAACGAGTTTGCCCGGACGAAATCTATTCACTCGCGACTTGGGTAGATTCGGGTTGTATGAACTTGGGAACTCAGACGCAGGCAGAGAATTCTACCCTTAGTTGTGCGCATTTGAAAATCCGGCCAAGTGCGTGTCGGGCCACGCGCAGTATAGGGTTCCACAGATTGTTTAGGATTTTTAGGATAAAAAAAATATTTTAAGATTTTATTCTACCACTTTGCTGGCGTATAAATGAAATGTAAGTTGAAATGTATATACTTACTAAATTACAACTTTCTAGTAGAAAAGGTCTCCGAGCTCGTTTTGTTCTATGTTCCTTATGGAAATTTGTTCAGTTTTATGGTCAGATTCACATGCTTAGGGTTTATTTATCATTTTTGTGTGATAAAACTTAAAATAATATACTTTATCTATCATAATTCCAAAATAAGCGTTTCTATTACGTAGTTTTATCGGAAAAGCTATCAACGGGTGTATTGGCTTCGGAATTCAATATGTGTAAACCCAAATCCAATGAAGTATGAATGGACGAACACAAGTGATTTATTTCTATACCAGTTACTTTCATTCTAGTGCTAGATATATGGCTTCGCTCGCATGTGATTTCTTTTCTTACTGGAATTACGTACTTTATGAGAAACGATTAAGTGATAAAAAAGACAGAATAGGTGTGCACTCTAGAAAATTTGAACCCCTAAACCCTCTATTCCAGCGTTTCTTAACCTTTTTAGTCCATGGACCCCTGGGAACTCAAACACAACTTCAGGGACCCCCTTAGTAAAAAAACAATAAATCAGACCATTTATTTTAAGTTCTACAAATTCAACAAAAATTACGTTAATGTCAAAGTTAATGCTGCTTTTATGCAGCCAAGTTAGTGATATATGGGTTGATGTTACTACTGTTGTATTTTCAGATTGGATTCCACTTATAACCTCTTACATTTATTTTTTATGTATTGTTAAATGGGACTTCGGAGCCCCATACATAAAAAAACGGAACCCTTATAGGATCACTTTGTTGTCCGTCTGTCTGTCTGTCAAGACCCTTTTTCTCACGAACGAGAGGAGGTATCAGCTTGAAGTTGATAACGAATATTAAGGTCCATGAACCACACAAGATCTGAAAATTTAAATTTTTTACAAAGACGCAATCAAAAGATATGGCTTTTTATGTCCTCATCTCCATACATTTATGCAAAAAAGCAAAACCTACAGGGTACTTCCCGTAGACCTAAAATTATGAAATTTGGCAAGAAGCTAGGCCTCACAGTACAAATAAAGGGAAGAGTCTAAAAGCATTAAATATTTCAATTTTTCTCTCAACTAATAGTAACCAATTAAGGTGAGCTCCCGTTTCAAGAAGTATTCTATAAAAGAGGGGTCAAGTTGGATGGTCGCGGAGTTTTTAAAATCAAAGAGCAAAAGCTTTTAGTATTTCATATGGTAGATAGGTACGGAATCCTTAGGGTGCGAGTCCGACTCGCACTTGGCCGGTTGTTTTTTTCAGTCAAATATACTCTGGTTCGTCTGGTTCGTGGTGGTTTGTCTGGTTCTATGGCTGCAAAATGTGTTGGTAAGCTTTGGCATTAACTCGTGAAATGGATTATAGGTATATATTTTGGCAGATCATAAACCTAACACCAGGTTAATAGGGCTGTAAAATAAATGGGACTGCATTGCACCTTGTAATAGTTACTCTAGCGATAAATCGTATAGTAATAGCATAATACCAGGCCACTCAGAAAGTATTGCGAAAAATAGTTTTTATATATGGGAGACTGGCCGGTCAGAATCTTTTTCGAAAATATGATTACTTGTAAGTAAAAATATGTGTGTTCCATTTTCAAAATTTCCCTCCACATTTTTTGCGAGCCAATTCAAAGTATCGTGTCTTACTGAAAAATGGATCTGCGCCGGGAACATTTTAGAGCTATGATTTTTTACGATTTCAAGTGTCGCCTGAAACCGGATGAATCGTTCGATAGACTTCAAATGGCATTTATGGATGAAGGCCCCTCCAAGGCAACCGTGTATCGTTGGTATAACGAATTTAGGCGCGGTCGACCAACCTTGGGGGATGAAGAAAGAAGCGGTCGCCCTTTGACGGCTATTACGGAAGAAAACGTGCTAGCAGTGAAAAATTTAATCCAAGATAATAGGCGAATTACATATCAGGAGATTCAGCACATATTAAAGATTGGATCGGGAAGCGTTCACGAGATTCTACACGGGCATCTTCGCGTGAGGAGGATAGTATCGCGCTGGGTGCCGCACTACCTCACCGACGCTCAGAAGCAGGCCCGGGTGGAATGGTGCCGTGATATGCTGAACAAATTTGAAGCAGGCTCGTCTCGGCGTGTTTACGACATCGTAACAGGTGATGAGTCCTGGATTTATCAATACGATCCAGAAACCAAGCGCCAGTCGACAGTTTGGGTGTTTCAAAATGAACCAACGCCTACCAAAGTGAAGCGATCTCGAAGCGGGGGGAAGATTTTGATCGCCAGCTTTTTTAATTTGACTGGCCACTTGGCCTCAATTCCCTTACGAGATCAAAGAAGCATCAACGCTGAATGGTATACTACCAAATGTTTACCAGAAGTTTTTTCTGTTGTGAGCAACAAGCGACCAAACACAGGGCTCCGCGGACTACTGCTCCACCACGACAATGCGCCTGCACACACCGCGCTCAAAACGAGGGACTTCCTGGACAGCACACCAGTCAAACTCCTGGGTCACCCTCCTTACAGCCCTGATCTAGCACCGTGTGACTTCTTTTTATTTCCAAAAATAAAAAATCAGCTCAAGGGGATACAATTTTCGTCGCCGGAAGATGCGCTGGCTGCGTTCGAGCAGGCTGTAAACGAGGTGTCTACGGCGGACTGGAAAAAGTGTTTTGAAAACTGGTTCAGACGCATGAATCTTTGTATAGAGGCTGGTGGAGAGTACTTTGAAAAGATTTAATAAAAATATATGTACCTGTAGAACAATTTTTTTTAGTGTCGCAAATATTTCTGAGTGTCCCACGTATACTTATCATAAAGTGAATTCCAGAAGAAGAACCATATTTCTCTTCAAGTCAAGTTCCAACTTAGATTGGTGGTTTCCGCACTTATTCCTAGGTTATGGACCAAGGGAAATGCAGATTCAGATACAGAATTATTTATTTTATGTAGATTCTTCTTCGTGTCAGCGAACGTTCGAAGACAAAATTCTCTAAAAAGGGTTGATGAAATTAGAGGAAGCGAGGGAAGTATGACAAGATCGTAGCAAGTGGAGGGTTGTAATAATAATAAATTTATTTATCAATCAATCAAATCGAGCATGTATGAAAGGGTTTATGAAATTAGAGGAAGCGAGGGAAGTATGACAAGATCGTAGCAAGTGGAGGGTAATAATAATAATAATAATAAATGTATTTATCAATCAATCAAATCGAGCGTGTGTGAAAGAGTTGATGAAATTAGAGGAAGCGAGGGAAGTATGACAAGATCGTAGCAAGTGGAGGGTTGTAATAATAATAATAATAATAAATTTATTTATCAATCAATCAAATCGAGCGTGTATGAAAGGGTTGATGAAATTAGAGGAAGCGAGGGAAGTATGACAAGATCGTAGCAAGTGGAGGGTTGTAATAATAATATTAATAAATTTATTTATCAATCAATAAAATCAAGCGTGTATGAAAGGGTTGATAAAATTAGAGGAAGCGAGGGAAGTATGACAAGATCGTAGCAAGTGGAGGGTTGTAATAATAATAATAATAAATTTATTTATCAATCAATCAAATCGAGCGTGTATGAAAGGGTTGATGAAATTAGAGGAAGCGAGGGAAGAATGACAAGATCGTAGCAAGTGGAGGGTTGTAATAATAATATTAATAAATTTATTTATCAATCAATCAAATCGAGCGTGTATGAAAAGGTTGATGAAATTAGAGGAAGCGAGAACGAACGTGTATGAAAGGGTTGATGAAATTAGAGGAAGCGAGGGAAGTATGACAAGATCGTAGCAAGTGGAGGGTTGTAATAATAATAATAAATTTATTTATCAATCAATCAAATCAAGCGTGTATGAAAGAGTTGATGAAATTAGAGGAAGCGAGGGAAGTATGACAAGATCGTAGCAAGTGGAGGGTTGTAATAATAATAAAAATAAATTTATTTATCAATCAATCAAATCGAGCGTGTATGAAAGGGTTCATGAAATTAGAGGAAGCGAGGGAAGTATGACAAGATCGTATTAAGTGGAGGGTTGTAATAATAATAATAATAATAAATTTATTTATCAATCAATCAAATCAAGCGTGTATGAAAGGGTTGATAAAATTAGAGGAAGCGAGGGAAGTATGACAAGATCGTAGCAAGTGGAGGGTTGTAATAATAATAATAATAAATTTATTTATCAATCAATCAAATCGAGAGTTTATGAAAGGGTTGATGAAATTAGAGGAAGCGAGGGAAGTATGACAATATCGTAGCAAGTGGAGGGTTGTAATAATAATATTAATAAATTTATTTATCAATCAATCAAATCGAGCGTGTATGAAAAGGTTGATGAAATTAGAGGAAGCGAGAACGAACGTGTATGAAAGGGTTGATGAAATTAGAGGAAGCGAGGGAAGTATGACAAGATCGTAGCAAGTGGAGGGTTGTAATAATAATAATAAATTTATTTATCAATCAATCAAATCGAGCGTGTATGAAAGGGTTGATGAAATTAGAGGAAGCGAGGGAAGTATGACAAGATCGTAGCAAGTGGAGGGTTGTAATAATAATATTAATAAATTTATTTATCAATCAATCAAATCGAGCGTGTATGAAAAGGTTGATGAAATTAGAGGAAGCGAGAACAAGCGTGTATGAAAGGGTTGATGAAATTAGAGGAAGCGAGGGAAGTATGACAAGATCGTAGCAAGTGGAGGGTTGTAATAATAATATTAATAATAAATTTATTTATCAATCAATCAAATATTGTTAGATGTACAAAAATAGAACATTATGAATATGTCGTGATTAGACATTGGCGATAGTCTTAGATGACTGTAAAGGCTTACTCTTCGATTACAATCACTCATCATCTTAGCCAACACATCGCGTCTTATCTCATTGTAGTCAGACTTGCGTATTTCTCCTGATGATTCATATCAGCCCCACACTATGATCTAATTTCCAGCTCAAGTCAGGGCCCAAGTTACTTGCTCGGCTGCCGTTTGTAGACTGACTCTCGGTTAGAGAGTAGTATGTTCCTTGAGACTGACCCAAAATTGATGCAATGGCGGGGCGCGGACTCACAGTCACACCACTCTGAAGTTTGTTGCCTTTGAAATAATTGCTCGTCAGTACAAGAACCGTACTCATGACCCGGAAGTATATATAAATATTACAAATTAATTGATTAAATCCTGGTCTTATTTAACTATTGGCGAAAACTCCCACACTAGGCAAGGCTTGTCCTGTGGGAGCTTTTAATCAGTTACATTATATACTTTGCTCAGGAATATTAACAATAACATGACTGGAAGGAGGTGACTTATAAAAAGAGATTACGTAATCGTTTTGTTAGTAACCGAGGAAAAGCAAACTATAGTTTAGACGCGAAATTTAAAGCCGCAACAATCAAGGTACCATTGTATATTTCTAATGTGAGTAGAGAGACTAACAAGCAAGACATTGTTGAATATATACAACGTAAAACTAATGTTGCAGTAACTTTAGAAAAAATCGTGGCAAAAATAGATAGAGGTTACGATTCATACCTGTTTTATGCAGACAGCTTTAGGGTTCCTTTATTTCTCAATGATGAGATGTGGCCTGAAGGGATTCGTTTTAGAAAATTTGTAGTATTTAACAAAGGCAGGGTCAGCTCTGATAATAGGAATGAATTAAAATAATATTAATGGACAATATTAATTTTGAAAATAATAATAATAATATTTTTGTGTCATTCAATTGTAAGGGCTTTAAAAGGTCTGTTCAGTTAGTGAGAAATTTGTGCGCAACAGCAGATGTAGTGGCTCTCCAGGAGACTTGGTTGCTCTCACACGATCTTCCAATGATAGGTACAGTAAGTGATATGTTTGAATACACCTGTAAGACAGCCGTTGATTTAACAGAGGGTATTCTGAGAGGGCGTCCTTATGGCGGAGTAGCCTTACTGTGGCGTAAGGGTGTGTTTGACTCGGTTTCCGTGATCGACTGCTGTAGTTCCAGGTTAACAGCTATTAAGACAACCATAGGTGACAAATCTCTGATTATTTTTTCCGTATATATGCCTACAGATGTACCTAATAATAGCGTAGAATTCATCAACTGTTTAGGCGAAATTGATGCTATTGTGCAAAATAATGATGTCGAAACAATATTTATGTTGGGAGACTTTAATGCCCATCCTTGCCAACCCTTCTGGTTAGAATTACATCATTACTGTTATGAAAGAAAATGGCTGTGTGCTGACACGGAGTTTCTGGGGCTTTCTTCGGGTACTATTACTTTTGTTAGTGATATAGATGGAAGCAGGAGGTGGTTAGATCACTGCGTTGTTACGCAATCGGCGTGGAACGCTATCGTAAATGTCAGTGTTGATAGTGATGTGCATTGGTCTGACCACTTCCCGCTTATCATAGAGTGCAGGCTGGATGCGTTAGCGTCAAAATTAAGTCCTGAAATAGTTTATAACAATAAGTGTAATAAGGTATTATGGAATACGCGGTCAAACTTGCAAATGGATCGCTACCGTGACATGTGTAATAAGTATCTAAGAGACTTAGATTTCCCTGAAATGTTCTCGGTATGTGCTTATGGGATGTGTCACGATGTAAATCACAGGCATAAGCTAGATGATATGTATAATCAAATTGTGTCTATCCTAAGTAAAGCTTCCGCGGAAACATATGAAGGCCCCAGCTGTAATGGAAGGCGTGTAACTGGGTGGAATAAATATGTTAGTTCAGCTTACGGGGAAGCTCGAATTAAGTTTCAGACCTGGTTACTTTATAACAAACCAAGTAGTGGAAGAGTTTGGGACGACATGCGTGAGAGCCGAAAAGTTTTTAAAAGTAGATTGAGGTGGTGTCAAAATAATCAAGATCAGATTAAGATGGACATCATCGCTTCTCACCGGTCGACCAAAAACTTCAATAAATTTTGGAAAGCTACCAATAGGCTGAACATTAAGTCGGGCCGTCCAGTTAGTGTAGGTGAGTGTAGTGATCCTAATGACATTGCCAACTTGTTCAAAGACCACTTTAAGGTGTCCTCACCTCTGGGTCCCGCGCGTCAGATGGTCGATACAGAGAATACCATACAGACACACGAGCCTTTGCGATTCTCAGCAAAAGAAGTTGCTACTGCAATACGAAAGATGAGTAGAGGGAAATCGCCTGGCCACGATGGCCTAAGTATCGAGCATCTGAAGTGCGCGGGGGTCCACCTTCCTAGAGTGCTGGCAATGTTTTACTCTTTATGTGTATCTCATTCCTATTTACCAGCTGACATGATGAGAACCGTGGTCACACCCTTGGTGAAAAACAAAACTGGTGATGTCTCTGATAAAGCCAATTATAGGCCTATATCTTTGGCTACTGTATTAGCAAAGGTATTGGACAGTCTGCTTGATAAAAATCTAGACCAATACTTAAATATACACGATGCGCAATTCGGTTTTCGGCCGGACTTGTCTACAGAAAGCGCTATATTGTGTCTCAAGCAGGCTGTCCAATACTACACCAGTAGAGACACTCCGGTGTATGCCTGTTTCCTGGATCTATCAAAAGCCTTTGATTTAGTGTCTTATGATATCTTATGGAAGAAGCTTCAGGAGACAGGTATACAGCCGGAGATACTCTCCCTATGGAGATACTGGTATGCTAACCAAGAAAATAGTGTCAGGTGGGGTAACACTATGTCTGATACATACAGGTTGGAGTGCGGGGTGAGGCAGGGGGGGATAACCTCGCCGAAGCTCTTCAACCTGTATGTGAATGAGCTAATCGTGAGACTCAGCAGCAAACCAGTCGGTTGTTCTATAGACGGAGTGTGTATCAATAATATAAGTTACGCAGACGATATGGTGCTGCTGGGTCCTACGGCTGGCTCTATCAGGGCTTTATTGCAAACGTGTGAGGACTACGCAACATCTCACGGCCTCGTGTATAACGCCAAGAAATCAGAATTCATGGTCTTTGGGGTCCGCGGCAAGGTAATGGCATATGAGCCGATCTTAGAACTCTGCGGTGTACCTCTGAAAAGAGTACAACTTTTTAAATATTTAGGCCATTACATTGCGGAGGATCTCAAGGACCATGCCGATATTGAACGCGAACGCAGAGCGTTAGCGGCGCGGTGTAATATGCTGGCCCATAGGTTCGCTCGTTGTAGTAACGAGGCGAAAATAACTTTATTTAAAGCTTATTGCCAGACGTTTTACACGAGTGCCCTATGGACCAGCTACACGAAAAAGACTCTGGATGTACTAAGGGTGCAGTATAATAATGGTTTTAGGATACTGTTGAGGCTGCCGCGTTTTTGTAGTGCGTCTGGGATGTTTGCGGAGGCTAGAACAGATGATTTTCATGCTGTTCTAAGGAAAAGAACCGCATCACTACTACAAAGAACACGTAGCAGTTCCAACAGTATCCTAAAAATGTTGAGTGCAAAATTGGCTGAGCCTATGCTTAGGCACTTTGTTAGTCTCCTGGTCAGACAGGAGCGACTTAGTAAGTAAGTAGTAGGTTAAGTAGTGTGATTATTTGTTACTAACGTAGTTTAAGTTGTGTGTATTTACTAACAATGTGGACTGTGATTGTCTGAATAAATAAACTTTATTATTACAATATATTAAACTAATAGCGAAATTGAACTAACTCTGCCTACTCCGAAGGAAAAGAGGCGTGATGTTATGTATCCATTGCTTTGACCATTGTGCGTTGGCTAAAGTGGTCGTCAGTTTACCCGCAATAAATCTTGTCAGAACTTACAGAATTTCTCTTTAAATGCACAAACCCCGGAAAACTTTTTGTTAGGTTCAGAATATGCAACTAAACAATTTTCCCAAAAAGACCTATGTTTCTGATCTGTATGAAAAAAAACCGGTCAAGTGCGAGTCGGACTCGCGCGCCGAGGGTTCCGATATACCTATAGTATTTTTGGAAGCAATAAAGTCCATTTTCAGGACCGCAAAACTAAATTTGTTTGTAAAGGTTTTTTGCAGATTTCTGATAAACGGTGCATCTTAGAAAGATCGCTTTATTTTTTCTGTAAAGTTTACATAAACCTCTGTCAACTGTAATTAATTCTGATTTTTCCTTACTCAAACTTCGGAGATAAGGGGGGGGAATGGTACATTTTTTGACATTTTTCATCATAACTTAAAAACTAAGAAACGTTAAAAAAATACAAAAATATATTTTAAAATGTACAAGTAAAGCCCTTTCATATGATACCCCACTCGACCTAGTAGCGACAATTTGAAATTTGCCCCCACCTATTTTGGCCCCCTTTACATTAATAATCATACTTTTTTCAAAAAAAGTTCATGTGCAATTAAGTTGAGCAACTACTTATATTCTAAAACTATTCCAAATTTCAGTTCGATAGCATAAGTGGTTGCTGAGATATAGAGGTGTGACAGACAGACGGACAGACAGACAGACAGAGCGGCACCATAAGGTTTCCATTTTTTTTACCATTGGAATAGCTTTTGGTCCTTCTATATAAATCCTTGTTCAAACTTTTGTATGGCAAAACAAAAACATCTCATAATTAGACTAATATTTATTTGGGTTTGTACAGACTGGTGTTTTGAGTAACATCATTAAATATGACTAAAGAGCTAGAGTCCAAACATCAGCCGGTATACTCCTACCTTCAGAGAAAAATATAACCCTCATGTTTTGGGGCAGTCGGGTAAAACATTCACATTTTTAATACATTTCGTGACAAATTTATGTCATTTATTTTCTCCTTGATCTTCTACAGAATTCTCTGCTTGCTCAATTTTTCTTATGAATATAACAGGATAATATTTGTTACCACCGTGAGAAGGACATCTTTATGCCTTGTTGTCCCTTCATTTAAGTCATACTCGTCAAATTTTCCGTTTTTAAGACGTTTTAACCTTATTTGGTTAGGGCGACTGCCACCTCACCTTCACAAACTAGAAGGTAAACTCTAGTATGCCTAAAATTAAAATAGGCCCCAACCAGATCCAAATAGTTTCTTTAGGTCAGGAAGGATGCATAGGCTCATTAAAATAAATTACTGAAGTTAATTACATTATTGTGTACTGTTGCTTTGGTTCAGCCTAGTGGCTAACATGAATGTTAAGCCGCTATAATCTGACTTGGTTTAAGGTAAAGTTTTATTTAGGCGGATTCCAACGTAGCCAGGATTAACGACTTCACGTGCCTTTCAAAGCAGGGCAGGTCAAAAGGTGTGCCATCGTTTGCGGAGAGAAGCCACACAGACAAGCAGGATCTGCGCCAAAGCCCCACTTGAACATGTTTTCGTTACTCCGACCGACTTGGGTCCAGAGGCTGTTTAATGACTTCCAAGTCGGCCAGGGCAGATGGTGTCCAAATTTGAGTCCATCATTGTATGGAAATGTACGGCGGGAAAACTACCGAGCTGTTTTTATCTTTTGCTTTTCAATGTAGATTATTGTAAAGAATTAGTAACGAAATAGCTACTACTCGTACTATGCCACGAGTGATAATTCTTGAAAAGTAGTACGAAAACATGTCTTAAAATATGACACATTACTCGGGCCATTAAATTGAACAACTTTTTCAAATTGTTTGGTCATCCGGTACAAAACTCTCAAATTATGGCGCAAGGTTTGTATGGAAAAGTAAAAAAGAATCTCGTTTTTCGACCTTATGTTTGTGTAAGAAAAGTTGTTCAGTTTTATGGTGTGACTTTGGTGCGAGTACCATTTTCGTAATGACCGAAACAATATTTTATGTTTCTATACTACGAAATAGGATACAGTGTACTAATAAGCAGTTAGCTTAACTATCCTACAGTAGAACGTTAAACCTCATAATAAACGTGGCTATTATGACACTACACTGCAGAGTAATGCAGAGTACTTATATAATCACTTTTTTCGTTACCAACACATTTTGCAATCATGACACTAAAACCCGATTATATTTGACGGAAAGAATAACATTGTTTTACAAACTTGATTTTTCTGACAGCTTTAGCCGATTGCTTTTATTTTCACATAGCTACGAAATGTGTTGGTAAGCGTTGCAATAAACGAATACAATTTATCATAAGCATCGAATCATAAGTAGGTACATTCAAAAGAGATGTTTAGATTACTATGGGACACCGGCCATGTCTTTGAACAGTATCAGTTTCAAATTAACTACTAGAAGGCCTTTATGTTGTTATGTATTTTTTTTTTATATTCAAACGCAGCCTTGATGCCTATTTGTATTCGTAGCAGATATTGCCTTTAGACCTGTGTCATTTACCGTTATGCATATTTGAAAATTATGACGAAAAAAAACATCGCAATTCGTGAAATGTGTCATTTATTCAATTTAGACATAAAATTTATTTTAATACTTTAACATGTAGTAGAAGATTTCATAAGTACATTAATAAAAAACGTGATTTTTCCCATGTTCTTAAAATACAAAGTACTCAAAATACAATCGTAAATGTGGAAATGTGTAGGGAAAATAAAAACAGTTCGCGATCTTTCAATAAAATCAATATTAGCAAGGTCACAAAATTGGTAATTAGGGTGAAAAGGTCCAGTCAAAGTTTCATGGGCATGCGTACTTTGTTGATTTTATTACTTGGGTTCGAAACCTTTTTATTTATCAGATATGTTTCTTCGTAAAGTTGTTTAGTTTTGGTGACTAAGCATGTTATTACTTGTGCGTCTTTGATCATCCCTGACCTCTACCTTGTATGTATAGTCTGACCGCAACCGCTGTACCGCGCTTTAGGTATGCGCGGGGAGGTGGGGGAGTGGGAAGGATAGAGCAAGCTGCAAGAACGAGTTGCCACCGCCGCTGTGAGCGATGAAGAGCTATGGCCCCTCCATCTCGCCGGGAGCAGCGGTCCAGCGGTTGCGGTCTGACTATTTTTTAAATTTTCACGGCTATGTTACAAATTAAATTACTTATATAAAAAATATTGCATACTATTTACAAAATCTTACAGTGCTTAAGAAGACAATTTCAACATTTATTTAAATAGTTTGATTTTGAATACAGGTGGCAACGGTTCCAAAGAATTCATGATTTTTTTTTGGACTTTTTAATAAAAAAAATGTGAGTGGAGTTTTTGTGCGAGACCATTCTTTAAGTCCATTTTGACCCACACTTCTTTGGAAAAGCAGTGTTTTGAGGGATCATTATAATACTTTTTTTACAGCCAATTATTACCTATTTTATTTACTTACAACCATTTTCTTAGAATAAAAAAGAACAGGTTCGAGAATACTTAAACATGTTACTTAACTTTTAAAATCTTATAAAAAATACTTTGGTCTGTAATCCTAGAATGTAAGAATATAATCCTATATGCGCACAGGCAACTTATGACTCCGCAACAGTTTTAACGTACAATCTACGAATTAGCGTACTGTCTACGACAAATGAGCGAGCGTGTTGTGATGCGACAGCAAGGAAACAGCTTTGCCTACCTATCCGTGACCAAGCCTGTGACCAAGCCTGTGACCAAGCCTGTGACCAAGCCTGTGACCAAGCCTGTGACCAAGCCTGTGACCAAGCCTGTGACCAAGCCTGTGACCAAGCCTGTGACCAAGCCTGTGACCAAGCCTGTGACCAAGCCTGTGACCAAGCCTGTGACCAAGCCTGTGACCAAGCCTGTGACCAAGCCTGTGACCAAGCCTGTGACCACACTATTGCAAAATTTAACCCATGCGAATAACAACAAGATTTAAAAAATGCGGGATAATCGCCAGTGATGCGATAGGGACATAATATTTTGTTGAGGTGGCTTTATTTGTGGGCGTATATACAAGTAGTTTATGTAGGTGACTTTAAGTTAGTTTTTGAGAGCAAAAGATTATTGACTTGTGATTACAAACAACTTTCCCAAAGAAGCGTGGGTCGTAAATTTGAATTTTTTTAACTTGTCATGCAAATTTTAATATTGCTGACGGCCAAAAAAATCTTGATTGTATTGACCCATGTTTTTTTGGGAAAGTTTCTTGTAATCACGATTACATGCATTATCTTTTGTTATCAAGAAATAATTAAAAGTAATTCTGTGTATGTGAACAACAAATGAAATAACTAATTGTAAATGAAAAAACAAATCGTACTGACTATTCATTTAATTTTGGTTAAAAATTGACTTCATATTAACTTCAAAAAACCTCTGTGATGTGGTGAAGTCCTTTGATCCACATTTGACTTTACATTGGACGCTAACGAGCTAAATACAATTATGTTGTTGGACTGGTAATCTTATTATTTGAAGCGTTTTGACGCAATCATAATATAGTTACCGTCAGCAAAATTTTAACGTGGCAGTATAGACGATGAAACACTGCGTAGTGAAATAGAGTAAGGGTCGTCAAAATGACCACAACAAAGAATTATACTTACGCAAGGAGGCTATTACGTTGTAGGTAGTTGGAACGTAGCTGCCCTATGAGAACCATTTCCATTGCATCATGAATTCCCGTTCAAAGCCTGGAATGGGAGTATGCAATTTGTTTATAAAATAGGGAGGACGGAGGATAGGGAGACGAGCAGATTGTTCACCTGATGGTAAGTGTTCACCGTCGCCCATGGACAACATCAGGGGGATCACAGGTGCGCTTCCGGCCATTAAGATATTTGTGGGCTCGTGTCTGACATTTTTAACTTTGGGTACTCTCTTCCGCGCTTTGCGCAGGAATTTTTATTGCAAAGGAAATTATAGTTATAGCAGACTCGTTCTCGCTACCGGAATAGCGCAGCTGGTACTTTTCAAATTCTTAAACGACACCATTTTAATCCGCCTTCAATATTTTAACTTTGCCATTTTTTGTTTTATTCCTTTTTGGATTTACACATTGACCAAAGCCCTTGCTCATACGTGATTTCGAAACAAAGTCTTGCTCTCCAAAGACCCGACTGGCATCTTTTGGTGTCGGAGGCCGAGATGCTTTTTGGGTACACAATTACTGTGTGTCTGGTCCTGAAGCCAGCGAAAGTAAGTATCATGCACTGCGATAAACTGTCGTGACGATATCGGTACGGCATATCGTGGTTACTGCTGGCAATACGTACACGTCTATGATTTCATTATTGTCGTGTCGTTATCGGTATCGCCTGATGTAAAACCACCCGTCGTTAGTTCAATCCGTTTTGAGCGATAGAGCCTGCTCCTTACTGATAGCAGTAGACAAACTCCTCTTAGAAGTCATTTATTAGCTGTTATGAGTACGCCGTCCCTACTAAGCCACAACCACCATCTGAATATAAATGACCATGAATGCTTAACGAGATCAAACTCAAAGTTTTATTACATTTGAAAATCCTACTTTACAAGTAATTTTCTTCTATATTTAATTTAAATTGTAAGCTATTTCAGAAACTATTTGTCAACTTGAAAACTTTGGCAACTGGTAAGTTAGGCTAGCCACTGGTATGAAAATGTCTAGAGTCTAGACATTTTAAAGGTCAACGACTGTCCTTACAAGCTTTTTGTCAAGTTTCAAATCTACTGGCCTTGAACACAGCCTTGGATATGGTTGATTGCCAGTATTAGTGACCGTAACTAACCTTCGGAAGAACGGTAAGATCTCAGGGTAATCCAGTTCGCTCCAAATTTATTTGACAATATTTCTTTACCATTGTTTTTTTAATTATTTATCATTCATATATTATTATCCTAAGTGTAATTACTTTTTCTCCCTTTGTAAATGTGAAGTTTTAAAACCAAGGGGAATTTTTTTGCTTCATTCTTGATTTTTAGGGTACCTAACGAACCAAAATGGTAAAAATGGAAAACTTATGGTGCGACTTCGTCTGTCTGTCTGTCACACCTGTATATCTCAGCGACGACTCATGCTATCGACTTGAAATTTATTTAAAAATTTCCTGCCCAACTTAATTTCAAAGAGAGGAATTATAAAAATATAGGTAATTAATATTATTGTAAAGGGGGCCCAAATAGGAGGGGGGGGGGGCAACATTTTAAATTGTCGTTTCTAGATCGAATGGGGTATCATATGAGAGGGCTCTACTGATACATTCAAAAATATTTTTTTTTTATTTTCTCACAGCTCTTAGATTTCAAGTTATGATGAAAAATGACAAATAAAATACCATTCCTCCCTTATTTCCGAAGTTTACGTAAAGAAATATCTGATTTAATTTCAGTCAAAGTTGCACTGTTTTTTTTAAATCTGCAAAAACTTTTATAAACAAATTTAGTTTTGCTGTCCTAAAATGGACTTTATTGATTCCAAAAATACTATAGGTTTATCGGAGCCCTCGGCGCGTGAGGCCGACTCGCACTTGACCGGGTTTTCTTATGAGATTTGAACCAACAACCATCAGATCACAAGCACAGAGCTCTCACCACCAAACAGCCAGATTCCAAAGTTTATTCATTTATTCCTATAAGTAATGAAACATGGAAAAGCATAATAACGAACCAAAGACTTAATAAGCAGGAATGATGTCTTGAATTATGAATGTTAAGATCCGCATAATCCTTAGTGAAATTTGATTAGGGAAATTGCGAGAATTTCGCTTCGGAAATCTTAGGGTAAAATTATGATATGAAGTTATATATCCAGGCTGGCTTAAGTCGCTATTTTGATGATATTGTTTTGAGAAATTAATTTAAGTTGTAAAGGTCTTAATTAGTATGGGAAATAAAACACATTCAAATCCGTGAAAAGTCGCATTCATAGTTTTGGAAATGAACGCTCCAATGGGGAGTGCGAATGGAAAGTTCGAAATCGAAAGCAGTCAGCTTGACTTCAGAACTTTGTTTGAAACATACTAAAAATCCTGGCCTCTAGGCGGCGCGGCGCACAAAGAATATCCGTTTTTCAGTTTTTCATAAATATCTCGAAAATTGGGACATATAGCAAAAAACGTTCTTAGACAAAATTAAGCTACATAAAATGCTCTACGAAAAATACCTTGCAAATTTTTCCTGGAATGAATACTTTAAAGATCTTCATAGATGTCCTGTCTGATTCATCAACGCCGACTTTTAGTATGTTTGCTTCCTAACTATCCGAATAAAGTCCCGAATACAATATTCTACTTTCGAACTTTTCATCCATTATCTATTGTTTACAACACTATTAGGCCGGCAGACCTATTGGTGAGGATGACAGTACATGTTTTCTGCACTGTAGGTAGGTCGCGAAGAATCCCCGCCTAGGTTAAACATATTGTGTGATGAACAGGATGTTTCGTCTGTGTCTATACAGGGTGTTAGGTACAGCATTCCGAATACTGAAGGGGCATGATCAGTCAACGACACTGAACAACTATCAGTAAAAAAAACTTTCAGGAAACGAAAAGAAACGGCTTCTCCATACAAACTGCCCGATCAAGTTTATAGTTTTGTACAGAGGATTTACGCAGATTTTATCTTTTCCTTTACTGAAAGTTTTGTTTACTGAAAGTTCTTCAGTGTCGTTGACTGATTGATCATGTCCCTTCAGTATTTGGAAGGCTGTCCCTAATACCCTGTATAAAATGTTATTTTTACAGGTATGTATTTGATTTTTATATGTATAAAATGTGATTTTATATCTCTGATATCGATAATACAGGGGTTAGAGTAGTTTGGGATTAGAAGATCTTGTATGAAAATGTCCTCCAAAAATCCTGACTGAATTAGAGCTTAAAGATGTTGCACTATTTATTGAAATCACTAAGATCGATTTTTTACACAATGATAAAAAAAAAATCTTACGGCCGTATTGGAAACCGTGTTTGGTAACCAGTTGCCTTGGAAGAAAAACTTTTTTCTGTAACTGCGTGTCGATTGTCTATCCTTTTTTACATCCATTAGTACTTGACAACTACAAATTCAAATTCCTTGGTACTTGCCAACCAAAGGAGGTCTTTCTTCTGAGTTGCCAACTAAGAATTCGTCGACAAGTACAGTCAAGAGCTCATCAAGCTTGACACATTGGAATTTGTACTGTTCTTATTTCAATAGACATACGGATTAGAGTCGCGCTGCGAGTGTCAAGCTTGACCTGTCGTTGACTGTACGTTAGAGGCCGTTAAAATCGTAATTTCGGTATTCCTATTCAGTATTCCAAAATGAAAATAAGGGACGGAGAGCTTTCCTTTTCAAACTTTTACCCTTGCCTATGTGAAAACGCACCCTTAACCAGTGCAGTGAGTTTCAACCCTTAAATGTGATTACCTAAATTAAATTCCTCATCTTTTCACTAAGCACGCTAAAGTATTAATCACAGTTACTTAATAACTTGTGAAGACTTAATGTTTATTGCTCGTTACAAATTGTATAGACTTATACAAAGATTTAACTGACGAATAATTTGCATTCAAACAAGATTTATACGAGGTCTTATCGAAGTTGCCTTGGAGTATTGAAACCAGAAGCAATTACACAAGGAGAGAGTCGATGCAGAAAAGATATTCCCAGAAAAGTAGCGCTGAACCTATTGTAAAACTTAGCGTGAGTTTATCTCTTTAATAAGTTCCCGACTGACTTAGAATTAAGAAACAACATATAGGGTGACTTTTAATTAGTTCTTGATAGAAAAAGATATACATGTACTCATGTTACTGAACAACTTTCCCCAAGGAACATAGGTCGAAATACGAAAAACCAAATTTGACCTCCCATACAAAATGCGCTATCAGCTGATGCAGTTTCTATGGGAGGTCAAAACCTGATTTTCATATTTCGACCTGTGTTCCTTGGGAAAAGTTGTTCAGTATCATGAGAACTTTCATACCTTTTGCTATCAAGAACTAATTAAAAGTCATCCTATATAAGAACTTTTAAATTAAGGCTTAAAAGCGCTGCTTGTTGAAAAAAAAATATATATAGTCGGTATTAGATGAATTTTTAAGAGAATAGTTAATTAATTTTTACAAACAATTCAAATTAAATATACACTCTCCTTGCCTTTTTTTCGGCAAACTGATTTATTAAATCATTTAAAGCTGATGATGACTTTGTTTTTCTAAAGTTTCTGCCTCTAAGGACAAAAGTGACAGGTCTGATAGGCGTTCCTGTCCCATCGAAGTTCTTAGGTAATTTTTTATCAGTTTTAATTTTGAAAAACTTCTTTCATTAGTTGCGGTTGTAACTGGAACGGTCAAGAATAAAAATCATGCTGTTATTACCTCCGGAAAACTGGATACAAGACTATTGAATTTTATCAGCAATAATTCAATGAGTTCCTTAATGGAATTAATTTTTGAATTTCAGATTTTAAGCATGTTTTTAGAGTCTTTAATTGGTCATAAAGATTAATAGTCTTATTTGTGCCATAATTTTACACTTGTTTTTTTTTTACTTTTGTCATTTCTAAAATAAATAAAAAATTGGGATGTTTTTATTAATTTTTGCTTACGCACGTTGGGGGCCCCCGTCGCCCGGGGGCCCCGTATAATTGATGCGGGAAATACGGCGGTAGCTACGCCCCTGGAATAGTACCAATTCATCTGTACCTGTGGGTGTCGGAGGAGGCGAATAAGGGCTTATGAACCGGAGGCCTCCTTTAGTGTTTCATACCATATTACAAACTGCGGTCACAACAACAGCGGTCCATGGTGCCAGCCGATACGCAAATGGTGTCTACTCACGCAGCAATCTCAATCACAATCAGTTGTCGCAATATGCAGATTGCCATCAGATTGCAACGTAAGTAGGCAGATTGGGACTGACTTCCAACTAATTGTCAAAGTCTACAAAGTGAAACCGCGTGACAATCAAATCACACTTCATACAAATCGCGGAACTATTAGTTCAAACGTAGAAGTGGCTCAAGAATTCGAAACCTTTTTTACTAATATTCCTTTGAAAACAACAGAGTCACTCAATTCATCATCTTCACTTGCTAGCGATTTACTTCAAAATAATGTGGACGCCTGCGAAACTGAATTTGGGTTTAATCATGTCACCCCAAACGAAATTGTTAAAGCCTTTAAAAGTATTAAAATGAAAACCACTGAGGACCTATGGGGAATGTCAGTAAAAGTCTGTAGTGCGATCATTGATACTATATCTCCATATTTAGCTGTTATATTCAATGATTGTGTCGATCATGGTACATTTCCTGACTTAATGAAAAAAAGTAAAGTAGTTCCATTATTCAAAGCTGGTGACAAAAAGGATCCCAGTAATTTTAGACCAATATCAGTCTTACCTGTACTTAGTAAAATTTTTGAGAAGGTCATACTCAATCAAATGCTTTCACACTTCAATAGAAATAACTTACTACATGACCATCAATTTGGTTTCACGAAAGGGCGCAGTACAACGGATGCCGGGACTGCACTTTTAAAATACATCTTTTGCGCGTGGGAAAAATCTGAAGATGCTATTGGTATCTTCTGTGATTTATCCAAAGCATTTGATTGCGTAGATCATAGCACATTGTTGCTAAAACTTGAACATTACGGTGTTAAGAATAATTCACTTAAACTACTTAGGTCATATTTGGAAAACAGGATTCAAAAGGTACAAGTAAACAGGACGAAATCACTGGGATCTGTTGTCAAAATTGGCGTACCTCAAGGGTCCATATTAGGGCCATTTTTATTCCTTATTTATATTAATGACCTTCCTTCTGTGGTGAAGAATCTGTCAAAGATTGTGTTATTTGCTGATGATACTTCATTAATATTCAATGTAAGTAGGAAATCACAAAATTATAACGAAGTCAATGATGCACTTCGACAGATTCATGCATGGTTTACTGTTAACAATCTAGTCCTAAACGCCAAAAAAACTAAATGTATTAAATTTGCACTACCAAATGTAAGGTCTACTTCACATAACATAGTATTGAATAATGAACCATTAGATTTTGTAAATAGTACAGTTTTCTTAGGGTTAACACTAGACTCTAAACTTCAATGGGGCCCTCATATCACGGCTCTTTCTGGTCGATTGAGCTCGGCTGCATATGCTGTTAGAAAAATCAGACAACTTACTGATGTAGCTACTGCAAGGCTGGTTTACTTTAGCTACTTCCATAGCATTATGTCTTATGGCATACTGCTTTGGGGCCGAGCAGCTGATAAACATTCAATATTCGTTTTACAAAAAAGGGCTATAAGAGCAATTTATTGCCTGAAGACTCGTGATTCCCTAAGAGAACTGTTCAAGGAAATCAACATTATGACAGTGCCATGCCAGTATATCTATGAAAATATAATGTATGCTAGAAAGAACATTCATCAATTACCTAAAATTTGTGACAGGCATAATTTTAATACTAGAAATAAGCATAAAATTGATCAACCATATACTAGATTAACTAAAGTCAATACATCTTTCGTTGGTCTGTGTATACGATACTACAACAAAATACCTGACAATATAGTGCAATTACCTGAGAGAAAGTTTAAAGAATGTGTAAAGCAAACGTTATGTAAAAAAGCTTACTACAGATTGGATGACTATATGAATGACAAAGAGGTATGGTGCTCTGATATTCCAACGAAACACAAGAAACACATTGTAAAAAGCCGACTCTTAAAGTAGGCCGTGCTGCAGTGGTTTCTTGCCGTTTCTTTTACGCTGCCATAGCACGATCCGAAACGGCGTAGACTCGCTCTATTTGCATTGTATTCTGCATGACATTCAATAAGTATTCTGTAAAGAATCTACATTGAATAAAATTATCTGAATCTGAATCTGAATCTACAATCCAATCTTAGCAATCTACAATCTGTCATACAAATTGTGTCCAAATTGCAATTTGTGGAGCGTGATCGCATGCAATTTTCATACATTTAGCTCTATGGTCGCAATTTTGCTACTCTATCTATAGGACGAATTCTATCTAATCTGTGGCTGTCATTTATTATCGTTGTTAGATAAAAGCGATAAAAGCAATGTTTTTAGCCACTATCATCTTCTTTTCGACGCTAATTGCTTGTAATTTGATGAATCGATGGTAAGCACAAGTCCCGCATGTTGAAATTTCGATAGTTTTGAAAATTTTGAAATTTCGCTGCATGAAAATATGATGAAATTTCTTTGTGAGTAGAGTACAAACAATCTCGATTCTACAGATTGTCACAACTAATTGTGATGGAAATTGTCGCGTGAGGAGACCTTTAAACAAACGCTGTGGCTATGGTAGTTCCCCTCCACATTGTTCCAGCAAAAGCTGTGAGTTAGGAGGAAGCTCCTTATTCTGTAGTTACGTTTTCAAGGAATGTAATGATGGTGATGACTGTTATTTTTAATGAAATGTTTCGAAAAATCTGTATTTATGAAATTACACGTTCTTTTAATAAGAAATCCTGCTTTTTCTAAAATTATGTAGGTACCTACTCATATACGGAAAAAAATATATTATTAAAACGAAATCTTTATTAACACTCTGTGTAAACCGTCGCTGTTCAAACCATTGACGTAAGAAAAACGCTGAGTGGTTCAAACACGCACTCATTTCCTTCGCTTGTTGATAAATATCTTAATTATCACGTTTACGTCGAAAAGGCTTTATTCTTAGAGCTTTCATTTATTTCAATGAAGAAAATGTACTTACGTATATTAGATATAATCAATTTATACTCATAGCACTCCTTCTGTCGCTCCAACCTCAATTTTTTTTATGTTTTACCGTTTTGAAAACAAGTCCTTTTGAGCCACTCGTTCATAGATATTTCTGGCTTTCTGTATGTAAAACGATAGAATAAGCGTTTTTCTGTGTGTGTATTGTGGTAACAAACGTGTACCATTTAATTTAAGATAAATCTTTTTAAATAGAAAATTATTATTAACAAGAAAACCTGACTCTTTCTTGAACACCGGTACTACTCGTGTTTTCACTATAATGGATCCAGAGAGAAAACAAAATTTTAAAGTGCTTGTATGTGCCCTGTAGAATGCAGTTATATTTTTATCCTTTTTAACCGATTTCAAAAAAGGAGGAGGTTCTATGTTCTACAGTATGTATTTTTTTATGTATGTTCACTGATTACTCCGTCAGTTGTGAAACGATTTGCAAAATTATTTTTATCTAGAAGGGTATATATCGTAGTTATATATACTCCTGAGGTGGTCTCATTGTCACGAAGTCAGGATCTGCTGATGGGATACTAGGGAAATCGAGGGAAACCCTCAAATTTTATAGGCACGTATAACCTGTTTCATATGTCTGGTATTCATCATCTCGTGTTGATGATCTAATGTTGGAAGGTACAACGTTAGGAATTGGAGGATAATACTTTAAAATTGTAGTTACGTATTGATCGATAAATTGAAGCGCTCGTGGCTGAGTGGAAGTTGCTCTTTCTTTGCGATCACTAAAATTAAGTAACGTTGGCCGTGCTGTAGTCAGAACCTGGATGGGTGACCGCTAGTGGCACAACAATTAGAGCGTTCAGTCAATTGTAGAACGATTTTTAAAATTCTTTTTTATCCGACAAAACATACTTCTGAAATCCGTTGTGTAAGCTGAAGTCAGCCGAACCAGCGCATTGCAAAACTTGTTTGTTATATATTCTGTGACAACGTTACAACCGCCAAAAACCAGAGTTCCGCTCAAGGTGAAATTGTTCCACCGACGAGAAGAGAAAAAAACCGGCCAAGTGCGAGTCGGACTCGCGCACTGAGGGTTCCGTACCACCACATAAACATAATTGTATTAGTTGAAATTTCAGTAAGTTAATGTGCTAGATTTTTTGAGTCCGACACGCGCTTGACAAAGAGGTATGGTGCTCTGATATTCCAGCGAAACACAAGAAACACATTGTAAAAAGCCGACTCTTAAAGTAGGCCGTGCTGCAGTGGTTTCTTGCCGTTTCTTTTACGCTGCCATAGCACGATCCGAAACGGCGTAGACTCGCTCTATTTGCATTGTATTCTGCATGACATTCAATAAGTATTCTGTAAAGAATCTACATTGAATAAAATTATCTGAATCTGAATCTTGACCAAATTTTATTATTTGTTGTTATTTCATAGCCTATGCACTATAAACATACCCATTTTCAAGTTTGTAAGTGTTCCCGTTTTTAAATAGAACTAAAACAAAAATCGCCTCAGCAACCATCCAACTTGACCCCTCTCTTATATGAATGTTCTTGAAACGGGAGCTCACCACAATTGGTTACCATTAGTTGTGAGAAAAGTTGTAATATTTAATGATTTCAGACTTTTCCCATTATTTGTACTATGAGACCTAGCTTCTTGCCAAATTTCATAATTTTAGGTCAACGGGAAGTACCCTGTAGGTTTTTCATTTTTGAATAAATGTATGGAGATGAGGACATAAAATGCCATATCTTTTGATTGCGTCGTTGTAAAAAATTGAAATTTTAAGATCTTGTGTGGTTTATGGATCCTAATATATGGTATTAATTTCAACCTGATACCTTTACCCGTTCGTGAGATAAAGGGTCTTGACAGACAAGACAGACAGACAGACAGACAGACAGACGGACAACAAAGTGATCTTATAAGGGTTCCGTTTTTTTCTTTTGAGGTACGGAACCCTAAAAAGCAGTTCAACGTCTTCTGTATTAAAAGACACCATATTAGATACTGTTACCAGCAATGCAACTTCTTGTCTGGCACCGACTCCAAAATGAACTGTTGTAATGTGCCTATAATTGAAATAAATAACGGCTTGGTTATTTTTTATTTCATTAGGTACAAAGTTACCGACCTCTGAAGCAACATGTCAAAATTTGAAGGAACAAAAAGAAAATGTAGTTGTTTACTAAGTATATTTTTGAAAAAACTTCAAAACAGTTTTCATAAATTTTAAGCTTTCTGCGGATGGTACCATACTAACAAAGTGGTGACTATGGAATATCATTTCCAATATACAGGGTGTTAATTTAATTGCGTGCCATAGCTTAAGGGGTGTTTCACTAACGAGAAAGGAACACAAGAAAAATACAAAAAAAATCCTACTTAAAAAATTATAATAATAATTATCCAATGATACTCGCGCACTGGCTCGGTGATGGCGCGGTGCTCCATCCGAGTTAGTTTAGTTTCAATTGAGGTTGTGTTTTTTTAGTAGGATTTTTTTAACATATTTTTTTTGTGTTCCTTTATCGTTACTGAAACACCCCCTAAGCTATGGCACGCAATTAAATTAACACCCTGTATACTAAACCTATAAAGTGAGAAGTCAAATACGACGATTTTGGCAGCGATGCTGCTGCGGGGTGAAGAATATACTAATTGTGTATATGTAAAAAAAATAATTAAATTATATAAAAAATTATAAAAAAAATATATTTTATCTCTGCATATCAACTTAAACGTAATGAAAAAAGACGACAAAGCGTTAAGACGTCGTATTTCGATATCCCATACGAAGTACAGCAATCAAGTGATGTTCAGGGTGGGCATCGTGCTTTGCGGTCTTTTTAGTGTCAAGTTATACCACTAATAGGATAGTAAGCTCTATGGGCGGTGGTGACCACTTATCTAGATGACATACCTGCTCGTTTGCTCACTTGTCTCAAACTAAATATGCTATCGCATCAGTGTCGTCATCGGTTGATAAAAAAACGGCTGATTTAAATAAAGAAGCAGTGCACTATCTAAACATTTTTGTACCCACACACACAAGTCGAACACATGTGTTGACACAAATAAAAAGTAAAATGGGGGTTGTCTGGTCATCGTCGGAGCATTTTCATCACCTTGCGAAAGGGATCGGTGTATTTTATTTTTGTAGCATCCATCGACCATCACTTGTGCTGAAAAAGCTTACTGTTATTTACGTGAAGAACATCGTCTAAAGGAAAACAGCGAGATGTTTATTTTGTTAGAGTCTTAGCACGATTTGTTATGTATTAGGAAAAACAAGACCTGTTTTTTCTCGAGATTTTGGCCTTTCGAGCAACGCGGAAAATACCGCTCAAAAGTTCGTGAGGCTTGTTTTGACCCGATCGCACCGGTTCATGTGAGTGGCCTGGATCTTAATTCTTCAATAACTTCAAGATGAATTTTAAAAAACTCTTAGAAAGTGCTTTATAACATATATAATCAAACACTAATGAGATTATCACTCTTCACTTTCGAAAAATAAAATCAGGAATTTTGAATTTTTTGAGTAACATTTTATCGCCCAGTGATATAAAAAAATTGGACTTCTGAGCGTGCTTGTCACGAGTCTTTAATTGAGAAATCACTTGCATGTTGTCAGAATGTAATACAATGCACCTGTGGAATAAGCTTGAGGTTAAGCTTAAAAATAATTTTACCTCATTACTATAATTTATTTACATTTTGATAGTTAGCTTACATGAAAAAGAGCTTATATTCTCACACTTATTGACAACGTTTTTACAAAAACGCTAAATATTAAGTCAAATTCGTCTTTAGAATTAAAAATATAAATATTTTTGAAATCTAAATTAATTTACACATTTATATATATTTTGATAAAAATTGACACACTACAATATAATTATGTTTTAAGTTCTATTTTATATTCAGGTATTAAATATTTTAAATTCTATTATTTACACTCATATCAGTATCAATTAGATATAAAAACCCTCGTGTCATTCTATTATGGAACTTGACTCTCTACGCTCGGCTGCGTCCCATAAACCACCACTTGAGTTTTACACCCTCATTATTATTATACAATTGCATAAACTACTATTTAATAATGACTTTCGCGTTTTTTCAAAATAAAGGTCGTACAATAGTAACTAATTGATTAAGTTTACAAAATACGTCATATGTAACAGATATTTTCCTTACCATACACGTAATTAAAGTAATTTAATATACTGTATTTACCTTCCTGTTATCCTTAATTTGACAGCTATTTAAACTACGATTAAACTTAAATTTAAACCCGCTTTTAGTTTCGTCATTAGCAGAAAACAATTCTTTTTCTTCACTCTCTCTATAGTCAGCATACGTATCGCTATGTCTTTCGTCTATAATATTCTTACCAAATTCGTCTTTGCTTGTACCAGGACCTTTAAAACAATCGTAGTAAGGTTTACAATCAATACTGTTAGTGCTTTTAGCTATGTAGGTTTCTACATCATCAGATCTATGCTTGAGATCATCATTGTAACATACGTAGAAATTGTCTTTCCCTAAATGTCATTCTTTTATATCTGTGGTTAGACTGAATCTGCTTTGTTCTGTGATGGAATCGTCTCTGACTTTGGGTCTTCGGTTTCCATTCAACTGTTCAATGAAAGAAGTGTTTGTATTTCTTATGCAATCTCTGTTTATGCTATTATGGTTTGAAGGAGATAGATGGGTGAGTCTATAGCTGGCACATGAATCGTTTCTTCGGACTATAGTCCTTGTGGTGCCGGCCCTTGATGAGCCAATTGGAGCGAAGGAGGTTCCATTCTGGTCTGGTGCTGCTGAGTTGTGGCAGCAACAGAAGCATTTGAAGTAAGACCGGTGGAATTCTCTTCGGAATTTGCCTGCAACAATTAAAGGATTGGTTTAAAAAAAATTAACAAAGTTAGATTCAACATTTGGTTTGGGCTCAATTTTGGTGGAAAAAAATTGAGTGCTTTAGTTTTTCAAATGACGTGCTAGGCTACATTTTATGGATTTTATTACGGCGTTTCACGTAGGTTGCCTGCAGGGTGCCCTATCATACTTATAAACTGTCGGGGTTATTTCACTGATGTCAATACATATTACTAAATGGGCTTATATCACAAGTCGTTACCTGGTCTGAGGAGAGACCCGACACGATCAGATACTTTAGAGGCACGGTCAATGACGCTAGTTCAAGGAGTTCATCATCATCATCATATCAGCCGAAAGACGTCCACTGCTGGACATAGGCCTCCCCTAAAGATCCCCATGACGACCGGTCCTGCGCTGCTCGCATCCAGCGGCTTTCCGCGACCTTGACCAGATCGTCATGGCCGCTACCAGAGCCAGGAATAGCGGGGCCGCCGGGGACTAGGGGCCGGTGCTTATTGACGTGATTCATAGGATTTTTAGGGGGTTTTACCATAGTCGCCATGCTTGGCGGACGGGTTGGCGTCCGCAGTGTGATGGGATAATACACAGAAGGACGCTGCTGCCCATTCTCTGGATTTCATTCCCTTAGTCGCCTCTTACGACACCCATTGGAAGAGATGGGTCGGTACTATTCTATTCTGGTCCGGCACCGCACAGCAGTTAAGGAGTTAAGGAGGCCGAATCAATGTACAAATTATCCAAAGAAAAATTTGGTGTATTAAGAAATGTTTTTACAATTATTTCTTTTTAAGTTCAACCTTAGAAACAGTAGTTATTTATATCGCCACGCGCGAGCAAAACTAAATTTTCTCTAGACTGGACATATTTTGTACAGCTTCGTCACCACAACACACGTTTGTTATTTTATTTAGTTCATTAAAAGGTCTAATTATTTTTATTATAATGTCAACAAAGTCAGATTTTGCTAGGTTATGTTCTACCCACTACTTAAAATGTAATGTAAAATGATTTTCAAGAAGCTCTCTTCTCAAGAATAAATTCCTAAGAGGTTTGTTTACTCGACGTTGTTTAATCCTTAATAGTATACTCGTAACAAGTTTATTTTGATTGTTTACATAATTTGCAATACCAAAAAAACAAACCATTATTTGATTTAATATAGAAAAAAAGTTCAGAAGAAAAACAGAAGGTTAATAAAACTTTAACTGGATTATTTTGTGAAAAAAGATAAAAATATTTATGCATAGGTGATGTTTAAGATTACTATAAAACCTTGAACTTCTTTGGGTAATAATTAGTATTTCGGTATTCACCCAGATAGATTACCCAGAAAAATTAAAAAATCTGCCGCACCGGCTAAACACAATGTGGTGAAAAATGTCGTGACTTAATACATAATTTGTATGTAAGAAAAATAATAGGCCGAAAGGTTATATTGCTATTTTCATAACCCATGGACCCATTGTAATGTCTCGGTAATGTGACACGAATATTGCACAATGAGCGAAGTTTTGTGACACGAGAATTATTTCTTCTATCAAACTACATAAAAAGGCACAAAAAAGTTACTGGTTAAAAAAGAAGTTTTTTTTAGCACACGTACATAGAGATTACCGGAAATGGAACATCTTTTTTTTTAAAGTCGCTTAACAAGCCCTTTTAAGGTTTTACAAGAATTTATTAAAGCCCTGAATAAGGTAAGATTAAATTTATTTCGTATCATTTAAGTTCAAAAATACAAAATATTACACAATCGAAAAGATTAAGGTCGCATTCAGCATCAAATATATCTTGATTTAAAGACGAAGGATCTTCTTTGCGCTGAAGATTGCGTATTTTAATTTCAGCTGTCCCATAAATTCTCTGAAAAGACAATCGCGTCGTGAAGGTAAGTGTTTATTTAAATGTTTAAGGAGTTAAGTAAGTCACTTCTCTGTTTAGTTAAATGAACGAATTATTTGTGAACATTAGGGAAATCCTATACTATTAAACGAGCAATATTTGTATATACTCGTATATAAACATATTTGTAATCGGTTTCTCGAAAACAGCTCTAAGAATTTCGATGAAATTTTCAATACAGAGGTTTTTGGGGGCGAAAAATCGATCTAGTTAGGTCTCATGTCTGAAAAAATCGTTTTACACATGTTTTTGGGCATTTTTGAAGTGAAACCTTCTTTAGCGGCGCTGGCACTTTTTTAACTGGGTAAAAAATGTTAAACTCACGTCAGATGTCACGTCAGATATCGCGTCAGATCTTTAAGTTTTAAAGTGAAAACTTAGCGGCGCGTCAGATCTGACGAAGAGTGTTTATATGTAATATAAATTGTAATTTCTGTCTACGATAGCGCAATAAATGAATATTGTATGTAGTTTTATACTGATAAATAAAACAATTCCAAAATATTAAAAAACGTTGATGTTTAAGTTGTCACTTCTGCTCGCACTCCCGGGGTGAAACCCGCCCTTTTTTTTTAGAATAGCGCGTTTCAGACATCCATGCCATCTGTTAGCAGGCTTCGGTCAACATTATACAGAGCGAAGCTCGGTTGTCCAGGTACCTACTGAAAATTAAGCGCCGTAGACGAGTGAGCTCTAGCTATCGTAAACGATAGTAATAGAGTATGGTAAAGAGCAACAAGAAACTGTTGGTAGGTAAATACAATCGAAGCTAATGCCGCTTCCTTGATGCCGTAGACAAGTGGCTTTTTATAATCGTAAACGCCAGTAGAATAGAATAAAAAATTATGAAATTGACATAAGGTAACAAAATGTTGCGTGACAGCAAATGTCATAATCCCATACGTTTTCATTCTATTTTAGAGTTTGCGTAAGAAAGCCCTGGGAATTTGAAACTTTACAAGAAAAATATATGACGTCAGCACCTTCCTGTTACCAATCGCTATCGCTAACTGTCATCTCTTGTAACCTCAGATAAAGGACTCAGCGGGGTTACAAACTCTTTGTACTAAACAAAAAAATACAACAGAAAGTAAAACAGGGCACATATATGTGGCTTTTTATTATCGTAAACGCTAGTATGGATGATGGCGATAAATTGCTCGCAAGTGTAATTTTCACAGGAAAGTGGCGTTTGCTTTGATTCACCTGCAAAAAAAGTTCCATCTCTATCTTTACTAAAATAGTTTAAAAATTTATGGTATGGATATAAGGTAACGAATTTTCATGTGATATGATGTAAATCCCATTTATTTTCGTTTTATTTATCCTACTAACGTTAACAATAATTTCGATAGTAAAAAACTTTTCTACGGCCCTAGACATAATATAAAACTACTGTTTATCAGCAGAAATAGGAAATGGGGTTATACTTTCGCGTCTTCGTAAAAAGCCATACCATCTTCTGAACTGAATAGCCCAGGGAAGGAGGGTTATGTTTGTACACTCTGCTGCATTGCAGCAGTAATATTCCATGGGATCTCGAACGAGATGTCTCGGTGACGATTATGGAATAAATATTAGAACATGTCCTAAGAGAAGCCTTTGGATTTCATAACTGGGTTTAAGGCAATGAGCTGTCTTCTGCGCCCAAGGTCGCGGGTTTGGTCCCTGCCTGCGCCCAAGAAAAACATTTGTGAGAAGAATAGTTTTTTGTTCCATTTCTAAGTAGTTATTTTATAAGGGTTCCGTACTCGATGGCTTAGAACGGAGCCCTACTACTAAGCCTACGTCTGCTGTCTGTCTGTCTGTCCGAGGGTTGAACCTTTTGAACTGTAGCAGCTGTATGGTTGATATTTTCACAGAATAATAATATGTGGTATTATGGCAGATTACCTAAAAATTATAAAAACAATGAAAAATTTAAAAATGAGGGGGGACCCCATACAAGAAAAGTGTTTTTTTTTTGTTTCGTTTTATAGCCTAAGAGACAAACGATTTCACTGTATGAAGATTCAACAAAAAATCATGTCAGCATGTTTTTTTCGTCAAAAATTATATTAGCTGGTCTATAAAATAATTCATTAGTAATCCACCCAAATTTACGACCGCATGATTTAAAAAAATAATAAAGGTATTATAAATTCCACAAAAGAAGGGCAAACATGCTATAAATATTATTTACTTTACATTTAATTACCTTTATTTTTATCTTTTTTTTTAAGTATATAATCCTCCTATATTTGTAAAAGAAACACAATTTAATCTAAAAAACAAATTTACGTACATCTCAAAGTTGCATTAGACCTACTCGTATGATAAAAATGCTATCAGATCAGTTCTTCAATGCTTTTGTTTCATTAACGTCCCTTAACATATAGTGTACTAAATCCAACAAAAAAAAATATAGAAATATAAACCTCCAGAAATTGAAATTGTACCTTCCAGTTTGAAATTTGGGTGGATTCAAAAATATAGTCTCTTAAAATTGCATTTAAAAGCTGTTTACAAAAATTTGGCCTGATATGAATTTTTTCTCCAAAATATAGGATAGCTCTTAGGGAATTATCTCTATCTTAAAAACAGAAACACTTACAAGAGTGAAAATTAGTGCATCAACAGGGCATAAGCTATAAATTACAACAAATACTTAAAACTGTTCAAGTGCGAGTCGGACTTGCACGAGTGAATACTCTTCTGCGCGACTAGACTTCTCGTCCCTGATAGACCGTAAGGGCACTGCATGTTATCATCCTACGTCATCTAGTACACGAAATTTGCAACATTGTAGCGATAGTAGTGGCCTAATAGGTCCACAAAACGTTGGTTTGCCAATCCGAAACCTGGCAGGTTTTGTACAGTTGGAGAGAAAAGTGGTTAAATGACAGATTACACAAATGAAATCTATTCGTAGAAATAGAAGGTACCTATACAAGTAAAAAACAACAGGTCTGCCTTGAATCCTCTTGGCAGTTTCGCTAGTCGGATGTGATTGGACCACAAATTTGGTCGGACTGGTGAAACTGCCAAGAGGATGCAAGGCAGACCTGTTGTTTTTAGGGTTCCGTACCTCAAAAGAAAAAAACGGAACCCTTATAGGATCACTTTGTTGTCCGCCTGTCTGTCTGTCTGTCTGTCAAGACCCTTTATCTCACGAACGGGTAGAGTTATCAGGTTGAAATTAATACCACATATTAGGATCCATGAACCACACAAGATCTGAAAATTTCAATTTTTTACAACAACGCAATCAAAAGATATGGCATTTCATGTCCTCATCTCCATACATTTATTCAAAAATGCAAAACCTACAGGGTACTTCCCGGTGACCTAAAATTATGAAATTTGGCAAGAAGCTAGGTCTCACAGTACAAATAATGGGAAAAGTCTGAAATCATTAAATATTACAACTTTTCTCACAACTAATGGTAACCAATTGTGGTGAGCTCCCGTTTCAAAAACATTCATATAAGGGAGGGGTCAAGTTGGATGGTCACTGAGGCGATTTTTGTTTTAGTTCTATTTAAAATCGGGAACACTTACAAACTTGAAAATTGTTATGTTTATAGTGCATAAGCTAGAAAATAACAACAAATAATAAAATTTGGTCAAGCGCGTGTCGGACTCAAAAAATCTAGCACATTATCTTACTGACATTTCAACTAATATGTTATGTTTATGTGGTGGTACGGAACCCTCAGTGCGCGAGTCTGACTCGCACTTGGCTGGTTTTTTCCTACTTACCATCCACTCTCATGGTTTAACATTAACAAAATTCACATTTAATTTATAATCACCATATTTCAGTCGATTAATCGCTTGAAAAAAATTGGGATATTACGATTTCAAAGTGCAGTAGTACATTTTATTTCTCAAATTTTGTTCATTACTGACCTGAAAAGCCTGGGAATCCTGCAAGCAAAATAATTTTGTAACGTATTTTTCGAAAATAAAAATCTATATGTCTAGCTAAATGATATGATAACCAATCAATGATAGTACTAAAAATTATACAAGAAACTATTCTTAAAACATGGGAAAATCTATTCCAATATTATTCTATCTTACACAATAAACATTATTCCAAAAGAGGTCTAGAAAAAAATCTAATTTAATAAACATCTATGTCAACAAGTTTTTAAAAATAATTCCAGGCCTCATTTTAAAATTCTGTTCACTGGGTTAGAAAAAAAAATAAAAAAAATATTTCCCCCAAAGATTTTGGAAACTACGCCAGGGTAGAAGCGCAGCGTTTTTCTTACGTCAATGATTTCCCTCCAAAAAAAAAATCAAATGGCCACTAACATTATGCGGGCATGCGTCTGTTTGCTTATTTTATTACTTTTTGTCGTGACAAAGCTTGGTGACAAAGGAACAATTAAATTTATTTTCATTGTTATTTATTATTACCACAAGATACTTTTTGTACTGAAAAAGTATCATATTATCTCAAGAACTTTCTTAATAGACAGAGTCGCTTGAGAGTTTGAATTCACATATCTACTGGTTGAGTGAGCCAATTGCAATGAAAGAAAACTAATATGTTGCAAGGAATGAAGCTAAATACATTTTTGTAAACCCTGTTCAAATCGGTCCAGTTGTTTGTGTAAACCGTAAAAAAAGTCCAAATCCACGCGAACTGAGTCAAAGGCTACTTTACTTGTAGGGGGAGAATATATTTTTTTCCATGATTTTATTCTATCACTATGTCACCATAGATAAATTGTAGATCCGTACTAAGTAACTGCGTCCGGTCTATGAGCTAACCCGCGGACAGCCAGACAGACAGACGGACATAACAAAACTATAAGGATTTCTTGGTGACTACGGATCCCCAAAAACACGTTTCTTGCAAATTCCGCAAAATAAAACAAATGTTTCAACCACAGAGCTCTGAAGTCCATGCGTCTTGCTCTACATCTAGAGACGAATTCTTTCTGTCATTCAATACAAATCAGTGTCACCCAAAGAAGCGTTTTTCTTACGTCAATGGTGTCACCATTTACTAAAACTAACACACTTTCCGCACCCACACTACTAGCGTCATTTGAGTTATTGCGAAGAGTAAGATGCAAAAAACCAGTGACAGCGTCTCTATGGCAACGAATGTGTTTATGATGTGCATTCAAAATATTATTTTGAATGCACATCCTGCCTGCGCGCACCATTAAATACATAAAATGGATAGTATACCTCGTCAATAAGGAACCCAATTTTTTTACTATTCGCTTCTATGGGGGGGTACGCGCGCGGGTGGAGTGTCGCTATTCGTTGTTCTGTGGTTTCAACCATGTTTCAACCGACTACGTATTAAAGTTCAAAAGATACAGCCTTTTCAAAGTCGGACATACAGACATCGTACGCTTCAAATTAGGGTTCTCTTCCTTTGGGTATGCAGCCTTCAAAAGCAAACAGGTACAGTCAAGACCAGGTCAACGTTGACACTTTTGTCTCTACAGAGTTTAGTGAGTAAAGCGTGAGACGTTTATGATTGTACCTATACCAGGGGTGGGAAAGCAATTTCTTCTTTCTTATGTGCGTACATAAGTAGGTACCTATATCGTTTTATTGGCGCCCATAATCAAATTCCGAGAAAAACAGGAATGCGTGATTGTACATATATTTTTAGAATCTCGTGTTGAAACGTAGGAAATCTCAAATATCCATGCTTGAATTTGTTCCGCTGTTTTATTTGTTTTTACGTTGATGAAAGAAGAATTTATTATTTTATAGGAGAGTATACTTACTAAGCACAATAAAAATTACGTTAGAATACGAAAGGCTAACATGAAAGGAGAATTGGCTATTGTGGCCACTAACTGATATGGAAAAGTATATAAAAAGCTTTAAAAACTAAAACAGTGATTGACACATCAACTAAATGACAAAGGCCAGGTTAAAAGTACCCTAAACCGCCGAGCATGTATGAAAGGATTGATGAAAGTACAGGAAGCAAGGGAAGTATGTCAAGATCGTAGCAGGTGGAGGACTGTGGTCTCTGCCTACCCCGACGGGAAAGAGGCGTGATGTTATGTATGTATGATTCGCCCAACCTCAATACAATTTTGTATATTATCTTTTTGAAACTTTGTTCACGTTAAATTAACAACCTATGACACAAAAAAAATTACGTGCAAATCGGACTCGCGTGTCGAGGAGGGTTTCGATATACCTTACCTTATTTTTAGTGTTTGTAAAGGTTTTTCGCGGATTTCTAAAAAACTATGCTACTTAGAGAGATCTTGTATTTTGTTGTAATATCTTCATAAATTTCAATCATCTATATTTAATTCGTTTTGCAAACTTCGGCGATAAGGGGTGGTGGTATACTAAACGACTGATTCTATTTTGAAATATACAAGTACAGTCCTTTCATATGATACCCCACTCGACCTAGTAACGATAATTTAAAATTTTGACCCCCTATTTGGGCCCCCTTTAGAATAATAATAATATTTTTATAATTCTTTCATTTTCAGTAAGGTTGGGCAATCGTGTTCTTAAACTATTCCAAATTTCAGTCAATAGCATGAGTGGTTGCTGAGATATACAGGTGTGACAGAGTGACAGACAGTCGAGGTCGCACCATAAGGGTTCTTTCTATTTTTACCATTTTGGTGCAGAATCCTAAAAAAGACACTGACAAAAAGTGAATCCCACGAAAAATATTTTACGTAAAGTACGAGTACGTTGGCAAGATTCAGAAGCTCATAACGATTTAGCTGCTAAAAAGTTTTGAGATATTCGATTCCGCCTGGTGTCCTACGGCTCGTCCCTTCCGGCCGACTGATAGAATTCTCACACCACCGCACTACCTCAAAAATGCACGTTCGTCTTTTGGGCTCTTTACATTTTGGTCCTTAAGCTTTACATCAACGTTTCAAGTGTCATTTTTTGTTTGACAAAGACACTGAAGGACGGTTTTTGCCAAACAATGGCTAAACGTACTTATTCGATCCCATATCTAAGTATAGGGCTAAGTATATTTTCCTTTTTAAGGATCCGTAGTCAACAAGGAACCCTTAGGCCGCTATTTCACTGGGACACCACGGTGGCGCGACTGGTTGCGCTACTGGTGTCCGTAGCTAGACACCAGTAAAGACACCAGAGTCGCCACACCCTGCGGCCACAGTATTAAGGGCTATATTTCACTGGGAGTGGTAGCGCGACCAGCATCCGAACTGGTTGCGCTTCCAAATTGGTTGCGCAACCAAACGGACACCAGGTACTCTCTATAGAGCTGTATACATTTTGTTGGTAGCGGCGACTGGTTGCGCTGACATGGTGTCCCAGTGAAATACCGGCCTTATAGTTTCGTAATGTCCGTCTGTCTGCGGTTTTGCTCAGTATTAGAAGCCATAATTGGGTATGGTAATACATAAAGCGTGAATTTTCATTCGTTTTAAACCCGAAGCCAAGTGATTCTACTCATGAAAACAAGTAACTTTACCGAAGAAAAAAACAAATTTTTCTCGAAATAATTTTTTCGTCTTCCCATAGTAAAGTGGTCACGTGATTGACTCATTTTGTATGGGAAGGTAAAACATTTTTATGTTCGGTAAAGTTGCTTGTTTTCATGAGTAGAATCACTGGGCTTCGGGTTTAAAACAAATTAAAATTCACGCTGTATAAGTCACGCCGATATTATTAAAGGTAAAAAAAAATATTGTGGATCCCTTACAGTGGGGATGGAATTTATTTTTCTCTTCAACCCCATAGTGTACGGGTGTCGTTAGATAGGGATATTAAAAATATTGTGAGTTTGCAAAGGCTACTTTTCGATTTAGGAATCCCTTTAGCTTAGAAGCACAATTTTTTGTAAGAGCCAAGTGTCAGAAACGATTGTTATTGGAAATGCAGAAAAAATAATAGTAATAGCATATATTATGAGGAGCTTAAAGGAAAAAGTATCACTGCTAAGAGGTTCTACAGATTAAGGAGCAATAGTCGAAAAACTGAAAATAAGAGAAATATATATAGCAATCGGGCGCAGGGCTTCGCTAGTCGCTAGGACGGAAAAATATGAAAATATCGTAACCTAAACAATAACAATTCCTAATACAACTTTACTACAGAACCCTATATTGCGCGTGGCCCGACACGCACTTGCCTGGTTTTTTGAATAAAACATTTAGTCCCGTCAGTATTTTTATCTCCACGACCAATTCTCGATCTTGAGTTTTTATCAGATTTCATTACACGAATTCTCGTGTCGCCTAACCGCTCAAAATTACATGTTTCATTTTCGGTAACTTTTCGGCTTCCTCCTTAGGACATTTATTTATTTGCTTAGCAACTTTTTAAATCAAACATTTTTGATAAAATTGATGTAGTGCGAATGGTCTCACAAAAAGGAACTTACGAAGGGGATTTTATGGATTTTGTTAGGTGGAAAATTCTATTGATCTGTTTTAAAGGTAGAATTATGGAAATAAGATACACAGTGCGTTTAATCGCAATGGAAATAGTGGGACAAGCAGTCGCAAACAGTCTCACTATTTCCATCAATGGAAATTCATAATGGAAATAGTGGGATACACCCGAATTTTTCCATAGGAATGATTTTTATCTCGGTGATGTGCAACAATACGAACATGACGTCAGGCTGTCGACTGTCATACGAGGGAACTGTTTAAAAATTTCGACAAGTCAGCTAAGAGCCCCGTGGTCCAATGGATAGGGCGTTGGACCCTAGAGAATATAACCACTACGCTTTACCAAGCTGATGGTCTTTGGTTTAGCTGATGGTTTTTTTTTTTTTTTTTTTTTTTTTTTTTTTTTTTTTTTTTTTTTTTTTTTTTGTGGGTACTTGCAAGTGACAACACGGTTTTTAAAGTGCTCTGCTAATTATATTGGTTTTAATTATTCGACGGCTATTTTTGTGTACTTACTGTGCATTTATGATTTAACCACAATCTTCCCTTCACCGTCAGCTACATTTTTCAACTTTCACTGGACACTATCACCCTAGGAAGCAGTCACCAGTACTTCATTATCCGTTATTTTAAAAATGGACCCAATCGCACTGCTTCTGAAGAACATGGATGAACTGAAGGAGATGTGTACATCAAGGATGGATGCATTTGAAAAATCTAACCCAAAAGCAGGTGAGACCGACAGTGAGTACAGTGAATTCAAACTATTTGTGCTTCGCGCACTAGACAACCTTACTGCACAAATGCAGATTGTTATTCACTCACTGGACAACATCGAAATGCGCTCAAGAGCCAATGTTCTTCTTCTTCACGGCCTTATGGAAGAGCAGAATGAAAAACTCAACCTCAAGGTTATCACCGCACTCAAAGACAAACTCTCTATGGATGTACCGGAGTCACTGCTTCTCTCTTGCTATAGACTTGGCATCAACGTCACCACAGGCAAGCCTCGTCCAGTCCTCATACGTTTCTCCAACTACTCTCTTCGTAACGCAGTTTGGAATTCTAAGAGAAATTTTAAGAATACAGGGCTAACAGTGTCAGAGTTCTTGACTAGCACACGCCATGCAGTATTTGTCGAAGCTCGCAAACGATTGGGCGTCAAAAAATCCTGGACCAGTGACGGCAAAATTATCATAGTCGCCGAGAATGGTAAGCGCCATAAAATCACAACTATGAGTGAGCTGCTAAATTTGTTGCCTCCAACCATAACACCGCCACCGGCATCGGGGAACGTCGCATCTTCGATATCGCCAGCTGTTCGACCAGCGTCTCAACAGCAAGCAAACCAGGCGACTTACGCTAAGCGCACAAGATCTGCCGCCAATAGGACGAACCAGATGAAGTGACGAATACTGGTTACTACAGCACTATGGAAGAATTTTTTTTTTAATACCGTCTCGAAAGCTTATTATTAACTTATTACTGATTATTTCCACTTTTACCGTCATTTGTATGCTAAAAGGAATTCTAACCCCCAATTCATTCGTATTTGTTATTATCTTAGACTACTCTGTACATAAACTTACTAATCTGGGTCTTAGACTATATAATACTAAATGTTATTATCTATCTTGCTTGTCACTCTTGTCAATGTCAGACGTCAGTCATACAACACAACTGCGTCTTTGCGTTTACGAAGATAGTTAATTAACGCTTTTATTCTGTAGTGTTCGGTTCGACCACAAACATTTTATTTTTTATTTTTTATTCTGTGTCTTTGCGTTTACGAAGACAATTAATTAATGCGTTTACGAAGACAGTTAGTTAATGCCTGTAGTGTTCTGTTAGCTCTTATAACTTAGATCTTTGGTATAACTCGTAGATTTTTTACTCAACTCTTCTCTTTCTCATCTTTCGTTCTAGCTCTATGTGTCCTTATCTTATTATTCATTATTGTAATAGTATATAGTAGCTGCCGGCGATTGACTAAAGCGTAGTTTTTGCTTGAATTTGGTTTGGAGGATAGTTAACCAATATTTACTATAAATATATTATTATATTGTGTATTTATACTTTAGTATTTAAATATATATTATATTTTAGGTATTTATCTGTTAGGTACTTGCAACTTACTCAACTTATTTGCTCAATGTCAGATGTACTTCAGGATGGCTCCGACCTTGAATACTTCTCTCTCTCTTCTTCTTCGGAGAACATGTTCAGCGCAGAAAGTGATTTTGAAGACATGCCATCGCTAGGGTGCCGCCTACACAAAACCTTTACGCCTTTCTCAAAAAATTTTAACGCAGTGCATATTAATGCCCAAAGCATCCCCGCCCATTACACCGATCTTCTTTCTTCATTTGATAGTAAGCACATTCACGCTGTTCTGATATCGGAGTCCTTTTTAAAACCTTCACTACCCTCTACTCTTTTCTCTTTGCCCGGTTTCAGACTCATCAGGAACGACAGATCCTACGCTAAAGCTTCTACATCTAAAGTGGTTGGTGGTGGAGGGGTGGCGATTTACCTAAGAGCAGATATTCCTTGTGAGATCGTTTCTCAGTCTGCTGGTGCAGCGGGCCGCGCAGAGTATATGTTCCTGGAATTAACACTGCATCACAAAAAAATGTGTCTTGGCGTCTTTTATAGTCCGAACTCTAGCATTAACTACTTTGACTCCCTAGAATCTACACTGGCGGACTTAAGAGCGCGCTATGAACATTTTATCTTAATGGGTGACTTCAATACCTGCCTCAGTAGGGGTGACAATCGCTCTCACAAACTACTTTCTCTCCTCAGATCTGTAGACCTGGAATCCCTTCCCCTGAATCCTACCCACTTCCCCCATAATGGTCCTCCTTCCCTTCTTGACCTGGCCATTACTTCTAGTCAAGATCTTGTCAGCGCACACGGACAATTCAATGCGGCAGCATTCTCAGCGCATGATCTCATTTACATCTCTTATAAGCTTCGACCTCCCAAACGGAGACATAAGACTATTATTTTACGTAACTACGCCAAAATTGACCCGGAAGCTCTCCAAGAGGATTTGTCTAATGTTGATTGGCATCCGGTTTCTGCTGCCCCAGACATTGATGGAAAAGTCCTGGCTTTTAACAGCATTCTTTTGTCTATCTACGACAAACACGCTCCTGCCACACCAGTGCGGGTGAGGCACTTCCCTGCCCCCTGGCTGACCGATGACATTAAATGTTTGATGGCCAGAAGAGACCGAGCCAAAATCAGGTTACGACATGCTCCCTCTGACGGTAATCGCGAAATCTACATCACTTTGCGTAACTTATGCAACAAATCAATCAGGGCTGCACGTAGGAAATACATCCATTCCACCATTGATAGCTGTCCCCCGGATAAGCTATGGAAGTTCTTAAGGTCCCTGGGTGCAGGCAAGCCTAAACCCAACACTCCTACAACATTAGACCTGAACTCGCTAAACAAACACTTCAGCTCTTCCCCAGTATTATTGGACGCTACGAAGAAGCGGACGACCCTGGAACTCCTTACAACTCTCTCTTCGTCATCCGGTAGTCCTCTAGATTTCGGGAGAATTTCGGCGGCGGAGATTATCAAGATTATAAGCGGCATCAAGACGAAAGCCGTTGGAGATGATGGTATTAGTCTTGAGATGATCTCGCCTGTCAAGCACATGCTCGCTCCCATCCTCGCCGAAATCCTTAACTTTTCGCTGTCATCCGGTTCTTTTCCCTCACCTTGGAAAGTCGCGCATGTCATACCCATCCCTAAAAAATCCAATCCCAACACCTTCTCTGAGTTTAGACCCATCTCCATACTACCCATCCTATCCAAAATCCTCGAACATTTCGTAAATCGTCGCCTATACTCCCACCTACTCCGTTCGAACCTATTGAATCCTCTACAATCCGGCTTCCGCCCAGGCCATAGCACCACCACTGCCCTTGTCAAGGTCACAGACGACATTCGCTGGAATATGGAGAACAAGAAGCTAACTCTTCTTGTTCTTCTTGACTTTAGCAGTGCGTTCAACTCCGTAGACTATGACCTTCTGATGGCGGTGCTAAATACCTTAAATCTCTCTCCTCTAGCATTATCTTGGTTTAAATCCTACTTATTCGATCGCAAACAGCTGGTGCGGGTGGATGATCACCTATCACAATTCTGTCCGCTTACGGCGGGTGTACCTCAAGGGAGTATTCTCTCGCCCTTACTTTTCTCGATCTTCATCAATGGCATCACAACCTCTATCTCTTCATCCTATCACCTCTATGCTGATGATCTCCAAATTTATTCTGCCGACGTTCTTGGTAACTTTTCACAGACAATTGAGTTAATTAACTCCGATCTGCATACTATCGCTTCCTGGGCTAACAGCCATGGTCTCTTGATTAACGCGGGAAAATCTCAAGCAATTATCATTGGCGACCACTACTACATCTCCAAGCTCGCTGACATTTCGTTGCCTAATGTTGTCTTCAACAATACAGTAATTCCTTTCTCTAACAATGTTAAGAACCTAGGCATCGTTATGGATAGAACCCTGTCCTGGTCAGCTCATATTGGTGAAGTTAGCCGCAAACTATTTGCTTCCCTCCACTCCCTTAAGCGCCTACAGAACTTTCTGCCTCTTCAAACCAAGATAATGCTATCCCAATCCCTTCTTCTGCCGCTACTGGATTATGCCGATGTAGCATTTCTTGACGCCAATGCAGATCTTCTGGACAAACTTGAGCGACTCCAAAATGTCTGCATTAGGTACATCTTCGGTCTCCGAAAATTCGATCATGTATCGGAGTTTCGCACCAAGTTAAACTGGCTTCCCATCAGACTTCGCAGAAATATCCACATCCTATCCTTCCTGTACACCATCCTTTTTAATCCTGCTACTCCTCTCTACTTAAAAGAAAGGTTTCAATTCCGCACCCTCACCGATGGCCATCTCCGCTCCTGCGCCAACCTCTCCCTCGTCTTTCCTGGTCACTCCTCTCGTGTCTACTCTAATTCCTTCTCCGTTCAAGCGGTTAGACTGTGGAACCTGCTTCCTGAGAATGTGAGAAGGTCACCCAACATAGCCGCGTTCAAATGTTCACTGAGGAAACTCTGTGGTCACAATACTGACACTTGAGCTGCAAGTTGATTTATATATTTTGGTACTTATCTCATTACTTTATATATTTTATTATAATATGTTTGTCATATATATTTTATTTATTTGTAGGTATTATATATATATATATATATAGTTATGTATTACTATTATTATTATCATAAGTAGGTAGGTTATTTTATTTTATTTCTTGTGTTTATGCATTAATTTATTTATTTATCCGTTATACTTAGTAAATAATATTAACAATTCTTTATATGTAGGTATTCTGCAAAATATTGTCAACTCCTTTAGCCTCTCTAAGGTTGGCTGGAAGAAATTCCATTTAGGGATAAGTCCGCCTTTGCATATGTACTTTTCTTGTTTGTAATTTGTCTCCTCTTATTTGTGATGCAATAAAGAATATATACATACATACATATACATGGTCGCCGATTCGAATCCCACCTACCACTAATAGAGTACCTATAATAGAGCTCATGGGGAGAGGGACACTCGACTCTAACCAAAAATTGCGCTTTTAAGCAAAATATTTTGTAAATGGATCCCTAAATCGAAAACTTATATGTGAAGATTCATATTATTTTTAAAAGACCTATCTAATGAGAGACGCAATCCCGTGTTTTGCCGGCAAAGAATAGTACCAACCCATACATACCCGTGGGTGTCGTGGCGACTAAGGGTTACCTGGAGGATGGGCTGCAGCATCCTCCTTTATATCTTACATCTTAGTTACTGCGGTCACCTACAACCGCGGTCCATGGTTCCAGCCGTAACGCTATCAAGCGAGGTGACTATGGTACTTCCCCTCCACATTTTTCCAGCAAAAGCTAGAATTCTGGAGGGAGCTCTCTGTCCTGTAGTGGACGTTTCACGGGATGTTATGATGATATTCATACAAAATTACAGCTTTCTTGTACTAAGAGTCTCTGAGCTAAGCCGCGGACAGACAGACAGACATGACCAAACTACAAGGGTTCCTTGTTGACTATTCTAAGAGTCTCTGAGCTAAGCCGCGGACAGACAGTCAGACATGACGAAACTACAAGGGTTCCTTGTTGACTATGCTAAGAGTCTCTGAGCTAAGCCGCGGACAGACAGACGGATAGACGGACATGATAAAACTATAAGGGTTCCTTTTTGTGTACGGAACCCTAAAAAGAACTAGGTACAAGTCTGATCGTTAGTTTTCCAACTTTTCAAAGTAACAGACATCTCACCCTATGGGTCACCCAAAAAGTTTTGGGGAAAACTCGTAATAACTGAATAAAAAAATTAAAAACATATCTTAACCTGGATGGTGCTACAAAATAATTCGCGTTTTTTATCGTTATCTTATGGCAAATCATCTCAGGTAGGTATTACTTATGATATAAATCGAGAAGAACTTAATCTGAGGGAGTTTGCCTTGACGTTTGTCAACTACGTTTTTTTCAGTGTCGATAGGTGGCACGCTGATCACTGTTGGTTTTTTTAAGGCTCTAATTAATGAAATCTTTTTAAAAGAAAATATATCACGGGCTTTGACAGCAGTAGTCAAACTTTTTCATACTGGATGAACATTCAGTATCAGAGTTTTAATTTTTTATTTTCCTAGTGCTAACTAGCAGCGCTATGTAGTTGAACTTCCAAAAGCTTCTTGAAAACACCCTATTATAAACTGAACAACTTTTGCCAAAGAGGTCGAAATTTGAAAAAGAGATCATACAAACTGCCAGGCAGGTTTGTATTGGAGGTAGAACTTCTTTTTCTGATTTCTATGTGTAGTTTAAAAAAAAAAACAGTGGACGGAGAGATTAACAGTCCATATATTTTTTTTGTACCACGTTGTGTAAACGCGCATTTCATACACTTCTGCGTGGCTACGCGTTCATAACTTAGATGTTATTTTACCTTAGTGGTGCGGAACCCTCAGAGCGCGCGTCTGACTTGCACTCGGCCGGTTTTTATAATAATATACCTGTTTACTGTCATATTTTTTTACAATTTTTCATTTATTGCAATCCTTTTGAAATTAATAGGTATAATTTTTTTTTTACTTATTCATTTTAAAAGAGTTACAATGCCATAGCAAAGGCCATAGTTAGTTATCCCAACTCGTTACACTCCTTTTAGTAGTGCTGGGTTAAAAAAGCTTAAACGAAGAATCATGTAGGTACAATTTGGAGAAGTGTTCTTTATACGTAGTTTAGTTGTCAACAAGTTTGAGGAGTTAAAGTGACTTTTCACATCAGTTTTCTGATAAATATTTTCTGCGTCCTATCTATTTTGTAAAGATACGAATAATATTTTTCGTTTGCTTTTTATATCATACTAAAAGTTCATACATATTTATAAAGTCGAATATCGACCTCACAAACCTTGGCATAAGACTTTAAGAGCCACTTAAGGCCTCTAATATGGCTCATTAATGACTTCTCTCATGGGTAGCCTGCAATGATATATTATATGCTATCGAAGCACGGAATCATCTAACCTTCGAAAAATTATTTGAGTCATCCTGTAATGTCTTGACCAAACTCGGGAATTATCACAACGTGATTTTTGTTTGACGGTATTCCTACCGGTAATCAAACCCAGAACCTCTAGCTACTAACTACTACATCACGGGGGCTGTTTCAATTCCAAGCAAGTTTTTTTAATATATTTTTTTAATATTATGAGTGAGCAAACGAGCAGGTGAATGAATGAATTGAATTGAATAGCACCCACTGTCTTATTAACGGCTTATTTTGATACCAATAAGGGCTCCCGCACACGACCGAGAATCGGTGGGCGATTATCGGCCAGAACAAGGAGGGAAGATGCAGGGTGTCTACTCTCAAAGTGCGATATATCGAAACGATACAACTCGAAACATGCAAATGCAAAACTTCGTCCCTTGACAATAGAGTAGAATATTGATTGGATGCAGTTTGAAAATTCATCCAACCAATATTCTACTCTATTGTCAAGGGACGACGTTTTGCATTTGCATGTTTCGAGTAGTATCGTTTCGATATTTCGGACTTTGAGAGTAGACACCCTGGTGATAACACGTCAGAGAGGGATGTCGACAAAAAATCGGTCACCGATTCTCGGTCGTGTGCGGGAGCCCTAAGACAGATAAGCGCGTTGCTCACTTTGAGAACTAAGATAGTATCTCTCATGTGCCATTAACTGGCTCCCTTGCCCTTCAAACCGAAACACAGCAGTGCAAACACTGCTGCTTCACGGCAGAAAAAAGCAATGGGGTGGTACGGCGTAGACTCGCTCTATTTGCAGTGTGTTCTGCATGACATTCAATAAGTATTCTGTAAAGAATCTACATTAAATAAATAATCTGAATCTGAATCTTCCCCAGACGGACTTTCCACAAAACAAAAGTGTCTGCAAAAAAAAACTTAGTTCAATTTTAAAAAAGTATTTAGTATTTTAAGTGTGTTTTAAGTTTTGAAACTACTTACTATACCTTTGTTATGCAAGAGAAGTCCTTTTGTAGAGAATTTGGTCTAGCTTTGTTTTGTCGTTTTTTAAGACCCTATTTTGAAAAGTGTATTTTGGATTTATTCAAAATAAAGTGCCCTTTTATTAGTTTCGACTTGATACCTATTATAACGTTTGTTCCTATTACAAGTCACGCACTCAACAAGGTATATTTATTTTAGCCCTACTTAGAAAAATAAGCAACAGTAACCCTCATCAAAAAACAAAATTCACGAAATACATTATTAGCTTTACTTAAAGCAAACATTTGCATAATATTCATAAACTCATGAAACGAGAATAAATAATAAGCACGAATTAAATAAAGATCACAAATTTAGATATGCAAAAATAAACATGGCCCAGGTGGGATTAATTAGGACACAAAAACACTTACATAAAGTTAATTATAAAGAAAAGAAAGAAACGTAGCTTACGGCAAAAGATACGAATAAAACCAGAGATTTGAAAAAAAAAACTAAGTAACCACTCAGCGATGCCTTTACGCCGTCCATGGTCAAAACCTCCCTTTGTAACAAAGGGCAGAATAGGCGTGCTAGAACAGAGCAGATTCGCGCGGTCAGTTAGCTGTTTCACGTAGACACGAATTACAATTACAACATTTTTTTTCCAAGTACTAGTTAGGTACATAGCTCTCAATTTTTGATAGGAGCCAATTCTTGTATTTTCAAAAAAATACCATAAAAAATCCAAGAATTGGCTCCTATAAAAAATTGAGAGCTATGTACTTAACTAGTACCTGGAAAATTTTTTATGCAATTTGGTGAATTTTTATTTATTTTTTATTTTATTTAAAAGGACCATCAACAGGAGATACAAAAATACTTAGCCTAATACTTAACTATAAAAGGATATTTGTATTCCTAATTATAGATGGACACGGCATCAACACTTAACGTTTACTGTAGTTGAAGCAAAATTTTGAACTAAACATTTAAATAATTACTATGTTAACTGTCGTGTTTAATGAAATTTTTGAATTTATGAAGAGTGTTGTTGTGAACATCCAACTCAGGGTTTTTTATTGACACCTTGTTAAATAATTTAAATATTTTATGGAGAGGAGCGTTAAAACCATACACAGTTTTTCTTAACTCAGTATTTGGCGATATCTTCTATATATATAAAAGAAGATGTCAAGATGTCATGATGTCATAGTTTTAACGGAAACTTGGTTGAATGAAGGTATTCAAGACGCTGAACTTTTTGACTGTCGTTACGTAGTTTATAGAAAGCACAGGAATACACTTAACAAAAAAGGCAAAATCAAGGAGGGTGGTGGTGTGCTTGTTGCTGTCTCAAAAAACCTCAACTCAACTCGTTTGTTATCTGCTGAAAGTGTAGATCATGAAGACCTTTGGGTTCAAATAGACTTGAACAATAGGCACATTGTTACCCTGTGTGCCATTTACTTACCACCGCCGATAAATAAAAATACACTTGGTTCCTTCACAGACCACTTCAATGGAGTTTCCGAAAGCTTTGATAGGTTATGCTTGCTTGGGGACTTTAATTTGAGCTGCATCGACTGGCCTTGTAAATGTTCTAACAATAACCTAATACCTGATCATAATGGTTCATCCACCGCTCAGTTATTCATTGACTTTGTGTCTTTAAATAACTTAACCCAATTTAATAGTATTTACAATAAGCAAAACAAAATATTAGATTTAGTGTTAAGTAACATTTCCGAAACCAAGGTAACCAAATCCTTTCAAAGCTTATCTAAAGTGGATAGCTACCATCCACCATTGCTTATCTCGTTGGAGGATTCTGGAACTGATGAATTCAAACCGAATGACAAAACAACTAGATACAACTTTCATAAGGTAGATTATGCGTTAGTTAATGCTGAGTTGGATAAAATCGACTGGCTTGGTGAGTTCCTGAAATGCCAAGATGTCAATGATATGGTTGGAGTTTTTTACATTCGCTTGAATCGCATAATAGAGAAAATTGTCCCTAAATCTAAACTTCGCAACAAAAAATATCCCATTTGGTTTACAAAAAATCTGATAAGAAGACTAAAAGAGAAGCATAAGCTATTGCAAAAGTACAAAATTCATAAAAATCCACGTGATGAAATATCTTTGTTAATAATAAGCAACCATTGTTCTGCTCTCACAACTAGATGTTATAAAATTTATGTAAATAAGATCGAACAAAGCATGTCTAAAAACCCAAAATATTTTTGGGCATATATGAAATCGAAAAAAAAATCTGACTCCTACTATCCTGCTAAGATGACTTACTCCAATAGAGTGTCAACCGATGGAAAGGAAATTTGTAATATGTTCGGTGTTGTGAGGTTTTTTCGAAGCCTGTTGCTAATAACTTTAATCGACGTGCTAATAAGGGCTTCTCTGGCGAGTGTAGTTTCAATAATATCAGTTTACTACAGTTCGAGATACTTAGACGCTTAAAAAGACTTGACGTCAATAAAGGAGCTGGCCCTGATGGTGTACCTCCAGTATTTATTGTCAACTGTGCCTATTCGCTCCGCCTTCCACTGATGCTTATTTATAACAAATCCCTATCCTCTGGCATCTTCCCACATGAATGGAAAAGAGCTAAGATCGTTCCAATACACAAAAAAGGCGATATGGACCAAGTCATAAACTATAGACCAATTTCATTGCTGTCCACATTCGCAAAAGTTTTTGAAGCCCTGATTTGTCCTTATATGCAAAGTCATATGAAGCAAATGCTAACTGATTATCAACATGGTTTTGTACAGGCGAGATCAACCAATACGAACTTAGTAACGTTTATCGATTCCGTGGTTGAAGCAGTGGATAATCATAAAGAAGTCGACGCCATTTACACAGATTTTTCAAAGGCATTCGACAGAGTCTGCCATTCCACGTTGATCTCTAAACTTTCGAGGTACGGGTTTGGTGGTCCAATGCTACTTTGGCTTGAGTCCTATCTCGCAGACAGATCTCAATACGTGGTGATCAGAGGTTTTCAATCTAGCTCTTTTCGTGTGTTTTCTGGTGTGCCACAAGGTTCACACTTGGGCCCTTTGCTCTTTAACATCTTCGTTAATGACATAATTGATGTTGTAAAGTATAGTAAAGTATACCTTTACGCTGATGATCTTAAGCTAGTTAAGGTTATCGAAAAAGATCAAGACTCCGTTAATCTTCAAATGGATTTAGATAACCTGGCCGAGTGGAGCACACAAAATAAAATGCCATTAAATGTGGACAAATGCTATCATATTAAATTCACACGCAAACAAAATATCCTTCGGACTCTTTATTACGTTAATAGGAAATGTTTAGAGGAAGTTAATAAGTTGCGCGATCTGGGAATACTAATTGACTCTAAGCTAACTTTTGTTCCACATATGGCTGACATCATTTCAAGAGCTTCAAGAATGCTCGGATTTATAATTAGAAATGGAAAAGTTTTTCAAAACCTACGGACCAAGATCCAATTATTTAATTCTTTCGTCCGTAGCATTCTGGAATACGGAAGTGTGGCTTGGTGTCCTCTGTATAACGTTCACGATTTGCGCATAGAGCGTATCCAGAAACGTTTTTTAAGGCATTTGGCTTACACCTGCGGCAAATTGAGAACCCTTCCCAGATACAGTGATAAATTAGAATACTTTCACATGTACACCTTGAAGGCTAGAAGACAACTCCTGGATATGTCTTTCCTCTTCAAATTATTTAGAAATTGGATTGACTGCCCTCAACTTCTCAGTCTATTTCAAATACGTGTTCCACGTAGACCTCCGCGCTACCCTTCTACCTTATTTAGTGTTCCTATTGCTCGAACAAACCTACGCAGCCATCACGCCGTATGCCGTCTATCAAACTTATACAATACCCTTGGACAGTTGGTTGAAATTTTCAGTCAGTCTCTCTCTTCTTTAAAGAAAAAAGTTTTGGATTTTTTTAGGGATGCTTAGTAATTCTTTCGTTAGGTTTTGTTATTGTTTAAAATTTAAATTTAGGAATTTTAGTTAATTTTAATATTGTACGTTTCTTTTAGTTTAGGGAAACATGTCTTCAAATGTGCATGCTGTGATTGCCTTAAATAGAATGTACATTTACATCTTTTTTCAATAATCTTAAAACACTATGAATGTTTCAATGTATCGTTCACTGGCAGTCCTTAATAAATAAAATAAAAAAAATAAAATAAGAAGGTGACTGACTGACTGACTGACTGACATATCAACGCACAGCCCAAACCGCTGGGTCTGGAGATTCCAAATTTAGCATGTAGGTTCCTTAGGAGGCCTAGGGGTGCACTAAGAAAGGATTTTACAAAATTCCACCCCTAAAGGGGTAAAATAGGGGATGAAAGTTTGTATAAAAGTCCCTCAGTATGAAGTTAGGATCTTCAAAAATTGTATTTAGGCTAACGACTAAAAATTAATATTTACGTGTCTCAGGGGTTTTTGAAAATTCGACACCCTTAAGGGTGAAAAGGGGGAGAAAGTTGAAATTTCTTTATTTTTAAAGTAAAATCCACATAATTTATTATTTAGGCATTAATTATGTAATTCTATGCAACGTTCATCACTGTCATTGAAATCCACCCCAAATTCAACCCCTAAAAAAGGGAAATGGGGTGAAAAAGTCTAAAAACCAATATGGGTATCGTTTGTATGGTTTATCGGGTCGCTGATTACGAAAACTACAACAATTTTGAAATCCAACGTGGTGGACGTTAAATACCATCATTCCCTTGGAATGGGGTTGGGGTGCGATAGGGTTGAAATGTGAATATGGGTGTCGTTTGTATGGTTTATCGGGTCGCTGATTACGAAAACTACAACAATTTTGAAATCCAACGTGGTGGACGTGAAATACCATCATCCCCCTGGGGATGGAGTTGGGGTGCGATAGGTTTGAAATATCTAAATATATATGGTTGTTTTTTGTATAGTTTATCGGGTCGCTGATTACGAAAGCTACAACAACTTTGAAATCCAACGTGGTGGACGTGAAATACCATCATCCCCTGGGGATGGGGTTAGGGTGCGGTAGGTTTGAAATGTCTAAAAATAAATATGGGTTTCGTTTCTATGTTAGGGATAGCGGTTAAATTGGCGTTAGGGGTAGGGATCGGGGCAAGGATAGGGAGAGGTGGAGGTAGAGGGAGAGGCAGAGAGGTAGAGAGAGAGGTTGAGAGGTAGAGAGGTAGAGAGGTAGAGAAGTAGAGAGGTAGAGAGGTAGAGAGGTAGAGCGGTAGAGAGGTAGAGAGGTAGAGAGGTAGAGAGGTAGAGAGGTAGAGAGGTAGAGAGGTAGAAAGGTAGAGAGGTAGAGAGGTAGTAGAGAGGTAGAGACATAGAGAGGTAGAGACGTAGAGAGGTAGAGACGTAGAGAGGTAGAGGTACAGGTACAGGTAAAGTAGAGGGAGAGGGAGAAGGAGGGGAAGGGGAGAAGGAGGGGAAGGGGAGAGGGAGGGAGAGAGGGAGGGGGAGGGGGTGAGGGAGAGGGAGGGGGAGAGGGAGGGGGAGAGGGAGGGGCAGGGGTAGAGGGAGGAGGGGGAGAGACAGAGGGAGGGGGAAGGGGAGAGGAAGGGGGGAGAGGGAGAGGCTTTTAGTTTTTCTCAATTACTTCTGCGAATTGGCTCTGTTTTGAAATATTACTTAAAGGTGTCTCTCATCTCTCTCTTTACATTTGTTAGGATACTGCTGCTAAGTTTCTCTGTTCTGAGTAATTTATGAGTAACGTCTGTATATTATATAAAATTCAGCTGGATCTTGAATTATACTCATTGATTTGCGCAGGGTTAGTCCCGTTTTTCCTTAGTTTAAAATTACCCCTAAATGATGGGATTAATAATAATTTCCCTTGACTAAAATATCTCATTGCTTCGGAAAACCGGTAACAACCTAAATACGAAATCCACGCGAGCGTAGCCGCGGGCAACAGCTAGTAAGACTATAAGGGACCGGACTATTAGTAAAAGACTTTCTTACAAAGCTTCTTCTGGGTCAATAATTGTAATGGTTTTTAGGTGATTTGGTTTATAGTACGAAAAAAGCAACATTAAAAAAAAAATTCGTCAATTTTCTTAGTAATTGTGTTTTTGCGTACATATAAAACTAACTATTGAATTGAAGACGTATATATAGGTATATAAAAATCACAGTTGAGATTATTTTACATGTATTTTATTTATGGTACCTAAAATGCTACTTTTGTCCGTGAACAGCGCCTTAAAGCTCAAGTCAGTCAGAGGCGGTATGATTGCGAAAGCGGTCCGGGGCGGTTTGGCGGGAACAAAATACCGCACCGCGACCGCTTTTCAATGTGACAGGGTGCATAAGAACTCATACTTTACAAAAATACCGGCCCCGGAACGCTTCCGCTACCGCCTCTGTGTGACGCGGGCTTAAGAATGGCAGAAATTAGGTGTGAAAAATCATAATCGCGAAATTGTGCATCAGCAGCTATCTTTTAATGGATAAAAAAATGTGATTTCAATGTTATCCTTAGTTTATATCCATAGTTTATGCCTGATTGCCTGTTATGTCTTCCTAGTTTGGGATCAGATAACCTTGTGTGAAATGTCCCCAACATGTTTATTTTTCACCACATTGGATCATTATATCCCCGCCGGGTTGCCCATCGCGGAAAGAGACAGTTAACAAACTGGAAAAATATTACGTTGTTACTCCTCAGTCCCCGCATCTCTTGAGGATCGGAGGTCATCTCTTCAAAGATTCAGAAAACCCTCGCGCAGTACAAACTAAGCCAAGTAATTCTTTTTTCTCCTAAAATATATCTACAGTACCTACAACGCTGCAAACCATAGAGAGTACTTGAGACTGAATATCTTGCATAGTTTGCATTATGTATGCATGCAAATTCTATATTGCACGAAAATTGCAGTTACAACGGTAGCTTGGGATATACGATCATTCTTGCACAAACTACATGCATTGTAGATAGAAAACTCGATGAAATTGGTGCTCTATAGTAACTTCATCTACCTAAATATTACTTTGTTTTTTCATAAAATTCGTGCGGAAGGATGTACTACTTGATAAAAAGCTAAGACTTAAATATCGCTATAAACCCTAATGAGTAAGTCATACTTCAAGGAGATGATGTATACAACAACTTTACCGATGTTAATTATTATTATATTTTTTCTTTCTGTTCAAAATCAATCAGCAGTTTGAGCCAATCATTTAGAAAAAAAAAAGAAAAACATTTAATTTCGACGTAAGTTTCAAAGAGGAACAAAGTAAATTCCTTGGAGGATAGCGGTAATCAACCTATTTACACCCCGTTGATTGCACAGGTAGGACAACTGATATTTGAGAATTCTGCGCAAGTCATATCGACCAATAAAAGTGGTTTCCAGCCTTCTGAGCGCATGACATGCATTTTGAAAATTTCTAGCACCCTGCATGCTTTCCCTGACGGCCTTTGAGGAGATCCTTGGAGATCCTTGAAGAGAGCTGAAGGCAAATGAAAATTAGCCATATGTTAGCCTAGTTGTATAGAGGCGTATGTAGTGAACAGACAGATATTAGAGAAGATAAGTAAACAAAATAACGTTGATAGACTATAAATTATTTTTAACAAAGGGTGAAAGAAAACATAAAAAGCCAAGATTACTAGTCAGGACGAAATCGGTGGCGGAAAATCAAGACCATCCAACATAAAGAAACAGGCCAGCAGTGTAGTTTATGTGCGAAAGATATAGAAGTAATTCTATCGTCTCCTGCGCAGGCACTACACACAATATCAGTCAGTTGACTCTGACAGGAGCTCAGTCGTTGTTCTGCGGTGGACTAGGGAGCACGTGTAGTGTGCTGTTCGAGGCAAGTGTGGAGTCTAACGACTGTGGTGTCGGCTAAACACACCTCAGTGGTCAAGGGAGAAACGTCGACCAGTATGGAAAACCTAAGTCTTCATGTGCGAGTGCTTAAGACATCATAGGAAGTAGCACCCTTTTCGAATTTGCCCGTATATTGCCAGTTTGCTCTGTTCTTAATGTTTTCAACTAAAGATAAGAATATAATATACTGACCGCTCATGAAGTTATAGATGAGAGGGTTTACAGCAGAGTTGGCGTAGCAGAGGACGTGGGAGATCAGAGCTATGCAGGTCATCACGTTGCTTTGTTGGACGTCCAGAGCAAATCTGTAGATAAAGAATAGGGGTTAGGTACTGTAGAGTCTGTATTGTTGCAGCACGCCGTAGTAGGCGTTAAAATGGCAAGGATGGTAGGACGTGCGGCCTTCGCATTTAGTGAAGCTGCTGTTAGATACATACTTTAGTATAACTATAGATCTGAATATAATGCGCCCTTCAACTTCAGCCTTGGAGTAGTTATTCTCTTTCGTCTCATAGGCCACACAGGCCGCCTCTTTTATCAATTGGGCCAAGCTTTATAGTTGGCGAACCCAACCGTGAGGTCTGCCTTTTACAGGGAGAAAATTTAGCCAGAATCACCTTGAACTGGCAGTCAAGAGTATGAGTCCCTGGCATCTTGCATCAAATTTGCAGCATTATGGTGTTTGTAGATAGTACAATGGACTACGGCGTTTGATCACCGCAGTTTGATGATATGGTAATCAGGATGGTGCCACACTGTGCTGCCTATCCTCTAGGTCAATAACCCGTAGTTGCATTTTACGGCACCCACGGGAAAAGATGTATATTTTGGAGGGAAAGTAACATAGTCACCACGCTTGTTAACGTAGCGTCTGGTACCATAGACCGCGGTTGTTGGTAACCGCAGTATGTAAGGTATTACGTACGATACGCAGAAGGACGCTTTTGCCCATGCTCCTGACCAAAAACCCTTTAACCGCCTTTTACGATCCCCACGTGTGGAGCTGATATTTATCACATTGCCCTTCAACCACAAAAAAAACGTTTTCAAATGAAAGATTTAATATCTTTGTTCATATATTTTCCATCGTATTCTTGAATAATCCATACATCAGGATATTCACCAAGAGAAATTCTCTTTGAGATAAGATTTATGTTGAAAACCTGCCCGATATACATAATTTTCCTGGATATTGTTACAAAATTTATTGGAGGGTGATAGTTTATCTCTGAACAGAGATATAGTATTCAGGTACGATCACCTACACATAGTTCCACGTGTAAAGATAAAGGCGTGATTTTAGGGTTCTGAACAAATTGGTACAAACAGTCGGTTAAATAAAAAAACCGGTCAAGAGCGAGTCAGACTTGCGTACTGAGGGTTCCGTACAAACCTGTAGGTATTAACTAAGTAAAAGTTATGGTATTTTTATTGCTAATTTTTTTTATTATGTGATGTAAATTTAAGGTTTTCGGAATTTTCCCTTTATGTGTGCTATAAAACGTTGCTTCATACCCAATTTCAAGATTCTAGGTCGACTGGAAGTATCCTTTAGGTTTTGAGTCCCTTGCGAGTAGTTGCGAGTTTTAAAATATGCGGCTTAATTGCTGTTTCTTTTTATTGGGTTGACATAGAAGTTTGATTTTGTTACTTAGGTATTAGAGTATAGGAAGGAGTAGACGAAGGAGTAGATGAAGAGCGCCTACCCGGTGGACAGATGCCATCTTGAAGTCCACCAACTGCAACACCCAGGGGGCAATCCACCTGGCCCAAAACAGAAATGATTGGAGAGCCCTAACCCGTAGGGATACTTTTGGTGGTCACGACCCTCAGCCATGAGGAAACGACGAAGAAGAAGAAGAAAGGTATTATAAACTTGGGTATTTGATATGAATTTCAATTTTATTCCTCTATGCCTTCATAAGGAAAAGGGTAGTAAGTTTACAAAATTTAAAAATATTTTTAATAATAGGTCTTTACCTATGAAATTGCCGAAATTTTCTTACAGATTAATGAGATCATAATTCCTATAATACTAATGCAATTTTTTTCATTTAACTTATATTTGAAAGTTGACTTCAAGGTTATTAATTTACGCATAAAATAAAGTTTTTATTTTTAGTTTGATATATAAAATTTAAGGTTCGAAAATTGTTCGTCTTGATTGTCGTCCGATTTCATCATTAGATTTGTTATATTTTTTTACAGATAATATTTTTCGAAAATCAAATTTAAGCTTCTGTTAGCTTAATATCTTCCCAATAATGTTAAAAAAAAATAAAAAAGATTGGATTTATAATTCCTAAGAAAAATGCAAACATGTTAGTACTGAAAATTGAGTTTACCTAAAATTCGCCATACAAAACGGCAATTTCATAGGTAAAGACCTAATATATGATGTAACCAAAAATTTATGCTTTTCGCAATTTTTCCTTTATCTGTGCTATAATATGTTGCTTGGAACCAAATTCCAGGATTCTGAGTTCACGGAAAGTACCCCGTAAGTTTGATTTTCTTACAGCTCCAAGGGGCAGTAGACCCGAGTATTTGATATGAATTTTGATACCTCCACGCGTTCCTGAGAAAAAGGGTCGTGACAGACAGACATACAACAAAGTGATCCTATAAGGGTTCCGTTTTTTCCTTTTGAGGTACGGAACTCTAAAAACCGGTCAAGTGCGAGTTGGACTTGCGCACCGAGGGTTCCGATAAACCAATAGTATTTTTAAAAGCGATGAATAGGCTTCTTCTGGGCAAGCTCGTTCCATCGTCAACCTCATCTCTGTCTTCAAGACTAGATGGAGGTCAAGAGTAAGCCCATTGACAATAAAAAAACCGGCCAAGTGCGAGTCGGACTCGCGCACTGAGGGTTCCGTACCACCACATAAACATAATTGTATTAGTTGAAATTTCAGTAAGTTAATGTGTTAGATTTTTTGAGTCCGACACGCGCTTGACCAAATTTTATTATTTGTTTTTATTTTATAGCTTATGCACTATAAACATACCAATTTTCAAGTTTGTAAGTGTTCCCGTTTTTAAATAGAACTAAAACAAAAATCGCCTCAGCAACCATCCAACTTGACCCCTCTCTTATATGAATGTTCTTGAAACGGGAGCTCACCACAATTGGTTACAATTAGTTGTGAGAAAAGTTGTAATATTTAATAATTTCAGACTTTTCCCATTATTTGTACTGTGAGACCTAGCTTCTTGCCAAATTTCATAATTTTAGGTCAACGGGAAGTACCCTGTAGGTTTTTCATTTTTGAATAAATGTATGTAGATGAGGACATAAAATGCCATATCTTTTGATTGCGTTGTTGTAAAAAATTGTAATTTTCAGATCTTGTGTGGTTCATGGATCCTAATATATGGTATTAATTTCAACCTGATACCTTTACCCGTTCGTGAGACAAAGGGTCTTGACAGACAGACAGACAGACAGACAGACGGACAACAAAGTGATCCTATAAGGGTTCCGTTTTTTTCTTTTGAGGTTAGGAACCCTAAAAAAGTCTGTATGTAGATGTTTTTTGCCGATTTCTAAAAAAAAACTGCTACCTAGAGAGATCGTTTTACACTTGCTGTAATATTTACATAAACATCTATTGACTATAAATAATTCAGATTTTTCGTTCGACAAACTTCGCAGATAAGGGGGGGATGGATTTTTCATGATAAATTGAAAACTATGAGTCGTAAAACATACAAAAACCTATTTGAAAAGTTCAAATGAATCCCTTTTATATGATACCCCGCTCACAATTTGAAATTTTGCCCCCCCCCCCCCTACACAACTTTATTTACTCTTATATCGTGAATCCTCTGAATTCTAAATTAAAGTGTTTAAAAACAAATCTTTTATTAATGTTTTTATCTTTTTCCGCTGATAATTGCTAACCAAAGTTCCTAGCTGCTTTAAAAACACCCGCAGGCAAATCATAAATGTTCTTTTATTTCACAACAAAACTAATAAAAATATGTGTACAGTCAAGAGCACGTCAAGCTTGAAACATTGGACTTTGTACCGTTCTTATTTCAATCGCTGTAGGAGCTAAAGTCGTACTGCGAGTGTCAAGCTTAACGTGCTCTTGACTGTACATACAACTTTTGTTTGCTGAGTAGAATGGTGGTTTCGAGGCACAGGTTGACATTACCAAGACCTACAATTTCTGAACGCACTATTGAGGATTTACGATATTGGATTAGATAATAGTAATAATATGTACGGTTAAGTTAGATTATGGATCACGCACGTGTTACATCTGATAAATCATATTATTATGTACGTGCCCTTACAATATAATTCGACTATCGTAAGGGCAAGATTAATGCCTATTAAATATGGAATAAGCGGGTCTTATGCGTATTGTGTGGGTTGTCAGGTCATCGACCTACCCTGAAAAACCTAACCGCCTTCCAGCCTCTAACGTAATCAAATCAGGTCACTGTACTTTTTATCTGCTCTTTAAAAAACCTACATAAATATATTTTTAAAATTGTTTTATTTTTTAATGTCGTCCATGTGGAACAAGCTAAGAATGATAGCATACTGTTTGTCCCCGTCGGTGTCTTAAAAGGCGACTAAGGGTCCAGCAACCAGAGGATGACAGCGGCATCCTTCTGCGTATTGTATCTTCAAAGGCTTTGCGTGGATCACGTGATGCTCTTAATCGCAGTCTATTGTACTAGCTGCAACGCTAACAGCAGCCCCCCCTTCTACCATCGGGAATCCAGAAGCACCCGCAGGATATCACCCATATTTGGTTGATATTCCACACATCCGCACAAAGCGCTTTGAAACATCTTGTAAATGCGCACGGCTAAGGAGTGGAATTCTCTGCCTGCGTCTGTGTTCCCGAGCTCTTATAACCCAAATCCTTTTAAGTCGCGAGTGAATAGGCTTCTTCTGGGCAAGCTCGTTCCATCGTAGACCTCATCTCTGTCCTCAAGGCTAGATGGAGGTCAAGAGTAAGCCCGTGACCCATCTTGGATGAGCTACGATGGCCCATACACAGTAAAAAAATCCCCTTAAATGTATGGCAGGCAGCAAGCAAGTGAAAACAAAACCACAATAAGCTGAACCAGCGCTACGTTACAAATACCCGAAACCAGAGACCCGCTCAAGGTCAAAGTATTGGCACCGACGTGCGGCCGTGTTTACAAAGCTCCTTTGTTGTGTAATACTGGTGGGGAGTTCTCTGTCCCGAAGTAGATCATTGGGGGCGATTCTAGCGTTGCCGCTAAATTTAAGGCTATAATGAATGAATGAATGAATGAATAACTCTTTATTGCACACATCTAGGAATAAAAATTAAAAATTACGGTTTTACAATAAGTGGGCAAAAGGCGGCCTTATCACTAAAAGTGATTTCTTCCAGACAACCTTTTGAGGAAATCAGCAGCGACGAAAGACTGTAGTGTAGTGCACCAATATACAGTTACATATATAAATATTTTGAAATAAATAATGTAAAAAATATATACCTACATACATAATAATAATTTGACAGGTCTAAACATGTTGCTACCTTTGTTACCGCCTATACGCTGAAAAAAGACAGCATCACTTTTAGACCTGTCAAATTTTAATCATAAATTTAACGACCACGCTAGAATCGCCCCCATTCATGGGATATAATAAAGACTTACCTCAAAACAGACAATAAATGCACAGGGAAGTAGCACACGGCAAACATGAGGACGACTGCAACTAGCATCTTGGCTGCTTTCCGGCGCGAGCGCAGCTGTCCTTCAGTTGATGCATTCGCGTGGATAGAGGGCACTGTTCGGCGGTTTGCTGCGAGCCCTGTGAGAAAGGTGACCAAAATCAATTTTAGTACTAACGACTCGTGAGTGTAATATATACAGAATTTAACTGAACTTTTGACCAGGCTCTTTAGATCTTCACCAGCTTTTGTGTTCACGGCCGGTGTAGGATCGACAGGGTAATTTTTTACTCTACCTTGGCTTTTTATAATAATAATACTATATTGAAAAACAGAATTACAACTTAGACATAGGTTACTAACTCTAAAAATTAATACATTTATATTCTTATAGCGAAACTTACGTGTAGGTTGATACAATCATTGCCAGTGGTCCCCAAACTAGGCGTAGCCCGGCCATTCTTTGAGGACTTACTCCAACCTTTGGTCTTTATTTCCTGCCACACTTATGTCTCAGAATAAAGTAATAGTACTATCATACAGAAAGGACGCTCTCCGCCCCCCTTGCAATCTACCCCGTACCCCCGCGCGCGCCCTCCCGCGAGATTTTCGTGATCTTTCTGAGGGACTTTTGTACTGAATATGCGGGCCTACGCAACATTCCAATTTCAAATTTCAAATTCGCGCTCGATGTATGTACTTTTAGTGTTTATTATCATTTTTAGGGTTCCGTACCTCAAAATAAAAAAAACGGAACCCTTATTGGACCACTTTGTTGTCCGTCTGTCTGTCTGTCTGTCAAGACCCTTTTTCTCACGAACGGGTAGAGGTATCAGGTTGAAATTGATAATGAATGTTAAGGTCCGTAGACCACACAAGATCTGAAAATTTCAGTTTTTTACAACGACGCAATCAAAAGATATGGCTTTTTATGTCCTCATCTCCATACATTTATGCAAAAAAGCAAAACCTACAGGGTACTTCCCGTTGACCTAAAATTATGAAATTTGGCAAAAAGCTAGGTCTCAAAGGTAAAAGTCTAAAATCATTAAATATTTCACTTTTTCTCACAACTAGTAGTAACCAATTAAGGTGAGCTCCCGTTTCAAGAACTTTACTATAAAAGAGGGGTCAAATTGGATGGTCGCGCAGTTTTTAAAGTCAAAGAGCAAAAGCTTTTAGTACATCATATGGTAGATAAGTAGGTAGATAGGTACGGAACCCTTAGGGCGCGAGTCCGACTCGCACTTGGCCGGTTTTTCTTACTAAACAAAAACATGAATAAATTGTTCTAACCATGCTTACAATTGTTCTGTCCTGTAGGCGTGGCACAAAGCTTGTGGGACTCCATGTGACCTGGTATGTTGTCAGATCTCCAGAGGACTCTGATGATCTGGCAGTATGCAATCATCATAAGAAGCAGAGGAAATCTGAGGAAAAAAGAAACATTTAAGGGTGTGTTGTGCGTAATAACCCGGTTACTATTCAATTCGCCCGTGTGGTGACGGCAAAGAATAGTACCAATAGTAGTAGTGTCGTAAGAGGCAACTAAGGGACTATGAACCGGAGGATGGGCAGCAGCGTCCTTCTGTGTATCGCATTTCTAGCCGTGGGTGTCGTAAGAGGTGACTAATGGACTATAAACTGGAGGATGGGCAGCAGCCACAGTCCTTCTGTGTATTCCTTCACCTTACATTCTGTGGTCACCAACAACCTCGGTCTATGGTGTCAGCCTCAAAGCTAACAACCGTGGTGACAATGATACTTTCCCTCCACATCATTCAAGCAAAATCTGGAGCTTATGGAGGGAGCTCCCTGCTGCTCTTGCAGTGGATATTTCATGGGATGTAGATAGATAGATGTAATGATGATGCAATTCACTACTTTATAGCTTAAAAAAGATGTATTAACTTAATTTTTAGAAAGGAATACCTGAATCGTTTAGTTGATGAAATGAAAAAGAACTGACATGGCGAGGATGAATGGAAACGTTTGAAGGGGAAGGCCTCACCAACCGTAACCAAGATTAGAACTCCCTCCCTGCAGATTTGTTCCCCGAACAATTCAATCTGGATCTTTCAAGACAAGAGTGACCAGGGGGGTGATCGTGGTAATTCCAACGATATTCCCAAAACTAAAACGTTTGCTTCAAACGTTATGTTAGGTCTTAACTAAGTGTTTTAGGCAAATGTTTTTGTGATTACCCCCCAGGTATCTTCTAGTTAGGCATGCTACATCTTCGACTACATCGCGTGACTTACCATCAGGTTAAATTGGACTCAAATGCTTACCTAGGTATCCTATTTAAAAAAATCCTAGGATGGCTGTAGGTATCCTTGCTACGGCAGTACGATTAACGTGGATGATACGTCTATAGATGATAACTATAGCTGATATCCATTCAGTATTCGTTTTACAAAAGAGGGCTATAAGAGCAATTTATTGCCTGAAGACTCGTAATTCCCTGAGAGAACTGTTTAAGGAGATCAACATTATGACAGTGCCATGCCAATATATTTATGAAAACATTATGTACGCTAGAAAGAACATTCATCAATTACCTAAAAATTGTGACAGGCATAATTTAAATACAAGAAATAAGTACAAAATTGATCAACCATATACTGGATTAACTAAAGTCAATACATCTTTCGTTGGTCTGTGTGTACGATACTACTACAAAATACCTGATAATATATTGCAATTACCAGAGAGAAAGTTTAAAGAATGTGTAAAGCAAACGATATGTAAAAAAGCTTACTGTAGATTAGATGGCTATATCAATGACAAGGAGGTATGGTGCTCTGATATTCCAGCGAAACACAAGTAACACAATGGAAAAAGCCGACTCTTTAAGTAGGCCGTGCTGCAGTGGTTTCTTGCCATTTCTTTTACGCTGCCATAGCCCGATCCGAAACGACGTAGACTCGCTCTATTTGCATTGTATTCTGCATGACATCCAATAAGTATTCTGTAAAGAATCTACATAGAATAAAATTATCTGAATCTAAGTATAATAGTTGCAGTCAAGTGTACATCAAGCTCCCACCCACGACCTCTCACCCCTCTCCCCTTCACCGCCCCTTCTCTCACCCTCTGACTCATCCAAAACTCGATACAGTACCAATTATTTTGAATAATATTTAACGGAAGCCTAGACGTATCTATGTCAAAATAAGAAACAACGTTCCAAGACCACATTCAGGACGTTTTGAATAAAGGGGCGTTTTCACGTAGCTCCGTGATGAATAAAGGCCAGATCAAAGTACCTTAACACTTTATAAGTCAAATTGCAAAATTGGTCGATATATCAACCGCCTTTATTCCTATACATATAAGATCTATCTATTTGATGCAATATTTGAGTAGGAGTTTAAACGCAACCGATTTTGAAATTTGCTCTCTAACGAGCGTGTATACTAGGTAATTCCACCTTATTACAAAAGTCAAAATCAACAACTTTTGTTCTACGACTTTGCTAACATCGCACGAAATATTATCAACTTCCCATACAAAATGAGTCTGTCACGTGACCGGTCAGGACAGGACGTGGGCAGGACCGGTCGTCATGGAGATCTTTAGGGGAGGTCTACGAGTATGTCCAGCAGTGGACGTCTTTCGGCTCATATGATGAATAAGTGGGCAAAAGGGAATCCCAAAAAATATAACCTTGTATCAATGAGAGTAGAAAAATCAATGGATAAGACAACACCGTAGGAGGTGGAAGAGTATGATATATGTATGCAGTAAAGGTCAGTATTATCTTCTCAAAAGAAAGAGATTAAAAAATTTTTACAAAAATCTTTAAATAAATATAAAGAATTGAAAAATAACAAACTGAATTTTAACCGCCGCGTGACCAACTGTATATGTAAAAAAATAATTAACAATTCTTTCAGTAGACCTTCATTTATGCCCCTTCGGCCGCCTACGAAACCAATGCTACGTAACCAGTTTCGTGTGAAGATTTTTTTTCTTGCTACGAAACTAGTTACCTAAAAATAAATTTAACTAGAAGAAAGAAGAAAACTAGTTTCGTAGCAAGAAAAAAAAAATATCTCCTTGCTCCTGCGTTTACAGCAGTTTTCAGAGATAAAAGTAGACTAAGTTTTTCTCAGGGCCTTCAGCTTCTGCACCATTGCGATTGACCATTGTTGGGCAAGTGACCGATATTGGGCAAATCCTCTGCTGGGTAAATGACCGATCTTGGGAAAATGTCTACAATGAAAATGACCACTGCTGGGGAATGTCGATTGCTGGGAAAATGTCTACTGCTGGGCAAATGTCCACTGCTGGGCAATCACCACTTTTTGCTAAATGTCCTGTGGTACATTTACTTATCTGTGCTGTGGTAATTTTCCCAACAATGATCATTCGCCCAACAATGGAAATTTAGTGGACGTTTGCCCAGCAGTGGAAATATGCCCAGCTGTGGTTGTTTGCCCAGCAGTGGTCATTTGCCCAGCAGTTGACATTTGCCCAGCTGTGGACATTTGCCCAGCAGTGGACTTTTGCGCAACATTCCTTTGTACGGTCAACCGCACGTCAGTAGAAACTTTTTCAACTCTATTACCATGCTTTAAAGTCCAAAAGTGTTTCTACTGATGAGCTGTTATGTGTACCAGTCCAACATTGAACATTTCTGTGCACCAGCCCAGTAGTCAACTATTGGAAGCACAGACACGTTACTGGTTACGTAGCTTATTGGTTTCGTAGACGGTCGAGCGTAACTAATTTCGTAGGAAGAAATAAATTTCTTAGTAGGTAACTAGTTTCGTAGGAAGAAAAAATCTTCACACGAAACTGGTTACGTAGCATTAGTTTCGTAGGCGGCCGAAGGGATTTAAGCATTTAAAAATAAATGGTACAGCAGCACTGCACTTACTTTCTCGTGATATAAGAGAGTCATCATTCAACAGTATCCCCGCCGGGAGTCGAACCCAGAACCTCCGGGTCAAGAGCCGAATGCTCTAACTACTATACCTATTACGAGTATAAAGGCTGTGGATAGTAATGAGTTAATAAGTACCAACTGCAAACTTAAGTTTGTAATTCCATACAAATAATATGAAAATACAAACTTACCTATACCAACTGGATTTATGTAAAAATGATTTAATGAAATATGCAGTCAGGTAGAAAACTAATTTAGAATCCAAATTGTAAAACATCAAAATAAGCTCAACGAAACCGATTTTGAGTAAATCACATTTTTAAATTTTAGTAGTAAGGGAACACCCCTTATATGAATTTCTAGAGGCCAATTAATACTGCCGCAAATACCTTAAATGGAGATTTTATTTTTATTTTATTTTATTTAAATAGGTACACCAACGACACATTCATACATAAATTTTACAAAAAAATTAATAGGACTTAAACTCTATCAACATGTCACTTACAGGCATACACATCTTTCACCAATAATTAATTATGCTTAGTGATTTATTACCAACAACAAACCAAAAATTTATCACAAACTAAATGAAACTTGATGAATTACTAACAAACAACTAAAACTAAAACAATTTTGAATTTGGAATGTAATCTAAAAAATGACAGAAAATGAATTGATTAAAATCATTCTAAAATAAGATTTTTAAAATGGACAAAGGAGTCATTAAATATGTCGATGCTAGGCTTGAGATTATACAGCTGATTGTATGTAGACAGCATTGTGTTGAGGGGGGAGTTTATACCCACGTTTGTGCGACTATTGCGAATCGAAAAAATACGGCGATCAGTACAACTTCTCACATTAGCTGAGCGAGGAACGGAAATGCTTATATGACTTAGGACGTCTGGGGCCATAATTTTGTTGTTAACAATCTTATAAAGGGTCAATAAGTCTGTCAAACTACGCCGTTCTTTCAAGGATATTATGTTAAAATAAGTAAGTCGTAACTTATAACTCCATCTCTTACATGCATTTTTGTCGCGAAATGCTAAGTGTCGTGTAAAACTACGCTGCACACGCTCTATGCGATCTATGTGTACTTTGTAGAAAGGATTCCAAATTGATGATGCATAGTCCAGTACACTTCTCACAAAAGAATTATATAACATCACCAGGGGACGAATAATTGTAAAGTCTCTGCAGGTTCGTTTAATAAATCCGGACATTTTAAAAGCCTTAGCCACAGTATGGTCGATATGAGGGATAAATGACAGTTTTTTGTCAAGTACGACTCCCAGATCTCTTATTTGGTCGACTTCTTGTAGAATAGTTCCACATAAAAAGTATTGGGTAGAAATTTCCTTTCTCTTTTTAGTGAACTTTATATGGCAGCATTTACCTGCGTTTAATTCCATCTTATTGTTAAAACACCATTTTTGGATTTCTTCCAAATCATTTTGCAATAACTGTGCATCATCAGACGAGGATACCTCGCGATATAGTTTCAGGTCATCGGCATAAAGGGAATATTTACTATGTTTAATACATTCAACTATATCATTAACAAAGATTAGAAATAACACAGGGCCTAAATGTGAGCCCTGAGGTACACCTGACGAGGCTCTATATGAAGAAGAGACAAAGCCGTTAGCGACCACCCTTTGTTCCCTTTCGGTTAAGTATGACTTTAACCATTGTAAAAGCAACCCATGTACACCATACTGTGATAACTTACGCAGTAAGATAGAGTGATCGACTTTATCTAATGCGCTACTAAAGTCCGTGTATATAGCGTCAGCTTGTTTCCCTTCGTCAATGCTCTGACTTAGATCTGTTACATAGGTCAGCAAGTTACTGGTAGTTGACTTTTTGTTGCAGAAACCATGTTGTTCAGGGGTTAGAACTATATTTATGTGTGATGTTAATGAAGGGTACACGAGTTTTTCGAATATTTTAGCAAAAGTGCACAGTATGGATATAGGGCGATAATTTTTAGTTTCAGTAGGATCTCCGTTTTTATAGATAGGAACAACGTTGGCCAATTTCCATTTCGCAGGAAATGTAGATGTACACAGTGACTTGTTAAAAATTAACTTTAAAGGGTATGAGAGATTAGAGTAACATTGTTTAACAAATATGGCTGGGATATTATCGGGACCTGCTCCTTTGCTCGGGTCAACATCCCTCAGAACTCTAACAATATCCTTTTCCTCTAATTGTAATTTGCTCAGAACTAATTGAGGGAATCGACAAACATGATTGTGATTCCGATTGCAAGTTGACGGTACTAGGAGGAGAAAATGTGGATGAAAATTGATTTGCCAGGAGTTCACAGATATCCAATCCAGATGATGCTATAACACCATTTTTTCTCATTTCACAGGGCAAACCATGACTGCTCTTATGTCTGGAACTTGCATAACTCCAAAACTTTTGTGGACATATCGTAATTTGATTCTGTATATTTCTTTTGTAGTTTGCATAACACTGTTGTATAATGACATGTGCCCTATCAGTCAAAATATCGTATTCTAATTTGTCCCTTGGATTTTTGAAATTTTTTATTTTTTTCCAAATTTTTTCTTTCTCGTTTAATAACTTTATAAGATTTTTTGAGAACCAGATAGGGAAATTATAATTACGACGTGGGGATTTTGGTATTGTCCGTTCTATCACAGAATATAAAATCTTATAAAATACTTCAACCATAGCATCGACATCTGAACAACATTGGAAGATTTCATCCCAGTTTAATTTTTTTAGAGCTTCATTTACAATTTTATAGTCTGCTTGCCTAAAATTGTGTGTCGCAAACTGTTTACTTTTTAGCATAGGTAGATGAGTAAAACCAAAGTCTATGATTATAGGAGGGTGATGACAATCTACTTTAGAAATAGGATCTGAACATTCTGTAACCGATCCGCAATTGACATTACAAAGTACCAAGTCTAATATTTTATCATTAGAATTTTTGACATGGTTAAGTTGATGTAAGTAATTAGCTGACATAAAGTCTACAAGTAAGTAACCAAGTTCATTACATTCATATTCTAATGGTCGCAATTCAGTATTGTAATTACTATCATGTGTCCACTGAATGAAGCCTAGGTTGAAATCGCCAATGAGGATAGTTTCGCTTGCGGTGCTGTCTATAATCGAGGTTGCCGTATCAAAGAAGGAGTCCAAGGTTCGCAGTAATACAGGAGGAGGCAGATATACTGCACAGAGATTTATATGCCTATAGCTTGAACCCGTTCGAATTCTCGGTTTTAGATACAGATCTTCAACGTTGCTTTCCCATTGTTGGACTCGGATAGATTCAATGGTCTTTATAACTGCAATCACGACTCCACCACCGTCTTTGTGTGATAATGCGGTTGATGATCTGTCTCGTCTATAAATAATATAATTTGAATTAAATACTTCATCATCGTGGATATAATCATTAAGCCATGATTCAGTCCCAACTATTATATCATAAGTGTATGTGAGGGATTTAAGATAGACATTTTGCAGTTTAGTTCTTAGACCTCTGAAATTTTGGTAGTAGATAGTGAGAGCCATCTGAACTGCTTGGTCATGCAAAGTTTCATCAAGATTTTATGAGCCGTTTTTGCGAAAATTAAAATTTTTCATTTTCGTTGTATGACAGCTACCCTCAAAATGAGAGCCAGCAGGAAACCACTCTAAACCCTTCGATGGATTTGCATAAAACTCTTAAACTCCAAATATGGTGTCAATAGGACCATTCGTTTAGCCACTAGGCCAAAGCGTGACGGACAGACCGACCGACGGACCGACCGACCGACCGACCGACCGACCGACCGACCGACCGACGGACGGACATTTTTGGGAGACTTGTTTTTTATGATGTATAAGTGATATAGAACACATGTTTGAGAAAATTAGAAAAACTTTTTTTTTCACGAATACAATACCTTTCTCGCTCCGCTCGAAAGTAAAAAGCATTATTATCTGGAAACGCAAAATGTTTTTAGTTTTGAAGAACGACGGCATTTGCCAGCTTTTTCCAGATCTTTTGTCGTTAATGAATCAAAGAATAGTCTGATTTCATGATTTAGTTCCACTTTCTTATAGCAATCAAGAAAAAAGTGGGTTAAATGAAACGCGAATATAAAAAAATAAGCTAGTTATTATGCCATCAATATGCCATCATACGGCGAGCGAGCTTCGCGCTATAATTGCTATAATTTTTTTTTTGTTGTTATGTGAGCAATAAAGTGTTCTATCTATCTATAATTGCCACCTCAACATTAAAATATCATCAGGTGAGCAAGCTATGCTACCCGCAAACAGATGGCGCTGAAGGTTTCTGTCTAAAACGCGATATTTTAAAAAGTGCTTCAAAACACGGGGAAAATGAATTTCCCAGATATGAGACCTAGATCGATTTTTCGCTCCTGAAAGCCCCCGTATACTCGTATGGTAAATTTCATCGAACACGTTAAAGCTGTTTTCGAGAAACCGATTACAATTATATACAAATATTGCTCGTTTAATAGTATAGGATTAACGAACTAAACTATTCACGTCTTATCTTCTTCTTTAATTTAAGAGCTTGGCTCTTGTCGATGGAGTAACTTCCAGTCCTCACGTTGTATCGCGAGCTGCTTTACCTCCTGAAACGACACGACATTGACCTATTCTTTAATCTGGTCAAAGTAGCTTCGCCTAGGTCTTCCTCGTCCCCTCTTTCCTTCAATCTTTCCTTCCATTATGTTTCTCAGGAAATTGTCGTGCCGTATCAGGTGACCTATCATTTTCCCTCTTCGGTAATCTATTGTTTTTAGTAAACTTCTTTTCTCTTTGACTATTTCTAGCACCTCCTCGTTTCTTTTCTTTTCCGTCCAGCTAATTCTTTCCATTCTCCTCCAGCACCACATCTCAAATGCTTCCAGCCTTTCTCTATCTCTTTGTGTCAGTGTCCATGTCTCACTTCCGTACAATACGATGCTCCATATGTACACCTTGATTAAGCACTTTTTTACCTTCTTAGATATTTTGGCCTTCAGGAGGTGTTTCTTGTTATTAAAGGCTTTTTAGCCGATATCTGGTGTACATCTGGAGTCACTGGTGATTAAACTTCCATCTGAATTTATAAACCTGTTCTATTGTAACGTTATTCAGTTTGATTGGACAGTGATCTGGGGTATGTTTAGATGCTATAAGTGTTTTGGTCTTTCCAGTGTTTATTTTCAAACCAAATTGTAAGAAAGTTTTATCCATTTTTGTAAGAAGATCTTGCAGGTCTTGACTATTTTGAGCAACTGCTGCTATATCATCTGCAAACCTAATAAACTGAATTATTTGCCCATTAATTTTAATTCCTCCGCTGTCTGAGTCTACTATTTCTTGTATGGCCTGCTCTATAAACACATTAAATATTAACGGTGATAGTGGACAACCCTGTCTTACACCTTGTCTTATCTTTGTCTTATACCCAACCAAAAAAAAAGTTAATTGGAAGTTTTCGACTACACTTTGTGGATATTTTTAAGGTTCCGTACCAACGGGACCCTATGCCTCCAATGTCTGTCTGTCTGTAAGCGGACTGTATTTCATAATACAGTTGAAATTTTTACAGGTTATGTATTTTTGTTACCACTATAATAACAATTAATAAAAATAAAATTATAAATTACATTAAGGGGGACTTCCGTACTAACGTGTTTTTTTAAACGTGTTTTTTAGGTGATTTTTGCTCGGTTTTTATTTAGCCCTATTGTAAAAGTGGAACACTTACAAGCATGAAAAGTGGTACGTTTATGGTGCATAAGCTATATAATAATACAAAATACTACCAACTTGTCAAGTGCATGTCGGACTCGCGCATTTAATTCCCTTCTGCGTGACTGCGCCTCCATAAATAAGACGGTATTTTTACCTTAGTGGTACGGAACCCTCGTTGCGCGAGTCTCACTCGCACTTGGCAGGTTTTTTTTAACACTAATTATAAACCTGTAAAATACTGCTATAGTCCGTTTCACGAGTCAATGCCAAAGCTTACCACCACATTTTGCAGCTACTATATCAAGACTATTGTGCTCCATGATCAATAGTTATCAGCTAAAGCTGTCAGAAAAAAACCGGCCAAGTGCGAGTCGGACTCGCGCAACGAGGGTTCCGTACCACCACATAACCATAATTGTATTAGTTGAAATTTCAGTAAGTTAATGTGCTAGATTTTTTGAGTCCGACACGCGCGTGACCAAATTTTATTATTTGTTGTTATTTTATACCTTATGCACTATAAACATACCAATTTTACAAAGTGTTCCCGTTTTTAAAATAGAACTAAAACAAAAATTGCCTCCGCGACCATCCAACTTGACCCCTCTCTTATATGAATGTTCTTGAAACTGTTCTCCCTCCCGTTTCAAGAACATTCATATAAGAGAGGGGTCAAGTTGGATGGTCGCGGAGGCAATTTTTGTTTTAGTTCTATTTTAAAAACGGGAACACTTACAAACTTGAAAATTGGTATGTTTATAGTGCATCAGCTATAAAATAACAACAAATAATAAAATTTGGTCAAGCGCGTGTCGGACTCAAAAAATCTAGCACATTAACTTACTGAAATTTCAACTAATACAATTATGATTATGTGGTGGTACGGAACCCTCGGTGCGCGAGTCCGACTCGCACTTGGCCGCTTTTTTTTTCCATGAAATATACTCTGGTTAGTCTGGTTTGTGGTGGTTTGTCTGGTTCTATAGCTGCAAAATGTGTTGGTAAGCTTTGGGATTCAATCGTGAGAAGGATTATACAGGTAGGAGTCGAACCTTCCTCGTCTCTGACAGACGGTTTAAGTAAAATTCTTGACTTGGATCTTGTAAGAACACAGATGATAAATCGAGCTTATCTAGAAGAAGCCTATTCACTTGCCATTCAAATAGGTCCGGATTAACTGTACACACGGCCGCACACCGGTAGAAACACTTTTGGACCTTATGGCGTTGTAATAGAGTTTTATGGAGTATCTTATACATTTTATTTCTTATCGACCAACAAATGTGGACCTATATTTTGTGTTTTCAAACATCCTATTCTACTCCTACTAATATTACAAACGCGAAAGTTTGTAAGTATGGACGGATGGATGGATGTTTGTTACTCTTACACGCAAAAACTACTGAATGGATTTTAATGAAACTTGGCATACATATAGGTTAGGTTCTGGAATAGCACATAGGCTACTTTGTACCGCGGGAAAACACTTCGTTCCCACGGGAAAACGCATTTAATGAGGGTGAAACCGCAGGCGGTCTTTTATAATTTCAACTATGGAGAGCGCTGCAGGTCAGCGAAAGTAAAATTTATCAAAGTGTAATAATTAGTATGAAAATGATTAAGTCAGTTCGATATACAGCGTGATTTTAAATTCACCAGAAAAAAATTAAGGTATGATTCTGCCGATGAAACTGAACAACTTTTCCCAATAGGGTGCTGGCTGCAATTTGGGTATATGATTTGCTCATGATTCATATTAATAGGGATGATAGATCAGCTCAATACAAATCGATTTGGTCCTTACAAGTTTTTCTGTGCGTCGCTGCGTTTTTGAGTTTAAGCAAAAAGAAAGAAAATAAGATACTAAATAATGTTTTTTTTGTCTGCCTTTGTGGCTCCTGTTTAAAATACTTCTGAAGATGTAGAAAATCGAAGAGGCAGACATGCAGGGCTCTGCATTATCACAGGTGAAGTAGTGAATTTTTGCATTTTGAAGCGCTGTAACTTTACGACGCAGGGCTATTATGGTGGTAGACCATTTTTCTGGGGTTTTATACATTGTATTTAATCAGATAGTCATAGTCTGCCAGGGGTACGTTTCATTGTCAAATTTCAAAATAGTTAAAACTTAATTCCTCAAAACGCAGGGGTGTGGATGTCCGCCAATGTTTTTTGTATCTTCTAGAGGATGCTCCATATCATCAGTCAGAGGCAGACATGAGCAAATCATATAGAAATTTGTCCTTCATCACCCTTACTACAAGGAACATAGGTCGAAATACGAAAAACCAAAAATGACCTCCCATACAAAATGCGCTATCAGCTGATGCAGTTTCTATGGGAGGTTGAAAATTGATTTTCATACTTCGACCTATGTTCCTTGGGAAAAGTTGTTCAGTTTCATGGACTGAATCATCCCTTAATTTTTTTCTGGTGATTAAAAAATCACGCAGTGTTGCTGCTTTCAATTGCCTGTTATATTTTTTCTTGCAAAAAGATTTCATATATTTTATTAAGCCTCAAAAGGATCAAATGATCCCATAGGGTCGAAGTGCTCTGAGGTCCATTAAGGAACTCAGCCCCACGTAATAAGCCTCAAAAAAATAAATTACCAACGGTGATCAAAGTACCACCCTGCTCTGTGGTACCACCCATCGACACATAGAAAAATGTAGTTGACAGAAACATCAAGGAAAAAACTCCCTAGAAAAACAAATTACACAAAAATCAATAAAATAAAAAATTTGAGCAAAATGAGCCGTTACGATACGGAAGTCACTTTTGGTAGTCAAGTTTCAAAACTAAATAAGGTGCATTAAAGAAGAAAAGTAAAAGTAAGCTATACGAAAATTGTATGGAGAATCGAATGGCATTGTCAGACAAACAAATTAAATGAGCTTTCTTTAGGGTTCCGTAGCCAAATGGCAAAAAACGGAACCCTTATGGATTCGTCAGGTCTATCTGTCTGTCTGTCCCTCCGTATGTTTTTTAAATACACTGTTGAATTGTATGGCACGATGTTCTGTTCGTAACTTAATAAATAAATAAATAACTTGGAACATTGTTTGGAAATTATAACAAGAATGACGCGTTTGACGCCACAGCATGTAAGTAGAAACACTTCGGACTTTATAGCAAAGTAAAGATTACAAATGTTTTCACTGACTTGTGGTTAACTGTTCCTATTAAACCACAGTTACTATGGCGATCGTTAAATTTTCACGCCATCCACGCATCACTGTAGCTTTGTGAATTCCTGCATCAGTTCAATACCACCTAGAAGAATAACAGATGTGAGTTCTGATTCTGACTGATATCGTACTGCGAATGTATTTTAATTTAATATTACAAATGTTTCGATTACATTATAGCAAAGTAAAGATTACGAATGTCTTCACTGACTTGTGGTTAACTGTTCCTATTAAACCACAGTTACTATGGCAATCGTTAAATTTTCACGCCATCCACGCATCACTGTAGCTTTGTGAATTCCTGCATCAGTTCAATACTACCTAGAAGAATAACAGATGTGAGTTCTGATTCTGACTGATATCGTACTGCGAATGTATTTTAATTTAATATTTCAAAGCCAGTACACAACTCTTTTTAGTATAATACATTGATTATGATCGCCTCAACTCGACGGTGGCAGACCACTCTTTAGGGATACGGAAGCCTCCAGTGCAGTGCAAATAACTTACCTTGGTGACAGTTGACACAGCAGAAGATTACGTGACTTATAAAGATTAAACGATGTAAAAGACAGGTCTCTAAAACCTGAAAGGGTAGGATCAGTCAACGCAACTGAACAACTTTCAGTGAATAAAACTCCATACACAATTGCAAACTTTGTATGAAGAGACCGATTTTTTTTTCATTTCCTAAAGTTTTATTCATGAAAAGATTTTCAGTTACGTTGACCGATCATACAATTTCAGTTCTCGGAAACCTATCCCTTACACCTTGTATAACTTACGTGTACAGGAAAATAGCCTTTATGACATGCCACTTGAGATCACTATCATCTGACCAGGTGGACTCGCATTGCATGAAGTATTGCACGTTGAACCGCAGCTCCATCTTTTGACGCACTTGAAGTACCACGAATTCGGGTATGTCTGTTGAAAAGTAAAATCAACATTCATAATATCAAATAACAGTTAATTTTTAAGTTACCTGATATCTATTGGGTTTTGCAAAGCGAGGAAAGTCAGGTGAGTCTATAACTGATTGCAGTTTGTCAAAAGAATAATTGCTTCTCCTGTTGTCTCTACTACACCACACCAAAAGTTCAAAACATCATGAACAACTGATTACATTACAATTTAGACTGAATCATGTAATTATCTGCAAACGATGATGATGGAGGGTTGTCACTTTATCAAACCTAACGAAAGAACCTCGTTCTAGGTTCATAAGTTTGACTTTTAGCCATTTACTTATATATAAGTACTAACCCATCGGCACGTTACAATCACGCTATGGAAACGTCAGTGTAAAGTCAGTGGATGTTATTTAACTCCATTCAATTTTAGTTTATATGACTTAGCGATAAAGTCTAAAATCGGCTGCTCAAAATTTTAGTACCACATCGTGCAATACCACGGCGCTAGTGTTCACCAAAGAGAATTTAATAAAAATGTTGACGTAAGAAAAACGCTCATCTTTCAAAAAAAACGCCCTTTCGTTTTTCTTACGTCAATGATTTGCCGCATGACATGACACTACCACGTCTGGCATGACATCTTGCATTTCGCGCTTGTTTATTAACCCCCGACGCAATCAGAGGAGTGTTATAAGTTTAACATGTGTATATTTGTCTATATTTCTGCGACATCGTAATTACTTTTTCATTTAAACGGGATGGATTTTATTCAATGAAAATCTGTATAGCTGTTTTGAAGTTATGAGCTCTTTTTCCGATTAAATCTTCAAAAAATAATTATTTGCGAATGTTTAGATGCCGTACGCTGCCTAAATTATGATAGACTAGCTGTTGCCCGCGACTTTGTCCGCGAGGGATTCTTTCTATCATCCATCCTTCCGTCTATCTGTCGTCCGTCCGTCCGTCCAACCATCTGTCCAACCGTCCGTCAAACCATCCCTGTCCCTGTCCCTCTCCTCCTCCCTTTTCCTCTCCCTGTCCCTCTCCCTACCCCTATTCCTATCCCTTACCCTATCCCTACCCCTAACGCCATCTTAACCGCTATCCCTATCTTCATATAAACATAGAAACGACATCCATATTGATTTTTACACATTTCAACCCTATCGCACCCCAATTTCACGTCCAATACGTTGGATTTCAAAGTTGTTGTAGTTTTTGTATATATTTAGAAGATTATAGTAGGAAGGATAGGATACTGTGGTGTACAGCAGGCAGTGCTAGTGGCCAGCTTGGACAATGGCTGTCAACGCATCAACAACGTCCGAGACGATGACGATTCAGTCAGTCTCTGTTTAGTTGGGCCGTGCTACGGGACACACGTCTAAATAAATTAAGAGTTATTAGTTGTGGCATTGATTTGTTACTTCAACTATCAATATACGACACCATCTGAAAGTTATGGTGTTGTTTCTTACAAGACCCTGTTGTTGACGAGTCCCCACTTTAGGAAAAAACGGCTCCTTCTCAGGAACAACCCCTTTTGCGGCGGTCGACCAGGACAAGACAGCCACCTGGGTACCTTAGGGACTTTGTATGTGAGATTCAAGGGGGGATAATGACATGATTGATGTCAAGTTGTCAGTACGTAGTAGAATTTTACGCTGAATAAAGCCAAGATATTCTGGTTATTTCTCTTATTTATTACAGAATTTGCAGCCTACTATGCACCAAAGTTTTGCAACACCAAAGAAATAGTGGTATAACATATGTATCTACCTATTCTATACTGCTAATCGTTCCTTTCCTATAGCTGCATCCCTTTTTGTTAATTGTGCATGCTGGATGGTGCGTACTAGTCTAAGAGTTAACTATGATGTTATACTTTTTGGCGTAGGGTGAGGTGGTCGACATTGAACCAGGAGGGGTACAAGATGAACCATAACGATATTGGCGGTATGCAACGTTGCTGGTTCGTGCAACGTGCACAATATAATTCGCTGCATGCTCTTGCTGACGCTTCCCTGTCGGCGGCACGCTACGTTGATTGTAGTTACTGTGAGACCTGATTTTGTGTTTTTTGAGGGAAAAAGTAAAAAATAAGTTTAGCACAGTTTTCTTTCTTGTTAAGGTTGGGTGCCTGTTAGTTAATTACAAATATAACGTGATTATAGAGTGAAGATTTGCGCTTCTTTTGAGATATGTTCTGCAGCCACCGCGTGTGTTTGTGAACGTTTACATAACTTAAAGCTTCTCGATGTAGGTATGGTACTAATTGAATCATTTTAAGGGGGTTGACAATGAACCGCGGTTCAATTAGTACCCATTCTAATTTGTAGCTACAATAAATAATGACCGAAAAATCTGAAATGATTAGAGCATTAAGAAGCTTATGTAAATATCTCTAACTGGCACAGTTTGTTTAGAAATCGGCACAAGTCCTTTACAAACAAATTTTATTTTGCGGTCCTAAAATGAACTTTATTGGGTCCTCATAATTATATAAGTATATATCGGAACCCTCGGCGCGTGAGTCCGACTCGCACTTGAACGGTTTTTTCTCTAGTGGTTCAATGAGTACTTATACTGATTCAATTAGTACCACTGCCGGTTCAATTAGTACCACTGCCGGTTCAATTAGTACCCATACCCGGTTCATTTAGTACCATGGGGGGTACTAAATGAACCAATTCCATTATTTTAAAAAAGTGAGAATTTACAGAAAACTATAAGAGATGCACGACTTTAACTAACTTTGCCAGTTTTCTAATAAAACAGGTTACTAACAAAAATCTTTTTATTTGGGCTACTAAACAAAAAGTTACAAGCGTTCAAAAATTTGGTGGTTCAATGTCGACCACCTCACCCTATGTTTCACCTTCGGCGGTTGTTTTAAATTTTAAATTTATTTTTTTGTCCGTTACCTATCTCACTAATCAGTTATCAGATAATAAGTATTTTGGTTTTGATTTATTTGTAAATAATGAGCGAAACTAAACTGTGTGTGTTTATAATGGGTGTATTTAAGTGTTGGGTTCCTAGCTGTGAAACCAAAAGTAATATCAATTACCTACTTAGTAAAGCAGTTTGTGCGAAACATTTCGAGCAAAAAATTTTATGAACATGGTGGCCTAAATTGGCTTATTGCGCAGCCAACTTTGTTTACAGTGGCAGATATTTGCAGTGGATTTCCAAAATGCCCAAGTAAGTACCTAGTTTCCTGTTTTTAATAAACTGTTTTGGCCAAAGTTTTTATACGATCATCTAATAAATTGCGGTAGTAGAGTATTTAAAACATTGCAGAAAATAAGGATGTACTACTATAAATTTGTATTATTTATCGACTCGATGTTTTAAAAAATACGTTTATAATTCATTGATACATCATACAACATCATCATCATACAACATCCACATGAGGTAATGTTATGACATATAATGTGCCACTTTATTTTGAAAACTGAGTACAACCCAATTTTAGATGGGTCGTTTGTCAGCATTTGAAGATGGCAGTCATGTATATGTTGTAATTTTTATTCTTCCTGTTTATTTAAGAGTTTAATATCAAATTTTGCTAGGATGTTATCCAGACTTTTATAGTGAACGTTACAGGGAAGATTGAAACACATTCATTTTACTGAGAGTTTGGAATGGTAAAAAGCGGCTGTCGTTTTGGCTTCAATAACTTTCCCTATCAATTATCCGAGTCCTTATAGTACACAAGACTTTGTCTTTGTGGTGTAAATTCCTGTGTTAATCTTCCACTAGAAATTGGCGACGACATCGCCATAATTTTGTAACAAATTATTTACTTTGACATTGGTGAAGTTGGACTTGTAATAAGATGTGACTGCTTATAAATAAATATAATAATACTAATTTTAATATTTTATCATTTCAGGTGATGAACTTGTACAATGTTTGTGAAATACCATATATCATACTTGGATAAAAGAACGCACAGATGATACACTGAGACACAAGCTCCACCCGAACGAGGTTGTCGATGCAGCTAGTCTTACATACGTATGGGTTAACGTACAAATGAATATGATCATGTAATAAATTATATATGAGAAGGTAAATACTTAATAAACAAAGCATCAACTAATTCATAGTTTCATTTCACGTTTACCAGGAATAGGTATGGTATGTTTATCGATGGTTGTAGTACATCACTAGCAACAATGAGAAAGATAGCACCATATATTCGTCTCTTTCTATGAGTAACTAACGACGCCGTATTATTACACAGAAACTAAAATTAGCATCCACGGCCGTGATTGGCCCGATTCCTATCTGTACTCTGTACATAAACTTACTAATCTGGGGTTACAATTACTCTGTACATCTGGGGTTACAATGTCCCCAATTCGTTGGTCCGAAATCTGACGTTTAGGACCAACAAATGTCAGTCGTTGTCAGTCATATTGTCAACTTTGGATGCAAATAAACTTACCAACAAAATGGAATGTTCTTAGTTGAAGAAACAATATACTCTTATTATTATTATCGTTATTTCTTATTATTGTTTTTGACTATAATCCAATTAATGAAACTGAAAAACCAGGCCTAAATCACATATAAACAGTAAAAAGTTTGTTTTGTTTTTTCCCGCCATATTATTTCCGTTCCGTGTATTTAGCACCGACCGGTTTTTTACAGATGGCGCTATTTTTCTTGTATGGGGAAATTTTTAACCGCTTGTTCCCAAGACCCTATCTTGACTATATAAATCTATGCTTTTAGCAGTTAAAAATCACTTTACTGAACAAATGAAGTTAGGTAATAAATTTTTTCAACTGCTATCGTCAAACTGTTGTATAGGAATTTAATTTCTCACACCATCCCTTTCGGACCTTTGTCTCCATCATCCAGATTTTCCCAATACGATGTACCATCGGGCCTGCCTATCTCACGTTTCGAACACTTCGGAAATCAAAAAAATACTAACAAATAATTGTTTTGTCGGCTGTTGAGTCACCTAACTCATAGTAGAATAGCTTGGATCCAAGCAAACGGCTCGTAGAAAACGTGAGGTCTTTCAAGAGCCAACTGTTTCATGACAAGATCATTTCCAAGGTCCAGATTGTGGTCCAAATACTTACTGAAAGACAAAGACAGCAGCCAGATGATAAGGATAGCAGTCTTCGCTCGCCCGGTGGTGGACTTGAACTTGAGCGGGAAGCAGATCGCGTACCAGCGGTCCACCGAGATGAATGTCAGCGTCAGGACTGACACCGTCACTGATACTGACTGTAGACAAAAATAAATTTGTTTCAGATTCAGATAATTTTATTCCATGTTGATTCTTTACAGAATACTTATTGAATTGCAGATTACAATGCAACGAGTCTACGCCGTTTCGGATCGTGCTATGGCAGCGGCAGGAAACCACTGCAGCACGGCCTACTTTAAGAGTCGGTTTTTTACAATGTGTTTCTTGTGTTTCGCTGGTATATCAGAGCACCACAACTCTTTGTCATTGATATAGTAATCTAATCTATAGTAAGCTTTTTCTCAGGTTTTACATGACGAATGGCTAGATCCCATGTAAAGTGTCCCCCATTGGAAAAAATATTGGGGGACACTTCACATAGGGTCATCTGATTCCAAACTAGCCAACTTGGCAATGTCTGTACTATGGGTATCAGAGACTGATATACCATAAGCGATTAGATAAATAACACCCAGACTCAGAACAGACGTGTTCATCATACAAATATTTGTCTTGGGCGGGAATCGAACCCGTGGCCAAAGATGCTTGTGTCCAATTTTACTACATTGTGTGGATTACCAGATCGATATTTTATCTGATTTGTCACCTGTAATTATGTCTATTGGTTAAGGTGATTCGTTTTCCATACAAAAATTCAAATGACTTGCATTCTTACGCGGGACATAAAATACTGTTGAAAAACGAACGAATGCTGCTATTTTTAGTTAAATTTTTCGCTAATTAATACAAATAGTAGATTAGTAGCCAAGGGTTGTAAGGCATCAATTGCAGCCCGAGATATTTAGGCGCACGAGCGCAGCGAGGGCGCCTATAGTTCGAGGGTGCAATTGATGCTTACACCCGAGCTAACTACTCTGCTTTACATCTCGATTGTGAGGTAAGTAGGTCCTTATTACCACCAAATTGTAGGTGACCAATTAGCGCTCTAGTGTTATAATGTAGCTAGAAAAGCCCTAGGGCGGTAAGTAATAAAAAAAAAACACTTCACTCTTTCAAAACTCAATTACTAACCGCCCTAGGGCTTTTCTAGCTACATTATTACCCTAGAGCGCTAATTGGTCACCTACAAGCCCCATTTGGGGGTAATAAGGACTTACTTACCGAATATGAGAGATGTAAAATACAGTTAATGTAAAATACAGCCACTCTTGTTCTTCTGCGGACCCCCTCAATCGATCCCGCAGTGAGACTCCGAGCATAGCCCTTTGGGTGACCTTGATACCCCAGTCAAGGCCCACCGCGAGCGGCCACGCCCCGGTGTGTTGCAAATGGTGACATATGGATGTCACCACTTGCAACACACACTGGTCAAAGACCCTCGTCTTGAGACCCCGCGGCACTCTGGACGCAAAGATACTGCGAAGCCTCCCAAACGCCCGAAGACGAACCGACACAGCGGCATTCCCGTACAGATAGTCGACTTGGCACCCCAGGAGAGACCACAGCACAGCCCACATCTCGATCGAATCGAAGGCTTTGTGGACTACGAGAAAGCCTTCAATTCGATCGAGATGTAGGCCGCGCCACGACCCCTCCAGACGAGACAAGTCGACCATCGGTACATTGAAATGATGAAGGATCCGTACAAGAACGCCACCATACCAGCTCGTCCCCAGGACCAGGACTCCAAACCCATCCAGTCGCCGCGAGTAGTGAGACAGGGATATGTCACATCTCCAAAACTGTTCACCGCTGCACTGGAAGACGCTCCAAAACTCCTGGACTGGAAAGGACTTGGCATCAACACAACATCAATGGCAAGTACATGAAACACCTTCGATTTGCCGACGACACAGTCGCAATGGCTGAGACCCTGGAAGATCTCGGCACGACTCTCAACAACATCAGTAGAGCTTCAAAACAAATGGGTTCCAAAATAAACATGGATAAGACGAAAACTATATCCAACGCCCTTGCCGCACCCACTCCAACCATAGTTGGAGACTCCACGCCCGAAACCGTCGATAAATACGCATACCTGGGACAAACAGTCCAGCTGGGCAAATCCAACTTAGAGAAAGAGGCCACTCGTCGAACCCGACTCGGACGGGCAGCGCTCGGGAAGCTCCGCAACATCCTCACGCCCACAACACCGCAGCGTCCCAAGACGAAAGTCTCCGACCAGTGCCTACTGATGAAATATGACATCCTGACGCGGCCTCCCACGACGGACGCCATCAGGAAGCTCAAAGTCACCCAAAGGGCCATGGAAAGAGCCATGCTCGGAATCTCTCCGCGGGAGGTAACAGAAATGACGAGATCCGCAGAAAAACCAAGCAACTGACACAGCCCGAGAATTGCCAATCCAAAGTGGCAGTGGGCAGGGCGGGCTCATCGCAAGACGAACCGATGGCCGATGGGGCGTAAAGAGTGGCGACCACGTACCGGAAGACGAAGCGTAGGCAGGCCCCCCACAAGATGGACCAACCATCTGGTCAAGATCGTGGTAAGCCGCTGGATGCGAGTAGCGCAGGACCGGTCCTCATGGAGATCTGAAGGGGAGGACTATGTCCAGCAGTGGACGTCTTTCGGCTGATATGATGATGATGATAAATTCAAAATTACCTTAGTTTGAACCTTTATTATCGATTTGATTTTGGAGCAAATAAATTGATAATTGTGGTTTAATTAATTGTTTTACTTTCAAACTACTACCAACCTTTTGAGCTCTTTAATAAGACTCATTTTTCTACAGTGAATTACGAGGCCGATAACCGGTACACGGGTGGTCGATAACCAAATCAAATGGCCGATAGCCGGTGTTTTGGCAAATTTTGTGATTAATGTTTTTTTGTAATCTATGAGTTAAAGATATGTCTTCAAGCGTTACATTTACCTACTCACCTATACGTGTACATAAAATTACATTGATTACCTACCTAAATTATGATAATGAAACGTTGTGACTGTGAAAGTGTTGCGTTTGCGTACGAGTAGGTAGGTAGGTATACCTACCTACAAATTTCTAGCCTGCGTATTAGGTAGGTAGGTAGCTATACCTACCTACCTACTCGTACGCAAACGCAACACTTTCACAGTTTCAACGTATTTATTAGGTAGGTAGGTAGGTAGGTATTATGGCCAGGAGTCTAGACACACTTAAGGTGAAGTCTATTCACAAATAAGCAAGTACATTTCGAGATACACAAATATCGCACGTCATGCCATTGAAATAATGTTTATATTAGCGCGTGCTGCAGCCTGGTGGTTATGGGTAGGTACTTACGTCTGTTGCCGCGCGTCGCGGGTGCGCAAATTTTGTGTTTAAGTGTTTTTATTAAATGATATTATGTAAATACTAGCTGTTGCCCGCGGCTTCGCTCGCGTGGATTTCGTATTTATGTTGTTACCGGTTTTCCGAAGCAATGAGATATTTTCCCGTCATTTCGGGGTAATTTTAAACTGAGGAAAAACAGGACTAACCCTGCGCAAATCAATCAATCCCTCTGTCTCTCCCCCTCCCCCTCCACCCTCTCCCTCTGCCCCTCCCTCTCCCCCTCCCTCTCTCTTTTCATCACCCCCTCCCCCTCCCTCACTCCCTCCCTCACTCCCTCCCTCTTCCCCTTCCCCTCCTTCTCCCTCTCCCTCTACCTCTACCTGTACCCCTCTACCTCTCGATCTCTCGACCTCTCTACCTCTCTACGTCTCTACCTCTCTACATCTCTAACTCTCTACCTCTCTACCTCTCTACCTCTCTACCTCTCTACCTCTCTACCTCTCTACCTCTCTACCTCTCTACCTCTCTACCTCTCTACCTCTCTACCTCTCTACCTCTCTACCTCTCTACCTCTCTACCTCTCTACCTCTCTACCTCTCTACCTCTCTACCTCTCTACCTCTCTACCTCTCTACCTCTCTACCTCTCTACCTCTCTACCTCTCTTTCTCTCTACCTCTCTACCTCTCTACCTCTCTACCTCTCTACCTCTCTACCTCTCTACCTCTCTACCTCTCTACCACTCTACCACTCTACCTCTCTACCTCTCTACCTCTCTACTTCTCTACCTCTCTACCTCTCTACCTCTCTACCTCTCTACCTCTCTACCTCTCTACCTCTCTACCTCTCTACCTCTCTACCTCTCTACCTCTCTACCTCTCTACCTCTCTACCTCTCTACCTCTCTACCTCTCTACCTCTCTACCTCTCTACCTCTCTACCTCTCTACCTCTCTACCTCTCTACCTCTCTACCTCTCTACCTCTCTACCTCTCTACCTCTCTACCTCTCTACCTCTCTACCTCTCTACCTCTCTACCTCTCTACCTCTCTACCTCTACCTCTACCTGTCCCTATCCCTACCCCTTACGCCAATTTAACCGCTATCCCTAACATAGAAATGACACCCATATTTATTTTTAGACATTTCAAACCTATCGCACCCCAACCCCATCCCCAGGGGACGATGGTATTTCACGTCCACCACGTTGGATTTCAAAGTTGTTGTAGCTTTCGTAATCAGCGACCCGATAAACCATACAAACGACACCCATATTGATTTTTAGACATTTCAAACCTATCGCACCCCAACTCCATCCCCAGGGGGATGATGGTATTTCACGTCCACCACGTTGGATTTCAAAATTGTTGTAGTTTTCGTAATCAGCGACCCGATAAACCATACAAACGACACCTATATTGATTTTTAGACATTTCAAACCTATCGCACCCCAACTCCATCCCCAGGGGGATGATGGTATTTCACGTCCACCACGTTGGATTTCAAAATTGTTGTAGTTATCGTAATCAGCGACCCGATAAACTATACAAACGACACCCATATTAATTTTTAGACATTTCAAACCTATCGCACCCCAACTCCATCCCCAGGGGGATGATGGTATTTCACGTCCACCACGTTTGATTTCAAAATTGTTGTAGTTTTCGTAATTAGCGACCCGATAAACCATACAAACGATACCCATATTAGTTTTTAGACTTTTTCACCCCATTTCCCTTTTTTAGGGTTTAAATTTGGGGTGGAATTTCAATAACAGTGATGAACGTTGCATAGAATTACATCATTAATGCCTTAATAATAAATTATGTGGATTTTACTTTAAGAATAAAGAATTTTCAACTTCATCCCCCTTTTCACCCTTAAGGGTGTCGAATTTTCAAAAACCCTGAGACACGTAATTATTAATTTTTAGTCGTCAGCCTAAATACAAATTTTGAAGATCCTAACTTCAAAACTGACGGACTTTCATATAAACTTTCATCCCCTATTTTACCCCCTTAGGGGTGGAATTTTGTAAAACCCTTTCTTAGTGCACCCCTAGGCCTCATAAGGAACCTACATGCCAAATTTGGAATCTCTAGACCCAGTGGTTTGGGCTGTGCGCTGATATGTCAGTCAGTCAGTCAGTCAGTCAGTCAGTCAGTCAGTCAGTCAGTCACCTTCTTCTTTTATATATATAGATTGAAAAACTAATCCTAAGCGTACATTATACATATAATGAGTAAGAAGTAGACATAAAATAAATTACCCATTATTTTACAATAATTAAATCGTTCAGGATTTTAGTCTGAGAAACATGTCTAAAAAAGCGAAATTAGAGCTTACTTTGCGTTTTTTTTCTATAGAGAAAATTTTACCAAATCGTGTTTTGGGCCCCATGTTCTTCTAGCAAATATATTGAAGTAATAATAAAAAAAATTACGTCTCCATTTTTTGTAGATTTCAATTAGTTAAGTTGAAAATTCCGAGCACTTGCGCGGTAGTTTTGGCGTGTGTGTCACCTTAAGAACATAATTGCTGGGCTACACGAAAATCGAAAAACCCAAGCCAAATAGGTCAACAAAATATATATGAGCTTTCTTGCGCGCTAATCGTCTTTGAGCTTGGTTTCGTATTTCCCGTTTCCCCCCCAAACCTGAGGCTATTCTATTATTTAAACTGTTTTTACCAAATTAAGTACCTAAGTATAGGTAGGTATATTCAATATTTAGGCAACTAAAATATAATTTTTGTTAGCACTACAGGTTCCGCTCGTAGCTCCACTCGTAACACAGGTTTTAAAAAAAGTTTACCATTGTGTACCTACTTCAGCCATTTACCTAAATGTAATTTCTACTATAGTAAGACAAGGAAATTCGCCACAAACTATCTCGTCCACGTCCCGCGTCGCGTCGCTCACACAGACAGCGAGCGCGCCATCACCGCCTCACCGACGGACGCCGACCGCCCCACCCCGCCCGCACCCCGCCCGCACCCCGCCCGCACCCCGCCCGCACCCCGCCCGCACCCCGCTCCATGCACTCGTTAATACTATTGTTTTTATTTTTTATTACAGGAATTCCTCGTGTTCGCCATAGGAGAAATTTTTATAATTCGGTTTAAAAAATAACACTCTGTAAGGTTTTAAACAAATTCCGACTGTAGAATTAATGTATAGGCATGAAAAGGCATTAAATGTACTTTTAAAAAAACCTCTCAAGTCACTGAAGGGAAAACTTGTGACATTGATCTTTACAATATTATAATACTATTACAAAAAGATCACTAGTGTAGAATTTCGTATATACATAATAGTAATTTTTCGTAACATTTTGTTTTCCTTTTTTTTATCTCTTTTTATTGAGAGGAGATATTCTAAGCTTAGCTTCATTTATTAGTAAAAAGTCTTGTCAGGAAAAATCCCCTGTGTAGAAATTATTCTTCGGAAGATATACCAAAGTAAGACTATTTAAATAATTTAAAAAAAAATCTCAATCTTTTATCGGGAAAAAACCAGAAATTTAAAGCTGGAATGACATATTCTAAGAAACTACAAAAAATCCCTGTTGTAGGATTTATTGTGAAAATCTCATACAACTGCAAAATTCACTGCCTAGACTAAACTAGATGGAGCCACTGCTGCAAAAATAAGGTTTTATTTTTTAATCCAATAAGTGTCAGTCAACGACAGGTCAAGCTTGACACTCGCAGTACGACTATGGTCCGTACGTCTATTGAAATAAGAACGGTACAAAGTCAAGCTTGATGTGTTCTTGACTGTACCAACTATATATGTGCAAAAAGTTGATTCGCGTAAATTCCATCGTGCAACTTCAACGCCTAACAACAATTTCGATAAGAAAAATATCTCCATATGTCCACTAAAGTCAATTACTCTCGTCAGTTCGTGTTTACATGAGTACGATCACTCACACATGCACACAAAGCAAACAAAAATAGTACTTTCAGTACATTAACTGTATTTTACATCTCTCATATTCGGTAAGTAAGTCCTTATTACCCCCAAATGGGGCTTGTAGGTGACCAATTAGCGCTCTAGGGTAATAATGTAGCTAGAAAAGCCCTAGGGCGGTTAGTAATTGAGTTTTGAAAGAGTGAAGTGTTTTTTTTTAATTACTTACCGCCCTAGGGCTTTTCTAGCTACATTATAACGCTAGAGCGCTAATTGGTCACCTACAATTTGGTGGTAATAAGGACCTACTTACCGAATATGAGAGATGTAAAATACAGTTAATGTACTGAAAGTACTATTTTTGTTTGCTTTGTGTGCATGTGTGAGTGATCGTACTCATGTAAACACGAACTGACGAGAGTAATTGACTTTAGTGGACATATGGAGATATTTTTCTTATCGAAATTGTTGTTAGGCGTTGAAGTTGCACGATGGAATTTACGCGAATCAACTTTTTGCACATATATAGTTGGTACAGTCAAGAACACATCAAGCTTGACAAGTTGGACTTTGTACCGTTCTTATTTCAATAGACGTACGGACCATAGTCGTACTGCGAGTGTCAAGCTTGACCTGTCGTTGACTGACACTTATTGGATTAAAAAATAAAACCTTATTTTTGCAGCAGTGGCTCCATCTAGTTTAGTCTAGGCAGTGAATTTTGCAGTTGTATGAGATTTTCACAATAAATCCTACAACAGGGATTTTTTGTAGTTTCTTAGAATATGTCATTCCAGCTTTAAATTTCTGGTTTTCTCCCGATAAAAGATTGAGATTTTTTTTTAAATTATTTAAATAGTCTTACTTTGGTATATCTTCCGAAGAATAATTTCTACACAGGGGATTTTTCCTGACAAGACTTTTTACTAATAAATGAAGCTAAGCTTAGAATATCTCCTCTCAATAAAAAGAGATAAAAAAAAGGAAAACAAAATGTTACGAAAAATTACTATTATGTATATACGAAATTCTACACTAGTGATCTTTTTGTAATAGTATTATAATATTGTAAAGATCAATGTCACAAGTTTTCCCTTCAGTGACTTGAGAGGTTTTTTTAAAAGTACATTTAATGCCTTTTCATGCCTATACATTAATTCTACAGTCGGAATTTGTTTAAAACCTTACAGAGTGTTATTTTTTAAACCGAATTATAAAAATTTCTCCTATGGCGAACACGAGGAATTCCTGTAATAAAAAATAAAAACAATAGTATTAACGAGTGCATGGAGCGGGGTGCGGGCGGGGTGCGGGCGGGGTGGGGCGGTCGGCGTCCGTCGGTGAGGTGGTGATGGCGCGCTCGCTGTCTGTGTGAGCGACGCGACGCGGGACGTGGACGAGATAGTTTGTGGCGAATTTCCTTTTCTTACTATAGTAGAAATTACATTTAGGTAAATGGCTGAAGTAGGTACACAATGGTAAACTTTTTTTAAAACCTGTGTTACGAGTGGAGCTACGAGCGGAACCTGTAGTGCTAACAAAAATTATATTTTAGTTGCCTAAATATTGAATATACCTACCTATACTTAGGTACTTAATTTGGTAAAAACAGTTTAAATAATAGAATAGCCTCAGGTTTGGGGGGGAAACGGGAAATACGAAACCAAGCTCAAAGACGATTAGCGCGCAAGAAAGCTCATATATATTTTGTTGACCTACCTATTTGGCTTGGGTTTTTCGATTTTCGTGTAGCCCAGCAATTATGTTCTTAAGGTGACACCCACGCCAAAACTACCGCGCAAGTGCTCGGAATTTTCAACTTAATTAATTGAAATCTACAAAAAATGGAGACGTATTTTTTTTTATTATTACTTCAATATATTTGCTAGAAGAACATGGGGCCCAAAACACGATTTGGTAAAATTTTCTCTATAGAAAAAAAACGCAAAGTAAGCTCTAATTTCGCTTTTTTAGACATGTTTCTCAGACTAAAATCCTGAACGATTTAATTATTGTAAAATAATGGGTAATTTATTTTATGTCTACTTCTTACTCATTAAATGTATAATGTACGCTTGGGATTAGTTTTTCAATATTTACATAATATCATTTAATAAAAACACTTAAACACAAAATTTGCGCACCGCGACGCGCGGCAACAGACGTAAGTACCTACCCATAACCACCAGGCTGCAGCACGCGCTAATATAAACATTATTTCAATGGCATGACGTGCGATATTTGTGTATCTCGAAATGTACTTGCTTATTTGTGAATAGACTTCACCTTAAGTGTGTCTAGACTCCTGGCCATAATACCTACCTACCTACCTACCTACCTACCTAATAAATACGTTGAAACTGTGAAAGTGTTGCGTTTGCGTACGAGTAGGTAGGTAGGTATAGCTACCTACCTACCTAATACGCAGGCTAGAAGTTTGTAGGTAGGTATACCTACCTACCTACTCGTACGCAAACGCAACACTTTCACAGTCACAACGTTTCATTATCATAATTTAGGTAGGTAATCAATGTAATTTTATGTACACGTATAGGTGAGTAGGTAAATGTAACGCTTGAAGACATATCTTTAACTCATAGATTACAAAAAAACATTAATCACAAAATTTGCCAAAACACCGGCTATCGGCCATTTGATTTGGTTATCGACCACCCGTGTACCGGTTATCGGCCTCGTAATTCACTGTAGAAAAATGAGTCTTATTAAAGAGCTCAAAAGGTTGGTAGTAGTTTGAAAGTAAAACAATTAATTAAACCACAATTATCAATTTATTTGCTCCAAAATCAAATCGATAATAAAGGTTCAAACTAAGGTAATTTTGAATTTATCATCATCATCATATCAGCCGAAAGACGTCCACTGCTGGACATAGTCCTCCCCTTCAGATCTCCATGAGGACCGGTCCTGCGCTACTCGCATCCAGCGGCTTACCACGATCTTGACCAGATGGTTGGTCCATCTTGTGGGGGGCCTGCCTACGCTTCGTCTTCCGGTACGTGGTCGCCACTCTTTACGCCCCATCGGCCATCGGTTCGTCTTGCGATGAGCCCGCCCTGCCCACTGCCACTTTGGATTGGCAATTCTCGGGCTGTGTCAGTTGCTTGGTTTTTCTGCGGATCTCGTCATTTCTGTTACCTCCCGCGGAGAGATTCCGAGCATGGCTCTTTCCATGGCCCTTTGGGTGACTTTGAGCTTCCTGATGGCGTCCGTCGTGGGCGGCCGCGTCAGGATGTCATATTTCATCAGTAGGCACTGGTCGGAGACTTTCGTCTTGGGACGCTGCGGTGTTGTGGGCGTGAGGATGTTGCGGAGCTTCCCGAGCGCTGCCCGTCCGAGTCGGGTTCGACGAGTGGCCTCTTTCTCTAAGTTGGATTTGCCCAGCTGGACTGTTTGTCCCAGGTATGCGTATTTATCGACGGTTTCGGGCGTGGAGTCTCCAACTATGGTTGGAGTGGGTGCGGCAAGGGCGTTGGATATAGTTTTCGTCTTATCCATGTTTATTTTGGAACCCATTTGTTTTGAAGCTCTACTGATGTTGTTGAGAGTCGTGCCGAGATCTTCCAGGGTCTCAGCCATTGCGACTGTGTCGTCGGCAAATCGAAGGTGTTTCATGTACTTGCCATTGATGTTGTGTTGATGCCAAGTCCTTTCCAGTCCAGGAGTTTTGGAGCGTCTTCCAGTGCAGCGGTGAACAGTTTTGGAGATGTGACATATCCCTGTCTCACTACTCGCGGCGACTGGATGGGTTTGGAGTCCTGGTCCTGGGGACGAGCTGGTATGGTGGCGTTCTTGTACGGATCCTTCATCATTTCAATGTACCGATGGTCGACTTGTCTCGTCTGGAGGGGTCGTGGCGCGGCCTACATCTCGATCGAATTGAAGGCTTTCTCGTAGTCCACAAAGCCTTCGATTCGATCGAGATGTGGGCTGTGCTGTGGTCTCTCCTGGGGTGCCAAGTCGACTATCTGTACGGGAATGCCGCTGTGTCGGTTCGTCTTCGGGCGTTTGGGAGGCTTCGCAGTATCTTTGCGTCCAGAGTGCCGCGGGGTCTCAAGACGAGGGTCTTTGACCAGTGTGTGTTGCAAGTGGTGACATCCATATGTCACCACTTGCAACACACCGGGGCGTGGCCGCTCGCGGTGGGCCTTGACTGGGGTATCAAGGTCACCCAAAGGGCTATGCTCGGAGTCTCACTGCGGGATCGATTGAGGGGGTCCGCAGAAGAACAAGAGTGGCTGACGTAGCCCTGAGAGTCGCTAGACTGGGGTGGCGGTGGGCAGGGCATCTCGCAAGAGTGATTTACGCCGGCCTTGAAACTCGTGCTCTCCAATTTCAATTAAAAAAAAACAAATATATGAAAATTATGAATACCATTTATCGAACACTTATTAATTTCCACAGCCAGAAACAGGTCAATTTTTTACCAGTTTCTAAGATCTGAGTCAGCAACTTTAAGGTTTCCACAATAAACATAAAGAAAAAAGTCCTAAATAAAACCGGTCTCCAACCTCCCTGTCGATAACTGAATTTTGAAGAAAATGGTGAACGGGTTTACCGGCCTCCATAAATATCATAAATGATGAAAGTTTGATGAGTTTTGGGGCTTTAATATTAAAATTTAATATGTTAGGATCACACAAACCACGCCATACACCAATAGACAAACAGTCACACTTTAAAACTTACCTTGAAATTCAATCCACTTCCTATTTTTTTTGCTAAATTTTGTACAGGTCTACTCAGCAAATTTTAAAATGGCAACTGAGAGCATGGTTTTAGATTTTGGAAGCTTAAGGGCCCCATACAAAGCCCTGCCTGCAGGGCCCTGCTTGCAGTGCCACTGCCAATCGTACTTTGTGTGGGCATGCAGGGCCGACAAAATCGCCGTTACATCGGCACTGCAACACCACACACGGTACGATTGGCAGTGCGCACTGCAAGCAGGGCCCTGCAGGCAGGGCTTTGTATGGGCCGTTTAAGCTGTCGTATAATCTATAGTGAAGTTAGTCCGGATTGAATGGCGCGCAAATTAGAGAAAGATGGCCTATGAAACTTCTATTATTCAAAATATTGTACTAAAAGGCCGATAAGGGGTAGAGGCCGGTAAACCGGTACGCTTACCCTACTTGTTTTTTTTCTTCCGATCCGTGGCGCGTCATACATAACTTCGAAACAAATGAAATGAGAAAGAATCCTGCGGGCGTGGCGGGCGGCACGTGTAGCTATAATGCTATCCTTTTCGCAAACGGGAAGCGAGCAGTGCAATCAAGGTCACGCGCATTAGGAATATTGTTAGAAAAGTGCGTTTTTATGTAAATAATGGAATAAAAATAATTCTCTTGTAATTGACGAGCGATATTTTGTTTTTAGTAAGATTAACTGTAACTGTTTACAGATTAAAAAAAAGTTTAGGTGTAGAATTAATGTACGAGGTAAAATAATATAAAAAAGACAAAAAAAATAATAATAAATAAGTTCTACGTATGTCACCGTGGAGAAAATTTACAGGCTTACTCGAAATTACTTTTTTTAAGCTTTTCCAAATAATCCCCACCTGTAAGAATTTGTAAGTATTATTTATTAATGATTACGTTTAAATTTATTTTATCTCTGAAAATACTTGAAAAAAACTGGAGAATTTATATTTATAGGATAAATGTTAAAGCAATTAATAAAATTATACAACATCCCTACTGTAGGATTTATTGTTTACGAGCAAGACAATATAGTTTATTCTCCCCCCTTTTTCGTTTTTGGTATGGAGGGGGGTGAAATTATTTTGCAAAGTTTTCTAACTACATCAAAATATTTTTTAGAAAAAGAAATCAGGAATGTAGGAATTAATGTGGATTTTTTATTAGAATGACCGTACTAGTTGCGTTCGGGGCTAAGCTGGCCGTCACAGATCCCCTGAGGCTGATGTTTTATGTGGGTCAGAATAATTTTAGGGTTCCGAACCAAAATTGTAAAAACGGAACCCACAAGGTGCGACTTCGTCTACCTCTCTTTTCATCAGTATGTCATATTTTTAGAATATGATTGCCAAACTTTTAAGTATTGGGTAATTTTTTTTTAAATTGTTTGAATTGTCGTTACTATAGGAGTATCATATGCAAGGGTTTCATTCACTTGTACGTTCCAAAATATATTTCTTCATTTCTTTTTAGTTCTCATGTTAAGTATGTCAAACAAATACCATTACCCCCCTTAACTTCGAAGTTTGCTTAAGGGAAAATCTGAATTAATTAAAGACAATAAACGTTTATGTAAATATAACAGTAAAAATAAAGCGAGCTCTCTAAGTAGCACTGTTTTTTAGAAATCTGCAAAAAACCTTTACAAACAAGTTTACTTTTGCGGTCCTAAAAAGAGACTTAATTGCTTCTAAAAATACTATAGGTATAACGGAACCTTTGGTGCACGAGTCCGACTCGCAATGGACCGGTTTTTTTGTGTTGTGAAATAGTTTGCAGTAAATCAGAACAATTTCAGATTGTTATATTAATATCGGGTCAAGTCTTTACAAGTTGTAACAAGTTAATAATTAATCAGTATTTTGGTACAACAGAGATCTAATTGTAAGTCTGTTGGTATTGGGCTAATTAATTTTGGTTACTTATAGAGAAACGGAATTGGATGGTCAGGGCGGTTTCCAGTCCGATTAACAAATCAGTTGACCCGAACAATTCATTTACCTTTCGCATAATTAGAGAATTTCGAAGAGAACTGTTTAAGGAGGTCAATTTAACGATGGATGCAAATTATCCTGGACACAGTATTCAATACCTAAAAATCAGGCATAGTTAGAAAAAAATCACGAAAATACTTCATCAACCACATTTGTAGATTAGCAAAAGAAGAAAAACATTTCGTGGATCTGTGTGTCCGATCCGACATTACAACAATTATTGTTACATATGAAAAGGTTATTTTATAGAATAGCGTTTCGTTCAGCAGTGAGTTCATACAAGAAAAGTTTTTAGTTTTTCCTGATTATTACAAATTTTTCATTGCTCTGAAAACTGTAAGTACTGAAAATTACAATCGATTCTTACAGCCAAATCGATCGAGCCGTTTTTATGTAATGCTCCATCATACATTTGGCATTAAATTTTTAGGGTTCCTTACTAAAAGGGCGGCCAAAGGGACCTATTACTAAGCCTACGTGTCGTCTGTCTGTTCGACCTTTAAAAGGCTGTATGTATCTTATTAACCGAAGTATTTATATGATTATCACAGAATAAGTGTTATTATAGCAAATTATCTAACAGATAATAAAAACAATGAAAAATAAAAAAAAATTGGATTAGCTGCATCGTAAAAATAAGAACACATAAAGCATAAAAAATTGTGTTTTTATAGTGCATAAGCTAACAATAACAATAAATAATAAAAACTGGCCAAGCGCGAGTTGGACTCACGCACATTTAATATAGGTACTTCTGCGCGACTGCGGGTCAATGACTGAAATGGTATTTTTACCTTAGTGATATGGGAACCCTGGGTGCGCGAGTCCGACTTCCACTTGGCAGGTTTTAGGCCGAGTTACTCGCAATTTATTTTATGCTGCCTCAGCACGCATCCAAAACAGTAGTTGGCTGCAGGGATAGGTTAGATGTTAGGCTGTTAGTCACATCGAACAAACAAGATCTGAGGCTAAGTTAATATGTTATCGTCACAAATTTTCTAGTTGTAGACAGAATCATATCCTATATTATTATCTAGTGTCATAGGTCGATAAAGTCCCATATTAAACTAATTGCCAGGTACTACACCCAATTACTAAGGAACAAAGGCTTCGCAGTCAATCTAAATTGATCTTAGGCCGTTGCAAGACAATTTAATGGTGTAGGTAGTTAGTTTGCTGTAGTAGCTCTACACATCCTCCACAATATCACAATAAGTGTGGCGACGTACCTGCGGAAATTCCGATGAGGAAATTTCCGCGACAGAAAAATCTGTCAAGTATGACCTGTTCTTCCACTCTGATCGCGTGCAAGTTTGTCTATAACGTTGGTGATGAAGCAAATACGACTCTGCCATGAGCGCTTCCCGAAAGAGCAACTAACTGAGCAATTTTCACCTTAAGTCTATCGTAGAAACAGGAAAGTCATAATAAAATAATTTTTTTTTCGCCGCCCATAATTATCCGCCAGGTGTGTCGTAGGAACTTCCGCGTCGGAAAGATCCGCAAATGTGTCGCCACATTAACCTCCACGTGATCAAACCATCTCTGTATTATTTTGCCAATTTTTATTTCATTCTACTTTAATGCTTCTTATGCCATGCCCAGCTTTCACTGCCGTACATCAGTATTCATACCAAAACGCCTCTATGTACACCCAGAGGAGCCTTGTGAGACATATTCTGAACTCTACTCATGAGTCAGTAATATTTAACCCAAATCTTTAATATTTGATATAAGGATCTCTCATAGTATTTATTCCAGGTTACGTATAAAACAAACACACACACACGGGACACCAGACTAAAAGAGATAGAGAGATTGGAGCATTTGTTTGATATTTTTATGAAAATTCGTACAAAATATTAAAACATAATAATGTGGCTTTCTTTTTACTTTTACTTTGGAGAAATATGGCTCACTCATCGTCACTTACCACCAGGTGAAAAATGGGCCAAAAGCTAACGTACTTCGCACTAAAAAAGGAAGAATTTAGATGTCGTGCACGAAGTCGTGCATCGAGAGGTAAAATTATTTTTTATCGAAAAATATTTTTCACACCGTCAGCCCGCAAAGAGGATTTTCGTTGAACCGAGGTTCGGTTAAACGAGAACAAAGAACAAAGATTAAAAAAAATCGCTTAGGCACGCAAACTGATCGCAGCCCCAGGTGAGGAGGTGAATTTTGAGCGGAAAATAATTTGGTTAGTGCAGAGGTGACCTGAATTATTTTTATTTTTTGCTTCAGGTTAATATTAAATTCTGACGGTCTTTTAAGTCTATTTTGATATAAGCACTTTCACCTTCCCATGTGGTGCTTGCAAAGAATAGTAACAACACTACCAACCTATCTCTTCCCGTGGGTGTCGTAAAAGATTACTAAGGGGTTATGAACCGGAGAATTGAAATATCTAGTTCAAAAATGTTTTTATAATCTAAAGGAATTTTTTAAAGATAAAATTTTAATATTAGTAAAACATTAATAAATAAATATAAAAATAAACCTTTTCTGATACTAATAGGCAAATATAATTATAATTGAGAATATAATTATGATAGGATATGAAAATATTTTAAATACTTATACTACTAATAAAATTTATTGAAATTAATTATTCAGAATGTAATGTTATAGTTAAGTCTGTCTGTATACTAAAATTGTCTAATATGTTATTTTGTGTTATTGTTTTTTGTTAGTGTTATTGTGGTTATTGTCATGCTACCACGTAACTATTGTAAATATAATTGTATTTTGAAATGTCGATTCCAAAAATTGCAGTGCCCTTCCAGGGTCCATATTGTGTTCTGTATAATTGTTATTTTCCATCTATTGTACCATATGTAAGCAATAAATAATTGAAACTGAAATTGAATGGGCATCATCTTTCTGAGTATCATACCATCTTACATACTGCCGTCACCAACAACAGCGGTCGCCAGCCAGAATGCTTACAAGCGTGGTGACTATGGTAAATCCCCTCCTAAGTACCATAGGTTTTTGCTGGAGTTCTAGAGGGAGCTCTTTGTCTTGCAGTGTACGTTTCATGGGATGTTATGATAAGCACTTTTGACTAGTTTAAGTAGTAGCATATATAAATTCTCTACGGTAGTAGAGACGAATAAGACTTTAAACGCATTGCCAAAATCATTGGGCCTCCAATTAATGGCTTTAAATACGTAAAACCGGCAAAGTGCGTGTTGGAGCACCGGCAATGTAGGGTTCCGTGGTATAGTTACTTTAGGAATTATTATTTTAAGCAGGTTTTGATTTCTTCATAACTTATTCCGTAATAACAACCAGCGAAGTCCAGCATCTAATTGCTATTTATATTTATATTATTTTCAGTTTTTCGACTATTACTCCTTAACCAAATTATAGTAACAATAGCTGGTGCCCGCGACTTCGTCTGCGCAGAATCTGCGGTCTCACCCGCATTAAATGCGTTTTCCCCCGCATCAAATGCGTTTTCCCCCGCATTAAATGCGTTTTCCCGTGGGAATGAAGTGTTTTCTCGCGGTAAAAAGTAGCTTATGTGTTATTCCAAGACCTAACCTATATGTGTGCCAAGATTTGTTTAAATCCATTCTGTAGTTTTTACGTGAAGGAGTAACAAACATCCTTACAAACGTTCGCGTTTATAATATCAGTAGGATAGGAAGTAGGATATGATAGGATAGGATAAATAAGAAGACTTCTTGCCCTGTAAAATCATCATTATTCGTCTTACTTTATTTTTTTTAGGGTTATCATGACACGTTGATCGCTTTCAACTCTTTCAGCCGTTATTCCAGCATTAAACTCATCTTTTCCTGTCCGTCTGTCTGTCAAGACCCTTTTTCTCACGAAAGAGAAGAGATATCAGGTTGAAATTGGTAACAAATATTAAGGATCATAAACTGCACAAGATCTGAAAATAACAAGTTTTTACAACGACGCAATTAAAAGATATGGCTTTTTATATCCTCATCTCCATACATTTATGCTAAAAAGCAAAACCTACAGGGTACTTCCCGTTGACCTAAAATCATGAAATTTGGCAAGAAGCTAGGTCTCACAGTACAAATAAAGGGAAAAGTCTAAAATCATTTAATATTTCAATTTTTCTCACAACTAATAGTAACCAATTAAGGTGAGCTCTCGTTTCAAGAACTTTTCTATAAAAGAGTGGTCAAGTTGGATGGTCGCGGAGTTTTTAAAATCAAAGAGCAAAAGCTTTTAGTATATCATTATGGTAGATAGGTACGGAACCCTTAAGGCGCGAGTCCGACTCGCACTTGGCCGGTTTTTTTTTAACATCTTTCACACCGTCCATCTACCTCTTTACTGTCTTCCTTACGCTCGAAAATTAATTTACATCTTATTATTTATTTGTAGATTAATATTCATATTCTTCATAAAAATGTAGGCTAAAATATTCATCATTGATAAAGTGCCCTAGCCTTAGGCTAGATTTACACGGAGTCAGTAAAATGGGGTCAACAGGTCAGTAGAAATACATTGCTTGTTTAATATAGTCTTTACGAAGACACTCGCAGTAAGTAATGTACGTCTTGTGACCCGTTTTTGCTTACACAATGTAAATTGAACCTTTCTTCTTCCTTAATTCTCCGATCCTCCGATCCTTAATGATCCGTTTTAAACATTTTGGTTCGTAACCCTAAAAAAGATTGATTTACACAGCGAAACTCCTTCAGCTTTTGAAATAAGAACGATACCAGTCTTGATGTACTCTTGACTGTACTGACCTAGGATATAAGTAATGTAAAAACTTATTTTTCCTAATAAAAACAAAATTTATAGTTGTTATAAATAAAGTCTCTCGTGGTCGAGCAAAAGTGTCAACAACAAGAACGGAAGATTAAGTGTTGTCCACAAAAAACCTCATCCTGGATTTTATGCCAATTACACGAAGAATCCCTAGATTTATACGACGATATATTATGAGAAAAAACTCCGTAAACAGCTCAGTGATACACCGTTTTTGATTAAAAATTTAATTTCATGTAGCTAATATTATTATATGATTTTAATGTAGGTTAAAATTTCGTGAAAATACAGAATGATCGAAAATAAAGTATGTGTGATTTTTCAAACATTAGCCTTATGTTAATTTAGCTATTCGTTTCTAAAGCCACGACCACACCTAGCTGAATTTAAAGACTAATTCGGCATACATTGCTGGAAAGCTTATGTTGGTTATGTATTGCAATATCCTTACTTCAACGAGCAATGTATGCCGAATTAGTAACAGAATTTAGCTAGGTGTGATCGTGGCTTAAGAAAAAATGGTTAAGTTAGGACTATGATATCAAAGGTATATTTTTATGAACTATGTATATACGAGTATAGTCTTTGTCTACTGGCGCAGAATAAAGTAATACTCGTAGTGATGACCGTATGCCTGTGTAATAATTCCGGCAAAATAGTAGTAACAACCCACCTCTACGCGTGGATATTGCAAGAGGCGACTAAGGGAGTACAAACCGGAGGATGGACAGCATCATCCTTTTGTGTCGTACCATCTAACATACTGCGATCACCAACAACTGTAGTCCATGGTGCCAGCTGCAAGGACAGAAAGAGTGATGATGATAACTGACTAGTACTTCCTCTCCAAATTGTAACACGCGCTTTTGCTAGAATTCCGGAGGGAGTACTCGGTCCTGCAATGGACGTTTCATGGGATGTTTTAATGATGGCATGACAATAAGGCGCTCAGCAGATGAAGGGGCGGGCAGACACGGGCAGTCACGGACATTGTCGTCAGTGAGGCCGGTAATGCGAAAATTATAGTTTTTATAAGAATAAAATTCAAACATAACATGTTTCAAAATTGCTCTACGTTTTAAACTTAATAACAATCAATCTGAACAACCTTTTCGACTGAATAACTCTTTGAACTGAACTATTCAAGCTGTTTTCCTTTCAAACCAAAGATTTTGGAAAATACGCGCATAGATACGGAGCGTTTTTCTCATGTCAATGGCTATAATAATATGAAAATAATTGCTGTACCGGCCACACTGGCAGACTTTCAGAACAAAAAGTCTGCCGTCTGCTGTGCCTCTAAATGGCAAATTAAAACTAGAAATGCATAGTGAAACTTACCTGAAAATACAGGACAATTCTGCACATGGCCGTCCCAAAGAACCACGTCTTCGTCGCATCCCACAGCACAGTCGGTGGCAGACATATCAAAATCACCATAAAGTCAGCTACAGCCAAATTCACTATGAAATAGTTCGTCACTGTCCTCATCGAATGATTTCTGTACACTGCTATACAAACTAGAGCATTTCCTATTAGACCTATTACAAACACTACTGCATGTGTTGCTATTAATACCCATTCATAAGGTTTTGGATATATATAGTCATTGAGCATAGCTATGTATTCTTCTTTTGTCATATTACAGTATTCAGGCTCTCCAACGCATGGTTCTTCTGTAAAGAAATCATAATCTGTCCCGTTTTTATCCATATGTCTTGAATATTCTGTCTCTGTTTGATTTGCATCTTGAGTTACATTCTGTGATAATGTATTGTTGTTAAGATGTGATAAATTTAACTCATTCAATGTATTTTCTCTTTTGTATCTAATTTTAGGTGAGAATTCTATATCATTAATGAATTTATTTACATGGCTATCTAATACTGAATTCAAAGTAATATTAGAAACATGTTCACTATGAACTTTTTCACACTGACACACGCTGTAAGTCAAAACCATGGTAATCATCTGCATTACAAAATTTGTAGAAGCCATTTTTGGATCTTACGGGTTCATTTTTGGTTCATGATTTCACTATCTGAAGTTTTTGTTATTTGTCGTCCTTATGATGTACGATTTTGTCTTCAACATCATCTGTAACAAAGAAAATAAAGATTAAGAATACAAGGAGTAATTTTTAAATAACCAATAAATTAAATGATTTCAATAATTATAATGATCATCCGTTTATAGTTAGTCAACCAAAGTAGGGGATTTCATAAGACCTCTAGATTTTACCCAGATGTACTGCAATGCAATCCTATAAAACAAATAAGACTAGATCCAATTCTGGATTAAATTGTCGCTAGGTTACTTCCTTAATTATTTATTGTAGCGCTGAAGTAAAACTATAGATAGGTAGATAAATACGTGGAATTAGCATAACATTATTTAGTCAAGCAGGCAATAAATATTTTGCCCGTTGCCAGTAGGTTAATAAAGTAGAATTTGCATAACGATGAGACAGTTTTATGTTGAATTCCCTAAACAATAAAGTAGAATTTTAAAACGAGAATTTGTTTTATTATGTTAAATAAAAAAAATACAATATAATAATCTGAGTTAAGTTGGACAAGTAAATTTTTTGGTAGAAAGTTGCAAATATGGTCTGGGATTTCGGGACAAATCCCTTGGAATCCAAGGGATTTTTCCATGATCTGAAGTTCAAACTCCCTGGAAAGGCATACTTGGTCCCACGGGATTATTTCCCCTTTAATACGAGTATTGTTTTAATATTTGCTTTCGTCCCCCGCAGCTATATTTTAGGAGATCCGTCATTATAAGAAAAATTAAACCCCTACAGTATTTTACTTTTTGTGTATGAAAGGTATTTTGTATTCAATTGCTTCAGGTGTTGATGGTATCAATCGTAGAGATAAAGTTATCACATAGTTATTCCTGTAAGTCCAAAAAAACTAATTTTCTAGCACTTTTTCTTTTAGATTTGTCATAGAAACAAAAAAACCGTGTTCTTTTTTCTGATTCAGACCATCCGCTATTTTGTTTATCGGAATATAACATGTATTAAGTAATGTGGGAAAACGTTGAGATACTCGGCGAGATCTATCATCGTTCATGACAGGTAAACATATTTTTTGAATCGCATAACACAAATAATCAGCCCATCAACGATCATATATCACACTCAACATTAAACAAGATATTCAGGAGCTTTTGAAGGTTGTAAAGCTTTGTTCAAAGTTGTCTGAGAATGTACGCTACTGATCTTGTCAGTTATTTTGATAACGTCATCAACATTTTTGGTTTCACGGTAAAGTACAAAAGCTTTATATGTTGTAAGTTTAACAGTTTATAATAATTTGTACTCAACTGATCATTAATATAGGGTATCATTCAGCTCAAACCGCGCAAGCAAACTGCAAAACCCTAGTCTAATCATAACAGTAGTGATGATTACTTGCAAAAACCTGTTACTCTGATTGGCATTTTTCTTATCGCGGGCTTAGAACGAAAGGCGAAAGATTGGCGTCCATTAACCGCCTCACTACTAGACGAGAACTACCTCACCTCGCTGTTAAGTTAATAGTGCTGTGTGAGCTAAGCTGTGAGCAGAAAAAATTCTAACCAATAGGATCGCCCCATTGTCCTAGCTTGTCAAATGCGCTGTCAAATGTAGCAATATTATAAGTTTGAATTTTCCAGCTCACAGTTTAGCTTCCTCACACAGTTCGGTGGTAAACCACCCTAATTTCGTATGTGGTACACAGTACATTTTGTAAAATAGTGATAACGCGGGGACCACGTGCCACCCACTCTTTTTAGTATGAACTTTCGATGTAGTAAGTCATTAATGCAAATGCAGGATAGAGGTGTATTCACAATGGAGTTAAAATACAAAATAAATATATTTTTTGCAATATTTAGGTAACACACAAAGGAAACAATCGCTTCTTTCGAAGGTTTGCCTTTAGTTACTCATTGTGCATTTGACTTCATAATTTTAAGTGACCTGATTGGTTACGGGGCTTGGCCACCAGCGGTGGAAAGCAAAGAGTCACGTTGCATTCTTAAGTTGGACGAACTATAGGTGCTGGTTGCTTACTGATACAGTCAAATAGACGCCGATCGTTATCGTGCTATAGCGAAATATACTAGGCTATTTTCTCGGACCTTATTCAAAAGCAACAACTTTTGTTCTACGACTTTGTTAACAATGTACAAAAAAAGTTTGACTCCCCATACTAAAGTGCTCACGTGACCGACCCATTTTGTATAGGAAGTTGAAAATTTTTCGTGCGTTGTTAGCAAAGTCGTAGAACAAAAGTTGTTGCTTTTGACCTCTGTAATATGGTGGACATACGCCTATCAAGTCCAAAAAAATAACCTTGTATAGTACCTATATAAATCTTCAAAGGCACGAAGTGATTTGCTATTTCTCCATTGCGTGTAAAAGCATATCACTTAATATTTGATGTGGTAGTAGCTCCGTTGCAAAAGTGAATAAATTATTTGGTTAGTAACTGTGCATAAATAACTAACACTAGACTTTTGCCCTCCGGTTTCATGCCCATGGGAGGAACGGGTGTACTTTGAAATATGCTTTAGTTAAGAAGAATAAGTTTCAATACTTTAATGCGATTACACTGTTTTCAAATTTAACAGCCAGTTAACCGATGCGTCTTTAAAGTTAAATCTCCTTTACATTTATTGTTGTAATTTTTTTTCTAAGTTATTTTTAACATATACTTCTGTAATGAAACTGTAAGTCTACAATCATAATTATTTGTTTTCCTGTATTATGTACAAATATGTGAGCCTGTTTGTTTCCTAATAAATAAATAAAAATAAATAACAGAAAGAGTCAGCAATAGATTTAAAGCTGCTTTAACTTTAAAGACGCTTAGAGCGACTGGCGATAAGTCAGACTACAGAAACCGAAGTATGCTGACTTTTTGATTGGTGGCTAGTTTAAAAACAAGTCATTTTAGAGGCATAGTAGACGGTAGACTTTATGTGCGTGAGAGTCCGTCAGTGTGGCCGGTATTGCAAAAAATATTGTTGTTATCAGAATAAAATTCCAAGTTATAATTTTTCAAAATTGCTCTACGTTTGAGACTAAAAAGTCAACAATCATCAATCTGAACAAACTGAAAAACTATTCAAGCTGTGTCCTTTCCAAACCAAAGATTTTGGAAACTACGCGCATAGAAGCGGAACGTTTTTAAGACAACCAAAATAGGAGTTCCCTGTACAAGAAACGTGTCTTTTAGCGCTTTTTCTCTTAGATTTGTCATAAAAACTTGTTATGTTTCAAAAAGATAGGTATATCCATCCAAGGCTAGGGTAGAACTGTGGTCAAAAAGGTACCCTCCTGACAACATTCAAATCCCAACTGCCGAAAAGCTGCCACCAGGTCACGATTTTCCTTGGTCCATATGGAAGTCACTTAACAGACTGCGGTCGGGCGTTGGCAGGTGCGGAGAACTCATGAAGAGGTGGGGCTTCTCTGATAACGACAAGTGTGAATGCGGTATTTTGCATACTATGACACACTTGCTGTCGTGCCCTACTTCTCCAGTTTCCTGCACTCGGAGGGACCTTTTTGAAGGCAACCAAAAGTCCATTGATGTGGTTACTTTTTGGGCTAAGCTTTTATAGTCAGTTTTGCCATTGACTCAAAAACAAGAAGAAGAATGAATGATGCAATATATCTGAACATGTTTAAGTTCGGGCACACTAGGTACTATTATTGCTAGATTCCCTATAGAATTAGAATTCTTCATTAGTATGCGACAGGCCAGGAGACGCATTTTTGAAGCGTTCGAACTTCAATTCGCATTCGAATTGGCAAGATTCGTATACGAATCCGTAAAATTCCAATTTTTGAATATTCATACCTGTGAATTTTGCAACGAGTGGTCCGACCATTGACGTAAGAAAAACGCTGCGCCCCTGGCGTAGTTTCCAAAATCTTTGGGTCCGACCCACTCGTTTTGGAATTCTACCACTCGAAAGTATGTATAATCTGTGATGAGAATGACATTGACGTTTCCTTCACATTATGACATTATACCAATGATCTTACATATACCATGATAGCGTACTCTTAACAATTTGTACAGAGGCAAAACGAGCAGAGCAAGACATCATAGTCGATGTACTTCGTCCCTTTCTAATTATTGCCATACTAATGAAGTTTGCACAATTTCCGTGCAAAAAGTTAAGTTTTATATACACAAATTTTTATTTATACGTATTTTTAAATACTTATTTGAATAATTTTCAACGTGCAAAGTATAAACTTCTCTCTCAGTTTTCATTAAATATTGATAAATGCAGAAAATCATTTTCTTTTGATTTATCTGGATTAAAAACTCTTTGGTAAAGTGATTTTTAGCAAAGATTTTGCATGACATTTTGTTGATGTTGTCATGGCAACATAAACAAAATGTCATGCAAAATCTATTAGAAAGGGACAGCTTCATCTCATCTTACGTCCTACTCTGCTCGCACAATTTTTGGAACAGCGCGATCTGGTTAAAAGCGCCACGCGCGAAGTACTAAATCTATGCATTATACTGGCATATCAACTTTTTAATTTGCGTTCCATTCCCTCGCAATTCATTACCGGTTTTTAAAATCAATGAGTAATTGCTTTCCGGTTTTTATTTTTTCTGCGTGAAAAGAGAATTGTTGAAAGTTTTGAATTTAATGGCAACACTGTTTTCGAATGATTCAAAAATGCGTAAAATCTATTGCATTAGAAATTAAATTCGTACACGATTCGTTTTCGTATGCGAACTAAAGATTCACTTCGAACTCTTCAAAAATGCGTCTCCTGGAGTGCGGGGAAAACGTAAAGCGCGCAATACATTTCGTCCGCACTTCTCACCTGTAACGTACTTTAGACATTCATTTGGAGATGTAGTGATTGAAATTTTTGCATAATCCTCACAATAAACTACTTCTCAATGCAAAGCCATCATTACTCAAGCAGCTTAATCAAAAACATGACTTTCTTAAAATACTATCCACACACCAAAAAAATGAAATAAATGGTTGAATAAATGAAAAAACTTTCATTAAATACAAAATTCGACACCGTCATTTCCTGCCACTCTTTTATACTGGCTTATATTAATACGAAAGCCCTTCACTGATATGCAAATTTTTCCGACGTCCCTTCTTGTACACGTTTTCTTTATTTTCTTATAAAAAAAACACCCTTAAGAGTGAATAAAAGTCACTAGCGTGAGTGGGGTTTTTATTGTTGCTTCTTTTTTTCCACACGGCACCACTTTGTTAAATGTTACTGACGTCATGAAATCATTAAGAGATTTTTAATATCCTACACTAAATAAAGACCATTTTGATTATTTTTTTTACTTGCCGAGGGTTCCAAATGTTTCAAGAAAAACTCAAAAAGGATCTTCATAGCCGTTGGCCTAGATCAGGATGAATCCAACGTTCCTCAAAACATCGAATGGAAGTGGAAGGGACGCCAGAGGGTCTTCTGAGTGCCATTTTGCGATACCGAGGAAGTCAACCCTGTTGAACATAGAATTTTTTGCAAACACCTTATTTTGTGGGCTGCTGAGGTGATTTCTTTAGTTTTATATTTAATTTACTATTTATTTTGGGCATTAAAATTGGACAGGGTTGCAGGAGACGGCACATTTACCCTATTAGACCTTAAGGGGCTGATAAGAGCTGAATTACCTCCCTTTCTAACAAAGGGCAGAATGCGTGTGCTAGAACGGAGCGGATTCGCGCTATTTTACGTTTTTCGCTCATTTTTGAATTTTTCTCAAAATCTGTACCAATAAAACAATGTATTGAATAATGTGTAAAAGATTTGGCATCATTAATATTACATAGATTAATGGTTACTTAAGAAAAACGGTTTAAAAACATAAATCATAGGTAACTTTGGATTTTTTTTATGGCGTACAAAATATGTTTAATCGTGTTTCGGAGTCAGCCATATTCTTGAAAAGATGCTTAATTATCATAGAATTTTATTTGCGGCCATATATTCATCACTTTCCATTAAAAACCTGCTCAAGTGAAGCGTATTTAGGTCTTATCAGCTCCTTAATTTTTTCTAACCAACTACTTCTTTGGACAGTAGGTACATACGCATTTAATGTCAATCGGAAACCGGGAAAAACTTGCAAGATTTGGTTACAGACAGACAGACACCGCGTCAGGTGAAACTAAATAAAATCTTTTTAAATATGTCAAAGTTTAATTATTTCCACAGAAGAACGGTGCCTTCAAAGTGCAAACATTTATTTACAAGCAAGACTTTTATCCTAAATCCCAATTAAAATCAGTCTCGCGGCAGAAACAACAGATACTGTTGCTTCCTGTACTAGATTGGCAGTGTCCTCACGAAATTCATTCCGTTGATAAAAATTGTGCTGTCAGTCTGTCAGTCATTCCGAGATACGCGTTTTAATGGATAACTATAAATACAGGAACTGACGGTTTTTTAGCTTCCGCGTTGGGACAAAATGTACTTTATTCACTTAAATAAATAAATAAAAATTGCTTTTTTAAAGTAAGTTTTGATTGTGTTGCATCTTTTAAATAGCTCTCAGACTTTTCGATTGCGATTATATTTTCATGGAAAGTGAAATATTTTGGCACTATTAAACAATTTAACAATAGATAATATTAATATCAATAAAACGTATAAGCAGAACTAGCACAACGCTACAAATGCTAGAAATAAGTAGCTACTAAGCTGCTCTAACAGAATTGTTTTTCGTCCAATGTACCTGTGTACCACCGGTACTCAACGGCACCTAGGTAAACTAATGAGCAAACTATCGAAATATTCACAAGCTTTACCAGATACCTAAATAACCTTTGTTTACGGCAGAAAGCAAGTCCTAAACGACATTTGTTCACGGCATCCGGTATCGGAAGCAAGTGAAAGAAGCTAGATGTAGAGAGTCGAAGAGATATTGACTGGCCCGTTTTGGTGTGGTGGGTAGTGAGCATGCCCTCTACGCCGTGGGTCAGGCTCTTTAGTCAAATCGGTACACTCGAACTCGGTACACTCGAACTCGGTACACTGTACCTTTTTTATGACGTGGCCGTGTCTCCTGTCCTTCGTCTGTCATTGTTGGTCGAATACAATATTTTCAGAAGCTTTATATTTTCTCTTATTTCTCGAAGTCTTTCACAAGTGGCGACCGTAATGGATAAAATTAAAAAGGAACGAACTGTGTGCCGTATGATTTTCACAAAAGCAAAAAGTAATTTCGATGCAAAATTGTCAAACCTAGAATCACAACAAAAAACTGACCTGATAGCAGCGTACAGATTTCTGCAGTCAAAGGCGGAGTCATTGTTCGCTGTGGATGAACGTGTAAAGGAGTTGTGGCTTGATGACCCGGATTTTGATGTGGATCGGTATGTGGAAGATGCGGAATCGATGGATAAATACTGCCTTGAGTGGGAAACAATGAAAGCACGTTACGATGAGGTGATGTTGAAAACTGCAAAGGAGGATGACGAAATTTCTGACTGTAGTGACCTACCAAGTACCGTCATGAAAACACCTGAGAAAGGTAAGGGTAGAGCTAAGAAAGGATGTAGTTCAAAATGCGAGTCGTGCAACTCCCCGAAAAAAAGTTATCGTCTTCCAAAGATTGAACTTAGAAAATTTGATGGTAACTTAAAGGAATGGCTTGGTTTTTGGGGTCAATTTAAGAAAATTGACAGTGACGTGTGCATAGATGATGATGACAAGTTTCACTATCTTTATCAATCCACTGTCCCAGGATCTCCAGCCCGTGACCTCATTGATAGTTTTCCCCCTTCTGGTGCCAACTATAAGAAAGCCATAGAGCAGCTCAAAGCTAGATTTGCCCGTGATGATCTATTAGTTGAAATCTACGTACGTGAACTTTTAAATTTAGTTCTTGCACAAACAAAGCAATCCATTTCTTACACGTTATCTCAGCTATATGACAAATTGAAAACGCAGTTACAAGCCCTTGAGACGTTAGGAGTAACAACTGATAAGTATGCCGCCATGCTTTTTCCTCTCGTGGAATCGGCTCTTCCTGAAGATACTCTGCGCGCATGGCAACGTTCAAAAACTCAGCCAACTAACGATAATCTTGAAAATCTTCTGGAATTTGTTAAGACTGAAGTTGAATCCGAAGAACGCAGTAAGCTTGCTCGCAGTGGTTTACAAGCGGATGAAGTTGAGTCTGAAGCCAATACACCGACGGCTGCTTGTCTGTCAACAACGGATAAAGAGGCTAAAAAAGGAGACATTTGTGTTTGGTGTGACAAATCAGGACATAACAGTTTCGAATGTTATAAAGGTAACAAAATGGGCTACGAGAAGAGAAAAGAATTCCTGACAAAAAAAAGAATTTGTTTCAATTGTTTGCGACCCGGTCACCCTACGAAATCATGCCGTAATAAGAATCGTTGCATTGCATGTTCTAAACGTCATAATGTATGGTTGTGTCCAAATTTCGTCAAACCGAAACAAAATTCGACCGATGACGAGGAACCAAAAGCACAAGCCAATGCTTCACAGAAAGTTGGCAATACAACTTTGCTACAAACAATGATAATAAATATTAGCAGTGGACATAATGTAGCAAATGTCCGTGCTTTCATCGACACTGGAGCACAGAAATCTTATATTCGCAGTGACGTCGCAAAGCGACTTAAAATGAAGCCCGTAAGACAAGAGTCGCTAGGACATTGCCTGTTTGGTGGGGTAATTACCAGCAAGAAGATTCACGATGTCTACGAGTTCACAGTCTCAAGCTTGGACGGCGAAAATAAACTTCAAATGTCGGCATTAGCAAAAGATACAATTTGTGGTTCAATTCCAAGGCTTCATAATACTCACAAATTAAAAATTCAGTTGGATGCAAAGCAAATTGTTTTGAGCGACTGCGGATCCGGAACGCCCGAGGTTGACTTATTGATTGGTGCGGATTATATCGGAGCCCTACTAACATCAACTTTGATGCCCCTTGATGATAACGTAATAGCCATCAAGACGAAACTTGGGTGGACGTTACAAGGACGAGTTGATGAGGTGAACGTAGCTGCATCTTCATTTACACTTGCAAATAATATTCAACTATCTGATATGTGGGATCTGGAAAGCATCGGAATAAAAGACCCAGCCGGTGTTACGTCACAAGCCGATGAAGAACGTAACGCTATGGAAAACTTTTTAGCGACTGTTCAAATAAATAAAGAGGGTCGTTACGAAGTTGATTTGCCATGGAAGGCAACAAGTGTGGCTCTTCTTAGCAATAAAGATATGGCAGAAAAGAGGCTTATGTCAACCACTAACAAACTTTTGAAATTGAATGAATGGGATGCTTACGATAATGTGTTCCAAGAGTGGCTATCCTTAGGAATAATCGAAGAAGCTAACCAAGGTGACAAACAGTCTATATCTGGACATTATATGCCACATCATGCTGTTATCAAAGAAAGTAGCCTCACGACTAGAGTCAGACCAGTTTTTGACGCTTCAGCAGTTGACAAAAACGGCAATTCCCTCAATGCTCGTCTCGATAAAGGCCTCAATCTTCTAGAACTCATACTTAAATTGATTATACGTTTTCGGATGAGGGCTATTGGAATTAGTTCTGACATCAAAAAGGCATTTTTACAGATCTCCGTGAATCCAAAAGACAGAGAATTTCTGAAGTTTCTTTGGTGGAAGAATAGAGACATGAAGGAGATAACTGAATATCGTCATTGCCGCGTCGTTTTTGGTCTCACCTGTAGTCCGTTCCTGCTTGCTGCGACTATTATTCATCACTTATCAAAATATAAAGGCAATTTGAAAGATTCTGCTGATCGATTGAAGGCAGCTTTTTATGTGGATAATTGCGTCACAAGCTTAGAAACTGAAAAGCAAGCCAAGAACTTTATAGAAGAAGCAAAGTCTATTATGTCAGAAGCCAAATTTGAATTGAGAGGGTGGATTACAGCTCCAGTAAAATATCATGAGATGACAGGATCGGAACAGTCAATGTCAGTGCTTGGTCTAAAATGGCTTATAAAAGAAGACAAGCTTTCATGTTTTTGTAACCTGACAGAAGAACAGCACGAAAAGATAACTAAGAGAACATTGTTGTCAGTAGCTCAGAAAATTTTTGATCCTGTTGGTTTCACTTGCCCGACCACTCTGATTCCAAAGCTGATTTTACAGAAAGTTTGGCAACGCGAGTCACCTATTCAAAGAGACCGTGAATCCAGTTGGGACACCACACTTCCCAGTGATTTGTGTGAAGAATTCAAAAGTTGGAAAAAACACACCCATCTTTTATCAGAGTGCGTTATCCCACGAAGACTTACTGAGCATGCTATAGACAATTGTAAAAATACTCTTCACGTTTTCTGCGATGCTAGTCAAGCTTCTTACGCTGCGTGTATTTTCTTGAGAAGCGAAATAAATGAGGATGTTTCTGTTCAGCTCGTGTTATCGAAGTCGAGAGTTGCTCCCAGCCGGAAAGAAATATCTATGCCTCGTTTAGAGCTACTTGCAGCTTTGATTGCGACTCGTCTGTATTTGCAAGTCAAGGAAGCGCTAGATGTTGATTACAAAACGACATTTTGGACAGATTCGAGTATTGTACTAACTTGGATTACTACTCAGGGAGATTGGAAAGTTTTCGTGAAGAATAGGGTGGAAGAAATCCGCAAAAATTCAAACGTTGAGGATTGGCGACATATAGCAGGCCATCTCAATCCTGCTGATCTTCCATCGAGAGGTTGTAATGCAAAGCTTCTCCAGGAAAGTAAGTGGTGGGAAGGTCCTACTTGGCTTAAGGCGAACCCCAACGATTGGCCTCATTCTTCAGTTGATTTCAATCCAGAAGAAGTAGAAAAGGAAAGAAAGAAGACTGTTACTGTAGTTACCAATTTAAGAGAGTCAAACCACGATTCTTTTATCTCAAGACTTACCTACTTCAATAAATTCTCCAAAATAGTAAGATTAATTGCCTGGATATTGCGTTTTATCAGAAATTGTAAGCAAGATAAGATGAAGGGTGAAATTACATGCGATGAATATCAGTTGGCAGAAAAAACTCTCATGAAACTTATTCAAAGAGAATGCTCAGTTGATGAAAAGATTAAAATGAAAAACAAATATGTTTTTAAAGATAATGAAGGCATTGTCAGATTACACACGAAGTTGTTGTTAAGCGGCGAGCTCGCAAGTTTTACTAATCCAATTTTTTGCAGGGTAACCACATCATATTGAGACGGCTTGTTGAAGAAGCTCATCGACATCTAAAGCACGCTGGTTCTGGCGTTATGATTGCGTTTATTCGTGAGAATTACTGGATCACAGGTATCAGAAAGATGGTCAAGTCTGTTATATCACAGTGCAATATTTGTAAAAGAATAAATGCCAAGCCGCTGCAGACACCGTTGCCTCCACTTCCAGCAGACCGCGTTAAACCAGGTGCTGTGTTCGAAGTTTCAGGAGTAGATTTAGCAGGTCCCTTATTTCTACGTGGTGGTGGAAAAGTATGGATTGTACTGTTCACTTGCGCGGTGTATAGAGCGATACACTTGGAACTGACGAGATCATTGTCCACTAACACCTTTTTGATGGCCCTTAGAAGGTTTATAGCCCGCAGAGGTCGCGTAAGAGAGTTATATTCAGATAACGGAACGAATTTCGTTGGAGCTTATAATATGATGAATGCTATTGACTGGAACCAGATAACCTTGTTTTCCAATGCAAATAAAATAACTTGGAAATTTTCGCCTCCGAGTGCTCCGTGGTGGGGAGGATGGTGGGAGCGGTTAATCCGTTCAGTCAAAGATCTATTGAAAAAGAATCTTGGCAGAGCTTCAGTAACTTACGAAGAATTGGAGACACTTTTATGCGACTGTGAAGCAGTGATCAATTCGAGGCCATTGACTTTTATAGTGGATGATACCGAAAATTTAAAGCCTCTCACCCCAGCTTGCTTTATGCAAAGTTTGTACTCTAGCGAAGTACCAGATTTAGATAGGATTGATCATGTTAACTTGAACAAACGCTTTCAATATTTGCAGAAACTCCGCGATGGTTTAAGATCACGTTTCCGTGTCGAGTATTTGGGATTGTTGGTTCAAAGAGGCAAGGAAACGAAAAACTTTTGTAAATTACACGAAGGTGATGTCGTCTTAATCAAAACTTCTGATAAGAGGGTGAACTGGCCATTAGGCATGATTATGAAGCTTTATGAAGGGAGAGACGGAAATGCAAGAGTGGCCGATGTAAAAACGTGTACAGGCGTTTACACAAGGGCCGTCCAGAACTTATATCTCATGGAAGTGTCCAGGGATGGTTTCCCTCGCCCCGGAGGATGTTAAGGATCTCTTTGCTGGTTTCGATGTTTATATTTTTTATGACGTGGCCGTGTCTCCTGTCCTTCGTCTGTCATTGTTGGTCGAATACAATATTTTCAGAAGCTTTATATTTTCTCTTATTTCTCGAAGTCTTTCACATTGACCAACTGCTTTTTTGCATCGGTCGACTCGGAACATTTTTTTTTTAGGTTTGTACAGACGTGGAGATAAGTGTTTTTATTTTAATTTCCAAAGGTATGTTTCTTAGGAAAAGTTATTCAAACTCGTTGACTAATTATACCCTTTCAGTTTTCGAAAGGCTGTCGCTTACACATTACAAATACACTATATTTTTAGAGCGCTATTTATGAAGAGAATGTGATTTTGCATGTTGTTGAGTACAATATCTTTACACTGTTGATTTTTTTAGGATTCCGTACCTCAAAATAAAAAAACGGAACCCTTATAGGATCACTTTGTTGTCCGTCTGTCTGTCTGTCTGTCAAAACCCTTTTTCTCACGAACGAGAAGAGGTATCAGGATGAAATTGATAACTAATATTAAGGTCCATGAACCACACAAGATCTGAAAATTTCAATTTTTTACAACGATGCAATCAAAAGATATGGCTTTTTATGTCCTCATCTCCATTCATTTATGCAAAAAAGCAAAACCTACAGGATACTTTCCGTTGCCCTAAAATTATGAACTTTGGCAAGAAGCTAGGTCTCACAGTACAAATAAAGGGAAAAGTCGGAAATCATTAATATTTAAATTTTTCTTACAACAAATAGTAACCAATTAAGGTGAGCTCCCGTTTCAAGAACTTTTCTATAAATAAAAGAGGGGTCAAGTTGGATGGTTGCGGAGTTTTTAAAATCAAAGAGCAAAAGCTTTTAGTATATCATATGTTAGATAGGTATGGAACCCTTAGGGCGCGAGTCCGACTCGCACTTGGCCGGTTTTTTTTTTATTTTAATAAGAAAAAGCTTTAATAAAAACAAAAAAAAAAACTGTGCACTATAAAGCGAATGTGATTATGCATGTTTTTTAAGTATAGTATCTCTATTGTTATATGGTTTTAAGATAATATTTATAATAGGTCTTTACCTATGAAATTGCCGTTTTGTATGGCGAACTTCAGGTAAACTCAATTTTCAGTACTAACATTTTTGCATTTTTCTTAGGAATTATAAATCCAATTTCTTTTATTTTTTTAAGCATTATTGGGAAAACATTAAGCTAACAGAAGCTTAAATTTAATTTTCGATAAATATTATCTGTAAAAAAATATAACAAATCTAATGATGAAATCGGACGGCATTTAAGACGAACAATTTTCGAACCTTTAATTTTATATAGAATAGAATAATTTATTCACAAGGCTTACAATAACATTTACAATCTTGTGTTAAATACACATTTACAATCTTATGTTATATCAAACTAAACATAAAAACTTTATTTTATGCGTAAATTGAAAACCTTGAAGTCAGCTTTCAAAACTAAGACAAATGAAAAAATAGCATTAGAATTATAGGAATTATGATCTCATTAATCTGTAAGAAACATTCGGCAATTTCATAGGTAAAGACCTATTATAAAAAAATAAAAAAAAAAACTCTTTCAATAGTTCTAAATCGATAAAAATAAAACGACTGTATTATTTTATTTTATAGTTTGATTGAAACTATGTAGGCAACCAACTGTGATTTTTAATCTGTTTGGTTTATTTTCAATAAACGGAATTTCGGATCGAATGACTGGGTTTTATAGGTTTAGTTATTCCTTAATAGTTGTATGAAAAATTTTTTCAAACGACTGTCATTTTGCAATAAAAAAAAGAGTAAAATTCAATAATGGTAATTAAATCCAAGCTTTTTTACACGCCTGTACACAGTTTTGAAAGAAAACACTAGATTTTGAACTCTAAGTATAAGTGTACCGAGTAGAATAAAGAAAATTAACGAAAAAAATTGATTGGTAAAGTTTGGAATGTACCGAGATGACTAAAGACCCGTGGGTCACGGGTTCGATTTCTTCCCTTAGCAAACATTGTGTGTGAGGAACACGATTGTTTGTTCTGTGTGTGAGTGGTATTTATCGTACTATAGTACAGAAGCTTTATAGAAAAAGTAAGTCTTTCCTCATTTTTGCTAAAATTCCGTCTCATCGTGGGTGGTGTTGTAACAGCCACGTTGAAGAGCACTCTTATGTAAACGCTATTTACGTATTAATAAGGTCGATATTTGCATTGAAGATGGCGTAGCTTCTAATTTGAGGGCTATAATCGCTTTAATTGATGAAGTAAAATTAGGAGCTGGTCAAGCTTGAAACACGTAGCTCAAATTTAGCCCTTACAGCTATTGAAGTAAGAAGGGTACAAATTTCTGATAATCGGCAGCGAATATTAATAACTGTTATTTGTTATACTTCCCGTGTGATGCCGGCAAACAATAGTACCAAACCAACCCATTTCTACCCGTGGGTGTCGTAAGGGTTTATAAACTAGAGGATGGGCTGAGCAGCAGCATCTTTATCGTACTATCTTACAAACTGCGGTCACCTACAACGGCGGACGCCAGCCGCGACGCTTACTGGCGTTTTTGCTGGAGTCGGGAGCTCCCTGTCCTGCAGTGGAAGTTTCGTGGGATGTTATGATAACGATTATTTGTTATGCAGGGAAGCACAATTACCTATTTGGTGCGAGTGTCTTGTATTGAAACTCAAGCAAGCGATGGATTACAGAATTGTGTCACGAGCGACTCGAGTGGTTCAAAAGAAGAATCCTGAACGTAGCGACGGTTTCATGGCACAAGACCCGAAATAACTTTGCTGCCGAGTGAAACACATAATTTTTCACCTCAATACAGCAAGGAGAATCAAATGCTAACGAATATCGCCAGAATCATTAGTAATTTATTTAATTATCACGTTCTAATTTCGAAAACCTTTTCCACGCTAGCGGCCAAAAATTACATTTTCACGCAGATTTCGACCGATAAAGCAAAGTTTTCTAAACTTGTGAGGTGAAAAACTCTCGAGTAATTTTTTTTTATCGGGAAAGTTGCTTGTTTTCATGAGTAGAATCACTGGGCTTCGGGAGCAAAACAAATGGCAATTATTTTTTTTTATGACGTATTAACAGATTTTTTTTCGTCATTGGGCTTACCCTTGACCTCGATCTGGTCTTGAGGACAGAGATGAGGTCGACAATGAAACGAGCTTGCCCAGAAGAAGCATAATCACTCGCGACTTGAATAGATTCGGGTTATATGAATTCGGGAACACAGACGCAGGCGGATAATTCTACTCTTTAGCTAAAGATGAAATAAAGTATCGTGATTAGAAAGACGTGCGTGAGAGCAGGACGGAGCGATAAAAACACGTTTATACCTTCAACTGAATCATGTAAACCGTTTTTCCTCTATGTAACATTTTTGAAGTAGCAAAATTTGTAAGAAGTAATAATTATCTTTTCAAAAAGATATCCCATGTAAGTTCTAGGTTCTAAGATATCCTCACCAATTATTTTTTGATAAATTGCCAAGAACTACACTTTACATGAAAAACTGTCATGCTATGTGTGTCAAAATATATAATGTGTTACCAGATGCCTTAAAAACCCTCACTTATAATATATTTGTAAATAATTTAAGAAAATTGTTGCTGGATAAAAGTTTTTACTCTACGGAGGAATTTTTGACACACCAGGTATCCTCCTAACATCAATTTTGCATGCCCTAATTGGTTAAATGTGCTTGAACATTCTTTATCTTAACATCTTGCATGCGTGCACCACCACATTTATTGCAAATAAAGTTTTATGATACGAGTAATGATTCGCTGTCGCAAAACAGCAATACGTGTCTCTGTCCCTCCAATATCTTACTCATCGCTTCGTCCTGCTTTCACACAGCTGACATTTTGATCAATCTAAATTATTTCGACTATTATATAGCTGATATGCAAATGTAGGTATTAGTTACTAAGAGCATTGTGTCGCAGTTATAAAAGAAATTCCCGTCACATTTTACATTCTCCGAAATAAAAAAACAACAACAAGTTCTTTAAAATTCCTTTTAAGTCTGAATGTTTCAGCACAATTAATTTGGCTCGCAAATGTCACCAAAGACTTTTTAAATAAATAGTGTACAAGCACGCTATTTAAACATTACTCAAAGCTTCTGAATTGGTTTTTTAGCACGAAATGTATTGCCGTGATTGTTTTCTTTATGTACTTATTCTTATTTCTAAGTGCAAAAATACGTACAGCCTTTCTTTGCAGTTATATGTCGTACAATTTGTGGACAAATTCACCAACAACTTTCATTGCAACATAATTTACAGTATCAGAAGTAGATGTGTTTTTTCTTGTCCTGTGTCTTTGTATATATATTTGTAATAGGTTCTTCGAAAGCGGTTCTCACGATTTCGATTACAATTACCATACTGGGGTTTTCAGGTACAAAAATTGATCTAGCTAGGTCTTATGTCTGGGAAAATTCGTTATAACGAAAAAAATATATTTTTTTAATACCGCGTTTTAGACAGAAACCTACAGCGACATCTGATGGCGGGTAGCATAGCTTGCTCATCCGATAATATTTTAACGCTAAAGCGACTATTATAGAACGAAGCCCGGTCTCCGTGGTACTCACCTACTAACCAATTAATACTCAACTTCACCATGTGTGTGGTGCCGACAAATAATAGTACCAACCTCTCTACTCGTGGGTGTCATAAGAAGCGACTAAGAGCTTATGAACCGGAAGATGGGCAGCAGCATCTTTCTGTGTATTGTATCGTACCATCTTACATAGGTACCTGCGGACCAGCGGTCACCAGCCGCAAGTCTTAGGCGCAGGCCAGACAGAAGAGGTGCGCCGCACGGCACGCCTTCAGCGCACCTCTTCTGTCTGGCTTGCACCGCGTCGTTCTCCTACATTTTGTATGCATGTGATTTGAACAGGCGACGAGACGGCATGCCTAAGGCGCACTGTCGGTGCACCACCGGCGCACCATCGGCGCACCGCCAGCGTGACCGCAGGCACGCCACCGCACAGCACAGTCCGCTGCGAGTGACGCGGAGCGAAAAGAAAAGTGTACCACGGGGGCGCTCGAAGCGCGCCTCGGGCGCACCCGAAGCGCGCCGCGCCCGTTCTGTCTGGCTTGGACCTTACAAGCTAGGTGACTATGGTAAATCCCCTTCAAAGTACCATGCATTTTTGCTGGAGTTCTGGAGGTAGCTCCCTGTCCAGCAGTGGACATGCTGGGTTCCTGAGTTTCATGGGATGTTATGATGACTTCTCTTCACACTGTCTAATGATCGACTAACACAGCAATCATAAACGAAACATAAAATATACAAAAATGTCGTTGTTTTTAAATTCAAAAAATTGAGACAGCAATAAAACATCTTCCTTTCTAGACACGAAAAACATTATGCTACCTTCCAAACCACGTTAATACTAATTTTAATATTGAATAGCCAAATTGATATCAGATAAAATGCGGGTATATTTTCCAATAAAATCTGGAAAAGCGGACGGAAAAATCCATTTAAGGAAATCGAAGTATTGAAGCATAGGGGTGAAAAAAACTATTCAGAACCCATACAAAAATAAATAGCTGCTCTGTGTCTCAAAATAGAAACCTATTACCGAGGTATCTAAAGATAGTTATAGCGAAAAATTCGATTCATCTGAATAAAAAGAAATACTTATATCTGCTTACGAACAAAAACTTAGAATTAAATTTGAATAATTTAATATAAAAGTGGATATTATAGCAAAGTGGATATTATTAACTCTCCAGGCGTTTCACTTCAATTTTTAGGGTTCCGATACCAAAATGGTAAAAAAAAGGAACCCTTATGGTGCCGCTCTGTCTGTCTGTCTGTCTGTCTGTCACACCTCTATATCTCAGCAACCACTTATGCTATCAACCTGAAATTTGGAATAGTTTTAGAATATAGTTGCCCAACTTAATTGCACAAGAAAAAATTTTGAAAAAAGTATGATTATTAATATAAAGGGGGCCAAAATAGGGGGGGCCAAATTTCAAATTGTCGCTACTAGGTCGAGTGGGGTATCATATGAAAGGGCTTTACTTGTACATTTTAAAATATATTTTTGTATTTTTTTAAATTTCTTAGTTTTAAAGTTATGATGAAAAATGTCAAGAAAAATACCATTCCCCCCCCCTTATCTCCGAAGTTTGAGTAAGGAAAAATCTGAATTAATTACAGTTGACAGAAGTTTATATAAACTTTACAGCAAAAATAAAACGATCTTTCTAAGTTGCACAGTTTTTCAGAAATCTGCAAAAAACCTTTACAAACAAATTTAGTTTTGCGGTCCTGAAAATGGACTTTATTGCTTCCAAAAATACTATAGGTATATCGGAACCCTCGGCGCGCGAGTCCGACTCGCACTTGACCGGTTTTTTTTTTATATTTTTATACAATATATTAGTGATGTAGAATCAATCACCCCTTAGAAGGATTATCATACTTTTTTACTCCCTGTGTAATAAAAAAAAAGATTGGCTGAAATAAAAAGGTACTGGTTACATCTGCATGTATTGCCTGGCCACGATTTTGCGCCATTAGTATATTATGCAGTACACTGAGCCTTGGTTGAGTATCAAATGTAAGGCGAAATTTTGGCACATCAGAGAGATGCAGCTGTAGGAAAGAAAAGGAAAGCTATTCGACACAGCTTCTTTCCTATAGTTGCATCCCTTATAGGAACCTATTATTTTATAAAAGCGTTATTATTAGAAAAAAATTGTTACTCAATAGACGAGCTATAAAAACAGAATGTTGGGTCTCTATTTTGTCAACACAACGAACTTATGTTTTGTTTGTTCCATGTACTATTATTATTGCATTTATTTTTTGACATAATTGGATTTTTTCTAGTGTTAAGTATATTATGGATTATTGTTTTAATGTATTATTATGCATGTATTAGTTTAAGAATATTCGCACACAGTGCAAACTGTTATTGAATAAATGAATGATTGATTGACCTAAATTTTACCTTCGCTGTTCAGCCATTACCCAGACACGAACAGGCATGTGTATGCAATGTATTGAAAATGGGTAGTATTTAAATGCACATCAAAAACCAGAATCAGCAAATCAAAATTGCATAATATTATTATTTCAGCAACAATTTGAGTTAGTGACGTATCGCTATTAATTTATGTCGCAGCCATATCGTATAACACGCCGTATTACAAACGACCGGCCATTATACAAAATGCCAAGAAATTTTTGGCTGCATATCACAAAACGGCGCGTAATTCGTTTTAGGCATTCGTTGCGGTCGCAAGATAACCTAACCCAACCTGACCGATCCCTATTCGGGATCGGTTAGCTTGCGTTAGTTTAGCTAACGAACCATTCATTTTTATTTTGATGCACAATCATTATTTTATTTGGTGTGCATTTAAGTATTTCCTATTAGGAGTAGTCATTTGGTATTTTTGATGCACTGCAATCAATATTTTTGATGTGCAGTTAAAACATTCATATTAAAAAAAAGTTTGCCATTCAAAAAATCGTACGAAGCTGAGTGGCCAGGCGTTAGTCATGTAGACATTTGGTAAAGATATTATCTTATCTATAATATTAAAGTTTTTTTTTTCATATGGAAAGAGCTCTAAGGACTTTCCTGCTAAAGCGAGAACCGATTGCGATAAAAGCCTTAACGGGTAGAGATAGTTCAGTTGATTTATGTGCCACCCTGATAAAAGCCTAGATCGTTGATCCTTAATCCTCAAAGGAAGGACAGGAAAGAAGGTTCTCAACTTTAAGTACGCACGGGTACAGATAAGTGGCAACAAATAACAAAATCCCTGGTTGGCTGTATCCTTGATAAGGTTGTAAGTGTACGTGGTGGATAGCATACGTCTATGTAAGTAGGTACAGTCAACAGCACGTCAAGCTTCCATCAATGTCCACTCACCCTCCTACCCTCACCTGCTCCCCGTCACAACCCTTGTTCAGTTTCTGATCATGCTCTTTCAGATTTTTTATATCTAGACACGGCCAATACGGCCGTGGTTAGTAGACTTATACGACACCCATTCAAATGCAAAGAGACGCCATTATTTTAATTCAAGGCACATCGAGAACTGTACTGTATCCTCATCTGATGTTCTTGAGATTATGATGAGTCTTTCAAAGTTTAATTTATTGCGAATGTAATTAAATGTTTTAGTACACTTACGCAATTTCCTTCCTGAATTGTAATCAAAGCTTTTGTTAAGGCTTTGGCGGCTTGAAACTCTGGCAATCTAACTTTGATTATGAGTGTACTGTCAACGACAGGTCAACCTTGGCACTAGCATTGCGACTCTAACCCGTACATCTATTGAAATAAGAACGGTAGTTGTAAAGCTTGATGTGCTCTTGACTGTGCTTGAAATTATCCGTAAAGTCTCGGTTTTGAGAACATTTGGCTAGCCATTTTTAAACTTTTGAGCAAGCTTATTTTTACAAGCTTTTATTTAACTTGCCTTGTTAGTTAGTTAGTATGTTAGTATGTTAATTTGTGTGGGACAAATCTTGAAACTGAATTTTAGACCAGTTATTCTTATTCGATTGGGCTGAAATTTGGCATACTTATGTAAGTTTGGTGACAATACAATCTGGTATGGTGGTATCATCGAGCTGGTCTGCTAATGGAGACGGAAGCTGGCCATAGGAACTTCTAAGCGGAACAGCGTAAACCCGTCGAGTTTGGGTTCGTTGGATTTGTCTTTTCAAGTACTTTGGTCCCAGATGAACTCCTAAACTAAATAAGATTGACCCATCGTGTTAGTGTTCGTTAGATTTGTATTCTCAAGCACTTTGGTCTCTGATGTTGATCAGGGTCCAGATGATGGAGCCGGACCGTGGCCAAAGGAACTTATAGAATGAACAAGGTCGACCCGTCGTGTTTGTGTTCATTAGACTTGTATTCCCAAGCACTTTGGTCTCAGATAATGATCAGGGTTCAGATGATAAAATCAGATGGTGGCCAAACGAACTCCTAAACTAAACAAGATAGACCCGTCGTGTTTAGGTTCCTCTGATTTGGCTTAGCAAATACTCTGAAATTACCAAGGTCCGAAGATGGAGATATAGACAGAGAACTCTGTTAAAAACATTGCAACCGACCCATACATACCCGTAGGTGTCGTAAGAGGCGACTAAGGGTTATAAACTGGACGATGGGCGGCAGCATCCTCCTTTGTATCTTACATCTGACTTACTGCGGTCACCTACAACCGCGGTCCATGGTGCCAGCCGTAACGCTAACAAGCGAGGTGACTATGATACTTCCCCTCTACATTTTTCTAGGAAAAGCTAGAATTCTGGAGGGAGCTCCCTGTCCTTTAGTGGACGTTTGGGATGTTATGATGACGTGACCAGAATAATTTAGCCCTGCTTTCGGTGAGCAAAGCTTAATGCAACGGATATACCATCAGTCCAGGAAGACTTTGGCAGTGACGGTATTCACCAGTTAAGGCAAAACTAAAAAGTTAAAAATAAAATATTAATAAAAAAAACTTTTTTAAAAACAAGCTTTTATAAGAAAAATTCTACTAAAACGAAAAAAAATAATTTTATGCAAGGGTCGTGCTGATAAATGTTAGTTATTTAGATGAATATAATAAAACACATCGATCAAAATCATGTATAAAACTTTATAATATTCTATGACATTAACCGATTTGAAAGCTTGTAGCGCAAATAAAAAAAGAGGAATAGAAACTAAATAAACTTTACGCGATGTGTTTTATAATCAACAAATAATATCTACAGAAAAAATCTTAGTAACAGTTCTAATGATATGAATCAATCAACAACACAACATAATATGTAAATAGCGAAACATGCAAAATCATAAATTTAAAAACCTTTCAAATTCGAGTCGGACTCGCGCGCCGAGGGTTCCGATATACTTTTTGTATTTTTGGAAGCAATAGAGTCCATTTTAAGGACCGCAAAACTAAATTTGTTTGTAAAGGTCTGCAGATTTCTAAAAAAACAGTGCAACTTAGAAAGATCGTTTTATTTTTGCTGCTATGTTTACATAAACTGTAATTAATTCAGATTGAAAATGGTATTCCTTTTTTATGTTTTCATCATAACTTGAAAACTAAGAGACGTAAAAAAATACATAAATATATTTTAGAATGTAAAAGTAAAGCCCTTTGATATGATACCCCACTCAACCTAGTAGCGACAATTTGAAATTTGGCCCCCCCTATTTTGGCCCCCTTTACATTAATAATCATATTTTTTTCAAAATTCTTTCATGTGCAATTAAGTTGGGCAACTATATTCTTAAACTATATAAAATATACAACGTGTTAACGGAATAAGCGAAACTTAGAAAATAGTTTCTTCAGAATCGAGAGTAGAATCAATTTCACGGGTTTTTGATAGCGGTAATTTTTTTTTTCTTATTTAAAATTTTGCCGCTTCTATTCTTAATATTTCTGTGGATACGCGCGCTGGCGGCGTCGACGAGTGGCGCGGAGTGCGCGGACTAGGACAGCGATGAAACTAGAACAGTTATGAAACTTTAAAAAGACAACGGGATTACGGGAATGGATTTATTTTAATAAAAATCAGTTGGGGTGTATAAGGGTTTCGCTTATTCCATTAACACGCTGTATATATACCAAATTTCAAGTCGATAGCATGAGTGGTTGCTGAGATATACAGGTGTGACAGACAGACAGACAAAGTCGCACCATAAGGGTTCCTTTTTTTACCATTTTGGTATCGGAACCCTAAAAACCTCTCTAATTAGTCTAATTTCAAATACGCAAAACCTGTAGGGTGGTAGTTCTACCCGTGTAACTGAACAACTTTTCCTAAAGAACATAGTTCGAAATAAGAAAAAAATATTTTGACTGCCCATAGAAACTGCATCCGCTGCGATAGCGCATTCTGTAAGGGAGGCTAAAAATTCCGCACTTGGCTCTTTATATTAAATTAATACATAAACCGTAACTCTTTTCGTTGCAGCAGTCCGTGAAATCGATTCGTGGTCAGATGGCACTTTTGGATAGGTATTTTTAAAGCGTGACTAGGTGGGAGTGTGACTGGATGAGAACAACTCCTTATATGTATAACATTCAAAATAAATAAATAATAATAAATAAATAAAATATTTATTGAGCAAAGCCTAATTACAATATGAACTTATCACTAAAGAAGAAAATAAACTACAAGGCTGATAGAGCTTACTAGATGTAACGTCGAACTCCCAAGCTAGAATAATCTGTATTATGGGAGTTAGCGTTCCTCCGAGTGGCACCAATAAAAGATACTCGTATCAGTACAAGTGAACGCAGGGCGATTAGATTCTGGTTCAAGGTAAGTAATTAGGTTACATTAATATGTATGTTTATGTATGTATGTATAATATAATATATATAATTGAGTGTGTGTGGTGCGTGTGTGTGTTTGTGTGAGTGTGTGACTGAGGGCAGGAATGTGGTAGAATAGGTGTAATATATAAGGATATAATGTGGTAAGTTATATGAGGATGTAATGTGTGTGTATGTAATGTACTAAGTAAATATATATTTTATTAAAGATTTGTTTGGGTAAATCTAAGGAAGGTTACCAACATGTTTAGTGTCGTACAGACTTAATTGTCTGTTTTTATTACTTACATCTTTTGACTTCAAGAATGAGGTTGTTAGAAAGCACAAATTCGTAATTATACTTCTTTCTGTTTTTTTTATACTTTCTCATCAATAATGAGATTAATGAGATTGTTAGGTACATACTCCTTACGCTATAGTTTTACTACATATTTAAATATCTGTGGAAACTGTAGCTTTAAGATTAACATAAGCTTAGTTACCTACTCGTATTCTTATTGAATTACATAAACTGTTTGTCTCCTTTAAATAAAATAACAAAACATTGGAAAAAACTATATTAAAGAGAAAATGTTTATTAGACGTGAAACCATCTTTTTTTCGCCCGTCTGCACATCGAAACGAAAATATTTTCCTTACTAGTTAGATCAAAATAATGAGTAAAATAAATAAAGTAAAACTTCAAATAAAAACTAGGTACTTACCTACCTAGAGGAATGGATCTGTGGCTTTCTGCTAGTAGAGTAGAATAAAAATGTATGGGATTGACATTAGCTGACACGAAACATTTCGAATCTTATATCCATAGAATAATACGATTTTCGCGCGCAAAAACGGGCTTGCGCGGTTTGACCAAAGATTTTGGAAACTACGCCAGCGCAGCGTTTTTCTTACGTCAATGGGTTTGACGCATTGCTCTAAGCTTATGTCCATCAACGGCCGTAAATAAATGGCTTTCTATAATAAGATAGGACGCCGATCATATTTTTTCGTGAATTCGCCTAGAGAAGTTCCATGAGAAAGATCAGTTCCATGATGGGCCGATGTTTTCCCTTTCAGCTTAACGAGTTTTCCCTACAGATTTATCTGCTACATACGTGTACTGTCAGCTTTTAAAAGAGTCATCAATTGGACATGAGCGAGAACCCACGGGATTTCCTAAAAGCCGGCACCACCGCACACATTGAAGGTTAAAGCTACGTCAAAATTAAAAGCTTTTATCTTCAACAAACAAATATCTTTGTTTTTCTGCATTTCCTATTCTATTGAAGACCGTATGGAAATTATCGAGATTTGGTTTTGTTTTACAATGGAAAGATTCGTTTGGAAATAGTATAGATTGTATTTTTGAATGGTATTGATCATGATCTCATTTGTTCGTGAAAAATACAGAGTGTAAGCGTAAATACATCTCTTGTTAACAGAAAACTGTGGATTTAGACCATTGGTTTTCAAAGTGTGGGGTGCGCCCCACCAAGGGGCGCGGGCGCGAGAGGCGAAGGGATAGTATAGTATGACGTCCCACGCGTCCACTACACCATTCGTGCCCCTCCGTGCCCGTTTACTCGTGAACATGCTACCGAACATTCCACTCCAGTAAACTCCAGTGTCGTTGACACACTCACCTCGCTATTACGTCTCGCTTTGACGTAAAATTCTACATTCACTTGCAGCACTTTACGGACGAATTCTAGCAATAGATTCTTCTTGCCAGCGCCGAGAGGGCCGTGGGCATTTTGGCAGTAGCAGTAGGGAGGTGTGACAAATAAATCTTTGGGAACCCCTGATTTAGACCATGAATCTATGGATTCAGTCCATTAAATATGATAAAGCTAAACATGCAACAATCATCCCCAAGAAACATAGAAAAAAGGGTATTTTGCAAAATTCTTAATTAAGCAGCAAATTACACAATTTAACTGCGACATCTATACGAAAACAAGAGGCCATTTTCCATGACGTTTGTCAATAGGGTGCTGAACAGTAGTGGTATTTTTTAAGAGAGAAATAAAAATAAAATTGACGGCAGCAATTAAACTGTGTTCACCATTGTTTTGTAATAAATTGTGTAGTGGTGATGTTTTGTGTATGTTTGTTCAACAACTATTGAGTTCAACCGGTTATCAAAAAAGCAAACGATAAATACCACATCGAAAGCTGGAAGAAGCATAACGTTTACAAAAAAATTCCCAATGCTAATTAGCGCCCTTCAGTAGGACTTTGAAAAAGCGGTAACTTTGATTTTTTTACTGTACAATTTTTCTGTTGAAGCTTATAAGCGAAAACCGTACAAGTGCGAGTGGGACTTGCGCACTTAGGGTTCTGAACCACTAAGATAAAAATACAGTCTTAGTCAGGGACGCGCAGCTTTGGAGAAGTGTACTGAAAGCACTCGAGTCCGACTTGCACTTGACCAGTTTTTATTATTCGTTTTTATTCTATAGTTTATGCACTATAAACATATCAATTTTCACGCTTGTAAGTCTTCCCGTTTTTACGATAAAGTTTAAACAAAAAACACTTGTCACACAAAGGTGGTTTGGAAGAGATAAGACTGCTTTTAGGCCACATTTTGTAACTACTTCTAAATGTTTAATTTATTAGTGTGCAATAAAGTGTTAATCATTCTCACTTTTTTAACTGATCATTGTTTTTATTATGCATTATGTAATCTGCCATAATAACACATTCTGTGAAAATGTCAACTATTTATCTACTGCAGTTCAAATGATACAGCCCTCGGACAGACAGACATACCTACAGACGACTTAGATTTCGTGATAGAGCTCTGTTTGGATCCATCGAGTACGGAATCCTAAACACTTGGAGAATGACTTTAAAATAACAACTCTTACACAACCTTATTGGAGGCTAAAGTGATTGATTAAACATCGCAACTCAGCAGTTTAAAAGCAATGGTAAACTTGAATTGCTCTTTGAAGTGTTTATTTTTTGTGATCTTTCAAACTAGAGTTTCAACACGAATTTTTATTTTTAGGGTTCCATAATTGACAAGGAACCCTTAAGGGACGTAGACGGCGCAGAGCAGCACAGAACTGTATTTCTCTCTGTCAGTTTTCTTCGTAATAAAGCGAGAGGGAAGACGCGTTATGCCCAGCCCTGAGTCATCTACTCCATCATGTACATCTGTCTGTCCGCGGCTTAACTCCGAGACTTAATACTAGAAAGCTGATTTGGAATGGATATACATACAAGGTGTAAGAGAAGAGACAGGCTTCCAAGAACTGAAAGGGTTCATGAGTCAAGGAAACTGAACAACTTTCACTTTAGAAAGACCATTTTTTTATAGCCTGAAAGTTTTATTCATTAAAAATATTCATTTACGTTTACCTGCTCAAGCCCTTTCCATTTTCGGAGAACTGTCCAATACAACCTTCATTAATCCCGTGGTAGTATATATGATATTGTTTCTCTTTGTATTTATTTGTATGTGTCAAAAAAAAAATTGTATAGTAAAAGCTTTTAAAAAACGATCACAGCTAAGTAGGCTTTACAGGTGGAGTGCAGTGGAGGAGTAATAGTCGCAAAACTGAAAATTTCGGAAATAGCAATCGGGCGGAAGGCTAAACTGCGCGTGGCGTGGCCTGACACGCAAACTAGGCTGTTTTATTAGTTTTTTACATAGGCTATTTCTACCCTTGAGTGTCGTAAAAGGCAACTAAAGAGTTTTGTAGCGTCCTTTTGCGTGCTGTACCATCTGACATTCTGCGACCATCAACAGCAGCGGGCTAGCCAGCAAGCCGTAATGGTACTTCCCCTCCATTTCCGAAACAAATAGGTAAAAACGGAACCCTTATGGTATGACTTCGTTTGTTGGTCTGTCTTTCTGTCTCTTTGTCACACCTCACACTAGTTTAACTCAGTAACTTCTCACGCTATCGACTTAAATTAAAATAATTTAAAAATATAGGGAGGCGGGAAAATTTTTAATTGGTTTTTATATTACTAGGTCAAAAACGAAAAAACCTGAATTCATTATAGTCAATGGAGATTTATTTATTTATTTATTTAACTGTTTATTGTACACATAAAAATACAAATAAAACAAACATTTAGAGAACAGACACAACAGGTGCTGCTTATTTCAGCTTGGAAATTTCTTCCAGCAGACCTTGGCAAGAGAAAAGACACTGGAAGGGGCAGATAAACGTGCACAATTTATAAAATAACTACTTATACACATATACCTAAACTACTACGATATATAATAAATATAATAATAATACTAAACTATACTAAATAAAAATATGTAAATAAATTAATGAAAAAAAAAAACATAAACATAAATATACATATATTTACATAAATTTATGTAAATATTGCAGAAAAATAAGACCATCTTGCACAGTTTCTAAATATGCAAAAACCCTTTACGATCAAACTTATTTTTGCGGTTATAATTAACGGACTTTATTAGTAAATATTACAGGTATATCGGACTCGCACTTGACCGGCTTTATTTTTGTAAATAATTTCATAATGAAATTTGAATCGAAATTTGGCAAAATTTTATGTTATTTGCTCTATATTTTCTTGAATCAGTGTATTTATCTTTTATTAATACATCTAGAATCATTTACGTTACTTTATACAGGGTGTTAATTTAATTGCGTGACATAGCTTAGGGGGTGTTTCAGTAACGATAAAGGGGCACAAAAAAAATCCTACTTTAAAAAAAACTTCATTGAAACTAAACTAACGCGCAGGGCAATACACGGAGCACCGTGCTATCAAAAGCGCGCGAAAGAGTTTCAGTTATGTATGTGCCTACCTTATACACTATTACTCATGCGCTGGCTCGGTAATAGCGCGGTGCTCCATCAGGGTTATTGCCCTCCGCGTTAGTTTAGTTTCAATGGAATTGATTTTTTATTTAATTGGATTTTTTATATATTTTTTTTGTGTTCCTTTATCGTTACTGAAACATCCCCTAAGCTATGGCACGCAATTAAATAAACACCCTGTATATTATCATCAAAATTCAAAAATCGTTCTAAAAAATAGTCTAGACGTAAATAATACCATTAAAATAAATTATACTTTTTCTCAGAGGGTGTTAAAGAAGGCAGCCTTATTTTTTTCGTCCTAGTTAATATAATTTTATTAAGGTCAGCCTTACCCTTTGGAATGATGAACTAGGTCAGTGGTTCCCAAACTTTCTTTTCCCAGGGACCACTATGGCATTTTTATTCAGTACATGGACCCCAACGTCTAAAATAAGTTCTTTTTGTACTTTTGAAAACCAGTGTGACTTTTGAGCTAGCATTTTTATAAGAACAAAAAAAAGTTGTGTGCATTGCGCAGTGTTTACACAATATCTCATTACTGAATTCTAATTGTTGATTTATGTTGTTGTTCTTACTTTTGAGGAAAGCTGAAACCTTGCATTCAAATTAATTCGTAAACAACATATTCAAACGGATTCTTACAGAGGGAACCTATCATTTTGGACTTCTTTCAACTCTGTTTGCTTACGTAATTAATTTTGTCGGTTTCCAAGTTTGATCAGCGGACCTCGCGGACCATAGTTGGGAACCACTGAACTAGGTACGTAGTACAGTGTTGATTACTCTGTCCAGTATAAAGGGATCCAGGGAGTTTGACATATTTATTTCATAGGACATTTTCTGGCAAATTTACTTTACTAAGTTAAGTTTTTTTTTTATTCGCATGGCAAAAATTAATGTCATTATTTAAATCTCAATTTAATAACTCTACCAACAAACTATTATATAGTTTGGCGGATCTCAGATGAAAAATGTATCTACTGTTTTTTTGAGAACAATAAACATTTTTTTTTTTTTACCAGTCAGCTGCGTCACTTGTGTGTACGATAGAAATAGGCAAGGAAGGTACTTTCCCAGACGGACTTTGCACAGGAGCCCTACCAACTTGGTGCATTTCAGCGCCTCAATCAATGGTCCTGCCGCTGCGGCGGCTACGGCTGTGTCCGAAGCAGAATCAATTCAACGCACAATATTCTTGGGAGATTAAGGCTATACCTTTCCTAAAATTAGCAGCCACATGCTCGTCTATGTTAATTTCGACCTCATTTACACGACACTATCGTTCACATCAGCCTCGAGTCAAACCAAAACACAGCAGTGCAAACACTGCTGCTTTACGGCAAAAAAAGGTAAGGGGGTCGTACTTCCCCAGACGGACTTTGCACAAAAGCCCTACCACCAGTAAAAAAAGGAGGAAGTGCTAATTCTGTTTCACTGGGAACTATAAGTTATTTTGGGTGGCGAGACCAGTATAAACTGGTTAATGCCCTCGTAGCTGACCGTGCTTGTCGGGGTCATTATTTTATTTATCTAAGGGTTTTTGTCCTCTTCGTAAAGGGTAGTTATTAGATTACGTTGGGATTGGTGTTGTTAAGAGAGTTTCAGGCATCCAGTGGCGACCTCATCATAATTTCATTTGTACTGAAGAAAAAATTCAAATTCCGAGACGGGGTAAATGTTTTTAATGGTATTACGTTTTGTCTGTCCCGTGTGGTGCCGGCAAAGAATAGTACCAACCCATACATACCCGTGGGTGTCGTAAGAGGCGACTAAGGGTGAACTGGAGGATGGGCAGCAGCATCCTCCTTTGTATCAACCGCGGTCCATAGTGCCAGCCGTAACGCTAACAAGCGAGGTGAGTATAGTACTTCCCATCCACATTTTTCTAGCAAAAGCTAGAATTCTGGAGGGGAGCTCCCTGTCCTGTAGTGGACGTTCATGGGAAACATCCCATGAACGTCCACTAACAATGATAACAATGATGATGATGACGTTTTGTCTAGCTAGCCTGTAGAAGCCCACAGTTGCACAGGGAGCTCCTCCGAAAAATCACAGCGAAAATACACGATATATTTTTGGGAAGACGAGATATTGTCACCATGCTTTTAAATGTTGAGGCTTACACAAGGTACCGCAGTGATAAGCTACTACATTATGGTATGCGCTGCTTGCTACCCATTCCTTGTTTCACTATCCTTTAGTTGCCTATCACGGGTGGCGGGTATTTTCAGCCGGCACTACAGAAGCTGAAGATGCACATAATATGTAACATTATGGAGTCGTATATTCCTGCAGAGGAAAACTCATACAGCTAAGAAGGTATTCATCTGCCTATCAAATGGTATATGAAAAAATATTGTTTACCACACGTCTAAACTAAAAGTAAGAAAAAGTATTATAAAGGCTTGAAAAAATGAGTGTTATACACTACGTAGGACTTTCAGTGAAACATTGTGCGATGAAATAGCTCTGAACGTAGAGATTTACCTTTCTCTGTGGCAATGGCACTGGAATATGTCTCAATTACCTGAAGTCAAGGTAATTGTTCCACTGATTTTCAGCCAGTACCGGAGTGGAGGTCATCCTAACAAAAAAAAAATACTGTGAAACTAATAACACTTAATATTAATTTATAATAAAAATATAAGGCCTCCAATGGCTTTATAGGCATGGCCACAGATCATATGGTACTAATAAACGGCATGGCTAAACTTCATAAGTCTTCGGTCAAAATTGTCTTAGCCGCGGAAGCAAAAGCAATGTGCCTTGTGTTCTAGGCCGATAATAGTACATTAAGATGCAAATGCGCTATTTTGTTGATTACACTCGATGCTTGATAATTGCAGCCGAGAGCGCAATTTTCGAGCCGAGAGAGTAATCACCAAATCGCACCACTCGTTCTACTTGAATCCCCTAGATCAGTCCCGCAGGGGACTAAACAGCACTCAACCACAGACTCAATAGTTAGGGTGCTGACTGCAATTTGGGTATATGATTTGCTCATGATTCATATTATTAGGGATGATAGATTAGCTCAATACGAATCGATTTGGTCCTTACAAGTTTTTCTGTGCGTCGCTGCGTTTTTGAGTTAAAGCAAAAAACCGGCCAAGTGCGAGTCGGACTCGCGCACTGAGGGTTCCGTACCACCACATAAACATCATTGTATTAGTTGAAATTACAGTAAGTTAATGTGCTAGATTTTATGAGTCCGACACGCGCTTGACCAAATTTTATTATTTGTTGTTTATTTTATAGCTTATGCACTATAAACATACCAATTTTCAAGTTTGTAAGTGTTCCCGTTTTTAAATAGAACTAAAACAAAAATCGCCTCAGCGACCATCCAACTTGACCCCTCTCTTATATGAATGTTCTTGAAACGGGAGCTCACCACAATTGGTTACTATTAGTTGTGAGAAAAGTTGCAATATTTAATGATTTCAGACTTTTCCCATAATTTGTACTGTGAAACCTAGCATCTTGCCAAATTTCATAATTTTAGGTCAACGGGAAGTACCCTGTAGGTTTTGCATTTTTGAATAAATGTATGGAGATGAGGACATAAAATGCCATATCTTTTGATTGCGTCGCTGTAAAAAATTTAAATTTTCAGATCTTGTGTGGTTCATGGATCCTAATATATGGTATTAATTTCAACCTGATACCTTTACCCGTTCTTGAGATAAAGGGTCTTGACAGACAGACAGACAGACAGACAGACAGACAGACAGACGGACAACAAAGTGATCCTATAAGGGTTCCGTTTTTTTCTTTTGAGGTACGGAACCCTAAAAAATAAAATAAGATACTAAATAATGTTTTTTTGGTCTGCCTTTGTGGTTCCTGTTTAAAATACTTCTGAAGATGTAGAAAATCGAAGAGGCAGACATGCAGGGCTCTGCATTATCACGGGACGAAAAAGTGAATTTTTGCATTTTGAAGAGCTATAACTTTACGACGCAGGGCTATTATGGTGGCAGACTGTTTTTCTGGGGTTTTATACATTGTATTTAATCAGATAGTCATAGTCTGCTAGGTGTACGTTTCATTGTAAAATTTCAAAATAGTTAAAACTGAATTCCTCAAAAACGCAGGGGTGTGGATGTCCGCCAATATTTTTTGTATCTTCTAGAGGATGCTCCTTATCATCAGTCAAAGAGGCAGACATGAGCAAATCATATAGAAATTTGTCCTTCATCACCCATACTACAACGTTCCTCTACGATTCCTGGCACGCGCTTCTTACGACGTTTTTCAACATATTTGCGAATAAAAACAAATACAATTTGCTTACCTTTTTTCCCGAAGGAAAATTCGTAGGTAGAAATCTAAGGAAAAATACGTAACTTAAAACGTATTTTTCCTTAGATTTCTACGTACACCCGATACTACAGACTTGGGTTTTGTGTCTTAGTATTTTTACGTTGAGGAACCACATTAATCATTGTTTTTACTTTCGAGCGGAGCGAGAAAGGTATTGTATTCGTGAAAAAAAAATTTTTTTCTAAATTTCTCAAAAATGTGTTCTTCGTCCGTCGATCGGTCGGTCGGTCGGTCGGTCGGTCCGTCGGTCGGTCGGTCTGTCCGTCACCCTTTGGCCTAGTGGCTAAACGAATGACACCATATGACACCATATTTGGAATTTCGGAGTTTTATGCAAATCCATCGAAGGGTTCTAAGTGGTTTCTGGCTGGCTCCCATTTTGAGGGTAGCTGTCATGTCACGAAAATGATAAATTGTAATTTTCTCAAAAACGGCTCATAGAATCTTGATGAAACTTTGCATGACCAAGCATCTCCATGTAAGATGTCTTGCGCCAGTATCAAATGATCTGTGTAATTTCATATAAGGGGTGTTCCTGTACCACCAAATCGTAAATAAGTGATTTACCCAAAATTGGTTCCATTGAGTTTATTAAAATTTTCTATAATATTACTCCTGGATTGGTTGTCTACCTGACTGGATATTCTTAATGATTTTTTGAATAAAATTTAGTACACAGGGTGTACCAAAACTGAAAGGGCTTGCTCAGTAGACTAAACTGAACAATTATCCATAAGGAACATGTGGTGGGAAATTAAAAAAATCTCCATGCAAGTATCCTACGGTAGTATCCATTGATCTGTGAAAATTCATATAAAGGGTGTTCCAGTACTACCAAAAGTTAAACATGTAATTTACTCGAAATCGTTTGAGGTTTGTTTGTTTTAATGTTTGACAATTTGAATTCTGAATTTATCTGTATATTTCATTCGAACATTTTTTTGGAAAAACATAAATAAAAGTTGGTATTTCCATACAATTTGTATGGCATTACAAATTTAAGTTTGCGGTTGATAGTTTTTCCTTGAGTATTGCGAGAAAGTAAGTGCAGTGCTGCTGTACCATCTATTTTATTTGCAGTGGCCGATACTTTTGAAAATAATTAGGTACAATAAATACCACAAATATTTGTATAAATGGCGAGTGTTGTACTTTTTTAGCAGATTTTACAGATTGTACATGAGCGCGCAAGAGGTTTTGCCTAAACTGCCAAATAGCTTAGCCCTTAAAATTTTTTTAATAGAATACTATATTGTTTCTTAAAAGATGAATTTTATTGTAAGTTAAATACTAGTACAGTCAACGACAGGTCAAGCTTGACACTCGCAGTGCGACTGTAGCCCGTACGTCGATTGAAATAAGAACGGTACAAAGTCTTGACTCTATTTGGGCGACAAAGCTTCGTTCTATAAAAGACGCCTCAACATAAAACTATCATCAAGTGAGCAAGCTATGCTACTAGCCAACAGAGGGCGCTGTAGGCTTCTGTCTTAAACGCGGAATATTAAGCAATGTTTAAAAACACAGGTAAAACGAATATTCCCAAACATGAGACCTAGATAGATCAATTTTTCACCCTCGAAAAACCCCGTATGGTACATCGAAATCGTTAGAGCCGTTTTCGAGAAACCTATTACAAATACTATTGCTAGTTTAATAGTATACTCGTAGGCACAGATAATATAATACTATACTAGTACAGATGCCTCACGTCATAGAACGAATTTGTGCCGAAAATTGTTGGGGCTATTTTTTCCATAAGGTATTTTCTTAGAATAAATTGATATCTGGATGTTAAAATTGAATTAATGTCATAGTTTACACCATGTTTACACCTTTACCTACCAACCTAGTAGTAACACTTAGTTTAATTATTAGAAACAAAAGGGCCAAATGAATTCGGGCTATTTACTCCGTCAAAAAACCGTAGTACGCAATGGGACCCCATGGTATAGGATAACAACAACTAAACTTTTAATACCTCTTCTCAAGATTGTAGCTGGCGTCAACGGCTAGCCCGCAATTTCTACACTGATGAGCGACACCCTCTTAATAATATTTTTTGGTCGTTGGGGAAGTAAGGGTGATTGATCTAATCTGAGGTCAATAACTTAACATCCACACGAAACTGATATCTTCGAGAAATCATAATAGAAGCACTGACCTCAAACACTGACTTTTTATAAGGAAATAAAAACAATGTTGCCCTTACAATGCGGTTACACGGTAGGTAATTCTGGCATCAGTCAATTCCATCAGTCTGGTCAGAATGAGCGGTACCTTAAGCGACGATAACACCTAGCTGAATTCAAAGACTAATTCGGCATACATTGCTCGTTGAAGTAAGGATAATGCAATCAACATAACCAAGCCTCCCAGCAATGTACGATTATGCCGAATTAGTCTTTGAATTCAGCTAGGTGAGATCGTGGCTTTACCGTATAACCCACGGAATCATGGACTGATGGTCAGACTGATGGATGTAGAAACACAAAAAACAAAACAGTGATTCAGATTCAGATAATTTATTCAATGTAGATTCTTTACAGAATACTAGTGTTGCCCTTAACAGCCTCCGTGGTGTAGTGGTTAGAGCGCTCGGCTCTCGATCCGGAAGTTCTGGGTTCGATTCCCGGTGGGGACACTGTCAAAAAAAAATCCTGTGTGCTACCTCCTCAGTTTGGTAAGGACATTGCAGGATGAGTCACCTGATTGTCCGAAAAGTTAGATGATTCCGAACTTCGGAAGGCACGTTAAGCCGTTGGTCCCGACTACTGTCTACGGATGTAGCCGTTATAGAGCCACGTCAGAGACCATTGGCGGCTCAAAAAGTCTGACACCAGGGTTTGTCAGGTCGGTCATTGTCCTAGCAACCCACAAGATATGATGACAATAAATATTTTGAAACTTCGTATAGGTATCCTCAAAGCGACATTTGTTATTGCGGAGAGGAACTCAGAACACTTGCTTGATGATACTGAAGGGTTGAATCTGCCCATGATGCTGAATAACTTTTCCCAAGGAACATTTTAGGTCGAAACACGAAAAACCAAATTTGACCTCCCATACAAAGTTTCTATGGGAGATCAAAATTTATTTTGTTATAAGGCCTTTGTTCCTTGGAAAAAGTTCAATTCAGTTTCATGGGCAGATTAGAGTTGATGAGGAAGTGGTTATGAGGAAGTGGAAGAGGAATTGTAGAGCACAATTTTAGAGGATGCGGTTGAGGATGAGGATATTTTATGATATATTTATAAGGAAGAGGATGCGGATGAGGAAGAGGAAGGTTGAGAAGAGTGAAAGTAATACATAAGGTCTCACAAAAATAGTGTATAATATTTTAAGAGGATAATTAAATAAAGAAACTGAACAACTTCTTCAAAGAAAATTATTGACAGTTTCACACAAATTTTCTCCAAAAGCCAAAAAAATTTTTTCGAGACTTCCTCATAAGTTCCTCTTATTTCTAAGCGAAAGCGGAAGGGGAATTTTTAACTCGCTTTTATAGGGAATCGGTAGCGGTTGAGGAAGTCTGAAAAATGCGGAACTTCCTCATAATGAGGAAGCGGAAACGGAATCCTCATCAACTCTAGGGCAGATTCACGCCCTTTAGTATTATTACACCCTTCCGTTACACGCTATATAGGGTGACTTTTAATTAGTTCTTGATAGCAAAAAATATGCATGTACTCATGATACTGAACAACTTTTCCCAAAGAACATAGTTCGAAATACGAAAGACCAAATTTGACCTCCCATACAAAATGCGCTATCAGCTGATGCAGTTTCTATGGTAGGTCAAAACTTGATTTTCGTATTTCGACTTTTGTTCCTTCAGGAAAGTTGTTCAAGAACTAATTAAAAGTCACCCTATATATACAGAATCTGCCCATGAAAATGTTACTATCTTTCATTTCTTACTTATCTATCCAGATGAGTTTAAGTGACGGCTGATTAGCGGGTTAATTAAGCTCTTGACAATGCGGTACCTCGTCACAATGACAAGCCAGACATAGGTCTCGCGTTGGTGTTTGTTTTTAATGTAAATATAACTGGATGACTTTTAATTAGTTCTTGATAGAAAAAGGTATGAATGTACTGAACAACTTTCCCCATGGAACATAGGTCGAAATACGAAAAATCAAATTTGACCTCCCATACAAAATGCGCTATCAGCTGATGCAGTTTCTATGGGAGGTCAAAACTTGATTTTCGTATTTCGACCTATGTTCCTTGGGGAAAGTTGTTCAATATCATCAGTACATGCGTATCTATATATATAAAATGATCGTATAGATATAAAATGATATATGACAATAAACAAATTAATAAATATATACGTGAAATTGACTGGCAAACCACAGAGAGCATTATATGCCCTTCCAAATTGTATTCCCTAATTATAAAAAATATAAATACCTGTTACGAAAAATGTCAAATTAAAATAAAATATAATAATGCTCGATCAAGAAATAAATGGATAAATAAAAGAATTATAAAAGCATGCAATTTTAGAGATAACCTATTCGTACAGTGGATTAAGGATACAACAAATAATATTTTAAAACTACAATACAATAAAGCTAGAAACTTTGCAAATCAAATTATATATAAAGCCAAAAATGAACATATAAGATCTCAAATCATTAAAAACAAAAATAACCCTCGTACTCTCTGGAAGATTTTAAATGAAATTGCTGGCAGAATCCAAAATTCTCTTGACGATGTAATATTAAATGCCCTAGAGTCAAGCACGATCAAAATTGCTGATATCACGAACAATTTCGCCACTACATTTAGGAATAGTGTAAAGTCCATCATACCGCAGTGCAACACTAAACTTTTAGACGAAAATAGTTACCGACGGCCCATCAATATATCAATGAACTTAAAATCAGCTACATCAGTGTCTGTTCAAAAACTTATTAAAAATCTAAGTAGCGAAAAAGCACCAGGCTTCGACAAAATAAGAACAGTGGATCTCAAAACTATAAGTGATAGCATTGCCCCCATCATAGCAAAATTCATCAATCTCTCTATACACAATGGACTTTACCCTTCTGAACTAAAAACAGGAATTGTGCGACCAATCTTCAAAAAAGGTAGCCAAAAAGATTATGAAAATTACCGCCCCATCACAATACTACCTGCAATTGACAAAATATTTGAAAAACACATAAGCTCACAAATTTTAAATTTCTACCGTAGTAATAATATCTTGTCAGAAAAACAATTTGGATTTCAGACTCAAAAAAGTACAACCCAACTATTAAGTAACTTTACGGACTCTATATGTGACCATTTAAATAATCGAAGGCACGTGTTAGTAGTCTTTATTGACTACAGCAAGGCATTCGACACACTGCGGCATGACACACTTCTTGAGAAACTTGACGATTGTGGTATTCGTGGTCCTCTGAAAACATGGTGTAAAGACTATCTTTCTAATAGATCCTTCTTTGTCAAAGTTGGAGAATCCCTAAGTGACAAAGTGACAGTTACAGAAGGTACAGCCCAAGGATCGGTGCTAGGGCCGTTACACTATTTGACTTATGTTAACGACATGGCAAATGTAATTAACAGTTGCGAAGTCTACCAATTCGCGGACGACACTTGTTTACTTTCCGCAGACAAAGACATAGATTATGGCATGCACAGACTGCAAGAAGATTTTACGCAACTCATCAAGTGGTCTCACGATGCTGGTCTGGTGCTGAATGCTGGCAAAACTAAAATTATGTATATTAGTTCTAGTCAGAACAGATTAAAAACAGTGCCACAACTCATCGCACACGACCACGCATGCCTGCACTCCAATAACACTACGTGCACATGTAAACCCGTTGAACTTGTAGACACACAAAAATATCTAGGACTAACTATCGATAGCAGATTCAAGTGGACTGCTCATATTTCCAGCGTCTGCGATAAGTTACGAGCAATACTGGCCAAATTCTCTTTAATTAAAGCTAAAGTACCTGTTTCAATACTACTGTACCTTTACAAAGCGCTAGCAGAGTCAATCATATCATATGGACTTAGTAGTTATGGAAGAACTTACAAGTCACACCTCGACAACATTTATCAACTACAACTCCGTATCTTAAAAACGATCGCCCCTACAAACATTAAAACCAAATATAAAGATAATTATAACGAATTATTTGATTACTTCAAAATTATGCCCATTCACAAAAAAATTAAATATACATTATTAATAGAACAATTTTTTAACCAAACAATTCAACACTTTGTCTCCCATAAGCCGGTCACACGAAGCGTCACCCAATCCTTACTAATAGTGCCACAAGTCCAAAACGACTATGGTAAACAATGTTTAAAGTATATTTTACCTAAATTAATAAATGAACTTCCTACAAATCTGAAAAATAAAATTACTAGTAATAATATTAAAACCATATTAAAAAAATACCTTTTACAAATTAAATCAAGCTAGTTATTTATTTATTACGTTTATGTATTTATGTATCTATATCTATCTTAAGTATATGTACAAATAAAAATTAAAAGTAGGCAACCTTTATAAATAGCTAACAACACCCGATGAAGCTTAAAACATAGTCTGATAGGTAATATAAATAAACAATTTTTCTGCTGGGACCCTGTATACGTCGATCCACAACCGGTTTACCCTGATACATCGTACGACGAATGACGTGAATAGCAAACGATTGGTACCAAGCGCTCCTGACTGAATGACGGTGCACGGATAAATCTAAATAGGTTTTTGTTGCACCGTTTAGTATATAAATTTGTATTTTTAATGTTAAAATAATAAATAATAATAAAATAATAATAAAAAATCTTTTGCTATCAAGAACTAATTAAAAGTCATCCTATATAAGTGCACTTGTACTTAACCTCCATACTCAACCTGCTATTCAACCATTATCGCTCGATCACGGCCACAGAGCCATAAAACGTGCCGATTCGTCACACAAATTAAACTCCAATGAAATCGTAAGAAAGACACGTATTGTCTCGAAATATGTATTTTAATCAGGGCTTGGAGTACAAGCCTTGAATTGAGGTGCCTTGTGAGAAAGCCACATTTAATTTTTGATTGGTTTGTCATTAATATAGACATCTATTTAGAACTATGTTTTATAAACAGTCTATAAAATTAAAATGTTTTAAGGGATTAACTTAGGCAACTTTCCCATAGAAATATAGAAAGAAGAACCGGCCAAGTGCACATCGGGCCAGGCATGATGTAAGGTTCATTATAAGGTTTCGATTTTTTCATAAACGTTTTCCATCCTGATTGATATTAATAATTCTATTATTTTCAGTTTTTCAACTATTACTGTTTAACCTGTTAAGCCTTCTAAGCAACAACCGTTTAGCTGGCAGGGGGAGGGGGGGGGGGTTTCACACACTCGACTCTTACAAAATTTTTCACTTCTAAGCTAAATATTTTGCAAACAGATCCCTAAATCTAAAAGTATTCTTTGCAAACCCACAATGTTTTTAAAAAACGTAGAGAAAAAAATCTGAGTAGGGAGGTATAATGGAGGTATACTAAGCTAAGCCGCGGACAGACACACAGACAGATGAACATGACGAAACTCCATGCACGAAAATATGCATAACAAATAGCTATTTGTTATGCATAGCACCAAAATTGGCATTTGGCGCGAGTGCCTTGTATTGAAACTCGAGCAAGCGAAGGATTCTAGGATTCCAGAAGAAGAATTCTGAGCGTAGCGAGGGTTTCGATGCACAAGACACGAAATAACTTTGCTGCCTAGCGAAACACACAATTTTCACCTCAATATAGCAAGAATAATTCTAACGAACAACACCCGTCATCGTGACATCCCATTAAAAGCCCAATACAAGACAGGGAACTCTCTCCAAAACTCCAGCTTTTGCTGAAACAATGTGCAGGGGGAATACCGTAGTCACCACGCTTGTAAGCGTTACGGCTGGCAACATGGACCGCAGTTGTTGGTGACCGCAGAATTTAAGATGATACGATACACAGAATGATGCTGATACCCATCCTCTGGTTCATTAACCCTTAGTTGCCTCTTAAGACATGCAGGCAGTTAGAGATAGAATGGTACCACACAGGGCAACAGCATCAGTAACTTATGAGAATTCATCATCACGTTCTTATCTCAAAAACCTTTTCCACGCTAGCGGCCAAAAATAACTTTTGCACGCAGATTTCAACCAATAAAGCAAAGTTTTGTAAGCTGAGGTCAAAAATATTTTAGACTTCTCATTCCGAAGTAACTTATGTAAGTGTCCAATATATTGTAAGGGAGGAAGTTCAAAACTCTTTGTCGTTTTTCGACACATGTTTTTTTTGGAAAAGTTGTTCAATTTCATGTGCAGGTTTATCCCTTAATATGTTTTACACTTTGTTTATCGGACCCTGTATTGTATTATGTCATCTAGGAACTAGTCAGAGCAAAAACACGATTGTACTCCAGAACTCTTCATACAAAATCATCAGTTGAATGGTGCTCCAATTTAAATACATACGCAATTAATTAGGACGTACCCTATATTATTATTTAAGATACTTCATGAATCACAATATTGCGTACTAAGCTGAAATATCGGAATAGTTTACCGGGCACCTCCCATCACTAGAGCGATGTGTTAAAAGCAAAGATTTTGGAAACAGTGCAGCGTTTTTCTTACGTCAATGGTCAAAAGAATCAAGCTACAAAAGTTGCTTTGTTACAGCTTTCAAAATAAAGCCCTAAAAAAGGTTTCACATAACAAAAAAATCGTACTTTAATAAGCAATTTTGACCTCAGCTGGTGGAACCTTGATCCCTTTACGTCACGGATAAGCGAGACTAGATTTGGGACCCTTAACCAAAAATCCAGTAAAGCCGATATTGGAGATACACAAGGTAGATTTTGTGTTTCTTCACATAAACCTACATAAATATTAGTCACGTGCGAGTCAGAATGGCGCACTGAGGGTTCCACATTACAACACAATATACAGGGTGTCAATTTGATTGCGTGCCATAGCTCAGGGGCGGGATCAGTATCAGTAACCATAGAGTAATATAACTGAACAACTTTTCCCGAGTAAATAGGTCGAAATACAAATATCAATGTTTGACGTCCCATAGAAACTGCATCAGCTGATAGCGCATTTTGTATTGAAGGTCAACTTTGGTTTTTCGTATTTCGACCTATGTTCCTTGGGAAAAGTTGTTTAGTTATTGATACTGATCCCGCCCCTGAGTTATGGCACGCAATCAAATTAACACCCTGTATTTTTGATAGACGTAAGGGCACAGGTAAAGGTTAGTTTCAAGACTAATGTGGCATTATTTCCGATTCGCTCTTCGTTAGCTTCAACTTGTAAAATAAACTTTCCGCCAGTTGCGCAAAGGATCTTTCAACTTCAAGCTCCTTTAAATCTATTGCTGTTACTTTCTGTTTCGTTGACAAAGAAAGTGACAGAAATAGATTTAAAGGCACTTTAACTTTAATGAAGCTTTGTGCAACTGGCCGTTTATCTTATGCGCAATCAAACCTAGTTTCATGCTTGTGTTACCTTTTTAACAATAGTGCTAAAACCTAAAAATCTCCAAATGTCAGGATTTTTGTATGGGGACCACTCGTATTTTTTTAACTGATAATAGCTTATACTAAAAGGTCCCGTTGGCATCCGTTAAGTACGGAACCCTAACAATAAGATTATTTTAGGTTTGTAAACCAGTATAAACTGTACCAGCGCTACTATATAAACCGTTTGTACACACGGCCGCACATCAGTTGAATCACTTTTGGACCTTATGGCGTGGTAATAGACTTGAAAAAGTTTCTACCGACAAGCGGTTGACCGTACCAGCTCAATGTCATAGTGATATCCCTGATCTGCTGCCAACTAGACGTAACGTTGGAAGACGGTTTGTAACTAGTACCACCGAAATTTGCTCTATATTAGTCGCCTCAATATTAAAGTACTATCCAGTGAGCAAGCTTTGCTACCCGCCAACAGATGGCACCGTAGGTTTCTGTCTAAAACGTGGTACTTTTTAAAAATGCTTCAAAAAACGGGGAAAACGATATTTCACAGACATGAGACCTATCTAGATCGATTTTTTGCCCCCGAAAGCCCCTGTATGGTAATTTTTATCGAAATCGTTAGTCGTTTTCGAGAAACCGATTACAAATATACAGGGTGTCTCATTCAAATCGGTCAGTATGGGAAAGTCTGAAACTATAAGACATACGAAGATTTGTTCTTAGGAACCATGTCACCGATTTTGATAAAAAGAAAAACTGCATTCATACATTTGAAAAAAAAAATTATTAAGTATTGAAAAAAACGGTGGTCACTTCGAACACCTACTATGATAAATTAAAGTATGTAAAAACAATGCATTTTATTCATTTTAGACATCGTGTTTCATAGAGACATTTACTGCTTAAGACCTACACAACCGTTATTTAAACACAAAAACTGTAAGCTTTTTTTTCAAAACTACCGGGTTCGATTCCCCAGCTGGGTACACTTTTTTTTTTCAAATGTATGAATGCAGTTTTTCTTTTTATCAAAATCGGTGACATGGTTCCTAAGAACAAATCTTCGTATGTCTTATAGTTTCAGACTTTCCCATACTGACCGATTTGAATGAGACACCCTGTATATATACAAAATTAAATATTGCTCGTTTAATACAATACAATACAATACAATACAATACAATACAATACAATACAATACAATACAATACAATACAATACAATACAATACAATACAATACAATACAATACAATACAATACAATACAATACAATACAATACAATACAATACAATACAATACAATACAATACAATACAATACAATACAATACAATACAATACAATACAATACAATACAATACAATACAATATTCTTTATTGCACACGAAATTTTGTGAAAAGTACAATATTAGAAATAGGTGTACAATGAGGCGGCCTTATTGCTAAACAGCAATAGCAATATAATAGTTTGAGATTCGTAGCCAAGACAATCGTACAGTCAAAAGCGCATCAAGCTCGATATGTTAGATTTTGTACAATCACCGACAGGTCAAGCTTGACATTCACAGTGCGACTATCTTGCAGCTATTGAAAGAAAATTGGTGCCAATTCTTCACAGTTCCCACTTCAATACCGTATGGACTTCTTCTTCTTTTCGAGTCAATGGCAAAACTGACTATAAACGCTTAGCCCAAAAAGTAGCCACATCAATAGCCTTTTGGTTAAGTAGCCACATCAATAGCCTTCTGTATGGACTAGAGTAACACTTAAAGGTGTCAAACTTTACATGTTCTTGACTGTACACAATGAAAACGGGAGTGAAAGCAATCAGGTCACTGAGCTTCCCTCTTTAATTTCAACATGTGCCATCCTTTTTATTCACGCCTGCACATCAATTTGAAAGGGGAACCTCTGGTTGAAGCAATATAGGAATTTTATACGAAGAAGGGGTTTTATCTCAGAATAACGACCTCTTTTCTTGGGTTTCATTATGTTTCGAAAATTTCCTTAAAAGAGATGGAAATCATCACACCCATTGCGCTCGAAAAAGTTTTTCCATATTGCCTTATTGCGTGGGTTGAGAGAAGTGATGTGTGAAAGACAGAATGGTACAGACAGATCTATTGAATTTGGATGAAAACTTTGTAATTTGTTTATATATGAAAATCTGAAATGAAATGTTATAATTTCCCGCAGTTACCCGTCAATTGACGCTTTGACATACGAGGGGTGATCAAAAAGTACTGAGAATGAACAACATTATGGTTGTTAAGCCTTTTGTTGTTTATGAGTATTGACAGTTTATTTTTTATTTAAGATGGTGACAAAAACTAGGACATCATATTTAGAAACTTGTAGATAATGAGTTGAAGTTCAACATAATCCAGCAAACTACTTGATATTTTATTCAATGTAGATTCTTTACAGACTACTTATTGGACTCCCACATCGCCAAGTTTATGTGAAAAATGTGTTTCTTCTGTCCATTTCGGTCAATATGTTTGCATAAAAGTCTGCCCAATTAAGGGTTAAGATAAAGAACATTTATACACCAACGACTCTAACACACTCTTTCTTTAGATTGATTGATTGATCTTTCAATCGCCAGGCGACAGGAGGCGTTAAGGGTGACCACGCACGGCGCAAATAGCGCAATCATAAAGGAGTTCATTAACCTTCTCTTTGAACGCCCATCAATCTGATTCCGCTACCTGCAATCTTAAGAGGGAATCATACCTGTGAATAAATCGAGAAATAGGTATTTGAACAAACTATAGCCATCGCGCTGCGCCCGAGTAACCGCTTTATCATGTGCGATAGGGACAACTACGCTTTTGTCTACAAAAACCTTGACCAGATCGGCGTTTTGTTTTCCCCTATTTTATCCTTCAAATCTGAGCCGATTCGATTAATTTTGATACCAATATTTAAAGAAAGAGTAGATCTATGCTCCTTTGTTTTTATTTTATTTTAAAACCAATTAAAATTTGAATGCTAGTCGTCTGAATAGGGCGGCAAATTGGGGCATTTTTTAGGTTTTTGGAAATTAACATTTCTTTTCGTAATTGTTTTTTGCGCAAAAGTAAAACATAGGGACATGCCTAGAGTGGACCTTGATGTTATAAAAAAAAACCATTGCTCTACGGGCATTACCCAGGAAGAAAACAGGGGAAAACATTTGTATGGAAAAGTCCAACTGCTATTCCCTCTACAGATTGTCCATAGTTTTATTCAGTGCATGAGAATTAGTGTAGCGAAATAGGCTAAGATCCCACGACAAGATTATGCACCTATTTGTTATTTGAACGAAATGTGGTTTATATGGAAGGTTATACATGGGGTCATACAACGCCCTAGGGGTGGTCTATAAATTTCTTGCCGCAAGTACCTCAAAAACACATATCAACATTTTGGTTGTATGGGAACAACCCTTTCATTAATTTTGGCAGAGCAATGGATATTGCCGTAAGATACCTTGAATAGAGATTCTTGGTCGTGCAAAGTTTCATCAAAATCGTTACAGCTGTTTCCGAGATAATTGCAATTTTATTTTATTTTTGTATGACAGCTACCCCCAAAATGAGAGCCAGCAAGAAACTACTCAAAATGCTGTAATAAATTTGACTAAAACTCCTTAATTTTAAATTTGGTGCGATTCGGACCTGTCTTTAGCTCATTTTTAGGGTTGCTGTCATACAAGAAAAAATAAAATTGCAATTATCTCGGAAACAGCTGTAACGATTTTGATGAAACTGCATGACCGAGAATCTCTATTCAAGGTATCTTACGGCAATATCCATTGCTCTGCCAAAATTAATGAAAGGGTTGTTCCCATACAACCAAATGTTGATATGTGTTTTTGAGGTACTTGCGGCAAGAAATTTATAGACAACCCTAGGGCGTTGTATGACCCCATGTATAACCTTCCATATAAACCACATTTCGTTCAAATAACAGATAGGTGCATAATCTTGTCGTGGGATCTTAGCCTAAAAGTCCTGCGGAAATTCCGCATCAGAACTATCCGCGATGGATATTTCCGTCAAGTATGATATTTTTCTACATTTTGGTCCTATTGACCGGTCTCATCAAACACTTGGATTACTTTGAAACACATGAGCAGACACTTTCTCGCCTTGACACACGTATTCTCTCCTAATCTGTGGATTTTTACTCACAGTATAAGATATCAGGCGGTTAGGTTGTACAACTGTCTTCCTATTGAGCTAAAAATGATACCCGATTAATCCGATTATAAAATGTTTAAAACATACCTTAAGGCCGATACATCACTGGGACACCACGGTAGCGCGACTGGTTGCGCTACTGGTTTCCGTAACTAGACACCAGTAAAGACACCAGAGTCGCCACACCCTGCGGCCACAGTATTAAGGGCTATATTTCACTGGGAGTGGTAGCGCGAGCAGCATCCGAACTGGTTGCGCCGCCAAATTGGTTGCGCAACCAAACGGACACCAGGTGAGTAACTCTCTATAGAGCTGTATACATTTTGTTGGTAGCGGCGACTGGTAGCGCTGCCATGGTGTCCCAGTGAAATACTGGCCTAAGCTACTAACTACTGTTACAGAAACGCTACTATAGTGTTAAGGAATTTGAAAACGATACTACTCGTATATGTAGATGTTGATAAACTGATTTGTATTGTATTAATATTAAATTTATTTTTGTATTTCGTACTCTACTTTGACATTTTTTTTTGTGATTTTTGATTATTATTTTTATTGACATGAGATATTATTGACTTTTTTTATATTAGAATGGCAAATTTTATCTATATCCTTTAATGCTAATTTAATTCATTCCTGTAAACTTTAATTGTATGTGTAAATTGTCTAGATATAAGTTAATTTCCAACACAAATGTATTTAAGGAATTAATTAATATGAATAATATGAATATGATGCACTAGAGCGAAATTTCCTAGTCGGAACGATCCGCGACCACAAAGACGCAGAAGTTCCGCTAGTAGTGTGTAGCTATACTAAAGCGTTGGCAGGCCCCCCACAAGGTGGGTCCACCTCTGGGTGCGAGCAGCGCAGGACCGGTCGTCATGGAGATCTTTAGGGGAGGTATATGTCCAGCAGTGGACGTCTTTCGGCTGATATGATGATGATGATGTTACTAAAACGCCGGATGAGAGGGTGTATGCCAGACAGAACGCATTTTGAAAATATTGCAAGCACTTTGTAGTGTGACCATGATCACGGGCGAAATGGAGAACCTGTTAGTAAATAGATTTTCAGATAATTATGAAAAGACATGACTTTACACTGGTAAGGTGACTGCAATGCCAGCGACTTCGTCCGCCTGCCGAATAAAAATATATACCAGTGTTTTAGTCAAACTTGTACTTGTAAAAGTGGAGAAAATAAAAACTTATTTTATTATTATTATTATAACTATTAACTATCAAAACAAAGTTTCATTGAAATCGGTTCAGTAGTTTTTGCGTGATGCTCGAACAAATAAATAAACATACAAAATGACAAAACTTCCAAAAATAGCATAACGTGATTATTAGGGTTCCGTACCCAAAGGGTGAAAAACGGGACCCTATGCTTCCGATGGCTTTGTGAATGTCAGCAGATTGTATTTTATGAACCGTAGTAAGTGGACAGCTGAAATTTTCACACATTATGTATTTCTGTTGCCACTACAACAAAAATACTAAAAATAACTAAAAGAGTAACAAATTCAGGGGGGCTCCCCTATTAAAAACATATTTTTAGGCGATTTTTACTTGTTTTTTGTTTTAGCCCTATCGTTAAAACGAGAACACTTTCAAGCGTAAATTGGTATGTTTATAGTGCATTACATATAGAATAACAAAATATAATAAAAACTAGTCAAGTGCGTGTCGGACTCGTGTGTTTTTAATACACTTTCTGCACGTCCATAACTAAGACGGAATTTTTACCTTAATGGGACGGAACCCTCTGTAAGCGAGTCTGACTCGTACTTGAACGGTTTTTTTATATAAATATCTTCTACAAAATAAAAAATAAATGAATTTTAAATTTTATAATAGTAGACAAGCCTTATTCTTTCAGTTTTTATCATAAAAGTGAAACTCTCAAACAGTATCCCTTGAGCATATTTCACTGACATTAAAATCTGAATAATTTTACGTAACTTTTCAAAGGTAGCTAGCTAAAAGTCCATGAATAATATCCATTATATTCCTTCCCAAAGGGCGTGCCTTTGTCCGCTTATCTTTACCACGGCATGCGTGACGCCATTTTGTTTTTCAGCAAACAAAAAGAACAAACCGACCAAACATTAGAATTGTATTTGTCTTTTGTTTAATTTATAGCGTGCAAAGTTGAAAACTGTGGAAAAACCAGTCAAGTGCCAGTTGAATTTCGTGCACTTATAGCTTTGTTAGCATGCCGTTTGAATATTTCGGAACACATTTCGCAAGTCCGACTCCAATTTGGCTCGTTTTATATGTTTTTATTTATAGTACTTTTACACTGTTATCACTGCAACTGAAGTTTCCTTCAATTCGCTTTTTTAAGATAAAGATAAAATAACGAAAAAAAGCTTTAGTATTTCTCTTTATTTGCTATGTTTCTTGGAGTTAGGAAACAATAAATTCGACTAAGGGTCGGTAATAGACCTCCGTTCCGTGTGATGCCCATCTCTACCCCCCAACGCATAGACACCCTAATCACTGTCGATTTGACTAAACATTTGATCAATATTCTAATCCGACTAATATCGACTTATATAATGTTGTCGTTTATGCTAAGTTAAGAGCAGGGGTCGTATTAATAAATCGCTCCTAGAAGCATATCAGCTGAGGACGCTGTTAAAATGTGACTTGCTACTCAAGTTTTGTTTATCACCTAATGAAAAATCTCTTATCTTGAAAGCACACACTACACACTAGTCACTTTTAAGGGGTATTTATCAATTCTACCATAGGTGTGGTGTGACATTTGGTGATGGGTTGTGTGATCAAACTGGAAACAATTCCAGATCTAATAATAGTTATTTGCTATGCTAGGCTGAAAAATTGTTATTTGGTGCGAGTGGCTTATATTGAAACATAAGCAAGCGAATGATTCAAAAATTTTAGGATTACAATTTTTCACCTCACTACAGCCACGGAAATGGTAACGCATACCTGCTGAATAGAAAAAACCGGTCAAGTGCGAGTCGGACTCGCGCACTGAGGGTTCCGTACCACCACATAAACATAATTGTATTAGTTGAAATTTCAGTAAGTTAATGTGCTATATTTTTTTGAGTCCGACACGCGCTTGACCAAATTTTATTATTTGTTGTTATTTTATAGCCTATGCCCTATAAACATACCAATTTTCAAGTTTGTAAGTGTTCCCGTTTTTAAATAGAACTAAAACAAAAATCGCCTCAGCAACCATCCAACTTGACCCCTCTCTTATATGAATGTTCTTGAAACGGGAGCTCACCACAATTGATTACCATTAGTTGTGAGAAAAGTTGTAATATATAATGATTTCAGACTTTTCCCATTATTTGTACTGTGAGACCTAGCTTCTTGCCAAATTTCATAATTTTAGGTCAACGGGAAGTACCCTGTAGGTTTTTCATTTTTGAATAAATGTATGGAGATGAGGACATAAAATGCCATATCTTTTGATTGCGTCGTTGTAAAAAATTGAAATTTTCAGATCTTGTGTGGTTTATAGAATTTAATATATGGTATTAATTTTAACCTGATACCTTTACCCGTTCGTGAGATAAAGGGTCTTGACAGACAGACAGACAGACAGACAGACAGACGGACAACAAAGTGATCCTATAAGGGTTCCGTTTTTTTCTTTTGGGGTACGGAACCCTAAAAAGTAACAAATACCATGAATTTTACGTTTTATCAGCAAGCAATGTTCACCATCATGTTCCAATTTCAAAAACCTTTTTCAAACTAGCGGTGAAACATGACTTTTGAACGCAGATTTCAACCGATAAAGCAGTTTTCAGAGCTAGTGAGGTGAAAACAATTTTTTTGTCTGACTGTAACGTATTTCTAAATTGAGAACATAGGAACAGGGCATTTCAGGGCGACTGATTGAGGTAAACAAAACGTAATTAGGAACGGAAACACAAATTTTGTTATTTTTACGGCTATTTTAATTTGGCTTACGTTTATACAAATATTTAATTTTATTATTCGACAACAATCTATAAGATTAGTAAAAAACCTATAATCTTTGATAGTAAAATCAAAATAACTAAATCAAGTGAATTAATTCAGTAAAGTAAGTCACTGTTTCAACCCTTAGAGCAACGCCTCAAACCGCGAAGCTTTGCGCGAAAATCGTGTTACTCTATGTTTCAACCCTATAAAATTAAACATATGAGGGATAGCTTTTACCCGCGGCTTCGCTCGCTTTAAAGGTAGCGTTTTTTGAAATTAGAACGTGATTTTGAATTATGGTATTGGTGACTGGCGCTATTCGTTAGCATTTTCCAAAGATTTCGGACCTCCTTGCTTCGCTCGGAATAGATACCTTGCTAATTTATTTTACTAGGGGATGACATCGGCCAATATGTCCCAAACACATCATCGATGATCACTAGGAAATATCAAAATAACCTGTCAAATCCATAGAACGACGCATCAAAATAACCTGTCAAATCCATAGAACGACGCCTTCACTAACTTGACGTTACGACGTGACGAATTATTTCTTTAATCCTCCTTCTAATTACCTTTACTTTTCTGTGGCATTTTCCTAGCTGTAGTAAGGTAAAAAGTTATTTTGCGTCTCGTGCCTAGAAACTCTCGCTACGCTCAGGACTCTTCTTTTGAAGCACTCGCTCCTAGAATTCTTCGCTGGTTCGAGTTACAACACATGACACTCGCGCCATATAACAATTTTGTTGCCTTGCATAAGAAATAACTTGTATACTTGAGTTTATCTGTAATCATTCCAGTGTCGGTATGTATTTGAAAGTGTTTTCATGTTCCCTTGATCTATAGTAAAACACGCGTATCAAACTGATATGTAGCAGATCAAAACAACAGATTTGTGTATAAAACAACAGTGTTGAAAAGATTTTTGATTTGTACATGTACAAACCGAGTGATTCGCTGCTAAACTGATCGTCTGACGATGCGTACAGTTAGCATTATAAGTAGCTACGCATTTCAGGTTCCATATAGATCTACACTTTCAAAGTGACCATAATTATCTAGAACCTGGTCGACCGAGCTTCGCTCTATAATAGCCGCCTCAACATTAAAATATATTTGAGTGAGCAAGCTATGCTACCCGCCAACAGATGGCGCTGTAAGTTTTTGTCTAAAACGCGGTATTTTACAAAAATGCTTAAAAACACGTGGAATGAGGCGTGATATTATGTATGTATGTATGAAAACAAATTTTCCCAGACATGAGACCTAGCTAGAACGATTTTTCGCCCTGGTGACCGAAAGGCTGGCAGCTTTTTTGCTCAAAGGCTGTGTCTTGCTATACAAAGGGGCAATGCTGCCAGCCTTTTGGGCACCATGTCTTGTGGGTGGGTAAGCCTTGGAATAAATTTTTAGTTTCTAAGGTTTTTAAGTAGGTATTTACAACAATTTAACATTTACATTTATTTTTTTTATTTTAATCATACATGTTTGAATTCTTAAATATTGTTTAGATATTTCCAAAAGTTACTTTTGGTTTCCAATTAACTAATTACGAGTATTATTTTATTACATAAAGGTGTATTTTGCGGCGGAATCAAATCTGGTGGAAAATATAAAATAACAAAGAGAAAATAAGGTTTAAATTTTATCCTTAAAACAAATATATTCCGAAAAAATTTGTTGCGTGATCTTTTTCCAGAACATCAATTTATGAAACATTTGTATTGGTAAGAGCAATTTACCTAAAAAGGAATGGACAGGAAATTGCAACGGGAAATTGCAATGAATAACGCCATTCGAATCGCAGTTCATACGTGAAAATTTCAAAAAATTGGAAAAAACTTAAACAAGGTAAAAAGATTTTCTCGTTCTTTTAACATACGTATAATTAAATAGTAGATTACCCAAAAAGTGAGAAAAAAAAGGAAATTTCCTTTGAGGGAAAAGTTAGATCCCGAGAGCAGCGAAGGATTCTAAAGTTGAATTTCGAGCGTATCGAGGGATTGTAGAGTAGAATCCTGAGCGAAACGAGGGATACAAGGCCCGAGAAGTTTTTTTTTTTCACGTGTTAGGTATGCTAATTTTCACCATTGACTGCAGAAACTATTTTATAGCAAAACTAAAAGTTGCGGCATTTGTTTTTTTAATGGCTTAAAAGAAGAGTTATATTTTATGCAACCAGCCAGTATGTTCTACGTTTTATTGTTATATTTATTACTTACAATTAGCATATTTGAGTTTGTAACAAATTCAGTCTTTTTTAACCCCCGACGCAAAAACAGAGGGGTATTATAAGTTTAACGTGTCTGTCTGTGTATCGGTGTATCTGTGTATCTGTCTGTGGTATCGTAGCTCCCTAACGGATGAACCGATTTTCGTTTAGTTTTTTTTGTGTCATAGATAATTTTATCCCGAGTGTTCTTAGCCATATTTCATGAAAATCTGTTCAGCGGTTCGAGGATCATCAGCTCATTTCTAGTTGATGAGGGGATCTGACTAACTTTCTTATATCCGATCGATTAGAAATTTGGTACCATGTTACTTCAATAATATTGAAAGTATATGGTAAGGTAACCATGACCTGATCAGCCGTTTGAAGATCATCAGCTCATTTCTAGTTGATGAGGGGATCTGACTAACTTTCTTATATCCGATCGATTAGAAATTTGGTACCATGTTACTTCAAGAATATTGAAAGTATATGGTAAGGTAACCATGACCTGATCAGCCGTTTGAAGATCATCGGCTCTTTAATAGTTGATGAGGGGATCTGACTACCTTCCATATGTATTCCTATCGATACGAAATTTGGTACCGTATTACTTCAATAATATTGATAGTATATGGTAAGGTAACCATGACCTGATCAGCCGTTCGAAGATAATCAGCTCTTTAATAGTTGATGAGGGGATCTGACTACCTTCCATATGTCCTATCGATTCGAAATTTGGTACCGTATTACTTACATAATATTCTAAGAACATGGTAAGGTAACCATGACTTTAAATATGACATGTTAGGGTAAGGTTTAGATTTCGAAGATGGGTAATTAAATGGGATCAGTTAGGCTCAATTACCACTGCGACAGAGTCGAAGCGACGCAACGCGTCAATTTTTGAAGTGAAAATTTATTTAGCGGAGCTTGGCATTTTTTCAAGTGGGGAACAAAAAGTTAAATTCGCATCAGATGTCGCGTCAGATCTCGGATGAAGTATAGAAATGGATTTGCAATTATCATACCAAGTTAGAGCAGGCTCAATATATACAAAAGTTCTTAATACATACAAAAGTTTTAAAGTGTGATAAAGACCAAAACATCTTTTTTGTCTTTGTCATATGTGCACAAAAGACTTGACGTACTGGTTTTTGATCATTATTTAATAGCAAATCCTAAATGTATGAGATCTACATTTCGGATTACAGCTGTCAAAGTAAAAATCGCTATAACTTGAAAACTACTGACCAAGGACTACTCATGTGCTGAGACAAATGATAGGTCTTGATGTGATCTACATTTCGGATGACAACTGTCAAACTAAATATCGCTATAACTCCAAAACTACTGACCCTAGACTATTCGTGTGCTGAGACAAATGATGTCTCGATGTGATCTAAATTTCAGATGACAGCTGTCAAACTAAATATCGCTATAACTCGAAAACTACTGAACCTAGACTATTCGTGTGCTGAGACAAATGATAGGTCTCGATGTGATCTACATTCCGGATGACAGCTGTAAAATTAAATATCGCTAAAACTCGAAAACTACTGACCCTAGACTATTCGCGTGCTGAGACAAATGATAGGTCTCGATGTGATCTACATTTCGGATGACAGTTGTCAAACTAAATATCGCTATAACTCGAAAACTACTGACCCTAGACTATTCGTGTGCTGAGACAAATGATAGGTCTCGATGTGATCTACATTCCGGATGACAGCTGTAAAATTAAATATCGCTACAACTCGAAAACTACTGACCCTAGACTATGCGCGTGCTGAGACAAATGATAGGTCTCGATGTGATCTACATTTCGGATGACAGTTGTCAAACTAAATATCGCTATAACTCGAAAACTACTGACCCTAGACTATTCTTGTGCTGAGACAAATGATAGGTCTTTATGTGATATACATTTCGGATGACAGCTGTCAACTAAATATCGCTTTAAATCGAAAACTACTGACCCTAGCCTATTCGTGTGCTGAGACAAATGATAGGTCCCGATGTGATCTAAATTTCAGATGACAGCTGTCAAACTAAATATCGCTATAACTCGAAAACTACTGACCCTAGACTATTCGTGTGCTGAGACAAATGATAGGTCTCTATGTGATCTACATTTCGGATGACAGCTGTCAACTAAATATCGCTACAACTCGAAAACTACTGACCCTAGACTATTCGCGTGCTGAGACAAAAGATAGGTCTCGATGTGATCTACATTTCGGATGACAGTTGTCAAACTAAATATCGCTATAACTCGAAAACTACTGACCCTAGACTATTCGTGTGCTGAGACAAATGATAGGTCTCTATGTCATCTACATTTTGGATGACAGCTGTCAACTAAATATCGCTTTAACTCGAAAACTACTGACCCTAGCCTATTCGTGTGCTGAGACAAATGATAGGTCTCGATGTTATCTACATTTCGGATGACAGCTGTCTAACTAAATATCGCTATAACTCGAAAACTACAGACCCTAGACTACTCGTGTGCTGAGACAAATGATAGGTCTCGATGAGAGCTACATTTCGGATGACAGACTGTCAAACCAAAAAACCCCATAACTTGGAAACTACTGACTCTAGACCTATCGTGTGTTAAAACAAATCATCATCATATCGTGTGGGTTGCAAGGTCGATGACCGACCTCACAAACCCTGGTGTCAGAGTTGTTGAGCCGCCAAAGGCCTCTGACATGGCTCATTAACGACTACATCCGTAGATAGTAGTCGGGACCAACGGCTTTACGTGCCTTCCGAAGCACGGAATCATCTAACTTTTCGGGCAATCAGGTGATTCATCCTGCAATGCCCTAACCAAACTGGGGAGGTCGCACAAAGAGATTTTTGTTTTTGACAGTGTCCCCACTGGGAATCGAACCCAGAACCTCCGGATCGAGAGCCGAACCCTCTAACCACTAGACCACGGAGGCTGCTGAAACAAATGATAGATGTAGATGAGATCTCAATTTCGGATGACAGCTGTCAAATTTATAATCACTATAACTCGAAAACTACTGACCCCAGACTACTTGTATGCCGATACAAATGATAGGTCTCGATGAGATCTACATTTCGGATGACAGCTGTCAAACTAAAAATTAAATTAGCTGTAGGAGCTAAAGTAGTGCTGCGAATGAAAAGCTTGATCTGCTTTTGACTGTCAAAGCAAGCCTTCAAAAGATGCACTCATTTTTCTCCGCTTAAACTTAATAGTGTAAGAAGTGGACACAAAAATAATATGCTCAATAAAAAATTGTTTTTTTTACTCTAATACTGACGGTTATTTTTTGCACAGGAGTGACACGCGGAGAGCCTATAAAGGATTCCCCCACCTGTCACGCGCAACCACATACGTGATAGTATTTTATACTGATAAATAAAACAATTCGTGCGAAATTTTTCCCCAATGGAATGGTTAGGTTAGGTTAGGTTCAATAATATTTAAAAATGCACATCGTTGGTGTTTAAGTTTTCACTCCCGGAGTGCAACCCGTCCTTTTTTAAACTCTTTAGTATATTACGACGCGCGTTTTCTTATTTTCGTCATACGAATTTGAACGCTACAATATGGAAATTGAGTCTACACCACCTCTAATGTGCAAAATTATGCGTCGCACCGCTTCGACTCTGCCGCAGTGGGAATTGAGCCTTAAGTTTGTGTATTATTACTTCTTAGTCTTATGAATTCTGCTAAAGCTGATCTGTCATGCGGATTATTGAGGAGCTTTTTCTGGTCCAGTTCAATAATAGCCACACCTTGCAGGCTCTTTACGCGACTTAAGGCCACGTACGTTTGACCTTTCGCGAAAGTTCTTTAAATAAGTTTTATCCACAGTGGTCCCTTGAAGCTTATGTCCTGTTACGGCCCAGCATTATATTTACAAAAAAAATATATTTTTTATGTTGCCATAAAAACAAAAGCTGATCAAATTTTGAATTAACTTTTTATTAGGAGCCAGTACCTTAAGCACCAGGCATACACTCTATAATATTCTTTCATGCATTCGTTCACTACAAAATAATAAGTACATCACGTTCAAAATCGCTTTTAGCCGCAGAATTTAACCGACAAACCAAATATTTCCGAGCTTTTTAGGTAAAAATAAAATTGTAGCGCAAGTGTGTGTAGGCAATTTATTATTTTTTACTTTTTTGGGGATCGTTTTTTTGTCGGGGGTTTTATTAAATTTTTAATTTTATTTTATTCACTCAGTAAAAACATGTTATTTTTTAACTGTTTTTGATGAATCAGAGCTTGTTTGAATGGCAATGGTGAAAACAAATAATATTTACCTTCCGGTTATTACTAAGAGCCAAAAAATAAACAAATTTTTCATTTCACGTAGTTCAAAAACGTTTATAATCGAGATTGACACGTTCCGGTAAAATCTTTTGTCTGGGAAAAATAATGGAAAAACGGAAAAAGCTTTTTGTCAGTTCATCCGATGTAAAGTCGACGTTATTTAGAACAGAATATGAACTAATACGAACTAGATTGTAAACTAAAATACTAACTAGAATATGAACTAATACGAACTAGATTGTAAACTAAAATACTGACTAGAATATGAACTAAAATACTAACTAAAATACGAAATAAAATACGAACTAAAATACGAACTCCGTACGAACTAAAATGCGAAAAAAATACGAACTAAAATTCGAACTAAAATACAAACTATGATACGAACTAGAATACGAACTAGAATACGAACTGGAATACGAACTAGAATACGAACTAGAATGGGAACTAGAATGGGAACTAGAATACAAACTAGAATACGAACTAAAATACGAACAAAATACGAACTACAATACGAACTACAATACGAACTACAATACGAACTACAATACGAACTATAATATGAACTTAAATACGAACTAAAATACGAACTAAAATATGAACTTAAATACGAATTATAACACGAACTTGAATACGAACTAGAGTACGAACGAGAATACGAACTAGAATACAAACTAAAATACGAACAAAATACGAACTAAACTAAGAACTCAATACGATACTAGTAAAACATGCAAATTCAAAACTTCGTCCCTTGACGATAGAGTAGAATATTGGTGCGATCATGGGATGCTAATCACTGCCAATTTGACAATTCATCCAACCAATATTCTACTCTATTATCAGAAAACGAAGTTATGAATTCGGCTGTATTGAATAAGAATCGTATCGATATATCGAAAATTGAGAGCAGACACACAGACTAGACCAGCCCAGTAAGGTAACGTATCAGTACCCCAATCAATTTAGTTCGATTAAGTATGTAATTTGCTAAGAAAATGTGTCGATTTTGAGCGTTTATTAAACTTAAACAGGACAGAATTGATTAAAACTTAGGCACAATAGGTACATATAGGTAGTGTATGAAACAGCATGGGTGATTTGAAAGTATACAATCCAGGGTGTCTATTCTCAATTTTCGATTTATCGATACGATATAATATATTCTTTATTGCACAATTTTACAAACAGAAAGTTATATACAAAAGGACATTAACAAAGGCGGGCTTATCTCTAAAAGAGATTTATTCCAGCCAACCCATGGTAGTGAGAGAGAGTGTTCATTAGCGGGACGCAATAGTGCATTGTGAAAATCCACAAAAACAAGATGTAATACGAGTAATATAACATAAATAAATGGTATCAAATAAACAAGTGAATAAAAAAATATATATCGATACTACTTCGATACAGTTGAATTCATAACTTCGTACACTGATAATAGAGTAGAATATTGGTTGGATGAATTGTCGAATTGGCAGTCATTAGCATCCAACCAATATCTTACTCTATTGACAAGGGCAAAATTTTGAATTTGCATTTTCGATTTGAATAGTACAGTTTCAATATATCGAAGATGGAGATAAGACACCCTGAACTTGACTCGGGCATGAGTACTGATCAATTCAATTCATTTATTTGTCCGTCGTATGGTACAATTAAGGTGTTATAATAATACAGACTTAGATAGACTTAGATAGAGGCACCGCTAAGATTATGATAGTGCGAGGAAGTACATAATTTTAATTAATTTAACATTTGAATCTGTTAACGTCTATAAAATTAAACATTAAAACATGAACTGATGATAGGGAGTAGAGTTGAGTAGACTCGCTGCGTGTTATGATGACGTCAATTAGGTAGTAAACTCTTTTGTAAAGAATCTTATTTGAATAAATCAATGGAATAAATACATTCCAAGCAATTCCGCTGTATTATGCAATTTGTATTACGCTGTTTGGCATAGTGCTTCACAGCAGTTTTCCCACTTCTTTGTAGCAAAGGAGCGATTTGATTGGTTCAAATACAAACTAACATCAAAAGAGTGGAACAGGAAATAATGTAACTACGTCTGTAGAATAATTGGATTCAGGTATGATATGAAAGCCTTTGTATATCGAAGGATGTAATATTAAAGTACTCGTACCGTAAAGTATAAACCACATACATATTTTGTTCAAAAATGTTCCATAGTCACCGAAGAACCCTTATAGTTTCGTCATCTCCGTCTGTCTGTCTCTCCGTGGCTAAGCTCAGAGACTCTCAGGTTACGGTTTTACCATTTTGGTTAGGAACCCTAAAAATAGGCAGATTCATATTTTTCATGGTCTTTTTAGGAATCCGTAGTCGCCAAGGAACCCTTATAGTTTTGACATGTCCGTCTGTCTGTCCGCGGCTTAGAGCCCGTCCAGATTCTTTATTTTACGCGCGAGTCGACTCGCGCGTAAAAAAAGGTCCTGGACGGGCCGTTAGGGAAGGGGGTGAACCTCGCAGAGCAAGGGTGGAAATAGTCACAGAACAAACAGAGGGGATTGAACCTGCGGCCAAAGGCGTAGATGGAAGGCTCACTGGCAACCACGCCAATTAGGTTTAAATTTCTTCATTTCATATTATCACATACAAATTTACATAGATTGTTCAGATATCAATGAATAATATTAAGAAAACTCAATCTGTAGAGCAAGTATTTCCACTCATTTTGTTGTTGTGTGTGTAGCTATAAAAAAAGAACCCAAACTCATTTCAACCAGCTGTGAAGTAGATTAGGGTGGAAAGAACAGTTTTTGTTACATCATTTCTTGTAGAAAACTGTTTTAACCCCCGACGAACAAAAGGAGGGTTTCTTTGTAAGACACCTTTGTTTATTTATGTGGTAATTGAAATAGGTTCATCCGTATTCATATGCCACAAACAGACTCATTGACCCTTGTTTCTTTTAAGGGTCCCGAACCAAAATGTTAAAAACAGAACCCTGTAACAACTAATTATCTCAGTCACGCTATCGACTTGTAATTTGGAATGAAATGAAAAATAATTTTATTTGATATTTTAGCAATTACATATACAAAAATACATAGTGCCAAACTTTTTTTAAGTTTGTCGGCAATAGTGTATGCTCCTTTAAATCAAATAAAAATAACAATGAATACTTAAACAAATTAATCCAAAACAATTAAATTCAAAATTTTAAATCTTACTAACTAATCAATCAATTTACTTTTAATTTTTTTACTTATGTTTTCCATTAGGTATTTTAGGACTTTATTTTTAAATAAACCTTTTGTTTCACAGTCTTTAACATCTATAGGTATATCATTTAATAATTTAGGTATAACATATTTTCTGCACCTTTGACCAAAATAGTTATTAAATTTAGGGATCACTTAAATTTACTACTTAATACAAGTGTTTACTGTTTAATACTTTTGAAATATGCTTGCCTAAAATTATTGCAAACGAAAGACTAAACATCTTTTTATTATTATTGTAAATGGGGCCAAACTGTAGATTGTCGTTGCTAGGTCATGTGAAAGGGCTTTACCTACTTTTAAGTTCCCAGATACGTATATGTCGCAGGCGAATTGTATAATTCGTCATTTTACATTTTGCCTGGACATTCTACAAAATGCCGAGAATGTTTAATTCGTCATTTTACATAATGCCGCGGCAATTCACAAAACGACGCGTAATGCGTTGTGGTCGTAAGATAACCTAACGATAACGTAGATCCCTGCTCGGGATCGGTTAGGTTGAGTTTACCGTGGCTAACGAACCTACAATGCACCAGTTAAAGAAATTTTACTATTTTCCTTGAGAAACATAGGTTACAATACGAAAAAAATATACATTTCAACCTACGTGTCTTAGGGAAATTTGTGCAGTTTTGTTAACTAAACGTGCTTTACAAAACCTTTAAAAACAAATTTAGTGTTGCGATACTAAAAATGTACTTTATTGCTCCTAAAAATACTAATATCACGACCCTTGGCGCGTGAGTCCAACTCGCACTTGTCAGGTTTTTTTTTTAGTTTAACTGACTTCATAATGTGGTAAAATAACATCCATATCATATGAATAAATAATACTTTAATAAATAATAATAATTATACTAATATATTATACTAATAATAATAATAATACTTTAATGAATGAATAATAATTATTATTATTCGAAGACCTATTTTATTTTATTTTTTTTCAACTTTTTATTTTTACAAACTTTTGTTTAGTTTCATTGTCAAGGTGCTTGTTTGTCTGTAACAAAATGAACCAAACCACTTTCTAGTTTCCGATTAAGCTAAAATTTTTTTCCAATATGTACATCTATTGACAATGTTATATTGTAATGAAATGAGATAGAGCTAATCGGATCTTTTTTCAAGGTTTATTTCTCAAATAAATTAGCTTTTCTTTTATTTCTAGTGCAAGTAAATCGAAAGATATCCAGCGCTCTAAATCGATCTTTCTGTACGTATTGAAGGCATTCTCAGGATCACGCAATAAGAGCAGGGCTGAGTCAAACTGCTGTCTAATTGTGGTTTAAATGTATGTATTTCAGAAGTGTAGCAAGCAAGCAAAACACTTAATAGCCCTCGTAAAGTTTGCAGTGAACGATCGATTACTTTACTTCAGGCTCCCCAAACTGCGGCCCGCAAACAGCTCTTTTTCGGCCCGAGAAGGACTAATTACGCTTACAAACTTTGCTTATCCCTCCCACAAGCGTTACCTTTCCGACTTGCATTAATAGACTAGATATATCTGATCTCAGCTAGCTAATCCTAATCTAGATTGGAGGATGATTATGCTGACTTTTTAGCGTGTCGATATAGTATTACGATCTATCTGAATAAAGTATGTCCAATTATCAGTTACGAGTAAAGCGTTTTAAAATGCTTCTAAGACATCCTGCATGCAATAAGACACGCCAGGAAACATTTTTGGTGGGCCGTGTAATCAATATAGCAAGCCAGGTTTGCATTGAACCTACCTGTGTCTGTTTTCTCAATAATACTGGTCATTTAAATGAATATTTTCTTATTTTTTGTTCCGTCATTGTGACGCAGAAGTTTTAATTTTTCTCCTTTATTTAGAACTGTTTTAAGATTTAGGTCAAATATAAATTTAATTATACGGTACAGGAAGTTAACTTTAACTTCCTGTCTTCGAATTTAAATTTTTTGACTTTCTGGTGCTCTGCGGCCCCTGTGGGCCTTAGAACAAAACCTTTGATGGTCCCTGGATTTTTCAACAGAAAACCCGTATTTTTAGGGTTCCGTACCTCAAAATAAATAAACGGAACCCTTATAGGATCACTTTGTTGTCCGTCTGTCTGTCTGTCTGTCTGTCTGTCAAGACCCTTTATCTCACGAACGGGTGAAGGGATCAGGTTGAAATTAATACCATATGTTAGGGTCCATGAACCACACAAGATCTGAAAGTTTCAATTTTTTACGACGACGCAATCAAAAGATATTGCATTTTATGTCCTCATCTCCATACATTTATTCAAAAATGCAAAACCTACCTACAGGGTACTTCCCGTTGACCTAAAATTATGAAATTTGGCAAGAAGCTAGGTCTCACAGTACAAATAATGGGAAAAGTCTGAAATCATTAAATATTACAACTTTTCTCACAACTAATGGTTACCAATTGTGGTGAGCTCCCGTTTCAAGAACATTCATATAAGAGAGGGGTCAAGTTGGATGGTCGCTGAGGCGATTTTTGTTTTAGTTCTATTTAAAAACGGGAACACTTACAAACTTGAAAATTTGTATGTTTATAGTGCATAAGCTATAAAATAATAACAAATACTAAAATTTGGTCAAGCGCGTGTCGGACTCAAAAAATCTAGCACATTAACTTACTGAAATTTCAACTAACACAATTATGTTTATGTGGTGGTACGGAACTCTCAGTGCGCGAGTCCGACTCGCACTTGGCCGGTTTTTTTTTTAAGTACGCTGCCAGCTTGGCTTTATGACTTAATTATCTGCGGCCGAGTGCCGTAAAAAAATAGATTGGATTCCAAACTCAAAGTGATTGGGTAGTAAATCATGTTGGGCTGTGAGTTAAGTGCCTTCAGGTCCGTAGGCTTCAGGAAAATACAGATTTAAGAGTAGAGTACCCTCCTTAATATTGGGTTTTCGTTTTGTATGGCGAATTTTGGGTAATCTCAATTTTCAGTGCTAACATTTTTGCATTTTTTAAGGAATAAAACATTCAATATTTTAATATTTTTTTAAGAATGATTGTGAAGACATTAAGCTTACAGAAACTTAAATTTAATTTTCGATAAATATTATCTGTAAAAAAATATAACAAATCCATAGATAAATAACAGAAAAAATTTCGAACCTTTAATTTTATATATTAAACTAAAAATAAAAGCTTTATTTTATGCGTCAGTCACCTTGAAGTCAATTTTTAAATACATATGAAAAAATAGCTTAACAATTATAGGAATTATGATCGCATTGATCTGTAAGAAAACTTCGGAAATTTCATAGATAAAGACCTAATGAATGTACTTGAAACTGAAACTCACCTTAGACAACCTAATTGTGAAAAAGTTGTAATATTAAATCATTCATTTCTTTATATTTCACCTGCTTAGAAACTCAAAAAATTATCAAATTTGTACATATTTACATTTGGGGATTCAATTCAATTCTTTTTTAAACTAATATATTTCTAGATTCTACAAAAGTGACATAATTTTTAATTTAGGTGACAGAAAATATTTTTTTTTTTGTGGCACTAGTGTTATCTTTGTGCCAATCAAATATTACTGCCAAAAAATACATTGGAACCGTTCTTCTTCTTTTGTTCTTCTGCTGTCTCAATTTCATTTTAGAGAGTAGGTAGCAGTAGTGGCTACTCATAATTTCTTATTTTCTATCCTACTACTAATTCATCACCATACTTGCACTATAGTCTTCGCTGAGTCATTAACTAATCAGTAGTTTAAAAAATACCCAAAAAAACTATTTGTAAAATTTACTGAGATTAAACGGTTCTATTAAAACCAGTAAAATTTTAAACACCCTAACGCGAAACTGACTCAACCTTCATTTATCTCATTTATTTAATAGCTTAGTTTAAATACATTAGTAAGTAAACTGCATTGTGCCTTAATTTAGTAATTGGAGCTTTGTTCAGAGCCTATAAAAATAATGACCCTTCAGGCGTAGTTATAAATTTAACTGTTAGTTTGTTTAAATTTTATAAACTTTAAATACCTGGGCAAAAGAAATTAAAAGCTAGTACAAGACATAGATAAAAACCGGCCAAGTGTAAGTTGGACTCGCGCAACGAGGGTTCCGTACCACCAAAGTAAAAATACCGTCTCAGTTATGGACGCGTAGTCTCGCAGAAGTGTTCAAAAAGCGCGCGAGTCCGACTTGCACTTGACCAGTTTTAACTATTTGTTTTTAGGGTTCCGTAGTCAAAATAAAACTCTTATAGTTTCGTCATGTTTGTTTGTCTGTCCGCGGCTTACCTCGAGACCCTTAAGTACTAGAAAGCTGAAATTTAGTATGGATATACATTTCATCCACGGCGACAAAGTGGTGAAATAAAATCTTTTGGCCAAATGGTTGGCATCGTATTGCCATAAAGATAATTGGACAGATTTTGGGGCTTGAAAGAAAATAGCCAAGTTCTAAGCTGCTCGCTCATCAAAATAGACATTTGATCTTCAGTGTAATTTATCCAGGAAATCATGATGCCTGAGCTAGTCTCTTTCACATAAGTGAAAAGAAAACTTAACTGCTGTCTACCCGCCTTTATTGGAGCCACACCACAGGCAATATCGTAAAATCAAGTTCCTGTAGTCAGTTGCCGTCACAGCAAAGTTGTTTGCAAGTGCTGTTTGATTGGGGTGTGGCCACGGTTGCAGCGGGAAAAAATTAATTAAATATACTTGCTAACATATTCGTTGATGAATGCATTGTAAATTTGTAATATATTTCTATGACACAGGTCAAACCTAGTTTAGGCTCCTGTCTCCCAAATGAAGGTTTTATTAGTCCTAATAATACTGCACCTACAAAAGTTTGTAAACTAAGTTCTTGGGAGAAAATAAACACATTTTTTTAATATATTACTTAGTCTCGTTGTGAATAAATTCGATTCAAGAATTCTCAATTTTAAAATTATAGGATCAGAAGTAGATGTTTAAAACTGAAACTGCTTATAATATGTTTATTTTTTTTAGCTGCTATTATTAACAAAATATAAAAACACCGTAGTAGAAATGACAAAAAATAAATTAAAATTTAAATCAGCTAAGAAATACGGCTGATATAAGCATTTAATACTTTTAATTACGCGCCAATTATACACAAAGATCCGTCATGTACAGTGACGTCACATGTCACTACGGCCATATAAACTCTGTGTTAAATTTCGTTTTGCTAGAAAGAGACAGAAACAAATCTTCGATGGCTTATATGTTTTTAATAGGAATGAGGATATTTTTTTTTAAAATAGAAAAACATAATGCATATTCCCTATTATTACAAATAATTCCAGTTTTTTTTTTAAATTTGTATATTAACAACCTTTGTTCTATTGCTCGCAAAGAATTTGAGTATGTAAAAAAAAATTCTGATCATTTGTATTTTTTTTTCTTTAATAATATAGAATCCTGAATCAAAGGTACGCATACTAATTAAAACCCAAAGCTCCACTGTTTGTACAGAATGCTTTCTCGTAGATATTTAATTAATATATTTTTTTTAAGAGTTTGGATAGAAAAGCAGTAATTTAGTCTTATCTAACGAACATTCATCAAGCAAGACCTCTTAGTGGTGTATTCCTAATCTACCCCCTTTTGAAAGTTATTTGAAATATTATTTCATAAGTCAAAATTGATGCCATAACATGAAAAAATATGCGAAACCATTTCATAAAAACAGTGGAGCTAAAGGTTTTATTAGTATGCGTTCCTATAATTTCACCATATTATAACAACAGACAAGGAAAAAATTATTTTATTTTATTTTATTTCAACAATAAATTAAAAACTTCTATTATTTTATGCCATAATTAGGTATAATAAAAAAATAAGTACAAGAAAAACAGTGCAAAGCTTTCGAATCAGGCAAAACCGAAGACAGATACAAGCTTTACCATCACAATAAACATTTCATATTAAAAACCCAATAACAGAAGCTCTACAAATTTTATTAGCATCATAAACGATTTTACGCTTTAGATTTCTTCAAAGTAAGGATCTACTTGGTTGGTCACCCACTGTTGGGTTTATTCCTATAATCCTATAAGTATTTTATAATGGGACAAAGTTTTACAGAAATAACTTCAAAACTTTTTTGTTTCAGGCAGTACAATAAACCAAAAATTTAATTAATTACTATATCGTTTTAGAAGCTGCATTCTTTAGTGACCAGACAAGAGCATTTATATTTTGGTTTATTTTTTAATTGTTATTGTTTTACTATCTACGCCCACGATCTATTACTTATAGCCTATAAGGCTATTGATAAAATTTTACCCTTTATTTTTTAAGACGTTTAATCTTTCGACGTAAGATTCTGATGATAAATAATTAATATTTCACTTTCACACTTGTTAAAACAGAAAGGATGTAGTAAAATATAGAATTGACTACGTTGCACGCAGCAAAATAGATAAATCCTTAGTACTGAATGTAAAGGCATTTTTGTAATGGCTATGTACCTATTGTTTTTTCAGGGTTGCATAATTTTATCCGTTAAAAAATTGCAAGGTCGATTGTATTCCTATTTTCAAAATTTGGTGCTTCTTTTTATTTTCTTTTCGTCCAGCAGTGGACGTCTTTCGGCTGATATGATGATATGATGAATCTTCAAAATTCATGTCTACAACTTATAAAATGTTCTTATAAATTAGTCGTTTACTAGAAACTCAAAGATTGTATACAATTCTCTAGACTACTGAATTAAATTAACGACACTAATTATTTACCCTTTGAGACGCCTGCAAACATCGTGGTCGCAACTTTACTCAAACTACAATACAGCTAGGTTACACGTCCCAGAGAATTCATTAGGTGGATTTAATTTGGCAAGTTTCAGCCAATTTGATTGACGCTCACACTAGGACCCGACCTTGTGGTCTGAACAACGTACAAACTCAACCTAAATAGGTTTTGAAGATACGCCTCTTTTGTGTACAGTTTTTAATTGGTAAACTCATGGTGATGACAGTTTAGGCAATATTCAATCAATTTTGATTCTTACTTATAATTAGCTTTTGGGATCATTTTCGGTTGATGGGACGCAGAGTGCGAGTGATTTCTAATACGCATACCATAATGCTTGTTCGGGGTACTATTTTCAAAGATTATTGGGAAACCGTGATCTTTACCTAGAATGGTAATCGGAATCAACCACTTAACCTACCATTCGAGGCACGGAAAACGATCTAGTTGCTTTACCATCAGATGATCATCTGATTCCTTTTCATTTGATTACATTTCGCCCGCTGTCCTAAACTGTCGCGTACTATTTCCTATACTATTGAACGAGCATTATTTTTACATATAAATATTTAATAGGTTTTTTGAAAACGGCTCCAACGATTTCGACGAAATTTACAATCCAAGGATTTTCGGGGACAAAAAATCGGTCTAGCTAGATCTCATTTTCTGCATGGGGAAATTCGGTTTCTCCGTTTTTTGAGCATTTATTGACAATAGCGCGTCTCTGAAACCCAACAGCGCCATCTGTTATTGGGCTTTGGTTAAAATTGTACAGAACAAAGCTCGGTTGCCCATATACTTTATAAAAGACAAATTATTATCCCTAAGCCTTGTGATACTACTCATAGCAACTTTGCCTAATATAAACCTAAGGAAAAATAATAGTTTTAACAGAAACGAATCACCTCCTTCAAAAATTTTTAAGGAATCTATTAGCACTAAAAAGTATGAAATAACCATAGCAGTAATTATCAGCAACATAGTGAAAAAATAGAAAATAACCGAGCCTATGTTTGTTTATTTCAATTATAAATTTACAAGAAATAAATCATTTTGGAGTCGGTGCCAGCCAAGAAGTTGCATTGCAGGAAACAATATAAGTATCTTATCTAGTTTCTTTTATTACAGAAGACGTTGAACTGCTTTTTTATTCACCTTCGAGGGGATCCCATAATAAATTGTCAATGGTTAAGATTTTATATAAAAGTACAAGGAACAAAGAACCTCTTCCTTTTTTGAAGTCGGTTAAGAAAGAAGGCACGAGATAGAAATTGAAAACTCGTCGTGATTTGGTAACGGCATATCTATGTAGCGCGAGTTAGTGCACTTAAAGGATATTTCGCTAGTAGCACATACTTCAATTGGTTTTGCGACTTGGCTGGCACCGACTCCAAAATGAACTATTTCTTGTAAATTTATAATTGAAATAAACAAACATAGGCTCGGTTATTTTCTTTTATTTCACTACGTTGCTGATAATTACTATTATGGTTATATCATACTTCTTAGTGCTAATAGATTCCTTAAAAATTTTTGAAGGAGGTGCTCAATACTCAATACATTTATTGCCTTCATATGGTACATAACAAGATGGTATTATAAATAAGGTATCTCATATGAGCCCATTTTCAGAGGCATTGCAATCATTGAGATAGACCGAGATTTTAAATAGTTATCATCAATATTTAATTATGTATTTATATAATATAGGTATATTTTTTTAGTTTATTTATTTTTATCATTCAAATATTCGTTTAAATTATAGTAAGTTTTATTTATTAGGTATTATTTTAATAATTTTATCATCTTATTATAAGAATTTACTATTCTTATATTTAGCGGTAGATGATTATATATTTTTATTGATACACTTAAAGGGCCAGAACTATGTATTTTTAATTTAGAAGGTATATTATTGATTTTATTTGTTTTATACCTTCCAGGGTACAGTCGGGGCTGATTATCTTCCATTTCGTAGAACTGCGGGTTGTTCTTAATAAATTTGCAAGCTTCTAGAATGTATAGAGAGGTTAAAGTTAAAATTTTAAATTTAGTAAAGGTCGACCTACACAGCTTTCATCATTTTTTAAATTTCCTAATATGCGTATACATTTTTTTTTGTAATATGAAGAGATCTGATACGTTTGTGCTATTGCCCCAAAGAATAATGCCGTAGGTTAATCTTGAGTGCATATTATATGCATAATAAACAAAATTCAGTCAAAATGTTTTGAGCTTTTGATGTTAACTCAGAGGATGATTCGTTTTTGTTAAAACTATTTTTATTTTACAAGTTTTAGTGTTAAGCAAACACCTTAAGGTACAGGCACCAACAGGTGGTTGGTAACCCTGACTGATCCTGTCATAAAATCATAATCTGATAATCACTCCTTAAAAGTGGCTAGGACAAACCGTTTAAAAGGCCTTCTGATCTTTTGATACAAAAAAAACTAAGTGTTGTCATGCCACTGTTTAGAATCATGACACTAAAAAGGTTAGAGCATTTCTCTGAATCTCTAACTCGTTTTACAATTGATAGAATGCTCTAATTGTTGTGCCACTAGCGGTCACTCATCCAGGTTCTGACTACACCACGTCCAAAGTTACTTAATTTTTGTGATCGCAAAGAAAGAGCCACTTCCACTCGGTCGACCACAAATGCTTCAAACTATCGATCTCAAAGAACGTAACTACAATTTTAAAGAATTCTCCTCCAACTCCGAACCGTTAAGGAGTTGTTTCATCCATCACCAGATCATTAACATGATATGATGAATACCAGGAGAAAATACTTGTATCACAACATCTCATAAAACGTTCACCACAGGACAGGGACAGCTCCCTCGAAAATTCCAGCTTTTGCTGGAACAATGTGGAGGGGAAGTACCATAGTCACCACACTTGTTAGCGTCACAGCTGGCACCATGGACCGCGGTTGTTGGCGACTGCAGAATGCAAGATGATACGATACACAAAAGGACCATCATATCATCCCATGAAACGACCATTGCAGGTTAGGGAGGTCCCTCCAGAACTCTGGCAAAAAAGCGTGGTATTTAGGAGAGGATTTAGCATAGTCAATACGCTTGTAAACGTTGCGGCTGGCGACCGCTGTTGTCGGTGACCGCAGTTTGTAAGATGGTACGATACACAGAAAGATGCTGCTGCCCATGCTCCGGTGTATATTCCTTAGTCAACTTTTACGACAACCACGGTTAGAGATGGGTTGGTACTATTCTATGCCGGCACCATACAGGTGACACAGAAGGATGCTACTGCCCATTCTTTGGTTCGTTAACCCTTAGTCGCCTTTCACGACACCCACGGGTAGAGATGAGTTGATACTATTCTATGCCGGCACCACACTGGCGTCACAGAAAGGTGCTGCTGACCATTCTCTGGTATATTAAACCTTAGTCGCCTTTCACGACTCCCGCGGATAGAGTATATTAACCCTTAGTCGTCTTTTATGACACCCAAGAGTTGTTACTATTATTTGCCAGCACCACACGGGCTACATACTTGTATAGCTTTGAAAAATATCTGAAACACGTAAAAAGTGACACAGAAGAATGCTGCTGCCCATTTTCTGGTTCATTAACCCTTAGTCGCCTTTTACGACACCTACGGGTAGAGATGGGTTGGTACTATTCTATGCCGGCACTACACGGGCGACACAGAAGAATGCTGCTGCCTATTCGCTGGTATTTAACCCTTAGTCGCCTTTTACGACTCCCTCGGGTAGAGACTATTAACCCTTAGTTACCTGTTACGACACCTAAGGGTTGGTACTATTTTTTGCCGGCACCACACGGGCTATGTACTTGTATAGCTTTGAAAAATATATGAAACACGCAATAAGTGCCTATAAAATTTGAGGGTTTCCCTCGATTTCCTCAGGATCCCTTCATCAGATCCTGACTTGGTGACAATGGGACCACCTCAGAAGTATACCCTATTGGATAAAAAAAGAATTTTTGAAATCGAATCACAACTGACGGAGTAATCGCTGAACATACATAAAAAAAAAACCGGCCAAGTGCGAGTCGGACTCGCGCACTGAGGGTTCCGTACCACCTCATAAACATAAATTTCAGTAAGTTAATGTGGTAGATTTTTTGAGTCCGACACGCGCTTGACCAAATTTTATTATTTGTTGTTATTTTATAGCTTATGCACTATAAACGTACCAATTTTCAAGTTTGTACCCGTTTTTAAATAGAACTAAAACAAAAATCGCCTCAGCGACCATCCAACTTGACCCCGCTCTTATACGAATGTTCTTGAAACGGGAGCTCACCACCATTGGTTATCATTAGTTGTGAGAAAAGTTGTAATATTTAATGATTTCAGACTTTTCCCTTTATTTGTACTGTGAGACCTAGATTCTTGCCAAATTTCATAATTTTAGGTCAACGGGAAGTACCCTTTAGGTTTTGCATTTTTGAATAAATGTATGGAGACGAGGACATAAAATGCCATATCTTTTGATTGCGTCGTTGTAAAAAATTTAAATTTTCAGATCTTGTGTGGTTCATGGATCCTAATATATGGTATTAATTTCAACCTGATACCTTTACCCGTTCGTGAGATAAAGGGTCTTGACAGACAGACAGACAGACGGACAACAAAGTGATCCTATAAGGGTTCCGTTTTTTTCTTTTGAGGTACGGAACCCTAAAAAATACATACAGTGGAATATAAAACCTCCTCCTTTTTTGAAGTCAGTAAAAAAAGGAAAAATTGTTAGTAAATTGTTTTTGAAAGTGTGCAATTATCACCTTTTTAGATTTATCTTAACACTGAAAGTGGTAAAATAAAATAATATTTGAATAATAAATAAATATACTTGTAAAAATACACAATATCCCTTTCTACAATTTTTTGGTTTGTTTTCATTAGCCTCGGGAACAAAACAAATATAAAATCACGCTGTATTAATCCTTATTACGATAATAATGTTAAAAGATATAAAATATTTTTTATACTTCAACAAAAACACGTACAAATACGTGGGACACTCAGAAATATTTGCGACACTAAAAAAAATTGTTCTACAGGTACATATATTTTTATTAAATCTTTTCAAAGTACTCTCCACCAGCCTCTATACAAAGATTCATGCGTCTGAACCAGTTTTCAAAACACTTTTTCCAGTCCGCCGTAGACACCTCGTTTACAGCCTGCTCGAACGCAGCCAGCGCATCTTCCGGCGACGAAAATTGTATCCCCTTGAGCTGATTTTTTATTTTTGGAAATAAAAAGAAGTCACACGGTGCTAGATCAGGGCTGTAAGGAGGGTGACCCAGGAGTTTGACTGGTGTGCTGTCCAGGAAGTCCCTCGTTTTGAGCGCGGTGTGTGCAGGCGCATTGTCGTGGTGGAGCAGTAGTCCGCGGAGCCCTGTGTTTGGTCGCTTGTTGCTCACAACAGAAAAAACTTCTGGTAAACATTTGGTAGTATACCATTCGGCGTTGATGCTTCTTTGATCTCGTAAGGGAATTGAGGCCAAGTGGCCAGTCAAATTAAAAAAGCTGGCGATCAAAATCTTCTCCCCGCTTCGAGATCGCTTCACTTTGGTAGGCGTTGGTTCCTTTTGGAAACACCCAAACTGTCGACTGGCGCTTGGTTTCTGGATCGTATTGATAAATCCAGGACTCATCACCTGTTACGATGTCGTAAACACGCCGAGACGAGCCTGCTTCAAATTTGTTCAGCATATCACGGCACCATTCCACCCGGGCCTGCTTCTGAGCGTCGGTGAGGTAGTGCGGCACCCAGCGCGATACTATCCTCCTCACGCGAAGATGCCCGTGTAGAATCTCGTGAACGCTTCCCGATCCAATCTTTAATATGTGCTGAATCTCCTGATATGTAATTCGCCTATTATCTTGGATTAAATTTTTCACTGCTAGCACGTTTTCTTCCGTAATAGCCGTCAAAGGGCGACCGCTTCTTTCTTCATCCCCCAAGGTTGGTCGACCGCGCCTAAATTCGTTATACCAACGATACACGGTTGCCTTGGAGGGGCCTTCATCCATAAATGCCATTTGAAGTCTATCGAACGATTCATCCGGTTTCAGGCGACACTTGAAATCGTAAAAAATCATAGCTCTAAAATGTTCCCGGCGCAGATCCATTTTTCAGTAAGACACGATACTTTGAATTGGCTCGCAAAAAATGTGGAGGGAAATTTTGAAAATGGAACACACATATTTTTACTTACAAGTAATCATATTTTCGAAAAAGATTCTGACCGGCCAGTCTCCCATATATAAAAACTATTTTTCGCAATACTTTCTGAGTGGCCTGGTAAGAAAATAATACGATGTGTACATAATAATAGAGCTCTAAGGAATTTAATCACGTAATTCCAATACAACGGCGCACGTGACGTACACGATATCACAGTGTTAGGTTCTTTATTAACTCCAACCTTGTTTGTTTATGTACAAAGAAAATGCCTTTTTTACACCGACTTACAAAAATTAGGGGTTATAAGTTTAACGCCTATCAGCCAGTTGCCGATAGCTTGTTTAAAGCTAAAACTTAAGTAAATCTATGGCTGACACTTTCCTTGTAAAAAAAAACGGCCAAGTGCGAGTCGGACTCGCGCCCTAAGTGTTCCGTACCTATCTACCATATGATATACTAAAAGCTTTTGCACTTTGATTTTAAAAACTACGTTACCATCCAACTTGACCCCTCTTTTATAGAAAAGTTTTCGAAACGGGAGCTCATCTTAATTGGTTACTATTAGTTGTGCGAAAAATAGAAATATTTAATGATTTTAGACTTTTCCCTTTATTTGTACTGTGAGACCTAGCTTCTTGCCAAATTTCATAATTTTAGGTCAACGGGAAGTACCCTTTAGGTTTTGCTTTTTTGCATAAATGTATGGAGATGAGGACATAAAAAGCCATATCTTTTGATTGCGTCGTTGTAAAAAATTAAAATTTTCAGATCTTTTGTGGTTCATGGACTATAATATTCGTTATCAATTTCAACCTGATACCTTTACCTGTTCGTGAGAAAAAGGGTCTTGACAGACAGACAGACAGACGGACAACAAAGTGATCCTATAAGGGTTCCGTTTTTTATTTTGAGGTACGGTACCCTATAAAATCAAATTGAGAGCGCTGGGTTTAATGGAGCTTTAAAATTAAACACGCTTTCTGCAACTGGTGAGTAACCATTGAAGCTACGCGATAGAATATGTAAGAAAAAATTATAACATCCTTGAAATATTATGTGAACCGTTTTGAACTTAGAAAAATTAAACTTTCCTTATATACTGCATCAGCTCATAGCGAGTTTTCAGGGTTCCGTACCTCAAAAGGAAAAAGATCGGATCCCTTAGAGCTTATAGGATCACTTTTTAGGGTTCCGTACCTCAAAATAAAAAAACAGAACCCTTATAGGATCACTTTGTTGTTCGTCTGTCTGTCTGTCTGTCAAGACCCTTTTTCTCACGAACAAGAAGAGGTATCAGGTTGAAATTGATAACGAATATTAAGGTCCATAAACCTTTAAATTTCAATTTTTTACAACGACGCAATCAAAATATATGGATTTTTATGTCCTCATCTCCATACATTTATGCAAAAAAGCAAAACCTACAGGGCACTTTCTGTTGACCTAAAATTATGAAATTTGGCAAGAAGCTAGGTCTCACAGTACAAATAAAGGGAAAAGTCTAAAATCATTAAATATTTAAATTTTTCTCACAACTAATAGTAAACAATTAAGGTGAGCTCCCGTTTCAAAAACTTATCTATAAAAGAGGGGTCAAGTTGGATGGTCGCGGAGTTTTTAAAATCAAAGAGCAAAAGCTTTTAGTATATCATATGCTAGATAGGTACGGAACCCTTAGGGCGCGAGTCCGACTCGCACTTGGCCGGTTTTTTTTTTAAACTGTCCGTCGGTCTCTCTGTCGGAGTGTCTGTCTGTCAAGACACTGTTTCTCACGAACGGGTAAAAGATAAAAATCCATAAATGCTTGGAGATGTGGAAATTTCAAGCTTCTACGATAACACGATCAGAAGGTACGGTCATTTATGTCCTCATCTTCATACATTTATGAACCAAACCAAAACCTACAGGGTATTACCCGTTGACCTACAATTATGAAATTAGGAAAGAACGTTCTGAGGGGCTTTTTGAACGGCAGCCGGCTCAGCCTCCCCTTCCGGGCCCATGAACAAGTCCGGAGGGGTTTTTTTCTCTTGCCCTTGCCCTTCAAGGCCTGGGGCTGTTCCCTCGCGGGTGAGGCCATTGGCGGCCCTGGCGCCGTTAGCGTCTTGTCTGCCGCAAGCAGTGGTTGGAGACGCCTCTCCGGCAGGAGCGGGTCTTCAGTGCCCGCGAAGTAGGCTCCAGTGAAGGCCCTTTCGTTCACGATGACCTTGCGGATGATGTCCTCAAGGTTGGACGGGGAAGCCTCCACCACTGGTTCTAAGTTCTAAGTTAAGTGTGTGGTTTCCGCACTTTAGTCCTATATAGACCATTGTGCGTGGGCCTATTTGGCCATCAATTTAGCCCCCCCAACTGTTGTCAGAACTCAGTCAGTTTGTCCAGTTTGTTTGGTAGTTGATCCAAAGTTATGTCTGCTCCAAGTGTATTTTCTCTGATAGTGTTGATTACTTCGCACTCCAGAATAACGTGTTTGATACTTTGATGGTTTCGTCCCTTTTCATACAGGCCCTGCATAGAGGGTTGTCTGTTATGCCTAAAGTGTAGTAATGTTTGTTGAGAGCAATGTGTCCTGTTATTGTGCCTACTGCATATATATATGTATTCTTTATTGTGCACAAATTACATAAAATTGTGGTCAACATAAAATTTGTTTACAAAGGTGAGCTTATCTCTATAAGAGATCTCTTCCAGCCAACCTGCGCTTATCTCTATAAGAGATCTCTTCCTGCATTACGTAGCTTTGTCCTATTCATCTGTAGTAGGCGTCTTGTCAAACGGCTGTTGGTTGATGTTATTACTTTTTTGGACTGTTTTCATGTTGCAAAGTCATTCCATTGTTTGTCTGCTTCTTTTCGTGTTTGTTCTCGTATCCATGTCTGAAACTGGTTGAAGGGTAGCGGCAGTATTGGTTCTGGTCCTTCATAGGTCTTGTTGGACCCTTCCCTTTCCAGTTGGTGCCGCATCATTTTCCATGGAACCACTGTGTCCTTTTATTCATTGTATTGGTATGTTGTTCGTTTGTCATGAATTTTGTAATTTTTTATGTACCGGCGCCTGTGCCTAGTTTTGTTTTCGACCCATCAGTGTATATGCGCAGTTCATTTATACCTGAGTAGTCATGTGTTTCTTCTTGTAAGTATTATATGTTTTGTTAAAGGTGTTTTGTTTAGGTACCCTACCACATGGTGCGGCTAATAGCGGCTGGTGACTTAGGGCTTTGTCTTTTATTTTTGTGTGGTGAATTCTAAAGTCTGTGCTTAGGGTCCCTGACAGTCCCAGCCTGAGTGATGCCAGAGTTGCCTCCTGTTGTATGTATAAGTGAAGCAGTGGCAGGTCGAGCATCACCTGCAGGGCTACTATTGGTGTGGTGCGTATTGCACCTGTTAGGCAGATGCATGCTAGTCTCTGTAATTATTCTAGGTCCGCTCGAGCGGTACTTAGAGTTGTCCTGGGCCACCATACCAGCGCGCCGTATGTTGTGATCGGTCTTACTACTGTTGTGTATAGCCAGTGCGCAATTTTGGGTCTTGGACCCCAGTTTTGACCTAGGAGTCTCTTGCATTGCCACACGGCTAAGGTGACTTTTTTGTGTATAGTCTAGGTGTTTCTGTTAAGTTAATTTGTTGTCTAGGATTATTCCATGGTATTTAACCTCGTTTAGAAGAGTCAACTTTGTTACCAAAAATGTTGGCATTTCCGTTGTTGGAATTTTCCTTTTCTTTGTGAAAAGGACCATTTCTGTTTTGGTGGGGTTAACACCACTGGTCTTCCGAGGTTTAAGCAGGGTGAGCCGTGCGCTGTACCAGCTCCCGTACGATGCTGCACATGCTTGCGACCCGGTATTTCAGGGTCTTTTGAAAGATATTTTTCAAATTGGAGGACTTAGAGGCAACCTCCACAGTTTCCTCCTGGTCTTCTAAAGCCATCCGCTCCAGCTCTTCCAGGTAGTGGTCCGCGTGCAGGACGTTAGACGCACTGTACCCGGCCTTGGCCCTATCGGTCTGCGCCTGCTTCTCTTTGGAAGCCACCTTCCCCTCCAGGTCTTGCTGGAGTTGCGTTCGTCTCGCCAGGTCAAGTTGGCGTTCGGTGCCCTCCAGGCCGATACTGTTGGAGTCGGCCATCGTTGCCTTTTTTGCCTTCGAATTTTTCGAGAGTTTACTAGTGGCCTTCGATTTTTTCGAGAGCTTACTTATTGCCGAGTCCGAGGAGCCCCCGGACCCCTGCTTCAAGTAGGCCTTCTTCCGCAATTGGCGTCCGTCCTCGAGCGCCATCGGGATTTGCGAGGAAGCTAATACTATTGGGGGACCCCCGGGGGAATCTAACCTAACCTTTCTTTTCCTTTTTTTTTTGCGTTTACATTTTTAGCAGTTCTGCAATAAAGATTTCTGATTCTGATTAGCCAAGGGCCTGCGGTTACACTTAAGTTTAGCCGGCTAATGATAGAAGAAACTAACTTTAGCCGCTTCTCGAAGATAAACTTAAGTTTAGCCGGCTAATCTTAAGTTTATGTTCACAACTATCTTAACCGTCACTTATAGATATGAAGCAGCCTTTTCCCACTTTCCATTCTAAAAGATCATTGTTTCGCTTAAAAAGATCAGTCGATACTAGAATGTAAGAATGTGTAAAATATATTTAGTTGAAAACTGCCCAGCTTTTAGAGGCAACATAAATTTCATTAATAACTGGCTTTCACCCACGTCGGCCCACACGTACTACAAAATGTATAGTTTATTAGATAGCCACTTTTTTACGCGGCCACTACATTCAAGCTGATTTATTAAATCTATACAGGGTGAAATTCAAAGACTTCGCTTATAAAACGAAACTGAACAATTTTCCCCAAATCATGTAATTTTCAGTTATTTTTAGGGTTCCGTAGTCAACAAGGAACCCTTATAGTTTCGTCATGTCCGTCTGTCTGTCTGTCTGTCCGCGGCTTAGCTCAGATACCCTTCGTACTAGAAAGCTGAAATTAAGTATGGGTATGTAGTTATTTCATTCACATCGAAAAAGTGGTAAGATAAAATCTAAGAAAATATTTTTTTAGGGTACTTCCCCTACAAGTAAAGTGGGCGTGAATATTTTTTCTTGTTTACCCCACCATGTGGGGTATCGTTGGATAGGTCTTTTAAAAATAATGTGATTTTGCAAGTTCCATTTTTCGATTGAGAGATCCGTTTGCGAAATATTCAGCTTGAAAGCGCAATTTTTTGTTGGAGTCGAGTGTCCCCCCCTCTCCTAAAGGGTAGTTAATGGAAATGTAAAAAACAATCATGGTATTAGTATATATGATGAAATTAAAAGGAAAACTATCACAACTAAGAAGGCTTCACAGGTTAATGAGCTATAGCTGAAAAACTGGAAATAATGTAAATCGCAATCAGGCGTTAGGACATCGCAGAGTATTAGGATTAGGATGTAAAAATCGTAAAAAACTACGGAACCCTATATTGCGCGTGTCCCGACACGCACTTGGTCGGTTTTTTTTTATCGATATTAGTTAATCATCATCATATTCTGTGGATTGCAAGGTCGATGACTGACCTCACAAACCCTGGTGAAAGAATTGTTGAAAGTAGAGGAAGTAAGGGAAGTATTTCAAGATCGTAGCAGGTGGAGGGCTGTGGTTTCAGCTCTGTCGTAAAAACGGGAACAGTAACAATTTTGAAAATTGCTAATGTTCATAGTGCTAAGCAAATACTAAGATCTGGTCAAATGCGAGTCGGACTCGCTCGCATCTAATTCATTTCTGCGTGACTGCGCTTCAATGACTAAGACGGTATTTTCACCTTAGTTGTACGGAACTGTCGGTGCTTGAGTCCAACTCGCACTTGTCCGGTTTTTTCCACATGGTACCACTTTCTTTATGAAGCGATGTAATTTGACTGACTTCATTATGAGATCCTACATTTAAAATAAATAAAATTCTTATCATCATCATCATAACAATAAGGATTAGGATTATTTTTAGGATTTAAGGATTATGATTATGATTATTATGATAACATTCCACGAAACGTCGACTACAGGACAGGGAGCTCCCTCCAGAATTCTAGCTTTAGCTGAGAAAAATGTGGAGGAGAAGTACCATAGTCACCTCGCTTGTTAGCGTTACGGCTGGCACCATGGACCACGGTTGTAGGTGACCGCAGTAAGTAAGATGTAAGATACAAAGGAGGATGCTGCTGCCCATCCTCCAGTTAACCCTTAGTCGCCTCTTACGACACCCACGGGTATGTATAGGTTGGTACTATTCTTTGCCGGCACCACACGGGACAAAAAAAAAAGATTATTATATTATGAATTTATTTTTTCGTTTCACCCTGTATACAATGGATTCGGAATAGTCAAGTACGGTCGTGGTCACGAGTATTGACATGTTTATATGCTATTCTTTAAGAATGTTTTATTTGCGATTTATTAGAGGGCTACAAAGAACACGTTAAGGTGCTCTTGGACCGCCATTGAAAGTCTTTGGCCAAATATTCGGACTGATAGAGGCAGGAAAATTCCGTGATAGGTTCTTTACCAAAGCGGTGACCAAACAATCGCCTTTACCTATTTATGTATGTGAACGTATTATACAGGCTGTTAATTTAATTGCGTGCCATAGCTTAAGGAGTGTTTCAGTAACGATAAAGGAAAATAAATCCTCCTTAAAAAACAAACTCCATTGAAACTAAACTAACGCTGAAGGCAATGACCCGGACGGAGCACCGCGCTATCACCGAGCCAGCGCGCGAGTATCAGTGGTATAAAGGTAGTCTTTCTTTTTTTGTGTGTAACTCCCATACCTAATAAATATAAAAAAAATATATTTATTATTGATAATAAAAAAAATTAAGTAGGATTTCTTTATATATTTTTTTGTGTTCCTTAATGGTTACTAAAACACCCTCTAAGCTATGGCACGCAATCAAATTAACACCCTGTATAAGACAGAAAAACGCTTTGCCGACGTAAAGATAGAACGAAGTATTCCAGATTTAAAGGACAATTACTGATATTTTTATTGCGAATTTTTGAGTTAAATAATTGAGATAAATAAACGCGTTTCTGGAATTGACTGTACATCTAATCGTCACGTACAAAGCAAAACCCTAATCTGGCTGAAGGTGTTTAATTGATTTGGTTCTAAAAATAGCTTGTCACCCATTTTTATGCTACATGGTACGGTCAACCGCTTATCGGTAGAAACTTTTTCAACTCTATTACCACGCCATAAGGTCCAAAACTGTTTCTACCGATGTGCGGCCGTGTCTACATACATAAATAAGTTCTTACAGCAATACAAGTTCTCATGTAGCACATTGACGACGAGACACTGCAAAGACGGAACCCTAAAAAGCTTGAATAGCTCGAGTTGGTGTTTTGCCAAAATTAAAGATGGTGATACAGGTAGTCGGTATTTGGCGTAGGTAAGTGGTATTTTGCAAGGTTGGTGTTTTGCTACAGGTGGTTTTTTGCGTATGTGGTTTTATGCGTATGAGCACTTCCATATAAATTTCCTATTAAAGTGCATTTTGTAGTATACAGGGTATTAGGAAAAGTATATTTTGCGATTTGCTTTAAACCACAAAATTTTGGTCAAGCGCGTGTCGGACTCAAAAAATCTAGCACATTAACTTACTGAAATTTCAACTAATACAATTATGTTTATGTGGTGGTACGGAACCCTCAGTGCGCGGGTCCGACTCGCACTTGGCCGGATTTTTGTTTTAGGTCTATCGCAAAATTGGGAACAGTTACAAGCGTGACAATTGGTATGGTTATAGTGCATAAGCTATTGAATAACAACAAGTAATAAAAAACCGGTCAAGTGCGAGTCGGACTCGCGCGCCGAGGGTTCCGATATACCTATAGTATTTCTGGAAGCAATAAAGTCCATTTTCAGGACCGCAAAACTAAATTTGTTTGTAAAGGTTTTTTGCAGATTTCTGAAAAACTGTGCAACTTAGAAAGATCGTTTTATTTTTGCTGTAAAGTTTATATAAACTTCTGTCAACTGTAATTAATTCAGATTTTTCCTTACTCAAACTTCGGAGATAAGGGGGGGGGAATGGTATTTTTCTTGACATTTTTCATCATAACTTTAAAACTAAGAAATTTAAAAAAATACAAAAATATATTTTAAAATGTACAAGTAAAGCCCTTTCATATGATACCCCACTCGACCTAGTAGCGACAATTTGAAATTTGGCCCCCCCTATTTTGGCCCCCTTTATATTAATAATCATACTTTTTTCAAAATTTTTTCTTGTGCAATTAAGTTGGGCAACTATATTCTAAAACTATTCCAAATTTCAGGTTGATAGCATAAGTGGTTGCTGAGATATAGAGGTGTGACAGACAGACGGACAGACAGACAGACAGACAGACAGAGCGGCACCATAAGGGTTCCTTTTTTTTACCATTTTGGTATCGGAACCCTAAAAACGGTCATGTGCTTTTCGGACTCCCGCGAATTCAATACGCTTCTCCGTGACTGCGCGTCCATAACGAAGATATTTTTGCCTTTGTGGTACAGAACCCTAGATGCGCGAGTCCAACTCGCACTTGGCCAGTATTTATCCAACTTTAAAACAGACAGAGACACTGAATTTACAACGTGTTAAGTAAATTGCACATAAGCTCTCGACAGTATAGACATAAAACTGAAAAAAGTTTTGTACCACGACTTTTGAAATTAGCAAAAAATTTTTGGTTTTTTACAAAAATCGATCAGCTAAGCAAATTTTTCTTTTTGCGAATTTACAAAAGTCGTAATACAAAAATTGTTCAGTATCATGTACTTAACACCCTGCATATACAGAGCGTAAGGGACGGTGTACTGAAAACTGAAAGGGCGTGCTTAGTCAACTAAACTACTACTACTACTAGTATTATCATAGACAACGGACACTCTCCGCCCCTCTTGCAATCCACCCCACACCCCCGAGCGCACCTGCCCGCAAGATTCTCTTGGTCCTTCTGAGGGTCTTTTTAGGGTTCCGTACCTCAAAATAAAAAACGATAGGATCACTTTGTTGTCCGTCTGTCTGTCTGTCAAGACCCTTTTTCTCACGGACGGGTAGAGGTTGAAATTGATAAAGAATATTAAGGTCTATAAACAACACAAGATCTGAAAATTTCAATTTTTTACAACGACGCATTCAAAAGATATGGCTTTTTATGTCCTCATCTCCATACATTTATACACTAAAGCAAAACCTAGAGGGTACTTCACGTTGACCTAAAATTATGAAATTTGGCAAAGATCTCACAGTACAAATAAAGGGAAAAGTCTAAAATCATTAAATATTAAAAAAAATCTTACAACTAATAGTAACCAATTAGGGTGAGCTCCCGTTTCAAGAACTCTTCTATAAAAGAGGGGTCAAGTTTGATGGATGCGGAGTTTTTAAAGTCAAAGAGCAAAAGCTTTTAGTATATCATATGGTAGATAGGTACTTAACCTTTAGGGCGCGAGACCGACTAGCTCATGGCCGCTTTTTGTTCTGAATATGCGAGCTTACGCGACCTTCCAAATTCAAATTTCAATTTCACACTCGTTGTATGTACTGTCCAGGGTGTGGCTACGTCTTCCGGTTCGTATTACCCTTACCAAAATTGGCAATTAATTACTACGCCAGGAAAACCGATACAAAAAGCTATATGTAGCACAAAATATACGCTACACAAAAGCCATTATGAGTATAAAAGGGAGATAATTAGTTGTCTCCTTTTTGTTGTTTTAGCAGCCAGAAGGCCTTTGACATGACTGAACAAAATTCTTATTTGTCATGAAAATTTCTCTCGTATAATTTTGTGGGCCTTAGTTACCAAGCCAGCAAGGTGTAAAGATGAAATGTGCCCAAGTTTCGGAAAGAAAATTTTACAATAAAAGCTTAATTTACTTTACGCTACTTATTTAAGGGTACTCCTTCCTGAATAACTTTTAGAATGAATAACTTCGTAACCACTTTTTTACATTAAATAATGGCATTTATCTTATCAGAAAAAAAAACGATGTAACAAACAAGATATGTAAATAGAATTTAAATTTAATTTGTATAACTGAAGAAAAAAATGTCTAAAATGACAAGAGACACTTTGGACCCTGGAAATAATAAACAAATTTCTTGTGGCTGAAATCGCGGGCAATGGCTAGTAAACTGTAAAAGGTTTCAACCCTGTGTATATTTAAATATATTTGAGGTTATACACTACAGGGTGTCCAACGCAGGTGATTGATGATATTTTTATGCGCTGACGTAAGCAGATTCGTGATAGTATCAGGTTAATGTTTTTGCTTTCAATTCCATTTAGATTTAGGTTAAGATAGAATTAAAAAGGGTTTTATTTTTTTGATAAATGTTTTGTGATTTTGGATGGCTTAACCGAAAGTTTTGATCTAATTTTCATTTTAAGTGACAGCTGTCAAGATAAAGTGTACCAAATCTTTGAAACTCGCAATCTTAGACTATTTATAAACACCTCTTATAGTGATATAAAAATATACATTTTCCTGAAACATGTTCGGAAATTCGATCATTATTTTGACAATCTTCTTCGAGATAAATCAAAATAGCTGTACTGGTTAAATACTCACGAGCAGCTTCCGGCAGCGTTAGTATGAAAATCAATTTCCATCGAATTTTGCCACCGAGTAAATTACTATAAAAACTCATATCTGTCTAGTTATTTATAAGTGGAATGTACCAACAAGCATAAAAACCAAAGAGGTTGCTTATCAAAGCGTCAGAACAAAGGAGGTAACTCATCACACAGGTAACTTATCAAAGATTTTGTTTAAATTTCGAACCGGTTTGCAAAAAGATAGCTGTAAATTGTAAAAAAGTTAAACAAACACAGATGAAATAGAATATGAAAATAAAAAACTGTCATGTAAACAAAGGAAAATATTTATCGGCGCAGGAGGCCATAAATATCAAAATCATGTATGATTATAGTGGGTTCGGGTATAAATAACCAGGATCTAATTATTGTCACGTCACGTTCCGAGCTTCGGGCTTGTGGTGAGCCACCCGGACTCTTCCGGCCCAGTCTGACCCTGGATAGTTATTACAGTTTACACTAAGGTTGTACGTCCTGTGCTTAAGTAACTTTACTCATCATTATTTCATGAATCATTATGATAAATAGTCAAACGCAAAAGCACGATCACCATTATCTACCAAGATGACTTGTTGTGACGTCCTTTCACCTTGACGCTTCATCAGATCGACAGCTATCTAAATACTTAGCTGCCAGTCTATTCCTGAAGCAAGGAGACCTCACTCGGCGATACTAAGAAGGTGCTGCTAGTAATATGCCTACATATTTATAAGTAGAAAGTTTTTATTGTTTGTTTGGATTAAACTAAGTATGAATTTCCCCGCATTTATTGAGAAAAAGTACTATAAAAGCCTTGGCCGCAACCAGATATTGAAGGACTTAGGGTAGTTGGGAGCCTCGGCTTCGCCTCAGTTCACATTGTTACGTTCCTCCTTCAATACCTTTTTGTCTGCCATGGCAGTAATGTAAGTTCAATCACAAAAGCGACCGTCATTCGATTTGTGCCTACAAGAACTGATGGGCCCATATTGTGTATGTGTTTCAAACCAAGGGTAGATAGCGCTACAGTCGAAAACATACTTTACTAACGTCTAAAAATATAAAGTCCTTAAAATACAGGGTGTAAGGAAAAGTACCGATTTCCTTTTAACCATATGTTCTATAAGTAGAATATAGAACAATAAGCATGTATATAAAATAAAAAAATATAAAACAACAACAGATTTTAATAACAAATATAAAAATTTAATTGTGTCAACCATCACCAAACTCAAGACTATTGCACCAAAAAGCGTGTGTATTTGCCTCAAGTGTCGTCCTTACGTAGTTTTCTATCTCCTATCTCTGTTGCACACTTGTAAATGGCGTTCGTTAGTCAATGGCAGCGGGTGCGCATTTCGATAGGGTTGACAACTTAAACTTTTTTTCTCATAGGAATTATTTTATTTTTATTATATTATATTTTAATTATCAATATGTTCTATGTACTTTATTCTATTTACACAACATAGGAAATCGGTGCTTTTCCTTACAACCTGTATTTCAAAGACTTTATATTTTCAAACGTTAGTAAAGGATGTTTTCTTCGTCTATTTAAAACATTACCCGTTACTAACCGTTACGTTCACGTATTTACGTAAAACAAACGTGGTACAGCCACATTTATTTTTTCTTTTTTATTAATTTTTCCCACATGGGGCCACTTTGTTTGAGAATCAAAATTTAACTGACGGGTACTTTACGAGTATATCACGATTCTATGAGTAAAACAATGATACGCAATAGAAGAAAAAAAAACCGGCCAAGTGCGAGTCGGACTCGCGCACTGAGGGTTCCGTACCACCACATAAACATAATTGTATTAGTTAAAATTTCAGTAAGATAATGTGCTAGATTTTTTGAGTCCGACACGCGCTTGACCAAATTTTATTATTTGTTGTTATTTTATAGCTTATGCACTATAAACATACCAATTTTCAAGTTTGTAAGTGTTCCAGTTTTTAAATAGAACTAAAACAAAAATCGCCTCAACGACCATCCAACTTGACCCCTCTCTTATATGAATGTTCTTGAAACGGGAGCTCACCACAATTGGTTACCATTAGTTGTGAGAAAAGTTGTAATATTTAATGATTTCAGACTTTTCCCTTTATTTGTACTGTGAGACCTAGCTTCTTGCCAAATTTCATAATTTTAGGTCAACGGGAAGTACCCTGTAGGTTTTGCATTTTTGAATAAATGTATGGAGATGAGGACATAAAATGCCATATCTTTTGATTGCGTCAATGTAAAAAATTAAAATTTTCAGATCTTGTGTGGTTCATGGATTCTAATAAATGGTATTAATTTCAACCTGATACCTTTACCCGTTCGTGAGATAAAGGGTCTTGACAGACAGACAGACAGACGGACAACAAAGTGATCCTATAAGGGTTCCGTTTTTTTCTTTTGAGGTACGGAACCCTAAAAACATTAATAACTGTAAGCTAGATAGAAAAAATCCATATTATTATTTTTGTAGACGTTAAATCTACAAATCTGAAAGGTAAATTTATTATAAGTACAAATTTACAATTCTGCTTTTTTATGCCTTCTTACCATCTGTTACTCTTCTTATCTTTATTTTTCTTTAATGAGATTTGATAATTTTCTTTTAAGAGTTTACTAAATATACAGGGTGGCAAGCCAAGTATTAAATATTAGTATTAAATAGCTGAAAAAAAAAATAGGCTGAGAGCTACTAACTGCTGCTACTAAAAAAAAAACAACAAAAATTAAAAATATTATGAGGTGGAGCTTTTTTTTTTTTTACTATGTATGGGCTTACTCTTGACCTCGATCTAGCCTTGAGGACAGAGATGAGGTCGACGATGGAACGAGCTTTTGTATAATCCATTTTTAGGGTTCCGATACCAAAATGGTAAAAAAAAGGAACCCTTATGGTGCCGCTCTGTCTGTCTGTCTGTCTGTCTGTCCGTCTGTCTGTCACACCTCTATATCTCAGCAACCACTTACGCTATCGAGCTGAAATTTGGAATAGTTTTAGAATATAGTTGCCCAACTTAATTGCACATGAAATTTTTTTGAAAAAAGTATGATTATTAATGTAAAGGGGGCCAAAATAGGGGGGGCCAAATTTCAAATTGTCGCTACTAGGTCGAGTGGGGTATCATATGAAAGGGCTTTACTTGTACATTTTAAAATATATTTTTGTTTTTTTTTAAGTTTCTTAGTTTTCAAGTTATGATGAAAAATGTCAAAAAAAATACCATTCCCCCCCCCTTATCTCCGAAGTTTGAGTAAGGGAAAATCTGAATTAATTACAGTTGACAGAGGTTTATGTAAACTTTACAGCAAAAATAAAACGATCTTTCTAAGTTGCACAGTTTTTCAGAAATCTGCAAAAAACCTTTACAAACAAATTTAGTTTTGCGGTCCTGAAAATGGACTTTATTGCTTCCAAAAATACTATAGGTATATCGGAACCCTCGGCGCGCGAGTCCGACTCGCACTTGACCGGTTTTTTTTTTCGTTTATTCCAACACTTACCATGACACTAACACTTGATTATATTTGACGGAAATAATAACATAGTTTTACAAACTTGTTTTTTTTACAGGTTTAGCCGATAGCTTTTTACATAGCAATCAAAATGACTTAGTCAGTTCCATACTAATTACATGGTAGTACCATGACAGATTTTCCTTGTGCTGATATGCAGCGCTTCATGTATTCTATGTGCAGCGCCATCCAACTTTCAACAACTTTCCCAAGGAAACATGTTGGGAAATGAAAAAAATATTTCACCTCTCCATACAAATTGCCCACTCTGGTCGAACAGTTAGTATGGAGAGGTCAAAATTATTTTATCATTTACCAACATGTTTCCTTGGGAAAGTTGTTCAGTTTCGTTGACTGAGCACGCCCTTTCAGTTTTCGTTACACCGTCTCTTACACCCTAACGCGCTCCTATCTATCGAATGCAAGCGAATCTGGATTTAGTGGAGGTCAGATAGATGTAATCGCAATAGTACAGTCAAGAGCATATCATGCTTGACACTCTTAGCAAAAATTTGCTCCTAAAACCCGTATATACACTACGGTTCGTCACCCGCATATGAGCACTGTGTGCGGTGTGTGCGCGCTCAAAGTCGGATCAAACCTTGCTCGTATTCACTCGTTCAAGCAACGTGACGTCATCAGTGACGTCACATTAGCGCGCTATCATTGCATACGAAAATGAGGTAGTGCAGTGTGTGCGATACGTCAAATTAAACGTCAAAATTAATTTTGGTTGAGTTTCGTGGGATTTTTTTCGGTTTGCTTGGAGTTCGAAAGCAAACTAAAGAAATGGATACAATTGACAGGCTCCAAATACTTTGTGGCTAAAAAGTACTTTGATTCGAAATGTCACTATTGACATAAGAGCAATCATATCGGATCGTTTAGATATTCGATTGTGTTCGACGTTTGCACGCTAATGAAAACGATCCGACTCGAATGCGCCGATTGCAGCGTTGGTAAAATATTTCCTTAATGAACCGCACTGATAGTCTAATGTGTCAAGCTTGATGCTCTTTACTGTACAAAGTTTGACAGTAATGTACGAAAAAACAATGTTTCTTTTTGCGAATTTATAAAAGTCGTATAACAAAAGCTGTTCAGGGTCATGTTCAGATCTATCGCCCGAGATATGAAACTTTTTTTTATCTAATATAACGTAAATTTTACTTACGTTATGTTTCTAGTTGTACTTTACCTGTAAAAGAAAATAACGTATATTAAATAAAATTTCTCGCAAAATTTGCGCATGCACGTAGGTAATATATTGATACTTTAAATGTACAGAAGAATCCGTTTAGTAAACACAGCCGCACATTAGTAGAAACACTTTTGGACCTTACGGCGTGGTAATAGAGATGAACAAGTTTCTACCGACAAGCGGTTGACCGTACGACGCCGCGACCGACCGCTTTTAGCAACGCATGTGTTTCGTTGATTTGCTACAAAATAACGAAAAAAACCGGTCAAGTGCGAGTCGAACTCGCGCGCCGAGGGTTCCAATATACTTTTTTTATTTTTGGAAGCAATAAAGTACATTTTTTAGGACCGCAAACCTAAATTTCTTTGTACAGGTTATTTGCAGATTTCTAAAAAACTGTGCTGCTTAGAAAGATCGTTTTATTTTTGCTGTAATGTTTACATAAATTTATATCAACTGTAATTTATTCAGATTTTTCCTTTCACAAACTTCGGAGATAAAGGGGGGAATGGTATTTTTTCTGTCATATTTTAAAATAACTGCAAAACTAAGAGTCGTAAAAAAATACAAAAATATATTTTAGAATGTGCAAAAAAAGTTTGCCCCCCCCCCCCCCTTTACATCAATAATCATATATTTTTTCTAATTCTTTCATGTGCAATTAAGTTGGGCAACCATATTCTAAAACTATTCCAAATTTCAAGTCGATAGCATGAGTGATTGCTGCGATATAAAGGTGTGCCAGACAGACAGACAGACGGACGGACAGACAGACAGACAGACAAAGGCGCACTTCCTTTTTTTTACCATTTTGGTATCGGAACCCTAAAAAATACCTTCTTTAATACGACGTCCGGATAGTACGACGTAATATCACTGGTCCCTTAATTGTCGTTATAACCGGACTCTACTGTTTATGTCACCGGAAAATAATAAGAATCGTAAGTTGGTGAATTTCCTAGTAAGTTGATCAACTTTCGAAAAATAATAAACTTGTAGGGAAAGTCCGGTAGGTAAGGCAAACACATCTCGTTCGGGATCGGTTGGGTTGTGTTAGGTTCTCTTTTTTTTAATGTAAATAGTTGGTAAACGGGCAGGTGGGCCACCTGATGGTAAGTGGTCACCACCGCCCATGACACCTACTGTCTCTTATTAGTGAAATAACTTGACACTAATAAGACAGCAAAGCGCGTTACCCACCCTGAGAACTAAGATGGTGTGTCTCATGTGCCAGTAATTTCCCCGGCTCCCTTGCCCTTCAAACCGAATCACAGCAGTGCAAACACTGCTGCTTTACGGCAGAAAAAAGCAAGAGGGTGGTACTTCCCCAGACGGACTTTTCACAAAAGCCCTACCACCTCATAAAAGCCCTACCTCTCTTTCGACCAAACGAAGTGAATTCGGTACAGTAGGACCAAATTCAGGACGTTCTGAATAAAGGCCAGGTTAAAAGTACCCTAAACCGACGAGCATGTATGAAAGGATTGATGAAGGTTCAGGAAGCAAGGGAAGTATGTCAAGATCGTAGCAGGTGGAGAACTGTGGTCTCTGCCTACCCCGACGGGAACAAGGCGTGATATTATGTATGTATGTATTATTACTCTCCGAAAGTTGATCAACTTACTAAGAAATTGATCGACTTGGAAGCTTGTAATTGGCTCCTAGATATTTACTATTACATTGTAAACACAGCTGTGAGCTACTCAAATAAAATAAAGTAAAACTTACGATTTCGTATCATTTTCCGGTGACATACACAGCGTCTAACAAATACAGTTTAAAAAGCCTTAAGGAATATGAATCGGTCCATGTAAAGTCGCTATCACACCTTCCTTAATTCAGAAACTAATTCGGCATACATTGCTCGTTTAAGTGACGATATTGGAATTAACAGAACCAAGCCTCCCAGGGCCATGAGTCAAGAGGCTTTCTATTATCGCAAACGCTATAGAATAGAATAAAACTCTATTGGTTTGACATACTCGTAAGTTGTCACGAGACATTTCGTTAGCTAATGTCAATCCCATACATTTTCATTATATTCTACTGGCGTTTGCGATTGTAGAAAGCCACTTGACTCAGGGCCCAGCAATGTATGCCGAATTAGTTAAACTTACAGGGATGCTGCACCGACAAGAGCCTAGCTCTTAAATTAAAGAAGAAGAATTGAGGTTTAACTAAACAAGTTTTCCCTGGTTTTCCCATATACCATACAGCTACTTAGTTCGAAATTCGGAAAAGAGAATCTTTCTACAGTGTGTGATAAAAACGGTTTCATATAGGCAGAGTCACAACCCTGCAGGATGTGAGTCTGCCTATGAAAATGAAAATATGACGAAATATGAAAAAAAATTGACCTCCCACAGAAACTGAATCAGGTGATAGTAAATTTTGTATGGGAGTAAAAATTTGGTTTTTCGTATTTCGACCTTTGTTCCTTGGGGAAAGTTGTTCAGTTTCATGGACAGAATCACATCCTTCAAGGTGGATATTTCTGATTATTTCTGATCCCTTTCTGTTACACCTTGTAAAAAAACTAATTTTGTATGGACGGCAAAAATCGTATTTCAACCTATGTATAAAAATATGTTCAGTTCCATGGGTCATCATAACATCCCATGAAACGTCCCCTACAGGACAGGGAACTCCTACTAGAATTCTAGCTTTTGCTGAAAAAATGTAGAGGGGAAGTACCATAGTCACCTCGCTTATTAGCGTTACGGCTGGCACCATGGACCGCGGTTGTAGGTGACCGCAGTAAGTAAGATGTTAGATACAAAGGAGGATGCTGCTGCTCATCCTCCAGTTTATAACCCTTAGTCGCCTCTTACGACACCCACGGGTATGCAAGGGTTGGTACTATTCTTTGCCGGCACCACACGGGGCAAGTTCCATGCCATGTTCCATGGGTAGATTAACTATATTCAAGCTTGTTATACCCGTAAGTTACGAGTACATCATGTTTAACCCCTGCGGTGTTACTTGCCTTCACACGGCAAGATCGGATTTCTGTCACTCAAGACACCCTTTGCCGTCTCACTTTTATCCTTTGAGGGTTGTCAGTATCGCAATCCAGGGGAATTTTGCCAAAAAGAAGACATTTCTATGATACAATATTACTTATCTATACAGGTAGTAAAAAAATGTTATAAATATAAAAAAAAATATTTTTTCTTAAAAAACTATGTTTTAGCTCAAGAAGAAGTAGTGGGCGATGATCGTAGTAATAAATTATTTTCAATGTGATCTGTATTTTCTAAGAGAGCTATTAGTGCACAGTTCCATTAGGTACCAAAAAAAAAGAAACAAACGAAATGAGTTTCTTCGAGTTTTTCTTCCATTTATCCTTGATGGTCAGTTAGCGAAGGAAAAACTTGGAATGAGCCAGCTGTTTTATAACCCGCACTTGTAAAAGTCTGGAGGTTGAAAGTTAGATAAGATTGAGATTTTATATTAACAACTAGAGGTCGCGTGGGTGTTGTGGCTGTTGCAAATTGTCAAAATCGATTTTGAAGTCAATCGGCCCAAAAAAAAACTAGGTGGCGGCCATTTTTTTTTCTAATTTTTATTTTTGATTGGGTATCGGGAACCTCTCGGAACCTCAGATATCGATTTTGGAGGCTATCCATACAAATAAATAAATTTAAAAAAAAATCAAGATGGCGGCCATTTTTTTTTATTCTGTAATTTGATTCGGTAACAACTTTGGATAAAAAGTTGTTAAGAATGCATCGTGAATCTTCATTGGTTTTGCTCCCTAAGCCCATTCTTCTCTTGAAAAGAAGCAACTGTTCCGAAGAAAAAAAAATTGTTTTCGCCTTCCTATACAAAATGAGTCGATCACGTGACCACTTTGCAATTAAGTTCCGTTTTTTTTCGAGATAATTTTTTTTTCGGGAAATTGCTTGTTATCTTGAGTAGAAACACTGGGAATATTTATGCAAAATACAATTTAAAGAAATGATATCCACTAATCAGAATCTTAATTGTCATTTCATTGCTGTATAGAGAGCTCCCCTAGAACCTATCACATCAAAATCTGCAGCATATTCTGAGGAGAATATACCAGTCATACCACGCTACTCATCTCCACCTGTGGGTGTCGTAAGATGCGACTACGGGCTTTTGAACCTTTGTGTGTTAAGTTTAATGATGCTAACTAAAGTAAATCTAATGTATAGATTTTGGTAATTTCTCTCTGATTTTGTGTAAATACCCCAAGATTGATTATGTGTAAATAATACGAGTATCTTGTGTAAATTCTTCAGATGGGAAGCTTGCCATATTGATATTGCCAATATTGTGATTTGTTTGGTTTTGAAAATAAACCATGTGTTGTCTCTAGGCGATGAGTTAGATGTGAGCACTTAATTATTTACTTTTTATTATTAAAATTAAATTGAAATTTTAAGGTAAAATAAGTATTTTTAGGTTTTGTCCTATTGTCCTTAATATAATGAGTTCTAAAGCAACTACAGAACCATACGCTTGGCCTTATACGCATTCGGCAAGTGTTTAAATAAAAATTCCATAGATATATTCCATAGATATATACGGGCGAACATAACTACATACAATAAACATCAAGGCCTCTTTCCCGTAGGGGTAGGCATAGACCGCGTAGACCACATCTAGTCTTACATCTAAGCCTTTCCAAATATATTTAGTGTCGCGTAAAGTGTCACTTAAAGCTCTTGCCAACCCTCCTAGGAGAAGAGTATTATATTGTGCCCTTATTATCTTGTAAACAGACTGAGATACTGCCAGTGTTTTCGGTAATTTTGGCAAATCCATCTAAAGTTCCGTACATTTCTCTATGTGACTTTTAGGTAGAGACTATAGAAAAAGGATAAAAACCAGTGACATTTTGTTACATTCATAAATTCACGCCTCTTTCCGTCTACGATCTTGACATACTTTTTTTATGTGACAAGTGTGCAAACGAGCTGGTGGGTCACCTGATGGAAAGTGTTCACCACCTCCCATAGAGCCCGCTTCCCTCGCTTCCTATACTCTCATCATAACTTTATGTGTCAGGATATTTGCCACCGTAATACTTAGCTGGCTAGCTATTTTAACGTTTTAAAATATAGACAGACGACTATTCTATGCAGACGACCAGAGCTTTGTAATATGGTCAATGATATTATATATGTTACAGAATATGGTCCTATTTTTAAGTAAATATGGTAATAATGAATGACTGTCCACATGACGGCATACATCATTTGTTCGGGATTATATATATCCTTTCGGCTAATAATATCTCTAATAATAGAATCAATCTTCGGTTTTATCAAGGGGAAAATTTTATTTCTTTACTTTAAACATACAAAATTTTATCATCATATCAGGCAAAGGACGTACACAAACATCTCCACGACGACCGGTCCTGCGCTGTAAGCATCCAGCCGCTTCCCACGAGTAAGACTACGTCATCGGTACATTGTGGGACTTGATTGAATTAATGAAAATTCGTTTATTTTATTAATTAATTTGACATTTTATATTTATTTTGACATTGAATATTTTTATTATGACTATAAGATGATTTTGTATTTGCCGCCTTTTGACATGTTTGTATTTCTTTATTGATTATTTTTTATTTTTATATTATTTGACGATCATATTATTCATTGACATCTGAACAATTTATGTAATTTTGAATTTGATAGTATGAAATAAATAAATCTAATCTAATCTTGAGAGGCCAAAAATCAAAAAATCTAAATCAAATCATTTTATTGCTTCCATACATGAAATTTGTTTTTATACCAAACGACGCTACGTTCATTGTCGCCACTCCTTACTGGTCAATAGTTCTTCTTTGTGGCCTGCCCATTGCTACTCTAGTTAAGTGATTCTCAGGGCTGTGTTAGTTACTTTTGTTCTTCTGCAGATCTTCTAGTTTTTTCCATAGAGTAACACGATTTTCGCGCGCAAAGGGGCTAGCGCGGTTTGACGCGTTGCTCTAAGAGTTTTTTCGTATTTCAACACAGGTTTCTTGAGGAAAGTTGTTCAGTTTCAGGGTCTAAATCTACGGTTTGAATTTTCGGGTGTTTTTTTTACATACCTACTGTACACCTGTTGACTTAAGTGTTCTTTAAAAATTAAAAAAAGCAAAGAATAGGTACTCTAAGTGCGAAGTACCTACATCATAAACTTGAAATTCTCTTCTCAGGTTCTTATCGCAAAGGCTGACGAAACGAATCGCTTATCACAAAACCAATGACTAATGTTCTTCTGGGTGAAGGTTTAAACAAATAGGAAAATTATTTTATTTTATTTCAGGGGTAGAGATAGAAAAATAATAAAAAAAAATCCGAAAAATAACTACAACTTTCCAAAATATCATGTAGATATACGACGCACAAAATAACTGTGGCCCTGTCATTGATGCGCAGAAGTCAAAAATGTGCAATACGAGTAATGGGTAATTTTTTTCTTCTGCTCATCAATGACAGGGCCACAGTTATTTTATGCGTCGTATATCACAGCCAAATTGTGGAATCCAGGAATCGTCCAGTTTACATAATGCCTTTAGGGAAAACGGTAAGAAATTATTGTGAAATTGGCAAATTTACATACATTTTACAAAAGAGCACGTAATTCGTTTTTGACACATGCAGCCGCGATGTTGCTTCGATCTCAAGTATAATGCGTTATGGTAACTTAACCCAACCCTTTTAAGCTTTGCATGGCTAACGAACCTAAAATGCACCAGTGATCTAAACCGATCAACGGCCTGCCGACGTCGTTTCAAAATTTGCCGGCAGCATACAAGTCGCCGGCCGCTTTAAAATCTGCGAATTCTACTTACAGTTTGTCTGCGATATAGTTGTGAATAAAACAGTTAATGTACACAATATATGTTCATTAGTGTCGCTCCCAAAGCCCAGTGATTCTACTCATGACACCAAGCAACTTCTCCAAAGAAAAAAACCGGCCAAGTGCGAGTCGGACTCGCGCACCGAGGCTTCCGTACCACCACATAATCATAATTGTATTTAGTTGAAATTTCAGTAAGTTAATATGCTAGATTTTTTGAGTCCGCCACGCGCTTGACCAAATTTTATTATTTGTTGTTATTTTATAGCTTATGCACTATAATCATACCAATGTTCAAGTTTGTAAGTGTTTCCATTTTAAAATAGAACTAAAACAAAAATCGCCTCCGCGACCATCCAACTTGACCCCTCTCGTATAAAAATGTTCTTGAAACGGGAACTCACCACAATTGGTTACCATTAGTTGTGAGAAAAGTTGTAATATTTAATGATTTCAGACTTTTCCCATTATTTGTACTGTGAGACCTAGCTTCTTGCCAAATTTCATAATTTTAGGTCAACGGGAAGTACCCTGTAGGTTTTGCATTTTTGCATAAATGTATGGAGATGAGGACATAAAATGCCATATCTTTTGATTGCGTCGTTGTAAAAAATTTAAATTTTCAGATCTTGTGTGGTTCATGGACCATAATATATGGTATTAATTTCAACCTGATACCTCTACCCGTTCGTGAGATAAAGGGTCTTGACAGACAGACAGACAGACAGACGGACAACAAAGTGATTCTATAAGGGTTCCGTTTTTTTCATTTGAGGGACGTAACCCTAAAAACAATTTTTAATTGAAACAATTTTTTTGACTCCATACTAAAATGGTCACGTGATTGACCCATTTTGTATGGGAAATCGAAAAATTGGTTCCCCATTCCCTAACGAACACCATTCACTAGCGTGCAATAGAGATAGGAAATAGAAAACTACGTAGGAACGACGCTTGAGGCAAATACTCACGCTTATCGGTGTAATAGTCTTGAGTCTGGTGAGGGTTGACAAAATAAAATTTTAATATTAATTTTTAAAATCTGTTATTTTCTTATTAGTATTTTATTTTTTAAACATGCTTATTTTTCTTAATTCTACTTATAGAACATGTGGTTAAAAGGAAATCGGTACTTTTCCTTATACCCAGTATAATCTCGTTAACAACGTTAGTAGTGCGACAAGCAGCTTTAGCTTACGTGCAAAACCAAGTTTTTTGATTTACTTAGAATCACTCAATCGGCTTATCCTGTGTTGATAAAACATACAGTAACACAAAATTTGCGTAAAACCTTTTAGCGGCTTATTGTGGAGGACAAATTTTCTCATGACTTTTGGAAATCCGCAGAACTATTTATTTAGGGGTAAACAAGTTCGTGAAAAACCTATTAAGGCCCTGTTCTGGCAGCTAAATTCAACAACTTTCGTTCTATAGTTTAGGCGCTGGCCCAGGTCACGAGTGCACTTGGCATGTGCCCGAAGTTTGGTTGAGTATAAAAAAAATTGTCACATGCTCCATACCATGCTCGTTTTGGCGTCAAATTTCACAGTTTTGTTTGAGTGAACCCATTTTAATTTTTAAAAGCATACTTCAACCAGCAATATATAAGAAGAAGAAGAAGAAGCAATATATAAGAAGGAATGATAGCGGCATTAGATATAAATTATTTTATATCATCAGGAAACTATGGAGTCAACAATAAATCTATACTTACATATAATAAAACCATAAACTCGGCGAATCTGTACATTGAAATTATTAGCAAAAATATAACTTTAGAGGGGACACTTTAACAGTTATAAAACCCATTCAGACCATTTTTGGAATTTTTGTCTGTTTGTCTGTTTCTTTGTCGGCGATTCACAAAAAAACCACAAATTGATTTAAGCGGGGTTTTCAATGATGGTTCGGTCTAGATACTGAAATACAAGATATTTTATAGAAAATACTCACAAACTTCTGAACTGATTCAAACGGGATTTTCAACAATGTGTTGAGCATACTTCCGTGCAACATATATGCTTTGTTTTATTGCAATCGGTTCACGAAAATAGACACAACACGATTGCAAAATACTAAGCGGCATTTAAACGGGGTTTTCAATGATAGGTTGGTCTTATTTTGCTGTAACATGTAGGCGTTGTTTCATTGCAATCGTTTCACTCAAACAAATAAGAGATATATTAAAGCAAAGTTTCAAACTGCTGTCCGCGATTCACTCACAAACTACTGAACTGATTGAAACGGGGAGCTGAATTACCTCCCAAACGGCAAAATGCGCGTGCTAGAACGGAGCGGATTCGCGCAATTTTACGTTTTTCGCCCATTTTTGCATTTTTCTCAAAATCTGTACCCATAATATCAATTATAAAACAGCTATATTATTGTGCATAATGTATTTAATAATGTGTAAAAGTTTTTTTTTTTTGTTGTTTGTGAGAAGAAGAAAGCATGGTCAGATTGGTTAGCAGTAAAAGCTAACCAAAGAATGCAGAGGGCAACAAGTGATGACGTAAGTGTTGCAAGAAATGTATATAAAAGAGCGAAAGGTATTGTTAAGGAAGTTGTTGAGAGAAAGAAAGAAGAGTGTAAGGATGAGTTTGACAGAAGGCTTACTGAAGATTTCCAGTCTAACCAAAAGTTTTTCTGGAAATCCATACGGACAGCCCGAGGAAAGTTTGGAACATCGGAGCTGAGTAAAATCAGAAGCCAGGATGGAAGTATTATAAAAGGTGAAGAATGTGTTCTGAGGAGGTGGAAGGAATATTTTGAAAGTCTGTTTGAGAGAGAAAAAGCAGAGGCCAGCGAACCTAGGTCTTCTGTGGAAATGAATGAGAATGAAGAGGAGAATTGCGTAAGTGAGATAAGTATGGATGAGATTATGAAAGCGATGAAAAGTATGAAATCAGGTAAAGCAGCTGGGTATGACAGAGTGTCGGTCGAGATGTTGAAGGCTGGGCGAGGCATTGTGGCTAGTCAGTTGTACCACCTTTTCAACTTGTGTTGGACGAACGGCCAAGTACCAGGTGACTGGTGCAAGGCTGTGATTGTGCCGCTGTACAAGGGAAAAGGGTCACAACAGGACTGCAAAAATTATCGCGGGATAAGCCTTCTCAGTGTCGTCGGCAAACTGTATGCAAAGGTTTTGATTGAAAGTGTGATGAAAGATACTGACGATAAAATATGGGATGTACAAGCGGGATTTAGAAAGGGAATGGGATGTACAGATCAGGTCTTTTCCTTGCGGTGCATAGCTGAAAAGTTTTTGGCTAAAAACCAAAAAGTCTACTGCGCGTTCGTGGATTTGGAAAAGGCCTATGACCGAGTGGTGAGGAATGAATTGTGGTCAGCATTTTCTATGTATGGGGTAAACGGTCATCTGATTCAAGCACTGAAATCTCTCTATGAGGATTCCAGTCCTTGTGTCAGAATAAACGGGGCGTACACTGAATGGTTTAGCATCGAAAAAGGTGTTAGGCAGGGATGTGTAGCGTCACCTTGGCTGTTTAACCTGTTCATGGATAATTGTTTGATTGATCTGAAAGAGAGTATGTGTGGACTGAGAATGAATGAGTTACTCATCAAATGTCTTCTCTACGCTGATGACCAAGTTGTACTTGCGTCATCTGCTGACGAGTTGCAGGAGATGGTAACAATGATGAATGTGGCTTTGGACAGGAAAGGAATGAAAGTAAATGTAAGCAAGACTAATGGTGCTTGAAAGAGAAGAATGTATGACAGAGTGTACTATATTAATAGATGGTGAGCAGGTTGAACAAGTGAAGGAGTTTGTGTATCTGGGCTCAAAGTTTACGAGAGATGGAAAGTGTGAAAGTGATATTGAAAGAAGAGTGAATGCTGGAAACATGGTGAATGGTGCCCTGCACGCCTTTATGAGGAGTCAGAAGGTGTCTCACAAGGCTCGTTTGGCTGTTCATGGGGGAGTTTTGGTACCAACACTGATGTATGGCAGTGAAAGCTGGGTATGGCAGAAGAAGCATGAAAGTAGAATTAATGCAGTGGAAATGAGAGCGCTAAGGAGTATGATTGGTGTTAAATTGAGTGACAGGATTAGAAATAGTGTGATAAGAGAACGGTGTGGCGTAAAAGAAGACGTAGTGACCAAAATCGAGAAAGGGATGCTGAGATGGTTTGGTCATGTAGAGAGGATGAATGAACGAAGATTGACGAAAGAGATCTACCAGGCGAGAGTGACTGGAAACGTTGGAAGGGGAAGGCCTAGGCGAACGTACCAGGACCAAATTCAGGACGTTCTGAATAAAGGCCAGGTTAAAAGTACCCTAAACCGACGAGCATGTATGAAAGGATTGATGAAAGTACAGGAAGCAAGGGAAGTATGTCAAGATCGTAGCAGGTGGAGGACTGTGGTCTCTGCCTACCCCAACGGGAAAGAGGCGTGATGTTATGTATGTATGTATGTATGTAAAAGTTTTGGCATCATAGATTAATGTGTAGGTAGATTGATTGATTTGCGCTGTTTTACGTTTTTCGCTCATTTTTGCATTTTTATCAAAATCTGTACCCATAATATTAATTATAAAACAGCTATATTATATTATACATAATGTAATGAATAATGTGTAAAAGTTTTGGCATCATAGATTAATGGGTACTTAAGAAAAACGGTTTTAAAGCAAAAAGCAGAGGTAACTTTGGGTTTTTTTATGGCGTACAAAATATGTTTAATCGTGTTTCGGAGTCGGCCATATTCTGGAAAAGATGCTTAATTATCACATAATTTTTTTTCGCGGCCATATATTCATCACTTTTTGTTCAAAACCTGCTCAAGTGAAGCGTATTTAGGTCTTATCACCTCCTTAAGTAAAACTACGCCAATTACAAATTTCCACCGATATAAATTCCATACGGTTATTTAGTTCCTCATATACAAGTAAACAAAGATAATGCAACGGCCGAGTGCCTTTATAAATAAACCCTTAAGGTTACAAGGGCTATTTTCCTTCCTTGGTGCTTTGGGAATTAAAGAAAGGCTTAGTTAGACTGTCCAAGAAGATTATCTGTTTCGACAATCCGTGCCTGAGCGCTCAGTTAGAGGTTTACTTATTATTATGACCTCAAATATTCATAATTCCATAAAATATACCGCTTCACTTGCCTGCTGAAAACGTTTAGATTGTAGCAGGTGAAGGGCTGTGGTCTCTCTCTGCCTACCCCGACTAATGTTATGTAAACAAGGTGCAACGGAAAGGCTTCTACCCATGAAACTGAACAACTTTCGAAAAAAATGTGCTTTCAGCTGATTCAGATTTCATTTTTTTTTTTTCATATTTTGACCTATGTTCTTTAGGGAAAGTTGTTCAGTTTCATGGGCAGATTCACGTCCTTCAGGGTTGGTATGCCCTTTTTGTTACAATGTATGTGTATGATAACGTTTACAACAAGCGATAACCAGTCTTGTTTCCAGTTAATCCGCAATCATACCTTCCTAAATTCAAAGACTAATTCGGCATACGTTGCTGGGATAGTTTGGTTCTGTTAATTCCAAGAAGAATTAAGGAAGGTGTAATAGCGACTTTAGAAAAGAAGTTGCTAAACATTCGTCATCAGAATAAAAGAGCAATCAACACTAGGCTACAATACGAGCACTTCAAATTCTACTATATCTAGTTTGCCAACTATGTATAGGTACAGTCAGAAACTCATCAAGCTTGAGATATTAGACCTATACCGTACTTAGTTCAACAGCCGTAGCAGCAGCAGCGACATGCTCTTGACTGCACTACCTACTCATCATCATGTCGTATGGGTTGCAAGGTCGATGACCGACCTCACTATCCCTGGTGTCAGAGTTGTTGAGCCACCAAAGGCCTCTGACATGGCTCATTAACGACTACAGCCGTAGATAGTAGACGGGATCAACGGCTTCACGTGCCTTCAAAAGCATCATCTCACAAAATCATCTCACTTTTCAGACGATCAGGTGGTTCATCCTGCAATGTCCTAACCAAACTGGGGAGGTCGCACATAGGATTTTTGTTTGACACTGTCCTTACCGGGAATCGAACCCAGGACCTCCGGATCGAGAGCCGAGCCCTCTAATAACTGGACCAAAAAGGCGGTTACTCATCATAAAATCCCTTGAAAAACGTCCACTACAGGACAGGGAGCTCCCTCCAGAACTCTAGCTTTTGCTTGGGGAAGTACCATAGTCACTTCGCTTGTTAGCGTTACGGCTGGCACCATGGATCGCGGTTGTAGGTGACCGCAGTAAGTAAGATGTAAGATACAAAGGAGGATGCTGCTGCCCATCCTCCAGTTTATAACTCTTTGTCGCCTCTTACGACACCCACGGGTATGTATGGGATGGCACTATTCTTTGCCGGCACCACACGGGACCTACCTACTACTATTTCCTAACACCTACCTAGAGAAAATTATTGTGAAGTATGTGGCAGCTCGGCAGTGCAGATTGCCTTTCCAGCTTTGTATTGTCAAAATGGATGTTTTAGTTACTGAAAAATATTGAGGTCTTCCTTTAATTTAAGAAACCACATTTGTAAGAGAGATTTGATACTTATGATTGGCCCTGTCAACTTGATAACGTTCCTTAGAAATGGAAGGAAAAGTTCACCGTTATTTGATGAATTACATCGATCGGGAAAGTGGAGTGTTTGGACAATGGACCAATCGGGAAAGTGGACTGGTCGGGAAAGTGCACGGGGGACGTGGTGAGGGCTTTAATCAGAGGTTCAACCTCATCCTAACATCCTGTGAAATGACCACTGCAGAACAGGGAGCTCCCTTCAGAACTTTAGCAAAAATGCGTGGTACTTTGGATGGGATTTACCATAGTCACCACGCTTGTAAGCGTTGCGGCTGGCGACCGCTGTTTTGGTAACCGCAGTATGTAACATGGTACGATACACAGAAAGAAGCTGCTGCCTATCTTCCGATTTATAAGCCCTTAGTCGACTCTTATGACACCCACGAGTAGAGATGGGTTGGTACTTACAATACCATCAAACCATGCATACTTCTGACTAGTCGCAAAAGCTCAGCGGCAAAATAGACAATCAAAATACAATATCGCTGCCATACAGACGTCGCATGTTATATAATAATTCTTTCTAGGAGATAAATGGGCTATATTACATGTAATTCGGAGTTTTCCGCATCAGATAGTTGCTTTATATTATTTCCGAAGGAGGCAAAAAATGTTATTCGCTTTCGTAGTTCAGAAAGAGTCAAAAATAATGGGTTGAAAATTGTTTTTAGATGTCTAAAAAAAACCGCCTAAGTGCGTGTCGGGCCACGCGCAGTAAAGGGTCCCGTATGCAGTAAAGGGTGCCATGACATGTTTGTTTGTATGTTAGATTACTATAATAATATGAATCTATAAAATTTCCTTTAATCATATCGTAGTATTTTTCCTTTCTTTAAGAACCTTCTGGGTTATATCAACATCGTACGATGCACCCAAGACGTAAAGAACTTTGATGCATCTATACAGGGTTATTTTTGGACCCCTGGCCAAATTTTAGTATGTTACTCGTAATACAAATCTGAACAACTTTCCCAAAGACACATAGGTCAAAAAACTAATTTTGTTTTTGGTTCTCCCATACAAACCTTGCACCAGCAACAGTAGAATTTGTATGGGAACACCAACATTTTTCTCGTTTTTCGACCCATGTTTCTTTGGGAAAGTTATTCAGTTTCATGTTCTGTGCAACATACTAAAATTTGGCTAGGGGTCCAAAAATAACCTTGTATAGTATGTTTTTCCCAAGTTTTGCGAATAGTTGCTCTTCTGTTGGTTTTATTCAAAGCTGAACTTACTAAAACGACGAGAAGAAATCCATATTTGCACGTCTAATTTCTTATTTGTTTGTTAATTACGAAGCCAAAATTCCTTAAGTTTTTTAAATGATTGGGGACATCATCTGCAAATGTTGATTTGTTGTTTGCATTGATAACGATAAAATGAATCATGATAAAAAAAAGTCCGATACTATAACAATTCCGAGCTTGTGAGGTGAAAAAAATATTACTAATCTACTTATGAAACCGAACGACATTTCAGACTAACAATTTACAAATCTTTAATTTAAGAAAAATAAAAACAATATTTAATGCGTAGATTAATAACGGGTGTTAATTAAACAGACTTCTTTTTAATACCATTAGACTTCTTTTTAATATTTTAAATTACTAACTCAGCCATAAACAACGTGCAACTAAATAAAACTTTCTTAGCCACTAATTTCTTTCTGGCACTCGCCGGCCGCTGCCTCGGCACGCTCGCTTCGCTCGTGCGTTGTGGTCGCAAGACAGCGAACTTAAAACTTTTTGATGCATAATAATTATTTTTGATGCAAAGTTAGTAATTTTGATGCACAATCATAAATTTAGATGTGCATAATATTATTTCTCATTAATAACTTTGAAATCAACTTTCAAATATTAAACAAAAGAAAAACCGGCCAAGTGCATGTCGGGCCACGCGCAGTATAGGGTTCCATAGGAAAGTACCTTAAAAAGAGGTTGTTTTCTTTTGTCAGGGTTTTATAATACCTACAACCTTGTTAGCGTGACTAATATGTATATCCATACCAAAGTACAGCTTTCTAGTACTAAGGGTTGCTGAGCTAAGCCGGACAGACAGACAGACGAACATGACGAAACTATAACAGTTCCTTGTTGACTACGTAACCCTAAAAAGAAAAAAAAACGGATAATAAAAGACGGATATTAAGTAAAAAAAAATCTTGTATTTAATTGGTTTTGTGCCCTGCGGCTTTGCGTGGAATTTAAATTAATTTTTAAAAACGGTACCTAAATGTTACAAAAAAAGTTATGGAAAAAGGAGAGACAAGAAAGCAAAACAAAAGGAAGAATTCATAAATCATCACAATTTTTACCGCGACCCATTAATTTTTCCCGCTCATACCACTGTGCCAAATCAACGATAACAGCTGGCGACGAAATTTATCAGTATAATATATTTTCATATTTGTACTTGTATTTTGTTTCATAATTTTCTACCATTTCTCATCGAATTTTGCCAAATCCTTTCTCTTTGAGCAATAGCTATTTGTCATGAAGGGCAAAAAAAAAATATTTGGCGCGAGTGCCCTACAAACAAACAGTTCAAAAACCTTTTCCCACGCTAGCGGCCAAAACTGAATTTTGCGCGCAGATTTGGACCGATAAAGCAAAGTTTTCCGAGCTTGTGAGGTAACATAGTTATTGTTATGCAAGGCAGCAGAAATGTTATTTGACGCGAGTGCCTTGTTTGAAACTCGAGTAAGCGAATGATTCTAGGATTGAGCCATGATCGAAGCGAGTGGTGATCAAACGAAGAATCCTGAGCATGGCATGCCGAGCTAAACATACTATTTTTGCCTCTCTACAGCGATTAAAATGCTTACGAATAGCGCCAGTACCCTATGCAATAATTCATCATTACGAACAAATAAAAACTTTGTCCACGCTAGCGACCAAAAAATATTTTGCACGCAGATTTTAACCGATATTTCTTATTATTAATAATGGGCTTACTGTTGACCTCGATTTAGTCTTGAGGACAGAGATGAGGTCGACGATGTAACGAGTTTGCCCAGAAGAAGGCTATTCACTCTCGACTTGAATAGATCCGGATCCGGAAGATGCAGGTAGAGAATTACACTCCTTAGCTGTGCTCATTATAAAAGATGTTGCGAAGCACTTTGTTCGAATGAACGGAATATCAACCAAGTATGGGTGTATCCTGGGGTGCGCCTTCACTCCCGATGGTAGAAGGGGATAGTAAATTTTGAAGACCTTTTCCAGGCTAGTGCCCAAAAATTACTTTTGCGCTTAGCTTTCGAGAGATAAAACAAAGTTTTCCGAGCTTGTGAAGTTAAAAGAAAGTAACAGGCATAATACCGATCGTGGTCGTTGTGAAATAGTTAATATTGGTTTATTGTTTCTTTGTCGTTATCATGATGTTTCATTGTAACAACAGTCGTATAATAAAAAAGCCTTGGCCAAGCCGAACACGAGTTATATTAAAATTACACAAAAGGCAAGAGTAGAAAGGACACAGAAAAACCGGCCAAGTGCGAGTCGGACTCGCGCCCTAAGGGTTTCGTACCTATCTACCATATAATATACTAAAAGCTTTTGCTCTCTGATTTTAAAAATTCCTCTTTGATTTTAAAAACTCCGCGACCATCCAACTTGACCCCTCTTTTATAGAAAAGTTCTTGAAACGGTAGCTCACCTTAATTGGTTACTATTAGTTTTGAGAAAAATTTAAATATTTAATGATTTTAGACTTTTCCCTTTATTTGTACTGTAAGACCTAGCTTCTTGCCAAATTTCATTATTTTAGGTTACCGGGAAGTACCCTGTAGGTTTTGCTTTTTTGCATAAATGTATGGAGATGAGGACATAAAAAGCCATATCTTTTGATTGCGTCGTTGTAAAAAATAGAAATTTTCGGATCTTGTGTGGTTTATGGACCTTATTATTCGTTATCAAGTTCAACCTAATACCTCTCCTCGTTCGTTAGAAAAAGGGTCTTGACAGACAGACAGACGGACAACAAAGTGATCCTATGAGGGTTCCGTTTCTTTATTTTGAGGTACGTTGTTGAAGAAAGTTGTTCAGTTTTATGGGCAGAATTACATCCTTCAGTATTGATATAGCCTTTCTCTCACACCTGTATATCTCAGCAACCACTCATGCTATCGAATTGAACTTTGGAAAAGGTTTAGATTATGATTGTCCTATGGGTACGGAACTCTAAAAAACCAAGTTCATTGAGGACTGGAGTACTTACTACACGTTAAAATTTTATTTTTGTTATATTAGTACATTATTGCTTAAGTTAGAAATGCAGGTAATGCAGCAGGTAGTAAGTAAACTCTGCACTGCTCATGTCAATCTCAGTGATCCCCAATTATAAAGTTGCCTCGAAGAGATTGCTCTAAGAAATAAGGCCGCCTTTGCGCGCAATAAGATATGATGTTCATACGTAATTGTTGTAAATTTGTGTGCAATAAAGAGTTTCTATCTATCTTAGCAATCTTCCAACATTATACGAGTATTCCTAACTGGAGCTCTAGAATCACCCTGCTAGCAACTTGACCTAATACTCCCTGTTCCATAGAGGACGTGAGAAATAGGTCCCAGAAGCCATAAGCTTCTTACATGATCTGCTAGTAGTTCATTAGGTAAAAGCATAGATAAGGGTTATTTTTGTATTCCAGCCCAAACTTTTGTACACTCAAGAGCAGCTCAACTGTAGTGCAAATCAAACAACATGGAGAACGTTTCAAAATAACGACGGTATAAATGTGTCAAGCGTGACATGCTCTTGACTGGACACACAAAGTAAATAGAGCGGGATAACTTCTTGAAATCGAAATATAATGATAATAAATGAAATGTTTTATTTTAGATGTCAAGATTTTGAATTCTACAAACAATTCTCAAAAATATTTTTCAGTATTTTTTCAATAGAAACAGCTTTACAACTATTAAGGCCAGTTTGTGCGGAGGGTCAAAATGATTTTTGTGAATTTCGTAAAGTCGTAAGGTAAAAGTCTCTTTTACTACTAGTTTACTAGTATTATATGATCTGTGCTTTCACTATAATAATAATAATAATAAAATTATTTATTCAGATGACCAGGATCCATTATAGAGAAAAAATTACAAATTCAATTAAATTAAATTACAATTATGTCTACAAAAAAAGAATTAAAATATAATACTATAATACTATAATCCATAAAAAGCATTTTTGTGGTTTCACAGGATCTATTTAGGGAACTACGTTACAAATAAATTCTTCTAGATCCATCAGTTTACATTATTATGAATTTGTATTCGTACTGTATTTCTTTGGAAACCGAAGGGAGTGTATGCAAAATAGTGCTGACAGTTACATTGGCATGCTTTGGCAGAGAGGAATGCTGCGTAGGGCTACTCCAAGCTACTCTCTTCCGGGCTTTGCGTGGGATTTTTTTTTGCAAGGGCAATGGTTCGCATATGGCAAAACTATTCCCGCTACCACCGTAATAACGCCCCAGGTTAAAAATAACCCTGTCTAATAGAAAAGCAACATACCGTATAATAGCAGCGTGAAAAGAGCACCTCGCACAATGGACTTAAAAACTTGGTCTTTCTTACAAGTTATCTTATTTTTAAACTTAGCTGCAGAATAGCGAGCTGCTAGTTAGCTTTAATTTTTTTAATTTTCGCACGGTCTTTAGTTAGAGAACTTTAATTAAGATTTTACAATTTTCTTCACATTTTAATTTGTACAATAATAATTAAATTATAAACTTTCGTTATTATACATACATAACATCACGCCTCTTTCCCGTTGGGGTAGGCAGAGACCACAGTCCTCCACCTGCTACGATCTTGATCTTGATCTTTCGTTATTATGTTTCAAGTAAAGTGTTGTATTTGGTTTTAATTTTACTACGCACGGCAGCAAGCACGTAATATTTTAAGTGTTTGTGTGTACGACTAAAAATTTTAAGCAAAATTTTTGAGTTGGTTTTGAAGATCATTGATTTTCGAAAAATTAAATTAAATCTTCTTAGCTGTGACAGTTTTCCTTTTAATTTCATCATATATACTATACCGTGACTTTTTTCACATTTCCAATAACAACCGTATACCTGGGGGGGGGGGGACACTCGACATTAACAAAAAATTGCGCTATCAAGCTAAATATTTCATAAACGGATCCCTAAATCGAAAAATGATCTTTGCAAACTCACATTATTTTTAAAAGACAAAAAAATCTCATCCTACTTTACTTGTAGGGGTGGTACCCTAAAAATATATTTTTCAAAAATTTTCTATAACGCTTTGTCGTCGTGGATGAAATGTACATTCATACAAATTTACAGTTTTTTAGTAATAAGGGTCTCTGAGCTAAGCCGCGGACAGACAGACAGACGGACATGATGAAACTATAAGGGTTCCTTGTTGACTACGGAACCTAAAGCAGCGCCTGTTGTGTCATTTTTCTTAATTTTTTTTTAATGTATTTTCTTGTGTACAATAAACTGTAAAATAAATAAATAGAATATATCCGACTTTGTCTGAGATAAGTATCATAGCTTAATATGTTCTAAATGGCCTCAACTATCACCCCTTTAAGGCTTTTCACACAGCTTCCAAACATCCTTAGTCTAGGCAACGAAGCGGATCGTTGTATGAAGACCCACGCATTAAATCCTCAGTCGATGAAACCTTGCTGGGGCACTACACTACGAGTAAATAAGACAAACCTTCTATAAAAAATATCCAAAAAATAATCGGTACTTTTAATTTAAAATATTTTTTTGGATATTTTGAATTCACATTGAATTCATGATTCTTTATCATCCTGTCAAATAAAATCTGCCTGAGAAATTTATGTTGGGGTCAACTGCTTCGTTGACTACACTGTATACCTGCATAACACAGGATTTTGTTATCAACTGTAGAGAAATATTCCGTGAGAGAAGTCTATTCATTACAGTACACAGAGCCGCACGTTGGTAGAAACACTTTTGGACCCTATGGCGTGGTAATAGAGTTGAAAAAGTGTCTACCGATGTGCGGTTGACCGTACATCCCCTAAGGACGCTAAATAATAGGGTAGAAGTTCAGACACATACAGCTTGTTTCTTTGTAACACAAAGACTACCTGTAGAGCCCCGGTGTATCCCGAAGGATACAGAAGAGGATCGAGTTCCCGCGCTTTATATTCTGCCTTATTGCGTCGAAGCTATGGTTTATTTTGGTTTGGTGTGTATAGGGAGTAATGACCTATTTAAATTACCTTTAGAATGACGCATAAACCATAGATTAAAGTTGGCGGCAATCGGACGGATGACGCGCCAAAGTTCAAAATTTTTGAAAATCTTGGTCACGTGGCAACATCCGACAGATTTGAGTCGGTCAATGGCGGCCGGGGTTCAAGGTCATATTATACGACTGTAAAAATTCGCAACCCTCTTTTTAATTGCATAGATTATTGCGAATTTTTTGTATGATAGGATAAATTTTTTGTATGATGGGATCAGTGAGGTATAAACGATATTTGTTAAATTAAAATTGGCACAGAATTGTATAGGTCCTATTATGTAAAAAGATATTCTATTGTATTGCAATAAAGAATGATTTAGATTGAAAAGAGATGCAACTAATCTGAATTGCTGTCATCCGCCCTCATGCACTAGATTGATTGAGAACATTTGACTTGGATGGAAGCAAAATAGTCAATCAATGGATACGGTATTAGCCAAAACTCTCTTTATACCGACATATATCTCAAAACAGGTTTACAAAAAACTCAATAAAAAAACGGCCAAGTGCGAGACGGACTTGCGCACCTAGGACATAATATTAATTGTATTCCTCCAAGATTGTATAAGTGGAAATTTCAGTAACTTCCTCTGCTTGATTTTTTGAGTCCGAATCACGCTTGACCAGTTTTTATTATTTTTTGTTATTGAATAGCATAATTATACACTATAAATATACAATTTTTCATGCTTATTAATCTTCCCGTTGTTACGATAGAGCTAAAACAAAAAGTCGAGCAAAAATCGCCTAAAAATACGTTTGTAGTACAGAAGCCTGCCTTATTTTTTTTTATTTATAGTATTTACTAGCTGGTGCCCGCGACTTCGTATGCGCAGAATCTGCGGTCTCACCCGCATTAAATGCGTTTGCCCGTGGGAATCAAGTGTTTTCCTGCGGTAAAAAGTAGCTTATATGTTATTTTAGGACCTAACCTATAAGTGTGCCAAGTTAAATCAAAATCCATTCAGTAGTTTTTACGTGAAAGAGTAACAAACATACATCCATCCATACTTACAAACTTGTCAGTTGATGCGCAGAATTCAAGTCATAAGAAAATAAGTCATTTTTGACTTCTGCGCATCAATGACATAGACAGAGTTATTTGGAACGATTTTTTTAATCAAGTGTTCTACAGATGTCTAACTTTTTGTAGTAAGACGGTATAAGTCTGGCCGCGTGACGACAATCAAGCCATGACATCACGAATGTGAAGGAGTTGTACCTTCCATCATCAGACCATCAACATGAGTTGATGAATACCAGACGCAAATACTTGTGTAACTTTAAAAAATATATGAAAAACGTGATATAAGCCTATAAAATTTGAGGGTTGCCCTCGATTTCCCTAGGATCCCATGATCAGATCCTGACTTGGTGACAATGGGACCACTTCTGGAGTATACCCTTTCGGATAAAAACGAATTTTGCAAATCGGTTCACAACTGACGGAGTAATTGGCGGACATATACCGGGTGTTAGTGTAAACACTGTGATCCTTGAAACTGTGCATTGAGACCATGAAACTGAACAACTTTCCCCAAGGAACATAAGTCGAAATACGAAAAAAAAATTTGCATGCATCAGCTGATTGCGCATTTTTATGGGAGATGAAATTTTTTTTTTCGTATTTTGACCTATGTTCCTTAGGGAAAGTTGTTCAGTTTCATGGTCTCAATGCACAGTTTCAAGGATCACAGTGTTTACACTAACACCCGGTATAAAAAAATAAAACATACAGTGGAACATAGAACCTTCTCCTTTTTTTAAGTCGGTTAAAAAGAATACTGTTATAGCGAAGTAGGCTTCATAGGTTAATGAGTTAGTTAGTGCCTTATAGCTAAAAAAATACTGGAAATAATAAAAAAACTAGAAATCAGGCGCTAGGACCTCCTAGTCCGGTCCGTTATAGTCTTATGTCGCCAAATTCACCAAATTTCACCAATTTTTTCCAGGTACTAGTTAGGTACATAGCTCTAAATTTTTCTATAGAATTTTTTTGAAATTCAAGAATTGGCTCCTTTAAAAAATTGAGAGCTATGTTCCTAACTAGTACAGTCCGCTCCCGATTTAACTCCCCCCCCTAGTGCGCACAGCCAAGGAGTGGAAATCCCTCCCTGTCAACCTGTTCCTTGAAAAATATAATCTGGATATGCCATAATCATGCCTAAAAAACATTTTTTTTTTCAATGGCAACTGTTAAAATATCCGCAGAATAACACAAGTGTATTCTGAGAATTTCCACAGGCTGGCTATTAAAAGTTTCTCTAAGCTATAGAATAGACGGACAACATAGGGTCCCGCCTGTTGGCATCCTTTTGTTCGGAACCCTAAAAATGGGTGATTCAAAAATAACCCTGACGCTATAAAGCCATTGTCAATGTGTTCTGTGTGTGACAATAAAGTGTTTATCTATCTATCTATCTATAAAGCACACCGAAAAAAAAATTGCTGTTTCAATCAAGATTTTGATAGTTTCAAACAAGCATTTTGACTCCATTTGAGCCTGCAAAGACCTTATTGGATTTCATTTTCGATTTATCTTGTTTGGCCGTCCTTTTTTCAGTGCACACTATAAAAGAACCCCAATATGTTTACCTGAAAATTGGAATGGTGCTTGGAGCTTTTTGCGGTATTTACTATGAAAACACTTTTAACTTTCCACTGAAAACATCAAGCACATGTATTTCGGCAAAACAATTAGAACTACCAAATTGAATCCTTCCCGTTGACAAATACACTCGCCGGCACGGAATTTGCACCACTCAAAATATCTATATTTTTATACTGCTATTAGCCCTACTACTACTAAAACTATGATTATTTTGAAAGGTAACCAAAACTTTAATTTGCAAGAAGGGAAAGAATTTTTATCACTATAAGTATAATTCAATAACCAACATCCTAGTAACCGGGCTTTGCCCTAAAAGAGGCTTTTATGCCGTCTCTTATATACTTAGTCAAGGTTTCAATTGTTTTTTAGAAAAGCCGTATTATTCCACGAAAGTGTTTAAAATCTGACGTCTTGTATTTGGGAAACCTGCTGTGATTATGGAATCAAATGGCTGTCAATGAAGAGATCGTTAAACCAATAAAACGTTTAAACAGGTTTCAGTTATGAGCTTTATTTGCTAGAAAACATAATAATTTGCGGTTGAAAAATTTTGGAGTGGTTAAATTCCTTACCGGCGAGTGTATTTGACATCTATGGGTTGACATGGACTATGTACATGAAAGCCCATGAACAAAAATCAAATACCTACCTAAAATAAAACGAGGAGTAAAGACGGTTTGGCAAAAATCGAAAGAACATGATTGGCAAGAAATATTAATACTGAAATGATACTACTAACTTGCCTTTTTCTGAAACACATTCTATAAATTTGAAAAAAATAAATATCGGCGAGAAACTTTGAGATTAGCGAATTAGTAAAGAGATGTAAACGACACTTGATTTCAATAAAAATAGAATGCTTTCAAACTTTTTTATCTTATAGTATTTCATTTTTTATTTTATTTTATTTGGACAACCAGTAGTAGTTACAATCAAGCTTAACAAAATTTACAGAGATTACTAAAAAAAGTCGCTATTGCACTACCTGTAGGTACCACAGTATGCACAAAAGGGGTTAACAACATAGTTCTAGATTTGTAATGTTTAAAGAAGTAGTTAGCCCTATTTAAATTTAGTTAAAAAGAGTACAATCCTGTACTTGTTGTGGACATCCACAACGATTGTTAAAGTTACATACATACATAACATCACACCTCTTTCCCGTCGGGGTAGGCAGAGACCACAGTCCTCCACCTGCTACGATCTTGACATACTTCCCTTGCTTCCTGAACTTTCATCAATCCTTTCATACATGCTCGTCGGTTTAGGGTACTTTTAACCTGGCCTTTATTCAGAACGTCCTGAATTTGTAGTGTAGTTGTAGTTGCCCACAACAAAGACAAGAACAGAATCAAGAAGTATTGTATAAGGCTCTATGCATCATTCGAAAGGAAGTACAATTCTCAACTTAGGAGTATTGACGCCCTTGGCTGCGTCTCGGGGCTCAAACAAGAACCTTGCTAAAAATCGGTCACATGTTCTTCTCGATAAGCATCATAATTAATGTTTGCGGTGTTCATTTCTGTTTTATCGACTAGTACAGTCAAGAGCATGTCAAGCTTGACACATTGGACTTTGTACCGTTTTTATTTAAATAGCTGTAGAGGCTAAAATCGCGCTGCGAGTGTCAAGCTTGACCTGTTGTTGACTGTACCCTGTCAACAGAACATTATGTTGTAAACAGTCTGTAAATAAGCTAAGATCTTTTATAAAACGCCACTTTTAGCTGAGAAAGATAAATCAAATCGTATGCGCATACATTGCATTTTACTGAATGGTTTAGCCACGCGGCGCAGTGTCAAAGATCAAAAATAGCGTGCGCAAACTCATGCTATTTTTGTTATAATTGTTCCACCAATACCTGGGTTATTGAGTATTGTGGTGTTATAAAAGCAGAGTTTGAATAGTTTCTTTGTTAATTTAGGTGCAAATAAGCACACCCAGTGATTCTACTCATAAAAAGAAGCAACAGTCCCAAAGAAAAAAGTTTTTTATGCTTCACCTAATCGGAAAAAAACTCCTTTAAAGTTGTCTTTTTTAGGTTTCAGAAACCAAAATGATAAAAACGGAACCCCCATATGGTGTGACTTCGTCTATCTGTCTGTCTGTCTGTCACACCTATACAAAGTTGTTTTTTTGGACCTGATATGTGTATGCCCACCTTATTAAAGAGGTCAAAAGCAACAACTTTTGTTTTACGACTTTGCTAACAACACACGAAAAATTTTCGACTCCCCATACTTAAGTGGTCATGTGACCGACCCATTTTGTATGGGAAGTTAAAAATTTTTCGTGCGTTGTTAGAAAAGTCGTAGGACAAAAGTTGTTGCTTTTGATCTCTGTAATAAGGTGGTACGAAAAAAATAAAACTATATCTCTAAGTAGCACAGTTTTTTTTAAATCTGCAAAAAACCTTTTCAAGCAAATTTAGTTTTGTGATCCTAAAAATTGACACTATTGCTTCTAAAAATACTATAGGTTAGGTCTTTACCTATGAAATTGCCGAAATTTTCTTATAGATTAATGAGATCATAATTCCTATAATTCTAATGCTATTTTTTTCATTTGATTTATATTTGAAAGTTGACTTCAAGGTTATCAATTTACGCATAAAATAAAGTTTTTATTTTTAGTTTGATATATAAAATTAAAGGTTTGAAAATTGTTCGTCTTAAATGTCGTCCGATTTCATCATTAGATTTGTTATATTTTTTTACAGATAATATTTTGCGAGAATTAAATTTAAGCTTCTGTTAGCTTAATGTCTTCCCAATAATGTTTAAAAAAAAATTAAAAAATTGGATTTATAATTCCTAAGAAAAAAGCAAAAATGTTAGTACTGAAAATTTAGTTTACCTAAAATTCGCCATACAAAACGGCAATTTCATAGGTAAAGACCTAATATATCGGAACCCTCGGCACGCTAGTCCGACTCGCACTTGACCGGTTTTTTGTACTAGCCTCTAGATAAAACCACCTTGGAGAGGGACAATTTCTGTAACTTTTGGTGAAACACTCAACCAAAGGTGAAACACCAAACCAACTATGCGTCACGAGAAAGAATCTGTAGACGGCTAGTTCAAAATAAAACCTCAAATTGATCTACGTATTAAACAAACACCTTCTATTAACATTGAAGTTTGACTGTTTGCTGTCCACTTGAGTGCTCCAAAATGTTCTGAACTAGGTGACCAAATATTAGTTTAGATGACTACCTACTGGCCGTCGTAAGTGCCATTGGCCAAATTTAATTTAACCCTTTTTGAAGAGAATTCAAATGTAATTGTCAAAACTATACCGTTTTCTTGTCATATCAATGTCAAAACTGGAGCCGTAGACAAGAGTCTTCCTAATCAACTTTCTAATTGTAAACGCTAGTAGAATAGAATGAAAACGTATGGGATTGACATTTACAATTAAGTACATGACATTTTATTACCTTTAAGTCAGTTACATTTTCATTCTATTCTACTATTGCTTTCAACGATAGAGTCCTGGATATAAATTGTATTTGAATATCGTTACGAAAATGAATTTAAGATGGGTCATAATTGACATTGGTTCTTACGTAAAAAAATAACATCGTGTTGCACGAAGGTCTCACTTTTAAAATATTAAATATATAATCTTGCTCCCGCGACTCCCCAAGAAAGCAAATTTTTTTCTCGTTATTTTTTTCAAGTCCATAGTATTGTAAAGTGGTCACGTGATCGACTCGTTACGTATGGTATCGAGTTAATTTTTTCTTAGTAAAAGTATTTTTTCTTGAGGAAAATTGTTTGTTTTCATGAGTAGAATTACTAGGCTTGAAGAGCAAAACAAATAAAATTCACATTATACGAGTACGAGAGATAGGCTAGGTTGCTAGTAGTTAGCTCTAGTCTTTCACGATGGAACTTAAAAGAAGGCTCAAGATCATTCAGAGTGTTGTTAAAATACAAATGCTCAAAACTTCTCAGCGGGATCGAGCTAGAAATGCGAAGATAGAACTTGAACTAGAGGAGATTTAAACTTTAACCAAAGAAACAGAGTTAACTGTATGGAAACAACCAAATCTAAGAGGATATAATTACACCAAACGTAAATGGCAGTGGATAGAGCACATTGCTCCAGAAACCGATGATGACGCACGACTGATGAAAGTTCTAGAATAGATGTTTACCAGCTTTTGTGTGACCAAAGACTTCTGTGAATTTTTTTTGGTGCAGAGCAGGTGCAAAGATCCCAAGGTTTATGAAAAAATCTAAGAATTGGTAAGTAATTAAACTTAAACCATTTATTCTTGAGCTCGCAATCTTGTTACAAAATGAAAAAGAAACTACCAATCGACACCATCATAGCATCCCATGAAACGTCCACTACAGGACAGGGAACTCCCTCAAAAATTCCATATGGCGCCAGCAAAGAATTGTACCAACCCATCCCTACCCGTGGGTGTCATAAGAGGCCACTAAGGGTTAATAAACCTGAGGATGGGCAGCAGCATCCTTCTGTGTATCGTTACATTCTGCGGTCACCAACAACCGCGGTCCATAGTGCCAGCCGTAGCGCTAACAAGAATGGTGACTACGGTACTTCCCATCCGTATTATCACCAGTCGAAACACTATGAGCAAAAAGGAAAACCTTTATTTTTAAAAATAAATTCTGGAAAGCATACGATCCGAAAATTACTTTTCACCCCAGAAATCTTAAGTTCAATCTTGTTTCGCTGACCTATTCTTGCGGACACCGACCACCGACCGGTGGTCCGCGGACCACCGACTGGGAACTCCTGATTAAATTAGAATCTTCTAAAATATAGAATGATGAGACCATAAGACGGGCACTTGGTAGGCCCCCATTAGGTGGACCTAACGTCAATTGTTAAGGACTTGATGTGTTTCGTTACATTGATTAATCAATTGAGGTACTTTAAAATATTATTTTACTAGCTGGTGCCCGTGACTTCGTCTGCGCAGGTTTATAAATTGTAGTCTTATGTTATGTGTTATGTATTATTCTGATGTAAAAAAAAATATTAAAATTTTCATTAAAATCCATTTAGTAGTTTTTACGTGTAGGAGTAACAAACATCCCTACTTACAAACTTTCGCGTTTATAATATTAGTAGGATTATTTCTAGCAGTGTGGCAATATAGCCTAGAAAAAAATTATGTTGAATGTGGGTAGGTCTATCTGTACTGGTCGCAGATTTTTTTTTAAAGATGACCTTGATGTTAGCCTTAGGCCGATATTTCACTGGCACACCATGGCGATGGCGGCGCAACAAGTCGCGCCACCGTGGTGTCCGTAACTAGACACCAGTAAAGACACCAGAGTCGCCACACCCTGCGGCCACAGTATTAAGGGCTGTATTTCACTGGGAGTGGTTGCGCAACCAAACGAACACCAGGTGAGTAACTCTCTATAGAGCTGTATACATTTTGTTGGTAGCGGCGACTGGTTGCGCCGCCATGGTGTCCCAGTGAAATATCGGCCTTATTGACTACTAGCTGTTGCCTGCGGCTTCGCTCGCGTGGATTTCGTATTTAGGTTGTTACCGGTTTTCCGAAGCAATGAGATATTTTAGTCCAGGGAAATTATTATTTATCCCATCATTTCGGGGTAATTTTAAACTAAGGAAATACAGGACTAACCCTGCGCAAATCAATGAGTATAATTCAAGATCCAGCTGAATTTTAAATAATATACAGACGTTACTCATAAATTACTCAGAACAGAGGAACTTAGCAGCAGTATCCTAACAAATGTAAAGAGAGAGATGAGAGACACCTTTAAGTAATATTTCAAAACAGAGCCAATTCGCAGAAGTAATTAAGAAAAACTAAAACCCTCTCCATCTCCCCCCTTCCTCTCCCCCTCCCCTTCCCTCTGTCTCCCCCCCTCCTTCCTCTCCCCCTTCCCCTCCCTCTCTCCCTCCCTCTCCCCCTTCCCTTCCTTCTCCCTCTCCCTCTACTTTACCTGTACCTCTACCTCTCTACGTCTCTACCTCTCTACGTCTCTACCTCTCTACGTCTCTACATCTCTACCTCTCTACGTCTCTACCTCTCTACATCTCTACCTCTCTACCTCTCTAACTCTCTACCTCTCTCTATCCCTGCCCCTATCCCTACCCCTAACGCAAATTTAACCGCTATCCCTAACATAGAAACGACACCCATATTTATTTTTAGACATTTCAAACCTATCGCACCCCAACCCCATCCCTAGGGGATTATGGTATTTCACGTCCACCACGTTGGATTTCAAAGTAGTTGTGGCTTTCGTAATCAGCGACCCGGTAAACCATACAAACGACACCCATATTGATTTTTAGACATTTCAAACCTAACGCACCCCAACCCCATCCCCAGGGGATGATGGTATTTCACGTCCACCACGATGGATTTCAAAGTTGTTGTAGCTTTCGTAATCAACGATCCGATAAACCATACAAACTACACCCATATTTATTTTTAGACAACCTATCGCACCCCAACTCCATCCCCAGGGGGATGATGGTATTTCATGTCCACCACGCTGGATTTCAAAATTGTTGTAGTTTTCGTAATCAGCGACCCGATAAACCATACAAATGACACCCATATTCACATTTCAAACCTATCGCACCCCAACCCCATTCCAAGGGAATGATGGTATTCAACGTTCACCACGTTGGATTTCAAAATTGTTGTAGTTTTCGTAATCAGCGAACCGATAAACCATACAAACGATACCCATATTGGTTTTTAGACTTTTTCACCCAATTTCCCTTTTTTTAGGGGTTGAATTTGGGGTGGAATTTCAATAACAGTGATGAACAATGCATAGAATTACATCATTAATGCCTGAATAATAAATTGTGTGGATTTTACTTTAAAAATAAAAAAAATTCAACTTCATCCCCCTTTTCACCCTTAAGGGTGTCGAATTTTTAAAAACCCTGAGACACGTAAATATTAATTTTTAGTCGTCAGCCTAAATACAAAGTTTGAAGATCCTAACTTCAAAACTGACGGACTTTCATACAAACTTTCATCCCCTATTTTACCCCATTAGGGGTGGAATTTTGTAAAACCCTTTCTTAGTGCACCCCTAGGCCTCATAAGGAACCTACATGCCAAATTTGGAATCTCTAGACCTAGCGGTTTGGGCTGTGCGTTGATATGTCAGTCAGTCAGTCAGTCAGTCACCTTCTTCTTTTATATATATAGATCACAGCTTCACCGGGCGGGTGGAGAGCGGAAGGCTCTACCCAGAAAGTACACGGCAGGCTACAAGTCTAAGAGCGCCTCGCGGGGCTCGGACCTCGGCTTAGGTTGCTGCCGGGGATCGGGGACTGGTCGCTGAGGGAATCTTAAGGGGCTGATAAGACCTAAATACGCTTCACTTGAGCAGGTTTTTAACGAAAAATGATGACTATATGGCCATAAAAAAAATTATATGATAATTAAGCATCTTTCCAAGAATATGGCCGACTCTGAAACACGATTAAATATATTTTGTATGCCATTAAAAAAATCCAAAGTTACCTCTGCTTTATGCTTTTAAACCGTTTTTCTTAAGTACTCATTTACATATGAAACCAAACGTTATACACATTATTTAATATATTATGCATAAAAATATAGCTGTTTCATAATTAATATTATGGGTATTAGGTAGTTATAAATTAATATTTTTAGAAAAATGCAAAAATGAGCGAAAAACGTAAAACAGCGCGAATCCGTTCTAACACCCGCATTCTGTCCTTTGTTAGAAAAATAGGTAATTTCGCTCTTATCAGCCCCTTAAATGACGTCTTTGTGCAAAGTTGACGTCTTTCGCTGATCATCATCATGTTGTCCCAAATCTTTTAACTAAGTCTTTTTAGTCTACAAATTATTTTTTCTTTTTCTAGAGCAAAAGAAGGATATTATAAGCTTAAGGATAAAACACCCGTTTAAGACCTTTTAAGGGCTTATAGAGCTTTATGGCTACAAGTTTTACTGCCAATAAAAATATTTATTTTGTGACGTCACTTGCTTGACCCATTTGTTCATAGAACCCTTTTCTGTAAAAGGTATATAATAGGTCTTTACCTATGAAATTGCCGTTTTGTATGGCGAATTTTAGATAAACTCAATTTTCATTTCTAACATTTTTGCATTTTTCTTAGGAAATATAAATCCAATTTTTTAATTTTTTTAAGCATTATTAGGAAGACATTAAGCTAACAGAAGCTTAAATTTAATTTTCGAAAAATATTATCTGTAAAAAAATATAACAAATCTAATGATAAAATCGGACGACATTTAAGACGAACAATTTTCGAACCTTTAATTTTATATATCAAACTAAAAATAAAAACTTTATTTTATGCGTTAATTGATAACCTTGAAGTCGACTTTCAAATATAAGACAAATGAAAAAAATAGCATTAGAATTATAGGATTTATGATGTCATTAATCTGCAAGAAAATTTCGGCAATTTCAAGACTTATTAGATGGCCGTAAAACTGGGGGTATTTAAAAAAAAATCTGTTTACAGATTATCTGGAACTGAGCCATGAAGAAATACGGTACACTTCAATAACCGAGAATCTAGATCTTTTAAAAAAAAATCTAGAATTTTCTTTTACAGTAATTCTTTGTTTGTTAAATGATTTTGTTTTGAAAAATCATGACATATAAAATAGAAATCCAGATGTACATATTCTTCTTAGATTCTTTGCCTGTATAAAGCACTTCAGTTTGTACAGTAACTGTGTAACTGTGCATTTTTGTGGGACTTTGTGTAGTTTTTAAGTTAAAACTGTATCAATAAATAAAATAATAATAATAATTCGCCAAATTCATAAAAATTAAATTCTTTCACAAAAATATTAACACAATTATCTGAAAGTAAAATTTTGTGTTCAAAACCTCTTTTTTTGTTTATATAGTTTACTAGGTTCTAACTAAAATTAATCGATGGTAGATTTTAGTTTCGACCGATATGGTCTAAAACTTTTTAACCCCTGACTTTTAGTGTAGGCAACGAAGCAGTTGACCCCAACATAAATTTCTCAGGCAGATTTTATTTGTCAGGATAATAAACAATCATGAATTAAATGTAAATTCAAAATATTAAAAAAAAATTAACAAATTTTGTTTTATACATTTTTTGTAATTTTTGTATGGAAAAATTAAAAGGCCCGATTTTTATTATGTCTCATTTAGTGTAATTTACCTCAGCAAAGTTTCATCGACTGAGGATTTAACGTGGGGGTCTTCATACAACGACCCGCTTCGTTGCCTAGACTATATTTCTGTTTTAATGAAATAAATAATTCTGAGTTATTTTACCAATATACAGAATTTTAAACTTGATTGGACATCCTTGCTTCGTTCGGAATAGATACCGAACTAATTTATTTTACTATGGGATGACATCTGCCAGCATGACACATCTTACCTGTGAAATGTCCAAATAACCCTAGCAAATTAAAAGAACGACGCCTTCATTGCATTTACAAAGATAATTAGATAATGTAATTTGTTGTGACTTTACATTACACGCCCCTAACTTGTGATGAATTATTTCCTGATTCCTTCTATAACCCTTATATGAGGTCAATTTTCAGTGAAATCTTAATTCACTGAAACTTGTTATGTTCGTTGACTGATCATGCCCTTTCAGTTTTCGGAACGCTTATTATTCTTCTACTCATGAAAAAAAGCAACTTTACCGAAGAAAAAAACTTTAAACTCGAAAAAAAAATTTTTACCTTCCCATACAAAATGAGTCGATCACGTGACCACTTTACTATGGGAAGACAAAAAAAATTTGAAAAAAAAAGTTTTTCTTCGGGAAAGTTGCTTGTTTTCATGAGTAGAACCACTGGGCTTCGGGTTTAAAATGAGTGAAAATTCACGCTGTATATCTTCTTATACCGGGTGTTAGGGTAAAAAATGTAATCCTTAAAACTGTGCATTCAAACCATGAAACTGAACAACTTTGTAAAACAGGTCGAAATACAATAAAAAGATTACTTTTCATACAAACTGCATCAATCCATGGCGCATTTTGTATGGGAGATGAAAAAAATTCGTATTTTGACCTATGTTCCTAAGGGATAGTTGTTCAGTTTCATGGTCTGAATGTACTATTTCAAGGATCAAAGTTTACCTCAACACCCGGTATACTATAGTTATACTGGGCACTGGGTGCCCCAGAATTAAACCGACAGACTTAGGTAGTCCTTATATCGAATTTTTGACATCATGAAGTCCTTATATCTGAAGTCCTTATATCGAATTTTTGACATCATGTAAATGTTATTGAATAAAAAAAAAACGGTCAAGTGCGAGTCGGACTCGCGCGCCGAGGGTTCCGATATATCTATAGTATTTTTGAAAGCAATAGTCCATTTTTAGATCGCAAAACTAAATTTGTTAGTAACGGGTTTTTGCAAATTTTTAAAAACTGTGCAACTTAGAAATATTGTTTTATTTTTGCTGTAATATTTACATAAACTTCTATTGACTGTAATTAATTCAGATTTTTCCTTTCACAAACTTCGGAGATAAGGGGGGAGGAAATGTACTTTTTTTAGGGTTCCGATACCAAAATGGTAAAAAAAAGGAACCCTTATGGTGCCGCTCTGTCTGTCTGTCTGTCTGTCTGTCCGTCTGTCTGTCACACCTCTATATCTCAGCAACCACTTACGCTATCGAGCTGAAATTTGGAATAGTTTTAGAATATAGTTGCCCAACTTAATTGCACATGAAAATTTTTTGAAAAAAGTATGATTATTAATGTAAAGGGGGCCAAAATAGGGGGGGCCAAATTTCAAATTGTCGCTACTAGGTCGAGTGGGGTATCATATGAAAGGGCTTTACTTGTACATTTTAAAATATATTTTTGTATTTTTTTAAGTTTCTTAGTTTTCAAGTTATGATGAAAAATGTCAAAAAAAATACCATTCCCCCCCCCTTATCTCCGAAGTTTGAGTAAGGGAAAATCTGAATTAATTACAGTTGACAGAGGTTTATGTAAACTTTACAGCAAAAATAAAACGATCTTTCTAAGTTGCACAGTTTTTCAGAAATCTGCAAAAAACCTTTACAAACAAATTTAGTTTTGCGGTCCTGAAAATGGACTTTATTGCTTCCAAAAATACTATAGGTATATCGGAACCCTCGGCGCGCGAGTCCGACTCGCACTTGACCGGGTTTTTTTACATTTGTCATCACAACTTGAAAACTAAGAGTTGTATAAAATACAAAAATATATTTTAGAATGTACAAGTAAAGCCCTTTCATATGATACCCCACTTGAACTAGTAACGACAATTTGTAATTTTGCCCCCCCTATTTTGGCCCCCTTTACAGTAATAATCATATATTTTTTTTAATTCTTTCATGGGAAATTAAGTTGGGCAACCAAATTCTACAACTATTCCAAATTTCAAGTCGATACCATTAGTGGTTGCTGAGATATAGAGGTGTGACAGACGGACAGACAGACGGACAGACAGACAGACAGACAGACGGACAGACAGACAGACGGACAGACAGACGGACAGACAGACGGACAGACAGACAGACAAAGTCACACCATGAGGAACGGAAGTATCGGAACCCTAAAAACGCACCTTTAGAAGTAACAAAGTACCTTATTAAAACAACCTTGCATCATAAAATACAGGTGGCGATAAGAAAGAATAAAGAAACTTCACTGCAATACTCGTATGAGATAAGAAGCGTACATTTCTAATGTCATCACGTGTTTGACTTACTTTTTTTACTTTCGAGCGGAGCGAGAAAGGTATTGTATTCGTGAAAGAAAAAGTTTTTCTAATTTTCTCAAAAATACATAAAAAACAAACAAACAAACTTATACATCATAAAAAACAAGTCTCCCAAAAATGTCCGTCCGTCGGTCGGTCGGTCGGTCGATCCGTCGGTCGGTCGGTCGGTCCGTCGGTCGGTCGGTCGGTCCGTCGGTCGGTCTGTCCGTCACGCTCCGATTGACACCATATTTTGAATTTAGGAGTTTTATGCAACTATGTGCAAATCCATCGAAGGGTTCTGAGTGGTTTCCTTCTGGCTCTTATTTTGAGGGTAGCTGTCATACAACGATAATGAAAAATTGATATTTTCTCAAAAATGACTCATAGAATCTTGATAAAACTTTGCATGACCAAGCATCTCCATATAAGATATCATGCACCAGTATCAATAAAATTGATCTGTGTAATTTCATATAAGGGGTGTTCCTGTACCACCAAAACGTAAATATGTGATTTACCCAAAATTGGTTCCATTGAGTTTATTAAAATTCTCTATAATATTAATCCTGGATTGGTTGTCTACCTGACTGGATATTATTTATGATTTTTTTCAATCAAATTTAATACACAGGGTGTACCAAAAACTGAAAGGGCTTGCTCAGTAGACCAAACTGAACAATTATCCATAAGGAACATGTGTAGGGAAATTAAAAAAATGTGCATGCAAGTATCCTACGGTAGTATCCATTGATCTGTGAAAATTCATATAAAGGGTGTTCCAGTACTACCAAAAGTTAAACATGTGATTTACTCGAAATCGTTTGAAGTTTGTTTCTTTTTGAATTCTGAATTGATCTGTATATTTCATTCGAACATTTTTTTTGGAAAAACGTAAATAAAAGTTTGTATTTCCATACTGTGTATGGCATTACAAATTTAAGTTTGCGGTTGATATTTTTTCTTGAGTATTGCTAGAAAGTAAGTGCAGTGCTGCTGTACCATTTATTTTTCATCAGAAAGTGAGCGAACAACCTGATATATGAGTGCTCATCTCTTCTTATAGCACTTCTGACTTTTACAGATAGAGTCCTTAAAAATAAAGATCCTTTAAATCTATCGCTGAGTTATATTCTTTTTTGTCAACAAAAAAACGTGATGCAGTTTCTATGGGATAACAAACTGTTTTCGGTCTTACGTACTTATTTAGTTTTAGGTTCTGATTCCAGACCTTACGTAGTTGTTTAGGTTAGGTTACGTACCACAAAATTTCGATTTGCACTTAAGTCTCTTTAGGATAGTTGATCAATTTTGTGTTCCGAGAAAACATACCTAAATATGCGTCTTAAAGATGGTGGACAGGCCAAACCAAACCAAAATTTCCACTATAATATTTTTTAGCAGTACGGTCCCCACACTTGGCAGACATTATCAGTAGTACAAAGGGACATTAACCGGCCTTTCCATAAAAACTGTCAAGCTTGCAATTTTGTATGGAAAGGCCGATTTTGTTTTCCTGAAAATTTTATTAACTTAAAGTTGTTTAGCAAAAACCCTTCCATATTGTTTCAGCAAAAGCTAAAATTTCGGAGGGATTTCCCTGTCTTGTAGTGGACGTTTCATGGGATAGCATGATGATGAAAGTTGTTCAGTTTAGTTGAATGATCATGCCCTTTTAGTTTTCGGAAACCTGTCCCTTACACCTTGTAGATAGTCCAGGTTTCCTTAATTGCAACTGTACGTAAGTAAGTATACTATGTGTTCGGTGACCAACTGCACAAACTTAAACGGTAGATTCTAACCATGCAACTGAACAACTTTTCCCGAGGAACATAGGTCGAAATACGAAAGTAATAATTCGGCTTCCCATACAAATGCACCATTTGATAGCACATTTTGAATGGCAGGTCGAAATTTTGTTTTGTATTTCGACCCATGTTCTTTGGGAAAAGTTGTTTAGATTCGTGGATAGAATCTACCATTTAAGTTTGTGCAGTCGGTCAGAGGACACATACTGTAAATTCCTTGGTTGCAACGTACGGCTCTTTCAGATAATTTGGAAAATTTCAACATACAGAAAAACTTACATTGAAAGGTATGTTTTTCAGCAGAATACTCGATAAATTGCAATAACTTCTCAGGCTTCATATTTATAAGCGCCATCTATAGTTTTATACTTTTTCGAGTTACGATCTCCATGTTATGTGGACGCTTAAAATTTTACCAAACTTTAAGTGCAGACGAAGTATTTAATACACGGTTTCAAGTGCTAATAAAAACCAAAAAATATATTTTCCAAACCATGTACCTATTGGGTAATTTTACCATTTTCTGACTGTGCGGATGGCATAAAAATAAGCTGGATTAAAAACAAGTATTTTATTTATACTTAAATACGGTAAATTGTCTGTCATAAAATTTTATCGTTTAATGTTGAAATATTAGGCGTTATTACACACACGATCATGACGCGAAATTTGCCCAAAGCGGTTTTTTAATTTAATTTAGAGTAAGTAATGAAGTTAAGTCGGGAAGTAAGTCCCGTGTGGTGCCGGCAAAGAATAGTACCAACCCATACATACCCGTGGGTGTCGTAAGAGGCGACTAAGGGTTAACTGGAGGATGGGCAGCAGCATCCTCCATTGTATCTTACATCTTACTTACTGCGGTCACCTACCTACAACCGCGGTCCATGGTGCCAGCCGTAACGCTAACAAGCGAGGTGACTATGATACTTCCCCTCCACATTTGTCCAGCAAAAGCTGGAATTCTGGAGGGAGTTCCCTGTCCTGTAGTGGACGTTTCATGGGATGTTATGATGATGATGAATTAAGTTTTATTTTCTTGCACATTTATGTAGGTAATGTTGATATCACTTGCTGATAAGTCGATTTTACTGCATTTAGAATTATTTTCTATTATGAGACTGTAATAAAATTTGTGGAAATGAAATAAAAATCAACACCTCCTCACAATATTAAAAACTTGATTGAATGGATAATTTGTACGGAGAGGCTGTTTTTTTATTATTTCTTACACCCTGCATAAACACGTTTTTTCTATACTAGGTTATTTTTTGGACCTGATTTGCGTATGCCCACGTTATTACAGAGGTCAAAAGCAACAACTTTTGTTCTACGTCCCATTTTGTATGGAAAGTTAAAAATTTTTCGTGCGTCGATAGAAAAGTCGTAGAACAAAAGTTGTTGCTTTGACCTCTGTAATAATGTGGGCATACGCAAATCAGGTCCAAAAAAATAACCTTGTATATAATATTATCTGTAGTGTGTATCATCTGTGTGGTTTCGGCAAAGAATAGTATCAACCCATCTCTACGTGGGTGTCGTAAGAGGCAACTAAGGGCTTATGAACCGGAGGATGGGCAGGAGTATCCTTCCGTGTATCGTGTCATCTTACATTACTTCAATGACCAAAAACAGCGGTCGTCAGCCGCAACTCTTACAAGCGTGGTATCTATGGTATAATTCCCCTCCAAAGTACCACGCGTTTTTGCTAGAACTCTGAAGGAAGCTTCCTGTTCTGCAGTGAACGTTTTATTGCATGTGATGGTGATATCTGTCTGACTACTTTTACTATTTGTAAACCAAATTTTTGACATTGGAAGTGTCTTCGTTCGCTCCAGTATGTAGGCTCCGATTTCACGAAAAAGTGCGATCCCTTTATATCTCGGAGAGTTGTGAAGATATGATATTCAAAAAAGGCTCAAAAGACGCGTATTTATGAGAGCTGTAAGGTGTAAAAAGAATAATTCAAGAAAAACAAAAATATAAAAGTTATGGCCGAAATAGTGAAAAAAAAAAATTTTTTTTTTCTGATATTTTAATTTTGACGCACAATATTTTGGCAACGAAGAATGATATAAAAATATGATGAAATTTCCTCTGGACAATTTAGTCAGCTAAAATTTGAGCTTAAAACAAAGACGATCGGGTTAAGGGTAGCCTAACCTTTTTGAAAAATTCAAAAAGTCAGAACGATATTTTTTCGAATTCCGTAGAACTTTTTTTTTATTTCCAATGTGCTCGATAGCCGTGTGAGGCACGAAATCTGTAAATGTTTGCCTTCTTTTTAAACATAATATAAAGCAACCATCCGATGCGGAAAATTCCGAATTACATGTAATATAGCCTATTTATCTCGTAGGAAGAATTATTATATAACATATGACATCTTAATGGCAGCGATATTTTATTTTGATTATCTGCGACTATTCAGCAGTTTGCATGATTTGATTGTATTGAAAGATAAATATATGGTAAGGAACGGAACTGAACGGAAAGGAAAACAAATAAAATGTTTTTTGGAAACAGAAGAGGAAGAATAGAATAGGGAAGGAGATAATCGATTGAAATCGATTTTAATGGGATATTGCAAAAACACCTTTCAACAGTGCCTAAACTGCAATCCTATCAACTATGGATAAGGAGTAACGGTGATAATTACATGGTACAGAGGCGTCGTCATGCTTGAATTTGTATTGGTTTTGCACCCGAAAACCAGTGATTCTACTCATGATAACAAGAAACTTTACCGAAGAAAAAAAATTTTACTCGTAATATTTTTTTCTTCTCTTCATAATAGTGGTCACGTGATCGACTCATTTTGTATAGGGAGACGAAAAATCTGTTTTCGTGTAAAAAAAAATTCTTCGGGAAAGTTGCTTGTTTTCATGAGCAGAATCACTGTATAAAGCTTTACTGGACATGAATTTGAAATTCTGAAAATAATATTCCACAAGTAACATTTTATTATTGTTTTACTGTCTTAAAAAATATGGCAAATATGTCTTTGCCGACCCACATTTTGATAAATTGATCAAAAAAATAAAATAAAAATCCTAATACGAAAATAAAACACGTACAAATTTTTCGATGCATGTGTCTATATTTTTTTCATAATAAAACGTTTCGATCTCTTTTTAGTTTAGTTTCATAAATAATCACTGAGTTATAAATAATACAACATTTAATTATTATTATTTTTAAAGAAGCTTTATTATGACACTCAAAAAGTTAAATTATTCTCCAAAGACATTTCTTCCTCTGCGTAACAGCCCACAATTTTCTCAACTAAAATTAACAAAGCATTTATAAAGTTTCCGTTCAATAGTTTCCGGCCAACATTTAATCCGTTCTTTCCTGTGTTATATTTATTCACTCGCGAACAATCGCAAAGTTTAAAATTAGATATTAATAACCGATTTTCGACCACCGTTAATATCGTCTTTCTTAAAAGCACTATTAGTATTATCTACTTATGACATTATAATTGATAGGTACTTACAGTATGTTAAGCAGACGCCAAAGCAGAAAAAAATTTGTTTGTGCACAATGTAAGAACTATTCAAACTAATTTACTACTTGGGAATTATGTGAAAAAATCTATTTGATTTTTTTACACAAGATCTATTTTACACTATTTTAATGTCACAATATTTGAATACTTATTTGTAGATGGCCTTAAATATGTACACTTTTGTTATAAAAAGAAAAAGTAAGCTGTAACTTTCAAATAAAGAACACAAAATTCGACACCACAGTCTAACTTTAAATATTTTTAATTTTTAGGAAAACATTTGAATTGACATTCCTTTTTTAAACGGATTAAAATCTCTTTAGTCTGAAACTTTTTCGTACGCGACGCGCGCCAACGCTCAAGGCTGGTTCAGCCGCCGGCATTCGATGTTCGACTGAATGGACGGATAGAATCGCTGAAAACTTGGTACAACATAATGCGTACTTTGCGCACTGCAATGGGCATTCATTTCCTTGGTTAAGGTAATTATTTATTCTTTTTCTTAGTTTTGTTATTAATGTGAAGTTTTTAATGTTATTTAAATCCAGATGTTTTGTCATTATAAGAAGAAAACTTTATGGTTCTCCTTTACATACATGATTCAAATTTTAAATTCCAAAATACCTCGGCATTATAAAAGTAATGAGAATTAATTAGCAAAAAATACTAATACTGGAAATTGTACAATAATAATACATTTTTCAACGTAGTTTTTAAGAATAGTTACTCACCGAATCCTAAAGTTTTTCTAACGATCCCACTGAAAACAAAAGCTTTCTGTTGGTCCTGCAAAAAGTTCTCCTCGGCACTAATGTAAGTAGGCATTTCGTTTTTGTGTACGTATCTGTTGATATTGCTACTTACGAGTATGTGTCATTTCAATTTGGAGGACAAATAAAATGAAAGTATATAGGGTGACTTTTAATTAGTTCTTGGTAGAAAAAGGTATGCATGTACACATGATACTGAATAACTTTCCCCAAGGAACATAGGTTGAAATATGAAAATCAAGTTATGACCTGCCATATAAACTGCATCAGCTGATAGCGCATTTTGTATGGGAGGTAAAATATTGTTTTTCGTATTTCGACCTATGTTCCTTGGGAAAAGTTGTTCAGTATCATGAGAACATGCATATCTATTGCTATCAAGAACTAATTTAAAGTCACCCTATATAGTTGCAATTTTGTAAAATGTAGTAGCATTGTGTGTGATTTGTCTATAAATAAACACCCCCTGAGGGTGATGTAACCCTCAGCGGAAATAAAAGTATTACGGGTCTCTGAGCTAAGCCGCGGATAGACAGACAGACAGACAGATAGATCGACATGACGAAACTATAAGGGTTCCTTGTTGACTGCGGAACCCTAAACACGGGTCAAAGGCGAGTCGGACTCACGCAGCGAGGGTTTCTATATACTTATTATAGTATTTTTAGAAGTAATGGAGTCCGTTATTAAAATAGAAGAAGAAGAAGACGAGATAGAAAGGGTCAGCAATACTTTTAAAGGATTTAAAGTATGTAGCTTCATCTTTAAAAAACCGGTCAAGTTCGATTCCGACTCGCGCGCCGAGGGTTCCGATATACCTATAATATTTTTAGAAACAAGAAAGTCCATTTTAGGACGGCAAAACTAAATTTGACTGTAAAGCTTTTTGCAGATTTCTAAAAAAACTGTGCTACTTAAAAATATTGTGTTATATTTACTGTAATACTTACATAAACGTCTATCGACGATAATTAATTCAGATTTTACCTTTAGCAAACTTTTGAGATAAGGAGGGGAATGGTGTTTTATCAGACATTTTTCATTATAACTGGAAAAGAGTTTAAAAAAAGTAAAAAAGTCTATTTTGGAATTCATAAGTGAAGTTCTTTTATATGATTTCGACTCGACCTAGTCACGGCAATTCAAAATTTGGACCGTCCCATTTAGGCGCCCTTTACATTAATTATAATATTTTTATCACTTTTTTCGCTTAAGAACACAAGAACAAAGTGACTTCCCCTTAGTAGAGACAATAAGTAAAGTGTTAATATTCTTAATTTAACTCTATCATAGCAATTTAAGTTAAATTTAAATTACTCATTAGCCAAACTTATAAGGCTAGATTGTAATATGAATGAAGGTACCTAATTATATTAGGTGCGTCATTTAGGAAAAAAAAAACCTTTTTTGCTTGTAATAAAATTGGGCAAACTGTTCCAAATTCCAAGTCGATAGCATGACTGGTTGCTGAAACAGGTGTGACATACAGACAGCCAGACGAAGTTAGGGTTAAGGGTCCACGCATGGGTTCCGTTTTTACCATTTTGGTTCGGAACCCTAAAAATACTTTTCTTCCCTCCTTTTCCAAAAGACTAAAACCCATCAAGTATGAAAAATTTGTGAAGAACGTGTAACAAAAACAAGTAGAAACCCTAATAGATGTCAAACTGAACAACTTTTCGCAAGGATCGAAATACGTAAAAAATAAAAACAACTGCCTACAGAAACTGCATCAGGTGATAATTCATTTTGGTATGGGACTTTTGGTTTTGGGAGTAGAGGGGAGTAGATCTCGAGGTAGAGCACCACACCGCTGGTCAGACCAGATCAAAGCCGTACTCAACATGCCTATTACCACCGCTCTCCGACGGGCGGAAGACAGAAACTCATGGCGAACACTAATCAAGACCACCACCGTTGCCTACCAACAACAACAGGAATCGACCTAGTTAGACACGACCTTCAGAGATGAAGAGTGCGATGACGAAGAGAGATGGGACTTCAATATTTTTCTCTGTGTCGTATATTTTTCAAAGGAAATTTTGTTCAGATTCATACCCTTACGCTTTGTTACTTTTTCGGTTACACCTTGTATTAAGGTTATCCTCTGACTATCCTACAGCCGGACAAAGCCTATCTGAATTCCCCCTACAACTTCCAATCCTCTCCTTCCTTCGGCCAGTTACTTTAGTAGACCTAATTACATTTCCTTACAAATGAGGAACAGAATGCTAAGTAGGTACGAACTTAAAATCTAATAACGCCTACGCACTTTGTCTTAAAAGGAAAGAAGAGAATGACGTAACTTAAATAACTTAATTAATGTATAATCACACCGCTAGTTGTACAAAGCTTTTTAGGGTTCCGTAAAAATGGAACCCTTATGGTGCGGTTTCGTCTGTCTGTCTGTCACACCTGTATATCTCAGCAACCACTCAAGCTATCGAGTTGAAATTTGGAACAGTTTTAAAATATGATTGCGCAACTTAATTGCAAATGTAAGTATTAAAAAATATAAATATTATTATAACAAAGGGGGCCCAAATAAGGGGGGCGAAATTTTAAATTGTCGTTACTAGGTTGAGTGAGGTATATGAAAGAACTATACTTGTCCATACCATAATAGATTTTTTAATATTTTTACGACTCTTAGTTTTCAAGTTATGATATAAAAAAAATATCAGTTCCCGCCCTTATCTCCGAAGTTTGCGAAACGAAAAATCTGAATTAATTTTAGTCGATACAAGTAAATGTATATATTACAGCAAAATAAAAATATATTTCTAAGTTGCACAATTTTTGGAAATTTTCAAAAACCTTTACATACAAAATTGCTACTTAATTGGACTTTATTGCTTCTAAAAATACTATAGGTATATCGGAACCCTCGGCGCGCGAGTCGGAATCGAACTTGACGACTGGTTTTTTAAAGATGAAGCTACTTTAAATGCTTTAAATCTATTGCTGACCCTTTCGTCCTCGTCTTCTTCTTCTTTGTCTATCGTGTCGATGGCAATACTCATACAGTATTCGACAACGCAACCAAGGGGGTGAAATAAGGAATGGAAGTTGTTCGAATTTTTTTTCTTAGCTTCAACTTCATCCCTTATTTCACTCCCTTGGGGGATGAGTTTTGGAAAATCCTTTCTTGGGTGGTGTTTGTGGCATGCAATAAATTAGCATATATACTAAATTTCACACGTATAGCTAAAGCGGTTACGGATAGACGTCAGTCAGTCAGTCTTTCAGTCAGTTCGTCAGTCAGTCAGGACATATTTTTGTATTGACAGTTTAGTGAACTATACTCATCCCAAGTTTGAGACTCCAATTACTAACCGTTCTGACGATAGAGCAAAAACAAAAAAAAATACGTTTCTTGTATGGCGACCCCCCTTATTTTTTTTATTTATATTATAAGGTGATATATTTGTTTCAAAAATACATATTCTGTGAAATTTTCAACCAGCTACCTATGTCGGTTCAACAGATACAATTTTCAACCTAGTAAAAAACTACACATTTTCGACATTATGATTATGCCCCACTGTGTATCTCAGTCGCGTCCTGCTGGGGAGCACCACTTCTATATAGGGTGACTTTTAATTAGTTCTTGATAGAAAACGGTATGAATGTACTCATGATACTGAACAACTTTCCCCAAGGAACATGGGTCGATATACGAAAATCAAGTTTTGACCTCCCATAGAAACTGCATCAGCTGATAGCGCATTTTGTATGGGAGGTCAAATTTGGTTTCTCGTATTTCGACCTATGTTCCTTGGGAAAAGTTGTTCAGTATCATTCATATGTTTTGCTATCAAGAACTAATTAAAAGTCACCCTATATAATATGTTACCTATGGGTATGTACTTGACTCCTGCCAAGTTTCATCCCAGCAGGTTTAGGCGCAAGGTTCGCCTTGTTAGATCTTCTACTAATCATCAAAATCTTGTCGTGTGGGTTGTAAAGTCGATGACCGACCTCACCAACCGTAGGTGTCAGAGTTGTTCAGCCGCCTAAGGCCTCCGACATGGCTCAGTTACGACTATTCATCTGCAGGTAGTAATCGGGACCAACGTTTTAAAAAAAAAAAATTAGTATAAGTCTTGGGAGCCAATTTTTTAAAGTCACCGTGTGATTTCCGAGATTTTTTTCATTAGAAAAAGCCACGATAAACTCATAAAACTCAAATTGTTATGTTGGTAATTTTAAAACTGAACATTATGACTGGCCCTTTGGTGTGTTAGGTAGTGAGCCTGCCTTCCAAGCCGTGGGTCGCGGGTTCGATCCCCGCCCAGGGCAAACATTTGTGTGATGAACACGAGTGTTTGCTCTGTGTCTGGGTGTTATTTATCTATTTATGTATGTATATCAGTCTCTGGTACCCATAGTACAGGCTTTGCCTAGTTTGGGATCATGGTGACTTTGTGTGATTTGTCCCAAAAATATTTATTTATTTTTATTTATTAATAACAAATATTGATCCTTACTTTTGAAGAGTTTAACAGGGCCTGTTTTAATTTTTAAAATCTTGAAAATCACCCGGTGACTTTCAAAAATTGGCTCCATGGTTATTTTTAGGCCCCTGGCTAAAATTTCGTAAGGCACATGGGTCGAAAAACGAGAAAATATTTTCGGTCCTCCCATACTTATCTTGTGCTAGCAATACTGGGTTAAGTATGGGATGACCAAAATTGAATTGAAAGTTTTATAATTTTTCTACACCTTTGAAAACCAAAGATATCTCAAATAGGTAATTAATATCTCATTTTGCTCCCTTGGTGGATGATTATGGAAAGTGCTGAGACATCTATTTATTTTTTTCATACCATTAGCAAAAGTCAAAAATGTTAAAGCTTTCTGTCATGGTGTTTGTGGTATGCAATAAATTAGCATAACAGTCAGTAAGTTAATCAGTCAGTCGTCGGGACATATTGGAATTTTAGTGACCACGCACATTAAAGCTGTGGCTATACTCCAAGTTTGACGCTCGAAATGATAACCGTTCTGAAGAAAGAGCAAAATCAAATAATTACGTCTCTTGTATGGCGACCCTTCTTTTTTTAGTTTTTATTATAAGGTGATATATTTGTCTTAAAACACAAATCCTGTAAAATTTTCAGCCAGCTACTTCGGTTCAAAAGATACAACTTTCAACCTGACATGACATACTTTTGTCATTTTGTCCCATTCTGGGTCTCCGTTACATTTTCCTGGACTGAACCACTCCATAATGTTGCCTATAATAAGTGTTCACTTGAATCGTGCTAATTTTCATCCTAGCACTAGCAAGTTTTGCGCAGCGCACGCCATACAAGCTCGGCCTTAGAGAAGAGGCGTTTGGGAGGCGGCTGCGTGACAATCAATCAAGCCATGACGTCACGAATGGGGGCGGGGTTAATGTAATTTCCCAAAGAGATTTTAACCTCGTTGCGCTCGGTAATTTCCTCAATAAACTTTTGAAGTCTAGCAATGTGTCCCATCCCACTGACTCGATCTTTCACAAATCTTCCCCCGCATCACGCTTTGTTTCGTACAGTCAATGACAGGACAAGCTTGATACTCGCAGTGCGATTCTAGCCCGTACGTCTTTTGAGAACGGTACGAAGACCAATGGGTCAAGCTTGATGTGCTGACTGTACTATTTGCCTGAGGCACCTTCTGTAATGTATGATGAGGTGACGCCAGTTTTATACTCCTCTCCCCGCTACCCCGCCCGACCCCGCTGACGTCTGACTACCTTGTCTTTTTTTTCTGTATAGATAGGGTCATGGACGAACGGCCTATGACTTTTGCATTATTTTGTAGTCGAAAATTTACTACTTTTTAATTAAAAAAATATATTATTGTTTCAGACATTATAACCTCATGCTTTTCATGTGTTTTGTCGCGTGGAAATTGCTTTATTGCCCATAAAAAGTATACCAAGATAATAAGCTTTGCCCAACTTTGCATATTCATATAACTTTTGTCTGACAAAGTCAATAAAAGTTCCTTTTATTTGCTAAACTTTATACAGGGTGTTAATTTGATTGCGTGCCATAGCTCTTGGGCGGAATCAGTATCAGCAACTGAACAAATTCTCCCAAGGAACATAGATCGAAAAACGATAATCAATTTTTGACCTCCCATAGAAACTGCATCAGCTGATAGCGCATTTTAGGAAGGTCAATTTTGGTTTTTCGTATTTCGACCTATGTTCCTTGGGAAAAGTTGTTCAGTTACTGATACTGATCCCGCCCTTGAGCTATGGTATGCAATCAAATTAACACCCTGTATACTCTCTACCACACCCACGAAAACCGGGTCTGGATCAGTGCGACGCGAACGCGGAGCGGACGTTCGATGTGGATGTCCGGGACGAACCGTCAAATGTATGAAGATTAAACATAGTGCAACAGAAAGGGTATATGAAACCCTGAAGGATGATGTGAATCTATCATGGCTCTGAGGAACATAGGTCGAAATAAGAAAAAACCGTCCAAGTGCGAGTCGGACTCGCGCCCTAAGGGTTCTGTACCTATCTACCATATGATATACTAAAAGCTTTTGCTCTTTGATTTTCGAAACTCCGCGACCATCCAACTTGACCCCGGAAGTAGCGAGGGAAGGAGGCAGAGACGTAGTGTGGCCGCGTTACTCGTCATGCCGCACGTATTGCTCCTCGTCATGCCCATCGATCCCTTGATGATTGTCGGTTTTTTGGGCGCGAGTCAAAGGACCGGCAATATGAGCGCGAGTAGCCAGCCACATACTGGTGCGTCTCTCGCGAGGACGATTTACAAAAATTAATAATTTATACTTATTGCGATAAATAAATGTCATACACCAACTCTTTTAGCAGGGCGTGTATTTCTATTTAAGAAATTCATATAATTAGCTTTACTAAAAAGAAATAGCGCGCATCCTGCCACAGTTTAGACGTCCATTGTGTAGCAATGGCAAGTGACCTAGTGCGCAGTGTCGCGATTAATCGCGCGAGTAGAGCAGTGTGTGGCTAGAAAGGGAATAATCGCCGCAGCGCGAGGAGCATAGTCTGGCGGCCCTACTTGATTGTCGGTTTTTTGGGCGCGAGTCAAAGGACCGGCAATATGAGCGCGAGTAGCCAGCCACATACTCGCGCGTCTCTCGCGAGGACGATTTACAATAATTAGCTTTACTAAAAATACATAGCGCGCATCCTGCCACAGTTTCGACGACCATCGTGTAGCAATGGCAAGTGACGTAGTGCGGAGCGTCGCGGTTAATCGCGCGGGTAGAGCAGTATGTGGCTGGAGAGAGCAACATCGCGGCAGCGCGAGGGGCAGAGCGAGGAGCAGCGCGATGGGCATAGTGTGGCGGCCCTATAACATTTCGATTAAACGTTACGACTTTAGTTGAGTTCTGTCATTTTAGTTCTGTCCACGCATTAATCGATTTTTATTTTTATTAAAACAGTGACCTACACGGGTCATGTACAAAATTCATTGAAAATGTGGAATAAGTCAACATTTTTCTGCCAGTAAACAGTCCGCATTGTTCCTAGGTCACTTCACTATCGTGTGTTTATCTTGCGGCTCGCGTGGACAGAGTTTTGTTGTTTTTGTATGCAGGATGCAAGCAAGCAGTGCCCTTAGAAATTTCAAGCAACACAGCATTCTTTTATTCGCGAGTCAAATGGACGATATTCAGCTCTCTAAATTAAATGAACTTTCTTTACGGCGTTGTATTAAAAAAAATCACAATATAAAATACCGATGCCATCTTGTTATCCAAAAAGTTCATGCTTAAGTACTTATAAAAGATTTACCATCACCAGAGGGTAACCTCTTAACTTTTCCGGTTTAATGGCCGTGGCTATTTTAATCGAATGGTTTGAGAGAGGCTTAATTTGACTTTCCAAACTTTAAGATTTTGTTAAGGGGTTGGATGAACTTTGTGTTTTCTACTCGACTTGAAGTAGTTCTTCTGTACGGACCAATGATACGGCACAAAATTGTAGGTACGGTCAACCGCAAGTCAGTGGAAACATTTGCAACTCTATTACGATGTTATAAGGTTCAAAGTGTTTCTACTGTTATGCTGGTGTAAATAAGAATGGTTTGTTCAATTTTGAATTAAGACTCAAGCCCGTGTTTATTGGTCTTCTGTTTTTGCTATCGGCAAAATATCTACCTATCTATATTGATTGTGACTCTCTAAACTGTTAGGCAATTTTGACTCAAAAATCGCTCTTGCTCTTTCCTTCCCACTCCCCCGCCTCCCCGCGCATACCTAAGGCATGGAACAGCGGTTACGGTCAGACTTATATATGACTCATTATAAACTAAAAAGGTTTTAGTTATTACATATAACAAAAATACCATGACAAAAGAATGAAGTAGTACTGATTAGAAGGTAAAAAGAAATACAAATATGGTTTCGTCATGTAAAGAGAACGAATGAAAAGAGACTGAAGGAAGAGGCGAGGATGAATGGGAACCTTAATTCGATACAGTGCACTACACTACTATTAGTTATCTTTTACATTTTCCTGTAAGCACAAGTTGTCTGGAAGAGATCGTTTTAAGCGATAAGACTGCCTTTGTCCACTTTAGTTCTAAGGCTGCTAAACCTCCCCTATGTCAAAATCCGGTGCTCACGGTTATTTCCGTATATTCAGAATTGAGCAAAACTCTGTGAAGTGCAAGCTAAGACTGTCTTTGCTAAGCCTAAAAGTCTCCTGTATAATTGTTTGTTTTTAGTATGATAGTAAAAAATATCTATCTTAAGAGGATATGTGAAAAGATAGTTATTTGACCGTAGGCGCAGTCTTTTCGCTTGAAAGAAAGGGATAAAGTGCCATCCATAGTGCATCCGCAACGCATTAGATTGCGACAGATATCTGTGCGTGTACCAAAACTAAATGACGTAAGCGCCCGATATAAAATATGGACTTTTTGTAAAAACTAAGTACCTAATAAAATTAAATTTTAGGTTGGGCATACCGAAAGGTATTCGTAGTTGCTATCAAGCAACTACGAATACCTTTCGGTATACTTATTTCACTACTTAAAGCACCTCAGATTCCACAAATAGAGGAATTAATGAAAATTGAAGAGACAACTTTGGACTTTTATTCTGTCAAGTCGATTTTCACGTATCATGTTTTAGTCTTGGTGATATTATCACTTGAATGGTCAAGAAACACATACCTGAAAATCACGGCAAGATACTGAGTAAATAAAAAACATTTGTCTTCAAAATACCCAAAAAAGTTACATATATCGTCTTAATGAGTTTCATGAATTGCCATTGGTTTCACTCGGTACGCATGAGTGCAACACACAGAAGTGCGGTTACAGGAACAATGATCAAACCATTGAAGCAAATATTGGTCCATTTTGGTTGAACTGACACTAACTGATTGACTGACTGACGTACATCCTATACCGATGCTTTTACATTCTAGACAAAGACGGTCTTCTGGGTTTACGTAAGAGAACACGTTCGATTTGCATAGCGGCGAGCATTTTTTCAATTCACAAACACCACTCAATGTTCAGAGTAGGGCCAACAGAGTGTAATCGTGGCCTAGCTTAAAAGTACAAGAGTTCTTTAAAAGTACTATAGCGATTTCAGCCCAACTTTGTGGTTCCCATAAGTGATACGAGTACATAAGCAGAAATCACGTAATGTAATAGCTGCACTTTTATTTTTAGTATATGACACTAATAGTTAAATAGATTGATGCAATAAATTAATAAATAATGCACATCAGGCACATGGATCCCTATTCTAAACGTGAAATTATATTTGAAAAACGCGCACTAAAGTAATATTCAGGGTAATAAACAGTTTAGTAAAACAATTTTTCGAATAACTATGAAATTAAAAAGATATAAGCCATCGAAGATTTGTTTCTGTCTCTTTCTAGCAAAACGAAATTTAACAAGGAGTTTATATGGCCGTAGTGACATGTGACGTCACTGTCCATGTCGGATCTCTGTGTCTAATCGGCTCGAAATTTAAATGCTTATATCGGCCTTATTTCTTAGCCGATTTAAATTTTAATTTAATTTTTTGTCATCTCTACTACGGTATTTTCATATTTTGTTAATAAATATAACTAAAAATAAATGGTACAGCAGCACTGCACTTACTTTCTTTCTCGCAATACTCAAGGAAAAACTATCAACCGCAAACTTAAATTTGTAATGCCATATACATAGTATGGAAATACAAACTTTTATTTACGTTTTTCCAAAAAAAAATATCGAATGAAATATACAGATCAATTCAGAATTCAAACTGTCAAACATTCAAACAAACAAACATCAAACGATTTCGAGTAAATCACATGTTTAACTTTTGGTACTACTGGAACACCCTTTATATGAATTTTCAAAGATCAATAGATACTACCGTAGGATACTTGCATGGAGATTTTTTTAATTTCCCAACACATGTTCCTTATGGATTATTGTTCAGTTTAGTCTACTGAGCAAGCCCTTTCAGTTTTTGGCACACCCTGTGTGCTAAATTTTATTCAAAAAATCATAAAGAATATCCAGTCAGGTAGACAACCAATCCAGGAGTAATATTATAGAAAATTTTAATAAACTCAATGGAACCAATTTTGGGTAAATCACATATTTACGATTTGGTAGTACAGGAACACTCCTTATATGAAATTACACAGATCATTTGATACTGGCGCAAGATACGAGTATCTTACATGGAGATGATTGGTCATGCAAAGTTTCATCAAGATTCTATGAGCCGTTTTTGAGAAAATTACAATTTATCATTTTCGTTGTATGACAGCTACCCTCAAAATGGGAGCCAGCCAGAAACCACTTAAAACCCTTCGATGGATTTGCATAAAACTCCTAAATTCCAAATATGGTGTCAATCGGACCATTCGTTTAGCCGCTAGGCCAAAGCGTGACGGACAGACCGACCGACGGACCGACCGACCCACGGACCGACCGACCGACGGACGGACATTTTTGGGAGACTTTTTTTTTATGATGTGTGATATAGAACACATTTTTGAGAAAATTAGAAAAACTTTTTTTTTCACGAATACAATACCTTTCTCGCTCCGCTCAAAAGTAAAAATATGCGTATTCCCTTATGTTTAATTCAAGAAACATTTATTTTCTTATTGCAGCAAAGAGCAAATCACAAAAAAATTGAGGTTGAGTTTCTACAGTGTAATTTTTTAATCACCCCGGATATGTGGTGATAAAAGGTTGACGGTGGTTCTGTCCATGAAACTGAACAACCTTTCCCAAGAGATATCGGGATTATGGGTCGAAATACGAAAATAAAATTTCGACCTACCATACAAAATGTGCTGCCAGCTGATGCAGTATGTATGGGAAGCAAAAAAAAATCATATTCGAACTATGTTTCTTGGGCAAAATTGTTCAGTTTCATGTACAGACCCACCTCTTAAAATATCCGGGGTGTTAAAAAAATATACATGTTATAATACTAGTGTGAATCTGCCCATGAAACTGAACAACTTTTCACAAGGAACATAGGTCATAGAACAAAATCAATTTTTAACCTCCCATAGAAACTGCATCAGCTGATAGCGCATTTTGTATGGGAGGTCAAATTTGGTTTTCCGTATTTCAAACTATAGTAACACATCAGGCTACGAATATCTGACAAAAAAAATTCTATAAAACATGCTCCAAATCTCTTTATCAGAAAAATTGACGTAGAGTTTCTATAATCTCACATGCTCCGAATCTCTCTATCTGACTGAGAAGTGAACTTAGAGTTTTTATCATACGTCATGCTCCAAACCTCTACAATGTGAATTTATTGGTTTTGCAAGAACAAGAAAAAAAATTGTCGGTTTCCCATACAATATGCATGGATCACGTGACCCCATTAGTATGAAGGCGCAAAAATTTATTTCGAATATTACGTTCTCTTTGGGAAAATTACTTGTTAAGTGTCCATAAAGTTAACGTTGAGTGTCCATCTATAACACAAGCTCTGAATTAATATATTTGACTGAAAAGTTAACGTAAAGTTTCTATAACACACGCTCCGAATAAATCTAGCTGCATCGAACTAAAGAAATAATTTCAGCTCTATGTTAACAACAAAATTGCGGACATATTGACAAACTACTCAAGAAGCTATTTGAGCGGCATACCTAAACTAGTCCAAAAGCGTCAACTTTATGACATATTTATGTGACTATTAATACCACTCACGCGTTTCAATTTCCAATACCAGTCGGAATATATTTATCACTACTTGGAGCTGGAAAACGTAAAAGGAACAACTAAAATAGCGAAGCCCTTCGTTACTCCTGATGGAATAAGCAAGATGACATAGTAAGCACGTATATTTCTTCGACACACTCGCCTCAGTTAGTAAAATACTGCATAGAAATGCCCTTGATAATTTTTACAGTAAATATCAGTGGTATCATCATTCCTAAAGTAGGGTCAACGTAAGAAGTCGGTTTTGACGCCATTGCTCTTTGATGTCACTGTTTAAAAACCCGTATTGTAATTACAATACGGTTGACAGTTGACGCTTTTTCGATCAGGCTACAGATCTGACGCGAGATCTGATGCGACATCTGACGCGAGTTTAACATTTTTTACCTATCTAAAAAAGTGCCAAGCGCCGCTAAAGAAGTTTTCACTTCAAAAACGGCCTAGCCTCATATTTTGATAAAGGTGTAGATTATGTGAAGATAGGGCTTGAAGAGTTAAGGCATAAAGAGTTAGAAGGAGTTGGCTCTACATAAAATCTGATAACTTTTTGAAAATGCGAGCTATATGGTCTCGTGTTAGCAACATTTTACATGAAAATGTTTTTGATGGGATTTATATTTTCAAAAGTTGTAGAACAAAAGTTTTTCACCCATGTGGGTGTAACTACCCCCCGAGAGGTTTTACGTATTTAGAATTCACACGTTGTATAACATGAGGGCAAACTGGTGTCAGGTAAAAATAAAACCTCATTCAATTTTATGACAGGACCATATAATAATTTACTTATTTAAACAACAGAATAATCATAATAACATGTTGCCTTGGAGGAGCTACGCATGTTGCCAATGTCCCCACACTAGGTAAACCTGTGCTGTGGGCGATCCTATCCCTATCCAATTGAGCGTCCAAGAACGATTGAAAATTTAAAAGTGGTTGCATGGGTATAGTACCTATGTAGGAAGGAACAGTACCCAGATGGTAAAGCCGAAATCTCACCTGGTCAGCCACCAATGGCCACGTGATGACCGCTCCAGATTATTCGTCCAGCTGCCGGTTTGGGTTGGTAAAAATGATGATTCCACTATAGCACAGTGTTGATATAGGTCCCAGAAAGTTCTTATAATCACATCCGATAGAAAGCCCGGAGAAAACGTTGGGAAAAGTACTCCCAAAATGCGCACGATGTGCATCGGCCAGCGGTCACTCAACAACTCCTTCTCTCGAAAGCCGCGGGGTGCGGTGCGGCGCGGTGGAGGGCTCGCGATACATTAGCAAATGCACAGACGAGACTTCGGCATTTGGATCTCGGTACCTTAATTTCCTTCATACTCCCCGCCGCTGCGAAATCATGAGATTTCCAGAAAAGAAACAAAGACATAAAAGAGTGACCAATTTCCAAGAGAGTAGACAGTTTAAAGTTTAAGTTGAGAGAGTTTTATACTACACTAATTCCTAACCTAAATCTAAAGTGAAAGTGAAGCTAAAGAAAACCTAAATATCACTAACAGGTAACAAGCAAAGTTTCACGACCGGGCGTTTGAAATCTTTCACTGTTGAACCCGTTTCACCAGACTTCATACGCACGGTTGCAACTCTAACTACGCCGTCGTGGCCTGGGTGAACATCGATAACGCGCGCGATTGGCCATTGAAGCGCCCTGACATTGTCTTCTTTGACCAGAACCATGTCGCCAATAGTGATGGGTCGCAAGGTTTTGGTCCACTTTGTCCTTTGCGTTAGCGAGTTAAGGTAACTTCGATGCCACCGTTTCCAAAAGTCTGCATGTAATCGTTGCAGCAGATGCCAACGATCTAAAAGATTGACCTTAGCAGTGGGGTCATGATCGTCGGGAACAGCCGTGAGAGGTGAAAGCGTCAAAAAATGACCCGGAGTAAGGACTGAAAGATCATAGGGGTCATTACTCATCGGATAGAGAGGACGGGAATTCAAAACTGCTTCAACTTGAATTATCAAAGTTAGAAATTCCTCGTTAGTCAAAAGGTGACTTCCCACAACACGGGTCAGTAGAGTTTTTACAGAGCGCACGCCACTCTCCCAGACCCCACCGAAATGTGGGGAGGAGGGGGGAATCGTTTTGAATTCAATTCTTTCCTCTTCCGCAGCCGATTGCATAAGATCTGCAAGGCGGCGTTTGGCACCGGTAAAGTTTGTGCCACAATCAGACAACAACAGAGCACACCTTCCCCGACGACCTATAAATCGACGGAGAGCGGCCAGAAAGCAATCAGTTGAAAGATCCCACGTCAGCTCTAAATGAAGTGCTTTAGTGCTGAGACACACGAAAAGGCAAAGGTACACCTTTTCTGGCCTGACGCCGCGGCGTCTACGACCAAGGATAACGTTGAAAGGTCCAGCGAAGTCACAGCCTACCCGTTGGAAGGCTTTGATAGCAGTGACACGCACGCTGGGAAGGTCACCCATAAGAGGTTGGGAAGGGACAGGTTTTGCCCGAAAGCACCGGACGCAACGAGACAGTCGTTTCTTAATAACCCGACGAGCTGAAATTACCCAGTAGTTCTGGTATAAAAGGAATTGGACCGCTTGTGGGCCAGCATGAAGAGACATTTCATGCACATCACCAATTACTAAATTTGTGAGTGGATGGTTTGAAGGTAAGATAGCTGGATGCTTAGCATCATAGTCCAATTCTGAATGCCGAAGACGGCCACCTACACGAAGGATGTTATCACTTGATATGAATGGTGTCAGTTTCCGAAATGATTTTGGTAAAAGTTGTCCATTTTTGAGAGCCTGAAATATAGACTGGAAAGAAGTCTTCTGGCAATAACGAACCAAAGAGTGTGAAGCCCTTTGGTATTCATCCTCACATATAGATCCATTATATGTTCTCTGCCTTCGCAAGAGATTAAGGAACCTGAGCACATACGCAGTCACTCGCAGAGTTTTCCTCCATGAGGAAAATCGGAGTAAAAGCTTGTGTAAAGGATCAGCCTCCTCGACTGCCTCATCGACAGTCACGACGAGAGCTGACCTTTTCTCTTCATTTTGTAACGCATCTGTTACATTGGATGACAGGGGAAGAGTCTGTGATGGCCACTGCTGAGGGGGGAGCAACAGAAAATCAGGTCCTGTCCACCAAAGACGGTGAACAATCAGTTCTCTCGGAAATAATCCCCTTGTTGCAGGGTCCGCAGGGTTATCATAGGTGCTGACATAGTTCCATCGGGCATTCGGCAATTTACGCTGGATCTTAGCTACTCGGTTGCCCACGAACATCTTCCATTTTGAAGGATGTGAAGAGATCCAGGCAAGAGTTATGGTCGAGTCTGACCACGCGTAAATTGCTTCAATTGAAAGCAGGGTTGTTATGCTTGGTAACACAGCTTCAAAAAGGTTAGCTAACAAAAGTGCTGCACATAGTTCAAGACGCGGCAGGGTAATGCGCTTTGTTGGTGACACTCGGGTTTTTGAACACAATAAATGGCACAAGATAGATCCGCAAGATAGTTCTACTCTAAGGTAAATAGCAGCTGCGTAGCCAATGAGTGAAGCGTCGCAGAACCCGTGCAGTTGATAGGCAACTGCGTCTGGGTGGACAACTTGACGTGGTATTCGCAGTGCTGATAGATCGGGTAGCTCCGTAGAAATCTGCTGCCATTGTTCTACGATTCCCTCGGGTGGTTGTTGGTCCCAGTCCAGACCAAGCAACCAAAGGCGCTGTATGAAATACTTCGCTAAAAAGACCACTGGGGAAAGTAGCCCCAAAGGGTCAAACACGCGTGACAGCTCCGATAATACTGTTCGCTTTGTGCATGTGTCATTAGACGGATTGACCTTGTAAGTTATGCAATCTGAGGAAGAGTCCCAGTTCATGCCCAGTATCTTTACTACTGGTGAATCTGCATCAAAAGTAGACGGTTGAGTTAAACAATGCTCTGCTGGGAAGTGAGCCAATAGTTCTGGCCTATTACTTGCCCATTTGCGAAGCTCAAAGCCGCCTTGAGATAGGAGCGCAATGAGTTGCTGCTGCAACTCCATCGCCTCATCGACACTGGAAGCTCCAGTGGGAATGTCATCTACGTACCTATCTTCTTTGAGTGCTTCAGCAGCACGGGGGAAAGCATGCCCGTCAGCTGAAGCCAACTCATCGATGGTTCTCAAAGCTAAATATGGAGAGGACGAAACACCATACGTAACGGTGTTAAGCCGATATTCTTTAAGGGGCTCGTCTTCATTGAATCGCCACACAATCCTCTGATAGTCACGATGTTTTTCTGCTAGCAACACGTTTCTGTACATTTGACGGATGTCGGCGGTAAACACTACAGTATGCAACCGAAACCTCAATAAGATGCCAAGCAGGTCCTTTTGTAGTTTAGGTCCTTTATATTGCGTGTCGTTGAGAGACGTTCCTTCTCCGTCGCGAGCCGACGCGTCAAAAACGACGCGACATTTCTTCGAGTCTCCGACAGAGGTGATCACCGGATGATGAGGTATATAGTACGCAGAGGGCGTGTTGTCATTTGATGGTAATTCCGTCATGTGTTTACTGTCAATATAGTCTTTCATGAATTCGTTGTACATTGCTCGTAAAGAAGAGTCACCATCAAGTCGTTTTTCAAGGTTCATGAATCTTCGCACAGCGATAGCCCGCATGTTCCGAAAGGAAGGTTCACTTTCTTTAAATGGAAGTTCCACAATAAACTTGCCATTTTCGTCACGTTTGTGGGTTGAAATAAAAAGTTGCTCGCAAGCTGCATCGTCGGGACACATTTCATCACAGCTGGTTGGTAGATCCTCGATCTCCCATAACCTTTGTAGATCATCATTCAATTCATGCGCTGATGCAAAGAGAGTGCAGACAGTCGATAGATTGGAATGTAAAGAGGAAAGATTTTCTTTACATTTTGAAGGTCCTACAAACACCCAACCGAAGATAGTGTTTAATCCCAGAGGCGAATTCTGACCTCCTGGAATCATTCCTTGCAAAAGTATCTCATTCCATAACTCAGGTCCTAATAGCATATCTATAGGACCAGGACAGTGAAAGGAAGGATCAGCTAGCTTGATGAAGCCTAACTGATTTAGAAAGTCCGTATCTAAAGGAGCAGAAGGCATATTGTCACAAATTCGTTTAATAACGATCGCATCGAAAGAAAGTTCTTTGCCCTCAACGTTCTCAGGGCGGATAGTACACTGAGTGAGCCCTAGTACGGGGGTTGACAGATTACCTAAACCGTACACAGCCGGGGCTTTTGCAGACAGCTTGAGACCCAAGCGGTTAGCCAGGCTCTGTGTAATGTAATTCGCCTGACTTCCTGAGTCTAAAAGGGCTCGAGAGGCATGAAAGGCATGCCACTGATCCATAACTTCAACACGAACTGTGGATAAAACCACAGTTTTACTTAGATCAGTGTTGCAAGAAAGAGCTTGCACACTTACAGCATTAGAAGTCGTATTTTGATTCGTATTGCCAGCAGTTGAACCTTCACCCTGCTGTAAAGCCTTGAAATGGTGTAACAAAGAATTGTGCCGCTGGCCGCACTGACGGCACACTTGTTTTGAAGGACATTTTACCAAAAGATGGCCTGGTCGTAAACAGTTAAAGCACAACTGTTTATCTTTGACAGCTTGAGAGCGTTGTGGAACATTAAGTTTCAAAAAAGCAGGACAATGTGAAACAAAATGTTTTTGAGAGCAATGTGCGCAAGGTGGCGCTGACATCGACTGGCCTGACACCAAAGTCGTAGGTTTGTGGCGCGGTTGCTGCGTTGTGCCACCACAGCCCTCGGGCCGCGCAACAGGTGCGCGCTGATACGCAGACGTGCCTGCGTTCTCCACAGCTTTACAGTAATTATGAACGAAAGCCTCTAATGACTTATAAGTCGGTATATCTTGGTTGGTGACAGTCATCTCAAAATCTTTTCTTATAGACGGATCCAACTTATGAAAAAGTGTATAAAATAATACAAAGTCCCATTTTTCACACGGTAACTGTAAAGTTTTTAAAATTGCTAAATTTTCTTGAAACGTGTCTAAAGTAGCTCGCAACGTTTGAGCTGAATTATCTTTGAGCTTCGATTCTACTATCGCTTGCCACGCAGAAAGAGCTAGCTGGCGTTTATTGTCATATCTCTTAAGCAAAGTCGTGTACGCGAGGTCATAGTTATTTTCACACAAAGGAATGGTCTTTATGAGATTGAAAGCTTCTCCTCGTAAAGCAGTAACGAGATACTGAAATTTTTCCACTTTTGACAAATCCTTGCTGTTGTGTACTAAACTACGGAATATATCATAAAAGGTTAACCACTCCTTATAACCACCCGCGAAAGGAGGTATTGAAATTGGTTCCAAACGCACATTTGAACGAGAACCTGTGTAATAATTGTGATTAAAATGTGGTTTTTCTTCTTTTATCAACCTTTCTTTCATTTCCAAAATTTCATAGCAGGTATTATCAAACTCTGTCCTTTTTTCATCTGCATCTAAAATTTCCTGCTCGTCTGTTAAAGTCACATAAAGTATAAAATGATTATCATCGAAATCCTTTTGAATTGATGGCATTAATTCTAAAGCTCCTTTAAATCGCAAAACCACGCTTGGATCACTTTCAGCTCGTTTACCAATTAAATAAATGTCATTTAATCGCTTTAAGGGCAAATTCCGTCTCACTTTACTAAGTTCTTTTTCCATTTTAAATTATAGTTAAACAGTTCAACGGTGATAAATTTCTATATATTATACAACAGTCTAAAACAACACTAAAGTATTTGATTTCTAAAGAAACAGCATTAACTACAACGCAACGATGTATTGCCGTCTATTGCCGTGCGAAATCTAAAATCGAGTTGCTAGTCTCGTAAACAACTCTAAGGCACATTAAAAGACACAGACAGTCACAGCCTAGAAAAGATCGCGACGCATTCTCGTCCGCGTGCAGTATATAAAAAGTTCGTATAGTATTACACTGCTCTGTGGCGCGTCGACGGACGTGGAATGCGAGTTAGATCTACCCGTTTTTTGCGGGAAAGGAAAAAAATATTTACTTGTAGTACAATTTTGCCTTAAAATAACGATAGTTTTAGGTAAAGCACACCTACAATTAATTGTACATCACGTATTTACTTGCAAATACAGTAAAACTCTAATTATAACACATTTAATGATCTAAAAATTGGTACCAACGTACCTACTCGTACCTACCTAACCGGCTACGTATTCTACAATCTTGGAAATGTGGTACTGTTTTATGTCGTAAATCACTGGTAAAATTTATGAAAACGGCTCGAAATAGGACCAAAATATGTAGGAAGGAACAGTACCCAGATGGTAAAGCCGAAATCTCACCTGGTCAGCCACCAATGGCCACGTGATGACCGCTCCAGATTATTCGTCCAGCTGCCGGTTTGGGTTGGTAAAAATGATGATTCCACTATAGCACAGTGTTGATATAGGTCCCAGAAAGTTCTTATAATCACATCCGATAGAAAGCCCGGAGAAAACGTTGGGAAAAGTACTCCCAAAATGCGCACGATGTGCATCGGCCAGCGGTCACTCAACAACTCCTTCTCTCGAAAGCCGCGGGGTGCGGTGCGGCGCGGTGGAGGGCTCGCGATACATTAGCAAATGCACAGACGAGACTTCGGCATTTGGATCTCGGTACCTTAATTTCCTTCAACCTACATGATATAAAACTAAACGAAAAATAAACAATACCAAGAAACTTTAATAAAACTATGACATCGGGAACTAAGGAAATAATCTTCTAAATATATAAAATTGGTTGTCCTGACTTAATGACTGATTCGTCAACGCCGAGCCGCAACCGCTTTCTTGCACTTCTAAACCACCCACTAAGGATGGATTTCCCAAAATTCATCCCCTATGGGATGAAATAGGGGATGAAAGTTTGTATGAAAGTACTTTGTTTCTTGAGTTAGATTCACACAAACTTAAATTTCAGCTTTTGGTAAAACATACATAAACACGTGTTTAAGGATTTCCTAAAAATCAACCTTCAAAGGGGTGAAAAAAGGGATGATTTTTTTCGTTTGTTGGTCTATAAGTCTTTTAGTTTTAAAGGTAGAATTATACAAATTTGGTTATGAGCTTTCGAAAAGAAATTCGTCCCCTAACGCGATGAAATGAGGAATTGCAGTTTGTATAGAAATAATACAGTTTTGTCATGAGGTACTTGAAAATCTGGACTTAAGCTAACAACAAGAAATTAAAAAACATGTTGTTCAGAAATTTCGAGATATGATCCCCCAAAGGGGTGAAATGAGGGATGAAAGTTTGTATGAAAGTCCTAAAGTTTTGACATGTGGTACTTGAAAATTTGGATTTTAGCTAATAATAAGAAAAGAACAAACGCGTATTTTAGAAATTTTGAAATATCATCTCCCAAGGGGGTGAAATAAGGGATGAAATTTCGTATGAAAATCCTACTAAAAAACCAACTAAAAATTCAACTAAAAATTACAGCGTTTTTGAAAAATCATCCCCAAGTGGATGAAAATTAGGGATGAAAGTTAATAGGAAATTCCTACAGACCAAAAAATGGGCCAAGTGCGAGCCTCCAGGTGAGAAGTTTATTAAATGCGCGTAAGTTCGACTCGCACTTGACCAGTTTTTATAATTTGTTGTTATTCTATAATTTACTTTTACGATAGATCAAAAACAAAAAAGAAACACGTTTCAAAATCGGGAAATACTGAAAGTGCTTTTATTTACGGGATCTTTTTAAGAACTCTAGCTTCCCGTGCAAAGCCGGGGCGGGCTGCTAGTACAATATAAATCAAAAAATAAATATATACATATACTTACATATACATTAATACAAGGTGTTAATTTAATTGCGTGCCATAGCTTAGGGGGTGTTTCAGTAACGATAAAGGAACACACAAAAAATAAAAAAAGTCCTACTTGAAGAAAACTAAAACTTCATTGAAACTATACTAACGCTGAGGGCAATGACTGATGAATGAAACTCTTTCGCGCGCTTTTGATAGTACGGTGCGCCCCGGGTCATTGCCCTCCGCGTTAGTATAGTTTCAATTAAGTTTTAGTTTTTTTCAAGTAGAATTTTTTAAAATATTTTTTGTGTGTTCCTTTATCGTTACTGAAACACCCCCTAAGCTATGGCACGCAATTAAATTAACACCCTGTATATCCGAAAGAGAGTTCGGCGTATCAATATAATATGCCGCTTTGTTGAACATCGTATATTACAAGTATATTAGCTCAAGACTTCATGCAAAGCTGAAACTGTTGATTGTGAGTAAACATGCCACTGTGGTATTGGATTACCGTATTCCGGTTAGTAGTAAATATGACGTGAACAAATATGTTACTACGTTTCAATGAAATAGTTTGGACGTATTTCGCTCGGTTTCAATTTACCTAGTTCATAGTGACCTATTTACATTGGTGGTATAATTTGAACCCATTCGGTCATAGAGTAACAAGATTTTAAAATTTGAAAGCTTGGGCGGTTTGACGCATTGCTCTTCGCATTTGGTATAATTATGTTCTGTTTACGTTTTGTTTATAAAATATTCAATTTATGTAGATAAATTGTGTATTTTAAAATTAATAGGTATCGATATTTTTTGCGATGTGTTATTTTTTACCTATGTATTGCCCGAATGCCACCACAACTAATGGGCTAAACGAACGACGGAATGGATTCCATCTAACGCTAAGCGTCGTTGTGGTCGGCTTATAAAAAGATGGAGAGACGAGCTCGTCACTTGCGCGAGTAACTGGAAGGAGTTGGCCCCGGAAAGGGAAAAGTGGAAAGATGGGAGAGAGGCATTTGCCCTGCAGTGGGACACAACAAGCTCCTAATAATAATTACTTACCTTACACCCTACGCATTTGATTAGATTTATCTAAATAATGAATCCAAAACACTTCTAAAGATTTTGTTTTCAAGATCAATGAATGACCTATTTAATCGTCCCAAATATGGTGTGACCGCGACGGGACGAATTGGGATTGACTGTAAAAATATATCAAACAATTTTTTTACTAATTACCGGCACATGAGACATAACATCTTAGTTCTCAAGGTGACCAACGCGTTTTTTGTCTTATTAGCGTCAAAGTATGCCACAAATAAGACAGTGGGTGCTATGAGCGGTGGTATGTGGCCCACCTGCTCGTTTGCTCACGTGAACCATAAAAAAAAACACATATACTCACTCCTATGGATAGTTCGTGTTTCTTTCCTAGATGTTTTGATTTATTTCATTCAATATCGTTTTGTATAATGTAATTTTAAAGCATTTTCTACTGATGAGCAATCGTTAACATTTACCATTACAGTATTCATTCAATTCAATACGTTTACATTAAACTTTTAAAGTTTATTTGTTTTAAAACCTGCTTGCTTTAAATGTTGAATTTTTCCGTGCTGTAAAAAGTTGCTTATATGTTACAAGGACTATGCAGCTTCCAAACTTTCAGAATCCTTTACTACTTGGTTCTACATAAATAACAAAAAAAACCGGCAGCCTTATGCTGCGACTTGAAATCTGTTCAATATTTTATCTATACCCAACTGATATGAACTTATTACAATACTAGATACATAATGTTCTATTACGAAATGCAGTTTGTATGGGAATCCGAAAGATGTTTTTGTTGTTTCGACCTATGTTTCTTGTAAAAGTTTGTTTGTCATTGTGAGTAGACACTTGATTTCTTTTTCAGTACTTAAATAACCAAACATTTTTTTTATTAAGCTCAGTAATGAAATGGAACTATCGCCAGTGTGTAAAGGCGCTTAGTCGCAATATAGGAGTCGCAGCTGCAACACAAGAATCTCAAATGAAGCAAATACTAATACAAGCTAGTGCAAGCTGGTTGGTATTTAATTTACCATATGGGATTCCGTTTACTTAGGCTTCTCACTCTAACAGGTTATTTTTAGAACCATTAGTCAGAAATATACATATTTTAAACACTTTACATATTGAAATTATTTTGTCTACAAAACAAATTTTTGAATTATACGAAAATATGAATGGTAAATAACTAAAACTAAGCAACTAATCCACAAAAAATATTGAGATTATGATAAGAAACACTATCTAGTCAAAGGAAATTAAAACCCATTACTATTTTATCATTTATAAGAATTTATAAAGGCTTTATACTTCAGGCTCCTTGCATTTCTTACACATTTAAAATTTTAATGTAAAGACAAATGAGTTGTGTTTTCTGACAAATGTATTAAAAAAGTAAGGCACACGACCGTAAAGGTTGTTGCAAACTTGTTACGATGACACCCTGTACTACGTCGCGGGCTACAAAACGTCCTCAACTTGTGTGCAACAACGGACTTACGAACCTCGTATCTTAAAGTACCATTAATATTAAATCAAGGAAGGTTTTTTTTTATAAGTGTAACTTTTATTTATTTAACCTTTTACACCGAAGGTCTATCCTTCAAACCAGTAGGCGTCACTGCTCCATCAATCTAAATTGACCCTTAATTAGCCCTAATAGACTTTACTCGAATTGGTTTAAACCCTGTAGATTCGAGTATATTGCGTTTTTGTAAATAAATGTTTTTTTTTGTTTTTACTGATTGAAAAACACTTTAATAAAAGACAATTAAAAGAAATAGAGTTACATTATTAGGGTTCTGAACAAAAGTGGTAAAAACGGAACCCTTATGGTGCGACTTCGTCTGTCTGTCTGTCTGTCTCTCTGTCACACCTATATATATCAGCAACCACTCGTGCTATCGACTTTAAATGTGATGATCGTCCAACCTTATTGCAAACATTATAATTTTTGTAAAGGGGGCCCAAATTCGACTTTTTCTTGAGGGGGCTCGAATTCGAAATTTTTACAGATAAAATAAAAATAGATTAACAGTATCACCGTTTTTTAGAAATATGCGAAAAACCCTTACAACACCTAATATGCTATTTATGATACACTTGGCACAAATAAGCCACCACAAAATACGCGTTGTCCATCTTGAGAACTAAGGCCCTATACACACTGCGACTTTTCATCGATAAAGTTGGGAAACAGTCGCGATCCAGTCACGATTCAGTCGCGATGCAGCATCAATACAGTAGCCTGCATACAGTCGTGCGTTTGTATTGATGCGGACGCTCGTGAGTACTGGGACAACGCGTATTGCGCGATTATTAAAAAAAAATACAAAAATATATTTTAGAATTTACAAGTAAAGCCCTTTCATATGATACCCCACTCAACCTAGTACCGATAATTTGAAATTTTACCCCCCCTATCTGGGCCACCTTTTCTTAATTTTTCTTAATTCTTTCTGGTGGTAATTTGGTGGTGGTAATTAAATTGGATGACCATATTCTAAAACTATTCCAAATTTAAAGTCGATAGCATGAGTGGTTGCCGAGATATACGTGTGTGACAAACAGACAGAGAGACAAAGCGGCAATATAAGGGTTCCTCTTTTTACCATTTTGGTATCGGAACCCTAAAAATTTTATTTTAATTTCTGACTTCATAATATGAATAGCTAGGGTTTTAACCACTACTTAATACCTAGCTTAGTTTTATTCTAATTTTTGTTTCTTTTGTTACAGTAACTGGTTTAATTCTACAAAAGTAAAATAAAGCCAGTTACTGTACTTTTTGTTTTTCGTTCTAACCATACAAGGAATCGTGTTAAAGTGAAACAAAAATAGAAAAGCTCATTTCAAATTCTCCCGCAGTTGGTTTGTTTTAAGCAGCTTAAGGCTTTGCTCCCACGATCGGCTTTTCTACGCAAGTGACAGAAACACAATGGCTTTCATTGGCTTTTTAAAACTTATAAACCAGTAACTTTGTGTACACAAGGTCTTAACCAAAGTGAAAAACATTATCGCCGAGAAAAGTTGCGTTTAGTACAGTTTTCTGAAAATTTTTAATATTCTCGTCAAAGATTTCGCAAATAATCATTTAAAACCCTGTATGAAATTAGCAACCCAAATAAGTAAGAAAGAAAGTTAATTTGTAATATACTTATACAATACTAGCTTTCCGCCTGCGGTTTTACCCGCATTAAATGTGTTTTCCCGTGGGAATGAAGTATTTTCTCGCAGTAAAAAGTAGCCTATGTGCTATTCCAGGACCTAACCTATAGGTATGTGTGCCAAGTTTCATTAAAATCCATTCAGTAGTTTTTGCGTGAAAAAGTAACAAACATCCATCCATCCATCCATCCATACTTACAAACTTTCGCGTTTATAATATTATATATATATATAGTAAGTAAGATGGTTTGATTTCTAAGATGGGACATCAAGGGAAAGTACCGTAACCGTTACAGCTACACGAAAATGGTCTTAGGACCGTCATTTTTTGGGAAATTCATTAACAAATTTTCAAAAAAAAATTCAATTACTTCTTAGCAAGAAAATGACCATTTTACACAAAAAACTTTTTTTCAGCCGATCGATTCTGTTTTTAATTCTGATAAAAAACTTCTTCACAACTAACCCAGGTTGGACAACTAAAAAAGTCAGAAATTGCAAAATACTTGTCGCGTATATTTTGTATGAAACTTTACACATTTTTTTTTGTGTCAATCGCTCTTGTTTTTAATACTGATCAACACCTTCTATGGGACCAACCCAGGTTAGAGTAGGTACAAAAAAAGTAAAAAATTGCATAAAAAGCTTTACTCATACATCTTTAGGATTTCTGGTTTTAACTTTTTAGTACTCTAACTTGGTTTGGTCCTTACAACGTTTCGATCAGTATTAGAAACATGATCGATAAACATAAAAAAAAATTGTGTACGATTTTTCTTACATAATTTATGGGAAAAGTTTGTATCAACTTATGATTTTTTAATACTCCAACCATAATTAAAGGTCCTATAAAAGTTTTTAACAGTAATATTAGAAACAGGATCGATCGAAAAAAAGATATTTTTCTTGCTAACTGTACATTTTTTTGAAAATCTGTGAATGGGGATCAAAATTTCACAAAATATTATGGATTGTCATCTAGACTATTTTAGTGTAGCTGCTACCTGCAGTCCACTAGCGCCCCCATCAGTTAACACAAAATTACTCGCTAAATACAAAACTTATCGAAATTCCGGAAAGACAGATTGAAGTAAAGGTACCTTTGTTAATTTAGAACCTATTTAATCTGTAAAAAAAAGTTCTCTGTAGTTGCAGATACAAAAACTGATAAAAGTGGCCGTTTTTGGCACTTTATGTTTCTGAAACTACAGTGAAATATATTTTTCAGAATTTATAGGTTCTAAATGATCTAGGATACCTTTACTTCAATCTGTCTTTCCGGATTTTGATAAGTTTTGTTTTTAGCGAATAATATTTTTTTAACTGATGGGGGCGCTAGTGGCCTGCATATATAGCCCTTTAAGGTACACACGGCCGCACATCAGTAGAAACACTTTTGGACCTTATGGCGTGGTAATAGGGTTCAAAAAAGTTTCTACTGACAAGCGGTTGACCGTACTTCCACTTCCTGTGCCATCTCAAACTGTATACTTTGGACGGACGGACGGACATTTTTTATTCGCAAGTTGCGCGATTTTTCTACTTTATTCTATAAGTTTATTAAGCAGGTGCTATCATTCATTCATTACTTACCAGCAGATGGTCCATCTACTAGGTACTTAATGACTTAAAAAAAACCGTCAAAGTGCCTGTCGGGCCACGCGCAATATAGGGTTCCGTAGTTTTTTACGATTTTTATCGCAAAGCTGGTGTTGACTAAGTATTTCATAACATAAGTAGAGGTAGTAACGCCTGATTGCTACTGCTATTTACATTATTTCCAGTTTTTCAGCTATAGCTCATTAATAATAAATTAATGTTGTACTATCTTTTTGTGCATTTTAAAATGTCTTTAATTAGATAGGTATTGTTTTGTATTGTGTTTGTTACAATATGAGCTAAAAAAAAGCTTGAAATAAATGAAATTTTATTTTTATTTATTTATTAACCTGTGAAGCCTACTTAGCTAATTTCATTATATATATGTCGTGGCCAGATCGTGGTATTGGCTATTTCATGATGTGGCCACTTTCATGTTGGTTACTTCATGAATTCATGTTGGTTACTTCATGAAATGCAACCTAACATAACCGAACCTTTCATGAAGTGGTCAGCCACATCATGAAGTGATCATTTCTAACGATCTGGCCACGACATATATACTACTACTATGAATTTTTTCACATTTCCAGTATTTACCGTTTAGCTGGTAGGGGGAGGGGGACACTCGACTCCAACAAAAAATTGCGCTTTCAAGCTGAATATTTCGCAAACGGATCCCTAAATCGAAAAATAATCTTCGCAAACTTACATTATTTTTTAAAGACCTATCCAACGATACCCCACACAATGAGGTGAACAAGAAAAAATAAATTCACCCCCACTTTACTTGTAGGGGAGGTACCCTAAAAAAAAATTTTTCTTAAATTTTATTTTACCACTTTCTCGGCGTGAACGAAATACATATTATCCATATTAAATTTCAGCTTTCTTGTACGAAGGGTCTCTTAGCTAACAGACGGACGGACATGACGAAACTATAAGGGTTCCTTGTTGACTACGGAACCCTAAAAAACGAATATAATTTTCTAAGTTAACAAACAAGAAAATATGCTTCATAAAATGGACCTGCGGCCATGATTGATTACACTTCTCAAAAAGTTATTTCGTAGTAACAAGGGTCTTCTTACATGAACGTTGTCCATTTATCTTAGGTATAGAAAAATGTGTTATGTAATTATAAGAAATAAATACTAGTAGTTTATGCAACGGTATATAATGAAGGGTATAAAACTCGAGTGTCGGTTTATGGGACGCAGGCGAGCGTAGCGAGCCAAGTTCCATAATAGAAGATACGAGTGTTTTATACCTAATTATGTGGAGTAGCATACACAACTTTATTTACTTTCATATCGTAAATCCTAAAATAATGTGTTCAAAAACAAACCTTAATGTTTTCTCTTTTTCCGGTGATAACTACTAAGCGAAGTTCCTATAGCTGCTTTGAAAACACTCGAAGGCAAATCGTAAACGATTTTATCAATTATTTCATTGCAAAACTAATAAATATGTAAATACAACTTTTGTTTGCTGAGTTTTCCGTTATTGCAATGAAACCTCCTTGCAGCCACAGACTACAAACTCATCAAGCTGTCAATGGTGCGCCTATAAAAATTAAAAAAATGTTTAATAGGTCTCCCGCACAGAAAAATAAGGGTACTCAGAAGGAGGATTAAAGAAATAATTCGTCACAAGGTAGCGAAGGCGTCGTTCTATGGATTTGACAGGTTATTTTGAATATTTCCTAGTGATCATTGATAATTTGACATAAAAAATTGGGACATGTTGGCAGATGTCATCCCATAGTAAAATAAATTAGCAAGGTATCTACTCCGAGCGAAGCAAGGAGGTCCGAAATCTTTGGTCTCCCGCGATGACATTCAATACTTCATAATACACTCCCACAGATAAAAAAGTGCTGCTAAGAGTGTTTCTAACCACAGATTGACATTATGAAGATGTTAATCTACAATTTTTGAGCGCATTATTGAGGATTAACGATATGAGAGTAGATAAAAATACTAAAACCTTTGCCGTTTCTTTCACGAAACCATGGCACGATCCCAAAAAGTAGACTAGTCCTACTTGTGTTCTTCATGTTATGATGTTAAATAAGTATTCTGTTCCCGTGTGGTGCCGGCAAAGAATAGTACCAACCTATACATACCCGTGGGTGTCGTAAGAGGCGACTAAGGGTAACTGGAGGATGGGCAGCAGAATCCTCCTTTATTGGTTACATCTTACTTACTGCGGTCATCTACAACCGCGGTTCATGGTGCCAGCCGTAACGCTAACAAGCGAGATGACTATGGTACTTCCCCTCCACATTTTTCCAGCAAAAGCTAAAATTCTGGAGAGAGCTCCCTGTCCTGTAGTGGACGTTAATGAGATGTTATGATTATGAAGATGAAGTATTCTGTTAAGAATCTTCCGTTTCGTTTTGGGTATTTCCCTTTGACATAAGTCTGTCTCGACCACACATATGGACGTCTTATAAAGCTATCCTGCTGTCTCTACCTAATCGTTTCTCTGTATGGGTGTCCGCACACGCACAATCAGATCGCGATCCGGTAGAGATGCAGCTATAGGAAAGAAAGAACTAGTCGTCAAATTAGGGTTGGGTTGTCGATTTGGTAAAACAGAATATGGCTAGGGCATTGATGATGAGAAGGTCAAACTTAGGGTTCAAAATAAGCGACCTTATGGATCGTTATATCAGCCGAAAGACGTCCACTGCTGTACATTAGGTCCCCTAAAGATATCCATGACGACAGGTGTTAAGCTGCTCGCATCTAACGGCTTCCCGCGTCCTTGACTAGATCGTGGCCGGTCTACCTTGTGGGGGGCCTGCCCACGCTACGTCTTCGGGTACGTGGTCACCACTCTAGAACGTTTACGTCCCATTGACCATTAGTTCTTCTTGCGATGTGCCCTGCCCACTGTCACTTTAATTTAGCAATTCTCAGGGCTATATCGGTTACCTTATGGATTGATTTCACGCAATAAGCTTGAAAGTTCTTCCATCACCGTACAGACAAGAGCACGTGACGGTTGACTAAATGGACTTTGCACCGCGCTAATTTTAGACAACATAGAGATCAAAGCGGAACATCGAGAGTCAAGCTCAATTATTAGTACTATGTCAACAGACTCCGTCGTCTAGTGGTTAGAAGGCTCGGCTCTTGATCCGGAGGTTCTGGGTTCGATTCCCGGTGGGGACATGGTCAATCAAAAATTTGTTTGTGCGACCTCCCCAGTTTGGTTAGGCCATTGCAGGATGGATCACCTGATTGTCCAAAATGTTAGATGCTGCTTCGGAAGGCACGTTAAGCCTTTGGTCCCGACTACTATCTACACATGTTGCTATAAATGAGCCATGTCAGAGGCATTTGGCGGCTCAAAACCTCTGACACCAGGGTTTGTAAGGTTGGACATCAACCTTGCAACCCACACTGTACCTACCGTTTAAATTTTAATAGCCCTTGTAAAGCTAAATTCGTGCTGAAAGTGTTTTTGTACCAAACGGAAAGTTTCGAGTGTGTTTATTTACAAGCCTCATTATTGGTTTACAGAGTATACATTTGATTTTCCTTGAGGGCTTTTGAATTTGTTCAAGTCGATTCACGTGTAAAAAGTCGACAAAATAAATCGTCGGTAACTTTGAAATACCGTTTTGAGCGTAAACTCTCTCACCAACTAATTGTTGAGACTGTACCATACATACCTACTGTTACAGGGGATGGAAAAATAAGTGTTTTCATAAGGGATACGATCAAGAATGAGGTTTTCTTACTGGAGCCCCCGCGGGTACGAAATAGGGGTACGAAAGAGAAACGCCCATTCTAGCTTCCGCTCACTCGCTTCTCGCATAAACCCTGCAGGTGTTTGAGTAGCGTTTATTGTTATTTAAACAAAATTGTAAACTTATTGTTATGAATAATAAATTAAAAAAAAAACTGAACTATAAGTACGGGTACAGACAAGAGCAGGTCAAGCTTGACACTCGCAGTGCGATTTCCGCCTCTACGCTGACTAAGATAAGCGCGGTACAAAGCCCAATGTGTCAATCTTGACGTGATATTGACTGTACGTGCAACAGACATGAACTTGGAGGTGGCTCCTCCAAGGGCTAGATCCAGCCCCACTTACACTAAGCGGAATTTTGTTTAAGTATTACTTTTACGTTGGAGCAAAAACAAAAATCTAATAACAGTATCGGATAGACAATATCTGAAATTCCCAACAAAAAATTAAATAACTGAAATATCGTAAAAATATCTGTGTTGGCAGATATTATGTGACGCGGTAACCTGATCCCTCGGCTTTTAGTTCAACCGCAGAACAAATCGAACGTGTGGTGTGGATTTTATTCAATTGATGGCTCTCTGGTACCGCAGTGGGGATTTGAGACTCTATCGAACTTTTTGGCAAGAACTCTTCGTGAGCGTTTGCCTGCTAAATTGAAGTTTTAGTTTTTTGTGCATTTATCGGTTTAGTGGATAATAAAGATAGTGTATTATGCAGTACATTGACTATGGAGTGCGCAGCTAATGAAGATTTCAAGTGATTTCGAGTTGAAGCACCGTTTGTGTTGTCTTGTTGTCTGATGTCTCAAAATGCCATGGACATTTACCTTCGTAAAGTTCACTATCGCTTTACGAGGGGAACCAAAAGAAAGACATAAAAAAGTGTTAAGATACGGCCAAAGGACTTGGTATTCAGGCTAGACCTATCTTTAAAAAAAACTATCTGCATGTTCATCTTTAAAGTTCAAGCTCAAGCATTAATATATTTTGCAGAAGTCGCTTACAATTTAGTGCTATCTTTAACACATTGAAGAATTAGTAAATGAATTGTTTAATAGTCTACTCTCGGCAATTTTCGGATTTCACTGAAAGTTTTAAGTTTTGTATTGTAGGGCGGTTTTGAATCAAATCAAATCAAAAATCGTTTTTATTATCGTTCATTGTTGGATATTAAAATATCTTAATGACGTCAGCTACTACATCGCTTCACAAAGAGGCGCCAAAAGTGGCGCATTTCAAAAACCGCCCTTAAAATTGTAAAAATATTGCCTACGGAAGCTGCCAGACAAATCGAATTACTGGAGAGAGGTATTCATAAAAGGTGGCGATAACTTAATTGACAGTCACTCAACGGGCCTTTTAACCTGAGTACAGTCGGCCACATCAACGTAAACACTTGCACTTGGAATATCAGCTTTACTGCTACGTCATTAAGGCGGCCTAAAGGTCGAACTTGTTCTGATTGGCGGAAACGGGATACATAAGACTCGTTGCATCAACGTGTAGGTGGTAGGTTTTTGGAAAAAAGTATAAGCTGTGTAAGTTTCAAAGGGTAAATCTCACTGTGAGTTGTTACGAACTGGTGACAGTAACGAACGGTAACGGTAACGAACTGGGGAGGTCGCACAAAGGGATTTTTGTTTGACGGTATTCCCATCGCGAATCGAACCCAGAACCTCCGGATCGCGAGATCTCACCACTAGATCAGGGAGGCTGTTAATAATAAAGCGGGAAAGATATTTAAACACTTGTGTTAGAATATTTGAAACAATGTAAACAATTGTTGGTATACCTGAATAAATCAAATAGTAAGTTTTGAAGGTGGTAGGGCTTTTGTGGAAAGTCCGTCTGGGGAAGTACCACCCCCTTGCTATTTTCAGTCTTGAAATAGCAGTGCTTGCACTGCTGTCTTTCAGTTTGAAGAGTGAGGGAGCCAGTAAAATTACTGGCACATGAGTCATACAATCTTAGTTCTTAAAGTGAGCAACGCGCTTTGCTATTTTATTAGTATCAAAAAACGTCCAATGTTGCTTAATTTTCGTAATCGGAAAAAAAAAACTACAACACGACCAAGACGCTTTCTATACTTAACTATGACACGGTCAAAACTGTGGTCAAAACCAATCGAAATCTTTATTAGTAACTTATTATACCAGGAACCCTTTCCATATCATAACATCAAAACGACCCATCAAAACTTATATTAAACTCGTACAATCGAACCATTGAACCAATTTTACTCCAACTCCGTTATAACAAAACGAAAATGGTATTCTCTGCAATACAATAAATTACTCCCTTTGATACCCTGAATGTGGATTGTAATAAAATGGCGACATTTGGCTTCTAAAAACACATTGGTTTCAATGCAAATTGAATGGAATGCCGACCTACTTGGGGTCATATTGTATGGGTGTCAATACAGTCTGTGGTATGTTCTCAGTTGGATCTTTTTTCTCTTTCAATAAATTTAAAGTAATGGCGAAAAAAATTTTCTCTGGCGACTTTGACAAACATATTAAAATATGTTTTAAAAGTGACACAGTTCGTTTAAAAACGCAATGGAAATAGTGGGACAAGCAGTCGCAAACAGTCTCAGTATTTCCAACAATGGAAATTCACAATGAAAATAGTGGGATACACCTTATTGCTGATAAAAAAATAAAAAAAACTTAACGTTCTCCACATTCCACAAAAAATCATTAAGTATAAAAAAAATCATCGAGAATTGCCTGACTATCGTCTTGGTTCGTACTGTATCGATAAAATTTTCGCGTACAATGTGACATGGTTATTTTGGCAGGTAGCTAAAATTAGAACTAAAGCCACTGCATAGAGATTTTGACATTCAGGGAGCAAAATATATGACCACTGCGCTGCGCTCTCCTGCCAACATCTTAAATACCCACAATGTCAAAAGCTCGTGCCGTATCTTCTTATGAGCCCCAAGTGCGAAAATGAGACAAAGAAACAAAGAGATTTTTTAGAAATATAATTAATAACTATTAATAATACAATAAAAAACATAAAATTTAATAATGTATGAGATTGAAGAACGTTTTTTCATATAAGTACTTAATTAATAATCTCTATCTCCAGCCCAGCAGTGCAGGATGCCATGTTGATGAGAAATATATTACATTTTGTTGGATTCGATATTGTTATAACATATACACAGTCACTTATTCCTTTTGTTAAAACTAGGATCAACCTACTTTCGACTGCGCAGGGCCACATTTCAAAGGCTAGAATTGCTTTATACGATTCCCTGTAGACTACTAGCCCATTTTAGAGCAGTGTCTAGACGGGCGAACTTAGGTCCACCTGAAATTATTTCAACAATTTTTTTTTTCAAGTTTTATTCAAAATATTGTTGCTTTATTAGAATGCTCAGCAGGACGTAGCTATGCGTGAGAGCAGTACAGAGCGATACGTGCGTTTCTGTCGCTATAATATCTTACATATTGCCTTTTTTTAAGCCACAAGTAAGCAAACGAGCACCCGATAGTAAGTGCTCACCACCGCCCATAGCACCCACTAAGTTATAAGTGGCATATTTTGACCGTAATAAGACAGTAAAGGGCGATGTTCACTTTGAGAGCTAAGATATTATGTCTCATGTGTTGGTGATTTCAATGGCTCCCTTACCTTTCCAACCGAAACAAAGCTGTGCAAAAACTGCTACTTCACGGCAGAAATAGGCAAGGTACTTCCCTAGACGGACTTGCACAAAAGTCCTACCACTACTTCTGCCTTCGTCCCAATTTCGACTGTAGCTAAGTTATTTGTCGTAGACATGTTCTTTGCCATAAATGAAACATATTTAATCAATGGCAAAGGCTCATTTTTAGGGTTCCGTAATCAAAAAGGAACCCATATAGTTCCGTCATGTCCGTCTGTGTGTCCGCGGCTTAGCTCAGAGACCCTTAGTGCTACAAAATGGTAATAATAAATCATGCAAAAATCGCCTCAAAACACGTTTTTAGTTAGAGCCCTACTTTTTTTTAAAATTTTTATTATTTGTTGTTGTAGCGGCAACAGAAAATTTTAACTTTCTACATATTATTACGGTTCATGAGACAGAAATCGGAGGCATATTAATAGAGTCCTGTTTTGCAACTTTTGGCTACGGAACCCTAAAAAGAAAAGACGAAAGTAAAAAAGAGGATTCAGTAAAATTGCTTGTTACCTAGCCTTCCTCTTCTTCAGCATAAAATCTTCAGTTATCCTAGGATTTACCGGTAAATATTAAAAGAAACATAGTATATTAGGCTTTACCAAGTTTAGGCTTTACAGTAACATCGTATCGATTTATATTCGCCCGTGTGAACATGGCCTGGTTCCATCTTGTCTATGGTTGTTCACTATAATGTTTTGAGTCGTTCGAGGCTCAATAGAAATGCTATTTGCTAGTAATATATTGTTTTCAATAAAGTGAGACAAGTCGATGTTTTATCGATACATTTAAATTTATTTATTTTTGAATGGTGCCGGACTTGCAGATAGTACCACCCCATCTCTACCCATGAGCGTTTTAAAAGGCGACTAAGGGATTTTCAACAGAAGGATAGACACAGCAGCGTTACTCTGCTTTTCGTACCATCTTACATACTGCATTTTCTAACCGCGCTCTATAGTGTCAGCCACAACGCTAACAAGAGTGGGGGGCACTTCCTCTCCAAAATATACGAAATCTTTGATTTTCCCATTCTATTCCATTTTCTTTATCCCATTTTTTAAATCTTCACCACTGAACTGACACCTAGTCATCATAACATCCCATGCAACGTCCACTACAGGACAGGGAGCTCCCTCCAGAATTCTAGCTTTTGCTTGTTTCGCAATTAGGGACGCTGGGAGTGCAAGGGAGAGACCTATATTACGTTAAAGGTTTAGGCAAGACTCTGTTTAGGCAGGTCAAGGTAATACAGGTTATATTTTTATCACCCCGTTGTTTTACGAGGTGATTCTGCCCATGAAACTGAATAACTTTTGCTAATTCCAAACACAAAAAAAATCGACTTTACATACAAACTCCAAATGTTTGTTTTGACCTCATTTCCTTAAGAAAAGTTGTTCAGTTTCATAGATAGAACCACAAAAAAAAATTTCAATGATGCCTGAGAAAAAATTTAAAGCAATTTCTGAAATTTCAATGTAGCGCCTTGGTAAATTTTAAAGCAAACATGTGAAGTACAAAATATAGAAGCCTATTTAATTTTATCGTATCTGGATAAAGCATTCTATTGAATGTGTTTCTATAAACGTTAGATGTAAGAACAAACTATACAAGTTTATTTTTCAAAAAAATTTTTGTTATTAGTCTAGGGCAGAAAAATAAACTTGTCATTTTATTTGGACAGCGCTTCAAAACTGTTATCAAGCAGAAATTATATGAAAAAGGTTATTATAACATATCAAAATATCTAGAAAGAAAAATCCATGGGATTAGGCTGCGGTTCTAACAGGCAAATTCAAAATTCAAATTGACTTATGTTTATTGTATCAATCATAGAATACATGAATCATGTATTCTATGGTATCAATCAACCCAGTACATTCAAACATATTCAAAAGAGCGCGTGGGTTTTTATTGTCGCTTCTTTTTTTCCCACCATGGCGCCAATTTGTTTGTGAAGCGATGTAGTTTAGCTGACGTCATTAAGAGATTTTAACATCCAACAATGAATAAACTATTTTGAGTTTGAGTAGTAATTTTAAATCTTAATTTGATACTAAAATCATTATTGTGTGAATTTAGTTTTTACGTTTCCTGCAATCATGCAATGCAATTATTTTTGATGTTCTTTTTTATTGATGAATTTATGGTCGCCTCATTGCTCATTTTTAGGGTTCCGTACCTCAAAAGGAAAAACGGAACCCTTATAGGATCACTTTGTTGTCCGTCTGTCTGTCTGTCTGTCTGTCAAGACCCTTTATCTCACGAACGGGTAGTGGTATCAGGTTGAAATTGATAATATATATTAGGGTCCATAAACCACACAAGATCTGAAAGTTAAAATTTTTTACAATAACGCAATCAAAAGATATAGCTTTTTATGTCCTCATCTCCATACATTTCTTCAAAAATGCAAAACCTACAGGGTACTTCCCGTTGACCTAAAATTATGAAATTTGGCAAGAAGCTAGGTCTCAAAGTACAAATAAAGGGAAAAGTCTTAAATCATTAAATATTACAACTTTTCTCACAACTAATGGTAACCAATTGAGGTGAGCTCCCGTTTCAAGAACATTCATATAAGTGAGGGGTCAAGTTGAATGGTCGCGGAGACGATTTTTGTTTTAGTTCTATTTTAAAAACGGGAACACTTAAAAATTCAAAATTGGCATGTTCATAGAGCATAAGCTATAAAATATCAACAAATAATAAAATTTGGTCAAGCGCGTGTCGGACTCAAAAAATCTGGCACATTAACTTACTGAAATTTTAACTAATACAATTATGATTATGTGGTGGTACGAAACCCTCAGTGCGCGAGTCCGACTCGCACTTGGCCGGTTTTTTTTTATAAAGTCTTTATACCGCAGGGTTGCCGCCTAAGACACCCCTGTCTTAGGCGGCAACCCTGCGGTTTTTCCCTCATAACATTTTATCACTTCTTCTTTGCAGGTGGAAATAAAAACATAATTATTTCTAAATTCAAGTGTTACTAGATCATCAGGTCATATACCTGTACTGTAATTAGTAAAACCAAAAAGAAATTTTAATTTGAAAAGTACCCAATGGATAAACTCAACACCGCAGAACATTTTTTTATGATCACCGCCTCGCCTCACTTGGCACAGAATCGGTGATTCAAGTCAGATTTCAATTTAAGATTATTGAAAAAAGTACGCCTACGTACAACACGGTCGATTTATCAATAGTGAGCTTGCCAAGATGTTGCCAAGTCCAGATATTACTTACCTTAAAAGGAAATAGCCGTCATTAGATAGATAAGGTACAAAAATATTTATAGTCATGTAAACGTGGTGAGATGTAAAAATTTTGCAAACACTGGAATATAACGGATTTAGGCCATGTCCCCGCTAGGCTAACAGTGAGCCCCTCACTGTCTGCCTCCAGTACGCATCCCTATATATTTTAAACGGAGTGTCCATTCAGTGCTTAGGTACTGTACGTAGTTTGCGGCGTTACGCTTGCGGATTCATTCAGTGAGCAGCTGAGTCGCCGCGACCTATGCTCCCGGTCGGCGGCTCAGTTATACACTACGCCGACGGAACGAATTGAGTGAGCGACCGATACGCCGCTTACAGTCAGTCGGCTCACAGTGAGCGGCTTACTGTGAGCCTAGTGGGGACATGGCCTTATATGAAACCTATACTTGTACTGCAGATTCTGTGCCGGGGGCAATACAAATACAACCAACTAATCTGCCTGTGCGATGCACTAGTTCACAGTAATTCACACTAGTTGGGCGACAGGACGGCTTAAATTCCTGAGCATGCCCATACTCTCGATTCTTAACACTTGACCAGCACCTACTGGCCTCGCTACAACGTTATTGAAAAACGGACTTCAAGTTATATGTCACACAGTAGGTACATTTTAAATTTAGAAGTGTAAAAAGTGGTTAACGCGGAAACTGCTCGCTGTCCATTCTTTTTGGTATGAACTAGGTGCTTTTCTGGTGCTGGTCGGGTGCTAAAGACTCTAAGGCTGTCACCGAGACCGAGATGACGGCGGCGCCGGAATAAATGGCCCCCTATCCACTACACGCCCATGATTACATTGGCACCGTCATCTCGTGTTTTTGTGTGACAATAAAGAATTTATCTATCTATCTATCTATCTCGTTCTCGTTGACATTCCGGTGATAGCGGTGGTGGACAATCGGCCAAAACGCTGGCAACAATAGATCTTCACAGGTTGTAGTGGCCTTAGAATCTGGAAGATAGAACAACTTTTTCTATTCTAAGCCAGCGATCATACGAAAGTGGTCCTTTATAAGCCAGGTCACGGAAACTTATTGATTAGTCACAGAAATGAAAAAAGAGGTCCAAACCACACAAATTTTAGATATTCGCAAAAAAGACGATTTATTAGATTCTTATCAATATTAAATTCAATTCAATAGAAATACAGGTGCAACCCCTGCGCTTGTAAAATTGTACATTCAAAAGGAGAAGCCACAAAATGGCAGTACAGTACAAAATTCAAAAGCAAAACTGTTGCTCTAAAAGGCGAGCTTTGACAAGTGTTGCTGACATACGACTATGACGTGTTGGTGCCAACGTAGTTAATTTCGAGCGCAACGAGATTCAAATCTCTTTGGTTCATTTAGTTCTACCTCAGAAAAATAAGGGTTGTAGAAGTAGGATTAAAGAAATAATTCGTCACAAGTTAGGGATGTATTATGTAAAGTCACAACAAGGATATTTGTAAATATAATGAAGGCGTCGTTCTTTTAACTCGGTAGGGTTATTTTGATTATTCTATAATCATTGTTGATGATGTGACATTGCATCATTGCATAGCAAAGGAGATGTGACATGCTGGCAGATGTCATCCCACTATAAAATAAATTAGCACGGCATATATTCCAAGCTAAGCAAGGGGGTCCGAAATCTTTCTTTCAAATCCATTCTGGCCTGATACTACTCGTATGTCATTGGTCATATATACCTGGACCAATACTACGAGTATTCGAGATTGTAGTAGCTAATTTCGTCCATGGTATTTACCATAGAATACATGCTACTCAGTTAATTTCAACATCTTAAGTAGGTAGTACTTAGGCGTCTTGGCAGTAAAAAACTGAACTTGAAATGTAAACTCAAATTTATTTCAATATATTCGAATAATTAAACTAAATTCTCACAAAGTACGAGTAGAACTAAGAAGAAGAATAAGCAATTAAATACAATTAAAACAGAGGGAAGGCCTTTTATCGTTCCCCCTGCCTAGCCACCATACCGTACAGGGTCCTTTTGAAGACATTCAACAAATTTTAAGGCTAAGTTCTGTTATTAATGTAGATCAATTTTGTATAGGTCTAAAAAAATTGGCATATGTCGAAATATTTTTTCTAGGTATTATTAAGTTATTATTATCATTAAGTTTAGTATCCTTGAAACTGATACACAAACGTACTTATTTAAAAAAAATATAAAAGAAGCATAAATTACGCATTTTTATTTAATTTTTTTGCATAAGTTATTATGCTTATTTTAATATCATCATTTTATGCAAGTACGTTTTTGTATCGATTTCAAGTATGTTTAACGTCCTTACACCTATACAAAATTGATTTATATCGATAATAGAACTTACCCTCAAAATTTGCCGAATGTGAAGTCACCCTGTAATACAAATCCATTCCATATCTTTCAGATACTTAAATAAGACTTTAAATTTAAGTTTTTCAGGGAATTGAGTAGCTGCTAAAAATGTAGTTATCATCATCATCATGTCGGTTTCAAGGTCGTTAACCGACCCCACAAACTCTGGTCCCAGAGTTGTTGTGCCTCCAAAGGCCTCTGACATGGCTCATATCCGTAGATAGTAGGCGGGATCAACGGCTTAACGTGCTTTCCGAAGCACGGAATCATCTAACTTTTCATCCTGTAATGTCCAAACCAAACTGGGGAGGTCGCACACAAGGATTTTTGTTTTTTTTTTCATTTCTCATGCTCTGAAAGTGCTTTTTTGTGCAGGATATAGGCTGCACAAAATCGAATTTTGTGCACTAGGGCAAAAAAGTAATCGCGGTGGTGTACGCCTTGCGCGCGGGCCTGCTGCACCCCTCGCGCGCGTCAACATATTCTTCACTAAAGCAGAACAACTCATTCTTTAGTTTCTTCAGTACGTTTTATTTCCTCGCAATCAAAGTGGAAAGCAGAGTTTATAACTCGATCACAAAACCATTTTATCCTCGACATTACTATCAGCCCTCGCCTTCGACTCGGGCTGCTAAAAGTCTCGGAGAAATGGTTCGTTTTGTGCACTTGTTGTAAAATCTACTATTGTTGTTGAACCCAGAACCTCCGGATCGAGACCCAAGCGCTCTAACTACTAGACCACGAAGACTATAGTAACGGCCTGATTGTTCACCTCTGCCTGATAATTTTATCGCTTACTACAATAATCTAAGAAATATCTACCCCTTCAGTGTTACCTTGAAAATATCAAAAAGTGTTTGTAACAGAAGCTATAAAAGTATAAAGTGTAAAGCTATAAGTTTGTGTAGCTATAAAAATAATAGAAACGCAGGATTGTCCGTCTGTTACATTTCCTTGGAGTGGGTTACCTCTTTAAGGCTGGTATTTCACTGGGATGCCATGGCAGCGCAACCAGTCGCCGCTACCAACAAAATGTATACAGCTCTATAGAGACTTACTCACCCGGTGTCCATTTGGTTGCGCAACCAATTTGGCGGCGCAACCAGCTCGGATGCTGGTCGCGCTACCACTCCCAGTAAAATATAGCCCTTAATACTGTGGCCGCAGGGTGTAGCGACTCTGGTGTCTTTACTGGTTTCCAGTTACGGACACCAGTGCCGCGACTGGTAGCGCCACCAGTCGCGCCACCGTGGTGTCCTAGTGAAATATCGGCCTAAGGCACTGGGTTTAAAACAGCGCGACTCCCTGTGACCTCTGCGACCCACGGGAGAAACTAGACCCAATCCTAGATTAAGATTTGCCAGATTTATAGCCAAACTGGCCTGTCAAAGTTTTCAAACCGCCGAATTACCGCTGGCTAGGTTTTACTATCGATGCAGACAAAAATGACATCACTGGATAGGTGACAATGGTGTCGATTCTGGTAGACACAAACTATAACTAAACTAAATTTGACAAAAGTGTTGCTGTCTTTTTTGGAACCTATAGGGGGTAACAAAGACAGCAATATTTATAGACTTGTAAAATTTTGTTTAGTTTAAGTTTGTGTCAGCCAGAATCGACACCAAAGTAATAAGCCTTATAAAAACTTTAATTTTGCCCGTTATCGAAAAAAAAAGGCTGTCTAATTTTATTTTCAATATATTTGCTCGAAAAACGTACTTACAAGGACGTAAACATTGCTCGTAAGTAGTTACTTACCGAACTAGTGCGGTAAGTAGAAAAAGGAGTTTTACACTCTGATCATAAAATTATTTTGTTAAAATACTACAGTGGTGACTTTTTACTTGGGTGACGACTGCCTACCTATATTTAAAATAAAATGGAGAGTACCAGGACAACATAAATCGACCAAAGGCTGACAGTACCCATGGTTGGTTCCTTTACCAAGTGCATTACTTATACCTGTTTTCTCGAAAATGTATTGAAAAACGTCGTAAGATACACGTCCGTAAGGGTTATGACAAACTCGTGCCGATGGTAAACCCTCGAGTTCGTCTCGGGCTTACAAAACGTCAACTCGTTTGTAATAACCCTACTTACGGAACTTGTATCTTAAACTACTATTTAAGTAGTTACACAGACCATCTTTAATTGAAAAACGTGGGTGTATGGAAACTATTAAAATTAATGCTTCATTAAGAAGTGTTATTTTACCTACTTCAATGAATATTTTATAGGCAAGATAGTAGATATACCTGCAGATATGCAAAGCAGTTGCTAAATGGAAGTGGCTAAGGAAAATGCGAGAGTTCAGGCGATTGCATTGTAGATAGTGTAAGATCGAGTAAAATTAAAATTTTCGCAATTATTGTAAAGTAAAGAGTGTAAAAAAATTAATAAATCGGAAAACCTGATAATTTTATTGTTAGTTTATCTGTCATGGACGTTTTATTGACAACGTATTAAGGTTTGGACATCAATCAGATACTAAGTTAAATGTGTAAAAAATTTGATTTTGAGTCAACGCAAATGATAGGGACTTAACGACACGGATATTTCCTCATCTCCATTTATGAACCAAACCAAAACCTACACAGAAAAAAAAGATATCTTGAACCAAATAATATTATTTAAGTTAAGATCTTTTGGGTTTTCGATATAAGGAAACTCGAAAACGTCTTAGATTGAGAAATAAAATGTTTTGTATTATAGTTCTCCGTCCAAGAGCTAAATTTCTTATATCAATTTTCAACTGTTATCTTATTGTAAAAACTAAAAGCTATCACATAAAGAACCAAACTTAATTGATTGAAGCATCTATCACACCAAGAATGAAACTAATTTAAATAAAGAATTTAAAGCTCTTTATTCGAAAAGCTAAATGTGTTACCCCAAGAGCGAAACTACTAAAAAATTTAAACTTCTTTAAAAATAAAACCTAAAATAAAAGGCTCTTTTTAAAAAAAGCACTTTTTTATGTCTTGTTTTTTCTTTTTATTCCTTTTGCTCTCTGCCGGTATTTTTGATATTTGATCTTTTTATTTTTTATCAATTATTATTATTAATGTTATCATTAACTATTATATCATATCAACCATTATAATTTACCAAATGTCCTGGGGGTGGCTGGATTCGAACCCGCGACCCGCGTCCATCGGTATTGTAGCTCCTTGCTCTGACCATTAGACCACAGGCTTAGATAGCAAACTAATCGAAATTTTGATACCGTTCCGTCTTTGACACAGTATTTTGTACCGAGCAACAATTATTTGCCTTAATATCGCCTTAACTCTTCATTGCATATCTAACTAGGTCTTGAGCGAAAGAACTTAATGTTTTTGCGAAGCAAAATGTTATTTGCCTTAACATAGTATTAACTCTTCATTGCTTACCTAACTAGTTCTTGAGCGAAACAACAACTATCTTATACCAAGCAACATATTATTTGCCTTAATATTGTCCTAAATCTCCATTTAATATTTTTCATAATTCTTAAGCAAAACTATTTATTTTTTCAATTAATTAATATTTTACTTGCTTTTAAAATTTTTTCATTGTTGATGTCAAAAATAAATGGTTTTAATTCGAAACATCAATTTCAAACCTAGTAATAGAATTCTTATTAGAAGAAATTCTCTCTTGAATTTTACCTTCAATGGAACTGATTGTCATAGCAAGCGAACTACCTACATATAATTTCACACTATAGACGAGTGTTTGTTCAAGTTTATTTTATAATAACATATAGACGATGAATACCGGTGTCCGTAAAAACCTGATTAAGGTTTAGGAGGCGCCGTGTCATTAATTATAAGTTCAGAAATTGTAAATGATTTAATAAAAAAATAAAAAAAAGAATTCGGCATTTTTAATACGTTAGAGTGATTACCTTAATCTAAGACATTTTACTTTAAATTCAAGCAATATCAGTTGAGACATATTGCGTTCTTTTTTTAAGAGATCATTTTTTTCTGTGTAGTACTCGTTAAAGTAAATAATGAAATTTGGCTAGAATTAAGTTCTCAAAGTACAAGTAAAGAAAAAAATTGAATATGTTATTCAAAATATGCCAATGACACTCCTAGGACACTGTAGTGTCCTAGGAGGTGGTCCACTGTGGTGTCACTGGTGTGTATGTATACATCGAGCGCGAATGTGAAATTCTAAATTGGAAGGTCATGTAGGTCCGTATATTAAGTACAAAAGACCCTCAGAAGAACCACGAGAATCTCGCGGCGGGAGAGCACGGGGTTGCGGGGTAGACTGCAAGGGGGGCGGAGAATGTCCGTTCTGTATGATAGTACTATTACTTTATTCTGTGCTAATTATTATCATTTATTCCAGGCTTATTAATCTTATTATCAAGCTTAATATCGTCCTCACAACCAACTAGATTGTGATTGGTACAAGAGCCAATGATCAAACTGCATTTCCGTCAATTTTGCTTTAGTATCGGAATTGTCTTTGTCATGATTAATGTTATCGTTTTCAACGCAAACAACAAATCAAAATTTGCAGATGATGAACCCAATTATTTACTAAACTTAAGTAGTTTTGGCTTCATAATTAACAAACATATAAGAAATAATACGTGCAAAGATGGGCTTCTTCTCGTTATTTTAGTAAGTTCAGCTTTGAATAATACCAACAGAAGAGCAACTATTCGCAAAACTTGGGGAAAACATACTAGATGCATCAAAGTTCTTTACGTCTTGGGTGCATCGTACGATGTTGATTTAACCGAGAAAGTTCTTGAAGAGAATGAAAAATACTACGATATAATTCAAGGAAATTTTATTGATTCTTATCGTAATCTGACATACAAACACGTCATGGCACTTAAATGGATGGTACATTATTCTCAAACTGCAAAATATTTGGTGAAAACAGACGATGATGTGCAGTTAAACGTAAGCTTTCTTTATAAGAAATTAAAAAACCATCAACTGGGTTCAAAAGATTTGATAGCGTGTAAGATAAATTATAATGAACCAGTCGTTCGATCAAATGCAACAAAAAATTTAAGGTGGGCTGTTTCGAGGAAAGAATTTCCTGATGACCAATATCCCACTTTTTGCACTGGTAAGTGTGAATATTGAACAAAACTGTATACAATGGCCTACTGCTACAAAAAAGCTTTTCTCCTTTCCAACTACTGGCGTTTGTCTTAAGTTGAAATTAGAATTCCTTATTACTACAACTACGATACCTTGGGTCTCTCTTTTCTGTTGTTATATTCACATAACCTGTAAAGTAGCACTGGCGCATTACACCACTTTGAAATCATGATCGATCGATGCCTAAAAGATCGATATTTACTTTATAAGATCAACAAAATATAACGGTATTTACCGAATTTTGGAAGACACCATTTGGTAAGGGCTTGCTTGATCATTTTTCTTTAGAAAAATAATCAAAATTACCAATGTATTGAAAATGTATAACGTTTCCAGGTGTATTTTACTTCCTCTCTACCTTTAAACTACCATAATAAACGGCTGAAAGTACAATTTATTTTCCCTTTGATCCTGCTCCGACTACTGTTCTTTAATCAGCCACTACATTTCCATCTCCATACTGCAACTCCAGAGCCTTTTCCGACGAACCCAACATCTCTGGCGTGACTTTCACCTTACTGTCAAATACCTTTTGTTTGGTGCCGATTAAGAGTATCACCACCACATGTTTTTCGGCTGGCGGCTAAGGGATGTTGTCCTTCGAATCGCAAAATGCCCAGCAGCGTTCTTCTAAATTATACCACCATGTCGCAGCAACCAACCACCAGAGCTCATTGTGCTATCTATCTGCAATACTAACAACTGTGGTTGACTATCACATGGTAGTACACTCAACAACACGTCAGTAGAAACACTTTGTACCTTATGGCGTGGTAATAAAGTAGCAAATAGTTCCACTGACGTGTTGTTGACTGTACATATCCCCCAGAACGTATCACTCATTTTGCTGTACGATTCTCTGATTAGCTCCCTCCAGATCTATGACTTTTGATGATTACTGATAATGAAGATGTATCTAAAAGATGGGCATCAAAAGATAGAATATTTTATATTTTTCCAGGTGCTTGCATCATTTACTCGGCTGATGTGGTCCGTCGACTTTTAGCAGAATCCTACAAGGTTCCTTACTTCTGGATTGACGACGTCTACGTCACCGGTATTCTCGCAAAGAGGATTGGCATTAAACATGTGTATTATCCAAATATTCTTATTTCCGACTAAAATTCACTGATGATGATTTGTAATCTAGGCTTCCATCATGTAGTAAATGTCGATGTGAAAACAAAAGCTGGACATGTAATATTGTAGTTTTGAATTTTAAAACTGTTCATGTGTTAACGTAAAGCCATAAAACCACGATCTTCTACCTTTTCAATATTAATATAAACGTGGAAACCTAAGAAGTGGAAAAAGCTATTTTTCACTTCTCATGCTCTGAAAGTGCTTTTTTGTGCAGGATATAGGCTGCACAAAATCGAATTTTGTGCACTAGGGCAAAAAAGTAATCGCGGTGGTGTACGCCCTGCGCGCGTCAACATATTCTTCACTAAAGCAGAACAACTCATTCTTCAGTTACATTTAGAGAGTACTTTTACGTTTTATTTCCTCGCAATCAAAGTGAAAAGCAGAGTTTGTAACTCGTCCACAAAACCATTTTATCCTCGACATTACTATCAGCCCTCGCCTTCGGTTCGGGCTGCTAATAGTCTCGGAAAGATGGTTCGTTTTGTGCACTTGTTGTAAAATCTACTATAGAATATTCGTATTTCATAAAAGAAATTTGACAAAGATAACTGTATAGGGTGCCTTTCAATCAGACTGTTCTATTCTTGGCAGCTAACCTATATGCTGGAAAATACGAGTATCTAACCAATAGTATTGTTCCATTTTCCTATCATGTCAAACGTGCTGTCAAATGGAGCAATTCTGGTGGTTGGAATTATCAAGCTCAGCTCTCTGGGCGGTCTGGTGGAGGAAAGGCACATGCACATTAGCGCCTTAAAATCGTCAAAATTTTTTCCTTTTCACGAGCAAAAAGAGTAGAACAGCGAATGTACCAGTGAAGTACAGGCACGAGCTGCGCAATAGGTTAGTTATTTTGTAATCTTTTATCTTTAATTGTTTTTTTTAGGGTTCCGTACCTCAAATAAAAAAACAGAACCCTTATAAGAACACTTTGTTGTCCGCCTGTCTGTCTGTCAAGACCCTTTTTCTCACGAAAAAGAAGAGATATCAGGTTGAAATTGATAACGTAGGTATATTAAGGTCAGCAAACCTCACAAGATCTGAAAATTTAAATTTTTTGCAATGACGCAATCAAAAGATATGGCTTTTTATGTCCTCATCTCCATACATTTATGCAAAAAAGCAAAACCTACAGGGTACTTCCCGTTGACCTAAAATTATGAATCTGGCAAGAAGCTAGGTCTCACAGTACAAATAAAGGGAAAAGTATAAAATCATTAAATATTTCAATTTTTCTCACAACTAATAGTAACCAATTAAGGTGAGCTCCCGTTTCAAGAACTTCTAATAAAAGAGGGGTCAAGTTGGATGGTCACGGAGTTTTTAAAATCAAAGAGCAAAAGCTTTCAGTATATCATATGGTAGATAGGTACGGAACCCTTAGAACCCGGTTTTTTTAATTATCCAAGGGCTTAATTTTGACCTCGATCTAGTCTTGATGTCCATAGATGATGTCGACGATGGAACGAACTTGCCTACAAGGAGCCTATTCACTCGCGACTTGAATAGATTCGGGTTATATAAACTCGGGAACACAGACGCAGGCAGAGAATTTCACTATTTAGCCGTGCGCCTTATAAAAGATGTTTCAAAGCGCTTTGTGCGAATGTGCGGAATATCAACCAAGTATGAGTAATATCCTGCGGTGCGTATGGACTCCCGATGGTAGAAAGGGGATGGTGGAATAAGCTCGTGGAGCTCTTGAGCACACTCTCCGAAGTACAATCTGTAAAAGACCGACAGACATCTTTCCGTTAACTTTGCATCCCCTCTTCTTGACGCGGTATCGGCTCAACATACACGCACCTTTACACACTGCATAGGTTAATATCTATGTAAATACCTCTATAGGCACGGACGATAAACTATAGAGTTTAATTTTAATTTATAATGCCCACTATCGTCCGTGCCTCTCTCAGCAGGGTAACTGAACAAGCGGGGCAGCCTATATTTATTGCGGATGTTACGCCACTAGGCGTATGTTGTAAGTTTCTATTTATTTGCCGCCATGTTTTTTTTTCTTTAATTACCACCTTATGTTATCATAGTGTGTTGCCATGTCTTATTAATAATACAGTACCTGGGCGACCAAGCTAAGCTCTATAATAGCCGCCTTAACCTGAAAATATCATCGGGTGAGCAAGCTATGCTACTAAACAACAGATGACGCTGTAAGTTTCTAAAACGCGTAAAGAAATTTAAAAAAAGGTGAAAACGAATTTTCCCAGACATGAGACCGTATACTAAATTTCATCGAAATCGTTAGAGCCGTTTTCGAGAAACCGATTACATATATATATATATACAAATATTGCTCATTTTATAGTATAGGATTTCTCTGATTTCTGATTGTCTGTGTGATGCTGGCTTTTTTTTATAGTACCAACCCATCTCTACTCGTGGGTGTCGTAAGAGGCGACTAAGGGTTAATGAACCAAAGGATGGGCAGCAATATCTTTCTATATATCTTACAGTACCTGGGTGACCGAGCTTCGCTCTATAATAGCTACCTCAACATTAAAATATCATCGGGTGAGCAAGCTTGCTACCTGCCAACTGATGGCGCTGTAGGTTTTTGTCTAAAACGCAAATGCTTAAAACACGGGGAAAACGAACTTTTCCAGACATGAGACCTAGCTAGATCGATTTTTCGCCCCCGAAAACCCCCGTATGGTAAATTTCATCGAAATCGTTAGAGTCGTTTTCGAGAAACCGATTACAAATATATATGTATACAAACATTGCTCGTTTAATAGTATAGGATACTGCGGACACCAACAACAGCGGTCGCCAGCCGCAACGCAAAGCGTGGTGAATGGTGAACCCCCACCAAAGTACTACGCGTTTTTACTGGAGTTCTGGAGGGAGCTCCCTTTCCTGCAGTGGACGATGGGATGTTATGAGTGATGATAATTTCTGATTTCTTTAAGTTTGAAATAGAAACTGAACAGCAGCATTTTAATAAAAGTAAAGAACTTACGGACATGTAAATTTTTTTCTGGCACAAAGTATGTAAGTATCTTATTGAAATTTTGGTGGTTATTAAAAACACGAGAGAGCATGGCAGGGGATCAAGCCGCAAAGAGGGCGCATCAAGGCAAACCATCGGGACGCCGGCCTGTTGGCAGGCCAAGATACTGATGGAAGCATGAAGTCGCCAAGGATCTTAAAGAGCTGGGAGTGTCCGACCGGACGGAATTGGCACAGAACAGCTTTAATCTCGGAGGCCAAGAACCACTTTGGTTTACTGAGCCAAAAAGAATGAATGAATGAATATTAAAAACACTCTTGTTCACTCAACGCTAATCTAGATTATCATCAAAGGTCAAAGTTGACCTATTCAAACAAAAGCATTCAAACAACCAATTTAATTAGTGTAATTCAACTAGACCTTAAGACTTTGACCCTTAAGAGGTTTCCAGTTTCCATTTCCTTTTGTACCAAAGTTGAGACATCCTTCCTTACAAATTGTTGACAAAACTTAATTAATATTTGGTCACTCATTGCCACCGAGTGCTTAGTCTGTAGAGATAAAACATTAATATGATCAGTTTTGAGAGAAAAATAAACCTTAGTTTAGACACAGATTAGATAATAGTAAATTCACGTTTACAGATCCGTCATTCCCAGGTGGGGTGCCGACAAAATTCTACTTTTAGCACTAAACATAAAGTCGATAATTGCAATGTACCGCTTAGAACACGTTTTTCAATCGCTGGATGGGAAAGGTTGTCACTTTATGAGATAATGAGCGAGACGCAAGTAGGTAGGTATGTGAAATTGTTCAATCAAACATACAAATGCTTATTAAAGTTTAGATAAGCCAAGTAGACAACCTGGAGCTCAAAGTATTCTGAACATTAAGAGCTGATTTTCGTTCAAGATCCATAGGTTCGGGTTTAAGCATTTTTTTACTACAAAGAGCAGTAGTAAGTCTTTAAAGTACTGTACAGACAATCCATAAATAATAAATAAATAAATAATAAATAAATAATAAATAAATGCGTAACTTTGAATGTCGAAAGATATTATATTAGCTTGAAGGTCCTGGGCGCCTAGTAGCTATGTAACTTTATTAAGGCAACTCAGGCACTGACGTAGAAGATTTTGTTTTGTTTAGAGACTTTTCCACCAGATAAAAAAAGAACAAAAGACAAGTGAAATTATTACCGTTACTCTGTTGTCTCTCTTTGTTTCATGCTTCGTGAAATTGGATTACCATTGGCCAATTATTGCTTAAAACTATGTAAAGCAAACTGATGAATGGCAGACGACGAAAATTGATATGTTAAACAATATCAAATAAACTGTTGAGTGTCAGTGTTTATAAGACGTCGAAAATTTATATTTTTCTTTTAAAAACATTTATTTGACTAGATTTCCCACAAGAACATATTGAAATATGTATTCACCTGTCAGACCGTGCGCTACCAAAATTATTGGGAGAATCGTTTGAACCCAACTTTGTTTCCCTTGTCAAAGTCAGATCTCTATAATTTTACAGGTAGAACGTAATTTAATATTCCTTTGTATCGGATATGTTCGACCTAATATAGGTTGGTAATGTAATTTTATCATATCTTCAAAAGAACAGCCATACTCAATTTGATAAGCTATCTATCAGTAACAATACTTTACTATCGTAGCGGTATTGGCATTGCCAATTTTCAGGATGGTATTCTTATATTTTGTTCCTACTTCTCCAATTTTTCCGTGAGTATCTTTAAAGGTGACCAAACGATCCATCTTTATGCCATCTGTAACACTAATCATTTCATCATCATCATCATCCGACCGTTTTTGGGTCATGGCGACCGCTGTCAACTCCTACTAGTTAGGGTAGGGTACTGGCTGCAATTTGGGTATATGATTTGCTCATGATTCATGATCAGCTCAATATGAATCGATTTGGTCCTTACAAGGTTTTCTGTGCGTCGCTGCGTTTTTGAGTTAAAACAAAAAAAAATAAGATACTTAATAATGTTTTTTTTTGTATGCCTTTGTGGCTCCTGTTTAAAATACTTCTGAAGATGTAGAAAATCGAAGAGGCAGACATGCAGGGCTCTGCATTATCACGGGACGAAGAAGTGAATTTTTGCATTTTGAAGCGCTGTTACTTTACGACGCAGGGCTATTATGGTGGCAGACCATTTTTCTGGGGTTTTATACATTGTATTTAATCACATAATCATAGTCTGCCAGGTGTACGTTTCATTGTCAAATTTCAAAATAGTTAAAACTTGATTCCTCAAAAACGCAGGGGTGTGGATGTCCACCAATATTTTTTGTATCTTTTAGAGAATGCTCCTTAGCATCAGTCAAAGAGGCAGACATGAGCAAATCATATAAAAATTTGTCCTTCATCACCCTTACTATACATAGAGGTGTGGCGTCGATGTGCCCGTATGTGACTTACATACCCAATTTTTGCTGTAAACTCACGTGCACAATAAGGGCACGTGAGTCTACCGTTTACATAATTATAAGTTATGGCCGCTGGTGGTCGCGCCTTAATAAGCGTGGGGACAATAACATGCATATTGTTGTATTTGCAGTAGACTTTTAAGGATATAATGGTTATACCTAATATCTCAAGGGTATAACGACCTTGGGTGCTACGAGTATTAACGTAGAGGAACGTGTTTGCCATATGCGAACCATTTGCTTTGCAACACAAATTCCCGCTCAAAACCCGAAAGAGACCTCTCTGCTAAAGTAAAAAAAAAATCTGACCTATTTGCGTACGTTCCCTTTGACTGATTTATGTGAATCTGTGTATGACATTGAACAACTTTAACGAAAGAACTTGCGCAATTTGCATGGGAGATAAAATTGGTAGACAAAACGCAAGTGAATTTTCAAGTGTCAAATCACTCTCATTTTCGGACAGATTTCGCAGCGTTCGATTATCGAATCTGTGAAAATGGAATTACTCAATTTCATGATTGGGACATGATAGTTTCCGCCTAGCCTATATCGATGGTAGGGAGGGATCCCTCATCAACGTCAGACAAATTCTGTGTTTAATATGTCTACATCCAGCATCCGGATTTACCCCTATAAGTTTCGGCATTACTTATATACAGGGCGTCTCACCGCTATGCCACATGGAACCTTACAAACCTTAAATACTAAAGACGAAAATTTTCACTCCAATTAGACTTTTTTATTTTAAAAAAGAAGTAAAACTGCATTAAAAAATACTCTTGCACAAGTCACGAATGGAAAGGACACTAATAAAAAATTAAACATTCAGTCTATTCTTTATAGCACCAATCGATAAAGCCAATCATAAAAAAATAATATTTTTAAGAAACATGGTATCTTGAATTGAAAGAAGACCATCATCTTCATCATCTTATCGTGTAACTAGCTGTTGCCAGCGACTCCGTCCGCGTGGGGTTCAGAAAAAGTAGCTAATGACTTTTCCATGGTTCAAACTATCTTCGAACCAAGTTTTTATCACAATCGGTTTATCGGATTAGTCATAAAAGCGTAACAGATAGACAGTGCAGTTCTCGCCTTTATATTATTAGATATACAGAGTATCGAAATACCGATTTTTGTAAATTAAACACCTCTTGTTTACGTGTGGACCGTTCGTCGTCGCCCACTATCCTCGTAAGTGTAAAATCATAGTCGAATTCCACGCGGAGTAACTATGATACGGGTTTCGTTATTTCTTATACAAAACAAAGCCTAACTAAATCTGAGGCTCAGTCACTTTAGCTTCTGTGGCTACTGAAAAAAGAGCGGTACAAAGTCCAACGTGTCTAGCTTCACATGCTTTTAATTCTACATGTAAGTACTCGTACATACAAAACTGTTGTGTACATACAAAACATGCACATACAAAACTGTTGGACTTTACTTCCGTACAATCTTTGTAACTTATCTCTCCCCTTAAAGGACAATTCCTAAAAAACAATGATTCACTTCTCTCTTTATTTTTGAAGTAATTTGTTTATAAGTACCTACTTCCTAAGTTGTGAAAACTTTAGAACTTTCATATTTTTTTTTACATTTGTTGCACCGCCGAAACAGGATTTTTTTTATTATTATTTTTACAATGAAACTAAATCTAGATTTTATCAATCTTTAGCTGTACCCACGACTTTTACACAAACAACTGGACCGGATCAAACGGAATGTTCAACAACGTATTTGGCTTTCTTCCGTACAAAATTATAAGCTTTGTTTGATTTCAGCTTGGTTTCACAGGTTGAAACTTTAAACTCGCCTATTATCTGTTTGAATGAACCGATGGTAATGAAAAAAGTTCAAATATTGCACGAAAGCAACCCAAATACATTATTGAAAACCCCGTTTAAGTTGTTCAAGTAGTTTGTGAGGTATTGATGCGGCCGCTTAAAATTTCGCGAACCTTCTGTCTGAGTGAACCGTTTGCAATGAAATAAAGCTTATATGTTGCACAGAAAGAAGCCCCACGCGTCATTGAAAACCTCGTTTGACTTTGAACCAGTTCAGTAAGTGAGTTCTTGGTTCTGCAGCTTGAAACTTTGCGTATCTTTTGTCAGAATGAACTTACCTATCGCAATGAAACTAAGCTTAATTATTGCACAGGAGTAAGCCAAACGCGTTATTGAAAGCTACGTTTGAATCTGCTCAAATGTTTTTGAATTATTCGCGCCTTCGCTTGAAACTTTGCGTAACTACTATCTGAGTGACCCGTTTTCAACTAACCTAAGCTTATATGTTGCATGGAAGTACCTAATCCAAGCACGTCATGGAAATGCCAGTTGGAGTCGGTACAGTAGTTTGTTCGCTATTGGCGCCACCTATTGAAACTTCGGGCATTTTCTGTCTGAGTGAACCGTTTTCAATGAAAGTAAGCTAATTTATTGCAAAGAATTAAACTTAACATGTTATTTAAAACCCGGTTTAAATCCGTTTAGTAGTTTGTGAGTTATTGGTGCCGCCGCTTGAAACTTAGTGTATTTTATGTCTGAGTAAACCGTTTGCAATGAAACTAAGCATACATGTTGCATGGAGTAAGCCAAATACGATGCTGAAAACCTCGTTTTAATCGGTTCAGTTGTTTGTGAGATATTGGCGCCTCCGCTGGAAATTTCGCGCACCTGTCTAAGGGAGTGAGCCGTTTTCAATGAAAGTAAGCTAATATGTTGCAAAGAAGTAAGCTTGACCATTTATTGAAAACCCCGTTTGAATCCGTTCAATAGTTTGTGAGTTATTTGCGCCGCCGCATGAAACTTAGCGTACCTTCTGTCTTAGTGAACCGTTTGCAATGAAACTAAACTTTTATGTTGCACAAAAGTAAGCCAAACTCGTTGTTGAAAACTCAGTTTGAATCGGTTTGTGAGTTATTATCGTACAGGCAATTTGATACTTTACATTAGTGTAGCTTCTGATTGAGTGAACCGACTTGAATGGAACATAGCCTATATGTTGCTCAGAGACGTATGGGATACACCCATCTAACGACACCCCGCACTATAGGGTAGACGAGAAAATATATTTTTCTCCCCACCCATCCTGGCTGCTGCAGCGCCCCCTGGTAGTCTACAACCGTAAAACATATCTAACACTAAATATCAAAATCATCTAGGATTATAGTGGGTTCAGGTATAAACAACCAGGATCCAATTATTGTCACGTCACGTTCCGAGCTTCAAAGTCAATGTCAAATTTATTTATTGCAGGCTTCTTCGGGCTTGTGGTGAGCCACCTGGACTCTTCCGGCCCAGTCTGACCCTGGATAGTTATTACAGTTTACACTAAGGTTGTACGTCCTGTGCTTAAGTAACTTTACTTATAATTATTTCAGGAATCATTATGATAAATAGTCAAACGCAAAAGCACGATCACAATCATCTACCAAGATGACTTGTTGTGACGTCCTTTCACCTTGACGCTTCATCAGATCGACAGCTATCTAAATACTTAGCTGCCAGTCTATTCCTGAAGCAAAGAGACCTCACTCGGCGATACTAAGAAGGTGCTGCTAGTAATAAGGTGCTGCTTTTTTTTCGCGTCGTACGCTTCATTCAAGTAACATCTCTGTGTTGTTCTGTTCCTACATATTTATCAAATTTTTGTGTCAAAAGTGAATTATTACATAAGCAATTTATATAGTTTTGAAGAGGACAAAGTGTACTATCTAACAGTGAAAACAGGATATATTTACGTGAACGCACCTGTGAGTAATCATCGTATTAATTTCAAAATATTTTGCGAAGCCGTTACAACCATGACCTACGCCAACCCGTAATGCGCTCGCTTCTATGACTCATACACACTACTCACTCTCCGCTACGAATTTCTAAAAGCGCCTGGGTTGACAAGCAGAGCAATATATTGTCTACTGAAGTTACCCTACAAAAACGACTAGGCGTTTTTGCACTTACCACTTCTAGTCGTGCATATAATTAAGAACCAATTGTTGAAAATGAATTGCGGTGCGTGCAATATACACACAAGCATTATGGAGAGGTTAAGGTGTAGTAATTGTAGACACTATTACCATTCTGAATGTGTTGGTATATCTCAAGAATTTTTAAATAAGGAACGTCATAACTTGGAGGACTCTTGGTATTGTCCAGATTGCAAGCGAAAAACACGCGTTATAAGGAATGATGAAACGCCTATACGAAGTAAAATATCCACTATTCCTGAATATATAAATGAGACAATGGACCACCAAATAAGTGGTGTCACAGAAAATAACAACTTTGAAACAGGTGAAGATTCGAGAAATAATTCAATATTTACTCAAGAAAATATTGGAAATCTAGATGAAGAATATGCGGAAAATACATATAATCCCAATAATATAACCATAGCAAGAGGAAATGTTATAAAAAGACCAAATGAGTGCCTCATTAATAGCTCTCCACCAACAGAGTCTCATGAACATAGTGATATCATGTGTGAAGAACTAGAAAGACTCTTAGCAATGAGATTTTTGTCTCTGCAAAACATTTTCAGCTGTAAAATTGATGAGATATGTCAAAGAATCCTAAATCTGGAGAAAAAACTTGATGAAGCTGTATCGAATTATGAACAGAAAAGTACTACAAATGATAGTAAATTGTATGAAAATATTTTAGAGAAACTTGATACACGACTAAATGATTTTGAAAATAAACTTACATCAACTGGACTGAGGGGTACTCCTTACCAACCCACTTCAAATAAACAAAATGAAATAGGTGTTGCAAATGTAGATAAACATACCAAAAAATCTTCAACAAATAAAACTCAACCACCTGATGCAAAAATCCAACCAGTGTCCGAAAGAAAGAAAACACACCCTCGACCGCGCCCGGAAACTCACAAAAGCAAGACATCTGACAAACCCGAAAACAATGCCTATCTTGATGCTCATGTTCCTAACACTGAGGCCCACATTCATGTACAAAAGTCTGCCACAAAGTTAACATGTAACCAACACGCTTTTAATCAGGGCGCTAATACTCCTCCGGGTGATGATGGCGATGGTAGTTGGACTGAAGTAAAACGTAGACGCTCCAAAAATCAGAAGATATTCCATGGATCTGCTGCACAAGGTGCAACTGTATTGGAAGCTGCAGAGAGAACTAGATACTTACATTTATACTATCTCAAAGTTGGGACCACAGAAAAACAGATTCAAGATCATCTTCATTCGATAAATATCTGCGCGAATTGCACAGTGGAAAGTTTAAAAGCGCGAGGAAATTATGCGTCATTTAAAATTGGCGTGCCATCCCAATTCGCCGATAAAATATTAGCTTCTGAAATCTGGCCTAACGGCAGTTGCATAAAATCATGGATACAGCCCTTTCGTGAAAGAACAAAGCCATTTCGCTCGAACAGAATTAGAGGCTACGACGACGAAAACTGATTCTTTGAAAGTCAAGAAGTCTCCAAAAATTAGTATACCATTTTATATCCTCTATCAGAATGTTAGAGGCCTTAAAACAAAACTTCGTAAATGGAATACCGCCTTACCATTGCTGCATCATGATCTCGTTGCTGTAACAGAGTCGTTTCTGGATGGCTCTGTTGAAGACGCCGAATTGACATGTACCGGATGGAGTGTCCTGCGAAGAGACAGGAAATCCTGGGGGGGTGGCGTACTCCTTGCTGCTCGTCCAGGAATCCAGCTTCGACGACGAAATGAGCTTGAAACTAATTCTGGTGAAGATATATGGGCTTCAATTCATATGAAAGATAGCTTAATTTTTATATGTGTAGTTTATATTAGCCCTAGTTCCTCTGATGGTGTTTACTTGAACTGGTTTAGTAAAATTGAAAATGTTATCCACGATTTGAAAGGTACTGTTATAATCACCGGTGATCTTAATTTGAACAGTGCATCCGTGAATGTTTGTAATTATTACAATTATTTTTTATCTTTTTGTAATCTAGTTGACAGAAACCAGATAACTAATGGTTTTGGTGGCAAACTTGATGTCGTTTTGACCCAGGAATCTGTGAATTTGGTTTCGGTTTCTTCGGCTGAGGGGGGAGGTATCGTTCCCATTGATAAGTATCATCCGCCTTTAGACATTGAAATGTCATTCCAGCTAAAGCGACACAGTGGACCTCATCCGCCAAGTAATATTGACCCAGCAAGAGATTGGAACTTTTCTAGAGCCAATTTTCCTGCTATGTATCAAGCTTTTTACGAAGCTGACTGGGCACCAGTACTTGGTGCATCTAGCTCGCAGGAAGCGACTCAAACTTTTTATGAAATAATATATGGCGTATTTGATTTATTTGTTCCTAAAAAGACAAGAAACACAAATAAAAGGAAAAAACGATATCCTACCTGGTTTTCTCCTGATATTATCTGCGATATCGAACGAAAAACAGCCCTACATCGCCTTTGGAAGATTACCAATTGTCCAACGACTTACTCTAACTTCTCATATATACGAGAAGATCTTAAAGCACGTATTCCTGCTGCTTATGATTGCTTTATAAGTCGATTAGAAGCCAAGCTTAAAACAAATCCACGAGATTTTTGGCAACATATCGCAAGTCTTTGGGCTCCCGGTGGATTTGAAACCACTTATAAAGGCAAGGAATTTTCAGGAGTGGAAGCTGCTACTGCATTTGCAGATTACTTCTCTGGAGTATATTTACCTTCTATTCCTAGACTTGACGTCTTCGTCAATGCTCCTCAAGAGTCATTGACGAGTAGTTATTTAAGTATACCTGACTTTACTGAAACTGACGTTAATCGCTGCATATCAAAATTGAAATCAAATTATTCTCCAGGTCCAGATAATCTACCCTCATTTATTTTAAGGGACTGCCGAGAAATATTAGCTAAGCCAATCACCCACATCATAAATGTGATACATAAAACAGGTGTCTATCCAGATTACTGGAAACATACCAGAGTGACTCCTATTCCTAAGTGTGGCATACACTCACCTGTAGACGAACATCGCCCTATTGCTGTGCTCTCTTCGCCTGCTAAGGTGTTTGAAAAGCTTATGCATGGCGTGATCTACCCCCAAGTTAAGTTTCATCTATGTGAGGAACAGCATGGCTTTAGGCCTGGTCGATCGGTGGACACAAACTTATTAATATTAGTAAATTATATATCCGGCAGCTTGGATCGTGGAGGGCAAGTGGATGTTTTATATTTTGATTTTCGCAAGGCATTTGACCGGGTCGATAATGACTTACTTTTATCTAAGTTGCAAAGGTTCGGATTTGGCCCGACACATCTACGCTTGTTCGCGGACTATTTGCGGGACAGAATGCAATTTGTCAAATATGGTTGTTATACCTCACAGCCGTACTTTACCAGATCTGGCGTCACCCAGGGATCTGTTTTGGGCCCTTTATTGTTTTTGCTGATGGTGAATGATCTATTCAGTGTCATAAAGTTCGCAAAATGTCTTCTATATGCAGATGACTTAAAAATATATATGGAAGTTAACAGTGAGAGTGACTGTGAACTTTTGCAAAAGGATACGGATGCTATTTTACAGTGGTGTAAACAAAACAAAATGGACATAAACCCGAGTAAATGCCATAGTATGTCCTTCGGACGCAAAAAGCAACACTTATGCTACCCGTATGAATTAGAAGGACATTTGTTATCTAGAAGTTCGGTCGTGAAAGATCTAGGGGTAACTTTTGATAAGAATCTCACATTTGATCAACATATCACGACTCTTACGACCGAATCCTTTAGACGCCTTGGTTTTGTGCTTCGAAACATGAGAGATCTCCACGATCCACACGTTATGAAACTTTTGTACAGCAGTCTCGTGAGAAGCAAATTGGAAAGCAGTGCCTGTATATGGAATCCACACGAAGCCACATACATTACTATGGTCGAAAAAGTACAGAAAGCTTTCCTAAGGTATTTATATAAATGGGTTTATGGATATTATCCTTTGCTTTACCCTACAATCTTTTTACTTGGTGCATTGGGATTGTATTCTTTGGAATCAAGGCGTATTAAGGACGAACTAACTGTTGCATTGAAGGTATTGCGTGGAGAAATAGATTGCACTGAGCTGCATTCACAATTATGTCGACTGCATGTCCCTGATAAATATATCTCTAGAACGCGATCCACTCGGCAAAGACGTCTTCTCGCAGGTCCATGTTGTAGGACTGTTTCATATGCCCAGTCCCCTCTCTGCCGAATGATCAGTGGCCTAAACTCAGTTCTCAACTACTCTTTGAACTCTGATATTTTCACGGATTCATGGAGTCAACTTCTGAAAATCCTTTCAGACTTTTGTACGTGTAATAATGTTGTGAACAAGTCTAGTTGTATTCATTGACTTTTTTATTTTATTTACTTGTTTTTATAAGATTTGACGTTATGTGTTACATATTTTGTTATTAATTACTGTAATAGGCCAGCCCGTTGTAATTAATTAAATAAATAAAAATATGCCACATATATTTTAAAATTTATAGGGAAAAAATATACAAAGTCAGTAAAGTCACCTGATCCAAAACTAGGCAAAGTCTGTACTATGGATACAAGAGACTGATATACTTGCTGAAATAGATAGACTTTCCCTCCATGTGGTATAAACGTGGGACACCCTCTGTGTAGTTCAATTATGAATATAATAGAGGGTGTTTATTTTATTCCGGGTCTTAGCGCGATACTTAATATTAGTAACATTTATTTAAAATAAGTAAGATTCATTTCATAATCGATTAGTAACATTCATCTGGATTTAATTTACTCACTCACTGATGGTCATCAAAATTCTGAAGTAATAAAAGGCTGAAATTTGGTATTCAAGCTAGTATTAAAAATCCTTAAATTTCGAACTTTTACCGCCTAACCCCTTAAACTAAGGGATTGCAATTTGTATCGGACTTTCTCAAATTTTATAATAGAGACTTCTTGTTATAAGTACCAGGCCACTCAGAAAGTATTGCGAAAAATAGTTTTTATATATGGGAGACTGGCCGGTCAGAATCTTTTTCGAAAATATGATTACTTGTAAGTAAAAATATGTGTGTTCCATTTTCAAAATTTCCCTCCACATTTTTTGCGAGCCAATTCAAAGTATCGTGTCTTACTGAAAAATGGATCTGCGCCGGGAACATTTTAGAGCTATGATTTTTTACGATTTCAAGTGTCGCCTGAAACCGGATGAATCGTTCGATAGACTTCAAATGGCATTTATGGATGAAGGCCCCTCCAAGGCAACCGTGTATCGTTGGTATAACGAATTTAGGCGCGGTCGACCAACCTTGGGGGATGAAGAAAGAAGCGGTCGCCCTTTGACGGCTATTACGGAAGAAAACGTGCTAGCAGTGAAAAATTTAATCCAAGATAATAGGCGAATTACATATCAGGAGATTCAGCACATATTAAAGATTGGATCGGGAAGCGTTCACGAGATTCTACACGGGCATCTTCGCGTGAGGAGGATAGTATCGCGCTGGGTGCCGCACTACCTCACCGACGCTCAGAAGCAGGCCCGGGTGGAATGGTGCCGTGATATGCTGAACAAATTTGAAGCAGGCTCGTCTCGGCGTGTTTACGACATCGTAACAGGTGATGAGTCCTGGATTTATCAATACGATCCAGAAACCAAGCGCCAGTCGACAGTTTGGGTGTTTCAAAATGAACCAACGCCTACCAAAGTGAAGCGATCTCGAAGCGGGGGGAAGATTTTGATCGCCAGCTTTTTTAATTTGACTGGCCACTTGGCCTCAATTCCCTTACGAGATCAAAGAAGCATCAACGCCGAATGGTATACTACCAAATGTTTACCAGAAGTTTTTTCTGTTGTGAGCAACAAGCGACCAAACACAGGGCTCCGCGGACTACTGCTCCACCACGACAATGCGCCTGCACACACCGCGCTCAAAACGAGGGACTTCCTGGACAGCACACCAGTCAAACTCCTGGGTCACCCTCCTTACAGCCCTGATCTAGCACCGTGTGACTTCTTTTTATTTCCAAAAATAAAAAATCAGCTCAAGGGGATACAATTTTCGTCGCCGGAAGATGCGCTGGCTACGTTCGAGCAGGCTGTGAACGAGGTGTCTACGGCGGACTGGAAAAAGTGTTTTGAAAACTGGTTCAGACGCATGAATCTTTGTATAGAGGCTGGTGGAGAGTACTTTGAAAAGATTTAATAAAAATATATGTACCTGTAGAACAATTTTTTTTAGTGTCGCAAATATTTCTGAGTGTCCCACGTATAAATCATAAAACAAGAGAGTGGTCTATGAAAAAAGGTACCTCTGATGTGCAAGAAGAACACCCAAAAAAGGATATACATACATATAAACAAGTACTAAGAAACTTACAAAAAGAAGTGAAATCCCACCAAAAACATTTTCATCTAAAATGTTGGCAAGTCGAGATCATATTATAAGATCTCATCAAGAGCCAAGCTTCTTACTCTACAAGCCGCAACTCTACAAGCCCCAACTTCACAAAATCTACACTTTAGTCAAAATAAGTGGCTCGGCCGTTTCGCTACCATCACGTGCGCATAAGGTGAAAAATGTATTTACTGTTCATTGCTTTTCTGTTATGATATATACTATAATAGTTCTTGTACTAACGAAACGGCCTAGCCACATATTTTGACTAAGGTGTAGAAGTTAGGGCTTGTAGAGTTAAGGCGTGTAGAGTTGGAAGGATGGCTCTATAATGTTTTTTTTTTAAATATTGCTATAATGGTCTCGTCTTGGCAACATTTTACACGAAAATGTTTCTGGTGGGATCATATTTTCTCGAATATAATTTAAGTTCATGAAAATATTATCAACGTTTAAGCATAAAAACTCCTTTCTCCTTGCCGAAATTAAAAATAAAACACTAGTGAAGTAATATAATGAAATAAGCACGCGTGTTTAATAAACCGGATTGTGAACCTTAACACAGTGCAAATGAACAAATAATGTTGAAAAATATTTTATTGTTATTGTGATTTGGGCTTAAATTGGGCCTGACAAAATTTTAATTGTCTGTACTAGAAAAAGTTGGGTACCAATGAAAGGGCTTTACATGAACTTTATATTTTAATTTTTTTTTACGGCTCTTAGTTTTCAAGTTATGATCAAAAACGTAAAAAAATATCCCATTCTCTCCCCCCTTATCTCCGAAGTTTTCTAAAGTCAAAATCAGAATTAATTACAGTCGAGAGACGTTCATGTAAATATTATAGCAAAAACAGCGCGATCTCTCTAAACCTAGCTGAATTTGAAGACTAATTCGGCATACATTGCTGGGAGGCTTGGTTATGTTAATTGCAATATCCTTACTTCAACGAGCAATGTATGCTGAATTAGTCTTTGAATTCAGCTAGGTGTGATCGTGGCTTTAGTAGCACAGTTTTTAAGAAATGTGCAAAAAATCTGTACAAACAAACTAAATTTTGCGGTCCTAAAATCAACTTTATAGCTTCGTGAGTCTGTCTCGCACTTGACCGATTTTTTTTACAAGGTGTAGTACCTTGCCACCTCAAGGATGGATCTTTATCCTTTATTACTTATAGCTACTTCGTCTTAGCTCGTAAAGTCGACCGAGATATACTCGTAAACGTAACTCGTACAAACTTTGTATTGCATGTGATTACTGTTAGAGTAAGAACCCACTACAAATTTCTGTCCTACATATCATATTTTAACAGCCATCATCATCATCATGACATCTCATGAAATGTCTCCAGGACAGGGAACTCTCCCAAAAAATCCAGCTTTTGCTTAAACAATGTGTAGGGGAAGTACCATAGCTACAACGCTTGTTGGCGTTACGGCTGTCAACATGGACTGCGGTTGTTGGTGACCGCAGAATGCAAGATGATACCTTCTGATTAAATAATCTTTAGTCGCCTTTTACGACACCCACGGGTAGAGATGGGTTGGTACTATTCTTTGCCGGCACCACACGGGGTATCATGACATTCCATAAAAATCCACTGCTGGACAGAAACCCACAGAATTTCACGGCTAAAATTAATGATGTATTTTGAAGGGAACTTCCTTTACTTTCATAGTCACCACGCTTGACATCGTTGCGACTGGCGTAATGTTTTTGGGCCTTTTGGCATTGGCCGCAGTGTGGTGGTACAATTAGGTAGAATGACGCTACTACCCCCCCGGGCTCTGAAGGATATTTCGTTTGCAAAAATAGCGCACCGCAAAATTTTTTGTGATTAGTCTACCTGAGACCCTCGACTTTATAAAAAGCCATGTTGCCCCGCGGTTGAACGGTCTGTCTGTTTGTCTGTCTGTCCTATTTTTAAAGACTTGTATCTTTTGAACCGTAATAGTTACCTGGTTCAAATTTTCACATGATGGACATCTTAACAAATAACAAAAACAATTAAAAGTAAAATAAAAACTTTTTAACAAAAAAATTAAACCGCCGAAAAACTGAAAAGCAAGAAACAATAAAACTTTTTTATTTAACCTTAATAACAAAGTTCTTAAACTAATATAAGTATGAAACTGATCTACTTTTCCCATAGGACATAGGTCGAAACAATTACTACTGAGCCAAATTTTGTAGAGTCCAACTCACACTTGACCAATTTGATTATTTATTGTTATACTATAGCTCATGCACTATAAGCGTATCAACTTTCACGTGAGTATATATTACCGTCTCAACGATAAAGCTAAAACAAAAAACGCCAAAAAATGTATTGTAAAAAATTTTTGTAAGGGGAAACCCCCATTTATATGTTTTTTTTATTTGCTAAGATAGCCACCATAATAAAGCATATCATGTGAAAGTTTGAACCAGCTAGCTATTACGGTTCAAAAGATCCTTTAAAAATCGGACAGACAGACAAACAGACAGACCGTTCAACCGCGGGGCAACATGGCTTTTTATAAAGTCCAGGGTCTCAGGTAGACAAATAACAAAACAATTCGCGGTCCGCAATTTTTGCAAACGAACATCTCATTGGAGCCTGCTCTACATCATAATACGGGTGTTTTTTTTTATGAGTATACGAATTTAAGTTATTTATCCATTTATTTTAGAGTTAATGTTTTGTTTAGTGTATTAATGATGCCTGCAATAATATACAGACGTCACTGTCACAGCTGTCCCTGACGATATTTCTTTTCGAATCATGGCGTCTACTCTCAATTTTCGATATATCGATACGATACTTCTTCGATATAGTATCAGTCTTCATATCTCCGTTCATTGGCAAGCGAGTAGAATATTGGTTGGATGAATTGACAAATTGGCAGTGATTAGCGTCCAAACCAGTAAGCTGCCGTTATTCATAATCTAAGGTCCAAACAATATCCTTCTCTTTCGACAAGGGACGATGTTTTGTATTTGCATGTTCTTTATGGTGTGTTCCGCGACACGTACCATGACTATTTATGTTGTATTTTTTTATTATCAATTTTTAGGTAGTCAATTAAATTAAGTACCATTGGTAAAAGACCGATCTAAACGAAAACAAAAATGTAGGTTTTTCTAGGATTGCTCATTTTCTTCGGACAACCCAAGACTTGCTGCAAAATGAGGGGTGGAAACTACAATTTGTTGCAGTTGTTCAGATATAGGTCTACTTTCAGTGGTACTTGTGTGTTGCCATATCCGTAAAACCTAAAATAAATCTGATGTCTTATGAAATCATTAAGGTGCATAATTTTGCGGTCAGATCTTAGAATATGTCGAAACTTTGGGCAAGTGACGTGACTACCAAGATTACGGCGGAATTAAGTTATGCTGAATTCCTAGTTGATAGCTTTAGTAGCACCTTCGTCTACCTGCCGTTTATGTAAGACTAGGAATTAAGTATGTAAGACATTCATGTAGCATGCACTTTATGGTTTTATTTATTTAGGAGCCAGTCTTTCTTTCCCGTCGGAGTAAGCAGAGACTAGCCCTTCATCTTTATTTATTTTATTTATTTATCAGGCTTTCCAACAACGAGTGCACATTGATTACATAGGTTGCTTACAATTTACAAGAACAGTTGCCTCATCACTTATATGAGAGCACAGCATGCACAAATATGTCCAACGAATTTAGGAACAAGAGAAGAGCAAATGTACGTTAAACTAGGTATTTGATTGAGAGGACGTAGAAAAGTTACTTTGTACTCTCAATCAAATAGCCACTGATTGATACTGCAATACAATTTAAAGTTTAAAATTTGAAGTTATACCAAACATATTATTTGAAAGGATAGCTTACACTAACTGAACGAACCTTACAAAACCATTAGTATTTTCTTTTTAAAATATAAAATATTGTCATGAAAAATATCAACATTTGCAGTCCTAGGTAAGAAGTTGTAGAAATATGAGCATTTAAGCCTAGATTGATCTTATAAGCGTTATTCGTAAACAATTTAAAGAATCATCCCTTGTTTCCTGTATTTTCATCAATCCTTTCATGCATGCCTGTGTGGTTAAAGCAGTGATCACACCTAGCTGAATGCAAATACTAATTCGGCATACATTGCTGGGAGGCTTGGTTATGTTACTTGCAATATCCTTAGTACAACGAGCATTGTATGCCGAATTAGTCTTTGAAGTCAGCCAGGTGTGATCACACCTTAAGGGCACTTTTAAACAGGACTTTTTTTAGAACGTCCTGGATTTGCTGAAGCCTTCCCCTACCAAAAGAAAACTTTCGTTCTACCACAACAGGACACTACCATTTTCTATACATCCCTGGTACTTGTCTCCACTTCGTTTCACTTTCTTAGTACCTGGGCGACCGAGCTTCGCTCTATAACAGCCGCCTCAACATTAAAACATAATCTGTTGAGCAAGCTATCCCACTCGCCAACAGATGGCGCTAAAGGTTTTTGTATAATTAAAAACACGGGGAAAACGAATTTTCCCACACATCAGACCTAGCTAGATCGATTTTATGCCTCCGAAAACCCCCGTATGGTAAATTTCATCGAAATCGTTAAAGCCGTTTTCGAGAAACCGATTACAAATATATATATATATATACAAATATTGCTCGTTTAATAGTATAGGATAGGATGTAAGTAGTTTAGCATCCAAGCGGTGATTGTTTTGGCCCAAATAACATTCAGCATGCGGGTGACTTGACCGATCTAATTCCACTTGAGATAAGCGGCTTTTTAACTACATATTTTGATCTGGGTCTGGAAACGAAGCGTCGTATTTCAAACTCGGTCCATAAGCCTGACCCTGAGTATGCTGAGCTACATTCCTCGTTGACGAACGTTGAGTTTGGACCTGTGGGGAACGAATTTATCCATTCAAATGACATTGGGACTTTTACTATTGCAAGTAGGTATATCCATGGCGGCGGACACAGATGAATCATATCTTATTTCAAAGTCTGAGACCTCTAGTTGTACAGGCATAAAGCGTATTATTGTGGGCTATGGAAATATTGACGTATCTTAGAAAATGTTGAATTGTGAATTTGAATTTTGGATGTCCGTTCCAAAGACTTAAACTGGACTTCGAAGGTGAGGATGGGAAGAATGCACATGTCCATGAAATTGCGCTTAAATAAAAAAAATAAAAAACGATCTAATTCGAACGTTGCCCTTAAGAATAATTTCGCCTTTTTGCGACACCCACATAAAAGAACGTGTTGGCAATAAGTATTCTTAGAAGGTCAGTAAATACCACACGGAGTTACAAAGTGTAAAAATATCGCAGTAATTCTTCCATTCAAATATTTCCAGTCCTTGAATTACGTACCCACGTGTAGGCAAGAAAACACTATGACGTAAAAGGCCCTTATCCTACTAGATTCCCCTTAACAGCCCTTATAGAGCACAATAAAACGATTTACATGGACTGGTATATGATTATTTCACCCAGTTAGGCAATATGAAAAAGATATTGTGGGTAGAATATAAATTAATTGGGTGAATAGGTTCTAGAGTGGCGACCACGTACCGGAAAACGAAGTGTTGGCAGCCCCCCCACAAGGTGGACCGACGATCTGGTCAAGGTCGCGGGAAGCCGCTGGATGCGAGCAGCGCAGGACCGGTCGTCATAGAAATCTTTAGGGAAGGCCTATGTCCAGCAGTGGACGTCTTTCGGCTAATATGATGATGATTATGGGTGAATAATAGTTCCATCCTATGTCTTCCTGTAAGGGCAAGCGTAAACTCAGACGCAGATGGCGCAGGACAGGGCAGAACGCTATTCCTTTTCGCTTTATTACGAAGAAAACTGAAAGATATAAATACTGTTTTGTGCAGCCTTGCACCGTCTGCGCCACACCTTACGCTCACCCTAAGTGTCGTACAAAGCGAGGAAGGGGTATGAAGCCAGAGGATAGGTAGCAGAGTCTTTCTGTGTATTGTAGTACCTTACTGCGGTCATCAAGCACCACGCTCCATTGTACACACGGCCGCACATCAGTAGAAACACTTTTGGACCTTATGGCGTGGTAATAGAGTTGAAAAAGTTTCTACCGACAAGCGGTTGACCGTACCAGCCGCAATACTGACTGAATACTCCCGAATACAGGCTTAAAACATGAAAAAAAAACCGGCCAAGTGCGAGTCGGACTCGCGCACCGAGGGTTCCGTACCACTACATAATCATAATTGTATTAGTTGAAATTTCAATAAGTTAATGTGCTAGATTTTTCGAGTCCGACACGCGTTTGACCAAATTTTATTATTTGTTGTTATTTTATAGCTTATGCACTATAAACATACCAATTTTCAAGTTTGTAAGTGTTCCCGTTTTTAAAGTAGAACTAAAACAAAAATCGCTTCCGCGACCATCCAACTTGACCCCTCTCTTATATGAATGTTCTTGAAACGGGACCTCACCATAATTGGTTCCCATTAGTTGTGAGAAAAGTTGTAATATTTAATGATTTCAGACTTTTCCCATTATTTGTACTGTGAGACCTAGCTTCTTGCCAAATTTCATAATTTTAGGGCAACAGGAAGTACCCCGTAGGTTTTGCTTTTTTGCATAAATGTATGGAGATGAGGACATAAGATGCCATATCTTTTGATTTCGTCGTTGTAAAAAATTGAAATTTGCAGATCTTGTGTGGTTCTTGGACCCTAATATATGGTATCAATTTCAACCTGATACCTTTACCCGTTCGTAAGATAAAGGGTCTTGACAGACAGACGGACAACAAAGTGATCCTATAAGGGTTCCGCTTTTTTCTTTTGAGGTACTGAACCCTAAAAATAACCTCCCATACGAAATACTCAATCAGCTGATGCATTTTCTATAGGACGTTGAATTTTTTTATCGAATTTCAACGTAAATGTTCCATAAGGAAAGTTGTTCAGTTTTATGGGTTCCACCACCCGATAGGTTTACGGAAATAATACCAAACATCCTCTGTTTGGGTGGGCAAATAACCATAGTAGTCCGGTCCCTTATAGTCTTATATCGCCAAATTCACCAAATTGCACCAAATTTTTTCCAGGTACTAGTTAGGTACATAGCTCTCAATTTTTGATGGGAGCCAATTCTTGAATTTTCTATGGAATTTTTTTCAAATTCAAAAATTGGCTCCTATCAAAAATTGAGAGCTATGTACATAACTAGAACCTGGATTTTTTTTGTGAAATTTTAAATCGTGTCTACGTGAAACAGCTAATTGACCGCACTATAGTCATCATGTTTGCTTGTTAGTGTTGCGGGTTGTACAATAGAGTGCGGTGGTTGGTGACCCCAGTAAGGTACTACAATACACAGAAGGTGTTTGCTACCCTCCCCTTCCCCATAGCTCTGGCTCCCTTTCCCTTAGTCGCCTTTTATAGACATGTACCAAACACTCTCTACAAGGTGTAACAAAAAGGGTATACCAACCCTGAAGGATGCGATTCTGCCCATGAAACTGAACAATTTTCCCTAAGGAACATAGGTCGAAATACGAAAAAAAATTTTGACCTCCCATAAAAACTGAATCAGCTGTTCGCTCATTTTGTATGTGAAGTCAAAATTTTTTTTTTCGTATCGACCTATATTTCTTAGGGAAAGTTGTTCAGTTTCATGGGCAGAATCACATCCTTCAGGGTTGATATACCCTTTCTGTTACACCTTGTATATAGGGTGACTTTTAATTAGTTCTTGATAGAAAAAGGTATGAATGTACTCATGATACTGAACAACTTTCCCCAAGGAACATAGGTCGAAATACGAAAATCAAGTTTTGACCTCCCATAGAAACGGAATCAGCTGATAGCGCATTTTGTATGGGAGGTCAAATTAGGTTTTTCGTATTTCGACCTATGATCCTTGGGAAAAGTTGTTCAGTATCATGAGTACATGCATATCTTTTGCTATCAAGAACTAATTAAAAGTCACCCTATATGACGCATTTTTGTTTTGGAGAGCTCCCTGTCTATTAAAGTACGTCTTAGAAATAAAAAAAATCAGGCGACCAAGCTATGTTCGAAATCGCAGTTTGTTTTTCCCTGGGTAGGGATTGAACATGAGACCTGCGCTGTAGAAGGCAGGGTTACTACCGTCCACGCCAAAAGACCAGTCGAAAAACATGATACCCTTCCCCTCATCTCCTTCACACCTACCCTCAACCCCTCCCTTCACCGCCCGTCCCCTTCCAACCCTCATCCCTACCCCTACCCCCTCACTCCCCTTTCCACACCGTCTGACTCAAAGAGATTTGAACTTCGCTGAACTCTGAGCTCAAAAACTTCATCATAACATCACATGAAACGTCCACTACAGGACAGGGAGCTCCCTCCAGAGTTCTAGCTTTTGCTGGAAAAATGTGGAGGGGAAGTACCATAGTCACCTCGCTTGTTAGCGTTACGGCTGGCACCATGGACCGCGGTTGTAGGTGACCGCAGTAAGTAAGATACAAAGGAGGATGCTGCTGCCCATCCTCCAGTTAACCCTTAGTCGCCTCTTACGACACCCACGGGTATGTATGGGTTGGTACTACTCTTTGCCGGTACCACACGGGAAAGCTTACCACAAAGGTACCACAGGCTCAAAAGCTTGATGTAGTACCAATTACTGCCGCCAGAGGGTCCATATCAACTTTGCACGAAATAACACCCCAAACTAAAACAAAGTCTGTTGGTTCACTTCTTCGCAACATGGTCAATAATATGTCGACTTTGGGGCCGATCAGTTTTACCGTGCCAAGTGAAGACACGCAGTTGGGATGGCATCGTTGCTCCACGGCGCCGCCATAGGCTCTTTTCATGGCTTAGGGTACATCTCGCCCCCTCAAAAACTGGCCCATGGGCGAGATGTACCTTTTGAAAAATAGCTAGGGCCAGATTCGCCCTAAAGCAAATTCATGTTCAGGCCAACTCCCCAATATGAGCACGCGTAGCGCGGATAACGCGCCCACCACACGAGCACTCTTCCTACTATCTGACATCAGTGCCTTACATATTTTTTAACAATGCTAGAACTATTTTGCATAGTATTAACATTTTTGAATTCTATTTATTGATCTATTTACTATATTATAGCTTAGGTTAGTTTGTAAGTATCTGTACTTAATAATATAGGTATTTTATGACTACGAGTATGTTTGACTTGCTGGTGCCAAATAATTATAATTATAATATTACGCTAACGCTGGTGCTTTGGATGTAATGTCTATTAACCGCTTGTTGTATTAATAAATAATAATAGTTATAGACGTATTCGCATCAAAAACTCTTTTCACACAAAGCAGCAAAAATCTACTCAACTTACTTTATCCAGTGTTATCGATAATCCAGAGACACAGATACATAACGTCCAAGATGGCGTACAGTGAGTCCACATCAAATATACTGTTTATAGCTAATAACAGGAATTTTTACGACAACACATCTTCTGAGCTGTTAGGATGTCATAAATTTGAGTACGCTGACGAAGGGTGTGGTTAGTGTAAGTATGTACATTTGGCCGCAAGTCTGTAGTAAAACTTTGAACTTGAGTGGGTGTTTGGTTTCTGGCGTTTGGGGTGAAAGCAAATGAAATCTGACCTCCACAGCCTACACCGGAAAAGACGTTGTGGCTTATAGCCCAAGTCACACTGAGGCGGTAGCGGAAGCGTTCCGGGGCCGGTATTTTTTGTAAAGTATGAGTTCTTATGCACCCTGTCACATTGAAAGCGGTCGCGGCGCGGCGCGGTGCGGCGCGGGGGCGGCCGGGCCGCTAATACAACCCCGCGGACCGGGCGCGGCGCGGGGCCGAACTTTCGGCGGGAGCGGGCGCTGTATTCCATTGCGTTCAATGCAACCCGTCACACAGAGCGGCAGCGGCTCGGCGCGGCGCGGTGCGGTGCGGTGCGGTCCGGGCTCGGACTTTGACGTTGTATTTTTTTTGCAAGAATTTTGCGGCTTTGCGCAGACTATTTTTTAGGTTATCAGTTTGTTTTTTTGTTTAGAGCAAAGGATTTACGTCTTTTTAATAATCACAGATAAATAATGTCACACCGACCACTACCGCCCCGCTGTCCCGCCGCAGTTTCCGCGCGGTACCTCTGTGTGACCGGTCCCGGAACGCTTTCGCTTCCCGCAGGTCCGCCCCCGGACCGCTTTACCGCTTGTAGCGCTCTGTGTGACGTGGGCTTATAGCCTAACCGCAACCGCTGTGCCGCGCTTTAGGTATGCGAGAGGCGAGACGGTGGAGGGGGGCATGGCTCGTTATCGCTCACTCACGGCGGCAACTAATTCTTGATCTTTCCTTCCCACTCCCCCACCTCACCGCGCATAGCTAAGGCCCGGTACAGCGGTTGCAGTCAGACTACAGGGTGTCTACTCTCAAAGTCCAATATATCGAAACGATACTATTCGAAACATGCAAATGCAAAACTTCGTGTTTTGATAATACAGTAGAATATTGGTTGGATGAATTTTCAAACTGCCAGTAGATAGCATCCAACCAATATTCTACTGTATTGTCAAGAGACGAAGTTTTGAATTTGAATGTTTCGAATAATATCGTTTCGATACATCGGACTTTGAGAGTAGACACCCAGTACGTACGCTTGTTACAGCAAGCAAGTGGAATCAAAACCAGTATAAGCTGAACTAGCGCTTCGTTACAAACGCTCGAAAACTGAGACCCGCTTAAGGTCGAAGTGTTACCACCGACGAGCGGCCGTGTGTACGTACATACAAGGGTCTTTGAATCCTGCCTGTGGTTGGGATTTTTTAATATTTTCGTAAATAAAACAAAGAGTTAAAAGTAATACCTAATAGCCTCCGAAGTATAGTGGTTAGAGCGTTTGGCTCTAGATCTAGAGATTCTGGCTTCAATTCCTGGTGGGGACACTAACAAACTGAAAGTACATTGTGATACTCCAGTTTGGTTAGGCCATTGAAGTATGAATTATTCGATTGCCAAAAAGTTAGGGATAACAAATAAAAAATATTTCTTATATATAGTATGTAACATAAAGAGTACCTATACCAACCCAGAAGGATGTGGATATGCCCATAAAACTGAACAACTTTCCTTGGAAACATAGGTCGAAATATGAAAAAAAAAATTTTTACTCCCGTCGAAAGATAGCGCATTTTGTATGGGAAATCAATTTTTGTTTTCGTATTTTGACCTATGTTTCTTAGAAATAGTTGTTCAATTTGATGGGCAGTATTACACTATTCAGGGTTAATATACCCTTTCTGTTACACCTTGTAGACTACACAAGACACATATTTTAGTGCACAGATTAGGATTTTTGGAAATTTGAGTAAATAATATCTTCAGTAAACTCCACAAATCATTTCCAATCCTCAGAGTATGCCTTCCAACTACTTTATTATAGCTTATATCGCCTCGTGTCATAGCAACGGAAAACCTCTCAAAGATTTATTATAGGATGTCTCCGAGAATATTATACCGATTGAAAGTAAATATGGGCAAGTTTTAGAGATAAATTTTACCCCGAAATATTGGTTGGGTGAATTTATATTATAGGATGTTGTCATATTATCATGGTTTCACAAAATGGTTTCAATACTCGTACTGTGTGTCAATGGCTGTCTTTAAACTCTCTGACACTTAACACTTGCAAAACAAAGTATATTTGTTTTTCGATCACAAACGTATCTTACGACAGCAGCTCATTCGTGTTCATATCCAATCTCTAGCACTGCCTGTGATTGCCCCGTGTTAGAAAACAGTCGCACGGTGAAGTACTTGGGATTACTGATTGATAATAACTTAACTTTTAGAGATCATATTATGAGTTTATCTAAACGATTGCGAAAATTAACATATATTTTTAAAAATATTAGACATATTTCTAATTGGTCACTGATCAAAACGATTTATGAAGCTCTGTGTCAATCTGTGATCTCATACTTTATCACTACATGGGGTGGTGCAGGTAAGACGCTTATGCTTGAAGTGGAACGGTCTCAACGAATGATCTTAAAGCTGTCTCTTTTTAAACCGCGTTTGTTTCCTACTACGGATTTATACATGGAAGCTAAAGTGTTAACTGTCCGCAAATTGTACATTTTAAACACTATCTTACTAAAACATTCCTCTATTCAATTTGCTTTAGAGAAAGAGACAGTCGCAAGAAGAAAGCCTAGAGTATGTGAAACTTCTTCTGTTAAAACTAGTTTTGGGGGGAGATTCTTTAGTTTCAGGGGAAGTATACTTTATAACAGAGCAAATGAATTACATTCAATATATAGCCTATCCAAAATAGAATGCAAAAGAAAAATCGCGGACTGGCTACAAAGTCTTGATTATGAAGAAACGGAGCGTTTACTATCTATTGTGTCATAAGTTACCTACTTTTCCCGTTTATGCAAGTACTCAAAAACTTTTTTTTTCATACACCACACACACATACATACACACACATACCTACACGCGCGTTGCCTTTTTATTTATTTTTAGTGTTAATCTGAAGTTTTCAAAATTTTGTTAATAATTATATTATTTTCCTTTTTATTTTTAATATGTCGCTGAAATTTTAGTTAATTAATTTAATGTTCAGTTATCAACTTAATACTAGATTGCACAATTATTATTTTATTATATTTTGTAGTTATATTTTGTAGTTTGGTTCATTTTCCGAGTGAGGGAGCCAGGAGTCTCTTAGCACAGGGTTTTCCTAGTTTGAGCTCCTGTCTCCCACATAATACAAGTTCTTTACAGTAGTGTAAGTTTAATGTCTAAGTTGATCTTAATATATTTGTAAGAAACTTTTTGTGGGAGAAAATAAACAAATTTATTTATTTATTATTTATTATCATATTGTTAGATGCAACTTCAACCACGGGGCTGGTCACACAGAAAAAATTGCCTATAAAAGCGGGCTGCGCCCTCTTCTCATCCATTTTGTTCGGTGTTCACAATCAGGTGCTGGACCACGCTTTGGAAAGAAAATGTTTATGAAAATTGAGTAGTGATTCCAGAGGCAACTACGGAACTTTACACTGCGCGTGGCCCGATACGCATTTGGCCGATTTTTATCTTTAATGGTACCTTAAAACCCCCTTTAAGAACTACAATTTCTTTCACTTTTTTAATTTTTTCAGTGTTGCAGTACAGTTCTAAAATTCTAAACAATTTGCAGTGCAACGGCCCGAAACAAAGCCAAACAAACAATACTAACTTTCGAGACTAAACGGATCATTAGACAAGCAATGAACAAGAGTCAAGAACAGAGGGGGGATAAAAGATACAAAACTCTTCAGAACTCATCAACTAAAGCTTTACCCTATCAAAGGCTTTTTACTAATCCAAAAAACACCCTGTATTAACCGCAGAAAGAGCAAGGATTGCGACAGAAGCCTTAACAAAGGAATTTGGCTTGAAGGCTGTGGTTTAATTTACTCGGATAAGAAGGTTTTTGTTAGCTATTTATTTAACGGTTTTAGGGCGTATTTACATAGTGGCAATTTGATATAGCATTTGATATAGCAGATTAAAATAATAATTTTGCATGTAAAAATTTAGACTTCATGAAATAAAAAATTATGTCATGGATGACAAACAGTACGATAGTAATCGACCACAGAGTTACCTTTTTGAAGGTGGTAGGGCTTCTGTGGAAAGTCCGTCGGGGGAAGTACTACCCCTTGCTTTTTTCTGCTGTGAAGCAGCACTGTTTGCACTGCTGTGTTTTGGTTTGAAGAGTAAGGGAGTCAGTGACATTACAGGCACATGAGACATACCATCTTAGTTATCAAAGTGAGCAACGCGTTTTACTGTTTTATTAGTATGCCATGTAAAATATGCCATTTAATAAGACAGTGGATGTTATGGGCGGTGGTAACCACTTACCATCAGGTAGCCCACCTGCTCGCCTGCTCACTTGTATGATAAAAAAAAACCTGCTTCATGAATAAGAAACAAGATGGGTTTTTCGTGAAATGGCCGGGCGCTTCATAATGTAACAGTTGGCGTTTGGCCGCAAATTAGTTGTCTCACTAGTTTGGCCTAAAAAATCAAGCAGTAAAACATTTAAAAGAATTTGGGATAGATTTGCAAAGTTTTCAATTTCAAAATTCTAATGCGAATTTCAGACAGATTCAAATTATCAAGCTAATTTAAGTTACCATAAAGGAAATTGGTTTCAACGGTCAATTTCAAAATTGTTCTTTTAATTAAATGTTTGCAGTGACGCAGCACATATCAAAGTCCTTAAAGCAAACATGTTATGATATTTTAAAATGTTAGTATTTATTTTCCTTATTTTCATTATAACGAACTTAAATTTAATAAAAACTGATAGTGATGATAGTGCCGAAAGATATATCAAAGAACTTCCCAAAAAAGAGCAAAAAGAAATTATTGCAAGAATTGGCCGACGTATTCTAGAAGACATTGACTACAAGGAGATCAACCATACTGTAGCAAGGATTGAAATGACAGATAATGATCTGGACGTACATGGTGCTTACGTTTCCAAAGTACTAAGAGAGGAAAGAGAAAATTTTGAAAGAGAAAGGTCAAAAACTGATCAAACTACGGGCGAGCCCATCGTACACGTCTTAAATCGTCAGATAATGGACAAAACGGCAAGGAAACAAGTACAAAAGATGGAAAAAGCGCTTGAAAAAATTGAAGATTTGATTTCAGATAAGTCTCGCGAAAGTGAGTCTAAAGTCAAAACTCAGAAAATAGAGAAAATATTACATTAAATCTGGATTTGAATAGATTGGTGGAATTTTTATTTAGATGACACCTACGCTTTAAAATTTGATTTTTTTTACTGTAACTATAATTTAGATAATAAGTAATTCATACATGATGAAAAGGACAGGTAACAGACTGAACCTTAACAAAACCCAATGAATTGAAAAGAAAAATGATCGGATAGTTCGTTTGTTTGGGATAAATTGTTTTGTTTCACTGACTAGCGCTCTATAGTTTGTCCGCTCTATAGTTAAGAATGCAGTAAGTCATTCATTAATGCAAATTCAGGGAAAAGGTGTATTCTCAATGGAGTAAAATGAAAAATCATTTCTTTTTTCGTTTCTTACCGCTTCTTTCGAATGTTTACCTTCAGTTAATCATTGTGCATTATACTTTATAATTTTAAGCGACCTGATTGGTTACGGGGCTTGGCTACCAGCGGCGGAAAGCGCCTCACTGCATTCTTACGATGGACGAACTATAGTCTGAGTGGTGCCCTATCAGTTTTTTCCAACTTAACACTATCAACCTTTATATTATTCTCTTTTTTCTTTTCGTAGGTGTCATTAACGATGTCATAAATTTCACCAGTTTGTTCACAATGTTGACTAGTTGACCAGTTAGCTAACGGATACGGACTTTTTAGGTTATTAAGTGTCACACCGTGTACCTTGCGGCAGTTGAATAAGTTGCACACGAAAACTTAAATATTACCTTAAATGATTGAAAAATATTCAGTTTGTTAACTTATTGACCATTACTATAGAATGGTGAAATTAGTCGTTAGATCAAGGTGAAGATCCAGCCCATTAACAACAAAAATGTGATATAGACCAGACGATAGGCAGCATAGATCTTTTTAAGGGTTCCGTACCCACAGGGTGAAAAACGCGACCCTATTAATATGCCTTCGATGTCTGCCTGTCAGTGGGCTGTATCTCATGAACCGTAATAGGTAGACAGTTGAAATTTTTACAAACATGTATTTCTGTAGCCTCTATAACAACAAATACAAAAAATAAAAAAAAAGGAAATAAAGAAGGCTCCCCTACTAAAAACGTGATTTTTAGGCCAATTTTGCTTGATTTTCGTTTAAACTCCATCTTAAAAACGGGAAGACTTACAAGCATGAAAATTGGTAAGTTTATAGTGCATAAGCTACAAAATAACAACAAAATATATTGTATTTGTATAGTATTGTAATTATAAATACTGGTCAAGTACGTGTCGGACTCGCTCGTTTTTAATATACTTCTGCGTGACTGCGCGTCCCTAAGACGGTATTTTTACCTTAGTAGTACGGAACCCTCGGTGCGTGAGTACGACTCGCACTTGGCCAGTTTTTTCAATGACAGTTATGTACTATGACTTGTTTTTTAAATAATATTTAGAATTTTTCCAAAAGTAAGTAATATAGCATAAATTAATATTTAAAAATATTTATTTTGTATTATCCATAGATCGGTTGGTATCTAAAACCATTCATTTAAATTTAGTATTGCTCTACGCCTTCTTATATCCACTTCAGGTGTAAAGGGTCCCTTCGATCATGATTTTCACTCTCTCAGGGCAATTTATCTCACACGCGTGCCTAGTTTGACGATACAGGTAGGTACAGAAACCTTTCGAACTTGTTTACTATTATTTACAATCCTGAAGAGTGTAAGTAAAGGCTATGAAACTATACCACTTTAGCCACACATAAAAATTTTGTAAAAGTTTTTTTTCGTATCAATTGGCAGCTTATTTTCCAAAAGAAAAGTTTTTAGTTTCCTAGGCAGATTTACCGCCGTTAATGCCATTATATCCTTTTCGTAACAACTTGTAAATTAATGACACATTAATGTTGATAGTTTAGATGTAAGTACGGTTTATAGATATGTTACTGAAAATGTATATAATCCGGCATTCCGTAAATTGCCTAGGCAATGTATCACACATTATTTATTTCATAATTTGCCTAGGCATTCTATAGAATGCCAGATGCGCAGCCAGCAATGTGTGAAATAGAACTAAATCGAAACGAAATCCTACATCGATGCCTGGGCAGAGGTCGGGTTATGTCAACTTCTAATGACTGAAACACCAGTGACCATCCTCGCATAACCTAACCTACCCTTAACTTACCGAGCATCGATAAATACAGACCAAAATGTACTTATTTTACACATTGCCTGTGGACAAGTAGGCTTATGCCTAAAGTTAATAACATTATCCCCGATTTGATACTTTATTTAGGCCCTAAACAAAGTATCAAATGAAGGATAATATTTACACTATATATTTCATACACTGTCTAAACGTATATTTTTACAGCATCCTAGCAAATAAACGGTTTGATTTGATACAACTTGTAACTCCAAATACGCAAAACCTCTCAGGGGGTAGTTTCTACCCCTGTAACAACAACTTATGTTCTACAACTTTTGAAAATTATAATACTGAAATAAAAATGGTTCTTCATGCAAATTGACGGGATCAGATTTTAATTTTGTATGGAGATTCGATTATTTTAAATATTAATTTCCAAACATTCTAGAACAAAAGTTGTTCAGTTACATGGGTGGAACTACCACCCAAGAGATTTTGCGTATTTAGAATGACACGTTGTTGCATAATGCCTAGACATTTTATAGAATGCCAGAATTATGCAGATTGCCGGTAACAAATACATACTTAGTCGTTTAATTTTAAAGGATTAAAACCATTTCATCACACATGTACAGTCAAAGGCATATCAAACTTTGTATTTACCGCAACTCCAGCCTGATTAAAATACGGTACTTACGCAAATTTGTCAAGCTTCACGTGATCTTGACTGTATAATAGTTCTGCCTTTGTAACTTCACGAAGCATAATTACCCGAGAATTAACATCAAAGGCGCGATTTACGCTGATATACAGGGTCTTAAGTAGTAGTAAGAGTAGACATGCGATTAAAGATAATTCCCTTGTACTGAAAGCTTAAGGGTGAGCGTAAGATGAGACGTAGACGCCGCAGGGCAGCACAGAACAGTATTTCTATCTTTCAGTTTTCTTTGTAAAAAAGCGAATGGGAAGTCGCGTTCTGCCCTAACCTGCGCTATTTTCGTCTGAGATAACGCTCACCCTAACTGTTTCTTATAGTTGTTGGATTCTACGGCATGTAAGAAAAGGGGTATGGAAACCTTGAAGGATGTCCATGAAACTGTATAGCTTTCCCCATCAAACATAGTTTGAAACAGAGTTGATATACCAAAAAAATTACTTTAAGAGCGTTACTCCGATGCGTCGCCACAACAAGGCCTCGGCCACGAATAAACGCTGGCGCTTTCTCGCATCGGTTTTAAAGGAGTACTAAATACTCGTAATTCACAGTGAAATACAAATACAATTTATTCAAAAAAAGATACAGTATTTTAGAATATTAATGACTTCACATGCTAAGTCCAAAAAGAAAAAATAATGTCTTACATTTTCACCTAAAATGACACGGTTAATATCCCGTAAATTTACTGAAAATGTCACTTTTGATTGTAGTTTTTTTGAATGAATTTTTACCTAAATCGAGTATTTTTTTAACCAAAAACTAAACAATATCCTGAATTTTTGAATGGTAATTTTTTTTTTCAATCTTGTAGTATTTGATCCTAGATAAATCTCGCATCTGCGTAGACGGTCAAGCGCTAAGTTAAAAACGGACGTGTTAAAAAACTGTTCTTATTGGAAAAATATCCCAATATTTTGAAATGTTTTTAAACCAAAAAACAGATCGTATATCTAATATGATATTAATGTCTTCTTTAAAAACTGAGAACTGCATTGTTTTATCCTTCGGCGAAAATCGTAAATTTTGACTCCAGGCGCGATTTGAACGGATGAACGCTCTTAAGTTGCTAGCGCATTTAGTCATTTAGAAACGTCCACTGCAGGACAAGGAACACCTTCCTTAATTCCAGCTAAAACGCATGTACAATTTGGATAAATAGCGTTGCGGCTGGCACTATAGACCGCGGTTGTTGGTGGACGCAGAAATAAAGATGGTACGAGTATAAGGAGGGAAGAATAGCACGCGGAATAGCACGTACTCATCCATACAAAAAGAGAAAATGTTTTTCCACCTCTAAACATTTTCCGTTCTCCATGATTTTTAAATATGTTATTGACACAATAAAAGACTAAGTTCATAAGTTCTAGTTTTTTCAAAATTTGCAATTGATTCAAACTTATAGGCACGTAAAAAAACATAATTTCTGTGTTTAAAGTTTGTCGAATGAAGCCGTTTGTTTCATAAAAACAATGTAATTTTTTTAAAAAGCGAAACCTTTAAACCTAGAACAGGAAAACCTTCAAACCTGCTGAAACGATCGACATCACAACACTCTACGCAGAAGACGCAGGTTCGAATCCTGCCTGTGGTTGTGAAATTATGCGATTTTCTACTTTGTAGATCGACATCACAATCAAAGAGTATTGTCAAGATTTAGCTAGTGGAAACCGTTTTCTCCCGAAGTGGAAATTTCATCAAAAAATGTACCAGCTGTCAGACGCGTGTGCTGCAACGCTTTCTATCGCTCTTTCTGCCGGGGGTAAGAGCGCACGAGTCATAGCATGTGTTTTCCTAAATACATATTTCGTTAGAATCGCATAGATATTCTTCCCTCTTAATCACAGGAGATTTAAGGGACGCTGCTGCTAATCATTCAGTTAATTAACATCCAAGCCTCTTACGATACCTACGTGTAGAGATGGGTTGGTATAACTGAAAAAACGGAGAGCCAACCAAGATCAGTTTTCTCTTGTTTGGCATTTTGTGATTAAATCGAAAAAGATATTGATAGATTCAATAAAGCTTAAAATTTATGATCTTTAATGCAATAATCAAATTGATACAATCCAATAAGGTCTTTGCAGGCTCCAATGGAGTCAAGATGCTTGTTTGAAACTATCAAAATCTTGATTTAATCATCACTTTTTCTTTACTGGCACTAGAAATATAAGGATTTTAATCTACCCAAGAAATTCAAGAATATGAAAAAGAAAACATAACGTGGTCCACACAGGCTATTTAGTATGTGGTTCGTATGAGAATTGCTTTTTACTTTCGAGCGGAGCGAGAAAGGTATTGTATTCGTGAAAAAAAAAGTATATATAATTTTCTCAAAAATGTGTTCTATATCACTTATACATCATAAAAAACAAGTCTCCCAAAAATGTCCGTCCGTCGGTCGGTCGGTCGGTCGGTCCGTCGGTCGGTCGGTCGGTCGGTCGGTCGGTCCGTCGGTCGGTCGGTCCGTCGGTCGGTCTTTCCGTCACGCTTTGGCCTAGCGGCTAAACGAATCGTCCGATTGACACCATATTTGGAATTTCGGAGTTTTATGCAAATCCATCGAAGGGTTCTAAGTGGTTTCTGGCTGGCTCTCATTTTGAGGGTAGCTGTCATACAAAAAAATGATAAATTGTAATTTTCTTACAAAACGGCTCATAGAATCTTGATGAAACTTTGCATGACCAAGCATCTCCATGTAAGATATATTGCGCCAGTATCAAATGATTTGTGTAATTTCATATAAGGGGTGTTCCTGTACCACCAAATCGTAAATATGTGATTTACCCAAAATTGGTTCCATTGAGTTTATTAAAATTTTCTATAATATTACTCCTGGATTGGTTGTCTACCTGACTGAATATTCTTTATGATTTTTTGAATAAAATTTAGTACACAGGGTGTACCAAAAACTGAAAGGGCTTGCTCAGTAGACTAAACTGAACAATAATCCATAAGGAACATTTGTTGGGAAATTAAAAAAATCTCCATGCAAGTATCCTACGGTAGTATCTATTGATCTTTGAAAATTCATATACTCGTAAAGGGAGTTCCAGTACTACCAAAAGTTAAACATGTGATTTACTCGAAATCGTTTGATGTTTGTTTGTTTCAATGTTTGACAATTTGAATTCTGAATTGATCTGTATATTTCATTCGAACATTTTTTTGGAAATGCGTAAATAAAAGTTTGTATTTCCATACTATGTGTGTGGCATTACAAATTTAAGTTTGCGGTTGATAGTTTTTCCTTGAGTATTGCGAGAAAGTAAGTGTAGTGCTGCTGTACCATTTATTTTATATATTATTTAGTTTCATGGGCAGATTGACATCTGTATGAATTAATACTATTTACGAAGAGGGTAAGTACTGAGTACGTACCGTCAACCGTTTAAGCTTATAATAATGAGCTTCGCTCTGAGTAATCTTACCTACAGCCACCTAACATATGGCGCTGTAGGGTTTCTAAGGCACTATTTTCAAGAAATGCTCAAAAAAAGGAAAAAACAAATAATCCCCGACATGAAACCTAGCTAGATCAATTTTTAGCCCCCGAAAACCCCCGTATAGTAGATTTCATCGAAATCGTTGCAAATATTGAAATACTGCTTGTGTTTATTACCTTAGGTTGGTCATCGGTTTGAAAGGTTTGGTCTTGGAAAGTCGCAAAATGTAAGTTGGCACCTAAATAGGAAATTTTATCTTGTTTCTAAATTTTGATTTCGGCTATACCACTTAACCAAATTTGAAGTTTTAGATGTTCATTCGACGCAGAATTTAACCTTCTTCAATATTGGCACAGATACCATTTTCTTGCGACGTACCGTTTTTGAGCTACAAACAAAAACCCAAACCAGAGCAAAAATTTCGCGGTTATTTGACTCCCAAAAGTTGTGCTCAGCTCCTAGAACCGTGCGAACTCGGATTACACGCATTTATGACCAACCTGAGGTTATAAAATGGTTTCCAGCTCTATGGGAATTAAGTCCTCAAAACGCTTTTTTGGATCTTATTTGATTTCATGTTACATAGAACATACGAGTACATAATTATTATAAAACGTAACAACTTTTCCAAAAAAACATAGGTCGAGAACTTTTTTTTCTGCATTTCTTTGGCCCTGGTCGTTGTAATATCGTTCAAAATATTACTGAAACCAAATAGCCAAAACCAAAACGTTTTAAACAACACTGAATTGAATTTTCCTTTTCCTAATTATTATATTTAAATTATTTTATTTTAGGTATTTTCTGTTAGACTGGCCATATTGAACAGACTTAAGTGCGATCCAAAAATAATTAAAAGAAAGTCAAAGTCAACCCGTAGACTCTTCAAAACAATCCGGTATTTTGCTTTCTAAATTAGTTGTTTCTTGTACAACCAAAACAAAAGCCTATTATAATCTAGCTCTTAGCTATCAAGAGCATAATAATAAAATTACTACTACCTAAATGCAATCTAAATAAAAACTATTGCTTACAAAGTATTCATAATTTCACACTTTAGTGGCTCATAACATGTCCTGCACGAATGAAAACGTTCGTATGGTGCTATAAAGTTTTATAAGTACCGACTATTCACGACTGCGTAATAAATGGTTGTATTTGTGGGTGAATGTATGTGGGAGCTATTTTTATTTATATACAGGGTGCAAGGGACGGTGTACCGAAAACTGAAAGGGCTTGCTCAGTTAACGAAACTAAACAACTTTCCCAAAGAAACATATGTTGGGCAATTAAAAAAAAATTGACCTCTCCATACAAACTGCGTTCGACCAGAGTGGGTCATTTGTATGGAGAGGTCAACATTTTTAATTTCCCAACATTATGTTTCTTTGGGAAAGTTGTTTAGTTTCGTTGACTGAGCACAAAATGTTAAGAATGTTAGAATATTTCTGCCAAAAAAAGTAGGTTCCTGCCACATATGGTCACACTGCCGACATTTCATCAGTTTTCTTGGGAATATGTATGTATATTTCTCTCTCGTGACGGGGGTAATCATTTCATGGCTACTATTTTATTCAGGATTGCGTGCAATGCCAGGTAAATATACAGGGTGTTTGTCTACAGACGTCTCTCAGAAACTAACTGTGGGGTCCTACCCAAGTTTCCTTATGAACGTAAGCTGAGTGATGATAAGAACGTAAGCTGAGTATTTTTATAGCAGTACAAAATGAACTATACAAGGTGTAAGGGATCGGTTTCCGAAATATAAAAGGGCATTGTGATTTTCAACGGACAGGTACTGAAATACAACCCAACACCCAAGTACCTCGGAGTGACCTTGGACAGGTCCCTTACATACAAAGAACATCTGTGTAAGCTCTCCCAAAAAGTGGCTACTAGAAATAACATCCTCCACAAACTCTGCGGCACCACATGGGGAGCATCAGCCGAGTGCCTACGCACATCAGGAATCGCGCTTGTCTACTCAGCGGCGGAATACTGCGCAGCTGCTTGGCTAAATAGCGCGCACGTGCACAGAGTAGACACAAAACTGAACGAAGCAATGCGCTGTATCTCAGGCACTATAAAAACAACCCCCACTCACTGGTTACCCACGTTGTGCAACATCGCTCCTCCTCACTTGCGCAGAATGCATGCTCTGAAGAGAGAAGCTGAAAAAATTACCTCGAGCCCCCTCCTGCCTGTCCATGAGCACTTCTGCCAACCGCCCCCGCATCGCCTAAAGCCTCGACACCCAGCATACCAAGCCGCTCAAACCGTGGACACGTTCGACATCTCAGAAGCCTGGAAATCTGAATGGACTGAAGCAACCCTTGGATCTTCAGTACAAGATATAGATCCTACGTCCAAGCTACCAGGCTCAAAGCTGCCGCGCAACCTCTGGTGCCGGCTCAATAGACTCCGAACAGGACATGGCCGTTGTAACTACTTCCGGCACAAATGGGGATGGAGAGATTCGGCTATGTGCGAGTGTGGCGAAGAGAAACAAACCATGGAGCACATAATTCGTCGTTGTCCCCTCTTCTCATATCCAGGACCTCCAGAAGACTTGTTTAGTTTACCGCCTGACGCCGCCGAATGGCTAAAAGGAGTAAATTTAAGTCAATAAATTTCGCCTATTCGTAAAGCCATACGATTAAATAAATAAATAGCAGTACAAAATGAACTATACAGGGTGTAAGGGATCGGTTTCCGAAATATAAAAGGGCATTGTAAGTTAACGAAACTGAACAACTTCCAGTGAATATAACTTACAGGAAATGAAGACAACACAAGATTTTCCTAGCTAGGATAAGGTTTGTAGCGTTATCGCTAATATTCTTTTTCTGGTTCGGTACTCTTTACTATTTTTACACTATTGACTGGCTGTTTGTATTAATTGACAGTAGATTCAAATTTGAGTTTTTCCGTTTTCTGTTTTTATTATTGTTTTGCAAGCTGATCGATTCAGATGTCGTTTCTTCGAAAAAACTTTTGATTTTGTATATTTTTCCAGAAAATTAGTCTGTGCCTCTCGTAAAGAGGATTGATGTGCCTTCCTGTGATTTTAGTTATTGTTGTGCCTTGGTAATGTTGTAAATAAACTTCACGCTGAGAAGTTTTCGGTGTTTTTCGTTTTTTCAAGGATTTTGCTCCCTTCTATTTTGTAAGTATTTTTGTTTATACAATTTATTCCACTTTCCTTTATTAGGTTTCCACTTTCTTATTTCTCTATTTTATTTGCGCAGTTAAAGCTGTCCGATTACGGGCAGCAGGAACCTGCTCCGAAAACCCAACCTGAGTCATCTGAGGGTATTAATTGACAGCTGCACCTTTCAAGAAACTGATTGGGTCTGCGTTTAAATACTAATCGTACAATAACATTTTTCTTTATCACCATTTGTTATATATTTTTGGAATCTACATTTAAATCATACCTATCAGTGTTAAATTTAATTTTATTTAAAATATGTGTGCTTATATTTCCTGGTTTCTTTCGTGGTAAGTTAGCTCTTACTCTATTTATTCTAATTGCGGTACTTTTCAACTTAATTATTTTTATTTTACTGCAGGTTGTAAGTTACACGTGAACATTATTTGAATACATGTAATAAAGTAAGTATCAATGTATTTCAAAAGGATTACGATCCCTACGAAGATTAGGCTAAGATTTTGTTAACCAAATGGAAAGAGAATTTCGTAATACCCAAATGAATATATAATGCTGATCAGCAAGTACCTAAGCTAAACAGCGGTCTACGTGGAACGAAACCGAATCAGGGTGTCTACTCTCAAAGTCCGATATATCGAAACGATAATACTCGAAACATGCAAATGCAAAACTTCGTCCCTTCACAATAGAGTAGAATATTGGTTGGATGCAGTTTGAAAATTCATCCAACCAATATTCTACTCTATTGTCAAGGGACGGCGTTTTGCATTTGCATGTTTCGAGTAGTATCGTTTCGATATTTCGGACTTTGAGAGTAGACACCCTGGTCAATTCGAGTCAATTCATTGAACTATAAATAAACGTCTAGATAGAACAGACACTGCAGAAAAATTTAAACAACCCAGCGTGTGAATGAATCACTGACGTTTATTTATAAGTCATGTGTGTATATTAAGTATTTGTGTGCAAGCATTTAAAAAAAATTTGCATTTTGTGAGTATTTTTCTTCTTAATATATCAAGCTGTTTGTCTCTTTTTGTAGTGCAGTTATTATCAGCACTTTTCTGGGCGCGAGAGAGACGACACTGGGTCGACCCATCTAAAGGGTTGTGGAGAGTTGGAAGGGTAGCCTTTGCACTGCAGTAGGTAACGACCGGCACCTAAAAAAAATACACAGAAAATAATAACGAGAGTATATAAACCTATTCGGGTTGATTAAGTAAAAGAAAAAATGCAGCAATAAAATAAGGAAAGTGTGTGGAGAGTTGGAGGGAGGCTTTTGCACTGCAGTGGAACACGATCGGCTCCTTAAAAAAAAATAAGAATAACAGAGGAAATATATCGAGAGTATCTTTATTTTACTTTTTTATGGAAAATGGGCTTACTCTTGACCTCGATCTAGTCTTGAAGACAGAGATGAAGTCGACGATGGAACGAGCTTGCCCAGAAGAAGCCTATTCACTCGTGTCTGGAAGAGTTTCGGGTTATAATCCTATTCGAGTTGCTAAGCTAGCTCAAGATGGTCGAGCAGTGGTGTCTTTTCCAAATAACTCAATGAGCCAATCTGATTATGCTAACAATGAGCAATATGAAGATGTTTGAGTGATCCATTTATATGAAGAATTTGTTTGGATTCAACTCCCATGATGTGAAAAAGGGGAATCAGAATTTTGGTTTACATAAACACTGGCAGATTAATCGTAAGTCCATAAAGTGGAACAGAAACTTATTTAATTAAACTCGAGTCTGTTTTAATAAAAATACAATAACTAACTAACTGAATATTAAATATTTCGAAATTTACTTAAAAATTATTTTATCATCATCATAACATCCGACGAAACGTTCACTAAAGGACAGGGAGCTCCCTCCAGAATTGTAGCTTTTGCTGGAAACATGTGGAGGGGAAGTACCATAGTCACCTCGCTTGTCAGCATTACGGCTGGCACCATAGACCGCGGTTGTAGGTAACCGCAGTAAGCAAGATGGTACGATAAACAAGAGGATGCTGCTGCGCATCCTCCAGTCTATAACCCTTTATCGCCTCTTATAACACCTACGGGTAGAGATGGGTTGTAACTATTCTATGCCAGCACCACATGGACTATTTTGCGACTATACGCGCCTCAAATCATCCCATTCATCTATATCGTTTCGTTTACGTGTGCCTTCACAAGACAAATGTTTTATCTTATTTTCAAAACCGAGAAACATTGGAGAAGCAGTCAAGTTAGGAGCAAGATAAATTGTCCTGTGTCGCAAAACTTTGCTTAGATATCTCTTAGTTAATGGAATAAAAGTTTTTCTGTAGCCTATTTGTTTATTTCGTTATTCATCTCATTATGTCCACAGTTGGACAATGAACCCGTTGATACCTGTTTTTTTATTTTAACGTTAGAAATGCTTACGTATTCAACAAAAAAAAAATTGTTTAAACAATACTTTGTTATATTGTTTCTTTTGGGACTTTTTTTAAGAATTCTAAATATCTCACACCTAAAAGACAGACATCGAAAAAATTAAAAAGTTAGGTACTGGATCATTTAGAGGACTTTAAAATGATACCATTCTGTTTTCGATAGAACTATTATTTAGAGTAGATGTTGTACCCTTTTGCAGACACCTCTTTGGTGATATCTCATATTTCGTTCAGTAGTCAAACCTAAAACCGCTATAACTCAGTAACAATTGACCCTAGACTATCGTTGTACGTATAGTACTTATCTAGTCCCTGAGACTATCACATACTAACGATAAACGATAGATTTCATCAAGATCTTTGGAGATTTCGGTTGACAGCTGTCAAACTTAAAACGGCTATAACTAGGAAACTATTGATCCTATAATTCTGGTTTCAAGAAAGAAATAATAGATGTCATCATAATCTTGATTTTGGTTGACAGCTGCTGTCAAATTATTTTTAATAAGGTTTTCCCTATATCTTGGACCTTGGACGTGCTTTCTGAAACACGAAATCATTTGACCTACTTTTCGGACAATATATAATAGAATAATTAGTACTATTAAGAATCAGTTTGTGTCCTGCTGTGAATGATATTATAATGTAGCGATAATCACGATACATGCAGGCTTTGCCTAGTGTGGTTATCGCAGTTAAGCAAAATGTGAATTTTACTGAATAAAGAATTATTTATTTATTATTTTATTTAAATAAATGATTCGTAATTGATTTATGCAACTAGAGAGTGCACGCGGCAAAAACATCACTGACGTTTCATTTGAACTTTCCCGTCTAAATGTGCTTTCACCTCTTTCTAGTCTAGTCTTTCACCACTGCACTGTTGCTAGAAAGAGATGGAGGCACGTCTAGATTCTTTTATCAGGGTTGGAAATGTTACTTTATGTGAGCTCTCTAGTTGTATGTGAAATCATACGTGAAATCTCTTTCGATTAAATTATCCTGCAAACTGTGGAAGACTTATAAAAAGTGATTTTTGTTATAATCGTAAATCAAACCAGAACTTCTGTAAAGACTAGACTGGCTGGTCCCGTACCTAACTACTCAAACTTGTTGTTTATCATATCACGAATCAACTACCAGATAAACCTTAAACAAACTACCTCCTTTTGTCTAAATTGTAATGAGATCCAAGCCATAAACGGCGGAGACGAGTAAATTGAATCATCGCACGCGCAGCATCTCACGTCTGCCACTGGGTACACTTCCGCTTTCTACGGCTTTGCCCACATGGTTTTTTTTTTATACTTGTTTTTTGTTTTTATTCAAGGCGTAATAAAAAGGGCCTTAAAGGCCTGATAAGAGCTAGATACGCTTCACTTGAGCAGTTTTTTAAAGAAAGGTGATTATATATGGCCGTGAAAAAAAAAAGATAATGAAGTAGGTACCTTTCCAAGAAAATGGCTGACTCTGAAACATCCATACTTCCATACTTCCATCCATACTATCCATACTTAATATTATAAATGCGAAAGTAACTCTGTCTGTCTGTCTGTCTGTTTGTTTGTTGCTCTTTCACGCCTAAACGGCTGAACGGATTTTGATGAAATTTGGTATGGTGATAGATGGTAACTTGGAGACGGACATAGGCTACTTTTTACCCCGGGAAAATATCTCATTCCCGTGGGAATCTACACATACAATAATACTCTAGCGGGCTCTTTCACGCCTAAACGGCTGAACGGATTTTGATGAAATTTGGTATGGTGATAGATGGTAACTTGGAGACGGACATAGGCTACTTTTTACTCCGGGAAAATATCTCATTCCCGTGGGAATCTACACATACAATAATACTCTAGCGGGCTCTTTCACGCCTAAACGGCTGAACGGATTTTGATGAAATTTGGTATGGTGATAGATGGTATCTTGGAGACGGACATAGGCTACTTTTCACCCCGGGAAAATATCTCATTCCCGTGGGAATCTACACATACAATAATACTCTAGCGGGGTTGTATCTACTACAGCACACCGAAACTACTTAACCGATTTTGATGGGACTTCTTTTTTTACTCAACTAAGTATCGCTGATTACGAAAACTACTACAATTTTGAAATCCAACGTGGTAGACGTAAACTACCATTATCCCATGGGGATAAGGTTGAGGTGCGATAGGGTTGAAATGTCTAAAAATCAATATGGGTGTCGTTTGTAAGGTTTATCGAGCCGCTGATTACAAAAACTACAACAATTTTGAAATCCAACATGGTGGACGTGAAATGCTATCATCCCTTGGGGATGAGGTTGGGGTGCGATAGAGTTGATATGTCTAAAAATCAATATGGGTGTCGTTCGTATGGTTTATCGGGTCGCTGATTACGAAAACTACAATGATTTTGAAATCCAACGTGGTGGACGTGAAATACCACCACCCCTGGGATGGGGTTGGGATTCGATAGGTTTGAAATGTCTAAAAATCAATATGAGTGTCAGTTGTATGTTTATATAAGGATAGGGATAGCGGTTAAGATGGCGTTAGGGGTAGAAGCAGGGATAGGGGTAGGGTCAGGGATAGGGAGAGGGAGAGGGGGAGGGATAGGGAGAGAGTGTAAGGGAGGGGAAAATGAGGGGAGAGAAAGGGGGAGGGAGGGGTAGAGGGCGTGGGAGGGGGTAGAGGGAGGGAGAGGGGGAAGGGGAGGATGAGTGAGGGGAAGGGGGAAAGGGAGGGGAATGAGAGGAGGGCGAAGGGGGAAAGGGAGGGTGATGGGGAGAGGGGAAGGGGGGAAATGGAGGGGGAAGGAAGGGTGAGGGGGGGGAAGAGGGAGAGGAAGAGAGAGTGGGAGAGGGTGAGGGAGGGGGAGTGGGAATGTACGGGGGGGGATACAAAAGGATAGATAGGGAGGAATAGGGACCTCTTTTACTTTTATGAATACCTCCTCGCTACCCATTCACTTCACTCCCTTTATTGCCTAACGGTTGACAATGAAAATTCCGCACTACCTACCAGTTAAATAAAATCAAAAGATAATTAAGTTTGTAGTAAGATGCCTTTATTCAACTTGGGTAAGTACAAATGCATCTTTTACGTAGGGATCAAGAAGGATAAGCGCTCCGTAAAATATGTTTCAATTAAGTTCGAGTTCTGTTTTTTTATAAAATCTACGCGGACGAAGTCGCGGGTAACAGCTAGTGATTAAATATATTTAAAAAAATTCATTCATCAACTCATTCCTATAATAAACATTTTAGTAAAACTATTTTTCGAATAACTATGGAATTAAGAAAGATAAGCCATGGAATATGGCCGTAGTGACATATTATGTGACGTCACTGTCCCTGTCGGATGGCTCTGTCTAATCGGCGCGTAATTTATAGTTTTAAATGCTTGTATCGACCGTATTTCTTAGCTGATTTAAATTTTAACTTCACTTTTTGTCATCTCTACTACGGTATTTTTATATTTTGTTAATAAATGCGACTAAAAAAATTATGTATATTCCCTCACTGGTCAATAGAATCCCTAATGGTTACTAAATGATTACTGCATGGATAGATTAGCTGTAGTGCTGTGCGAGGAACTAGGCTGTGAGCTGGGAAAATTCCAACCAATAGGATCGCGCCATTTTCCTAGCTTGTCAAATGCGCTGTCAGATGGAGCAATCGTATTGGTTTGAATTTTAAGCTCATAGCTTAGCCACCTCGCACAGCCAGTTTACTATTATCTAATCTGTAGCACAGCTCTGGTGGAAACCCAACCTAAGCCGGCTTCGAAACCGGCATTTTCACACATAGTTTTCTCATTGTTTTCGGTTTAACTGCGTCTTATGTTATGTCAGTCAGTAAGGGCCTGTCCACACAGCGAATTGTTTTCCGCGCGATATTCGCGTGAATTATATCCCGCGCTTGACATAGAAAAAAAAATCGCGATTTTTTTTTTACCGACAGTGCGAATAGTCCTATATGATTCAATGAAAATTCGCTGTGCGGACAGGCCCTAAGTGGATCAGTCAGTCATTCAGTTTTTTGTAGTATTTTTCTATATGCATTTTGTTAAAAATGTTTCAGGTGTTTGTAAATAAAATCGTTAAGACGTGTCTGCTTTTAAGAATGCGTTCGGAAACCTGCTGTAGTTGATCAAACGAAGATGTGTATTGCTTGCCACAAAGGCTTGCCAGTTGCCATACAATAAGTATGAAACTTGATAAAAAAAGGATTCATAGGACTACCTATATGGTGAGGGAAATATGTCACATGGAAGTTTTTTTGTTGACCTGTATCTTGGGAAAAGTTGTTCAGTTAAACGGATACATTCACAAGTGATAAAAAAAACCTTAAGCAAAAATGGTGGGAAAAAGGTGGTTAATACTTGTTTTATCCATAACATGTCATGTTTTACCATAACTGCTGAGTCTATTATATTATAAAATCGAATATCAATTTTATTTTGTCTGTACCTACATTAAAGATAATTATTTCCAAAAATTATCACGGTATCCAAAATATATATAATAATAATAATCCAAATCAGAATTTCTTGGACTCTTTGTCTGTTTATTTGTTTGTTCATTTGTTTCTTTATAGGTTCGTTTGAGCATCGCACAAAACCAACTGAACCGATATCAATGAAACTTTTTATTTTAAAGCTATAAGTACATACACATTTCATCGCCCTCTCATGATGGGAACTTGTATTGTTCACAATTAAGAAGCGAGTGTAACCGCCTCGTTTTCCATGGCAGGAGGTCTTATTCTAACAATATTATTGCATTATACAGTAGGTGTCATTCGAAGAGTTTAGAGCCTATCAGCTACCGTGCCAATTTTGATGGCGAGAAAAATAAACATTTTATTTATCATACTTTACTATTTATTAATCCCATCGCAACTCATGTCTCCAAAATATAATTTATACTAGTTTAATAGCATCTTAGTTTTTGCAGGTTAAAGGGAGGTCAGTATTAAATCGTTCTTGCACAATATTCCACGTGGGTGCACACTTGGACAGTCAAGTGTACCTAAATTATGTACGAACAAAGTCGAGGGCAAAATCTCGTTTCACAAATATTTCTCAAAACTATGTTTAAACTAAAATATGTGCAAACAAACACTACATTTTATCTTATTAGGTTCTAAATAGGGGGAGATCCCTTTCGCATAGGACACCGTATAAGTAAATAAATAATGGGGGACAATTTTCACCAAGTTATCTTTCAAATCCTAAACTAGGCAAAGCCTGTTCTGGGCACCAGAGACAGAGATATATGTGCATAAATAAATAGATTATTAACACCCAGCCAGACTCAAAACACACACTTGTGTTCATTACACCAGTGTATGCCCTGGGGCGGAGATCGAACCCACGGCCCATGACAAACAAAAATGGTAAAACAACCATGCCAACACGGGCCAGTAAACTAATTCATAATTGTAGATATTTGGTATTTTATTGGAGATAGATAATGTTTTGATCTTCTACTCTAGCAAGCTAACCTATGCAAATAAAACATCTAAGCATCTTTGATGTCGACTCTACCAGCCCCACTCTAATTTAGTCGGAGTCCTGAATTTGACAACTAACCAAATTATATTGTCTAAGGGAAGGGACGGCTTATTTGGGTCGAGTACCTTTACAAGGATGGCTCGAGAAATCGAGAAATACTAGCTTATATTAAAATTACACGAATATATATTTTTTAAAGTTCAGTTCTTTTTTATGGCCGCTGTTGCAAAAACCCAGATGACCACTAACAGCCTATCAACTGTAGAGCTTTCGTTCTACGGAAGGCATGCTAAGTGATTGACTATATTACATAAGAATTATTAGGTCTGAGGACAATACGACACTCGAAAACAATGATTTTAGGGCATATGCGTGACGGCAATTGGCTGAGCGTCGAGGGGTTTTCAATGCACTGAGCTTCACGTTTCAAGTACATACGAGTACATACAATTCACCGGCACTTTTACAATTTGCACCACAAAAAATATTTATTTTTAAAGTGCCTTTAACCCTACTTAAGAAATAACAAGGTATGACTGACTATGATATATCTTATGAGAGGTAACCAAATTCACTTTTATGTACTGCAATTTACAGCACTGCCAGTGCATCACATAAAAAATACACGTAAAAAAAAGTTTTTAAACTTTTCTTCACCATTCAATGCTAACATCCTAGTGTTACCTTACATTGCTTGTCTTGTAGACTTATTCAAGGTCTCAATCGTTTTTTGGGGAATACTGTACCATTCCGCTACAACGTAGAACTTTTTTACGTCTCGTACTTGGGACACCTCCTATAAGGAATCATAATATATGACTGTCCAGTGTCCATAAAGTGGTATTTAAACTTACTTTAGAAAGGTACTAACTAACATCAGACAGGTTAAAGTTATATGCTAGACAATCATAAAAGGTGCAGATTCACAAAAACGCTTAAAAATTGAATTATTAATTTAATTAAAAAAAAAATTACATTCCTTGTTTTTTCCATGTAGTCTTCAATTTACAGATAATATTTTTTATGGGGAGGTTAATTTTTTTGCCATTGAGTGTAGTGCCAACTATTACGTATCCACTCAACGGTGTGCAGGCAGTCAATTTTATTAAGAAACCTCTTACCGCTTTAACCGTAGCCTCGTGGCCATGCTGCAAGATACACAAGAGCAAGAACGAAGTCACGGATACACACGGTCGCACATTTTTTTTTTTTATCAGTTGAAACATTTTGACCTTGAGCAGGTCGTTTGTCGGGCGTTTGTAGATAAGTGTAAGTTCAGCTAATACTGGTTTTTTTTTCACTTCCTTGTTGACGTGCATACAACCACAGGGTGATTTTGAAAACATTCGACAAATGTTAAGGGTAAGTTCACTTATCAATATACATCAATTTTGTATAGGTCTAGGGAAATTTGGAGTTGTCGAAACATTTTTTTTGTGTATATTAAGTAAAATTTTTTGAAACTGATACACTAACGTACTTACCATAAAAATATAAAATTAGTACTTATAATTATTGCATTTTTATTTTTTAGCATAATTACGATGATTTTATTATTTTTATGCAAGTACGTTTGTGTATCGATTACAAGTAGCTAAACTTAAAAAAATAATACAACTCCAAATATCCTTAGACCTGATAGACCTATACAAAATTGATCTATATAGATAACAGAATTTACCATTAAAATTAGACGAATGTCTTTAAGGTCACAGATAATTATCTGGGATAAAAACAAAAGTCATTCCAGTTCCGAAATAAGATTTGGCTAGGTAAGTAATTATAGCCTAAACCTCGGTATTTAATATCCAATTATTTTATCTTAATTTTATTTCGTCTTATTTTTTAAAACTTGACCGCAATCCACTTTATAGCAAAATGCCCCCGAAATGTGTAATTTTTTTGAAGAATTAGAGCATACGTGGGACACTCAGAAATATTTGCGACACTAAAAAAAATTGTTCTACAGGTACATATATTTTTATTAAATCTTTTCAAAGTACTCTCCACCAGCCTCTATACAAAGATTCATGCGTCTGAACCAGTTTTCAAAACACTTTTTCCAGTCCGCCGTAGACACCTCGTTTACAGCCTGCTCGAACGCAGCCAGCGCATCTTCCGGCGACGAAAATTGTATCCCCTTGAGCTGATTTTTTATTTTTGGAAATAAAAAGAAGTCACACGGTGCTAGATCAGGGCTGTAAGGAGGGTGACCCAGGAGTTTGACTGGTGTGCTGTCCAGGAAGTCCCTCGTTTTGAGCGCGGTGTGTGCAGGCGCATTGTCGTGGTGGAGCAGTAGTCCGCGGAGCCCTGTGTTTGGTCGCTTGTTGCTCACAACAGAAAAAACTTCTGGTAAACATTTGGTAGTATACCATTCGGCGTTGATGCTTCTTTGATCTCGTAAGGGAATTGAGGCCAAGTGGCCAGTCAAATTAAAAAAGCTGGCGATCAAAATCTTCCCCCCGCTTCGAGATCGCTTCACTTTGGTAGGCGTTGGTTCATTTTGAAACACCCAAACTGTCGACTGGCGCTTGGTTTCTGGATCGTATTGATAAATCCAGGACTCATCACCTGTTACGATGTCGTAAACACGCCGAGACGAGCCTGCTTCAAATTTGTTCAGCATATCACGGCACCATTCCACCCGGGCCTGCTTCTGAGCGTCGGTGAGGTAGTGCGGCACCCAGCGCGATACTATCCTCCTCACGCGAAGATGCCCGTGTAGAATCTCGTGAACGCTTCCCGATCCAATCTTTAATATGTGCTGAATCTCCTGATATGTAATTCGCCTATTATCTTGGATTAAATTTTTCACTGCTAGCACGTTTTCTTCCGTAATAGCCGTCAAAGGGCGACCGCTTCTTTCTTCATCCCCCAAGGTTGGTCGACCGCGCCTAAATTCGTTATACCAACGATACACGGTTGCCTTGGAGGGGCCTTCATCCATAAATGCCATTTGAAGTCTATCGAACGATTCATCCGGTTTCAGGCGACACTTGAAATCGTAAAAAATCATAGCTCTAAAATGTTCCCGGCGCAGATCCATTTTTCAGTAAGACACGATACTTTGAATTGGCTCGCAAAAAATGTGGAGGGAAATTTTGAAAATGGAACACACATATTTTTACTTACAAGTAATCATATTTTCGAAAAAGATTCTGACCGGCCAGTCTCCCATATATAAAAACTATTTTTCGCAATACTTTCTGAGTGGCCTGGTAGGTAATTTTTTTACTTATTTGGTTAGATAATAGTTAGATGTAATAAAACAAAAAATAAACTATAACCTGTATTATATACTCTAAAACAAACAGAGTATTATAAATAATAGACAATAGAAAGTTGGACATGAAAAACAACAAGTATTTTTACCTGATATCAGTTTTCCGTATAACTAGTCAGGTAAAAAGCAACGAATAAATTGTTATACGACTTTTGCAACATTGCCGAAAAATTTGCTAATAATTTATGAAGAGACGAAATTATTCCTGTGAATTTCCAAAACTGAAAACATAAGAGGGCGAAAGAATAACTGGTAAAAAAAATACTCATAATAACCGATAGTGCCTAAGAGTGACTCGCATTTATAAATATAATATTAAATAAATAAATATTGGGGAACATTCTACACAAGGTCACCTGGTCCCAAACTAGGCATAGCCTGTACTATGGGTATCAGAGACTAATAATTTAACCTCTCCTTTGATAAATTTGACCTTGCCACACACACAGTTTGACCAGAATGAACAATTTTTATGGGAAGTACAATTTTTTTTTCATTTCCCAGAAATGTTTCTTTAGGAAAGTCGTTCAGATTCGTTGTACACCGTCCCTTACACCCTGTATAACACCCAGACACAGAACAAACACTTCTGTTCGTCACACAAATGTTTGCCCTGGGAAGGAATCGAACCAGCAGCCCACGGCGTAAAAGGCAGAGTCACAACCAACTACACCAACGGGCTTGTATGTACATGTAAAGTATGTACTTATTGTTATTTTATTATTTTACCAAAGAGCATTACTACCCCATAATCGAACATTATTTATTATAGAGCACAAATTTTTTTTATTAAATAACAAAAAACCCGACTGCTTAGCACAAGAGAGGAAAACAAGCTTAAATCTATTGGATTTAGTAACTTGAATTGTATAAGATACTGAAGGCGGGGACGAAAAAACGTTTTGTGGATGTTAACGACTTAATTTCGTTCGTCCCCGCCTGCAGTATCTTATACAATTCAAGTTACTAAATCCAATAGATTTAAGCTTGTTTTCCTCTCTTGTGCTAAGCAGTCGGGTTTTTTGTTATTTAATAATTTTTTATTTCAAACTTTTTAGTTTTCAGATTTGCTACGTCTAGTTATACTAAAGCATTTGCTTAAACCTTAGAATCAGGTTTTTACCAGCTATTGTTTGATACCCATGTTGTAAAAGTAATGATTTAAAAAAATATTTTTTTTTTCTTTTTCTCTTCAAAGGTGCCGTACTAAAATATTATACCCTATGACACTCCCACAATGAATACAAATCTAACGACACCTCACATGTTGAAATCTATATATCAAGCCGTTTAGGCCGCAGAGCGCGACTAAGAAATCGACATACATACATCATCATCATATAGCCGTCTATGTCAGAGGATTTAAGCAATATTCTGTCGATTGCACTGTTTTTAGTGGCTGAATAAGCCTATTCGGGAGCGGCAGGTCCTACCACACGCTCTGCAGGTGAAGCTTGTGTTATCACTTATCAATAAGTGATGTTATGTCGTTATTTTTCTTACGTTTCTCGCTTTTTTCGGCAAGGGCACAACACCAGGCTTCATCGTGTACCTTGCGTCCAGCCAGTAATGATTTACGCCATTTGGTTTCGTCCTCAGCTGTCCGCTCCCAGTCTAGGAGTTCAATACCAAAAGTGATCATGTCTCGCTTGGTGCAATCTTTAAAGCGCAACATTGGCCTACCAACACTTCACACCAAGCAATACACGCTGGGGTAGACGGGTTGGTTCCATGCCGTGCACATGCCCCAAACATCGTAATCGTCTCGGCTTCAGCGATGCGAAGAAACTGGGCAGCTGTGCTCGGTGTAAGACCGTTTTGTTGGTTACCTTGTCCTTCCAGGAGATGCCTGATGATGTACACTCGATAAACATAACCCTCCTCTTTTGGGGCAGTCGGGTAAAAACAACTATTTACACACACACCCTAGAATCAGGCGAGCCCATAGAATACATGATCATATATTCTATGGGCGAGCCCAAACCCAAGATATTTTTCTACATACACCCAACAGCACGTCAGTAGAAACACTTCGGACTTTGTGACATAGAAATAGAGTTGCAAATCTTTCCATTCACGTGCGGTTGACCGTACGTAAGGTATGGTTGAATTTGGTAGTCACAAGGAGGTTTTAGTCGCTGGTGGTTCGCTTTGGCGAAGCGTGGGCTAAAACCTCCTTGGGTAGTCGACATCAAAAAACAGCTCCTCTGGTATGGAGTAGAAAAGCAACAGTATAACATATAAGTAATTAATGCTGCATCTTGCACGGGAAATTTTGTCATTGCTTTATATGTTAAAACAGAAAATTATTTCCAAAAGGCCTAGCTAAACCCAAATATTTTATAAAGAAACCTCCCAGAGTTGTTTTGTCAATAAAATAATAGGTCTTTACCTATGAAATTGCCGAAATTTTCTTACAGATTAATGATATCATAATTCCTATAATACTAATGCAATTTTTTTCATTCGTCTTATATTTGGAAGTTGACTTCAAGGTTATTAATTTACGCATAAAATAAAGTTTTTATTTTTAGTTTGATATATAAAATTTAAGGTTCGAAAATTGTTCGTCTTAATGGTCGTCCGATTTCATCATTAGATTTGTTATATTTTTTTACAGATAATATTTTTCGAAAATCAAATTTAAGCTTCTGTTAGCTTAATGTCTTCCCAATAATGCTTAAAAAAATTAAAAAGATTGGATTTATAATTCCTAAGAAAAATGCAAAAATGTTAGTACTGAAAATTGGATTTACCTAAAATTCGCCATACAAAACGGCAATTTCATAGGTAAAGACCTAATATTACCAGATGAGCAAGCGACGCTACCCACCAACAGATGGCGCTGTAGGTTTCTGAAACGCGGTAATAAAAACAGCGCCTCTGGTGTGGAGTAGAAAAACTACAGTATATAGGTGACTTTTAATTAGTTCTTGATAGAAAAAGGTATGAATGTACTCATGATACTGAACAACTTTTCCCAAGGAAAAACCAAATTCGACCTCCCATACAAAATGCGCTATCAGCTGATTCAGTTTCTATGGGAGGTCAAAACTTGATTTTCGTATTTCGACCTGAGTTTTTTGGGGAAAGTTGTTCAGTATCATGAGTACATTCATACCTTTTTCTATCAAGAACTAATTAAAAGTCACCCTATATTACAGAAGTAAATGCTGCATATGCACGCGACATTTAGTAATTGCTTTTTATGTTAAAACTGTGTTTTTTGTCCAAAAGGCCTAGCTAAGCCCAAATATTTTATAAAGAAACCTCCCAGAGTTGTTTTATCAATAAAATATTACCAGGTGAGCAAGCGACGCTAACCACCAACAGATGGTGCTGTTGGATTCTGAAACGCGGTAAAATCTCCACTTTTTTATAGATATCTTCCGGCTCCGTCATCAGATCAGCTCCAAGTTACAATAATATTGCATTGTCATCCAATTCACATACGCATGCAAAATTTATCTCAATCGGAAACCGATTAAGATTCTCTTTTTACCCGACTGCCCCAAAACAGGAGGGTTATGTTTTTAGTCGGGTATTTGGTTTTTTGAAATAGTTTTTTTATTTAGTACTTTTTTATTTTTTTTTATACCCTATGACACTCCTACAATGAATACGAACCTAACGACACCTCACATGTTGCAATCTACCAAGCCGTTTAGGCTGCAGAGCGCGACAAAGAAATCGACATACATACATACATACATACATACACTCGAAAAACATAACCCTCCTGTTTTGGGGCAGTCGGGTAAAAAATAGACGATCTTTTCTGACAACACAAAAAAAAACTAACGCAGGAACATTCCGAACGCACCTCAATTATATCGTTATAAAAGTACAGTGCTACAGTAACGCTACAGTACCCACACATCTCAGTTGTAAAAACGCTATCACTGTAAACAAAGTTGCGCCTGCGCCACGAACAGTAATACTACAAACATAAACTATTGCTGGCTTATTCGTTTGTTATTTCAGTGATACAGTGCTAAGAACACGCTTAAGACTAGTTTGAAGGAAAACATGAGAATTTGTTATTGATTCAGTGAAACAATGTTTTATTTTAGGAAAAAGATAGTTATACTCGTAATGAAATACGTAAAAAAGTTGAGCTAAATAACAACTGCATTTTATTCAGTGAATATAAAATTATTATTAAAAGTGAAGCTAGAAATGTGCTTACTTTAGTCCGTTTTCATAAGGTAATAATTTAAAGTAAATAACGTTCAGTGTCTTCCTATACAAGTATAAAATAGTATTTATAATATTAGTGTTAAATAAAATGTAACAAAACCGCTAATCGCAGAAAGTTTCCTTAAAGTTGATTCTTTTTAAAAATTATTTCGTAAAGTTATCTATCTTTTTAGGGTTCAGTATTCAACAAGGAAACCATATAGGCTGACTTTTCATTAGTTCTTGATAGCAAAAGATATGCATGTACTCATGATACTGAACAACTTTTCCCAAGGAACATAGGTCGAAATACGAAAAACCACATTTGACCTCCCATACAAAATGCGCCATCAGCTGATGCAGTTTCTATGGGAGGTCAAAACTTGATTTTCGTATTTCGACCTATGTTCCTTGGGGAAAGTTGCTCAGTATCATGAGTACATGCACACTTTTTGCTATCAAGAACTAATTCAAAGTCACCCCATACAGTCTCGTCATGTCCGACTGTCTTGACTCTCCGCGTCTAAGCTAAGAGATCTTTATTACTAGAACGTTGTGATTTGGTATAGGTATACTCGTAGTACCAAACACACGCCGACAAAGTGGTAAAATAGAAAAATAAAAAAAAGTGGTGTATTTGCGATGAATTAATTGTTTCTCGTTTACCCCATGGTGTGGTTGTCATTGGTTATGACTCTGAAAAACATTTTGAGTATATTAAGAACATTTTTTGATTTATGGATCGGATTCCGAAATACATATTTTGCTTAAAAGCGTAATTTATTGTTAGAGTCAATTGTCCCCTCCCCTCTGCCAGGTAAACGATTGATATCAGAAACGTGAAAGAATTAACAGTGGTAGTATATATGATGAATTTAAAAGGAATACTATCACAGCTAAGTAGACTTTACAGCTTAACGAGTAATAGTTAAAATAGTGGTAATATAAGAAATACTCGTAGCAATAGCAATCAGGCGCTGGACCACGTTATTCATTAGAAGGTAAAATGTTTATGAAAAAATCAAAATTTGCTTAACAATAATGATTCCTAAGGCAATTACGGAACCCTAGAATGTGCGGGGCTCGACACGCAGTTTTTTTTTTTTTTTTTTTATTAATGGCGGACACATCTCTTTGCCAGTTTTATTAAACAAAGATTAAAAATAGGTAAGTTAATTCAAATAAACCTATAAGAAAGTGACAACAATAGATTTAACAGGGCTTTAACTTTAAAAACATTTTCTGCAACTGGTGGTTAAACTGTTATGTCAAATTAAAAATCCAAAAGACAATAGCTATGTTATGTGACTTATTAGGCTTTTTTTTTTCTTAATTGTGGTGATAAATTCTGTGTGAAAATTATATGACACTTTCTTTAATATTTTTGAAAAGTAACAATAAAAAAAATTCAAAATGGTTTACACAATATCATCGGAAAGTGCAGAGATAACGAGAACGGATAAAGAAGAAAAGAAAATTCGGCTTTGGAAACAATTTTTTTTATCTCTGTTGGGTGAGTAATTTAAATATAATGATAATTCTAATTAATTAATTAGTCAATGGCATTCAATGTCACTGCAAACTCCAAAAATAACCAAAGACCGGTTATAACCCAATTTTTTTAACTGTGCACTTCGAGCTGAATGTCTTTAGCTCCTGCAGCTATTACGGTAAGAATGGTACAAAATCCAATATGCCAAGCTCAAAGTTGAAACTCGTAAAAACTTTTTCGTGCAAAAGAAAAATTCACGCTGTATATACAGGGTGTCCCATAATTAGGCCGTCACGCTGACACCGGAGGTAGATGGACTTAAGGCGCATCAAATAAGCTTAACATGCCCATAGAAAAGTGTAATGAGTATTGAGTATGACCAGTTTCATTGATTTTTAAAAGTTTGAATTTTTTTTAAAAGAATTAAAAATGTTTTTTTTTTTTAATTTGATGCGCCTTAAGTCCATCTACCTCCGGTGTCAGCGTGACGGCATAATTATGGGACACCCCGTATAATATGTTCCATGGGGAAAGTCTCAAGATCTGAATCAATAGTTTAAGCTTTAGTTTGAACTTTTTCGGTTGTTTTTACACTTTGTATCTTAGGTTTTTTTGAAGCTACTGCACCGTAATCATTTCAAAACAACTAAACAAATACGAAAAACATCGCAAAAAAGAAAACATTACATTTTAATTGAAACATTGTCATCTTCCTTTTGTAAGTCAATTTAGTCCAATATAGGCCAGCCGGCGACCGTGTAAGAACAGTTAAGATTGACAGGAAGTTAATAGAAACTGCGCATAACAACTTCGTCCGCGTGTAATTTGATTTTATAAAAACTACAGACGATTTTGTCAGACATATTTTTATCCCCATTTCACTTTTTTAAGGAACAAATAAAAAATAACGTTTTTTACGGACGAACTATTAAGAATCCTATTTCCTAATAATATTATAAAAGTTTGTAAGTATAGATGGATGGATGTTTGTTACTCTTTCACGCAAAAACTACTGAATGGATTTTAATGAAACTTGGCACGCATATAGGTTAGGTCCTGGAATAACACATAGGCTACTTTTTACCGCGGGAAAACACCTAATTCCCACGGGAAATCGCATTTAATGCGGGTGAAACCGCAGGCGGAAAGCTAGTCAAATTATAAATTTAAATTCGCCCAATCCGCTAAGCGTTGATAGATCATCACTCAGTCAGTCATGGTTTCCTTTTTATACAGCGTGATTATGAAATGTCTGACTGTACTTTAGTATGGTACTTAGGACGTTAGGGCATAAAAGTGAACAACTTTCCCCAAGAAACATAGATTGAAAAATGAAAAAAAATTTGGCTTCCCAATACAAATCTTGCGCCATCTACACTGGAATTTGTATGGGACGACCAAAAAAATCACATTTTTCAACCTATGTTTCTTGTGGAAAGTTGTTCAATTTCATGACCTAAGTTACTCAAGTATAGTCAGATATTTCATAATCACGCTGTATAATGCAGCAGGCAAATTGTGTAATTCGTATAGTTCTACATCTGGCCTTAGCATTTTACAAAATGCCTATTTTTTTAATTCGTCATTTTACATAATGCTTCAGCATTTTACAAAACGGTGCGTAATTATTTTTCGTTGTGGTGGTAAGATAACCTATTGCAACCTAACCGATCCTTAATTGGGATCGGTTAGGTTGGGTTTACGATTTAAATCCATGTACCTACAAACGCAGCCTAATCTTCACAACTACCCTCAGTTTGTTCTATATGTAGTATACAAGGTGTAAAAAAACCCGCCAAGTGCGAGTCGGACTCGCGCACTGAGGGTTCCGTACCACCACATAAACATAATTGTGTTAGTTGAAATTTCAGTAAGTTAATGTGCTAGATTTTTTGAGTCCGCCACGCGCTTGACCAAATTTTATTATTTGTTGTTATTTTATAGCTTACGCACTATTAACATACCAATTTTCAAGGTTGTAAGTGTTCCCGTTTTTAAAATAGAACTAAAACAAAAATTGCCTCCGCGACCATCCAACTTGACCCCTCTCTTATATGAATGTTCTTGAAACGGGAGCTCACCACAATTGGTTACAAGTAGTTGTGAGAAAAGTTGTAATATTTAATGATTTCAGACTTCTCCCATTATTTGTACTGTGAGACCTAGCTTCTTGCCAAATTTCATAATTTTAGGTCAACGGGAAGTACCCTGTAGGTTTTGCATTTTTGAATAAATGTATGGAGATGAGGACATAAAATGCAATATCTTTTGATTGCGTCGTTGTAAAAAACTGAAATTTTCAGATCTTGTGTGGTTCATGGGTCCTAATATATGGTATTAATTTCAACCTGACACCTTTAACCGTTCGTGAGATAAAGGGTCTTGACAGACAGACAGACGGACAGACAGACAGACAGACAGACAGACGGACAACAAAGTGATCCTATAAGGGTTCCGTTTATTTCTTTTGAGGTACGGATCCCTAAAAGTACGATGATCCTTCTAAGGTTTGATTCTACATCACTAATAGATTATATAGAAATATAAAACACACATTTTCCTAAAACAAGTAGTTAAGAAGAAGTGAAGCGCGTGAAGGGTTCAATGACCTCTGTGATAAACTGGTGATGCAGACAAAAATGTTCTTCGTTATAATATGCAGTCACTAGCAAGAACCAATTAATTTCAATAAATTACTATAATTAATTTGAAGGATAAGTATTTTTTTGATATTTTTACAATATTTTACTGATGTAGAATTACCCCTTAGAAGGATTATTGTACTTAGTTTAAATCCTAAGGCTTTCACGACTCATGCCTTCCGAAAACTCAAGAGGGATAGTGGAAGATTTCTCGTTTGATCATTTTCGCAGCGAGATCAAATTCTCAATTTCGAAGAACAAATGTATTACCCATGTTATTCCCTCTGATCTTTTTACGTTTGATCTCCTGTATCTCGTAAACAATCAGAATTGATAAAAAAACTAGATTAAGTTTCTACAATATATTGTACGAAAGAGTATTGTTTACAAAATTATGACCTCAAATTTTTGTAAAAAGTTTTAAAAATTAGGTTTTTCTGACTACTTCTGTGTAGGAGATCCAAGGCCGAGCTTGTATGGGGTGCTCTGCGCAAAACCTGCTGGAATGAAACTTGGCACGATTCAAGTAGAAGTGGTTAGACCGTAAGGGCACTGCATGTTATCCTACGTCATCTAGTACACGAAATTTGCAACTTTGTAGCGATAGTAGTGGCCTAGTAGGTCCACAAAATGTTGGTCTGCCAATCCGAAACCTGGCAGGTTTTGTACAGTTGGAGAGAAAAGTGGTTAAATGACAGATTACACTAATGAAATCTATACGTAGAAATAGAAGGTACCTATACAAGTAAAAAACAACAGGTCTGCCTTGCATCCTCTTGGCAGTTTCGCCAGTCCGACCAAATTTGTGGTCCAATCACATCCGACCACATTTGTGGTCCGACTAGCGAAACTGCCAAGAGGATGCAAGGCAGACCTGTTGTTTTTTACTTGTATAGGTACTTTCTATTTCTACGAATAGATTTCATTCGTGTAATCGTCATTTAACCACTTTTATCTCCAACTGTACAAAACCTGCCAGGTTTCGGATTGGCAGACCAACGTTTTGTGGACCTATTTGAACACTACTATCGCTACAAAGTTGCACATTTCGTGTACTAGATGACGTAGGATAACATGCAGTGCCCTTACGGTCTAGTGTAACCCATCATAAATAATTATGTAACAAAAAAAAACAAGTTCACGATCCTCAGAACTGAGTAAGCAACTAAGAAGATTTAATTTTTGGATTTTGAAAAGAACTTGTGTATTCACATAATATTCCTTTTCCTCTTCAGCCAGTCTCCCGTTCTTCACCCACGGTGTGGAAACCATAGAGCTCTCATCATCAGCTCACTCTGGCCACTTCATATCCTCACAAGGAGACGTGCCATGGACCACAACGGCCTTGATCCTGGCTGCTGCAGTATCAGCACCAGTGTATTGTTACCTGGTCGACAAATGGGGAAGGAGGAGTGGCGTGTATTTAATTAATTTGGCACAAGGGGTAAGTATGATAAATAGGTACAGTCAACTACAGGTCAAGCTTGATACTCGCAGTGCGACTCTAGCCCTTACGTCTATTGAAATAAGAACGGTGTAAAGTCAAGCTTGATGTGCTCTTGATTGTACTCGCCTCTAACAGTCAAGAAATCGTCTAGCCTGTCACATTGGTGTATCATCCTTACATGCAAGTGTTACTCTTGATCTGCTTTTAACTGTAGGCTTGGTGCTCAGTGTTTTCAACTTTTGTTGACCGTACCGAAACAACCATTCATAAATGACAATAGCCGGAATAGTGTTCAATGGAATGTGAATTACTTGTAAAAATGAAAATTCACGTTGTATTGAACTTGATTTAATTTTGTACTTTGTTTTTAAGGTTCCATACCCAAAGGGTGAAAAAATGGGACGCTTATAATATGCCTCCGATGTCTGTCTGTCAGTCTGTCTGTCAGCAGGCTGTGTCTCAAGAACAGTAATAGGTAGAAATTTGAAATTTCCACTAAGTGTCTCTACAACAATAACAAAAAAAAGAAGATGAAAAATGAATGGGGACTCCCAAACAGCTAAATTAAGGCGCCCCTCTCATCTTCGGCCTTTGTCTTAACTCAATCAGTTAAAAAAATTTATATGAAAACTCTGATACCTAGGTTGGCCATTAACCTGGTATGGCCCATAAGAATTGCGTCTTTCCCTAGAATAGCGGTTTTCCCTTTGAGTTGCAAATGTCTTTTTTTTTTACTCGGACCACGAAACTACAATTTTTCCGAATAAAAAATAGGTCGAAACACGAAAAAAAAATTGAACTCCCATAGAAACTACATGAGCTGGTAGAGCTTTTTGTATGGGAGGTAATTTTTTTTTTGTATTATGACATGTTCCTTAGGGAAAGTTGTTCAGTTTCATGGCCTAAAAACATTCTAAAATTACGTTTACTATTTCAATAAAACCCTGTACATAAAACGGAATCATAGGCGACTGTGATTTCATTAATTGCGTAGATTGTAGTCAAAACCGCAAACAGCAATAAAATATCCTTGTACAGTCAACGACAGGTCAAGAAGCTTGACACTTGCAGCGCGACTCCAGCCCGTACGTCTATTGAAATAAGAACGGTACAAAGTTCAATGTGTCAATCTAGATGTGCTCTTGACTGTACGATGAACAGTATAAAAAAATACAGGGTTGCAGTAAATTCGTATAAAAACTACTAAAATTATTCTACTAGTTAAAATAAGAAATTCGCTAAAACAAACTCCATTCTAAAATGATGGCTCCAGTTTTTATACAGGGTGTAAGGGACAGGTTGGTACATACTGAAAGGGCATGATTTGCCATCGTAACTGAACAACTTTTAGGAAATGAAAAAATAGGCCTCTCCTACATACTGTGCAATTAAGCTCCTGTCATCTACACCCAAACAGTCTTAGTATAAGAAATTAATACATTTTATCATTTATCAAACCATGAAACTAATAATTTTTCCCCAAAGAATATTTTTAATCGGATCGATGTTTAATTATTATAATTATTTTTATTTTCAATTTTATTGACGATCATATTGTTCATTGACATCTGCACATTGGTAATTTAGAATGTGATAATATGAAGTAAAGAAATCTAAATCTAGGAAACCCCTAATCTAACCTAACCCCAAAATGCGTTGTCACGTAAATCATATTCTATTGAAAAATTTAAAAAAGAATGGAAAATACCAACCTTATTTTGATCTATAAGAAAAGAAGTTAATTTTTTCTGAATCGACATAACAGTTTCGGTTTTAGAATTTATTTTTTTACACCCAATATATATATATTGCGGTAGACTTGAAAAAGTCTACATAAATTCCTTTGTTATATTGTTTTATTTATAATTTTATTGTGTTGTGGTAAATGTTCAAATCAAATTAAAGACAGATCAAAACGTTACTTAAACCCAAGAATTACCACGACTGACTAGAGCCCCGGAACTCTACACACAACTTTTTTTTTTTATCGTGCAAGATCCTCCTGACCCTCCAGACCCTCCTCAATAGCACATCAAGCTTGACACTTATGATTTAATACCGTTCTTATTTCAATACACATATGGACTAGAGTCGTGCTGCGAGTGACAAGCTTGACCTGCCGTTAACTGTACCTGTATAAGCTTGATAGCGTTGCAGCTGGCATCATGAACTGCGGTTGTTGGTGACTGCAGTATGTGTGTGAGCGCAGAAGGACGTTGTTGCCCTTTTTCCGGGACAAATTCCTTTAGTTGCGATTTAGGAAACCCACGGGTACTCCGTCTGAGTGAGCCTATTCCGTCATCTCCTTTCTACCATCGGGAGTACAGATGCAGACTTGGTTGATGTTCCACCCATCCTATTCGAACAAAGCGCTTTATAGCTAAGGATTGGAATTCTCGCGTCTGAGTTTCCGATTTCATTAACCCGAATCTATTCAAGTCGCGAGTGAATAGGCTTCTTCTGGGCCAGATCTCACCTCTGTCCTCGAGTGTAGATCGAGGTTATGAGCAAACGGAACCCATACGGTGTCTTTATGGCAAGCAATTTGAATATAGGGCTCTAGCTTAGCATCTTCAGCGAAGCTATGAATTTTATGGACAATAAAGATCTTTTAAACTGGTGTTATTGTACCTAGTTTAAAAATACTTTTACGAGCACGAAATTTCATGACATTCTTTACAATTTGTTTATTTGATAATACAACATGTAACAGAAAGGGTATATCAACCCTGACGGTTGTGATTCTTCCCATGAAACTGAACAATTTTCCCTAAGGAACAATGTTTAAATACAAAAAAAGTTTTTTAACGTCCATACAAATGCACTATCAGCTGATTTAGTATTGTTAATATTTTTTTTCTACTTCGACCTATTGATTTTTAGGGAAAGTTGTTCAGTTTCATGGGCAGATTCACATCCTTCAGGGTTGATATACCATTTTTTTTACATCCTGTACATTTGATACGAACGTACTTTTTTTGTTTTCAAGTATTGAATTGGGTTTAAGTTAGTTATTGAGGTACATAATAATGCGTTCGTGTCATATTAGACAAACTTTTAGGTCCTTAATCATGAGTTTGGGGTTCTCATCATAGGATAGTGATTACGATTACCAATCCTTACTATTTGATTGTTATTGTCAGCATCCCCTCGTCAAAAGTGTTCAGATCATTCCTCATCCGCGTTTAAGGCCTTTCTTTGCCCCGGTTTTCGTTGTGAGGAACCCAATACGTGGTGATTTTTGACAATTTATCCAACTGCGGCCAACACACGTAATCTACTTGACCCACCCAATCCCATTTTAATGTGGCTGCCTTTTCTGCTGACGTTGGTTGCTGATGAGAATATGGGACGTAAAGGGGTCTTCTTACCATCCACAGACAAATTCTAACGCATCTGATGAATAGTTGAATCCATTGTCAACCTCATCTGCTCAAAGCTTAACATAGACAAGAAGAATCCCATTGCCAGATACATGCAAGCACTTACATCATGTGTCTTTCCCGTGGGGGAGGAGGAGACCACAACCTTTCAGCTGATGCAAATTTGACATACTTCTCTCCCTTTTTCATTCTTTTCGTTCCCGCTCATTGACATTGGATACAGTTAAATATCATGTGTCTTTTCCGTAGGGGTAGGAGTAGACCACAACCTTTCAGCTGATGCGAATTTGACATACTTCTCTCCCTTTTTCATTCCTTTCATTCCCGCTCATTGACATTGGATACAGTTAAACATCACGTGTCTTTTCCGTAGGGGTAGGAAAAGACCACAACCTTTCAGCTGATGCGAATTTGACATACTTCTCTCTCTTTTTCATTCCTTTCATACCTGCTCATTGACGTTAGATACTTTTGAGCTGGAATGTTCACAATCTTTCAATATCTAGGAACTAATAATTTCATCATTTTGTCTTCCAGGCATCATGCATCCCGCTCTTCTTGCCACAAACAGAAGTCGGTGACATCTTTCTGCACATTTTAGCTGGAGTATCTACTGGAGGCTTGTTCACAGTACTTCCAGCTTACATAAGGGAGATCAGTGACGAGAGCATACGAGGTAAATGCGTTGTATATTTATTAGTGTACCTGATGTTGATTTATTTGTCGCAGGCAAATTGTATAATACGCTGTTTCACATAATGCCTTGGCGCTTTACGAAATGCCGAGAAATTTTTAATAATGCTTCAGCATTTCACAAAACAACACATAATTCGTTACTGGCACACGCTGGTCACTCCCGCGGCATGCTTGCTTCACTTTCGCAGCTCGTCTGTAGTCGTCGTAGGACAACCTAACCGATCCTATTCGGGATTCGAGATCGGTTAGGTAGGGTTTGCCTTAACTAACCTAAAATGCGCGAGCATTGATCTAACCCCGTTTAAAATCTGCCGATGCAGTTTTACAATTTGCCGAACGTATACAATTTTCCTGGGACATATCTGACAAAAATCGTCTTAACGTCTTGACTGACTTTCAAGAGGATATGTGAAAAAATAGTTATTTGACAGTGGGTGCAGTCTTTTCGCTTGAAAGAAAGAAATAAAGTGCGCAATCCGCAACGCATTAGATTGCGACAGATATACTGTGCATGTTTCCAAAACTAAATGACGTAAGCGCCTGATATAAAATATTGACTTTTTGTAAAAACTAAGTAATAAAACAAAATTGTAGGTTAAGCATATGATAGCATTTATTCTTAATTTTACTACTTAAAACAAATCAGATTTCACAAAAAGAGGAAATAATGAAAATTGAAGAGGCAACTTTGGATTCTTATATTGTCGAGCCGATTTTTTTTCTTTCACTAATTGTGTTTTGATGATAGCAATATTATCACTTGAATTGTCAAGAAACACATACCTGAAAATCACGGCAAGATACTGAGTAAATAAAACGATATTTGTCTTCAAAATACCCAAAAAAAATTTTTTTATATCATCTTAAGTATTATTTATAAAAGCTACGAGTTGAATAAGAGATCAAAGTTTGTGTGGAGTTAAGGTTCAGCTAGTTCTGTTAATAACAAATACTACACCTATATCTTCCAGGTATAACACTCACCTTAATGCTAATAATGACGACAGCTGGATACCTGTTGTACAAACTAGTAGATCTGGAAGCCATGATGTTCCTAATGGTGGCTCTAGTTGCTGCGCAGTTCTTGGGAATGCTGGTGATGGTGGAATCGCCCAGCTATTTAGTGAAAGCGGAAAAGATTGAGGTAAGTTTCCTATTCATATTAAGACACCTAGCATACCAAAAACCGTTTAGTCAGTCAAGTCCCCGAGTCGTTGAAATAATAGGCTGATGCAAATCGATACAATGCGTACTCCTCCAATGCATCTTCATACTAAGTATCATACTAAGTAAAACTATATGACCGAATAGGAGGAGCGCGTAGCCCTTCTTGTTATTCCATGCATCCCTGTTAGGCGGGCCGTGGAACCAGATATTTACCACTTAACTTATGAAATTATTAGAATGACTTCGTGTTTTAATATATCGTCAGGGACGTGTTTAAAGACATATCTGTATAATTTAAGAACTTTTTTTAACTTGCGCTAGGTAAACATTTAGGTATTTCCTTTTACTCTCGATAAATAAATTAATGTAGAATTTAAGTTCGATATTCTGGTTCCAACTGTCATCAAACATTGGTAGATATATATTGTTAAGTTTTAAGAAACTTAAGGTACATGCGAAAGGGTCAAATAAAAATTTGTCCTTCATTTGGCCATTATAGTTTTAGAGGACCTGAAATTCATAAAATGAGCTTAAATGCATTACATAAGAATACATATAAAAAATAAGAAAGCCAGGAGATAAGCTAACTAAGTCAGTCACGTTTATGACCGCAGTGAACGTAATACAAAATTTAAGTCTCTAAAATTACGTCTCCTTCATTAACACAATGCTTTAAGCTGTGCCTCAATTTATTAGAAATGGCCGCGACAGGCTTGATATATTTTTGAAAAAAATAAATAAAAAAATATTGCCGTGTAATATGCATACCTACGCAGAGGGCGGTGCGGCTGGCCGGTCAGTAGCACGCAAGCTGTGCCGGCCGCGTTCCCCTCACACGCTCTCGTACTAATCTGATATTGCTTCTACTTCCTTCATTATTACAACGAATAAAGATTAGATTAGAAATTATTGCTTACAGCTGATATTACTTAGCATAGTGGGATATCATATGAGAGGGCTTTACTTGTAAATTCTAAAATATATTTTTGTATTTTTTTACAACTCTTAGTTTTCAAGTTGTGATGAAAAATGACAAAAATAATAGGCAACAAATTAAATGATTCCCAAAATAATTTTTTATACCCCAATACACTTCAGACAAAATGTACTGGAAGAATGTACACCAAATTGGCTGAACGTACACCAAATTTGGGTAAAGTGCCAGAAGCGAATTTGGTGAACATTCATCCATTTTGGTATACAAAATTTGGTGGATATTATATTATTACAACAGCACAACGGCATTGATGCGCCTTGGCGATTGAGTTTGGTTATTTCCACTTACAATATAACACATATTTAAAATTTGTCAGTATTACTTTCGTCTTTCAAAGTTTTCGTCTTACACAATTTTAACCGCAAACTCAGAAAGACTAGAGAAAAAAACAGGTACTATTTGCGTTTAGTGTACCATTGGAAACTTTTTTAAACTTATCGGTTTTGTATACATTCATTAACCACAAGGTGTATACCTTGTAGGCGTATGCCTATGATAATAGCTGACTAGAACCAAAATTTTTTAATATTAAATTATAATATTAACTTAAGATTTTGCCAGAACGAGCCATGATGTTTTGGTACACCGAATGTCCATTTTTTTGCACTACCAAGCCACTTGACATACTTTGTTAAAACTAATTGTATACTTTCATATTTAAGCCAAAATGAGCCATCCCGCTCTAAAACACTCTTGGTCTCTTCAATTTTGTAAGTATTTTTGTTCATACAATTTATTCCACTTTTCTTCATTAGGTTTCCACTTTCTTATTTCTCAATTTTATTTGCACAGTTAAAGCTACCCGATTACGGGCAGCAGGAACCTGCTCCGAATACCCAACCTGAGATTCCTGAGGGTATCTATTGACAGCTGCACCTTTGCGCCAGAAACTGATTGAGACTGTGCCACCACAGACTTCAGGAGCTGCTCTTCAGCTTCGGTTTAATTCTGCTCCTACTGAAGCTTTTGGTGTACTGCACTCGACAACTCAATTGGATATTTCAGATAATGTTTTAACCCACTATAAGTCCCACCCGTTTTGATCCTTTTTCCAAATTCTAAAAGCGCTTCCGGTCGCGCCATGATATATTTAGGCTAAAATCATTGGCAGTAATTTAATACCATTTGCGCGATTCTTAGCGGAAGGTATAACTATTGCCATAATTAGCTAGACGCTGAAGTAATAATTTAGGTGGCCACTTAAAGTTATCACTAGTTTTACCAAGCGAAAGTACTGACTAGCTATAGACGAAGCGTTTTACCTGACGCACGTATCGCGGATTTAATGCCAAAATTCTCATAGTGTTATTTATTACGTTTATCAATGCTTTTTTTAGACTTTTGACAATCTTATTTTCTCAATTTAAATTCTAATCGTTTAATCAAATTTGCTATCTATATGTGAAAAACTACATCTAAAAATCGTTCAAATCTGTTTAAATTATTTCAATTAAAATATTTGTGCTTGTATAACCTGGTTTCTTTCATGGTAAGTTAGCTCTTACTCTATATACTCGTAGGTAATTGCAGTACTTGAAATATAATTACTTATTTTTACTGCAGTAGGTTATTAGTAGTATAAAGGGGGAAATGTGTCCGAGGTGGTACTCGTGATTATGTTGTAATGTTGTTTTTGGGGGGGGGGGGGGGGTTGTTACAGCTGGGCTTCGCTGGATATGAAAAAGTCGAAACCTGCTGAACAATAATAGTTCCTAACACAACTTTACTACGGAACCCTACATTGCGCGTGGCCTGACAGGCACTTTGCCGGTTTTTTATTATATCTTTCATTTCATAATTCACACGGCCGCACGTCAGTAGAAAAATTTTGACCTCAAACGGGTCTCTGGTTTCGATAGGTTTATAGAGTGGCGCTAGAGAGCAGACATGGTCATCGAATACAAAGGGCATTGATTAAGTTTTGCTGAAAATTAACTATACAAGGTATAACAGAAAGGGTATATCAACACTGAAGGATGTGATTCTAAGTTAAGGAACATAGGTCGAAATACGAAAAAACAAATTTGACCTCTTTGAGCTGATTCAGTTTGGGCAGAATCACATCATTCAGGGTTTATATAAACTTTTTGTTACACCTTGTATAATTATTTTTTTCTACCAGAAGAAGAGAAAATAGGGATTAATAATGTTTGGAAGGTTTTTAAACAAATGAAATATCAGGTCCTGGTCAAAATTGTTTAACGGCCTTGCCGAAACGGAAGAAGTAGGAAAGAACTGATAAAACGAAAGTGTAGCAAAACCTTGGTCAGTCTTATTACCTCGATTCCGAAGAACGAAATTATGAAAAACAAGATATCGGTAGTCTTTTTAATTTTGTATATTGCTGTTTCTGTTTACTTTTTGTTGTTTCTGCAGAATTATAAGTAAATAAGTCAGAAAATTTGTAACTTTCAATAATATCTTTTGAGATTTGAGTTTAAAAAATTTTATAATGTGAAAACCAATACTTTGTATGCGAACAAATGGTATAAAATGACGGTTATTATTTGGCATTAAGTGAAACTTGAATAAAACCATATAACGAGAACAAACGCAAAAACTAACAATTTAATAATTTCAACATTGTATCGGGGATTAGTGGAAGTGGATAACCTGTGGATGTGGTTGCGGGGTGAGGGGAAAGAGCCTCAACATCTTGACCTCTTGCGCGTCAGGATAGCAAACATTTCTTGTAGTAATTTTTTGGGCTTGCTTGTATATTACCCAATCGTCTGGGTTCCCTGAGTTCTTGGCTGTATTGAACAGCTTTCTTATTTCTCGTTGCAGCCTCACAATCAAACTCGGTACAATAAAAACCAACTATGGCGGTATAGCGGTGGGTAAGCACCCATATCTACTCATATTAATATTTATTTCATAAGGTTAAATGTTCGTCACTTTCTGCTCTTTTTTGCTAACACTCATAGTGCTTATAAGTGTTGATTTATTGGTAGTTCTAGCTTGCCTGGCTGGTTGTCCCTGTGATGAAGGTTGTGATGTTGTTGTTCGACCGCAATCTTGTTTTTCGATGGCAGTGATGGTAGTTGCCGGTTGAGTAAAACTGCTCTTTATTTGGTCAATCGTAAGAGTTTTCTTCATGATTAGTGCATTTGGTTTGCAAAGCATTCACTTTATTTACTAGTAAAGTAACGCTCGTAATACGTTCCCGTATTTGCTTTTCGAACAAAACAGCCTTCGTTTTAGTCAGTATTACACACAGTACACGTTAGAGATGTTCACGGTAGGGGGACTGACTACTGACATAGCTGTTTATCAAAGAAGAATCAAGGTTAGTAACACGTTTCGTTTTCTGCTTTGTTTTCAGTGCTTGGAAGGGTGATAAATTTTTCCAAGACCAGGCTTCGCCTATATGCAGTACTTGACGCTATTTTTCTTGCGAGGGTTGCACCTAGAGACACTAGTTCTAGTAAGACTCGTGCCAGTCTGAGATAAAATACGTAAGCTGTTCCATTTTCACCTAACATACTTACAACTTTTTCTCACTGTAGTTTTCCATATAAAAGGCGGCTCAAATAATATCATAATTGTAAGTTAATCTTAACATTATGATCAGGTAGCTGACATGCCCGAAACTGAACGAACGACACCCTCTGTATATGGTAAAAATATTATTAGAATAAGACATCCTGATGTTGAACTTGACTTTGGAGAATTGTTTAAATTGAACTTCCGCATAGAAATGGCTTATTCTATTAACTCCTTAAGGTTTAACATCTCAAGAGGTCTAGAGGAAGCTGGGGCCAGATTTGTTTCATTTACGTCTTCGATTAGTGTCGTTAAAAAATATAGGGTATATTTTTTACATTTTACAATTATCTTATTATTATAGACTTACGTTGATTTAAATTCTATGTTACTTTTGAAAACTGATATTTTCGATTAGGATAGTAATAGTACAGAGTGTTCTTTTTTGCATTTTAAAATTGTCTAATTATCATAGACTTCCTCGGTATTTAAATACTTAGTAACTTTGGAGAAAGGAACCCTTTTCATTGAACTTTCGATAAGTGTCATAAAATTAATGGGTGTTGTTCATAATGTAAAAAAATAACTTAAAATTAAAATGTATTTTTGAGATCACTATTGAGTCAGTAAAAAAAGATTGTTTTTCTCCAAAGTAACAAAATATCTACAACCAAAGGAAATTTAAGATATGAGACAATTTTAAAACTTGAAAAAAAAAATCAGTATTTTTAATATCAATCGAGAGGATAATTGAATAGGATTGATTTCTCCAAAGTAACAGTGTTTAAAATCAAAGGAAGTCTATGATTATTAACAAGTTCAAGATAAAAGTCGTCTGATTTGGCCCCAGATACCTCTCAACACATTCCTTATATGCGTATATCTTGAATACTGGTATATCGGCCGTAAAATATATTCGCAAATGGAAAAGGGTGTTGTTGTCTTATTTTTGTTCATTTCAAAATGTATGAAGTAAAATCTTTATATACGTGTTATTTATAAACGTGGAGGAACCGCCTCATAAAGTGGCCACTTTCCATGTCAAGAGGTCTTATTTGAACAATATTATTGCCTTATACAGTGTCATTCGAAGAGTTTTGAGCGTGTCAGCTACCAGACCAATTTATATGGTGAGAGAAATAAACGTTTTATTTATCATACTTTTCTATTTATTAATCCCATCGCAACTTATATCTCAACAATATAATTTAAGCTTTACCTGCGGCTTCGCTCGCGTTATATCAAATATAGCTGTTGCCCGCGACTTCGTCAGCAAGGGATTCTATCTATCTATCATAGATAGACCGCCCATCTATCTACTCTTCCGTCTATCTGTCGTCCGTCCGTCCGTCTAACCATCTGTCCAACCATCCCTCCTCCTACCCCTCTCCCCCTCCCTCTCCTTCTCCACGCACCTCTCCCACTCCCCCTCCTTCTTCACATCCCCCTCTCCCTCCTTCCCCTCCTACTCCCTCTCCTTCTCCACATTCCCCTCCCTCTCCCCCTCCCCTTCCACCTCCTTCTCTACATCCCTTCTCCCTCCCTCTCCCCCTCCCTCTTCCTACCCCTAACGCCATCTTAACCGCTGTCCCTATCCTTATATATATAAATATAGAAATGATAGCCATATTGATTTTAGACATTTCAACCTTATCGCAGCCCAAACCCGTCCCCAGTGGATGATGGTATTTCACGTCCACTACGTTGGATTTCATAATTGTTGTAGTTTTCGTAATCAGCGATCCGATTAACCATACACACGCCACCCATATTGATTTTTAGACATTTCAACCTTGTTGCACCCCAACCCGATTCCTAAGGGATAATGGTATTTCACGTGCACCACGTTGGATTTCAAAATTGTTGTAGTTTTTGTAATCAGCGACTTGATAAACCATACAAACGATACCCATATTGGTTTTTAGACATTTTTACCCCATTTCCCTCTTTAAGAGGTTTGATTTTGGGGTAGAATTTCAATAACAGTGATGTACGTTCCACAGAATTACAACCTTAATGCCTAAATAATGAATAAATAATTAATTTAGTGGATTTTACTTTGAAAATGAAGAATTTTCAACTTCATCCCCCTTTTCACCCCTTAGGGTGTAGAATATTCAAAAACCTTGAGACACGCTAATCTCAATTTTTAGTCGTCAGCCTAAATACAAATTTTGAAGATCCTAACTTCAAAACTGACAGACTTTCACACAAACTTTCATCCCCTATTACCCTCTCAGGGGTGGAATTATGTAAAACCCTCTCTTAATGCTACCCTTGGATTCATAAGGAACCTGCATGCCAAATTTTGAATCTCTAGTTCCAGCGGTTTGGGCTGTACGTTGATATGTCAGTCAGTCAGTCACCTTCTTCTTTTATATATATATAGAAGATTAGTTAAATAGCCTCTTAGTACGTTTTTGCCTTTTTTTTGGCAATAGCAGACCCAATCCCAGATAAGGCGTTTGCTGAATTCATGGTTTACCAAGCTGTTAAAGTTTTCAAGCCGCCAAATGAACACTGACTTGGCTTAACGACTACACATACTAACAGTGAACAATACAAATTACTTAACATGCATTACGTAGTTTTGGATATGCTCTAGTTTTAAAACCAAAAGCGGTGTTGGTAGCTTTGTGGTTGATTTTGGGGATCGCGTAGGATCCGCAGACAATACTTGACGAGCGCTATCGTAAAATTACCAATGATAATAAATTACTAAGACCTTTCTTGTCTTATTTTAGTCGAAAAAAATTTTTTGTTGGTAATCTTTGAACCCCTGTATCTCAGCCCCGATATTACTTAGCTATATGGTGTCCATACTAAGAATTGTTCCATGTCACATGATCTCTCAAAATTTTGAAGTTTCATAAGTGGCCGCTAAAGTTCGAAAACGACGCCAACTTTAATCAATGCCCTTTATAGAAAAATCTGATGACGCTACGCGCTGACCGCCAACCCTAACCGGGGCTCCGAAGCATGCGCAGCCAGCGCGTCTTGCGTTTGGGTACCCACCTACTACGCCACCTTCTGTTCTCTACCACAATGTCACCAAAAGCAATAACGCTGATAAAATAAGCTTCTAAACTTTTGTTTAGTAATCAAGTACATTATTATGAGTTAGTACCTTCCAATTTATGAACTCTAATTTAACAATGGCCCCACTATAACAATAATATAAAAAAAATATAAAAGCATTAAACATTTTTTTCTAAACTTTTATATGTAAGTTAATTAAGAGATTTACAGGCTATTTTAGAAATACCAGAGACTTAAAAACTGCACTGGCAAGATTACGAACATTTTTTCATTTAGATATGGGCCGATTAAATTACATTTCTGAAAACATAATAGCATAAAGATATTAACATTACATACGAGATGTCTTAATATTTTTCTACTCTAATTCTATATATAAAGTTTTTTTTTAAAGAAATGTAAATACCTACATTAAACATAAAGCCGGATTCATGGATTTCTGAATTTTTAGAAAATTACTCAAAAGTATGTCGTTAACAACATATCAAAAAACAAGCTACTCTAATAATTTTATAACTTGATTTTCTTCAACGACTGGTCTATGTTTAGGACTGGTACAAGTAGACATATATGAGCATTAAAGCTTCGCCACGACTTGGCTGCTATGGTCTTACAGCAGTGAATAAATTTTTAATACACTGAGCGTCAAATTCCAACAATTTCGCAGGCAGCAATGTGTAGGCAGTGTATTGAAAATTGCTCGCTACTAATACCTGTCAAGCTTAATCGGAACAGTTATTCGACAATTTAAAGGATATTGGTCAAAATTGGTCAATCAATGAAACTCAATATATTTTCACTCATAACATCCCATGAAACGTACACTACAGGACAGGGAGCTCCCTCCAGAATTCTAGCTTTTACTGGAAAAATGTGGAGGGAAAGTACCATAGTCACCTAGCTTGTTAGCGTTACGGCTGGCATCATGGGCCGCGGTTGTAGGTGACCGCAGTAAGTAAGATGTAAAACACAAAGGAGGATGCTGCTGCCTATCCTCCAGTAACCCTTAGTCGCATCTCACGACACCCACGGGTATGTATGGGTTGGTACTATTCTTTGCCGGCGCCACACGGGGCTATCCATACTAATATTATAAATGCGAAAGTAACTCTGTCTGTCTGTCTGTCTGTCTGTTTGTTTGTTGCTCTTTCACGCCTAAATGGCTGAACGGATTTTGATGAAATTTGGTATGGTGATAGATGGTAACTTGGAGACGGACATAGGCTACTTTTTACCCCGGGAAAATATCTCATTCCCGTGGGAATCTACACATACAATAATACTCTAGCGGGGTTGTATCTGCTACAGCACACCGAAACTACTTAACCGATTTTGATGGGACTTTTTTTATTCAACTAAGTATCGCTGATTACGAAAACTACTACAATTTTGAATTCCAACGTGGTAGACGTAAACTACCATTATCCCCTGGGGATAAGGTTGAGGTGCGATAGGGTTGAAATGTCTAAAAATCAATATGGGTGTCGTTTGTAAGGTTTATCGAGCCGCTGATTACAAAAACTACAACAATTTTGAAATCCAACATGGTGGACGTGAAATGCTATCATCCCTTGGGGATGAGGTTGGGGTGCGATAGAGTTGATATGTCTAAAAATCAATATGGGTGTCGTTCGTATGGTTTATCGGGTCGCTGATTACGAAAACTACAATGATTTTGAAATCCAACGTGGTGGACGTGAAATACCACCACCCCTGGGATGGGGTTGGGATTCGATAGGTTTGAAAAGTCTAAAAATCAATATGAGTGTCAGTTGTATGTTTATATAAGGATAGGGATAGCGGTTAAGATGGCGTTAGGGGTAGAAGCAGGGATAGGGGTAGGGTCAGGGATAGGGAGAGGGAGAGGGGGAGGGATAGGGAGAGAGTGTAAGGGAGGGGAAAATGAGGGGAGAGAAAGGGGGAGGGAGGGGTAGAGGGCGTGGGAGGGGGTAGAGGGAGGGGGGGTAGAGGGAGGGAGAGGGGGAAGGGGAGGATGAGTGAAGGGAAGGGGGAATGGGAGGAGGGCGAGGGGGGAAAGGGAGGGTGATGGGGAGAGGGGAAGGGGGGAAATGGAGGGGGAAGGAAGGGTGAGGGGGGAAGAGGGAGGGGCGAGGGAGAGGAAGAGAGAGTGGGAGAGGGTGAGGGAGGGGGAGTCTGGGGGATACAAAAGGATAGATAGGGAGGAATAGGGACCTTTTTTACTTTTATGAATACCTCCTCGCTACCCATTCACTTCACTCCCTTTATTGCCTTCTTTTTTAAGTTCGCCTGTAACGGTTGACAATGAAAATTCCGCACTACCTACCAGTTAAATAAAATCAAAAGATAATTAAGTTTGTAGTAAGATGCATTTATTCAACTTGGATAAGTACAAATGCATCTTTTACGTAGGGATCAAGAAGGATAAGCGCTCCGTAAAATATGTTTCAATTAAGTTCGAGTTCTGATTTTTTTATAAAATCTACGCGGACGAAGTCGCGGGTAACAGCTAGTATTAGTATATTACAGTGAATGAAAAAGAAAATGCATCTACAGACAAAAGTTTTAAACTTCATTAGAGGACGATTTTTTTTTCATTTGATTGAGCATATTTTTCAGATATTGGAAACCTCTCCTTTACATTCCGTATATGTGTCATCGGAAAATTATACGGAATCGTAAGTTGATAAATTTCCTAGTAAATTGATAAATAATAAACTCGTGCGTTTGGTCGTAAGAGAACCTAACAATTCGAGTTTGCTTTACCTAATGGACCTATGGATCTACGAATTTCCTGTGTTTATAATTTTTTAAAATTTGATCAACTTACTAGAAAATTGATCATCTTACGATTCTTATTGAAGTGAAAACTTCTTTAGCGGCGCTTGGCACTTTTTTTAGATGGGTTCTAGATGGGGTTTGTAACAAATAAATGATGTTTTATGTTTTTATGTTTATGTAAAAAAAAATAAACTCGCGTCAGATGTCGCGTTAGATCTGTATCCTGATCGAAAAAGCGTCAACTGTCAACCGTATTGTTATTACAATACGGGTTTTTATTCAGTGTCATCAAAGAATTACGCGAGCAATGGCGCGATTGACCCTTACAAAAAGCATAATATTCAAAAATTTAAGTTTTTCACTTCTGCCGGCACTCCCGGAGTGCAACCCGTCCTGTTTAGGGTTCCGTACCTCAAAAGAAAAAAACGGAACCCTTATAGGATCACTTTGTTGTCCGTCTGTCTGTCTGTCAAGACCCTTTATCTCACGAACGGGTAAAGGTATCAGGTTGAAATTAATATTAGGGTCCATGAACCACACAAGATCTGAAAATTTAAATTTTTTACAATGGCGCAATCAAAAGATAGGGCTTTTTATGTCCTCATCTCCATACATTTATGCAAAAAAGGAAAACCTACAGGGTACTTTCCGTTGACCTAAAATTATGAAATTTGGCAAGACGCTAGGTCTCACAGTACAAATAAAGGGAAAAGTCTGAAATCATTAAATATTACAACTTTACTCACAACTAATATTAACCAATTGTGGTGAGTTCCCGTTTCAAGAACATTCATATAAGAGAGGGGTCAAGTTGGATGGTCACTGAGGCGATTTTTGTTTTAGTTCTATTTAAAAACGGGAACACTTACAAACTTGAAAATTGGTATGTTTATAGTGCATAAGCTATAAAATAACAACAAATAATAAAATTTGGTCAAGCGCGTGTCGGACTCAAAAAATCTAGCACATTAACTTACTGAAATTTCAACGAATACAATTATGTTTATGTGGTGGTATGGAACCCTCAGTGCGCGAGTCCGACTCGCACTTGGCCGGTTTTTTTTATGTTCCGGTGACGTATCCAGCTCTTTTCGTGATCTATCTTTAAATGTAGAAAATTAAATAACTTCTATTCCCCTTCCTTTCGCTGAATATTATCTATCTTACATCCTATCACTGCTTTTTAATGTACCGTCGCCCAGTTTGTATCATCCCTGACCCTCTTAAGCTTATTTTAGTAAATACGTTCATCCAAAATGTCAAAGGAGAAGACCTCATTGATTTGGCAATTTCAAAAGATTTCTTGTGAAAAAGGGTCACGAATCAGTTGGTTAAGGGGCTGATAAGACCTAAATACGCTTTACTTGAGCAGGTTTTTAACGAAAAATTATGAATATATGGCGGTGAAAAAAAAAATTAAGCATCTTTTCCGACTGAAACGATTAAATATATTTTGTACGTCATAAAAAAAACCTTACCTCTGCTTTTTGCTTTTAAACCGTTTTTCTTAAGTACCCATTAATCTATGATGCCAAAACTTTTACACACTATCATATATACAGGGTGTCTCATTCAAATCGGTCAGTATGGGAAAGTCTGAAACTATAAGACATACGAAGATTTGTTCTTAGGAACCATGTCACCGATTTTGATAAAAAGAAAAACTGCATTCATACATTTGAAAAAAAAGTGTACCCATATTGTATTGAAAAAAACGGTGGTCACTTCGAACACCTACTATGATAAATTAAAGTATGTAAAAACAATGCATTTTATTCATTTTAGACATCGTGTTTCATAGAGACATTTACTGCTTAAGACCTACACAACCGTTATTTAAACAGAAAAACTGTAAGCTTTTTTTTCAAAACTACCGGGTTCGATTCCCCAGCTGGGTACACTTTTTTTTTTTCAAATGTATGAATGCAGTTTTTCTTTTTATCAAAATCGGTGACATGGTTCCTAAGAACAAATTTTCGTATGTCTTATAGTTTCAGACTTTCCCATACTGACCGATTTGAATGAGACACCCTGTATATGCATAATAATATAGCTGTTTTATAATTAATATTATGGGTACAGATTTTGAGAAAAGTGCAAAAATGAGCAAAAAACTTAAAACAGCGCGAATCCGCTCCGTTCTAGCACGCGCATTCTGCCCTTTGTTAGAAAGGGAGGTAATTAGCCATGCTACTAGCTTTAAAATATTTTTTTTATAATTTATTCTGAAAATATAGACCATTTTAAGAAACTCATTTCGGTACTTTCTTGTTTTATTAATTGTTTCTATTTTTAATATTTTTATAAACATTTACCAGAAAAAAGCGAATGTGACGTCACCAAAGAAATAATGGGATTGTCCCTTTGCCTACCACATACTGAAAAAATTGTTAAGTCAACTGTCAATGTCAAAGTCAGTCAGTCGGTCAGTCATACAGGGCTGCCAGATCCAATTTTCAAATTTCCCCAAATTGTTATTTCTTCCACAAAATGTAACGCTTTGTAACGAAATTGCCCAACACATTTTTTGACATAAAGTAGTAAAGCGGCACAGTGCAATTATTATTATCGACTATATGACACGAACGCTAAAGAGCATCCGACCTGTGGTCACCCAAAGAGCCCCACTGTGGGAAAAAATCGGTGGCAGCTGATAAAACTAGTGCCAGTCGAAAGGATTCTAAAATGCAAATGAAAAATGTTCTTTAACAAATTGTTCTAAGTAATATAATTTCGGAGATATCAAGGTTTGAATAGTATATTTTTTGAATGTCAATTGGCTTACTCTTGACCTCGACCTAGCCCTGGCTTAGGTCTTTTCCTTCAAAATCTACATTTTTACTACACCCATGGGTGGGATGAGTTGATACTATTAATTTTTAGTACCACACAGGCCACAGCATTACCTAAACAATATTATTTTAAAATCTCCAAAATTGCTAACGAAGACAGGCTGATATGTCATCTTGAGATTACGAGGAATCTAACGGTGTATGTCTTAGGTAAATAGCGCTTGTTTCCACGGGCTTCCTAGACTAAAGTTTTCCCCAAGAAATTATTTTTTCCCCAGAACTTCTAAAAAGCTCCCAATCTGGTAACACATCATAGACGTAACTGTGACAGTGAGTGACAGATAAGACAGATTAATAAACGTGTTCACTTTTTTTGTTGGCAAGGCAAAGGGATCTTTGTGATGCTTCTTCTGATGACGTCATAGTAAAGTCGAATGAAGGTTATGGTATTTTATTAAATAACTTGAAAAATACAGACTTTATTTAAAATTTTAGGAATAGAAATTGTACCGAAAGCTTAGTTCTCGAAATGGTTTTGAGATCTTTGTTTCTATTCAAAAAGAAAGCATGGCCAATTCAGCTCTTATCAGCCCCTTAATAATATTTTGTTCTTACTACCATTTCAGCTAGCAAAAACAAGTATAGCGAAATTAAATTGCATGTCAGAGATCAATTCTATGCTAAGTGATGAAGTGGATGCGCTGAAGAGTGAAATCGATCGAGCGAAGGCACATGGCAACCTCACACTTTGGAGGATTTGTAAGTAATTTTTTTTATGTTACAAGTTGGCAAACGAGCAGGTGGGCCACCTGATGGTAAGTGGTTACCACCGCTCATGACACCCTCTCTCTTATTAGTGACATCATCATATCAGTCGAAAGACGTCCACTGCTAGACATAGGCCTCCGCTAAAGATCTCCATGACGACCGGTCCTGCGCTGCTCTCATCCAGCGGCTTCCCGCGACCTTGACCAGATCGTCGTCGGTCCACCTTGTGGGGGGCCTGCCAACGCTTCATCTTCCGGTACCCACGTCACATAATTACATAATAACGTGACTTGAGTAGTGACATAATTTGATAATAATAAGACAGCAAAGCGCGTTACCCACCCTGAGAACTAAGATAGTATGTCTCATGTGACGGTAATTTCACTGGCCCTCTTAACTTTCAATCCGAAACACAGCAATGCAGACACTGCTGCTTTACGGCAGAAAAATGCAAAGGGGTGGTACTTCCCCAGACGGACTTTGCACAAAAGCCTTACCACCTACAATATTATAAATTAGGTACATGGAATATTATAAAGGCACTTGCCGTGGTCCAGTAACTGGGGCGTTTGGCCCTTGATCCGGAGGTTCTTGGTTCGAATCCTGACACTGTAAAACTTAAATCCCTTTCATCATCACCAGCCTACAGACGTCCATTGGCTATAGGCCTCCCGTTGAGCAATAAATAGGGAGTGACAGACCATCGCTTCATGGAAAACGCTACGTGAAAAAGTGTAATACTAGAGGGCGTTGTCAAATAATCTGGAAAGTAATATCGCCGTATCGAGTATTCTGCTGAAAAACCATACGTACCTACTATTATTAATTCTGTGACCATACTAAACAACAAAAGCATCCCTTATCATTGAAACTGTGTTGAAATATTGTACCTATGTTTTTAGCAGGATACTTGGTAGACCGCAATAATTTTCCAAATTATTTGTCAGCGCCATCTAGTATTAGTGAGTGTAATGTTTTCCCGGGTTCCGAAATAAAGGGGATTCAGCCTATTCGTCCATGCCTTTGTTTTCCCGAATTTCAATAGATCTGAAATTGAAGTTCTCGCTATTGAAGCGGAAAATTTTAAACTGAAGTTACTTCCTATAACCTCTAAAGTAAGGTAATTTTTTTAAAACCCTGCACGTGCGTCACAACTTTGAATATAATGCAAATCAAATAAAGTCAATGTTTACTTGTGAATGCTTGGAACTTCGTTCAATTCTGGTCTGCACTTGAAGATTCTAGATGCATTGAAGTTAATCAAAAGTTTGTACAGTCACCAGCGCAATATCGAGTGTAATATTTTTAATGATTATATTTATTTAAAGATAATTATTGTCAAACTTAACAACTTTTAAAACTGAACAAACTTTGAATAGGCCGTAGGTGATTCGATATAGGTAGATAAATAAGTAATAATTCAGTAAACTTTCTCAGGCAAGCGCTCAACACGGACTGTCTGCTCGCTCGAATTAACAAACGCCGCTTGGTTCAGTCATAGTGGTTCGGGGGAAGGGAACGTGCAAAGATGGCGCATCTTTTTGTAATTCTACCCTACTTCATACACACGTTATATGATTTGGTAATTTAGCAAGTAAAATTAGAAAACCAAAATCATGACATTCTGATCTTTGTATACAGCCTAGCTTGTCACTTCAGTCAGCTTGTGAGTTCATCGCGCCATCTGCGTTGCGATCAGAATCCGTGGTTGCTATTTCACTAGACGAGTAATTTAGCCAAAAGTTCTAGAAACTTTTGGCTAGTTTGGCCCACCTAGTTCGATTTAAGCTCTGCTACAGCAAATGCTTGCAAAAGCTATATTTTACTTTATTTTTTTAATACGCAATAATATACATGTATATTGTATATGTATATACTCATGATTTTCAAAGACCGTGTTACCTTCAACTCAGAAATTTATTCGAAACAAAGATGTCAAAAAGTTACACTGCAATTCGTGTTCCCGTGGGAAAATATTGGGACTATGAGAAAGGCTCACTAATCAGCTGTTTCATATATTGTAATCGAGATAGGTACAAAATATTTAACTGATATTTTTTGCTATTCCGGATTTTTTTTTTTATTTTAAAATTATACCTAACAATCACTGCGTGTTTTCATGTGAGTCGGCCCCTACTAATGTACAAGTTTTCCATGAAAACAATAAGTCGGAGAAAGATGTTTTTTTATCCCATACAAATCCATCTCTTGGTGACGCAATGTTTATAGAGTAAAATAAAATAATAGTAAAGGTAAATTGCAAACTGGATTTAAAAGTTTGTATGGAGAGGCCGATTTTCTTTTGCATTTCCTGAAAGTTTTGTTTACTGCTAGTTGTTCAGTTACGTTGACTGATCGTGCCCTACCAGTTTCCGGAAACCTTTTCCTTACACCTGTACAGAAAACAAATTGATTTCCAACCTTTGCTTGCTAGGAAAGTTGTTGACTTTCATACGAAAAAAATCTGAAGTGTTTAAAAATTTACCCTAGAACCAACCCAACAACAAACCGCCTTTTTATTTTAAGCCGACTGTACGTCACAATTATCCGGAGACTAGCAGCATGATACACCCAACAGCATTTCAGTAGAAACGCTTTGGACCTTATGACACGGTTATAGAGTTGCAAATGTTTCCACTAACATGAGGTTGACTGTACCCCATTATGTTGTTGAAAACAAACTGGATTTTATTCGGAAGCTTTATTTTTCCCTATTTTTAAGGTCAAGGACTTAACTAAGAAGTTTGAAAGCTCGGATTTACAAGTAAACAATAAATAGGGTGTTTGTTTATTGCCTCGGCGAATACTTGTTGTTATCTAGATTAAAAGGGTAGCAAGCGTCCAGTGGCTCCTGGCACATTTTTGTTCATTGAAATACCTAACATGCTTTTAATTTCTATATCGCTCAACTACCTAGTTTCATGGCCCCCAAATCGTTCGAGCGGTTACTTGAAAATTTTCGTCTTAAAATTATAATTTTGATTTCAACAAAATTAATTACATAGTTTATTTATCGTTTATTTTTAGGGTTCCATACCTCAAAAGAAAAAAACGGAACCCTTATAGGATCACTTTGTTGTCCGTCTGTCTGTCTGTCTGTCTGTCTGTCTGTCTGTCTGTCTGTCAAGATGTAAAGAGCTACCTACCTAACTATTAATCTATCCAATGAAAAAGTATGTAAGTTTAAAAAAATTATGTAGAACCTGAAATGTATATCTGAATTAAATATTAACTAAAAACCTAAGTCTAAATATCCAAGAAAAATATATAATTTAACTATGATCTAATATTTCCTAGCGCAAGTTCTGATCTACCTGAAAACCTAAAATATATTGAGTCCGTTTTAAACTGTTTAGTGGCCTTTAGAGTAATCGTCTAGAAAAATACCCCACACTAAGTAGCAACCCAGAAATTCTAAGTGTGAACCATAATAAAATATGATATCCTAAAAATAAATATAAATCCCTAAAAATAAATATGTACCTGAATATTTCTAGTCTATGTTTTAAATTATTTCTCTGTAGAATAAAAGCAAATAAGTAGATTTTAAATTGAAGTAGAATATTGAGTATTTAATCACTTATTATTTTATAAAATCATTCCCTAGAGATTATTTTACTATACCAAACCCATGTTTTAGTTATTTACTCAGTTGAATGTATGGAAGAAAGCAAAAACAAAATAACAAACATAATTCATAAAAGAACCAATCAAACTTCTCTAAAACTGTAATTTATCTTATTACATTTTTCTTTAGTTTAACTTTGACAATGAATGAGACTGATATTTTTCTAGTCCTTTTAGTTCAATCTGTTTTGATATTGAATAAATAATTTTCTTTGATACTATGTACTAGATGATACATAAAACTGTTTTTGTGTATATAATGACTCCATATGGTATATCACTAATATACTGAGATTGTATTTTCTCAAACAATTTCATAGATTATCAGCTATTTATTTAAGCTTGTAGTCTTAGTAAAAGAATAAACAATTTGTAGTTTTGAATGTTTGATATCTCCTTACTGTAGTAACATTTTGAACCAATAAAACTTTACTCTAAAATAAATCATCAGAAAAGTTAATTTATTTGTAAATTTTAACTTTAAAATTATTGTTTTTTTATCTTTCCTATGTTGGAAAATTGATTGTATTAAACAAAAACTTAGAGAAGTTTGACCAAGTTTAAGTAAATAATATAATAATATGATGTAAACAATCTAACTTTCATACCAATCTTGGGAAAGTTGTCATATACTTATCGGACTGGGTGAAAAAGAAAGTACAAATATGAACAAAGGCTACTTTACCAGTCTGTTCCTGTTCATCCTAGGTTCTCATAGACAAACTGAGGTGAAGTGAACTAATCAGCAATTTGAGTAGATTTTGATACTCTCCATATTCTTAGGATTTAATCACTTACTAGACAAATTTCAGGTAAATCTCATTGCATGCACCTCCTGTAAAGTTTAAAGAAAAATTAAACTAAGATTTTAAGATGCCTTGCCATCTCTTGAATATATGGTTATATTTAAAATACCGAAATATTTCTCACAAAATCCGTTCAGACCTCCAGAGCTCTGTTTGTCCTGCTAAAAGGTAACACAAATAATAAAACATTGAAATAAAACTCCTTTGCAAAAGCCATTTTCAATGGAAACCCTTGAATGAAATCTTTAGAATCCTAAAACGAGATTTGAGCCTATTTTATCTAACTGAGAGGCAAATCACCCTAAAATACTTAGCTTATTGTGTTTTTCGTAGAAATCTTCTTTCTCTGCTGCTGCTCCTGAACTTTCACTTTTCCAAATTTACATTTGGAAATTTTGACTTTTCACAAAAAATTACTCCTCCATTCTGCTCGCATAGAAAAACTGACGCTTCCTTGTTCCAAAATATTTAAATAAAATTCAAACCTGCACAAACTCTTCCATCCAATCACGACTCAGCATTACAAACAACTATAAAACTCTTTGTTTTGCTCACTTCCAATACATATTCAACCTTTTTAATATTTGAAGAAACAATTAGGAAAAGTTTCCTACAAAATTTCAAAGTTTTAGAGTTCCGTAGATCAAATAAATTACGAAAATAATAATTCAAAGTTCAGTGTCTTTTAGTATTGTGAATGATTTCAAGATCAACTAAAATTTTGAGTTAAATTGTACGGACGATACTAGTTCCGTTACAGCCAACCCCCAAAATTTACGCAGAAGCCCAAGCGTCCTCCGAAGTAAATTTTCTCATTTGAATTTTACGAATAATTTTATAAACATTTATTAACTCTCAACCCATAAAATGAACACACGTAGATCCTGTTGTGGTGTAAGTTTTAAACCAAAAGAAAAATTTCTTCGATATGAATTCAAGAGCTTAAACTTTAACATATTGGTTATACCCCAGATAATGTCGAGTATTGCGAACCAAATAATACCCTCACAAGGAGAAGATTTGCGAGATCTCCTTGACCGAATGTCAGAATTCTTAACATCTCCTTAATTCAAAAGGCAAAACTGTTTTTATTTTTCAGATTTTACCCCCGGATAGTCAAAAACACCCCTGCTGAGAATATATTTAATTCTGTCCTCTAAATTCCTGTTTTGCAATCAATTATCGCAGCTTAATACTTGATTCAATATCGCCTCCACTTTGTTTTGGAGCATGTGCAGTGTGGGGAAATTGCATATAAGCTATTTGCTTCGTGTAGAGTAGAAGTCATTTACAGGGAGCATTAACGCTCATGTTGGACATCAAAATAACTTTCGTACTCAATGTCACATAAAATTAACCTAACACCTATGATCCCATAAATACTTCGTTGTAAGTGTAATGTTCAGGGTCGACAGTCAATAACCTTTTGTTCCACTGATTGAGAATCCATTAATTCATTGCAACCCTCCATACTATTAGTCATCCCTACGCATTATGCAAGAATAGTCATGTTCCTACGCATAAGCCAATTTGTCAATTACTTTCACAATTTTCATACTACCTTTCTCACCTTCCTCTCCGTCCTCTTTTACGCTATTACTACGAACCACTGGTCCCCCCCAATGAAACATATGTGAGTAAGCAATTGATAAAGCCACTAAGTGAAAACTGCTCAGACAAACACCCAGGCGCTGCGCAAAATTAGATTAATTATTAAAATTTGCAAAACTCCTAATTAATTTCATTATTAATCACTTTCAATGTCTAACTTACTAACTCCTAAACGCAACTGATGCAATAATTCACAAGAGAAATATAACACCAATTGTGAATTTACCCCATCAACCCTCGAATTACACCATACAAATCAAATATATAGGAAAACAGTATTTTGCCAGGCCAATTGGGAATGCGGCTATAGATTCATTCCATAAATCAAAATGATTCCTGAGAAAACATCTTCATTTACAAAAATCTATGAGTCGGTCCCCCAAGAAACCCTTCAAATAAAGTTCCTCGACAGCCTTGCCGCGACGAGCTTTTCACAAACGGGCAGGCATGTAGGCAAGTTGTCGCTCTCAATACTAAAGGTGAATCATCGAACACACTCACGAAACTTTCCTATTACTATTCCACTTTAATTTATTTAAGTTTATTTTATTTTATTCAAATTTATTTAAATTTATTTTATTTAAATTTTTTTTATTTTATTTAAATTTATTTTATTTTATTCAAATTTATTTTATTTATGTTATTTTACTCAAATTTATTTTATTTTATTCAAATTTATTTAAATTTTATTTAAATTTAATTTATTTTATTCAACCCCCAGACCCGAAAACACTCCTTGTCGTATAATCGTTTGAACAACCATGTCCTAGAAAACCTTGAAAACTGTTCCACCAGATATAAAAAGTCGGTCGATGACCTTACATTTATTATGCAAAAACTTCTTTATTAATTGTGCTACGACACTGCCGCGAAGCAATGTCAATTAATTATAAAAATTAGAACCCAGCCTCCACTCTAAAATAACCATCTCAACATCAAAATATTAACAGGTGTTCAAGGTAAATTACCCCCGCCGACTAATGACGTTGTAGAATTCTATTTATAATGCGGAATTCTCAGACATGAAATTTATCTAAATCAAACTCTTTCTAACCCCATAAAACCCCACATGATAAATTTCGTCGAAATCGGTAAAACCGTCTTCGAATGTCAGTACAATTATTTAAAAATATTCAGTTTTCGGCTAAAATATTGAATATTGTTATCTAATCTAAATTCGAATTTATTTATACAACCCCCCAAATTTAAAACTCTTGAAAAACTCGTTGAATTTATGCTACATTAATGAATTATTTGAATGTTTATATTCCTAATTAACTATTCCTAAATCGTAACGGTTCACACTCTCCATTTCACGTCAACAAATTGTGGCTGAAATAACAACCACATTCCAGATTAAAACAGACCCAAGAATCGAAATAAAACCCTTAATAACCTAAAACATAATTTAACGAAAGAACATTTACCAAACAATTCAATTTATTGTTTACTATTTTTCAATCTTTCGCAACTCTACAAGTTTTTTTTAAATATGCTTTAATTGAACAAAATTTTATAATGTCAATCTTGATTTTCAGATATTGCCCAACCAATTTTGAAATCCTTCATTTATTTACCATTTTTCTACTATATTTTTGAATAACCCCTTTTTTTAAATAATTAAAAAAAAGTGAAATGTTTTGAATTAGCTAAATCATAAAAATTTAACTTTTGTTGCATTTGAAGAAACATAGACCTAGACTCTAGTTCGCCTAGCTTTGAAAAACAATTAGTGTTCCTATTACTTAAATTTTCTTAATATTTCTAAAGTTACAATTCTGTCTCATCATCATTATATCATGAAAATACAAAAATCGTTGACCGACTTCACTAATCCCAATGTCAAAGTTATTGAACCTCAAATACTCTAAACTGTCTTCATAGAAACTACCTCAGAAAATTTAATTGAATTTAAAATCAATGATCTAACGTGCCCTCCGAAGCAAGAAGTCTTCAAACTTCGAGCAACCAAACGATTCACCCCTCAACATCCCATTCAAACAGAGAAAGTTGCACAAATCACTGTTTGTCAACGTCCCCTTCTAGAAACAAACCCATAACCAAGCGCGAAATAAAATGTTTCCACTAAATTGCGTCCGTGTGTAAAAGTTTCTTAAATATTTAAATTAATACCTTAAAATTTTTCAAAAACAATCTAATTTATGAAGTTACTTAACTAGTGGCGAAAAAGGATACATATTTAAAGCGAATGCCATGCTTCGTTTAAAAATAAAAATAACTTTCCGACCAAAGAGGTTTAAGTAACAGCTCTTTCTGCTAACAAAGGAGCCATATGCGTAGCACCTTCTTGCGAGGTACCTTCATACTAAAATGTATGATTTTTTTCCGAATCCTAAAAACGTAATTTTTTTTCCTTCACTCTGAGAAATATGTGACATGGAACTAATAAATGCTACTACCATAGTTTTTCTGGTGAAAACACTTACCATTCAGGAAAAGAAACGGTGTTTAAAATAACAAATTAAATTACTATTACGGATAATTTACGCTTCCGTTCTTAGTATTAATGATCAATTCGCAAGTAAAAAACGATATATTTTCACTTTCGCAAACAAAGTTTATACTAAAACATTATATTTTAAAAGATATCTTGATTTTTTGTAAAACTTAACTGAGTTTTTTTTTGACCGACTAGAATGGGCGACAGTGAGACGCTTTACACTTCACTAGCTCATACAGAACATGTATATGACGGACTCTATAGTTTTTTACTCTGAGTTTCCGACACCCCGTTCCAAAATGTTCCTCAATCTGCTATAGAGTACTCAATCAATAAAAGAATGGTAATGAATATGAATTTGACATAAAATTTTGATGAAATAACTTAGGCGTTGTTGAGATATTTAAAAATTAAAAGAAAAAGCACTAAAACTGCGATAGTACCGTGAACGTGCCAAATAATTTAGATCGTTCATCAACACCACAAACACCTTCAGTAACGTTTACTCAATTTGGAACAGCGTAGTCTGCGTCTCAAATTGTTGATTTTATTTCCATATCTAACTCTGATTCTAACCATTTTTATTGCATATAGAAAGTCAAAAGTTTGTACCAAATCTAACTTACTGTCTATTAATCCAACATCGTTTGACCGCAAACGCAATTTCCGCTGTGAAGTTCAGTTTGTATAACCCTACTTTATTTGAAACCAATGTTCTAAGCTAAGGTGCCTATTTTTTTTGTAATATACTTGTATTCGCTCAATTTCAGGATAGTGCTTACAACTTCCAAACCATTACAACCAAAAAGACAACACTCAAACATTGAAAGACTTCAGTGTTATGTCCGCTTATTTAGAACCTTGATGCTAAACTCAACATCTCCAAAGGTACTTACTTAGCACAAACAAAATGAAGGAATTTATGAAATTTCAAATTGCTACTATGATGATTTAACTATTCCTTTCGTTTCACAGTGATTTTCAAACCTGCCTATCTATAAATACTTGCAAGACAGCTTGATGAACTAGTTCAATAAATCTAATCTTTTACAAGTAAATACCTTTTGTTTTCTCTAAAAAGAACTTAAAATTCTACCTTTACAGTTGTTGTAATAAGATATTAACCTAATGTTTGTATTTTGCAGAGAATTATGAACTTCATAACACCCGAACACAAAGCCCAAACTTTAGCATAAGTAAAAGAAAGCCAACCGCAAGAAACCCTTAATAATATCAACCACAGTTGAAAATCAACCCGACGACTCACTCAAACCCAAAGAAAGTTAAAGTATTTAGTGCAAAAGTGACTCTCACACAGTGTTAAAGAAAATTTTTTTTAGTGAGACTTTGTAATAAAATAAAAGGGTATTGTGTTCTAAAGTGTTATTATTAATCATTCAACTTACATCCTGGTAACATCACCAAATTGTAACAGGTAGAGCCAGATCACTGGTCAACCAAGATTACAATAGCTAGAAATTCATCCTGGTCAACATCACCAAATTGTAAAGGGCTACTTAACATAAGCTAAACTTAATTCTAGATCATGGCTCACGGAACCAAATTGTAACGAGCTACCTACCTAACTATTAATCTATCCAATGAAAAAGTATGTAAGTTTAAAAAAATTATGTAGAACCTGAAATGTATATCTGAATTAAATATTAACTAAAAACCTAAGTCTAAATATCCAAGAAAAATATATAATTTAACTATGATCTAATATTTCCTAGCGCAAGTTCTGATCTACCTGAAAACCTAAAATATATTGAGTCCGTTTTAAACTGTTTAGTGGCCTTTAGAGTAATCGTCTAGAAAAATACCCCACACTAAGTAGCAACCCAGAAATTCTAAGTGTGAACCATAATAAAATATGATATCCTAAAAATAAATATAAATCCCTAAAAATAAATATGTACCTGAATATTTCTAGTCTATGTTTTAAATTATTTCTCTGTAGAATAAAAGCAAATAAGTAGATTTTAAATTGAAGTAGAATATTGAGTATTTAATCACTTATTATTTTATAAAATCATTCCCTAGAGATTATTTTACTATACCAAACCCATGTTTTAGTTATTTACTCAGTTGAATGTATGGAAGAAAGCAAAAACAAAATAACAAACATAATTCATAAAAGAACCAATCAAACTTCTCTAAAACTGTAATTTATCTTATTACATTTTTCTTTAGTTTAACTTTGACAATGAATGAGACTGATATTTTTCTAGTCCTTTTAGTTCAATCTGTTTTGATATTGAATAAATAATTTTCTTTGATACTATGTACTAGATGATACATAAAACTGTTTTTGTGTATATAATGACTCCATATGGTATATCACTAATATACTGAGATTGTATTTTCTCAAACAATTTCATAGATTATCAGCTATTTATTTAAGCTTGTAGTCTTAGTAAAAGAATAAACAATTTGTAGTTTTGAATGTTTGATATCTCCTTACTGTAGTAACATTTTGAACCAATAAAACTTTACTCTAAAATAAATCATCAGAAAAGTTAATTTATTTGTAAATTTTAACTTTAAAATTATTGTTTTTTTATCTTTCCTATGTTGGAAAATTGATTGTATTAAACAAAAACTTAGAGAAGTTTGACCAAGTTTAAGTAAATAATATAATAATATGATGTAAACAATCTAACTTTCATACCAATCTTGGGAAAGTTGTCATATACTTATCGGACTGGGTGAAAAGAAAGTACAAATATGAACAAAGGCTACTTTACCAGTCTGTTCCTGTTCATCCTAGGTTCTCATAGACAAACTGAGGTGAAGTGAACTAATCAGCAATTTGAGTAGATTTTGATACTCTCCATATTCTTAGGATTTAATCACTTACTAGACAAATTTCAGGTAAATCTCATTGCATGCACCTCCTGTAAAGTTTAAAGAAAAATTAAACTAAGATTTTAAGATGCCTTGCCATCTCTTGAATATATGGTTATATTTAAAATACCGAAATATTTCTCACAAAATCCGTTCAGACCTCCAGAGCTCTGTTTGTCCTGCTAAAAGGTAACACAAATAATAAAACATTGAAATAAAACTCCTTTGCAAAAGCCATTTTCAATGGAAACCCTTGAATGAAATCTTTAGAATCCTAAAACGAGATTTGAGCCTATTTTATCTAACTGAGAGGCAAATCACCCTAAAATACTTAGCTTATTGTGTTTTTCGTAGAAATCTTCTTTCTCTGCTGCTGCTCCTGAACTTTCACTTTTCCAAATTTACATTTGGAAATTTTGACTTTTCACAAAAAATTACTCCTCCATTCTGCTCGCATAGAAAAACTGACGCTTCCTTGTTCCAAAATATTTAAATAAAATTCAAACCTGCACAAACTCTTCCATCCAATCACGACTCAGCATTACAAACAACTATAAAACTCTTTGTTTTGCTCACTTCCAATACATATTCAACCTTTTTAATATTTGAAGAAACAATTAGGAAAAGTTTCCTACAAAATTTCAAAGTTTTAGAGTTCCGTAGATCAAATAAATTACGAAAATAATAATTCAAAGTTCAGTGTCTTTTAGTATTGTGAATGATTTCAAGATCAACTAAAATTTTGAGTTAAATTGTACGGACGATACTAGTTCCGTTACAAAGACCCTTTATCTCACGAACGGGTAAAGGTATCAGGTTGAAATTAATCTAAATATATAAAAGAGCATGTCCTGACTGACTGACTGATTCATCAACGCCGGGCCGTAACCGCTATAGATACAGATCTGAAATTTTGTACACAGGTTCTATGTGCGTCAAAACCACCCACTAAGAAAGAATTTTGGAAAATTCATCTCCCAAGGGGGTGAAATAAGGGATGAAAGTTTGTATGAAAGTCCTTTGTTTCTTGAGCTAGATTCACACAAATTTGAATTTAAGCTTCTGATAAAAAATAAAGAAATACGTGTTTAAGCATTTCTTAAAAATCATCCTTCAAGGGGGTGAAAAAGGGGATGATTTTTTTCCGTATGTTGGTCTATGTCTTTCAGTTTTAAAGGTAGAATTATAGAAATTTGTATTTAAGCTTTTGGTAAAAAATAAAAAGTAAGTGTTTTAGAATTTTCCAAAATTCATCCCCTAAGGGGGTGAAATAGGGGATGAAAGTTTGTATGAAAGTCCGTCAGTTTTGAAGTTAGGATCTTTAAAATTTGTATTTAGGCTGACGACTAAAAACTAAGTTTGAAATGTCTCAGGGTTTTTGAAAATCCTACACCCTAAGGGGTGAAAAGGGGGATGAAGTTGAAAATCCTTCATTTTCAAAGTAAAATCCACAAAATTTATTGTTTAGGCATTAGGGTTGTAATTCTGTGGAATGTACATCACTGTTATTGAAATTTCACCCCAAATTCAACCCCTAAAAGAGGGAAATGGGGTGAAAAGTCTAAAAACCAATATGGGTATCGTTTGTATGGTTTATCGGGTCGCTGATTACGAAAACTACAACAATTTTGAAATCCAACGTGGTGGACGTGAAGTACCATCATCCCCTAGAGATGGGGTTGAAGTGCGAAAGGGTTGAAATGTTTAAAAATCAATATGGGTGTCGTTTGTATGGTTTATCGGGTCGCTGATTACAAAAACTACATCAATTTTGAAATCCATCGTGGTGGACGTGGCATACCATAATCCCTTGGGGATAGGGTTGGTATGCGATAGAGTTGAAATGTCTAAAAATCAATATGGGTGTCGTTTGTATGGTTTATCGGGTCGCTGATTACGAAAATTACAATATTTTGAAATCCAACGTAGTGGACGTGAAATACCATAATCCCCAAGGATGGGGTTGGGGTGCGATAGGTTTGAAATGTCTAAAATCAATCTAAGAGAGTGCGAGAGGGAGAGTGAGGGAGGGGGAAAGGGAGGGGGGAGAGGGAGGGTGAGGGGGGAAGAGGGAGGGGTGAGGTAGAGGAAGAGAGAGAGAGGGGGGGAGAGAGAGGTAGGGGTAGAGGCAGAAGAAGCGGTAGAGGTAAAGGTAGAGGTAGAGGAAGAGGTAGAGTAGAGGTAGATGGAGGGGGAGAAGGAGGGGAAGGGAAAATGGGGAGATGGAGGGGAAAGGAGCGGGAGAAGGAGGGGGAGAAGGGGGAGGGGGAGAGGTAGGAGGGGGAGGGGGATACAGAGTGAGGGGGAGGGGGAGAGGGAGAGAGAGGAACGGGGAGAAGGTTTTAGTATTTCTCAATTACTTCTGCGAGTTGGCTCTGTTTTAAAATATAACGTAAAGGAGTCTCTCATATCTCTCACTACATTTGTTAGGTTAAGTGGCAACTTTAAGGCATAATACTGCTGCTAAGTTCCTCTGTTCTGAGGAATTTATGAGTAACGTCTGTATATTATATAAAATTTAGCTGGATCTTGAATTGTACTCATTGATTTGCGCAGGGTTAGTCCCGTTTTTCCTTAGTTTAAAATTACTCCGAAATGACGGGAAAATATCTCATTACTTCGGAAAACCGGTAACAACATAAATACGAAATCCACGCGAGCGAAGCCGCGGGCAACAGCTAGTACCATATATTAGGGTCCGTGAACCATACAAGATCTGAAAATTTAAATTTTTTACAACGACGCAATCAAAAGATATGGCTTTTTATGTCCTCATCTCCATACATTTATGCAAAAAAGGAAAACCTACAGGGTACTTCCCGTTGACCTAAAATTATTAAATTCGGCAAGAAGCTAGGTCTCACAGTACAAATAAAGGGAAAAGTCTGAAATCATTAAATATTATAACTTTACTCACAACTAATGTTAACCAATTGTGGTGAGCTCCCGTTTCAAGAACATTCATATAAGATAGGGGTCAAGTTGGATGGTCGCGGAGGCGATTTTTGTTTTAGTTCTATTTTAAAAACGGGAACACTTACAAACTTGAAAATTTATATGTTTATAGTTCATAAGCTATAAAATAACAACAAATAATAAAATTTGGTCAAGCGCGTGTCAGACTTGAAAAATCTAGTACATTAACTTACTGAAATTTCAACTAATACGATTATGATTATGTGGTGGTACGGAACCCTCAGTGCGCGAGTCCGACTTGCACTTGGCCGGTCTTTTTAAGGTTGCAAACGATATGAAGCATACTCTTATTAAAATGGTTATGTTAATTTTTTTTATTCCATTAACACACCACAACAATTAGCAGGAATGACAGGGCAACAAAATTTATGAGAAATTAGCTTCCCACTTTGTCCTTGCCCAAGACAATTATTTTTGTAAGAATTTATAAACAAAATCGTAGATAATGTGGACGTCACAAAAAGTTTTACATATTCAAATACGTACTTTTGGGATGGGAACGTACGTTCAATTAAATAAAGGTGGGCATAAGCTGGCACGCAGCTGGCGCAGATAAGAGTAGAGTTTTGTTATGATTGAACATACCGAGAACTGCATACGATGTCGCGCAGGTAACGCAGACATGTGTCTGTCCTGCTAGGTTAGGGTACGTCTCGCCCCGCAAATAACTGGTCCACAGACGAGATGTACCTACCTTATAAATCAAGTCGAGTCGAGGCATTACGAGTCAAGTTGAGTCCAGTCCAGTAAAGTCGAGTCGAGTTGAGTCGAGTCAAATCGAGTCGAATTGAGTCAAATCGAGTCAAGTCGTTTCAAGACAAGATGAGTCACATCACGAGTCAGAAAATTACAAGTCATTCATGTCAATACAAGTATATTCCAGACCTGAAAACGTCTATTAATACAATATGCTACGACTAGGAAGCGAACGTGTTTGGAAGCCGAGTTTCAACCAACATACACTTGCGGATTATATCTGCCTCAACTGCCCTGCCCTTCAAAATCTGTACTGTGCTGCTCTGCGCCACCTGTGTCTCAGCTTACGCTCAGCCTAATGAAGATCTCTCTCTCTCTGTGAAGGTCTTTTCAAGATGATGTTTAGCCAAATAAACAAAACTAAGTTCTAAAGAACCATCGTTCCAATTTGAATTTGAATGAAGATTTTTATTTGCATTGCAAATAAAACAAGCGTTAACTTTTTCAGACGTTTTAATTCAAAACCTGCATTTCTAAGTTTGCCACGTCTCGCTTTCTTCTAGCCTTTATTAACTTAACCACATTACAAAGGAAAGACAAGCCAATATAAGGCCTTTTGAAGGGAATTAAAAAAATTGTTTTATGTAATACAAAATAGTTTGGAACACAGACAATAAATATATGTTTTGCCACAAATGAGCAAACGAGCAATTGCGCCACCTGATGGTTATTGGTCAATTTTCACACAAAATCAATTTATTTATAAAGGAAATGGGTACCTTTTTTCATAATCAAAGTTTTCGAAAACTATTTGGTTCAAAAAATATGGGAGACTTAAAAAAAAGTTAGCAGTTGTAACAAACCGTAACCTACCTAAATGGATATTGTAGACTGGAATTTAATTATTTTAATTCTGTAATAATTTTGGCCATAAATGCGTGATCGTCATACTTCAACACCTAAAAGACCCGTACATTGTGGATTGGTAATTAATAAAAAATATATATATTTGATTTGTGAAAATAACTAAGTGGGAAATGAAGTTAAAAAGGAATTACACATACAAAATAAAATATTTGGAATAAAACATACCAATTCAGCCCGCTAGCTTGTGTGTGATGTCAAACCGAGCGGTGCGGACTCATCTCAACCGCGCGTCTCTTTCAACTTCTAGATGACCTAGGTTTCCTAGATTTAGACCTAATAGTGGGAAGTAAAATAAAATTAAGTGTGTAGTCTCTTCGTCTTGCGTTGCTGGAATGAAAGTGACTCAAAACCAGGGATAGGGTTTGGATGAAGACTTGAAAGTCTAGAATTAGGTTTCCTATAGATTTAGATTCTCAGAGGCTCCCTTCCAATTCCTAGCACCTCTGCTACCCATCAAATCCTTAGAACAATCCTACGCCCAAAGAATAAAATAGGTTACCTAGCAAACCATCACACACATTATTCCGATCATCTCAAAATAACATCCATCTCCTCCTGCCTATTTATCTACAATTAGTAAATTGTTTTATATCCATTTGATCCAAACGGAACAAGATTCGACACTCAATTTTAACGTGTAAGAGTGCTAAATATTGTCCCTCTATAGTACAGGCTAGGCGACTTAGGAAATCTAACCAGTACTACATTCGTGGAACATAAGATAAAACCAATTTACTAAAATAATATTGTCTTATAAATGCATGTGTTATACCGATTAATTTTATTGTGTATTCATCGATATAACATTATAATACCTACATCACATTTATTGTTAAACATCCATCACCACCTAAGTGCCCTAATAACCTAGCATCAAATGAACTCAACCTAATTCTCACGCTGGCTCCATAAAAACACAGGATTCAGTTGCACCTAGATTTAACTCAGAAAACTCGCCGTTGATCACCCCTGCACCTTCTCAGATGACCTATCATTTCAAGAGACCTAGCTAGCACTTTTAAATGAATAGTAGGAAATCTGAAATAAACTCACCAACAACGAAGCCATAAATTCCCGACGGGAAAGACACAAGCACGAAGCCCTCTCGTACAATACCTGTAGCACGTTCACTGCACTAAATTGAAATATAATTATAAATTACTTTACACAATTTTACACTTGCTAAAAAAAGTAAGTTAGTATTCCCTATTGCAAAACGCCTGACACTTCTTTAATCAGTAAACCTCCACGTCTAACATTTAACACTAATGCTCATTAGGTACCTAAATTAATATCTAGCCTACTGAACCGCAGTCGCTAAGTACTATTTTTTTAAGCTCTTATTCTATATTCTATCGTACGTAAAGTCAGGCGCCGTCTCTAAATCAAACCCTAATTTTAACCACTAAAGTACTATAATCAGGCGGCCGCCGAAAAAATAATAATTTGTGCACGTAATCCCTATTCTAAAGCCTAGCGCTGACTGCCCCCTGCATCTCCCTCTTTCAATATCCTGTGTTTGTTCCTTACAATTTTATACCTGCTGCATCTCTCCTAAAATGAACCTTAAATCAAAACAGTAAAAATTACCACATGTGCAATTTGGCTGCAGTGTGTTACGTCACTGCCTCGCTATGCCTTTTTTTCTTAAATTTCTAAGAAGTATTGTTTTTACAATAATACGTCCACTGCGTCTTTTTACCAAAATGAATCTAATTACAAGGCATTACAGTCCAATACGAGCGCAATGCTATTTTGTAAGCGGGAGATCTGTTTAGATGTACAGTCAAGACGACCTTCAGCTTGACACGTTGGATTACGTACCAGAATTATTTCAATCTCAGCAAGAGCTAAAAACAAACTGCGAGTGTCAAGCTTTACCTGTTGTTGACCGTACCTGTTGTTAATTGAATAGTGGTGAAATATTATGAGGTCTTATTTGTTTTAACTTAGTAAGTCTATATCATTTTATACGTTTATTATTAAATTCCTAAAACTGTGACGAATATAATCGTTACATCGCCCCTTTATTTCCGAGTCGGATTGATATTTTCCATAAATAGCAGAAGACAATGAGGAAATAACAATAGGAAAACTAAATTTGTGGTTGTCAATGTCAAGATCACTTCAGTAGTTTTTTTTTATTATTATTATTGATGTCGTAGCCCTTACACTAAACGTTTTAAATCATCTTACACAAGTACTAGCACTCCTGCTAATGTTGTATTCCCACTTCATATACCACTGCTGTCAATAAACCTTAATTTACCTTACGCCCCTAACTTTGAAAAATCTTTCATACTTGTACTTCTTATAAGAGTAATGTCTTCCTACTTTATACAACCCTTCTTGCAATAAACCTAGACAAGATAGACTTACTTTCAGATATTCAGTTCAGTAGTTTTTGCATGTTAGGTTGTTGTTTTATGCAAAACGCCCATAAGAATTCAAGTAATATGCATACTTTACATAATTATACCTAATAATGCACTTCTAGTATAACTTCAATACACACTAAATACAATCTTATTTCAACTCTATTTCTGATAGGATTATGTTTGTGTCCTATTGGAATGATTGTATTAAGTCAAACAAGACCCAATTCTGATTGTTGATTGGCAAAGTGGTTGTGCACTTGCTTACCGTGCAGAAAGTTTCGGGTTCGATACTTGATCGAAATCGATGTCAGAATGTAACTAATGATTTGAAGTCTGAGTATCTGTGTACTGATATTCTACACTTTTCTTGGTACGAGTAGTAACAATAAAATAAATATTTTGAAATTAACCGTAACTATTATTTCCTTGTCCGTGTGGTACCGACAAAGAACAGTACCAATCTGACTCTACCCGAAGGTGTCATAAGAGGCGACTAAGGGATCATGAACCGGAAAATGGGCAACAACATTTTTCTGTATATCGTCTTATCATAACTGCGGTCACCAATAACTCTAGTCTCCAGCTGCAACGCTTACAAGTGCGTTGGTAAATCCCCTTTTAGTACCAAGCGTTTTTAGTGAAGGTCTGCAATGAACGTTTAACCGGGCGAAATATTATGATGATGATTCTTTCCTAATCACAATAACAAAAGAACATCGACTGTGGTGAAAACCTAAGTAGATAAGGCATAGCAGTAAGAAAAGAGCGGTTTCTCTGCTTTGTAAGGCATGTTAAGTCGTTCAAACGAGCTTGGTTTCCTGCCAGTAGTCATTAAACTATATCAAATATCTTTATAATAAAATTGTGCGATGGGCTGATTTTCGCAACTAAACGTTAAGCAATGCCCTTAAAACTATTTACTGACTTGAAAAACTTCTGACTCTGACACATGTTAACTATTTAACTAACAAAAGACTCCGTGGACTAGTGGCTAGAGTGCTCGGCACCCGATCCGTGGTTCCGGGTTAGTTTCCAGGTAAGGACACAGTTAAACAAAATCCCATTGAGCAACCTCTCCAGTTTGGTTAAAACATTAATGAATTAATAATCTGGTTTTCCGAAAAGCAAGATGATTCCGTGCTTCGGAAGGCGCGTTATGTTTTTGGTCCTGACTACTATCTACGGATGCAGTCGTTAATGAGCCATGTCAAAGGCTTTTGGCGGCTCTAAAACTCTGACACCAGGGTTTGTGGGGTTGGTCATCGACCTTGAAACCCGCATGATATGATGATGATAATGATGATAATAAACGCAACCCATTAAAGTCCACTGCCAAACATATAGGTAATATTTTTACGCCCCTAATTTTTAAAAATTTTCTTTTACTCATAGAAAAAAATTGTAATACACTCAAAGCAACAGGTATAAAACTCATACCGAGATTAAGTAATTTCGCCCCTATAAATCTTATTTATCTGTTTAAAATAAAAGCGACGTCATAAAACTATTAGGTACAAATAACATGAGTTCCATTTTGCATTTTCAACAGATAGTAGAAACCTACATTGATATAAAATAATTGAATTAAATTATTTCGCCCCTAAGAATTTAATCCATTTGTTTATGATAAACCTACTGTCAGTTCCACTTATATTAAATAAAAAGAGTTTTTTTAACGTACAACTGAACTAAATTGCATTGTTTATAAAAAAAAATCTCTGTATTCAAACTGTTAAATTGATACCTCAAAATTATCATTTTACTGTCAAAGAAAGCAACACTAGGTCTTTGGATTTAACAAAGCTTAACATTTAACACAAAATTTTAGGGTTACGTCCCTCAAATTTGAAGATTAAAAACCCTCTTATGATAACGTTGTGATCCCTTGGTCCGTGCGTGTGTCACGTACTAAAGATTTATACGTTGTTCTTTGCATATTAAATAGTCAAGTTTTTATTAATAAAGAATACCTATCTAAATAAAATTAAACTACAAAAAAAAAATAGTTTAACTACCACAATACTCATTTTGTTTACTATATCAACTTTTACGATTATGTTTAATTATAGGTAACCATTTTAAATGAACATTAAACACATCACCTATTTATTCGGCTAAAGGTCTTTAAAACAAAAATGTAATAAGGCACAACTCACAACTAAAATATAAAAGGTACAGAACCCTGTCGGAGTTTGATTTTCACACTTGACCGACTACGAACTAGGTCTGGGAATCACCGAACTTCACCGAACCCACTCGTCTCACTTCGTCCTCAAGCGTAAACAAATTGCCACTTTTGTACCTATGTGTCAAATACGACCAAATTTATTACTTCAAAAGTGATTCTCAAAATTCTTTGAACTGAAGTGGATTACCTACCACGAGAATTATTGGTGCACTTGAGTTATCGACAACTTCAGAAAACTTAAGCACAAAATAATAATAAGTTGTTTAACGCGTTTTTGTTTTGAAACGGAGGTCTTTGTTTTTGAAACAGAGGTTCCCAACCTTGGTCTATAAAAATCTTGGTTAGTAAAACAGAGTCGATAAACTTGAAAACTAACACAATATATATAATTAGTTTTAAATGAGGAATAGTATTAATGCAAATAACTGAACGATGTGTGCTGTTCAAATTCACCAAATAAATTTAAAATATTAGCATTAATTAAAATTATGCTTGAGCGATTAGGTTTGAAACTTGCGTAATGTACTTTTGAAAACAATTCAAAGCTCAAATAAATTTTTTATTTATTACTTTTTTTTTATGAAAACATATATCTTCATACTTTGGGTATGAGTTACTGTTCTGAACTTTTTCAAAGCCCTTACTTTTTTTTAAGTCCAAAAGTTGTAAACCACTGACTTGCGACGCACAAACATGTGTTACCAAAAAAAAACTGACCTGCCCATGGTACAAGATAATAGAAAGTTTAAGTGTGCCATAAAACTGTAGAACCCAAGGGTCCGTTTGTTTTTCATTGTGTGACTGATATGACCTGCTACAAATATAGATGCCTTGTAAAAAATAATGCTTCTATTCATTTTTAAAACTCATGTAATTTTACCCTGTCTATTACCTAAATATCCTTGAATTCAGATTGTTTAATACACTTTCATTGAGGCAGTCCTATTTTTTACATCTTATTAAAACATTAAATTTAATGAGAATATCTACCCAAAGTTTTTTTTTCCTCTAAAAATCTATCTGCTTACTAAAATACCTATAATACCAATCTTACAAAGATTACTAAATACTCGCATGTTTGTACTAAGTACAGCCGGCCGCGTATCAGTGGCAAACTCCGACCCTGAACGAATCTCTGGTTTCGAGCGTTTGTAGTGCTGTGCAAGTTCAGTTTATACTGATTTTGTTACCACCTACATTCAGCTGTGTTTATTACTTTTATCAATAGATATGTTACCGCTACCTGGAGTTGTAATAAATATAACTACCAATCCACAATTGTTTATACCGTTCCTGCATAATTATTGTAATTCACAAGACATTAACGTCCAAAAATATTTTTTTTATGTAACAAGTGACCAAGCGATCTCGCGAGCTACCTGATGGTAAGTAGTAACCAGTGCCAATAGTGCCTCCTGTCTTATTAGTAGTATAAATGACACTAACAAGACAGCAAAACGCGTTGCTCACCCTAAGAACTAAGTTGGTTTGTCTCATGTGCCAGTAATTTGACTAGCTCTTTTGCCCTTCAAACTGAAACAAAGTAGTGCAAGCACTGACGCTTTACGGCAGAAAAAGGCAAGGTGGTGGTACTTCCCCAGACGGACACTACACAAAAGCTCTTCCACCTTTAATCTTAAGCATCCACTGCACTAAACTTTTTTGTTAAGTATACTCAAACGAACTTAAATTATTAAAACTTAGATGTCAAAGGTTTTCTATTTTTATACCTATTAAATCATTAGAATATAACGTTCGATACAAAAACGCTAAAGTAAACCTAAACTTGGCAAACGAAAACACTCTTACTTTGTCGAAACAAAAAAAAAATGCATCCCATTTCGAAAGGCATGTGGCGTGGCCGGTAGCGACCCTGTCTTCTGCGCGCGCTGTGTTGAGTTGCGGGTTCGATACTTTGCAAAGCAAACATTTATGTGATTAAGAAAATAATTTTTTTTTTGTATCTGGCGTTATTTATAAATTTATTGTTTTGAGTTAAGGATCAAATTACACAATATGAAATGTCTAACGTAATATATCTATGTATTTGTGTACAATATTGTCCAGATATATCATCATAACAGTCATGTTTCAAGATGATAAATGACCACCATGCCCACATTTTTTTTTATTCTTATTTCTAGACTATTTTGTGTCCCACTGCTGGCCAAAATTAGGTATTTGCGTAACTTAAGTATATCTATTTATAAAACTCTTAATGCCATCACATAAAATTCATACAACAAAAATACAAACTAGTCATACATTATATTTGTTTTTAATGCTGTACTCTATATATCGTCTCAAAAAGTGAAAAACACATAAAAAAAATTTTGGTCATCCTAATAAATGACCTATGCTAAGCCATATCTACACGTAATAAAACAGGTTCTTTTATTGTGTGTTCGAATCAATCAAGATCCGCCCTTTAAGAACACAATCCTGGTCACGAGGCACCAATGTAACAAACCGTAACCTACCTAAATGGATATTGTACACTGGAATTTAATTATTTTAATTCTGTAATAATTTTGGCCATAAATGCGTGATCGTCATACTTCAACACCTAAAAGACCCGTACATTGTGGATTGGTAATTAATAAAAAATATATATATTTGATTTGTGAAAATAACTAAGTGGGAAATGAAGTTAAAAAGGAATTACACATACAAAATAAAATATTTGGAATAAAACATACCAATTCAGCCCGCTAGCTTGTGTGTGATGTCAAACCGAGCGGTGCGGACTCATCTCAACCGCGCGTCTCTTTCAACTTCTAGATGACCTAGGTTTCCTAGATTTAGACCTAATAGTGGGAAGTAAAATAAAATTAAGTGTGTAGTCTCTTCGTCTTGCGTTGCTGGAATGAAAGTGACTCAAAACCAGGGATAGGGTTTGGATGAAGACTTGAAAGTCTAGAATTAGGTTTCCTATAGATTTAGATTCTCAGAGGCTCCCTTCCAATTCCTAGCACCTCTGCTACCCATCAAATCCTTAGAACAATCCTACGCCCAAAGAATAAAATAGGTTACCTAGCAAACCATCACACACATTATTCCGATCATCTCAAAATAACATCCATCTCCTCCTGCCTATTTATCTACAATTAGTAAATTGTTTTATATCCATTTGATCCAAACGGAACAAGATTCGACACTCAATTTTAACGTGTAAGAGTGCTAAATATTGTCCCTCTATAGTACAGGCTAGGCGACTTAGGAAATCTAACCAGTACTACATTCGTGGAACATAAGATAAAACCAATTTACTAAAATAATATTGTCTTATAAATGCATGTGTTATACCGATTAATTTTAGTGTGTATTCATCGATATAACATTATAATACCTACATCACATTTATTGTTAAACATCCATCACCACCTAAGTGCCCTAATAACCTAGCATCAAATGAACTCAACCCTAATTCTCACGCTGGCTCCATAAAAACACAGGATTCAGCTGCACCTAGATTTAACTCAGAAAACTCGCCGTTGATCACCCCTGCACCTTCTCAGATGACCTATCATTTCAAGAGACCTAGCTAGCACTTTTAAATGAATAGTAGGAAATCTGAAATAAACTCACCAACAACGAAGCCATAAATTCCCGACGGGAAAGACACAAGCACGAAGCCCTCTCGTACAATACCTGTAGCACGTTCACTGCACTAAATTGAAATATAATTATAAATTACTTTACACAATTTTACACTTGCTAAAAAAAGTAAGTTAGTATTCCCTATTGCAAAACGCCTGACACTTCTTTAATCAGTAAACCTCCACGTCTAACATTTAACACTAATGCTCATTAGGTACCTAAATTAATATCTAGCCTACTGAACCGCAGTCGCTAAGTACTATTTTTTTAAGCTCTTATTCTATATTCTATCGTACGTAAAGTCAGGCGCCGTCTCTAAATCAAACCCTAATTTTAACCACTAAAGTACTATAATCAGGCGGCCGCCGAAAAAATAATAATTTGTGCACGTAATCCCTATTCTAAAGCCTAGCGCTGACTGCCCCCTGCATCTCCCTCTTTCAATATCCTGTGTTTGTTCCTTACAATTTTATACCTGCTGCATCTCTCCTAAAATGAACCTTAAATCAAAACAGTAAAAATTACCACATGTGCAATTTGGCTGCAGTGTGTTACGTCACTGCCTCGCTATGCCTTTTTTTCTTAAATTTCTAAGAAGTATTGTTTTTACAATAATACGTCCACTGCGTCTTTTTACCAAAATGAATCTAATTACAAGGCATTACAGTCCAATACGAGCGCAATGCTATTTTGTAAGCGGGAGATCTGTTTAGATGTACAGTCAAGACGACGTTCAGCTTGACACGTTGGATTACGTACCAGAATTATTTCAATCTCAGCAAGAGCTAAAAACAAACTGCGAGTGTCAAGCTTTACCTGTTGTTGACCGTACCTGTTGTTAATTGAATAGTGGTGAAATATTATGAGGTCTTATTTGTTTTAACGTAGTAAGTCTATATCATTTTATACGTTTATTATTAAATTCCTAAAACTGTGACGAATATAATCGTTACACAGTGGTTCAAATCACCCCAACCCATGGGAGAGTTGACCATAGAAGAATAATTACCTGCTTGTTCAGTGGTTCAAATAACCCCTACCCATGGGAGAGTTGACCATAGAAGAATAGTTACCTGATCGTTTGTCCACTTCTGACTTAAAAAAAATTGTTTTAATTAGAAATCGCACGAGCAGCATTACACAAAGTATGAGCAGTCAAGAACCAATTATTAACAATCTTAAAAAAAATACAGAAACTAAAATCTTTTTTAAAACAGAGCGCATAAATACTAAAGATAGGTTTTCTCATTAACGTAGGATTTTACTTATTACCTCTTCAATAAAATTAAGTTTCAATCATAAATCGTATAATGAATGAACAATACTTAAAAGTATGAGAAACACTAACAGTCATTATCTTCAACTGCAATTAGGACATATTATGGAATTTTCCTTACTGAACCGCTGGCCATCTATCCATACGCCAGAGTGGTTCAATTATCCTTACCCTGAATCTTAAGCATTTCACATGTGATGGTTTCGAATCTACAATTCATAAAAAACGAAACCACACCACCATTGTACCATGATGATTGAGTAAAAAACAACAGAGGTATCAATAATATAATCTTTAAAAATTATCTGGTAATGAAGAAAATTATAAAATATAAAAAGTTTACTCTTGAAAGCATAATTTGACGTTGTAACTGTTGCACGTGTCTGTTTTTGCACAAGATGGCAGAATGTGCGTGGTTGGTTTTGGTTGTGCGTGGTTACTTCTGATAGGCAATTATCTCATCCATCCATCAGCCATCATCGCAATTATCTCAAAAGTTATTGAGGTTGGTTTAAGTCTCCTGGTCAACCAACGCGAACCCCCCTATTTCTCAAAGATAGTATGAAATACAGGAGTGCAGACAGACACTGCTGCTTTACGGCAGAAACAGGCAAGGGGTGGTTTTTCCCCAAACGGAAAATCCGTCCACAAAAGCCCTACCATCTTCAAACCATCAGAATAAATTATGACATTATGGTTCTCGAATGTCGAACCAAAATTTATAGTTTTGACGTTCATAGCAGACTGAAAAAACTGGCCAAGTGCGAGTCGGACTCGTGCACTGAGGGTTCCGTACCACCACATTACTGAATAATATCACGCCTTGTTCTCGTCAGGGTAGGCAGAGACCACAGTTCTCCACATGCTACGATCTTGACATACTTCTCTTGCTTCCTGTAATATCATCAATCCTTTCATACATGGCCTTTATTTAGAACGTCCTGAATTTGGTCCTGGTACGTTTGCCGAGTTCCCCTTCCAACGATTCCATTCACTGTCGCCTTGTAGATCTTCGTTCATTCATCCTCTCTACATGACCAAACAATCTCACCATCTCTTTCTCAATTTTAGTCTCTACGTCTTCTTTTACGCCACAATCTAATCTTGTCACTCAATTTCACACTAAGTAATAATACTCCTCAGCGCTCTTATTTCTACTGCATTAATTCTACTTTCATGCTTTTTCTGCTATACCCAGCTTTCACTGCCGTACATCAATGTTGGTATGAACAGCCAGACGAGCCTTGTGAGACCCCTTCTGACTCTTCATAAAAGCATGCAGACCACCAATCACCATGTTTCCAGCATTCACTCTTCTTTCGATATCGCTATCACACTTTCCATCTCTCGTAAACTTAGAACCATGATACACAAACTCCTTCATTTGTTCGACTTGTTCACCACCTATTAATATAGTACACTCTGTCACTGTCATACACTCTTCTCTTTCAAGTACCATTCATTACTTTCGTCTTGCTTACATTTACTTTCATTCCTTTCCTATTAAAAGCCACATTCATCATTGTTACCATCTCCTGTAACTCGTCAGCAGATGACGCAAGTATAACTTGGTCATCAGCGTAGAGAAAATACTTGATGAGTTACTCATTCATTCTCAGTCCAAACATACTCTCTTTCAGATCAGTCAAAACAAATTATCCATGAATAGGTTGAACAGTCAAGGTGATGATTGATTGAATTAAAGGTAAATTGCGGTTTGCGATTTATGTTATGACGTATTTAAAATAACTATTTTCGTTGGAAGTTTGCATCACATATTTTTTTAGTTCTCTTATTTTAGAAGTTACAGGGGCCCCTGTAACTCACATTTTACCACTTTGGAAGTGTCTCTCGCGCAAACTTTAGAAAAAAATTATATTAGAAACCTCAATATCATTTTTGAAGACCTAGATACCCCATACATATAGATTGAAGAAAAAAAAATGTGACTCAGCTCTAAGTATGGGGAACCCCCAAAATTTATTGTTTTTTTTTCTATTTTTTTGTGAAAATCTTAATGGGGTTTACATAATATATCTACTTACCAAATTTCAACAGTATAGTTCTTATAGTTTCGAAAAAAAGTGGCTGTGACATACGGACGGACAGACAGACAGACATAACGAGTCCATAAGGGTTCCGTTTTTTACTTTCGAGCGGAGCGAAAAAGGTATTGTATTCGTGAAAAAAAAAAAGTTTTTCTAATTTTCTCAAAAATGTGTTCTATATCACTTATACATCATAAAAAACAAGTCTCCCAAAAATGTCCGTCCGTCGGTCGGTCTGTCCGTCACGCTTTGGCCTAGCGGCTAAACTAATGGTCCGATTGAAACCATATTTGAATTTAGGAGTTTTATGCAAATCCATCGAAGGGTTCTAAGTGGTTTCTTGCTGGCTCTTATTTTGAGGGTAGCTGTCATACAACGAAAATGAAAAATTGAGATTGTCTCAAAAACGGCTCATAGAATCTTGATGAAACTTTTCATGACCACGAATCTCCATGTAAGATATCTTGCGCCAGTATCAATTGATCTGTGTAATTTCATATAAGGGGTAAGAAATGTATAGGTATAACTAAAATATACATTTCTTTCTGTCTTTCTTTCTTTCTTAAATATGTGATTTACCCAAAATTGGTTCCATTGAGTTTATTAAAATTTTCTATAATATTAATCCTGGTTTGGTTGTCTACCTGACTGGATATTCTTTATGATTTTTTTGAATAAAATTTAGTACACAGGGTGTACCAAAAACTAAAAGGGCTTGCTCAGTAGACTAAACTGAACAATTATCCATTAGGAACATGTGTTGGGAAATTAAAAAAATCTCCATGCAAGTATCCTACGATAGTATACATTGATCTGTGAAAATTCATATAAAGAGTGTTCCAGTACTACCAAAAGTTAAACATATGATGATTCGAATTTTTTGAGGTTTGTTTGTTTTAATGTTTGACAATTTGAATTCTGAGTTGATCTGTATATTTTCATTCGAACATTTTTTGGAAAAACGTAAATAAAAGTTTGTATTTCCATACTATGTGTATGGCATTACAAATTTAAGTTTGCGGTTGATAGTTTTTCCTTGAGTATTGCGAGAAAGTAAGTGCAGTGCTGCTGTACCATTTATTCCATTTGGATACGGAACCCTAAAAATCAACGTTTTCAATGTTTATACTTGAATTGGTGCAAAATATTCTTCATTTCTGATTTTAAGGGTTACGTACCTCAAAATAAAAAAACGGAACCCTTATAGGATCACTTTGTTGTCCGTTTGTCTGTCTTCTGTCAAGACCCTTTTTCTCACGAACGAGAAGAGGTATAAGGTTGAAATTGATAACGAATATTAAGGTCCACAAACCACACAAGAACTGAAAATTTCAATTTTTTACAACGACGCAATCAAAAGATATGGCTTTTTATGTCCTCATCTCCATACATTTATGCAAAAATGCAAAACCTACAGGGTACTTCCCGTTGACCTAAAATTATGAAATTTGGCAAGAAGCTAGGTCTCACAGTACAAATAAAGGGAAAAGTCTAAAATTATTAAATATTTCAATTTCTCTCTCAACTAATAGTAACCAAATAAGGTGAGCTCCCGTTGCAAGATCTTTTCTATAAAAGAGGGGTCAAGTTGCATGGTCGCGGAGTTTTTAAAATCAAATAGCAAAAGCTTTTAGTATATCATATGGTAGATAGATACGGAACCCTTAGGGCGCGAGTCCGACTCGCACTTTGCCGGTTTTTTTGTAACGTGACTGCAATACGGTTAAGCCATGATAAAATTTTGGGACCTTATATGGAGAAAGACGACCCAGTTCGAGGGATCCTATTTGCATCTAAATGGAGATAATCTTGTTTGAGGAGGGTAGTAAGGTAATAAGTTAAAAAGCCTAATATTGGACCCTGAAATCCACCTGCTGTACCTTTCAAGATGTCCGTTATTAATTAATACCTGAGCAGGCAGACAGATCTTTTGGTCTACTTTGGCGAACACCAAAGTATACTAAAAGTTACTAGGGGGCTTTCTGAATCACGCTATAATTGCCTTGAAAAAAAAAACACTCGAGGTAACGAAAAAAGATCTATTTCTAATTTTGTCGTCGCCTATATTCTAAATTTTATCGAAATCATAAGAGACGTTATCGAAAACGCGAGTGTAAATATTTAATTAAATATTTCTCTCTAGATGTAGGACATTATTAAAAAGGAAAATAAAATAATTGGCGATAATGTTTCTTTCGATCATGGAAGCTTTAATCAATCTCTTTCTTACAAACGCATGTGAAAACAGAGTAGAATTCCTTAGATGTATTTTCTAACATTTGTGCATATTTTCTCGCCTTATGAAATATTTCAATAAAATTTCGTTATGGACAGATTTATGTAACGTAATGCAGTAGATATTCAAGTGTGCAGAATGGATTAAATAAAATCCTTAGGATAGCTGAATGCTGAATGAATCTTTGAATAAAAAGACCATCTTTCAGAGACTAGTTTGCTGATTTTTTTCACTCTTCATTTAGTGATTTAATACTAGCATACTTCTTTCAACATTTATGTCTTGGTTTACAGTAAAAACCCCGATCTACCGTGACATCACCAAGATTGGCCTAATGCTGAACACCACAGTGACTTTAAGTGGGAGTATAGTATTCCTAGATCAAGATAAAGTCTTGACCCAGCTAAAGTTGAATGTGGAGAGTGAGAGGACCCTGGTTCTGAGCTGCATGGCTGCTGGAAGTCTTCTTTCTGTTATAGTTGTGAAGTTTATTGACAGAAAGGTAAGCATTTCTAATTCTAATAGGTTGTTTTATTTTCACTACTCATGCATGCTCTGAATTTACTTTTTTAAAAAGGTATGTGAATTTACAATAACGTAGTTACGGTTGAGACCGGTCGAAAAACGCTTTGAGTGCAATACAACAATGAAAATCAATCAGTTTTTTATTCTGAAGGTTTCATTGAGAAGATACAACAGTTACTTGTACACAGTCTAAACTGCTCTTGTAAGAGAAAACAACCCAAGTTCGGCAAGAAAGCAACTGTAGAATACAAAATATTAAGTCCCTTCAGGGTACACTTCACCTACAGAAACTTTGCCATCTGGACACAAACTACAGTGGCCTGTGAACTCAACATAGTCCAGTCAATCTACGATATGAGGATGCATCAAATGCATATTTAGAGAAATTAATTTTAAATAGTAATATAGGCTATTTGAAGCTATAGATAATTAAATCCGGAAATCTTTATAAAACACATTTTTTGTTAAAGTACCAGTATAAGCTGACCTGTGCTACATGGTGAATATTATACAAGTTGAGTTCACCTTATACTCGTATTAAAAATATCTACGTTATGTCGGGGATAACGGTGGTTTTAAAATTTTGAATGTGTTACTGATGATTTAACAAATTATCACCTAATGTGCATTTATTCCATTTTCTCCATACAAACTTTCGTAGATTGACTGGACTAACATGGCAAAATGGAGTTTCTTTCACCAGACCAAAGCACTGTGACTGTGGAGCTCCTACTCAAAAACTTTTAACAAAAACATCAGAAACATCAAAAACAGCGATTCGTGGCATCTGACAACGCCAAAGCAGTATCAAAATTTTGAGAGATGAACATTTTAGTCTGGTATTTGATAATTAACACAAAAAAGAAAAATACACTAACTATCCCATCCAAGAAAACACGTTCTTTCTTCTTCTTTTCTTTGACCCTGTATAGATAATTTCTCAAATTCACATGCTAATCGTAAGTATTTTGTTTTCAGTACCTCTTCACAATTGCCTACACAGCGATGGTCCTGTCCATGGGGGTCCTGGCAGTATTCACGCAGTCAGATCTGACAGTTATGTCTTTGAGATGGCTACCGGTGACTTGTTTGGGAATACTGACCTTCGCTTATGGAGTTGTATGGGGTTTGCCAGCTGTGGTGATGGCTGAGATGCTTAATATCGAGGTAATTTGTTAACTCTGCTTTCTATCAGATATATTTAAGATAATGTTACTTTTGACGAGCCAGTTCTTGACGAAAAGTCGAGTAGTAATTCCCCCACCATAAAAACAAATCAAAATAGGACAAAACTGATTCAGTAGATTAGGAAACCAGTACAGTATACAGTGAGACTTGATCAAAAGTCGCAAGGTCTAGCCAAAGGTAGCCTAGCCTTATCCTATTAAGTCATCACTGGCCAGCCTGTTAGTCATTACTGGCCAGCCTGAGTAATTCTGCAGATTTTGCCTCGATAGAAGTAATTTGAACGATATTACCAAAACCTTTTGCCTAAAACGTTAGGCCTATACCTTTTGTCCCTAAAACTGCATTCTTTTCTACTATATCCCACGCTTCTTCTTCTTTAAACTTAATAAAATAAAACTTATTAAGAGTTGTGCTCTTGTCGGTGGAGTAATCGCTAATGTTTCCTTGTTTCCGCCAGTTCCTTCACCTCTTGATAGGACTCGACCTGTACTTTCTCTTTTATTTGTTCCATACAGGTTCTCCTCGGTCGGCCCCTTCCTCTCTTTCCCTCAATTTTCCCTTCTATGATGTTCTTAATAAACGAATCGTGTCGTATCAAGTAGCCAATTATATTTCCCCTCCGGTTCTCTATAGTTTGTACGATAGATCTTTTTTCTTTAACCCTTTCAAGTACCCTTTCATTTGACACCATTTCTGTCCAGCTTATACCTTCCATCCTTCGCCAACACCACACCTCAAACGGCTCCAGCCTCTCTCTGTCTCTTTGTATAATTGTCCACGTTTCTCCCCCATAGAGTGCGATAGTCCAGATACATGATTTAATAAATCTTTTTCTAGTTTTCAGTGATATCTTTTTAGATTTAAGTATATGTTTCTTCAGGTTGAAGGCTTGTTTGGCTATTGCAGTTCTGGCTATTATGTCTTGTGTGCATCGAGAGTCATTATTTAAGCTTCTAAGATATTTAAAAGCATTCACTTGCTCTATTACGTTGTTACCCAGTTTAACAGGTCTATTGTTCGTTGGCTTTTAGGATGCTCTCATTATTTTAGTTTTGAAGGCATTTATCTTTCATTGGTATTTTTCAAATATAGAATCCATAGTGCTAATCAGATTTTGTAGCTGTATATCAGTTTCTGGTAATGCAGCAATATCATCTGCAAACTTTATAAATTTAATGTTTTCTCCTTTAATTTTAACCCCTATTTAGCATTCTCTTTAATTTCCTTAATTGCACACACTATGAAAATATTGAATATCGGTGAAAGAGGACAACCCTGTCTAACTCCCTGTCGAATCCTTGCTGTTCCTTTTTCTTCGCCAACCTCAGTTATCCCACGCAACAATATGAATTGGCCACTTGGCAGTTACTTACTTTTTTTTTTTTTTCAGATCCGTTCGAAAATTCTTACTATGCTCTTTATCTACACTCAAATTATCAAACTAATCCACGTACATACCTTCAACTACGTCGAGCAGCATATGGGCGTTTACACACTATTATATGTTTTTGCGTGTATCAACATGTTTGGTGGGGTGTACACGACCTTTATAATGCCAAATGTTAAGGATAAGAATATAAAGCAGATCGAAAGGCAAATGAAAAGAGAGCCATTGCTAAAATTTAGTACAGTAAAAGCATGATTTTTTGTGTTGTTGTTTTATTTTAGTGACAATTGAAGCTTCGTTAAGGTATTTCAGGACTTGGCTATCCCAGAGATACTTAATAGTCTGCCAGTAAGTCAATCTTAAATGTGCCCTTCAATCGCACGATTATCTCCATTTACACCCATTATTTTGATGACGAAGACGATGCAATGAATCCGAACCAGTTTCGGCTTAATCTTTATGCAGCTGGATGCGAGCAGCACAAGACGGGTCGTTATGGAGAACTTTACGATAGGCTTATTTCCAGCAGTGAACGTCTTTCGGCTATAAGATGATGGTGCTTCTTGGTTTCCGAGGACAAAATCGATGACGTAAAGAAGGATGACCGCCTTATTTCTGTCTTAGAGCAACGCGTCAAACCGCGCAACCGCGTGTTACTCTATGTATTTCTGTGAAAATCGATTATGCAACCTTATCTTATCTTATTAACCATTTCTGTCCCACTGCTGGGCAAAGGCCTCCCTCCGTTCCTTCCACTGGTCTCTACACTGAGCCTCTTGTTGCCAGTCTTTACAGAAAGCGTCGAGTTCATCGCGCCATTTGCGCCGTGGTCGGCCTCGACGCCGTCTGTTACTTGGCGGTTGCCAGATAGTTGTGGTCTTGGCCCAGAGTTCCAGCGGCATGCGATGGTTTAGATTATGCAACCAAGCATTATAATTATGGTGACACTGGTAGGTAGATGAGGCACGCGAGAGAACAGAAGTGCGGCTGAAATGTATGGTGCATCATACATTTTGCCCGCACTCTCAAGTTATCGCTTACTATACTTCTCCAGCAACTAAAATATTATGAACTGTGGTGTCAAAGGCAATGAACGGGATAAACAGACAGACACAGGTTTGATGTGCCAGTTTTGTTCACTGGCCACTATCCATCTCCTTTCAGCTCTTTGGTCATATTCCTCAAAGGTTTGTAATTATGACCTAGTATCAGATGGTTTAGATAATAATGTTATGAGCGCAATGAGACAACCGTAATACTCGATATTTAAGACTGTTAATAATCTTATTAACACTGGGAAGACAGTACACTTCTGATATCTACTACTGTACGAGATTGAAAAAAAAGGCAAAGGAAAAATGGCGGGCGAACACTAAATACGCCGATACCTTCAATTATATCATCTATCAAAATAACATTCGTAAATACCCACAAAACTTACAATAATAGCTTTATTAATTTTTGCTATTTTAAAAAGAAATACGACACGCCCCCTCAAAAATTAATCAACATAACATACATCACATACCCTAATCAGAACGCATATATCTTCCGAGTATGTCCAAGGAGAAACAAACATGTGGCCCAACATTTGTTGCAAGGAGGAAAACCTATAAAAACCTAATTAGACCACTTAAATCTAAAGAATATTTAAAACTAAAATTATTTTCAGTAGTATTAATTTTCTTATGTACAAAAATAATTCTAAACCCATTTCAGCTCGCATTCCTCGAAATGTCATTGCTGGTAAGGGCTTGGTCAACGCATCTGCTATTTGCTGACCTGTGGGAATATAACATACTTTTACTACATTTTTCTCAATTTGTTCTCTGGAAAAATGATATTTTATGTCTATGTGTTTTGACCTCTTGTGATTGGTTGGATTGTTTGCGATACTTATGCAGCAATTATTATCTTCGTAGATAACTATAGGTTTAGTGATATTTATATGAATGCTAACAGCAAGAGACTTAAGCCACAAAGCTTCACGAACAGCTTCATACAATGCCATACATTCAGCCTCAGTTGAGGAAGCTGCTACTGACATTTGCCTCTTTGTAATCCAGGTTATCGTACATTGATCAAATAATTTAAATAAGTAGCCTGTAGTACTTTTCCTATCACTTGTATCGCTGCCGCCCCAATCAGAGTCTACGTACCCACATAAAACATTATCATAATCACATCGTTTGTAAGTTAATTTTAAATTAGTTGTACCCTTTAAATACCGAAGTACACGTTGCCACAATTCTTTGTTATTTTTGGTTGAATATCTGCTCAATATATTTACACTTGTACTTAAATATGGACGAGTACATAGCATAATGTACATCAAACATCCTATTAAGTTCCTACAAGGAGCATTGTACTTTTGTTCCGAGTTTAACGCTTCATAATTCAGTTTTTTTTCCAGAGGAGTGCTTACTGGATTACAATATTGCATATTAAATTTATTTAAAACAGTATTTATGTATGCACTTTGATCTAGCGTTATTTTATCATTTTCTCGCGTTATTTTGATACCAAGAAATAACTTAATCTCTTTTAAATCTGTCATTTTAAATTTACTCATTAAATAGTTTTTAAAACTGTTCATTGTTTGATTGTCAGCGCATGCTATGACTAAGTCATCAACGTAAAGTACCATATATATATTTTTATTCACATTTCCTTTATCAAGTATATATATACACCTATCAACTGATGAATTTTGAAAACCTTTTTGTTTTAATGATTCTTCAAAAACTTCAAACCAACATCTTGCTGCCTGTTTTAGTCCATAGAGGGCTTTATTTAGTTTACATACATAATTCGAATTTTGGCTTTCCACTCCTTCCGGCACTTCCATGAATAATTCTTCCTTTAGCCTGCCATTTAAAAACGCGGTGTTGACATCCATATGATGAATTAATAAATTAAATTGATTAGCAAAACCGAGAATAAACCTGAAACTAGCTATTCTAACAACAGGAGCAAACGTTTCATTGTAATCTGAGAGATACTCTTGGCTAAAGCCACGGGCAACTAAACGCGCCTTGTATCTCAAAGGTTTTCCAAATTCATCATGTTTCATAGAAAAAATCCATTTACAATCTACAATGTTTTTATTTGGTGGCCTTGGAACTAAAGTCCATGTGTTATTTAAATTAAGTGAATTTAACTCATCTTGAATTGCGGCCTCCCATTGACTTCATCGTCTCGAGTTTTAATTTCTTGATAAGATTTTGGTACTTTACATACGGTAGACTGAGCACACATTAAATAATCATCATCGCATTCATAATACGACATAGGCGGACGACTCCTAAGCCTATCACTTCTCCTCACTTCACAATTTTCGTCTGTGTAATAGTTGTTTTTAGATGAAGAGCAACCGTCAGTACGTATCTCAATTTCAGACTGTAAATCTGTCATTTCGTTTATTTTGTGAATTTTACTAGGACATTCATTTCCTTCAGATTTTGAAGTATCTGATTTAGAACTGGCAGAGCACCGAGACTTTATGGACACTGATTTAGATTTAGCATTACTGTTATCAGTTTTGTCCCGGGAATTTTCGATAGCATTCCCTTCAGGCTTTAGAGCAGGCCTGGAGCGTAGGAAGTTAGTCTCGTCAACGATAACATCCCTGACAGTAACGTATTTTTCGCATTCATTACTCCAAACTTTATAGCCGTTTGGTTCATAGCCTACTAATATGCCTTTCCATGATTTATCATCAAATTTAATTTTACTGGTTTTATTATGGGCATATACCGTAGAGCCAAAAACTTTTAGGTACTTTAAGAGAGGTTTTTTACTATGCCACAGCTCGTATGGTGTTTGTTGTTGCTTTAAGGCTCTGGTGGGTGTGATTTTTATTAAATGAACAGCAGTTAAGACTGCTTCATCCCAGAAAACTTTTTCTAATTTAGCACCGCTTCACATAGATCGGGCTTTTTCGGTTATAGTCCGAACCATTCGCTCTGATACACCATTTTGCTGAAGGGTTCTTGGCACAGTCAAATGATAAGTGATTCCTTTTTGAACGCAGTAATCTTTCATTACGGTAGACAAATACTCTCCACCGTTATCACAATATAAGTTAACCAGTTTCTTATTAAATTTAGCCTCACTTTTTGCAACATAATCTTTGAAAGCTGAGAATACGTCTGATTTGTATGTTAGAAGATACACAACACAGTAATGCGTATATTGGTCAACAAAAAGTACAAAATAGTTTCTTTTTATCAATAGTGGGAGGAGTGATAGGGCCACAAACATCCGAGTGCACAACAATTAAAGGTCTCTTGATGTAACTTTTGTCTTTGGCCTGATTAAATAGTAATCGCGTCTGTTTCCCATTTACCCTTTGAAGACCACCATCTCACATGGTGAGCCAGCGCTGTGAAGTCCCTATACGACCACCGGCTCACTTGGTGAGCCACCGGTCTGACGTCATGCCGTATGCGATTTTTTACCTTTTCGTGATTAAAATAAAGCATAAAGTTGCTTGAGATATATATTTTTGGATTTGGAATGAACGAAACTATCCATAAAGAACAAAAGATTGCATAGTTTGAATGAAAAAATGAAAATTATGGCAATTTGAAGTTCACTCAGTTGTCACTCAGTGCGCGTTCTTGCGAGATGGTGTGGTAGACGGCGTCGGTTTTAGTGTTTGTGCCTTGGTGTTTTACGGTGATTTGGACAAAACCACTTATGTAAGTTTAGTTTCATTTATTAACTGTGTATTTTTAAATAAAACGTCTCATACGTCCATAATAATAAACCGAAAACCAGGCGAAAATTAAAAATCGGGAGCCCGTTTTTTTTCAACGCCATTTTTTTCGTCATGCCGTCGTATAAACCGGTTGTGTAAACAAACCATACTCGAGAACCACTTTGTGAATAATTTATTAGAACGCTGACATCATTAGCTTACAAAAAACAAACACTTTAAAGAACCCATAATGTAAACATTGTGACTGGCGAGCGATAAATCTCAAGTGGGTGGTTAAGTGCTCGCCGCGGATCGAATTACACAAACACCGCGGCGTATTATGTTTTTTGCGTGCGCAGCAGAATGTCGGCTCAAGGGTTTATGCAAGCCTCGCACAAATCATCGTTTAGTACCACAGCTTTTATTTGGTTTGCGTCTTCAGTCATGTCATTAATCTTTAAAAGAAAAAAATTATCTTTACTTATGTGTCCTAAACGCTGATGCCATAAATCATAAATGTTTTTGTCGATACTGCATATTTGAGAAACAGGGCGATTCTCACTTACACATGGTATAAAATCAAGTGCAATTAAATTGTGTAAAGACTTACCTCTCATGATGGTTTTACCGTCCTTACTTATGTGTGCACCTTACATACATACATTCATAACATCACGCCTTGTTCCCGTTGGTAACCACCTTGCCGGTTGAAAATGATCGTCAACCCCGCCTTTTGCATCTTAGGGACGGAAAGTAAATTGTATGGAACTTCAGGGCAGAAGAGCACGTCATCCAAAACTCCTTGAATACCCATGTTGCTGGTAACGCGCATAGATTCCTTTTTAGTAGCTGAAATAAATTCACCGTTTTTAGCAACAGAAATTTTAAGCGGTGGATTTAAATTTGTGCAGATGGAAAATAAGTCTTCCCAGTTAATGATGTGGTCCGATGCTCCAGAATCCAAAATAAATGTCACTTTGTCATCGCTTGCATCTCCCTGGTACTCTCCGGTCATAAATGCGAAGCCAGAAAAATCATTTGCTGGTTGTCCAGATAACTCGACTGTTTGAATGGTTCTGCTTTTTCTGGTGTCCGTGTTATTTTCTTGAATCATTCTTTTATAATGATAGCAGTCCTTTTTCAGGTGTCCTTTACGCCCACAATGATGACATTTTAGAAAATGTGTCTTCTATTGTGTTTTATGTTTGTAATTCTTCCGGTTGTTATAATAATTTGTAGATTTTGGGTTTTCTATTTTCTTCTTTTAAAGTTTTCTGTTTTATTTTCAATTTGAAGTACTTTGGCGCTTGTATCAGAACTTTCGTTTTTTAATTTCACTTTATGGTCCAAAAGTCTTGTTTTTACGAATGCCAAGGTCAAACTATCTTCAGATAAAGTCTCAATCGCAGTTATAACACCATCGTATGAAGTGGGTAGTGTAAGAAATAAATGAGCTACCTTGTCTGTTTCTTTCAACTTTGCTCCAGCTGCCAGCAGTTCCGTGATGAGGTCGTCAAAAATAGTGAAATGCCTCACCAAACTAGTATCGCCTTGCAGTTTCAACACCAATAACTTCTTACGTAAAGCCAGCTGAGTAGCAGTGCTTTTCCGCTCGTAAAGTGCATCCAAATTTAATAAAATCTCCTTTGCAGTAGTGTCATCTTTGGCAAAACCGAGGTATAAATCGGCTAAATACTTCACAATAACGCTTTTGGCAATCCGGTTATTTTTTTTCCACTCATTGCATCGTATTATAGGATCTTCGTCGATAACTTTTATAACGTCCATTTCACTCAATAACGCACGGATTCGAAACCTCCAGACACTATACTTTTCGTCATCAAAAGGTTTAATATTACGTTTCGTTTTTATACTGTCCATCTTGATCGAATTTCAAAAAATGACGGTCCGCACTTTGAAAAACCAGCACTTGTAATGAAAGTAGCACCATGCAGTAAAAGCTGTCTGAGCGCATAACCTTTAGATAATAATGGTATGAGCGCAATGAGATAACCGTATTACTCGATATTTAAGACTGTATTAATAATCTTTTTAACACTGGGAAGACAGTACACGTCTGATATTTACCACTGTACGAGATTGAAAAAAAAAGCAAAGGAAAAATGGCGGGCGAACACTAAATACGCAGATACCTTCAATTATATCATCTATCAAAATAACACTTGTAAATACCTACAAAACTTACAATAATAGCTTAATTAATTTTTGCTATTTTAATAAGAAATACGACAGATGGTCCAAAACGTGGATCGTCCAGACGCACTTAGTCCAAGTCCCAGTTCGTCCAAAATTATTGTGCAGCCAAGTATACACAATCGGGTGTAAAAAAAAATAGGTAGCAATTTTAGCCTGTTACTACAATTTGAAAACCGTGTCTCAGATAGAAATTGAAAGCTTTCGTATTTCTATCTCCCTCACATTTTCTGACGTCTAAGAAACATATATTGGCTTTAAAGAAACCAGCCCTCTTAGCACGCCTCCAGCGAGAAAATATATCTCTTAGAAATGTCACTTTATTTGAGGAGTCATGTCATCTAATCCGTCGCTGACGGCGCCAACAGGCGTATCTCATTTTTTTTTCATAAATGACTTATATATATACAAATGCTGCATTTGACGAGATCTACGACGTCGCAAAAAGTCGTATCTCTAACTATAATATTTATGAAATTCGGGAAAGACCTATCTAAAATTCAAGACAAAAACGTTTTTGCAAATTGACCTTTTTGAATTACGGGCCTTGTCAGACACTTTCTGGCTGTTCATTAAGGCGTGCAACGCTCCATTCACCATGTTGCCGGCATTCACCCTCCTTTCAATATCACTATCACACTCGCCATCGGCTGTGAACATCGCTCCTAAATATACAAACTCTTTCACTTGCTCCACTTTCTCTCCTTCTATCAAAATGTTACACTCTGTCACACTATCCTCTTTTTCAAAAACCATAGCTTTCGTCTTACTATTAATATTATCATTACTATTATTTCTTATTTTAATAAAATAACAAGTACACAATTCCAACTTGACTATGTTTTATATCACTTAATATCACCAATAATATGGAAAATTCTTTATAGAAGTAGGAAATAGGTCTACATAATTTATTGACTTTCGGGCATTTTTTTCATGAATTTATAGGTTTTCAGGCATTTTAAACATGCTAGAATTAAGGCCCTTGTTTCTGTGAATAAGTGTATACAACTTTCATAACTGTACCTGTTTTAGTTTAAGCAGGACACTCTTAAAACCACTAACATCTCGCGATTTTTTTTTGTTTTTTAGCTCTCTTGTAAAGTAACGAAAAATGAGATGCGTCAGTTGGCGCCGTCAGCGACGAATCTATCATCTCCAAGCGCGAAGAAATGTCAGTGGGGGAAAATGTTTAGCAAATCCACAAATTACGTTTTTGATATTTTAGACAGAGATAGCTTTATACAATAATATGTCGTGTATATTTCCGGGTTATGAGTACGGTTCTTGTAATGACGAGCAATTATTTGAATAGCGACTGACTTCTGAGTGGTGTGACTGGGAGTGCGCGCCCCCACAGTGCGCCCCTCCCCTGCTTCCATTTTTGGAGCAGTCTACGTGCGGCAGCCGAGCAAGGCACTTGGGTCCTGACTGCGGTGCTTGTGCTGGACATTAAATCATAGTCCGGGGGTCTAATATGAGCCATCAGGAGAAATACGCAAGTCTGACTACAGTGAGACGTGATGTGGCTAAGATAATGAGTGATTGTGATCGAAGAGTAAGCCTTTACAGCCATCCTTTACAGCCATCTAGGACTATCGCCCATGTCTAATCACGACAAATACATGTAGCCGTCCTTGTCTTTCAAAATGTGTCGCACTGCTCGGATGTCAAAAAAACGTGACCATGCTTAAAGTCTTTAATCTATGGGCCTAGATAAACTGACAACTGCAGCGTGCTAAGCCGGCAGATGCGGTGTACTTATGGGGTCAAAGTATGATAGTTAATAAAAATCGACTATTTTTAGACAGTTTATTTGCAAAAGTGAAGTAAGTCAAAAATATGAAAAATACATCAAAACACATTAGCGGCCAGCTCGCTACCGTCACCAACATCCTCGCCCCCTCGCAACTGCACAAGCTTTTTTGTGGGCCTCCTCAGGAGTCCGCCCTTCGTGGCCACTTCTACAACTCTAATGATGCCATCCTTACCGGGAAACACCTGAGTTACACGACCGCGAGGCCAAGTACCCCGAGGCAGATTCCCGTCAACTACTATAACGGAATCACCAACACCAATGCAACTGGTTTCTCCAGTTTGAGTTGCCTGCCGAGCACGAAGAGTTGGCAAATATTCTCGCACCCAACGCGTCCAAAAATGATCCGCTAATCGGAGGCCACGCTTCCATTCAGCCCTTCGGGATAAGTCCCCATCATCTACCTGCACCACTGGCCAATAGGAAGATGATGATCCAAGTAAAAAATGAAATGGTGTTAGGGCCTCCATAGAATCTGGATCTGTAGGTACAAAGGTAAGTGGCCTTGCATTCACAATTGCTTCGGCTTCCAATAGTAGAGTGGCCAGGGTTTCCTCCTTCGGAGCTCGTTCCTTTAAAGTTGAGCTGAGAGCTGTTTTCACGGTGCGAACTAAACGCTCCCAAGCGCCACCCATAAAAGGCGAAGCTGGTGGGATGAAACGCCATTTAATACGATTATTCGCTACAAAATTCGAAATAGGCTTATCATAAAACGTTTTTAAAATTGAATTAGCGCCAACAAATGAAGTCCCGTTATCCGAAAAGATCGTCTCAGGGCACCCTCTTCTTGAAATAAAACGCCTTATTGCCATAATTGCGGAGTCAGCAGACAGGGAAGCTACAATCTCCAAATGTACCGCTCTTACTGTAAGACACGTGAAAAGAGCAATATACCGCTTCTCATGGCGCCGCCCTATAGTAGTCATTATAGGGCCAAAGTAGTCGAGTCCCGTGTGTGAGAATGGGCGCTGGTGATGCGCCAGTCGTTCTTGTGGTAAATCACCGACGGGTGGAGAGACTGGGCAATCCTTCTTCATCCGGCAAATTCGACAGTGACTTGCAACTGACTTGACCAATGGCCTTAATCCGAAAATGTGGTAGTGCTGTTTCAACTCGTTGACAATAAGCTCAGTAAAGCCATGAGCAAACTTTTCATGAAAATACTTCGCAATTAGCTTGCATATTAAGTTTTGACCATCCAAGACGATAGGCTGAGGGCTTTGAGTTACTGGAATATCTTTCACAGAAGAAGCACGACCTGATAGTCTAATAAGGCCCTTTTTGTCCAGAAAAACTGAAAGTTTCTTCATACGGCTCTTCTTTGGCAATGGCTTCTTATTAATCAGACAGTCAATCTCCGTACAAAATGACTCTTGTTGTGAGTACTGAAACAGGTGATTTTCAGCTTCTTCCAAGTCTTCAGCGGTAACTTCCAAGGTTGAATTTAATTCTTCATTTTTATTTTTTGGAGACTTTAGTAGTGTTCTAAATTTTTTGGCGCAAAGATGCGTACATGCTGTAGCCCTTAGTAAGCGAAGCCAGTTTGAAAAGCGGCTGCAATCCGCGACCACCGGTGAAGGTGGAAGTTTTGTATCAAAAGAGGTTACTCCAATCAGTTCAGAATCAACCTTTTTATATTCGTTGTTCTGAAATGATTCGATGTGATTTTCTATACCCGATGGTTCTAATGGCCAATCTTTCTCTGATGCGACTAAGAAAGATGGACCTATGAACCATCGCGATGAAACACCAAAAGATCTCCCGACGCGCGTAGCATCATCTGCTACATTGTTGTCAGAGTTTACGTAACGCCAGTCCGTTATATTAGAAATTTCGCAAATCTCGCCAATTCTATGCGCAACAAAAGGTTTAAACGAACGGGCGTCTGAACGTAACCATTTCAAAACCGTAAGGCTATCAGTCCAAAAAACTGATTTCGAAAACACGCTTTTATGAGCCTCTTGAATGTAAGCCGCAAGACGGGCCGCTAAAAGCGCAGCTTGTAACTCCAGCCTGGGTATTGTAACCGGCCTCAACGGACACGAGCGAGCTTTACTGGCAATAAGGGAAATTTTGACGCTACCATCCGGGTATGAAAAACGCCAATATGCAACACAAGCATAGGCAAGCTCACTTGCATCCGCGAAAACGTGAAGTTGCCTATCTGAATAGCCCGTCTGATTGACATAACACCGTGGGATACAGGCACCAACCTGATAAGACAAGTCATCAAACCAAACAGACCATTCATTTGCCAAAGTCAATGGAAGCTCTTCATCCCAACCAGTAGTGACCCGCCATGTTTTTTGAAAGAGTAATTTCCCAGTTATCATCAAGGGATTAAGGAGACCTAAGGGGTTATAAACTTTCATAAGCTGTGAAAGAACTGAACGCTTTGTTAATTTAGTAGGCAGATTCTCTACAACCGATCCTCTAACTAATTGCAAGGAGTCACATTGCAAGAGCCACCAAACACCTAAGACTCGAACCCCTGCTGGCTGAACCACCTCTCCCTCAGCAGCGATAGATGCACAGAGATTTTGGGGTAGGCGCTTAAGTGCGTCCAAAGAGTTTGACACCCAGGATCTCATTTCAAAACCAGCTCGGGAGTGTACAAACACAATATCAGCTGCCAACTTTGCAGCAACTTCAACTGAATTTACTGAAATAAGAAGATCATCCATATAGTGATCGTGAATTATTGCATCTGCTGCCTCAGGAAAAGCACTTCTATGCTCCTCTGCGTTTAAGTTTTTGATATATAAAGCGGTGAATGGACTCGAGGTTGCACCAAACATAACAGAAGACATCCTGTATTCCTTTATGGGCTCAGAAGGATTGTCGCGCCATAGGAAGCGCTGCGCATCACGATCCTGTTCTCTTATCTTAATTTGTGGATACATTTCTCTAATGTCCGCATTTAGAGCGACTAAGCCTTCCCTAAAGCGCATCAAAATAGCCAATAGAGGCTGCAGAAGATCTGGTCCAGACAATAAGAGAGAATTAAGGCTTACACCCTGACTAGTGGCTTTGGCATCATGCACGATACGTAATTTTCGCTTTTGCGGATGGATGACACCAAAATGTGGTAAATACCATGAGACAGCCAAAGGGTTCGGTGGGCTGAAACAAATCTCTGCATAGCCTTTATCAATTGTAGCGTAAATATTACTGCGATAAGAATTAGCATAAGTATCACTAGCTCTAAACTTTTTCTCTAAGCCAAGGAAACGCGAAAAAGCTAAGTTATAACTATTTGGGACTATCAATTGATCAGATTTCCACAAAAGCCCGGTTACAAAGTGGCCATCAGATAATCTACTGGTTGTTTTTTTTAGGATTTCCAATGCTCGGTTATCTTTAGGTTTAAGATACTCCTTCTTAGTTATCCCGATCGAATCTATTTTATAGTGTTCCTGTAGAAGAACATCTAAAGATTTTGTTACCTTGTCAATTTGAGTAGTTGAAATATTGCTAACAAAATTTATCAGCATAGTTTTACTCGTCATACAACCATACAGGACCCAACCTAGAGCAGTGCGGATGGCTGCTGGCTGAGTGCGAGAACCACGACAAATAGACTGTGCAATTGTTAAATGCCAATTATCTGCTCCAATGATCAGCATTGGCTGTGCGTCTTCATACGTTAACATTTCAGAAATTTCTGAAAGATAATCAAGACCTGTAATTTCTTCTCTTCGTACCGTTTGCTTCGTGACACCTAGGTCAGGAATAGCTCGAACCCCCTTAAGAAGGAATTTATCGTCACTAAAACGGCCTTTAATCGTTATGTCGATACAACTCACCTCATAATGTTTTGACATGCCACCAATGCAATCAACACGCATATCCAAGGTCGGACCAGACGCACCGACAAGCTGGGCTATCTGTCGGTCAATGAGCGTAGCTGTAGATCCATCGTCTAAGAGAGCGTAAGTGTTATAGCTACCTGCTGGTCCAGAGATGGTAACAGCTATTACCTTCAATAGAGGGCGCATCCGCTGACAAGTCTCAGGAGCGCAATGTGCGATTTTTACAGGATCTAACTTTAACCCGGGTTTGTCATAATATTCCTCATTATCACTTACGTCAGGTGAGTTTAAATCAATCAAGTTGGCTACCTCCGCAGACTTATGCAGGAGGAAGTGATGCCTGTTAAATTTACAACCTTCCACAGTGCAAACCTCTTTACACAGTGAATAGCGATGCCCGCCTCTTTTGAGACATCGCCGACAAGTTTTATTTTCTGTAGCCCATTTCCATCTGTCATCGACTGTCAGTGCTAGGAATTTTTGACAAGTCACGAGTTCATGACTTTGGCGACATAATTGACATATTGTTTGCTTACCTTGGTAGCTCACTTTTTTTGTTTCTGACCTATTGGGATCAGTTACGGCTACATGAGCTTTTTCAATTTTACCTTTTTGAGCAGATATTGCGACCGGTGCGTTAGATGTACTAGAGTCAACCAGGCCATGTTTCACGTGTATTTCCGCTTCATGGAGCAAGAACTCAGCTAGAACTTCCAGTTTAAATTTTTGTACATACCGAGCCTGCTTTTCAGCGAGAAAGGCGAACTCTACCCACTTTTCTCTTAGAAGAGGAGTTAATTTCAAAACGATTGAGTTAGCGAGCTCAGGAGAGGCCAGGTACTCGGGACGGTTAAGATGCCGTATCGTACTCACCGAATTTCTCACTTTACACGCAAGGTTATTAAGCTCACGCGCAAAATCGTGACTACTTAGTCTTGGAAGAGATCTGAGCTCTACCTGAGTTTCCATGATTATCGTTTCAGGGCGCGCAAACTGTTCTTCGAGGGCCTCCATGACTTCAGCAGGCTTATCAGCAGAGACTAAAAGGGTTGAAACCGACTCTAAAGCTCTACCTTGTAGGGCTGATGAAATCCGCACCAGATTCTCCAGGTCGTCGAACTCACCCATTGTTCGTTCGTAGATTCTTCTGAAAGCGAGCCAATCTGCAGCACGACCTGAGAAAGTTGGAAGCTTTAGACTACTTACGTTTCTTCGTTGAGCGTGGGACAGACCGGCAATGGCCTGCGCCAAGCTATTAAAATCGTTATTTACATTGTGGTTTGTGTGAAAAGTTTCAGCTTTATTGGTGTTACATAGTTTGTGGCGTGTTCCTACTACTGTATGAGGTGTACCTAAAAAATGGCTTCTCGAAGTCGTTGGGTAGGGGATGTGGCTTGTTGAAGTCGTTGGGTAGACTGAAGAATGTGCAACACTCACTTGCACCTTATCTGTGGGAAAAAGGTTTGAAGGTGCGACCGCGGTGCTTGACTGGATGCGAGTCGTAGGTGCTAATTGCTCATGCAGAAAACGTGATGGACCACCACCACCCACTGGGGGCACCGGCGAGGACCCAGCATAATAAGGAGCACTCCCGCAAAAGTGGTGCGGCAATGCTTGTTGGAGCCTGGCCAAGGGGGCGCCTGGGTAGTGTGGTACTTGATCCAAAAGCCCAGCCTCCGCGGCGTTACTGTCAATAATCGGTAACGCCCCTAGCGTCGATTGGGGTAATGGTTGCTCACTTTCCGCTATCTGAGAACATAAAAGAGAGTCAACTACGTCTACGTTAACATTTTCGTCCAGCAGCTGAACCACGCTACGGCGAGTTCGGCTACTAGCGTGACTGCCACGTTCACTCCTATCTTCAAGTTCTGCTAGGTGAGCCGCATGCTCAGCGTCGACGGCTGAGCGCTCTGCAGCAATTTGTCGCTCGACAGCCGCAGCGCGCTCTAATGCTGCAGTGGCCGCAGCTCGCTCAATCGCGACCTCGGCTGAGGCAGCCTCTGTATCTGCCAGGCGGCGCGCATGCTCGGCCTCCAGACGGAGGTGCTCCGCCCGGGAGGACTGGCTACCCAGGGAAGAAGCCGACTGCGACTTATCTTTCTTGGATCGAAGGTTATAACTACCTCCCATTGCAGATAAATTTGGCAACGACACTAATAAACACTGATAAAGCACACCAAATCACTTAGAGAAAAAAAAAAAAATAGGTATATATCACAAAAAAACATAGAACCACACATATAGAATAAACACTAATATACACTGGTCAGGAAATAATAACATTTGGGCATTTAAATAAAGTATTTATCCCATTTCTTACACCAAATAATAAAAATCGACTATTTTTAGACAGTTTATTTGCAAAAGTGAAGTAAGTCAAAAATATGAAAAATACATCAAAACACATTAGCGGCCAGCTCGCTACCGTCACCAACAATAGTACTATTACTTTATTCTGAGGTCAAAATGAGCGATGCGCCTCAACATTAAAATATCATCGGGTGAGCAAGCTATGCTACCCGCTAACAGATGGCGCTGTAGGTTTTTGTCTAAAACGCAAGTGATTAAAAACACGAGGAAAACGAATTTTCTCAGACATGAGACGTAGCTAGATCGATTTCTCGCCCCCGAAAACCCACGTATGTTAATTTTCACAGAAATCGTTAGAGCCGTTTTCGAGAAACCGATTACAAATATATATTTATGTACAAATATTGCTCGTTTAATAGTATAGTATTGCTCGTTTAATCTCTCGCTCTCTCTCTCTCTCTCTATCTCGCTCTCTCTCTCTCTCTCTCTCTCTCGCTCTCTCTCTCTCTCTTAGTTTTGCTCGTTTAGTATAGGATAATTGGAATCTCTTTGACTTAGAGACGTCACTCAAAGTTAATTTTTCGTAAATTGTTATGCTATTTTTTTCTATTTCAATGACAAATAAAGTGACATTACGATTAACTTTTAGTGTCGTATCTGATTGCGGTAGTGCGAGAGAAAAACATAAGTATGGAAAGAATTTCTCAACATTTTCAAAGAATTTTTTTCTTTTTTTGTTCTCCCGTAATAATTTGTAATCTTCCTGAAAAATTTTTAATCAAGGACTTCATAATATTTCACATTTATCATGTAAGTAACTTACGAAGATAGTCCATCTAGTTTATTTGACGGTGAACACTGTGCATGTGTGCATGTCCTAAATTTTCTATCTCACTGCGACATTAGACGCTTGAAAGCTTGCATCTTTGAAATTTTAAAATCACAGGGAAGTCAAAATTGGCTGCAAACAGCTTTCAAAGTAAAGAATTCAAAGTTGAAAAGGCGGAGGCTGGCTTTTATTGGGAAACTTGGCATTTCTAGCGACTGGAGAATTTGCAAGTGAATTCAACCGGTAACTAAGTAGAAAGGTAGAACTGAGTCTTTGTTAGTAGCGTTAGACAATCTTCAGATCACATCATCATCATGGGGTGCCATTATCAAAATGAAGTTTGAAGATCAGCAGTTGGTACTCGTCGCGGCGTTGAGCCACCCTCTTCAACTCGTGGTAATGTAGTCCGGTCCAGTCCCTTAATATGTCATTGAACCATATTAAGAAATAAAAAAAATCTTATAAAAAATAAAATAGTAAAATTGGTTTTGCCAAACAAGTGATCATATTCATAATTTATTCTTAAAACTTGCAAAAAAATTAAAAAGCTGTTTGTTTATTAGATAAACTTGAAAAGGACTAATATCTACTTAATTGGTCCACAAAACTAAAGCAAGTACTTATGGGCCGACTACTGTCCAATCGCCACCATTTGATCTGCCAGTTACCTAACTAGTGGAAAATGGAAATAGATCTTCTCCACATCGACACCTCACCCACGAAACTCCCTAGAAGCGAACTACATACCTCCACTACTTTTGCATTCACATAAAGTAAGTAAATTTGTTTGCATACCGTTTGTAATAATTAAGTGTTGCTTTAAATCATAGTAGAACTTTAAATAACTTTGGTGGATAGCTTTATAATTTAGGTGGCAAAATAATCCAGTCATATCTCCTGTTTCTCTTTTAATATTTAAATATTAGGCTAAACTACAACTGGAAGTAAAAATTTATTTGCACAAAATTACACTGTTTAAATTGACAAAAATAGACTGCGAACCCAAGACGGTGGGTGTAAAAACAACATTGCAGGTGAGGAACCCAAGACGGTGGGTGTAAAAACAACATTGCAGGTGAGGAACCCAAGACGGTGGGTGTAAAAACAACATTGCAGGTGAGGGTTATACCAGAGCTCTAAAAACGAATGTAGGGTAGTGGCTAACCACAAACAATGGAGCATCACACCACCTGCCCCACGTGTCTCGACTCTGAAGGAACGCCACTGAAAGTGCAGTGTGAGTGGTAAAGTATCAGTTAAAAATTAGTTTAGGTATTGACCGACTCGAATACTCTAAACCCAGGTCAGTCGCTCTAAAGACAAGATGTTCAGGTAAGGATATACCAAGAGCTCTAACAACGAATGGAGTTCAATGCCTCACCACAAAAGATGGAGCATCTCACCTCCAGCTCCAGCCCCGCATGTCCCGCACGTGCTAGCGTGAGGACTTATTTCATGCCACTGAAAATTTTGTGCATGTGGCAAAGTACTGGGCAGCAAAAATTTTGTTTAGCCATTGATCAACTCGATAAGAGAGATATAACGGGTGTAAGGGACAGCCCTCCGAATACTGAAAGGGCATGGTCAGTCAACGTAATCGAACAACTTTCAGTGAACCAAACTTTCAGGAAACGAAAAAAATAATCTACCTCTCCATACAAACTGTCCAATAAAGTTTGCAATTTTGTATGGAGAGGCCGATTTTTTCTTTAATTTCCTGAAAGTTTTATTCGCTGAAATATGTCCAGTTACGTTGACTGATCATGCCAGTATTCTGAGGGCTGTCCTTTACACCTTGTATAGAGACATTCCCAACATTTTTCGCAACATTTGTATCCCATTTTGCAAATAAATGAAAGCCTTGTTCGTTTACCCAATTAACAGGTAACATGTGCCTGATCGTAATTATGAACTACGTTGCCACTAATTACGCATTAAGAATTATTCTTAATATGTCTAGTATATTTTGGAAAAAAATATCTTATTAGGGTGTACAGGGTTAAATCTTTAAGTGTGCCCAGGCGATTATTCCTTAACAGATATCAAAAAACAGATATAGGCGCAGGAAAGCCGTAACTATCATAATCATTTAACCGCCTCGCTCGGAAACCGGGCACATGTGCCCATGTTTTTGTATGAGATCTATTGTTATGCGTTGAGCGAACGGGCTAGGATATAGTGGGTTCAGGTATAATCTATAAGAACATCAGTAATTGAACTGTTGTTACTCAATTAACATTTACAATTCAATTCAAAATGATTTTATATTAACACTTCCAGCATAGAGTAATATAATACTAAGTAGAAAATCGCAAAATTTTACAACCACAGGCAGGATTCGAACCTGCGTCTTTTGCGTCAGTACCGCAGACGCTTTACCAACTAGGCTACTGTGGTCCTGCTGGTCATATGGTACAATTTAGGAGTTATAATAATACAGACTTAGAGGTATACATATGACACCCCGTAGGGTCACCGCAAAGATTATGATAGAGAGAGGAAGTACATAATTTTAATTAATTTATCATTTGAATCTGTTGATGTCTAAAGATAAAACTAAACATTAAAACATATTATATTCCTTATTCTCATACTCTAGTCAAAATAATCTTTTAGTCAAATTTATTTTGAGTACTCTAGTCAAGTTAATACTTTAGTATTTTTAGTCAACCTAGTGTATAGTATGCTTTGTTGATTAGGATTTTTTAAGATGGTTTATGAAAGTTGGGTATTTGTCATGATTTTTAGGGTTCAATGCCTCAAAATAAAAAAACGGAACCCTTATAGGATCACTTTGTTGTCCGTCTGTCTGTCTGTCAAGACCCTTTTTCTCACGAACGAGAAGAGGTATCAGGTTGAAATTGATAACGAATATTAGGGTCCATAAACCACACAAGATCTGAAAATTTCATTTTTTACAACGACGCAATCAAAAGAAATTTCTTTTTATGTCCTCATCTCCATACATTTATGCAAAAAAGCAAAACCTACAGGGTATTTCCCGTTGACCTAAAATTATGAAATTTGGCAAGAAGCTAGGTTTCACAGTACAAATAAAGGGAAAAGTCTAAAATCATAAAATATTTCAATTTTTCTCACAACTAATAGTAACCAATTTAGGTGAGCTCCCGTTTCAAGAACTCTTGTATAAAAGAGGGGTCAAGTTGGATGGCTACGGAGTTTTAAAAATCAAAGAGCAAAAAGCGTTTAGTATATCATATGGTAGATAGGTTCGGAACCCTTAGGGCGCGAGTCCAACTCGCACTTGGCCGGTTTTTTATACTGTTTGGAATGTGGTTATATATACGAATTGTCATGGAAAAAGGACCGGATCTGTGTAAGTCGAGAGCTTTTTGTGGTTGGTTTAATTTATTTAAGTTTCTGTTATTTCTTTCACAATTAGTTGAAGGTACTATTATTATTACAGTGTGATGATTATAATCAATCTCAAGTCTCACTGATATCGAATATGTACGTTACCTTATGAGTAAAAACTTTTTTTTAAATAACTTTTTTTAAATAAAACGAGAATTATCCAAAATTTACATTTAGTATGAGATTAGTAGAAAAGTTTTAGTTTCCTTATTTTAAAATGTAAGTTTAGCTTAGTACTGATATTAATCTACACGTGTATCTACTTGAAAATCATCATTATCATACGTAATCATAAAATATAATTAAGGTAAAATAAGTACTAGACCACTTAAAATATAGTCTTCAGTCAGTTTTATAGTACGGAAAACATATGTACACTATGTTTAGTATCTGAGTGGCGACCACGTACTGGAAGACGAAGCGTTGAAAGGCTCCCCATTAAGTGGACCGAGAACCTAGTTACGGTTGCGGGAAGCCGCTAGATGCGAGCAGCAAGGGAGGCCTATGTCAAGCAGTCGACGTCTTTCGGCTGATATGATAATGATGATGTTTAGTACCTTTTTTCACTGTATATGGACTTACTCTTGACCTCGATCTAGCTCTGAGGACAGAGATGAGGTCGACGATGGAACGAGCTTGCCCAGAAGAAGCCTATTCACTCGCGACTAAAATAGATTCGGGTTATAAGAGCTCGGGAACACAGGCGTAGGCAGAGAATTCCACTCCTTAGCCGTGCGCATTTTAAGGATATTTCAAAGCGCTTTGTGCGGATGTGTAGAATATCAATCAAGTATGGCTAACCTATTTTTAATTTTCAAGTATAAACAAGTCATCCCTCAGTACAATTGTCGTCCTGGAAACTGAACAGAACTTATAAGTTAGTACATATTAAAAGCTCCAACAATCTCGCATCCAGAAGTTCCAAATTAGTTTTATCATAGTTCTGCATAGATCTGAAGCCAAGTAGACAAGCGAGGCGAGAAAATAGTTCGTCTATCGGCGACTCAGCGTATAGCAGCTGTTGTATAAATCTACAGGGTGACTATGAAGACATTCGACAAATTTTAAGAATAAGTAGGTACTGTTATTGAAATAGTTATAATTCCCTATTTTATTAGTTATTACTATAATTCCCTAGTTATAACTATAATTCCCTTGATTTTTTGGCAATACTTGTACAATAGGTGGACCACGGGCCAAAGTTTTAAATTCGTGTTCATTTAAAAATTATCAGGTGGAAAAATACCCGGTAAACCCCATAATAGACTATATTTGGCTTTTGAGATAACGAGCTATACAAACTGTCTCATCACCGTATCTTAATTATCCTACCCCCATTTGTAGGATGTAATGTATCTTGAGGATGTCGGCGTGCATGAGTAACGATATGTGTGATCATTAGGTTCAGAACCAGCGTCATCAGTCCTTGTTAGATTAGCTGGAGTTACACACAAGAAACCCTACTGTACAATCAAGGGCAAATTAATCTTGACACCTATTGCGCAACTTTAGCTCCTACAGTAATTGAAATAAGAATGATACAAAGTCCAATGTTTCATGCTTGTTGTATTTAACACATTGAGCCCTAACTTTTCCTTCGATTTTACTCAATGAATTAATCGATCGATTATTATTAATCCTCTGTCTGTACTAGCGGAACGCTTGTTCCTGTTTTCCTTCCCATGAGCGCAGTTATTTTAATTTCATTTTGTTTTGGAAGACGAACAGCAACAAAATATAGGTAACAGCTATCTTAAAAATAGGAAGACAAATAGATCTTCACAAATAAGCGACAACATAGTAGAAAGAGAAAAATGCAACACACGTGCAACACGTCTTAAATCAGTAGTAAAATGTAATGAAAATTACACTTAATGAACAATGTTAGGTTATCAAAGTTAACTAACCTTTTCTATAGGTAAAAAAAAGCAGTGATCAAACGTCTCGCCGCCGCAACACCCAGTATCAAACAAGTCTCTTTACAAACGTTATTTATTATCAAAGAGATTTGAACCTCGCTAGCGCAGCGAGGTTCAAATCTCTTTGTTTATTATAGTTTCTACTCGCTCGCACTAGAAAAATAGTTTGCCTGTAATTAGTATTTGCTGAGAGAACGTCAATTGTCGGATCAAAACTCGGGGGTCTATTTGGAATACTCAGCGATATAAGATAAAGTAGGTCAGGACTATCTATTGAACCGGAAATTATGTTTAAAATAATAGTCAGGTCAGCAACCTCCGAAGTTTTGGACAGTGGAAGAAAATAATATTTCTTACAGGTAAAATAATTTTATTAGAATTGTTATGATCTTAGATCTATAGCTTCTCAGGCCTCGTAGAGAGAATCAAACAGTCTGATCAGGTGAAATAACTTGTAATAACACTTCCACATGGGTTCATAAAACTGGGGAAACACAATTATCTTATTATAAGTAAAATAACAGAGGAGCACTTGCTCATTCGTAAATATAAGATGGAGAACGGAAACGGGCCGGCATGCGCTGAGGGCGCTGCCGATCCGCGCGCTTGTTAGCGCGGCAAATGTGAATGTTTCGAGGGGTGTGCGCTATATCCTCCCCCTCCAAGTCACTGACGGGGTCTTCCGTCAGAGGCTTGGCAACAGAACCAGAAGGAGCAGCCGGTGTTCGGCCTCGTCGCTTAGCAGTGACAACTGGCACTTCGCCGGAGTATGGCGTGAGAAAGCTGGTGTGGTACCGTCCCTTGATCATGCCATTAGTATCAGAAACCTCAAATGACACTGGACTAACAACCTTGCTGACAACAAAAGGCCCATCCCTGCGCGGAGCAAACTTTTGAGTAAAACCTTTGGACTTGTCACTTAGAATCCTCGACTCGACAAGAACCAGATCGCCCAACTGGAATGGCGGCGTTGAACGACGTCTACGATCGGCTGCAGCCTTGCGGAGATCCTGCTGATTCTCGACGCGGTACTTCATTTCTTTCAGATTTTCAGCGAAATTCTTGAGGTATGGAGTGACCTGCGGTAGGTAATTTTCCTGTTCAATGACGGGGCGCAAATCAAATGTGTTATCTAAAGGAGACCTGAAATTCCTTGCAAAAGTCAGATAAGCTGCCGAATGACCAGTACCCTGGTTAGAAGCCGTATTTAGGGCGAAACGAATAGCGGGCAAGGTATCTGCCCAATTCCTATGTTCTGTTCCTACCAAAATGGACAACATCTGCTTCATATCCCTGTTCTTCCTTTCGGCTGGGTTAGCTTCTGGGTGATAAACTGCAGTGAGACTTTGCTGTATGTCTAACACGAGCATAACCTTTTGCATAACCGAAGATACGAGTTGGGTACCGTTGTCTGAAGTGACACGACGAGGAAACCCGTAGCGAAGGAAAATTTCTTCGATCAGTATCTTGGCACACGCCTCAGCGGAAGCAACAACCATTGGAAAAACCTCTACCCATCGACTAGCAACATCTTCAACCAGAAAGATCCACTTCTCACCTTTATCGGTTTCAGGCAAGGGTCCAAACAGATCCATTGCTAGGACTTCGAACCGATTTTGGGGCACTGGGGTCTGTAAAAGTCCTGCTGGTTTAAGATTTGAAGGTTTATACCTTTGACAAGGCTCACAGCCTCTGATGTACTTAGCAACATATGATCTCATATTAGGAAAGTAGTATCTGTTTCGGATCTTTTTCAGAGTCCTTTCCAATCCAAGGTGGCCAGCAGTTGGCGCATCGTGATACTGGTTCATGATTTCAGCACGTCCGGATTCTGGGACAACAAGGAGTGGTTCTTCAGATTCCCCGTATAAGTCTGTCCTGTACAACACCCCTTGAGTCATGTAGTATCCTCGATCAGTCCATTGGGTGGGATCAGCATCATTGCTCTCGAAATCATCAATGATCTTCTTGATAAAAGGGTCTCCCAGTTGAGCTAAACGGACTTCCTCGGGAGTATGGTGCGGCCAGTCCACAGAAATAGGGCAGACCTCACACACTGGAGTCTCCTCCTTGTTGTCCACAACTGGTCGACTCAATGTATCGGCAACTACGTTCACTTTGCCAGGTGAGTAGTCGATATCTAAATTATATCCTTGGATTTTAAGGGCCCACCGGGCCAATCTGCCACTGGGAGTTTTCAACGAGAGCAGCCATTTCAAGGGCTGGTGATCAGTAGCTATCTTGATATGGGCTCCTTCTACATAAGGACGAAATTTGTCTAAAGCCCACACTACACCCAGGGCTTCACGCTCAGTCGTGCTGTAATTTCTTTCCGCTTGCGTTAACAAACGACTGGCGTACTCAATTGGCCTTTCTTCTTTTATATTCTCGCCTTGGAGAAGTACCGCTCCCAAAGCATACGCGCTCGCATCAGTCCTGATTATGAATGGCTTCTTGAAATCTGGCTGCTTCAGGATTGGATCAGTGATAAGCTTTAACTTCAATTTCTCGAAAGCACGCTTCTGATCTTCTCCCCAAGTCCAGGATTTATTCTTGCGCGTCAGTTCTGTTAGCGGACGAGCGATATCAGCAAACAGTGGAATGAATTTCCGGAACCAAGAACATGTCTGTAAAAATGTCCTTAGTTGTTTCAGGTCTTTCGGCGGCTTCATGTCAATGACGGCTTGGACCTTCGTGGCGTCAGGCTCGATACCTTCGGCAGAGATGACGTGTCCCAGGTAAGTGACCTTTTCTCTCGCGAACATACATTTGCTTCTGTTTGCTCGCAGGTTAAAGAGACGGAGGCGTTCGAAAACCTGTTCCAGATCCTGCAGGTGGGATTCCAGGTTCGCCGAGATCACCAGGATATCGTCAAGATAGGCCACAACAGTAATGTCCTTCAGTCCAGCCTTAAACCTATCAATAAGGCGCTGGAAGGTGGAAGGGGCATTCTTTAGGCCGAACGGCATACGCTTAAATCGGTACGTTCCATACGGAGTAGTAAAAGCCGTTTTGTCGCGGTCCTTTTCTGCCACTTCCACCTGCCAGTAACCTGCCTTTAAGTCTATAGTAGACAACACACATCCAGCCCCATTGGACATCGATGACATCAGAATGTCGTCTATGACAGGTAACGGGTACTTATCTGTCTTAGTTACCTTGTTCAAACCTCTGTAGTCAATACAGAATCGTTTGTTATCACTGTTCTTCTTTGGCACTAATACAGGAGGAGAGCCCCAAGCAGACTCTGCCTCTTCAATTATCTCCTCTTCGAGCATCTTGTCTAATTCCAGTCGAATAATTTCCTTGTTCGCAGGCGTAACCCTGTAAGGAGGAACAAAAACAGGTGGACTGTCACCAGTATCAATATGATGGACTGCAAACTGGGTCGGACCTCCCCCTGGCTCAAAGATGTCTTTGTGGGAGTCCAGCAGGTTGGCTAACCGAGCACGTTCAGTAGGTGTGAGAAGAGTGCCCTCATCCTCGCGGAGTGTATCCTCGGGGAGTGTAAGTGTATCCTCGGGGAGTGTAAGTGTATCCTCGGGGAGTGTAAGTGTATCTTCATAGACTATAGGATACTCAACCTGCAAATTTTTCAACGACCAGCGATCAGTTTCAAAGTCAAGATCCATACCAGCATCCCGTATAAAATTCATGCCAAGCAACGACTCCGTGGCACCAGGCAGAATCATGAATAAGGTGGGCACTACCACCTCACAAACATTCACATCAACAAGACAAGTTTCAACATTCATAAATTTGTTAGAACCATCAGCAAGCTTAACTTCTATGTCAACGTTATCAAATATTTGACCATGCTTACATAAATGATTTCTTAGGCTAACACTTGCAACAGATTGCTTCGCACCTGTGTCTAATAAGGCTGTGCCTTCCGCACCACAAATTGTTATATTAAACTTAGGCCTACCACGAGGATCAATTGTAGCACCACTAGCAGACATGGATTGGAATGCAGTGTTCTTAGTTTTGCATCTAGGACAATTTGAACGTATAACTCCAGGAGTTCCACACCCAAAGCAGGTGATCTGTGATGAAGTGTCTCTCGCAGAAGTGGTATTTTCCTTCTTCAGTCGCTGGCAATTATCTCTGTAATGGCCATATTGTTTGCAATAAACACATCTTGGTCTTGGCTTCTTTTCAATTTCCAATGATTTTGTAGGCTGTGCAGAAGAGACAGGAGGAGTCACAGTAGCATTCAAGGAGATGGAGGGCTTAGGAGATACTCTCACATCGGTGCTGGTCTTCTGTGATGAAGGGCGCTTCTCATCAAGCAGGTCCTCAACCCGTCGGGCAAGCTCAAGTAATTGGTTGAAAGTTTGAAATGAAGGGCGACTCACTTTCTCACGAATACGGGTATGTAGTAGGCAATATGTCATATCTAACTGTACTTCTTCGGATAGAGCCCCTGTAGGCAGCTGGGCAAACAGAGCACGAAGAGAACATACAAACATGTCAGTATTTTCATTGCCTTGTTCACGTTTGAAGATTTCTTTATATATTCTAGGAGGTGGTAAACGCTGACCGTAAGTTTGCCTCAAGCAGTTTACAGCATGTTCAAAACTAGTTATTCCTTGTCTTACCCCTTGCCACCATGTTGCTGCATGATCTGTCAATAGCATAGGCAGTCCTCTTAATGCAACACCATCATCAATGCCTACACAATCCCGATAAATTAGGATAGCATCTATAAACGCTTCGACGTCCCCGGAGCCATTAAAACGGGCGGTGCAGTTTGCAAAGTTTCCTGCAGTGGTGGGAGTTCGTAGCGCGTTGAGAAGAGTGAGGAGCTGCTGATCAGTTACTATCATAGGTGTTACGGGCGGCGATACTTCAGCATGCATAGTAGTAGTAAACGGGGAGCCAGGTGGCACACCTGCAGACACGAGCGGCACAGTATGTACATTCCCATAGGTGAAAGTAGGAGAAAAACCAGGTGATGTAGCATAAGTGTTGGCACTTGGCACGTATACATGAGCAGGTGGCATCCGAGATTGTGCCGATTTCGCTGCTAGCCTTTGTTCCACTTGCATATTCCAATCACTGTTCAAATCAACGTCTTCCAGCGATTGTGAGGTGGGCGCGACATTCGGCGAAGGTATGGATACCGTTGCGGGCACAGGCGCTGTCACCGTCGCTGACGCAGGCGCAGGTATTGACACCGTAGAAGGCGCCGACGTTACCGTGCCTGCAGGCGGCGCATCCAGCACCGGGGCAGCGGTAACGGACAAATTTCGCGCACTATTTGAACGCGTTATCATTTTGATGCTAATTAAAGTTCACATGAACACGAAACATTGAATTTACTTTATATTTTACAAAAAGGTTCACCACAAACGAGTTGAGAATCAAACACGAACTGTCAATTTTTTTTTTTTTTATGATGGAACGAACAGACACTATTCCTTTATCTGTCGGGTCGGATAGTCTAAAGACCCGAAATTTCCGAACGACGTTTGAGTTCCCAGTTTCCGGCTTTGTGTCGTGCGGTTGGCACCCACGTAAATGCTCACACACACACAAATGAAAGTCGGCGTCCAGTTTTATGATGATTTCTTTCAGAAATCGAACCACGTTTCGATGAAAAACGATTACGACGGTGTCGAACTGAATCCAAAGCACACGCTACAGTTCGCAAATACACTCGTCGACACAAAATCGCACCAAACAGGAACACTTCAGTTTGTTCGGGCCAGACGTTGGGCGTCCAAATATAGCTTCTCAGGCCTCGTAGAGAGAATCAAACAGTCTGATCAGGTGAAATAACTTGTAATAACACTTCCACATGGGTTCATAAAACTGGGGAAACACAATTATCTTATTATAAGTAAAATAACAGAGGAGCACTTGCTCATTCGTAAATATAAGATGGAGAACGGAAACGGGCCGGCATGCGCTGAGGGCGCTGCCGATCCGCGCGCTTGTTAGCGCGGCAAATGTGAATGTTTCGAGGGGTGTGCGCTATAGATCCTATAACACAAGGCTTCACAAAGCTATGGTACAAAAAAATCAGAAGACATAAGAAGCAGATATGTTCACGAAGCGATACTAAATACGGGTCAGTATGGGAAAGTTCTAAACTATAAGAGATAGAGGTATTTGTTCTAAGGAAGCAAGTTGTCTATTTTAGAGTACAGTAAAACTGCATTTAAAGATTTTCAAAATAACTCATGTACACGACCCGGGAATCGAACCTTGTCACTTATCAAACAAAAACGTTTTGCTATTTTATTACGAAAGTTGGTTGTGTAGGTTGTAAGGCATAATTTTACGAAAATACATAAAAAATACTTTAAATAAAAAAACATATTTAAGTGTACAACATTATTTATTTTTAAATTTAAATTCTTAATTTTCTTTTTAATTTTAAGGGCTGTACGACCCCCGTTCTCCACCTTACCTGAAGGAGTGCTTCCAGTACCTGGGCTCCTACCATGGACTAGCACTGCGCTGTAAGTCAGACAACATCTTGCAGCCCTCTTTCACACGGTCTAGCTACTATAAAGATTCTTTCACAATAACGGCTACTCAACTATGGAATGATCTTCCGCGAGAGATACGCCACTCTCAGTCACTCGCTGTCTTTAAAACCAAGTTGCGTTCTCATCTCATAAGCAAAACCATTTGATTATCCGTTTACTGTTTAATATCATATAAATATATATTTGTTTATTATATTTATTATTCATCATCATATCAGCTGAAAGACGTCCACTGCTGGACATAGGCCTCCCCTAAATATCTCCATGACGACCGGTCCTGCGCTGCTCGCATCCAGCGGCTTCCCGCGACCTTGACCAGATCGTCGGTCCACCTTGTGGGGGGCCTGCCAACGCTTCGTCTTCCGGTACGTGGTCGCCACTCTAGAACCCTCACGCCCCATCGGCCATCGGTTCTTCTTGCGATGTGCCCTGCCCACTGCCACTTCAGTTTAGCGATTCTCAGGGCTATGTCAGTTACTTTAATTCTTCTGCGGATCTCCTCATTTCTGATTCGATCGCGCAGAGAGACTCCGAGCATAGCCCTTTCCATAGCCCTTTGGGTGACTTTGAGCTTTCTGATAAGGCCCATCGTGAGCGGCCACGTCTCGGTGCCATATGTCATCACTGGCAATACACACTGGTCAAAGACTTTCGTCTTGAGACACTGCGGTATTTTGGACGTGAAGATATTGCGGAGCTTCCCGAACGCTGCCCATCCGAGTCAGATTCGACGAGTAACCTCTTTCTCTAAGTTGGATTTACCCAGCTGAACTGTTTGTCCCAGGTAAACGTACTCATCAACAACTTCGAGCGTAGAGTCTCCAACTTTGAGTGGAGTGGGTACAACAAGGATGTTAGACATAATTTTCTTCTTATCCATGTTCATTTGTTGTGAAACTCTACTGAGGTTATTGAGCATCGTGCCGAGATCTTCCAGGGTCTCAGCCATTACGACAATATCGTCGGCAAATCGAAGGTGGGTCATGTACTCGCCATTGATGTTGATGCCAAGTCCTTTCCAGTCCAGGAGTTTGAAGACGTCTTCCAATGCAGCGGTGAACAGTTTAGGAGATATGACGTCTCCCTGTCTCACTCCTCACTGCAATTGGATAGGTTTCGAGTCCTGGTACTGAAGACGTTTTTGTACAGATCCTTCAACACTTCAATGTACCGATAGTCGACTTGGCACCTCTGGAGAGATCGTAGCACGGCCCACGTCTCGATTGAATCGAAGGCCTTCTCATAGTCCACAAACGCTAGGCAAAGTGGCTGGTTATACTCTTCGGTCTTCTGTATAACTTGCCGTAGCGTATGTATGTGGTATATGGTACTGAAGCCTTTACGAAAACTGGCTTGTTCGGGAGGCTGGAAGTCGTCGAGCCTGCGCACGAGACGGTTTGTAATGTCTCTCGAGAAGAGCTTATAGACATGGCTTAGAAGTGAGATGGGTCTGTAATTCTTCAGCAGGGTCTTATCACCCTTTTTGAAGAAGAGTACGAGTACCACCACACTTCTGTGCCATGCCTGTGGCGTTTTCCCTTCGAGTATGACAGAATTAAACAGCTTCTGAAGAGCATTTAGCACTGGCCTTTCGCCTGCTTTCAGAAACTCAGCCGTAATTCCATCGTGCCCGGGTGCCTTGTTGTTTCTAAGCTGTCTGAGAGCCATTCTAATCTCGTACAACCTGACGTCCGGGATATTTTCGGTATGGTGTCGGGTAAGTCTAGCTCTTGGATCGTTGGCCAGACTGCTAACGGGTGGGCTGGTTGACGTGTATAACTGCCCATAGAACTTCTCGACTTCCCTCAGTAGCTCAGGCTTGGACGATACGGTTCTGCCATCCTCGGTCTTCAGCCTCGTCAACTGGCTCTGTCCAATAGACAGATCTTTTGCGAACACTTTTGAGCCTTTGTTCCGCTCAATCGCTTCTTTAATATGGTTAGTATTAAATAGCCGAAGGTCGCGAGTCAGAGACTTAGAGATCTGTTTATTGAGCCGCCGATATTGAGAAGCATCTTCCGAAGACTGCAGAACCATTTCGCGTCTTTCTTCGATTAGCTTGAGGGTATGGTCAGAGATCTTTTTGGTTCTTTTAGTATTGAAGTCGTCCACATCTACTCATTCACCAAGGCATTCAAAGCGGTTTTGCAGTTCGAGCTGAAAGCCGTCGGGGTTTTGGATATTGGTGGGTACTGGTCGGAGCGTAGACTTCATCAGTCGAGTTCTTTCCAGCTTTACGTTGATATTCAATGTGCCTCTTACCAACCACTGAACTACTTAAACTACAATAATTAATTTTCTTAATAAAACTTAGTCATATTTTATCATACTTAGACTTATACTTTTGACTCAGTGTGAAACCACCTTTAGTTATTTTACTAAAGTGGGTTCTTGAAAACAAAATGGAACGGAAATTATAACGTTTAGTTTCCTTTCATTGTATGTTCCGAATATTTAAGTATATATAATAATCTCTCTTTTATACTTCTTTTGAATCCTCTTTTAAATGAACATCGAGTTTTAGCTAGTGTTGTTTACGCTGAATTCTCCCAGCTTTCTTGGTTTTTAATACTCGATGATTTTGTTTTCCCTTAAGATCTTAAATCATAAATATTTGGTCCAAACTAGCTTAGATTCAAAAATCCCGTATCTTCTCGATTTTTGTCATCTCTTCAATTTTATTTAAGGATTACCTTCAGTAATCTTTTTGTCATACTTACTTCTTATATGTTCTTCGAAATATGCTGGGTAATCCCATTATAGTTTAGATTCAATTCATTTTTAGATGAGTGTTTAGATTGGGGTTACTCTACATAATCCTTGTCTCGCGTGGGTTGGTAACGGAAAAGAGATTTAGCTACACATCACAAGTGCGAGCTATGAAGGATATACGGAGACCTTGTTGGTGCAATAAAGTCACTCAGTGACTGGGGGGAGGGAAATTGCCCTTCAAACTATTTATATCTCTCGTTTTAAAACCGTTATTGATCTAGGCTGGCCATGCAAGCATTAATACTATACCCGTATCAAGTACAGACTCCACACCTGGATGTGTGGGTCTGGCTAATTATTTTCAGTTTAACTTATATCAAAACATGCTTAGGGATTTGATGATGCCGATCACTATCTGCCCGGAGGGAGTACAGGAAGAGCTCATTTTGTAGGAGTGCCTTGTTTCCCAAAGGAAGACCGTATGATTCGTGTGCCTGGCGGGCTCGACGACCAACTCTAGTATGGGTGGCTATAGCAATAGTTCAATCTCTTTTCAGAAAATTCAATGGTCATTACATAAATCAAAACTTGAAACTATATTATAAATAATTTATGAAACAAATGGATAGAATGGGATCATAGTCGAAATCAAGATCATTAATAAAATTCCATCAAGATGTTTAATCAACTAAATAAAAATAAATTATTAGACTTGTAAAAGAAAAATAATATTTATTAGAATAAACAATGAATCTATCAAAAACTGTTTTTCATTCACTAGTCGACCTCTCCACCAAGTAGGACCTGGAATTACAAATTAATACTACATTATTGAATAAAAACAATAAATGGGTTAATAGTAGTTTATGCAACTGTCATATAAAACAGGTTATAATAGCATCAAACGAGTGTTTTAATACCATATTATATGAAGTTGCGTATACTACTTTATCTTCACTCATGCAATAGGTAGGTACTACTTATAAAAATTAAACAAAAGTAAGTAAACAGTAAAGGCAACTTATATTATGTATATTACAGTTCTGATACGAGTCTGAAGAAGCCGCCTTGATATATCCACTATGTCTTCTTTGAAATATACAAGCAGAACATTTTCTTAACAAGACATGTTTTTCTTTTTGATTTTCATTTTTTCCCAATCCATTGTAGGTTATGTATGTCGTAAAATATCCTAGACTCTATATATACCTAGACTAATATGGGAGAAGATCATACATAAGTTATTGAGTATGTATCTGTAACTGCAGTATCCTGACTGCACCACTTTATATACATTTCCAATAAACTTTCACACACATTACTTTCACGGGCACAAAATACTTGAAAAAGGTAAATATTTGAGAATGGCGGCAAATCTAATATCTATTTCCAAGTCCTTCTAATTTCAGGCTGCGCGCGCATATTATCCGCCACAGATGATACAATTGTAACTATAGTAACTGTTACTCTAACTGCTCCAAAATAATAGGTTGTTTATGAGGTACACTTTGTAATATGCTGCTGATATTTGACAGCTACTAAGAAAAACTGTTACATTTATAACCGGCTCTCTAAAAGACCTTATATTCAGTCTTCTTTAAAAAGGTTTAGGTTCAAGAAGAATTTTATCCAAGTGTTATGTAATGATTAAAAAGTTAAATTACGTAACACCTTTGCAAAAAATTTCATAAAAAAATCGTTACGTTATGGTAACTTTTTAATTTTTTATGCATACTCTGCGTAATATTCAGCATTATGTATCAACTTTTTGAATCATAAGTCGAAGATTAGGACATGAGTGTAGATAAAATAACATAATTTTATTAGAATTATGTTGCTAGACGAAAGAATTGGCCAAAACTTAAAAGTAACTGACTTGAGGATTCTAAAAGAAGGATTCTCAGATCAGTACAGTACCTACTTTTTATGCCTTTTGTATTTCATGGCACTTGTGATCGCATGAATACTTGCAGAGCTCTATTTATGTATCCCTAACATCAAAGGTTGCCTGTAAGAGATCGCTTGCAGCAATAAGGCCGCCTTTGCCCACATTAGGTTAAGTTCTCCATGTATATTTGTTTTTTTGTTGTTATGTGAGCAATAAAGTGTTCTATCTATCTTAAAATTAAATTTTAAGGCAACTACGGAACCCTGCACTGGCAAGGCCCTATGGCATTTGTCTGGTTTTTTTTTTCATGATACAAGAAAAGTGCAAGAATGAGCTCAAAAAACGGCAACAAGTTATCAATTTTCACCTCTCAAGTCCCATGTCAAAATTCACAGGAATCGAAAATAAAAAGTACCTAGTTATTTACACGATAAGGCATAATTTAAATAATTTTTTATGATATTTCCATTTTCGGGGAACGATCTTGTAAACGGAACCAGAACGGAACAACTTTTCAATTTTACTGTCTGTTAAACTCAATAAAGAAGTTAAACTAATTTGTTATTTGTACTCGTCGCCGAAAAATGCGACGACTCAAAAATTTGCCCATACTTGGACATGTAAATGATACGGTAAAAGCGATTCATGAAACGGCACGGGAAATTTCATGTAGAGGGGTCATTAAAACCAGAAAACAACTCGATAGCGCGTTTTGGAAAAGCTTCAGGGCCATCTATAATTATTTTTGTGAACTAAGCTATATAATACCTTCTCTCTGTGGTTTTACCATAGAGCTAACAAAAAAGTTTTTAGGACCAAAGACCAAAGAATTCGGACTGTCCAATGTCCATCCAAAAATGTCACAGCCTTCACAACAAACCCAACAAAGATGTGATGCCATTAATTAAATATCTATTTATTACTGTAATGCAGAAACCAGACATAAAAATATAGTTCGGTAACTTTCTGTTGGTTCCATCGACGTAAGAAAACGCACGCTCCGGGTTCGTTTACATCATCTACATTACGCAAAAAGTTTACTTCTGGATAAGGAGTCCTCCGGTTTGCTGACGACATCGTCCTGTTTTCCTCGACAGATACAGAACTACAACAAATGCTCCAAGAGTTATGCACGGTGCAAGCTTTGAGTCTGGATTGATGATGAACATATCAAGGACCAAACTTTTGACAAACAGCACCAAATACAGCGTAACTGTAGACGGCGAGAGAATGCAGTGTGTCCAGGAGTACTTCCAGGCACGACAAGACAATGAAGTTGCTAGACGCACTGAAAATGCCTGGAGGAGCTATTAGTCCATGAAAAGCTACATAAAAAGCGATCTTCCGATCACATTGAAGCGCAAACTCATGGACAGCTGCATTCTCCCGATTCTTACGTACGGTGCACAGGCTTGGTCTTTGACAGAATATCAAAGATCCAGGCTCACGGTTTGCCAACGAGCAATGGAGCACAGTATGCTGGGTCTGAAGCTGACTGATCGGGTCAGAAACACCATACTGCGCTCTACAACACAAATAGCCGACGTAGCCTATACCGCCGCCAAACTCAAATGGGACTCGGCAGGCCACGTGTCCCGTATGCCGCTGGATCTATGGGCGAAGACCACCAACACCTGGTAGCTGCAAACTGACAAAAGGTGTCGAGGCCGACCAAGGCACCGATGGCGCGATGAACTTGACGCCTTTTGCAAGGCCTGGCAAGTGCGGGCTTTAGATAGGGACAAATGGAGGGATGAGAGAGAGGCCTTTGCCCAGCAGTGGGACACTACAGGCTAGATAGGATAAGATAAGAAGCAGTCCCCCAGAATTAGTCACCACGCTTGTAGCGTTGCAGCTGGCACAATGGACCGCGGTAGTTTGGTTACTGCAGTGTGGTGGTAAGCTTTTTACAAAGAAGGATGTCTATTTGCCCATCCTCTGGAATCCTTAATGGTCGATTTACTTGAAGGTAAAATTTTGACGCCTGAACTCAAGCATGGCAGTAGGCACGATAATTAATAGGCATGGTGTAAACCATTTACTTAAGAAAAGCGCTCGCTTTGTCTGCGCATCGGTTTAAATACCGTTTGGCATGCCAAATTGGGATCGTGGACCGATAAGCCGCGGACAAACAGACAGACAGACGGACATGACGAAACTATAAGGGTTCCTTGTCGACTACGAAACCCCAAAAAGTTCAAAATCAATCAGAAAACGAACTTTCCCAGACATAAGACCTAGATCGATTTTTAGACCCCTGAAAGCTCTTGTATAGTAAATTTCTTCGAAGTTGTTAGAGCCGTTTTCGAGAAACCGATTACAAAATATTCCTAATGAAATTTTTTTTCAATATGTTACTCAGACCATGAAACTGAAAAACTTTCCCCAAGGACCATAGGTCAAAATACGAAAATCAATTTTTGACCTCCCATTGAACCTGCATCAGCTGCTAGTGCATTTTGTATGGGAGGTCTAAGTTTCTTGAGAAAAGTTTTTCACTTTCATTGTCTTAGTGACATGTTAAAATAATGTTTATTTAACATTTATATAAATATAGTCCAGGCGCTTAACGTCTTATATCGCCTTTACGTGGACATGCCTTATAAAAGCACCAAACTTTTTCCAGGTGCTAGTAAGGTACATAGCTCTCAATTTTTGATAGGGGCCAATTCTTGAATTTCCGTTGAAAATTCAAGAATTGGCCCCTATCAAAAATTGAGAGCTATGTACCTAACAAGAACCTGGAAAAAAATTGGTGAAATTATAAGGCGTGTCTACGTGACACAGCTAATCGGCCGCACTAATAATGCTCATTTAATAATAATAATAGGACTAACGCTTCGTTGTGTGATTCAAAAGGAAATGCACGGCAAGAAACCTGCTGCTAAAGAAAAAAAAGTTGTACATTCGTCAACCAGACTGAAGGCCAACATGAAAAAAAAACTTAGCGGCGAGACGAAGGCCTGTCAAGTGTTTGGGGAGGCAAATAAGAGCTCAGCACCGCGAGGTGAGGCATCATCATTTGAGCTGGAAGATACGGGTGCTTCTCCAGTCACGCGCATACAGCGTGAATTTGTATTGGTTTCGCTACCTAAGCCCAGTGATTCTACTCATGAAAACAAGCAACTTCGCCGAAGAAAAACATTTTTCGCCATCCCATACACGAGTCGATCACTTGACAACTTTACTATGGAGAAGCGAAATAATTTTTACGAGTAAAAAATTTTTTCCTCGGGAAAGTTGCTTGTTTTCATGAGTAGAATCACTGGGCTTCGGGAGCGAAACCAATATAAATTCACGCTGTATACGCATGCGTGCCGTCCGCATTTTATCATGTTCATATGCCATCCCCATGCACGACACGGATGGCACCCATGACTGGAGAAGCATGAAAAAATTGTATGAAATTATCAAATGCGGACAGCACGCATGCGTACTAGATCCGCACCCGGACAGTGACGCCGAGTGACGGGAGGATCGCCCTAATAAACCGTCACCTTAAAGGCCATTGAGGAGAAGAATGTTTTTTTACTAGCAATTCATTTTTACAGAGGATATAAATAAACATGAAACTGAACAACTTTCCAAAGTAACAGAATCTATTTAAGTCGCGAGTGAATAGGCTTCTTCTGGGAAAGCTCGTTCCATCATCGACCCCATCTTTGTCCTCAAGGTTAGATCGAGGTAAAGCATAAATATTAAAAAAAACATAGGTCGAATGGTCTAATTTGGTAAAAGGTAAAAGTGAGCAAACGACCAGTTATGGCAGTGATGGTAAGTGGTCACGACCGCCCTTAAAACCCACCATTAACGCGTTAGATGGTATATCTCTTTCGTCGGTCATTTCTCTGGCTCCCTTAGAAACAAAGCAGCGCAAACACTACTGCTTTACCCTAGAAATAGGCAAGAGAGTGGTACTTCCTCAGACGGATTTTGCTCAAAAACCTCACATCCAGCACTAAAGAGCAGCACTAACGCTTCCCTTAAAGCATAAATAAGGAATTGCTAGATATAGGCCGCGCAAAATAACTCTAGCTCTGACCGTTAGTGCGCAGAACTAAAAAAAATAGTCGTGGAGGTGGGCGCGGCAGGTGAGGGGAGGCGTGCGAATCGTTCATTGGCTCTCCGCCTGTAACCCATGCGCAGAAAATAACCGTCAGGGCTAGAGTTACTCGAAACCAAGTATAATTTCATAACATTGGGCAGGACCTCTCCCCCTCTCCTAGGTATTATTATTTGCATCTGATGGTGGGGTTTACCTTCTTAGTCTTCTGCTTCCACTTTACTCTGTCGGACCATTTTTGGACATCTTAGTTTGGGTCGCCCTCTGGATCTGGATGATGGGATGTTCAGACTGGTCGCGATGTAATGTGTAATGTGGAGGGTTTTTTTTTCACGTGTCACGTGGACCAGTGTGGCTTCATGACCATCATAACATACAATGAATCGCCCACTGCGGGACAGAGAGCTCTCTCCAAAATTCAAGCTTCAATGGAAAAATGTGGAGAGGAAGTACCTCACCATGCTTGTTAGCTTTGCGAATGGCTCCATGGACCGCCATTGTTAGTGGCCATAGTTTGTAGGATGTAAGATACACAGAAGGACGCTGCTACCCATCATCCAGTTCATGACCCCTTAGTCGCCCCTTAAGACACCCTTGGGTAGAGATGAATAGAAACTTAATACAGGACAATTCACACAAAGTCATCTGATCACAAATAAGGCAAAGCTGTACTATTGGTACCAGAGCAGGGATATGATGGAATTAGGGATTTCAAGAAATCCCGGAAAATTACAGAATTACCACATCACATTACTAAAATAAAGAAACAGTACCTGGGCGACCGAGCTTCGCTTTATAATAGCCGCATTTCATCAACCAACAGATGGCGTTGTAGGTCTTGTCTATAAGGTGGAATTAAAAAATTGCTTTAAAACACTTTGAAAATGAATTTTCCCAGACACGAGACCTAGCTAGATCGATTTCTCGCAAATATTGCTCGTTTAATAGTATAGGACAAACATAACCAAAACAAACAAACATAACCTAATGTAAGTAAGCCAAACTAAATGTAACTTAAAAGACTTTAGATCTCTCTCACACACATACACATTTACAGCTTTACTAAACATGACTTTAAATGTTTGTATAATCTTTTATCTTTGCATGACTGTTTTACTAAATTGACTATGTTCTAGTGTGTTCTCATTCATATCCCAACTGCCGAAAAGCTGCCACCAGGTCACGATCTTCCTTGGTCCATATGGAAGTCACTAAACAGACTGCGGTCGGGCGTTGGCAGGTGCGGGGAACTCATGAAGAGGTGGGGCTTCTCTGATAACGACAAGTGTGAATGCGGTATTTTGCAAACCATGACACACTTGCTGTCGTGCCCTACTTCTCCAGTTTCCTGCACTCGGAGGGACCTTTTTGAAGGCAACCAAAAGGCTATTGATGTGGCTACTTTTTGGGCTAAGCGTTTATAGTCAGTTTTGCTATTGACTCGAAAAGAAGAAGAAGAAGTGTGCTCTCAAATTTAAAGTCCAGTTTTTCTGCAATACTCATATTTTCCGATAAAAATTTCATGTACTGTATTTTCTGTTTCCCGAGGGTGGGATCTAGGAGACCTATGACACAGGTCAAACCTTGTTTAGGCTCCTGTCTCCCAAATAGATGTTTTATTATTGTTAATAATATTGCGCCTACAAAAGTTGTAAATTAAGTTTTTTGGGAGAAAATAAACACAATTTTTATTATTATTATTTATTATCTAAAGACCTCGGGGATACGATATAAAGGATTCAATCAAATCACTAGAGATTTCACAAAATCCCCAATTCCATTATAGAGGCTGTTAGGGACAGCCTTCCGAATACTGAAGGGGCATGATCAGACAACGACACTGAACTACTTTCAGTGAACAAAATTTTCAGGAAACGAAAAAAAAAATCGGCTTCTCCATACAAACTGCCCGATCAAGTTTACAATTTTGTATTGAGACGTGGATTTTTTTTTTTCGTTTCCTGGAAGTTCACTAAAAGTTGTTCAGTGTCGTTGAGTGATCATGCCCCTTCAGTATTCGGAAGGCTGTCCCTAACACCCTGTATTGCTGCGACATATACATACATAAATATACTCTCGTAAATAATATATCAGATATAAAAAAATTGTAAGCACTATTTTAACCTGTTAGACCATGAAACTGAACAAATTTCTCAAATAAACAAAGGTCGAAATACAAAAGAAAAAAATGACTTCGCATACAAAATGCGCAATCAGCTGGTGGGCGAACTGAGTATTGAACCACTGAATCGTTTCAGAAGTTGATTTTTTTTTTCGCATTTCTGATTATGTTCCGAAAAGTTGTTCAGTTTCGCGGGCTGAGTAACTTAAAATTTTTTTTATACCTTGTATTGATCTGATATTCCAGAAGCGATGAAGAAGAAACACCAACTGCCTCCACGTCAGATGGCCTCGGGAGAAATGCCCCAGGCAGTCACGAGCTTCGTCTGGTCATATCTTCCTATGAATGTCAACAAGTAAGCAAAAATTGTTATTTTGCATCGTTATCATTATGTTTTGGGTTCCATGCCCGAAGGGTCCAAAACTATTACTAAGCCTACGTCGTCATCTAAGGTTTGTTTCAAACTTTCCCACTTCTCATATTATACTTTTAGTACCTGGGCGACCGAGCTTCGCTCTTTAATAGGCGCTTTAACATGAAAATATCTTCCGGTGAGCAAGCTATGCTAACCGCCAACAGATGGCGCTGTAGGTTTTTGTCTAAAACGCGGTATTTATAAAAAGGCTTAAAGACACGTGGAAAATCAATTTTCCTAGACATGAGACCTCTATAGCTAGATCGATTTTTACAAATATTGATCGTTTTATAGTATAGGATATATAGATAGATAGATAGATAGAAACTCTTTATTGCACACAAATTAAGAGTAATTGCGTAAGAAACCTTATATCTAATTGCGCGCAAAGGCTATATATGTGGCTTTTATGTCTTTTGTTGACTGGAGTTTGGCTACGAGGAATAACCTGATGGTACAAGCCTTGGCCCACAGTTCCCGTGGCATGTGACTTACGTCGTTGACCTCTGTTGTATGGAATCGGCCATCGTCTTTATACAGGATTATATTTTAATCACCCCTGATATTTTAGAAGGCGACCCTGCCCATGAAACTGAACAACTTTTCCCAAGGAATGTAATTAGAAATAGGAAAAAATATCGACTTCCCATACAAACTGCGCTATCACGTGATTTAGTTCTATGAGAGGTAATTATTTTTTTAAAAAGTTGATGGGAAAAGTTGTTCAGATTCATGGGCAGAACTACCTCTCATAAAGGTGATTAAAATTATGCTGTAGGTACAGACCGACTGACCGTTATGACTTCCGCAAGCAGAGAGCAAATTAAATGCAATCCAACTTTGTGAGAGTTTTCAAGCCATTATTATGGAATAGGTACATAATTACTTTGGCTGTGACCGTTAATGCGCAGAAGTCAAAAAATGGGTCGTGGAGGTGAGGGCGGCATGTGGGGAGAGGCGAGCGAATCGTTCATTGGCTCTCCGCTTGTCACCCATGCAGAAAATAACCGTCATAGCCAAACTTATCCTGAACTATATTTGTGATAGTAGCTGAATGTAAACAACTTAGAGTGACTTCAAATACCATTTAGCGGTAATTTATTATAAAATCAATTAAAATAGAGGTAAAAAATTCCTAGAGTGAATAAATTTATAGTATAAGGTCCTACTGAAATAATGTACAAAATTTTGGCTTGTTACTCAGACCATGAAACTGAACAACTTTCCTCAAGAAACTAAGGCCAAAAAATGGAAAAATAATTTCAACTTCTAATAGAGACTGCGTCAGCTGATACGAGCTCGTAGCTCATTTTGTGTGGAAGGTCAAAAATTACTTTACGTAGTTCTACCAATGTTTCTTACAATATTCGGATGCATGGTCTAAGTAACATGATAAAATTGTCTCCACTTTTTTATAAGGATATCCTATGGGAGAAATTTCACACTAGATCATCTGATTCCAAAATAAGCAAAGGGTATCAGTTACTTTTACATAAACAGACAAATATCATTTCATTTATTATCACCATAAATTACAAAAACATAGCTGTCACAGGTTTGAACTCAATTAGCTATGCCTATACAACTGAATTTAATTATGTTGACAAAGGCGAAAGCCAAAACTTACTAAAAAACCGGCCAAGTGCGAGCCGGACTCGCGCACTGAGGGTTCCGTACCACCACATAAACATAATTGTATTAGTTGAAATTTCAGTTAAGTTAATGTGCTAGATTTTTTGAGTCCGACACGCGCTTGACCAAATTTTATTATTTGTTGTTATTTTATAGCTTATGCACTATAAACATACCAATTTTCAAGTTTGTAAGTGTTCCCGTTTTTAAAATAGAACTAAAACAAAAATCGCCTCAGCGACCATCCAACTTGACCCCTCTCTTATATGAAAGTTCTTGAAACGGGAGCTCACCACAATTGGTTACCATTAGTTGGGAGAAAAGTTGAAATATTTAATGATTTCAAACTTTTCCCATTATTTGTACTGTGAGACCTAGCTTCTTGCCAAATTTCATAATTTTAGGTCAACGGGAAGTACCCTGTAGGTTTTGCATTTTTAAATAAATGTATGGAGATGAGGACATAAAATGCCATATCTTTTGATTGCGTCGTTGTAAAAAATTGAAATTTTCAGATCTTGTGTGGTTCATGGATTCTAATACATGGTATTAGTTTCAACCTGATACATTTACCCGTTCGTGACATAAAGGGTCTTGACAGACAGACAGACAGACAGACGGACAACAAAGTGATCCTATAAGGGTTCCGTTTTTTTCTTTTGAGATACGGAACCCTAAAAATTATTACAAATACATGTGAAGAAGAAACAGATCCTTATAATAACATACTAGCTGGTGCCTGCAACTTCAACTGCGCAGAATTGAACAATTCACACAATATCTTTATAAATTGTAGCCAATGTGTTATTTTGATGTATAAGCTATATTATTGTAAAGTTTCATTAAAATCTATTTAGTAGTTTTTACGTGAAAGAGTAACAAACATCCATCCATCCATACATACTTACAAACTTTAGCGTTTATAATATTAGTAGGATAGGAAGTAGAACACAAACCCACGGGTCATCCCACACATGATTGGCATATCATTGTTTGCTCTGGGCGGGGATCGAACCTACGACTTACTGTGTAGACAGCGTCTCCGCCGCTACGCTAAATGGCGACTATAAATAAACTAATCTAATATTTGTATTAATTTTGCAGCATCAAGATGGTTGCAAACATCAAAGTGTTGTGCAGTGTGCCTCCAACCTGAAACAACAACGAAAAAGCAGACTCACAAACATAGTACACTCAACTGCACGTCAGTAGATACACTTTTGCACGTTTATGGCGTGAAAATAGAGTTGAAAGAGTTTCTAGCGACGTGCGGTTGACCGTACTATACAGTCAAGATAATGTACCTTGATAAGAACGACAGGTAAGACAATGCTACAGTATGACTGCGATAGACCACGGTATTTGTTCAGGTAGTCAAAAACGGAACTAATTTTTGACAAGGAACTGTGTCTCACCCGCTTGGCCGGCTTGACGGAAACCGACACCCGAAATGTAACCCCCGTTGACCGCTCGCAACTCAGTCGATAGTTAAGCCACGATAACACCTAGCTGGATTCAAAGACTAATTCGGCATACATTGCTGGGAAGTTTGGTTATGTTAATTGCAATATCCTTACTTCAACGAGCAATGTATGCCGAATTAGTCTTTGATTTCAGCTAGGTGTGATCCCACGATCACACCTAGCTGAAATCAAAGGCCACCCTTAGCCTACGACAGTGCTGGATATGTCAACAACAAACAACAACAACAAACTGAATGCAACAACGACAACTAGTGAAGATTTATAGAAAATACCAATTTTTTCGTCATGTTGGAATTCAATTATTAAACTTATATGTTGGCGTAGAATATTAACAGAGGGATAAAACTAGATGCATTATAAAGCTGATAAATTTCTCTATGCGTCGAGGTATTATGCATAAGTCAGCAATTAATTGCAAGACCGGTAACTAATAACTGCTTCAACTTTTAGTCATGGCCATAAAAAGCCTTAACCGTGCCAGAGATGATACAACTTTAAAAATTATATTTAGAAACTAAGAGCGCGTTGATTAAGGGGCTAATAAGACCTAAATACGCTTCACTTGAGCAGGTTTTTAACGAAAAGTGATGAATAAATGGACGTGAAAAAATATGATGTGATAATTAAGCATCTTTACAATAATATGGCCGACTCCGAAACACTATTAAATATACTTTGTACGCCATAAAAAAATCCAAAGTTACCTCTGCTATTTTCTTTTAAACCGTTTTTATTAAGTACTTACCCATTAATTTCTGATGCCAAAACTTTTACACATTATTCAATATATATTATGCATAATAATACCTATAGCTGTTTTATAATTAATATGGGTACAGATTTGCAAAAATGATCGAAAAACGTAAAACAGCGCAAATCCGCTCCGTTCTAACACGCGAATTCTGCCCTTTGTTAGAAAGGGTACCCCCCTTTCAGCTCTTTAAGAAGAAATTATCAAAATCGGTTTAGCCAATCCCAAGTTATACCGTTTCAAATTCGCCGCCACCTACGCGGCATTTACCTACTAGTCTCATATTTACACTAAAAAAGTTAAAAGTTCGTTTTTTATACTGAACTAGCTGGTGCCCGCGACTTCGTCTGCGCAGGATTATAAATTGTAGCCTATGTGTTATTCTGATGTATAAGCTATATTATTTTAAAGTTTCATTAAAATCCATTCAGTAGTTTTTACGTGAAAGAGTAACAAACATCCATCCATCCATATTTACAAAATTTCGCGTTTATAATATTAGTTGGATTGATAAAGAGGTAATATTATCGCGGTCATACTGTACGCATGTTGCTTCATTCAAAAAACAAGCTTAACGTGAGAGCAAGAAGTAGCAATACGTGTTTCAATCGCCCAATATCTTACGGAACACTCCATCCTCCTGTAAATACAGGGTAAGATTTTGACCCCTGGCCAAATTTTTGTATGTTGCTCAGAACATAAGCATTTGAACATCTTTCCCAAAGAAATATAAGTTCTGAGTTAAATTTAAATCGGGGTCGAAAAACGTGAGAAAATTCGTCCTTTCATAAAATTCCTACTATTGCCGGCACAAGATTTGTATGGGCGAACCAAAATTTTTTCTCGTTTGTCGACCCATGTTCCTTTGTGAAAGTTGTTCAGATACATGTTCTGAGCAATAACCAAAAAATTGGCTTGGGGTCCAAAAATAACCCTGTATAATCAAGCTCCTCAATTTCGTGTATCTACCTACAGTAATCAGTAATTTATGAAGAAAATAATAAGTTTTAATTTATTTACTAACGCTGTGTTACAATTTTGTTGTATCAATTTTTCTTTGTCAATAAAAATAAAGATATTTGGTTTTTGCAACAAAGGGTTACTTTCTACCTGATCTATAGGTAAGGAAAGAAGCCATATATAACGCATTTATACGTAGCGTAGGATACACACCACAACCACGAGCTCGAACACCCGTCCCCTCCGGCGGGGTCGTGGTCGCCCCAAGTTCAGCTCAGTCCCATACTATGGGAACTATCTGCATGGAGAACTCCTGCAAACCGTGGCACACCTCACTATTATTGTCCCGCGTGCCCGACCACCTGCTCTGGTGAGGACTTACTTGACGGTAACCAACCAACCTTATTCTTTTCATAGAAAAACTTTGCCAATGTGTTGATTCTCGTGGTACAGTAGACGTTATATACACAGATTTCAGCAAAGCTTTTGACAAAGTTATTCATAATGTCTTATTGCAAAAATTATGTAATAATGGTATTTCTGGAAGCATGCTCTTGTGGTGCAAGTCATACCTTACAGAAAGAACATCTCGAGTTGTTGTTAACGGGTTTACATCTGATCCTTTTGCTGCTGAGTCTGGCGTTCCACAGGGCTCACATCTTGGTCCTTTATTTTTTAATATTTTTATCAACGATATACATCAATGCTTCTTGAACTCCACTGGATATCTTTACGCGGATGATCTAAAGTTGTTCAGAACTATAGAGAACCCTGATGATTCTATGATGATTCTATTTTAATTCAGCAGGATCTTGACCGTCTTTCGGACTGGTGTAGTCAAAATGGCATGATTCTCAATGTCGAGAAATGTTTTCATGTACAGTTTTCACGTAAAAAGAAACCACCTGTGACTTCTTACTCCATCAACGGTCAAAGTCTCTCGAAAGCTCAGAATATTAAGGATTTAGGCATTCTGCTTGACCAAAAATTAAGGTTTAACGTACATGTGGACCACATCGTTAACAGAGCCTTTAAAACACTTGGTTTTGTGTTGCGTAATTGTAGAGATTTTAAATCACCCATTACGAAAATAACTATTTATAATTCCTCAGTGAGGTCCGGCTTAGAATATTGCTGTGTCGTCTGGAATCCTCATTATGATGTCTACAAAAAACGTTTAGAATCTGTTCAAAAGAGGTTTCTATGGCATCTTTCGTACACCTGCAACGTGGCGAAAAAAATTCCAAGCTATGCTAAAAGACTTGAGTTCTTTAAAATTACCTCATTACAGGACCGTAGGTATTTATTAGACTGTGTATTTCTATGGAAGCTTATAAACGGTAACTATGATTGCAGTCCTCTTCTTTCCTGTATAAATTTTCGCATTCCGCACAACTTACCTCGTTCTGGCAAATACGCTCTGTTTGTCCAAAATGCTGCTATCACAAACTTGGGTCACTTTTCTCCATTAAACAGATTAACGTATAATTACAACAATCTCAGTAAAAAAAATAATAGTCTTGATATTTTTAATTCTCTTTTAACTTACAAAAAGGAAGTTATTCAAACCATGCATAACCTAATATGACCTGTATTCCTTCAAATGTAAAATTTTATAAATCTCACATAAATGTTTTTACTTCATATTTCTTTATATTATGAGTAGGTAGTTTAAAATATGTTTAGATATTAACTTATTATTCTTAATTTATTTTCAGTTAGTTACTTAAGTTTGTGAATGCCGTCGTCACCTATAATTAGAATGACATTTAAATTGTTAACTTTAATGTTCATTTTTAAGAATTTGTTGGTGTACATTCTGTTGGTGACCTAATAAATAAAATAAAATAAAACCAGAGGGCTACCACGGTAGCCGCTTTCTGGGCAAGTAAAAATTAGCCCGTTTTATTGCCGACCGAAAGAAGAAGAAGATCTGCATATTCCAGGCCGTTTCTTCCCGATCCCCGGCAACAACCTAAGCCGAGAACCGAGCCCCGCGAGGCGACCTTAGGCTTGTGGCCTAACATATTTATTCTGGGTAGAGCATTCCGCTCCCCACCCTCCCGGTGAAGCTGTGACCACCAATAAGGCTAAAGGCAAGGTCACCCGTCTGGTAATGACGGATCTGTAAACGTCAGTTTCCTATTATCTTATCTGTGCCTGCAGTGCGTTTGCAGCCTTACAAAAACTTGTATCATTGCATAACATCAGAACAAATACACCACAAAAGGTTTGGCTATATGTATCTATCTGAAACATGCGTCCTAATATACAACTTGCGTGCCGATACTCTATTGTGGACTGTAAACGTCCGCGTAATGGGTTCAACGTCATTTGTAGTGTAGGTTATTGAATAAAGGATTATTCTGGACCACGAAATGAAATAAATAAATGAATGCAGCTAACATTAAGCATAAGGTTATCTGATCCTATATTAGGGGTATCAGAGACACATGTAATGGGTACAGAATAATCACCTGCGTAACTGCGTTCATGAATGTTTTATCTGGTCGGGGATCGTACCCGCGTCCTATAGCACAGAATGCAGGGGCTCCACCAAATCACCAATAGGCCAGAAGAACTTACAATTGCCAAACAATAAAAAAAATTAACAAAGTATATAAGGTGTTCTTAGGGTTCAGAATTCAGATACCAAAATGGTAAAAAAGGAACCCTTATGGTGCCGCTTTGTCTGTATGTCTGTCACACCTGTATATCTCAGCAACCACTCATGCTATCGACTTGAAATTTGGAATGGTTTTAGAATATGGTTATCCAACTTAATTGCACGTGAAATAATTAAGAAAAAATTATGATTATTGATTGCCCAAATAGGGGGGGGCAAAATTTCTAATTACCGGTACTAGGTCGAGTGGGGTATCATATGAAAGGTCTTTTAAATATATATTTTTGTATTTTTTTTACAACACTTAGTTTTCAAGTTATGATGAAAAATTACTCAAAAAAATACCGCCCCCCCCCCCCCCCCCTTATCTCCGAAGTTTGTGAATGGAAAAATCGGAATTAGTTACAGTCGATAGACGTTTATGTAAATATTACAGCAAAAATAAAACGATCTTTCTAAATTGCACAGTTTTTTAGAAATTGCAAAAATCCTTTACAAACAAATTTAGTTTTGCGGTCCTAAAAATGGACTTTATTGCTTTGAAAAATACTAAAGGTACATCGGAAACCTCGGCGCGCGAGTCCAACTCGCACTTGACCACTTTTTTAATTAGACCCAAATATTTCTAGGGGTGGTGTAACTAGGATAACGAAAAAGGTTTATCAAAGTTTTAGAAAAATCCTCCCGCTAGTCTTTTTTATAATTTTCAAACAAAAAAATAATTATTATTTGCAATCATCCTGTAGTAATGATTTCGACCGTTATAAGAGCCCGAAACCGAGCCGAAAGTGCCGAAACTGCCCGAACCGCGCACTCGGCTTGCGCGTGATTGGCTCCGCGCTGCCGCCTGTGCTGATACGAAGTGTTCATTTTACGATATTTAGCGGTATTGTTTTTAGGATTTTTCTCGAAATATAACGAATAGAAATGTAAAAAAATAACACCAATAGTATTCATTTAGGTGCTTGAGGTAACCTTAACAATATTTGGGTCTAATTAAAAAACACCCTTTATAGTACACACACAGAGTATATTTCATATTATTATAAATATTCTGTGTAGGAAGTCAACCTAGTCGGTCAAAAAACACGGTTACGTTTTACAAATATAGAAAATTCTTTAACTAAAGTTTAGCTAGCTTGAGCTAAATGTGAGAGGTTGAACTAAAAGTTTTATGAAAACGCGCTCTCTATGTTTCTGTTGACGTGCTGTTGGGTGTACCTAATTTGGTTTATATCATTTCATGTTTATATTTTTTCTTCTAAAATTGTTTTAATTCGTATCCTGAGGCATTTCTCAAATAAAAAGAGAAGATAATGTAAAATTGCGACATTTAAACTATATAATACGTTTGAATACTTAGAGTTAAGCCCGTGGATACCTATATATGTTTAATAAGTGTACCTGTCTGCGTTTCCATATTTGAAATTAACTGTTGGTGTCCCTAACAAAAAGTTTATTTAAAAAGTTTATTTATTTATTTATTTACCTATGAAATTGCCGTTATGTATGGCGAATTTTAGGTAAGTAAACTCAATTTTCAGTACTAACATTTTTGCATTTTTCTCTTTTCAATAAACCCAATTTTTTTTGAGCATTTTTGGGAAGACATAAGCTAACAGAAGCTGAAATTTAATTTACGAAAAATATTATCTGTAAAAAAATATAACAAATCTAATGAAGAAATCGGACGACATTTAAGACGAACAATTTTCGAACCTTTATATCAAACTAAAAATAAAAACTTTATTTTATGCGTAAATTGATAACCTTGAAGTCACGTCACGATCCCGTTAAGGGCTTATTGTGGAGGCTAAATACAACAACTTTTGTTCTACGACTTTTGGAAATTCGCAAAAAAGTTTACCCTTCATACAAAATGATTTCCAAAAGTCGTAGAACAAAAGTTGTTGCATTTAGCCTCCACAATAAGCACTTAACGGGATCGTGACGTTTTATCAGTAGCCCTGTATAGTGTGTAGGTATTTCTTTTTTTCAAAATCACCACTTTGCTAAAAATATTCGACCGGAGGAGCACCTAAAGCTCAAGTCACACAGAGGCGGTATGATTGCGAAAGCGGTCCGGGGCTGTTTGGCGGGAACAAAATACCGCGCCGCGACCGCTTTTCAATGTGACAGGGTGCATTTTTACAAAAAATACCGGCCCCAGAACGCTTCCGCTACCACCTCTGTGTGACGCGGGCTTAAGGGCGAACGCTGCATCAGGCGTATTTACGCTGCGTAGCTACGCTCCGTATTTATGCGACGTAGACACGCTGCGTAGCCAAAATATGCATCGCGTATCGAACCGACCCACGCAGCGCTGCCAGTACTTTTTTGATTGAGCGTGTGTACAGTCGCACGCGCGGGTTTTCTTCCTCGTTTTTTTATTCTCGGTATTATCAAAACTTAATATTTGTTAATATATCGGGTGTTAGGCTAGGATAACTATAGGGTGACTTTTAATTAGTTCTTGATAGAAAAAGGTATGAATGTACTCATTATACTGAACAACTTTCCCCAAGGAACATAGGTCGAAAGACGAAAATTAAGTTTTGACCTCCCATAGAAAATTTAGTTTTTCGTATTTCGACCTATACTATGTTCCTTGGGAAAAGTTGTTCGGTATCATGAGTACATTCATATGTCTTGCTATCAAGAACTAATTAAAAGTCACCCTATATACAGGATGTTAGGGTAAGTATACAAAGTGTTAGGTTAGGATGACTACTATGTGTTAGGGTAAGTATACAGGGTGTTAGGTTAGAATTACTATACAGGGTGTTAGATTAGGATCACTATATATACAGGGTCTTAAGGTAACTCTACTCTCATTAGGATAGGATAACTAAACAGGGTGTAAGGGTAAGTATACAGGGTGTCAGATTAGGATCACTATATGTACAGGGTTTAGGCACAGAATTCATAATAGTACTACATACAGAACGGAAGCTCTCCGCCTCCCACCAATCGGAGTGCCTCAAGTGCGCGTGCATCACCCCGCGGGGCCCTGCGCGATATCTCGTCCTATTTCTCGTCCTGTTGCCACGCGATATGCAACGCTTGCAAAAGTTGAAAAAATGGTGCGTGGTTGTGCAGTTTACGGTTGTCTTTCGACTCTCCAAGACAAAGTAAAATTTGGAATAAAGTTAAACAATAATAAGAAGCAATTATTATGGAATAAACACCATAAGGTAGACACAGATGTTTTCTTTCCTTTAAACATTTCTTTCATTGATACGAGTAGATTTAATAGAGCATTTTTTGGGTTAAATGAAAAAAATAAAGCTTTGAATAGTATGTATTTATTTATTCCTTTCCACATTAAAGCAATAATATAACAGCATTTTTTTTCATTTTCTGGAATAAAGTTTGGCAGATTTTTTTGCAGTGATGATATGAGCAGATTCGCCATTTTCGCGATAGTCACCCTGGTGCACCGGCGGGGCGGCGGCCAGCCAGCCGTCAAAGATGAAGTTTAGTGAAAAAAATGATTGTTTTTAGGGTTTGTGAGATTATTTCAACGTGTGTTTGTTTGTTTTAATTGAAATTCGATTACTAAACACAACAAAGTGAGGTGACGAGTGATAGTAAAGCTATAATTCGTTTGTGAATTGTGTAAGTCGCTTTATAGTCGAACGAAAAATGTGCAACTCGAAACTGTAATAAAAGTATAATGCTAATGTTCTGTTATCTACGTTTTCTAGGGTAGGTAAGTGTTTTCTAGATACCATCAACCCTACACTCACACGTCTTTAACCCACCCACACATTTGCGCGTGTAAAAATGACAGCTGTCACTTTTGAGCCCGATTGTATGGAGCTTCCGAGGTGTGGTTTAGGGTAAGTATACAGGTTGTTAGGTAAGAATTATAATCCAGGGTGTTAGGGTAAGTATACAGGGTGTTAGATTAGGATCAATATATGTATAGGGTCTTAGGATAAATATACAGGGTGTCAAGTTAGGATCACTATACATATAATGATCCTAACCTAACACTCTGTATACTTATCCTATCCTAACACCCTGTATAGTAATCCTAACCTTAAACCCTGTTTAGTTACTCTAACACCCTGTTTCGTAATCCTAACCTAATACCCTGTAACTTACCCTAAAACCCTTTACAAGTGATCCTAATCTAACACCCTAAATAGTTACCCTAACACCCTGTATAGTAATCCTAACCTAACACCCTGTATAGTTATCCTATCCTAACACCCTGTATACTTACCCTAAGACCCTGTACATATGGTGATCCTTATTTGACACCCTGGATACTTACCTTAAAACCCTGTGTATTTATCCTAACCTAACACCCTTTATACTTACCCTAACAACCTGTACATATAGTAGTCATTTTTACCTAACACCTTGTATACCTCCTTATCCTAACATCCTGTATAGTTATCCTAGCCTAACACCCTGTATATTAACAAATAATGACCATAAGAAGCATTTTTGATAATACCGAGACTTAGAAACAATAAAAAACCATAAAAACCTTATTTTTATATTACATCACATCCAGGTGTCATCGTGATGTGTGTACCGGACTGTACGATTTCGATACGCCCCGCGTGCGCTCCGCTTGACGTAGTGGCGAGGACTGAATTTCGTGAAACAAAGTACCGCCATACAAATCCATTGAGATTCGTACACGAGTCGCGTCGCCGACATTCGTCCCGCGACTCGCGTCCCGCTAGTCGTGCGCTACCTGCCGGACGAGATCGTCGCTACATAAGTCACAGCGATATTCAAAATGGCGGAGCAATTATTAAATATTAAAAGAGATGTAAAATTTTACTATGGAGGTTGGATTTTTATTTCGAGGGAAGATTAACAGGGTTTAAACCAAGTTCATATGGTGGATAGGATAGTAGATAATATTTTGGTGAAGAAAGAATATTTTTATAGGCCACCATTTTTTTACAATTGATTTTTAAAGTTATTGAAATACGGCATCACTGATTGGAATTTGGCAACACTGATTAGACTATGACAACCCTACTTACAACAGGGTTTTAGGGCTCCCGCACACGACCGAGAATCGGTGACCGATTTTTTGTTGGCATCCCGCTCTGACGTGTTATCACCTGAATCTTCCGTCCTTGTCCTGGCCGATAATCGCCCACCGATTCTCGGTCGTGTGCGGGAGCCCTTAGGGTAAGTAAGTATACAGGGTGTTAGATTAGGATCACCATATGTACAGGGTCTTAGGGTAAGTATACAGGGTGTTAGGATAGGATAACTATACAGGGTTTTAGAATAGGATCACTATATGTACAGGGTTTAAGGATAAGTATACAGGGTTAGATTAGGATCACCATATGTACAGGGTCATAGGGTAAGTATACAGGGTGTTAGGATAGGATACCTATACAGGATGTTAGGTTAGTATCACTTTATGTACAGGGTTTTAGGGTAAGTATACAGGGTGTTAGGATAGGATAACTATACAGGGTGTTAGGTTAAGATCACTATATTTACAGGGTTTGAGGGTAAGTATACAGGGTGTTAGGTTAGGATTACTATACAGGATGTTCGGGTACGTATACAGTTTGTTAGATTAGGATCACTATATGTACAGGGTCTTAGGGTAAGTATACAGGGTGTTAGGGTGTGTACAGGATTTTAGATTAGGATCACTATATGTACAGGGTCTTAGGGTAAGTATACAGGGTGTTACTACACAGGGTGTTAGGACTAACACTAACACACTAACACCCTGTATAGTTATCCTATCCTAAGACCCTGTATAATTACCCTAAGACTCTGTTCATGTGGTGATCATAATCTTACACCCTGTATACTTACCTTGAAACCCTGTGTATTTATCCTATCCTTACACCCTGTATACTTACCCTAACATCCTGTATAGCAATCCTAACCTAACACCCTGTATACTTACCCTAAAACCCTGTACATATAGTAGTCATCCTAACCTGACTCCTTGTATACTTACCCTAACATCCTGTATAGTTATCCTAGCCTAACACCCTGTATATTAACAAATAATGACCATAAGAAGCATTTTTGATAATACCGAGACTTATAAAAAAATATATTCATGGTATCTTACTAGAAAAAAAATAAATCATCGACATCGTGTGTCGATATTATTTTGATCGATCACCTCTCTAATTATCATACAAGAAATCGGCCGACAAAAATACGGTCTTAGATTGTAATAATACTATAAATACGGTCGTGAGCGGGAGCCCTGAAACACACTGCTTCAAAAAATTATTACTTTGAAAAACTCATAAACATTACCCTTTTGCCACAAACAAAAAAAAATTACCCTTTGACAGCAGTCTGTCTTGACCACGCACACGGGCGTCATATACAGCTATCCTGCTGTCAATGTCAAGGTAATATTTTGCCGCACAAATCTTTGGTGTTGCCAGTACTTAAAAAAAAGTCCACTATCAATATTTAAAAAAAATATTATAAAAAAATGGCGGCCCCAAAAAAAAAAATTTTTGTTGTTCTTCTTTCTTTTTTTTATTCTCCTTTATATGATATAAATTTCAAGTCTGTTAGTTTTATCTCGGAATAAAAAACCACTAGTATACATGTCTTTTGTTTTTGAGGTGGAGAAATATCCTTCTTTGTATAATTATAACTTCAAAGAATATTCAAAAAAGGAGATTACAGAAAAAGCTTGGGTAGCAGTAGGAAAGGCCGTTAATTTAACAGGTTGATATCTTTTTATAGTGTTGTAGTGTTATTTCAATATACGGATGAAGCCAGTATCTTCTGTTACGACGATTTCTTTGTTTCCGGTAAAAATTGTACAAAATTAAAGTTTCATCATCACTTGTGTCTGACATTTTGCTACGCCTGATGTGGCTGAATAGGCAATTTGCGTCTTGCGATTCAATTTCATGTGTACGGACCGTGCGCTACTCGATACTCGCGACTCGATACTAATGTAGTATACAACTTTAGTATCGAAGATTTGCGTAGCCTTGTGTACGAAGGACCAAACACGCCCGAGCGACACGCGCCGCGCGATACGCTGCGTAGTTACGCTCCGTATTTCCAATACGCAGCGCGTAGTCGGACGCCGCGCGCTGGTTAGCGGTGCTCTTGTATTTTGCTGAATTTGCTACGCACGCGTAGATACGCGACGTAAATACGCCTGACGCAGCGTTCGCCCTAACGTTACAACGTTTGTGAATTCTCAAACCAATTTATGTAAAGAATCTCAAACCGAGATAAATTCTAAAATTTGTTTGGTTATTAACTATCCGGTAATGTATTTTTATCTACACTCATGTCGTAATCTTTGAATTATGATTCAAAAAGTTGGTACATAAGGCTGAATATTACGCAGAGTATGCATAAAAAATTAAAAAGTTACCATTACGTAACGATTTTTGTATGAAAATTTTGCAAAGGTGTTACGTAATTTAACTTTTTAATCATAACATAACACTTGGATAAAATTCTTCTGGAACCTAAACCTTTTTAAAGAAGACTGAATATAAGGTCTTTTAGAGAGACGGTTATGAATGTAACAGTTTTTCTTAGTAGCTGTCAAATATTAGTAGCATATTTACAAAGTGTGCCTTATAAACAACCTATTATTTTGGAGCAGTTACAGTAACAGTTACTATAGTTACAATTATTTTATCTGTAGTGGAAAATATGCGCGCGCAGCCTGAAATTAGAAGGAAATAGATATTAGCTTAGATTATGAATAACGGCAGCTTTAGGCATGGATATTAGATTTGCCGCCATTTTCAAATATTTACCTTTTTCAAGTTTTTTGTGCCCGTGAAAGTAATGTGAAAGTTTATTGAAAAAGAAGATAAAGTGGTGCAGTCAGGATACTGCAGTTACACCAGAAGATACTCAATAACTTATGATCTTCTCCCATATTAGTCTAGGACATTTTATGACATAACCTACAATGAATTGGGAAAGAATGAAAATCGAAAAGAAAACCATGTCTTGTTAAGAAAATGTTCTGCTTGTATATTTCAAAGAAGATCTAGCGGATATATTAAGGCGGCTTCTTCAGACTCATATCAGAACTGTAATATATATAATATAAGTTACCATTGTTGTTTACATACTTTTGTTTAATTTTTATCATTTTTATTATAAGTAAAGAAACCTATTGCATGAGTGAAGATAAAGTTGTATACGCAACTGCATATAATATGGTATTAAAACACTCGTTTGATGCTATTATCACATTCGGCTACGCCTCATGTGATAAACCCAAACTCGTGTTTTAATAACCTGTTTTATATGACAGTTGCATAAACTACTATTATACTTCACCTTCTCGGAAAGTACCTCAGTCCTGTTTTAAAAACTAAGGAGAAGGTACGTCATTTCTATGGTATAAATATGCGGGGGGAAAAGTTATATGGAAATCCATTGTTAACGTGTTTTAGCGGGATGGAATTTTGTATGAAAATCCATTGTTAACGTGTTTTTTTTTTCTTAAATTTAGATCAAAATCTGTCGATAACCTATTTTAATATCATAATGCCAAAAAAAGAAAATGTTTTTATCTCTAAGTCCACGAAATGATGCTGGCCACCTACACTTTTCTGAAAAAACCATTAATTTGAAAAAAGAACGAAACCAAAATGTGGAACGAAAGCGCGCGCGCGAATTACGAGTAGGTACCTATTCTTGAAAATCACCGTGTGATAAAATCTTACTCAATAAAATCAAAATTTCTGTTTTTTTCTTATCAACAGGGAAAAATTATAATGCATAAATATAAATTAGTGTTTAATTGTTAAATTTTATAAAGTATTACTAACGTTTTAACACTATCAGGGTAAAATTAAAAAGTTTTAACCTCCAAGCGATATTTTATCACCCAGTGATTTTCAAAAATTGGACCCCTGTTTTCTTTTCAAAGTTGTTGACAGTTTTAATTGTAGTTTTGTTGGTGCGTGCTTTTTACAAAAAATGTCGTCAAATAGTGACAGTGATGAGGAGTTTTTGACGCTGCTAGAACTACAAGAAAGTGCGCAAGCGGTAATTGGTTGCCTGAAAAATCTCGAAAAAATACAACAATGTAGGTAAGTGATAGTTTTATACGTTGAAAAAGCGAGAAAAAAGCGCATTGATTTTCGGAAACTGTTTTGCTAGCTTATTTTTTTTTATTTTTTTTTTAATAAATAAATATTGGGGACATTTCACACAAGGTCATCTGATCCCAAACAAGGCAAAGCCTGTACTATGGGTATCAGAGACTGATATAAATACATAAATAGATAAATAACACCCAGACACAGAACAAACACTTGTGTTCACCACACAAATATTTGCCCTGGGCGGGGATCGAACCCGCGGCCCACGGTGTGAAAGGCAGACTCACTACCAACCACACCAACGGGCTTATTATAGTGATAAAGCGTATAAATATAAGACAAGTCTTTGTATTCCATATTGAAAAGTGCCATATTGGCAAGACATGATATCAATATAATGGAATACAAAAAACTTACATCATATCTGAAGAGGAAATCTGAAGTGAAGTATAAAGCACTATGTATCACTCGAAAGAAAGTGCGATTCCCAACTCGGGTGTATTGAGCCCTTCGGCTTCGCCTCAGGGCTCAAACGACACCCTTGTTGGGAATCGGTCACTTTCTCCTCTCGATGAACAATGTACTATTGTACATACGGCCTCAAGCACGTAAAACCAGTTTAAGCTGAACCAGAGCTACGCTACGAACGCCCAGAACCAGAGACCTGTTTAAGGTCAAAGTGTTTCCGCTAATGTGCGGCCGGTGTACGGCTCTTGTACCTTATCATATCAGCCGAAAGACGTCCACTGCTGGACATAGGCCTCCACTAAAGATCTCCATGATGACCGGTCCTGCGCTGCTCGCATCCAGCGGCTTCCCGCGACCTTGACCAGATCGTCGGTCCACCTTGCGGGGGGCCTACCAACGCTTCGTCTTCCGGTATGTGGTCGCCATTCTAGAACCCTTACGCCCCATCGGCCATCGGTTCTTCTTGCGATGTGCCCTGCCAACTGCCACTTTAGTTTAGCGACTCTCAGGGCTATGTCAGTTACTTTTGTTCTTCTGTGGATCTCCTCATTTCTGATTCGATCTCGCAGAAAGACTCCGAGCATAGCCCTTTCCATAGCTCTTTGGGTGACCTTGAGCTTCCTGATAAGGCCCATCGTGAGCGGCCACGTCTCGGTTCCTTATCTCATCACTGGCAAAACACACTGGTCAAAGACTTTAGTCTTGAGACACTGCGGTATTTTGGACGTGAAGATATTGCGGAGCTTCCCGAACGCTGCCCATCCGAGTCGGATTCGACGAGTAACCTCTTCCTCTAAGTTAGATTTACCCAGCTGGACTATTTGTCCCAGGTATACGTATTCATCGACAACTTCGAGCGTAGTCTCCTACTTTGAGTGGAGTGGGTACAACAAGGGCGATAGACATGTTCATTTTAAGACCCACTTGTTGTGAAACTCTACTGAGGTTATTGAGCATCGTGCCGAGATCTTCCAGCACCTACCAAGAGTACCTATTACAAGAGAATTGTTGTTTCAGTCAGACCAGATATATTTTATCAAAAAATTCTAGACTGATTGTCACGCACGGAGACAACGCAGTAGCTTGCAATACACAATACAATACACGGATTTGACGAACTAGGTATAATAAAATTGTAACAAAATGTTATCAGAATAAGTCTGTTTTTAAACTGCGGCTCTACTCCGTCTAATTCTTAACGACAGCTATTGAGTTTGTCAGGATATGGACGCATTGAAAGGGCAGGAAATGTCTTACAGCCCAAAATTAGGGGAAGGAATGTTTTTCAGTAAAAATTTATAAAACCTGACTGCGAAAAGATTTCGTAATTTTTTTTTTCTTTTAAGAATTCATTTTATACTTAACACACTCATTGACTTAACATTACTCAAATATTAACAACATTATGTAGCGTTACCAACATTAGCTGAGTGTCTACCTTTTTGGGGTTCCGAACCAAAATGGTAAGAAGGGAACCCTTATGGGGCGACTTCGTCTGTCTGTCAGTCAGTCTGTTTGTCTGTCTGTCACACCTGTTTATCTCAGCAACTACTAATGCTATCGACTTGAAATGTGGAACGGTTTTAGAATGTTACTGTCCAATTTTATTGCCGCGATTGCCCAAATAGAGGGACACATTTTTTATTGTCGTTTTCATAATACGAGCATGAAAAGTATTTTCGTGTATATTCCAAAATGTATTTTCTTTATATTATTCCTATTAACTTTGCAAAAGGAAAAATCATGTAAATAATAGTACTTAATCATATTAATTAGATCATGTAAATATTACAGAATATTACAAAACTGCTCAAGTGCGAGTCGGACTCGCGCGCCGAGGGTTCCGATATACCTATAGTATTTTTGGAAGCGATAAAGTCCATTTTGAGGACCGCAAAACTAAATTTGTTTGTAAATGATTTTTGCAGATTACTAAAAAATTGTGCAACTAAGAAAGATCCTTTTATTTTTGCTGTACGAGTAATACTTACATAAACTTCTATCGACTGTAATTAATTCAGATTTTTCCTTTCACAAACTTCGGAGATAAGGGGGGAATGGTATTTTTTTTTGACCTTTTTCATTATAACTTCAAAACTAATAGTCTTAAAAAATACTAAAATATATTTTAGAATATACAATTAAAGCCCTTTCATATGATACTCCACTCAAGCTAGTAAACACGATTTGAAAATTTGCTTCCCATATTCGGGACCCCTTTACATTAAAAATCCTAATTCTTTTTAATTTTTTCATATGCATTTTAGTTAGGCAACCATATTCTAAAACTATTCCAAATTTCAAGTCGACAGCATGAGTGGTTGCTGACATATACAGGTGTGACAGACAGACAGACAGACAAAGTGGCACCATAAGGGTTCTTTTTTTTACCATTTTGGTATCGGAACCCTAAAAACGATCTTTCTAAGTAGCACAGCTTTTTTTGAAATCTGCAAAAAATCATTACAAAACAAATTTAGTTTTGCGGTTCTTAAAACAAACTTTTTGGTTTCTAGAAATACTAGTCGTACATCGAAACCCTCAGCACGCGAGTCCGACTTGCACTTGACCGTTTTTTTTTAGTATTGTTTTAGTAAAATAAACATTTCATTTCATTCAAAATTTTAAGTAATGAATTTAAAATGAACTGATTCGTATATTATACGTTTGTATCGAGTTTGGACCCAATAAATTTTAAAATTTGTTTATTTTTTATGATAAATTTCATTTTCAAATCGACTGAAATTATTAGAATTTTCTTAACCCTTTCAATATTTTTTAAGATTCGCACAAATAATAAAGTCCCTTCCTACTTCCTATTATCGTATCCTTTTCAATCTCCATCAAACCCCGGGAAAAGGTTCTCATAAAAAAGTTTCAATTAGTTTTAACTCTTTTACTGTCGTCGTCCTTTGACATGTGCCTTTCTGACCCTTAACGGTTTCTATTCCAAAAACCAATTTTAGAAAACGAAAATTCGTTAAGTAAAGGATATACGATCCTTGGGGAGAGGGGCTAGATTTCAGCATTTCCAGATGCCTGGAGGTATTCTGAATGGAAATTTAATAAAAAAGACTAAATTACGATCTCGTAAGAAATAATACTATTACCTTTCTAAGACCCAAATAAACCGACTTCTGGGAGCCGTAATTTCAAATAAATATGTATGTAAACTACTAAAAAAAATTGTATAAAAGGGAGGTAGGTAAATAATTTTCTTAAGTAGCTCCAGTTTGGGTAATAACTTACAGTAACCTAGTAAATCTGCAATTATGACTAGAATTTAAAATATTAGCTACCTGTTTAATAAATTCAACGATTTAATTTTTTTGAATGTTTAATGTACAAAAATTCAACACAAAAAGGACACCATCATTCAAAATTATTCTTTTTCAAGGAATAACACGATCGTTATAAGATATGGATAAAAAAAGGTCAACCCCTTGTCACTTCCAAAAACGTCAAATCATCGATTCGCTCTCTAGTGAGTAAAACCTTTGTTGATGTACTGATTCCAACCACTTTTTTATTCCCAAAGGTTTTTCCTGAATAAATGGAAATAGCGAACTAAGTACACTGCCACTGACTTATCTGTTTACGTTTTTGGAATAAAAATCCATACTTTTAGTATGCAAGAAATGGATACACTTTTAGCTCCCTCCATAACAGAAAGTGCTGCTACTTCAACCTCCTTGGTTTAAGTAGTGTTGTCAATAAATAAATAAAATATTAGTCCACCGCTTCATGCGCAGTCTTCCTTTGGGTTGACAGTCGTTGAGACAGCAAAGCGCGTTGCCTTCCCTGAGATCAGTGCGACGCGGACGTCCGACGCGGATGTCAGCGACGGACCGTAAAATGTATGTAGCCTCTACAGGGGGTGAAAATAAGTACGATGATACTTCTAAGGGGTGATTCTATATCACCAATACACTGGAAAAAAATATTACTTTGATTTTTTACTTTTTTAAAAACTTTTGATGATCGTGAAATTTGATTTCCTTCGAATTCCATAACAGTAGTTTATTGAAATTAATAGGTAAGTACACCTTAGTTACTGGATATTATAACAAAACACATCTTTGTCTGCATCACCAAAATTATCGTTAGTAGATCGAGTTTAGTATCATATGAAAGGGCTGTCAAATCTTTACAATCAAATTCAGATATGCAGTCCTAAAAATGGACTTTATAGCTTCTAAAAATATTATAGTATAGGTATATCGGAACCACCAGCGCGCGAGTCCAAGTTGCAGTTGACCGGTTTTTTACCTGTAATCAGTTTTACCACTTAAGGGGCTGATAAGAGCAAAATACGCTTCACTTGAGCAGGTTTTTAACGAAAAGTGATGAATATATGACTGTGAATTTTTTTTTGTGATAATTAAGCATCTTTCAAAGAATATGGCCGACTCCGAAACACGATTAAATATATTTTGTAAGCCATAAAAAAAATCCAAAGTTACCTCTGCTTTTTGCTTTTAAACCGTCTTTCTTAAGTAACCATTAATCTATGATGCCAAAACCTTTACACGTTATTCAATACATTATACATAGTAATATAGCTATTTGATAATTAAAATTATGGGTACAGATTTTGAGAAAAATGCAAAAATTAGCGAAAAACGTAAAACAGCGCGAATCCGCCCCGTTCCAGCACGCGCATTCTGCCCTTTGTTAGAAAGGGAGGTAATTCAGCTCTTATCAGCCCCTTAATAGAATAGTTCTTAATAGAAAGAAAGAAATGAATGTTTATTTTAGTTATATCAACTAAAAAGGTAGCCAATCAGCTTATGCTACAGCACCTCGCGCTGCTGCAGCGCTGGTCTTCCGTGACCCATTTAGTCAGATAAAGTGCTCTGATATTCCAGCGAAACACAAGAAACACATTGTAAAAAGCCGACTCTTAAAGTAGGCCGTGCTGCAGTGGTTTCTTGCCGTTTCTTTTACGCTGCCATAGCACGATCCGAAACGGCGTAGACTCGCTCTATTTGCATTGTATTCTGCATGACATTCAATAAGTATTCTGTAAAGAATCTACATTGAATAAAATTATCTGAATCTGAAAGAAAAACTACCCGTATGTTACGGAACGTCATCGTAATATTTCTACGATGAAATGTAAATCTTTCCTTTCAGTCTTGATTGCAATATTCTCAGCACACCTGCTCGCTCGCCTCTTCTAAATTAATTCCGCTTTGTCACACCAATTTATATCATGAAAAATGTTTTCAGTACAAAATTACGAGATGTACCCACTTTATTCGGCTTCGTATCTGAGCAATTCAAAAATCTGCTGAGAGCGCGTTTTGTGTGAGAGCCTTATGGCCTTATTCTGTGCCTTTAGCAGGCTAATTTGACGAGGGTAAGATTCAACACGAAGAGACTACCATCTGACTTTTTTAAACTAGTTCGCAAACCCAACCCGAACCTGGATTAGGCTTAGGGAGTGTTCACACCTGGCTGAATTCAAAGACTTATTCGGCATACCTTGCTCGTTGAAGTAAGGATATTGCAATTAACATCACCAAGCCTCCCAGCAATGTATGCCGAATTAGTCTTTGAATTCAGCTAGATGTGATCACTCCTTTAACAAGACCATTGGCCAACTTGGGGTTTTCAAGGCACTAAGCGGCCAACAACAACAACCTCAGTGATCTAGTGTGACCGGTCGGCTCTCGATCCGGATGTTCCGGGTTCGATTTCCGGTGGGGACACTGTTAAAACAACCCCCAAATCACCCGATTGTCCAAAAGTGAGATGATTCCATGCTTCGGAAGGCACGTTAAGGCCGATATTTCACTGGGACACCATGGCAGCGCAACCAGTCGCCGCTACCAACAAAATGTATACAGCTCTATAGAGAGTTACTCACCTGGTGTCCGTTTGGTTGCGCAACCAATTTGGCGGCGCGACCAGGTCGGATGCTGGTCGCGCTACCACTCCCAGTGAAATATATCCCTTAATACTGTGGCCGCAGGGTGTGGCGACTCTGGTGTCTTTAATGGTGTCTAGTTACGGACACCATCGCGGCGCAACCAGTCGCCGCTACCAACAAAATGTATACAGCTCTATAGAGAGTTACTCATCTGGTGTCCGTTTGGTTGCGCAACCCATTTGGCGGAGCGACCAGCTTGGATGCTGGTCGCGGTACCACTCCCAGTGAAATATAGCCCTTAATAATGTCTGCGTCCACATTATTAAGGCCTATCTTTCACTGTGGCGACTCTGGTGTCTTTACTGGTGTCTAGTTACGGACACCACGGTGGCGCGACTGGTTGCGCCGCCATGGTGTCCCAGTGAAATATCAGCCTAAGGCGTTGGTCCCGACTACTATCTAAGGATGTAGTCATTAATGAGCCAGTTCAGAGGCCTTTGGAAACTCTGACACCAGGGTTTTTGAGGTCGGTTATCGACCTTGCCACCAAAACGATATGATGATTATGATAATGGTCTTTGGCTTGGCTTAACGACTACAAATCAGTGATAGTAGCTGGTACAGCTGGTACCAACGGCTTCTTACCAATGTGACAAATGAAGATAATACTCGTAGTACTAAGTATACTCGTATCACAGGAATATTACTTTGCACTCCACGGCAAAAAATAATACCAACCCATCTGTAACCCCTTGTAATTAAGCTAAGTTTCTTGCTAAGGGTCAACCGCATATATACTTTGTTTTCATTAAATATTAATAACTTTAATGATAATCTCTACTCGTGGTTTTCGCAAGAGGTGACTAAAGGATTATATGAACCGAAATATGGGTAGCAGCGATTTTTTGCATACTGCGTTCACCAAAAACCGAGGTCTACTCAGGGTGTAAGAGACAGAGTACCAAAAACTGAAAGAGAGTGCTCAAACAACGAAACTGAACCACTTTCCTAAAGATTTTTTTTGGGAAATAAAAAAAAATATTGACCTCTTATACAAACTGTTTTATCAGAGTGAGCAATTTGTATGGAGAGGTAGATTTTTTTAAATTTCCTAAAAATGTTTCTTTGGGAAAGTTGTTCAGATTCGTTGACTGAACACGCCCTTTCAGTTTTCGGTACAATGTCAGCCGGAACACTAACAAACGTTTTGACTATGGCTGTAACTATGGTACAGTCAACAAAAGTTCAAGCTTGACACTCGACACTTGACACTACGTCTATTGAAGTAAGAACGGTTCAAAGTCCAATGTGTCAAGCTTGATGTGCTCTTGACTGTCCATCCTCTTGAAATTTTACCATTTGGTGGAATTGACTGGCGGAAGTACCCTGTCCTGCATTAGAGACAGGGAGTTTTTGCTGGAACAATGTAAAGGGGAAGAACAACAACACAATACAGGGGAAAGGAACATTTGCAACTCTTTTACCATGCCATAAAGTCCAAAATGTTTATACTGACCTGCTGTTGGGTGTACCAAAGTCACCACGCTTATTAGCGTTGCGGCTGGCACCATGAACCATGGTTGAAAGAAAGAAAGAAAAAAAAAATTGTAAAACAATACTAAAAAAGGTAGCCACTCAGCTTATGCTACAGCACCTTGCGCTGCTCTGTAGCGCTGGTCTTCCGTGACCCCTGAAAGGTAGGTGTAGCAACATACATTTTACCCTACAATAGTTACAATACTTAGAAGGCAAGACTACAACTTAACCAAGCTATTTGAAAACATTATAAAGCCATGATAAATTCTTACATAGTTCTTCTTCTGTATAGTTTCATGAAATCCTATCCTATCCTACTAATATAATATTATAAACGCGAAAGTTTGTAAGTATGGATGGATGGATGTTGTTACTCTTTCACGTCAAAACTACTCAATGGATTTTAACGAAACTTGGCACACATATAGGTTAGGTCCTGGAATAACACATAGGCTACTTTTTACGAAAACGCTTCGTTCCTACGGGAAAATGCATTTAATGTTAATGAAGAAGGTAACTGACTCACTGACTGACATATCAACGCTCAGACGAAACCGCTGGCCCTAGAAATTCTAAATTTGGAATGTAGGTTCCTTATGTCACCTAAATTCCAAAAGTCTTTTACAAAATTCTACCCCTAAGGGGGTAAAATAGGGGATGAAAATTTGTATGAAAGTCCGTCAGTTTTAAAGTTAGGATCTTCAAATTTTGTATTTAGGCTTAGGACTAAAAATTAATATAAACGTGTCTCAGCGTTTTTGAAAATTCGACACCCTAAAGGGTGAAAAGGGGGATGAATTTGAAAAGCCTTTATTTTTAAAGTAAAATCCACTTAATTCATTATTTAGGCATTAGGTTTGTATTTCTATGCAACGTTCATCACTGTTATTGAAATTCCACGAGGGAAATGGGGTGAAAAAATCTAAAAACCAATATGGGTATCGTTTGTATGGTTTATTAGGTCGCTGATTACGAAAACTACAATAATTTTGAAATCCAACGTGGTGGACGTGAAATACCATCATCCCCTGGGGATGGGGTTGGGATGCGATAGGGTTGAAATGTCTAAAAATCAATATGGGTATCATTTGTATGGTTTATCGGGTCGCTGATTACGAAAACTACAAAAACTTTGAAATCCAACGTGGTGGACGTGAAATTGGGGTGCGATAGGGTTCAAATGTCTAAAAATCAACATGAGTGTCGTTTCTATGTTTATATAAATATAGGGATAGCGGTTAAGATGGCGTTAGGGGTAGGGATAGGGAGTGGGAGAGGGACAGGGAGAGGGAGAGGAAAAGGGAGGAGGAGAGGGAGGGGGAGGAGGCGGGGAGAGGGAGAGGGGCAGGGACAGGGATGGTTTGACGGACGGTTGGACAGATGGTTGGACGGACGGACGGACGACAGATAGACGAAAGGGAAGATGGATGGATGGTCAGATAGATAGAATCCCTCGCGGACGAAGTCGCGGGCAACAGCTAGTCTATATATATAAAAGAAGAAGGTGACTGACTGACTGACTGACTGACTGACATATCAACGCACAGCCCAAACCACTGGGTCTAGAGATTCCAAATTTGGCATGTAGCTTCCTTATGAGGCCTAGGGGTGCACTAAGATTCAGATAGATTCAGATTCAGATAATTTTATTCAATGTAGATTCTTTACAGAATACTTATTGAATGTCATGCAGAATACAATGCAAATAGAGCGAGTCTACGCCGTTTCGGATCGTGCTATGGCAGCGTAAAAGAAACGGCAAGAAACCACTGCAGCACGGCCTACTTTAAGAGTCGGCTTTTTACAATGTGTTTCTTGTGTTTCGTTGGAATATCAGAGCACCATACCTCTTTGTCATTCATATAGTCATCCAATCTGTAGTAAGCTTTTTTACATAACGTTTGCTTTACACATTCTTTAAACTTTCTCTCAGGTAATTGCACTATATTGTCAGGTATTTTGTTGTAGTATCGTATACACAGACCAACGAAAGATGTATTGACTTTAGTTAATCTAGTATATGGAAGAAAGGGTTTTACAAAATTCCACCCCTAAGGGGGTAAAATAGGGGATGAAAGTTTGTATGAAAGTCCGTCAGTTTTGAAGTTAGGATCTTCAAAATTTTTATTTAGGCTGACGACTAAAAATTAATAATTACGTGTCTCAGGGTTTTTGAAAATTCGACACCCTTAAGGGTGAAAAGGGGGATGAAGTTGAAAATTATTTATTTTTAAAGTAAAATCCACATAATTTATTATTTAGGCATTAATGATGTAATTCTATGCAACGTTCATCACTGTCATTGAAATTCCACCCCAAATTCAACCCCTAAAAAAGGGAAATGGGGTGAAAAAGTCTAAAAACCAATATGGGTATCGTTTGTATGGTTTATCGGATCGCTGATTACGAAAATTACAAGAATTTTGAAATCAAACGTGGTGGACGTGAAATACCATCATCCCCCTGGGGATGGAGTTGGGGTGCGATAGGTTTGAAATGTCTAAAAATCAATATGGATGTCGTTTGTATGGTTTATCGGGTCGCTGATTACGAAAACTACAACAATTTTGAAATTCAACGTGGTGGACGTGAAATTACCATCATCCCCTTGGGGATGGAGTTGGGGTGCGATAGGTTTGAAATGTCTAAAAATCAATATGGGTGTCGTTTGTATGGTTTATCGGGTCGCTGATTACGAAAACTACAACAATTTTGAAATCCAACGTGGTGGACGTGAAATACTATCATCCCCCTGGGGATGGAGTTGGGGTGCGATAAGTTTGAAATGTCTAAAAATCAATATGGGTGTCATTTCTATGTTAGGGATGGCGGTTAAATTGGCGTAAGGGGTAGGGATAGGGACAGGTAGAGGTAGAGAGGTAGAGAGGTAGAGTGGTAGAGAGGTAGAGTGGTAGAGAGGTAAAGAGGTAGAGAGGTAGAGAGGTAGAGAGGTAGAGAGGTAGAGAGGTAGAGAGGTAGAGAGGTAGAGAGGTAGAGAGGTAGAGAGGTAGAGAGGTAGAGAGGTAGAGAGGTAGAGAGGTAGAGAGGTAGAGAGGTAGAGAGGTAGAGAGGTAGAGAGGTAGAGAGGTAGAGAGGTAGAGAGGTAGAGAGGTAGAGAGGTAGAGAGGTAGAGAGGTAGAGAGGTAGAGAGGTAGAGAGGTAGAGAGGTAGAGAGGTAGAGAGGTAGAGAGGTAGACAGGTAGAGAGGTAGAGAGGTAGAGAGGTAGAGAGGTAGAGAGGTAGAGAGGTAGAGAGGTAGAGAGGTAGAGCGGAAGAGATGTAGAGAGGTAGAGACGTAGAGAGGTAGAGAGGTCTAGAGGTAGAGAGGTAGAGAGGTAGAGAGGTAGAGTCGTACAGGTAGAGGTAGAGGGAGAGGGAGAAGGAGGGGAAGGGGGAGGGAGGGAGTGAGGGAGGGATAGGGGGTGATGAAAAGGGAGAGGGAGGGGGAGAGGGAGGGGCAGAGGGAGAGGGAGGAGGGGGATGGAGAGAGACAGGGGAGGGGGAGCGGAAGGGGGGAGAGGGAGAGAGAGGGAGAGGGTTTTAGTTTTTCTCAATTACTTCTGCGAATTGGCTCTGTTTTGAAATATTACATAAAGGTGTCTCTCATCTCTCTCTTTACATTTGTTAGGATACTGCTGCTAAGTTCTCTAAATATCTCATTGCTTCGGAAAACCGGTAACAACATAAATACGAAATCCACGCGAGCGAAGCCGCGGGCAACAGCTAGTATCTCTATAAATATCATAGAAATCTAATAGGTAATCTGGTCTAATAGGTTGCTGGTTATAACACGCGCACATTGCGGACCGACGAGAAGGTTGCAGAACTCGAAGAAGAATTGAGCAGGTTACACTGGGACATCTTAGGGCTCCCGCACACGACCGAGAATCGGTGGCCGATTTTTTGTAGGTCAAAAATGGAACGTACTGGTTGCCATACTTCAACGCACACGACCGACAAAAACTCGGTGATAAATAAAATCGGCCGTCACGGCCGATCCGTTTGTCGGTGAGAAATGGAACATACGTAAATCTATACTTCAACGCACACGACTCACCGTCGCCGGCCGTCGCGGTCTCGTCAGTCAGCTCCGTACACTCGCTAGGGAGGGGTGCGTGTTGAATCACGCACGATGGATATTGACATCGAGATTTTGATTCCTGTATTACGTGTAGGTAATAAACAACGTATGAAGACAAGTCTCAGACAAAAATAAAAACCGAACGTTTTTCTGTTTTCCGCCGGACGAATGAACGACGATAAATAAGTAAAATTATGTACCTATTTTATTCTAGATTTGCTTCACGTTTGGTTTTCTAGGTAGGTTTACATAAGTACCTCTTGGTAAGTATCTACCTCATAGAAATTGGAAATCCTTGTCCTACCTACAGAAATTGTCGTGCAACTACGATTAACATTGGCAGCCGTGGACGAATGAAAAATACAGGATGTAAAAAAAAAAGTAGGATGATCCTTCTAAGGGGTGATTGTACGTACAATACTAAAATAAAAATACTTTAATTAATATTTAATTTCTGATTTGTTTGATCATTAAATTAGTTTTTCCTCCGAATTACATTCCAGTAATTTATTGAAATGTGCTAGTGAGTGGATATTAAATAACAATAAACATCCTTGTCTACGTCGTTTAACCCTTGTGCTTCACTTCTTCTTGAGCTAAAACAACTTTTTTTAAGCAAAATATTTTTTTTATATTTTATACGATGTAGAATCACTCCTTAGAAGTACAGTCGAACTTTTTTTACACCCTGTAGATTAAACAGTTCCGTGAGATATACAATGTATGCAAAGGTTCTCGAGTGGTACTTTTGTTCAACAAAAATAAAATACAAAATTCCGATTCTCAATTTTTTTATTCTAATTTCCAATAAAGTTGTTCAGTTTCATGAGTAGAACGAGTAAAACTACCACCCGAGAGGTTTTGCGTATTGGTAATTACAAGTTGTATAATGATATACCTTCTTGGTAGGTAACCTAAACCTACCTAGTCATCATCAGAGTGATTGTGTTTGTTTGACCAACAACCGCGGCGCTAGTGGGTAGGTACAGTCAGCCGCACGTTAGGTAGTAACACTTTGACCTTGAGCGGGTCTTTGGTTTCGGGGGTTTGTAGCTTAGCGCTGGTTCAAGTTATAGGTACTGTACAGATCTGAAGTCCCTTCATATAGGATCCTCAAATCAGATACGTGAAAGTTTTGGCCAAGGTTGATCGTCTAGAATAATATCCTTTAAGAATATTATATTTTTCCTGAATCCTACGTCATTCCGTTTTATATATTTATAATATCTTGTAATTTACAGATTCTGCTCGGTGGAGAGTGGCAATAGAAGAATGAAAAAGAAACACACTTGTTATTTTAATACTTATATTAGAATATAAACCTAATCTTTACATGTCTAGTTTGTGTTATTTATTTTATATTGGATCACTATTTATTTATATTTAGTCTCATATTGACGGGAGTAGTTCATCTGAATTCATGTAGTTTCATCAATTTAGGAAAGGTTTCATCTCATTTACAATGCAATATTAGAGCCGATATGTTTCTGAAAAGAAACCTATGTTAATATAAACGAAGTAATAAAAATAATGTGGGGACAATCCCCAGGTTTGGAGCACCGCCATCGCCCCAAGCAGCTCGTCCTAGGCCTCCTCTACCCTAAGTCCTAGGTCCGAGGCATATCATCACCCAGCTCACGATGACATGACGCTAAACTACCCTAACAATCCAACTGGATCGTCAGGATTCTGATCATCCTCGCGGAGCTGGAAATCCCACCGAAAACTTAAACTACAGTAAAGACTAGGGTTAATGTATGTGGAGAGCGGAACTAACTAACCACAGTACAACCCAGACGGTGATGATGTCTCCCCCCGGTATGTTCATGCCCCGCGTCAAACCCGGCTTCCACGTGGCCCACCTTTAAGGGACGATCACTGACTCATCCAGGGTTCACAGGGTATTGACTATTTCTTTTAGTCACCCATACCAGAGCTGGTCACCGAGCCCGCCAGGCACACGAAGCATACGGTCTTCCTTTAGGAAAACAGGGCACTCTCCATCATGAGCTATAAGAGCTCTTCCTGTAATCCCTCCGGGCAGACAATGATCGACATCATCGAATCCCTTAGTTTGTTTTGAAATAAGTTAAACTGAAAATAATTAGCCAGCTCCACACGTCCAAGTGTGAAGTCTGTACTAGATACGGGTATAGTAATATTGCTTGCATGGCCAGCCTAGATCAATAACGGTTTTATAACGAGAGACATAAAGAGTTTGAAGGGCAATCTCCCTCCCCCCAGTCACTAAGTGACTTTATTGCACCAACAAGGTCTCCGTATATCCTTCATAGCTCTCACTTGTGATGCGTAGCTAAATCTCTTTTCCGTTACCAACCCACGCAGGACAAGGATTATGTAGAGTAACCCCAGTCTAAACACTCATTTAAATAAAATGAATTGCATCTAAACTATAATGGGATTACCCAGCATATTTCGAAGAAGAACATATAAGAAGTAAGTATAACAAAAGATTACTGAAGGTAATCCTTAATTAAAAGTGAGGTATGATGACCAGAACCGAGAAGATACGGGATAGTAGTATCTAAGCTAGGTTGGGCCAAACATTTATGATTTAAGATCTTAAAGGAAAATCAAAAGCATCGAGTATTCAAAACCAAAAACACTGGGAGAATTTAGCGTAAACAACACTAGCTAAAACTCGATGTTCTTTAAAAGAGGACTCAAAAGAAGTATAAAAATGGGGTTATTGTATATACTTAAATATTCGGAATTTATCTACAATGAAAAGAAACTAAACATTATAATTTCTGTTCCATTATTGTTTTCAAGAATCTATTTAGTAAAGTTAAGGTGGTTTCACACTGAGTCAAAGTATAATTTTAAGTATGATAATTTATGACAAGTTTTATTAAGGGAAAATAAAACTTAGAATCTTATAAAGTTTAGATTCCTGCATGATTCAATGAAGATTAAATAAATTATTTAACTACTTTAGGATGACACACATAAAGTTCAGAGGTCCCCCAAGGTCAGAGTGTCGTACAGCCGTCGCAGCCTTATGGGCGAACGTCGTCAACACACTTTACAAGAAGCAACCCACGAACGAACGTAATGTCTCCATCAAGAATATTCTTCCTATTGATTCAGGACAATTCTAATTTATTCCTTATAAACAGTTTAATGTCATTAGACTAAACCAGAATGTCCCTTCACATAAGAAGAAAGTTTTATGTTGTCTAACTACTCTACATTTGGTAATCTAACGCTAAGATCAGGAGGTCCTCCCGCGGTATATGCCACTCAAACGACGCATCCAATAATGGGCGAGCGTTGTCAGCACATAACACAAGAAACACTATTTCCAAAATCCAACGTTAAAACACCTTGCTAATATCCTTCCATTTGTACCGGAATAACACCAATTCATCCCACACATACAGAAGAGGGAAATCAGGATGAATCAGCGAAACCCCACACAAATAGAACGAGAAGAACTTTAGAATCAGCCCCTTCTAGGCTTGAAGGCTCCGGCCCAAGAATGATTAAAATAAATAAATCCGAAGGTTGATATTATCAGATAGACTTAGACAGATACTCCAGAGACACGCGATATACATTTGCCACAACCAATATAGTGGACATCGGGGACACATGTCACGAGGGCATCCTTCCATGTTTGGTTGAACTAAATAAACCTGAGAGCAGGTATTTCTTAATCTCAAAATCTGGGACTCCTACAGTATGAAAGTAAAAGGAAAGATAAGCACCTCCTATGAGCTTGAGTACTGAGATGTAGTAATGCTCTCAGCATGTTCCAATTTTGGGAAATTGAGGCAGAAGATTCAAAATCACTATCAAAGCAATTTATTATTACTTGAAATATTATTATTTATAATATTCACTCTACTTAAACTTACCCTTTATTTCACAATAAAATATCACAATCTATATCCAAGTTTTAGTTTTCAGATATATTATTTTAAGATTTTGAATTGACGTTCTAATTCTTTTGATCTGACGGAATATTTTTAAATTTTATCATATGATGACACTAGTATATCAAAACTGGAATTTTGATTTAGGGCCAAAGATTTTATATTATTTTCTAAAAAAGGTAATTATTTAATGTATTAATATTTTCTTCCATTTTGATTTTGGGTTTTGATTTATTTTTAGTTAAAGAGATAAAAAATTTATAAAGATTTCAAAATAGCGTCTAGCTTTGAGTAAAACTAAATCAAAAATGATTTATTTGTTGACTATTTGACAATAATGTCAAACAGACAATTCTACCTAAAAAAAGTATAAAAATATACATCGACTAAAGTCTCCTCGAAATGATGATAAAATTATACATCGTCTAAAGTCACTTTAAAAAAAGTTGATAAAATATACAACATCCAAAGCCACCCCGAATCGAGGACAATATATATACATCAGAGTCCAGTTTCCATGATTTCACCAAGGACTATTTTAATCAATTTCACTGTAAAGGAAAGAATTAAACACAATGAAATTTACATTACCTTTACAATCCAAGCAATACCTTTTTTTAGCCTTCACGTTTTATCATTTGTGGTTTGCTTTTCCATGTCTATAATGTTCCTTGTAATTCCTGTACCTGTTTAGAAATAGAACATTATCCTGCCTAGCTATACGCGAACAAAGACACTTGTAGAACTAGTTTATACTTAATTATGGGAAAAGAAAATCTTTATTACTATCTACAAATAACGACTCAGATTAGAAACACAGTATGTTATAATTTCCGCAGAGTTATTAATGTTTACAAACGAAAATCATTAAGTGGGAATATCAATTTACTTAAAGTATCACACAGTACAAGCCTCTTATGACCTCGCAGGTAGATCTGTAAAGCTGCAAATATTCTCCAATCAACTCTTCCTCTTTTGACATTGAAATCTGATTTTCTCAACGTTATTTAGCTCACATAACCTGGAAGAAACTATAAATTTCATTAAGTCACATTTCACCTTAACTCAAATACACACAACAACTTTGAACCGAAAATAAATAAAAGATGGAAAACCACAAAATTGAATACTTACATAACATTAGTTTCACTCCACTTATTCTTTACACTTTGGAATCAAACCCTGAATGTTAGCGTCTTGAAATTATACGCAAATAAACCTTCCTATACTATATCCTACACGGAGCAATGCCTATCTATGTCTCAATTGAAGGGATCCGAAATCAAGGATCTCGGTCTCCTCCAAAGATTCATCACATCAGCTATTTGATAGCTTCCTCCACGAGCTACAAAAATATATATAAATGACTTACTGATGTCTGGAATTAAACCTGATTCTTAGTTTTCTTCTGTTGCTTTCGTTTATCAAAATTTTAGCAACTATTCATTTTTATCAGCAAAAATAGCTTTTTTTCTTCATTTTCCCTTTTCGACTCTTTCCCGACCCTGTCACGACTGTCACTCCTTGTCATATTTTTCTACTCCCCGTTTCCTGTTACACTTCTTGACACTTCCTCTAAATAGTATTTTATGCATTTAAAAATTTTTTAGGGTTCCGCAAGTGCACAGTACCTACTGGCTTTGTTAACACTTACTTGCTACTGTGCGTACCTTGTAGGTAGTTGTAATTATACTGTTTTTACATCTTTTGTGGTACAAAGGTACTGAGGTAGGTGCCTAGGCTAGGTCCTAGAAACTTTAGTAAAAAAATATTAAACTCGCACTGCCGGATTTTTTAATAAGTAGATAATATATCATATTCTAATATGTTTGTATGCTTGGAGATAATAACAAATAGTTCAATCATTATGTCATTTATGACCCGTGAATAATCAGTTCTTGGTTTTTTTTCGTAGGCCCTCGGGGGGGAGTGGACTGGGGGTGTAAATTCAAAAAGTAGACTGAATCAGGCTCCTGTTTATTCGAAAAATGTTTTTTTTAATGGGTTTTCTTGAATAACTCAACCATTTTTGAATTTATAGTAAAACCATGAAGACAAAAATTTTAGAAAATTTGATTCTCCACAAGTTTGTATTTTAAAATTTTTCTTCCAGGATCGATATTTTGGAAATTAAACCTGAAAAACACGACAAATTCAAAATATTATCTCCTATGTTCCACGTTTTACAGCATGAATGAAGAGAAACAAATTTGTAGAGAATCAAATTCTGAACAAATTAAGTTTTCATTAATTAATAGGTAATTAATTAATTAATTAAGTTTAATTTCCAAAATATCGATTTTGGGGGCAAAAAGGTGGGAACCAAAATTGTTCAGAATTTGATTATCTACAACTTTGTGTATCTTCATTAATGCCGTAAAACGTGGAACATAGGAGATAATGATAATATTTAGAATTTGTGTCGCGTTTTTCAGGTTTAATTTCCAAAATATCGATTTTGGGGGAAAAAAGGTAGAAACCAAAATTGTTCAAAATTTGGTTCTCTACAACTTTGTTTCTCTTCATTAATGCCGTAAAACGTGGAACATAGGAGATAATGATAATATTTAGAATTTGTGTCGGGTTTTTCAGGTTTAATTTCCAAAATATCGATTTTGGGGGAAAAAGGTAGGAACCAAAATTGTTCAAAATTTGATTTTCTGCAACTTTGTTTCTCTTCATTCTTGCCGTAAAACGTGGAACATAGGAGATAATGATAATATTTAGAATTTGTGTCGCGTTTTTCAGGTTTAATTTCCAAAATATCGATTTTGGGGGGAAAAAGGTAAGAACCAAAATTGTTCAGAATTTTATTATCTACAACTTTGTTTATCTTCATTAATGCCGTAAAACGTGGAACATAGGAGATAATGATAATATTTTGAATTTGTGTCAGGTTTTTCAGGTTTAATTTCCAAAATATCGATTTTGGGGGAAAAAGGTAGGAACCAAAATTGTTCAAAATTTGATTCTCTACAACTTTGTTTCTCTTCATTCTTGCCGTAAAACGTAGAACATAGGAGATAATGATAATATTTAGAATTTGTGTCGCGTTTTTCAGGTTTAATTTCCAAAATATCGATTTTGGGGGGAAAAAGGTAAGAACCAAAATTGTTCAGAATTTTATTATATACAACTTTGTTTATCTTCATTAATGCCGTAAAACGTGGAACATAGGAGATAATGATAAAATTTAGAACTTGTGTCGCGTTTTTCAGGTTTAATTTCCAAAATATCGATTTTGGGGGGAAAAAGGTAAGAACCAAAATTGTTCAGAATTTTATTATCTACAACTTTGTTTATCTTCATTAATGCCGTAAAACGTGGAACATAGGAGATAATGATAATATTTTGAATTTGTGTCAGGTTTTTCAGGTTTAATTTCCAAAATATCGATTTTGGGGGAAAAAGGTAGGAACCAAAATTGTTCAAAATTTGATTCTCTACAACTTTGTTTCTCTTCATTCTTGCCGTAAAACGTAGAACATAGGAGATAATGATAATATTTAGAATTTGTGTCGCGTTTTTCAGGTTTAATTTCCAAAATATCGATTTTGGGGGGAAAAAGGTAAGAACCAAAATTGTTCAGAATTTTATTATCTACAACTTTGTTTATCTTCATTAATGCCGTAAAACGTGGAACATAGGAGATAATGATAAAATTTAGAACTTGTGTCGCGTTTTTCAGGTTTAATTTCCAAAATATCGATTTTGGGGGAAAAAGGTAAGAACCAAAATTGTTCAGAATTTTATTATCTACAACTTCGTTTATCTTCATTAATGCCGTAAAACGTGGAACATAGGAGATAATGATAATATTTAGAATTTGTGTCGCGTTTTTCAGGTTTAATTTCCAAAATATCGATTTTGGGGGAAAAAGGTAGGAACCAAAATTGTTCAAAATTTGATTTTCTGCAACTTTGTTTCTCTTCATTCTTGCCGTAAAACGTGGAACATAGGAGATAATGATAATATTTAGAATTTGTGTCGCGTTTTTCAGGTTTAATTTCCAAAATATCGATTTTGGGGGGAAAAAGGTAAGAACCAAAATTGTTCAGAATTTTATTATCTACAACTTTGTTTTTCTTCATTAATGCCGTAAAACGTGGAACATAGGAGATAATGATAATATTTTGAATTTGTGTCAGGTTTTTCAGGTTTAATTTCCAAAATATCGATTTTGGGGGAAAAAGGTAGGAACCAAAATTGTTCAAAATTTGATTCTCTACAACTTTGTTTCTCTTCATTCTTGCCGTAAAACGTAGAACATAGGAGATAATGATAATATTTAGAATTTGTGTCGCGTTTTTCAGGTTTAATTTCCAAAATATCGATTTTGGGGGGAAAAAGGTAAGAACCAAAATTGTTCAGAATTTTATTATCTACAACTTTGTTTATCTTCATTAATGCCGTAAAACGTGGAACATAGGAGATAATGATAATATTTTGAATTTGTGTCAGGTTTTTCAGGTTTAATTTCCAAAATATCGATTTTGGGGGAAAAAGGTAGGAACCAAAATTGTTCAAAATTTGATTCTCTACAACTTTGTTTCTCTTCATTCTTGCCGTAAAACGTAGAACATAGGAGATAATGATAATATTTAGAATTTGTGTCGCGTTTTTCAGGTTTAATTTCCAAAATATCGATTTTGGGGGGAAAAAGGTAAGAACCAAAATTGTTCAGAATTTTATTATCTACAACTTTGTTTATCTTCATTAATGCCGTAAAACGTGGAACATAGGAGATAATGATAAAATTTAGAACTTGTGTCGCGTTTTTCAGGTTTAATTTCCAAAATATCGATTTTGGGGGGAAAAAGGTAAGAACCAAAATTGTTCAGAATTTTATTATCTACAACTTTGTTTATCTTCATTAGGGCTCCCGCACACGAACGAGAATCGGTGGGCGATTATCGGCCAGGACAAGGAGGGAAGATTCAGGTGATAACACGTCAGAGCGGGATGCCGACAAAAAATCGGTCACCGATTCTCGGTCGTGTGCGGGAGCCCTTAATGCCGTAAAACGTGGAACATAGGAGATAATGATAATATTTTGAATTTGTGTCAGGTTTTTCAGGTTTAATTTCCAAAATATCGATTTTGGGGGGAAAAAGGTAAGAACCAAAATTGTTCAGAATTTGATTCTCTACAACTTTGTTTATCTTCATTAATGCCGTAAAACGTGGAACATAGGAGATAATGATAAAATTTAGAACTTGTGTCGCGTTTTTCAGGTTTAATTTCCAAAATATCGATTTTGGGGGAAAAAGGTAAGAACCAAAATTGTTCAGAATTTTATTATCTACAACTTTGTTTATCTTCATTAATGCCGTAAAACGTGGAACATAGGAGATAATGATAATATTTAGAATTTGTGTCGCGTTTTTCAGGTTTAATTTCCAAAATATCGATTTTGGGGGGAAAAAGGTAAGAACCAAAATTGTTCAGAATTTTATTATCTACAACTTTGTTTATCTTCATTAGGGCTCCCGCACACGACCGAGAATCGGTGGGCGATTATCGGCCAGGACAAGGAGGGAAGATTCAGGTGATAACACGTCAGAGCGGGATGCCGACAAAAAATCGGTCACCGATTCTCGGTCGTGTGCGGGAGCCCTTAATGCCGTAAAACGTGGAACATAGGAGATAATGATAATATTTTGAATTTGTGTCAGGTTTTTCAGGTTTAATTTCCAAAATATCGATTTTGGGGGAAAAAGGTAAAACCAAAATTGTTCAAAATTTGATTCTCTTCAACTTTGTTTCTCTTCATTCATGCCGTTAAACGTGGAACTTAGGAGATAATGATAATATTTAGAATTTGTGTCAGGTTTTTCAGGTTTAATTTCCAAAATATCGATTTTGGGGGAAAAAGGTAGGAACCAAAATTGTTCAAAATTTGATTCTCTACAACTTTGTTTCTCTTCATTCTTGCCGTAAAACTTAGAACATAGGAGATAATGATAATATTTAGAATTTTTGTCGCGTTCTTCAGGTTTAATTTCCAAAATATCGATTTTGGGGGGAAAAAGGTAAGAACCAAAATTGTTCAAAATTTGATTCTCTACAACTTTGTTTCTCTTCATTCATGCCGCAAAACGTGGAACTTAGGAGATAATGATAATATTTAGAATTTGTGTCAGGTTTTTCAGGTTTAATTTCCAAAATATCGATTTTGGGGGAAAAAGGTAGGAACCAAAATTGTTCAAAATTTGATTCTCTATAACTTTGTTTCTCTTCATTCTTGCCGTAAAACGTAGAACATAGGAGATAATGATAATATTTAGAATTTTTGTCGCGTTCTTCAGGTTTAATTTCCAAAATATCGATTTTGGGGGGAAAAAGGTAAGAACCAAAATTGTTCAAAATTTGATTCTCTACAACTTTGTTTCTCTTCATTCATGCCGTAAAACGTGGAACATAGGAGATAATGATAATATTTAGAATTTGTTTCGCGTTTTTCAGGTTTAATTTCCAAAATATCGATTTTGGGGGAAAAAATGTAAGAACCAAAATTGTTCAAAATTTGATTCTCTACAACTTTGTTTCTCTTCATTCTTGCCGTAAAACGTAGAACAGGAGATAATGATAATATTTAGAATTTTTGTCGCGTTCTTCAGGTTTAATTTCCAAAATATCGATTTTGGGAGAAAAAAGGTAGGGACCAAAATTGTTCAGAATTTGATTTTCTACAACTTTGTTTCTTTTTATTCATGCCGTAAAACGTGGAACATAGGAGATAATGGTAATATTTTGAATTTGTTGCGTTTTTCAGGTTTAATTTTAAAAAAATATCGATCCTTGAAGAAAAATTGTAAGGACTAAACTTGTAGAAATTCAAATTTCCTACAATTTTTGTCCGTACGGTTTTACAGTGAAATCAAAAATGGCCGAGTTATTCAAGAAAAACCATTTTTTTTTGAAAAAATAAACCATTTTTCGAATACACACGGGAGCCTAATTCAGTCTCCTTTTTAAATTTACACTCCCAGTACCCCCCGAGGGACCTACGAAAAAAAAATTCAAGAACGGATTATTTACGGGTAGGGTCGGTTTTTGGACTGTAACAACCGAAACAACCGGTTTTCATTGTTTTTTTTTTCTAGTTTCGTTTCAGGTTTGGATAGCTAGCTAGGTAGGTACGGTCAACAGCACGTCAGTCAAAACATAAACAGGACGCCCGAAACCAGAGACCCGCAATGGACAAAGTGTTACCACTGAAGTGCGGTCAACTGTACGTAGGCACTTTTCTATAAATATGCGTCTTACTGCCAGTTGCAGAAATCTTCTTAAAAATAAAAGCTCCTTTACTATATTACGATGTATATCGTAATATTATCATGACATCCCATGAAACGTCCACTACAGGACAGGAAACTCCCTCCCTAAATTTCTATAGCAAATAAATATCTTTATCTTATCTCCAAAATTCCAGTTTTTGCTAAAACAATGTGCAGGAGAAGTATCATAGTCACCACGCTTGTTAGCGTTACGGCTGGCACCATGGACCGCGGTTGTTGGTGACCGCAGAATATAAGAGAGATGATACGATACACATCCTCTGGTTCATTAGCCCTGTAGTCGCCTCTTACGACACCCATGGGTAGAGATAGGTTGGTACTATTTTTTGCCGGCACCACACGGGGCGTGATATACTGTGCCGAATTAGTCTTTGAATTAAGCCAGGTGTGATCTCTCCTTAAGTTTGGTTCTGACCACAGAAAGGGCCACTCCGCCTGCGCGCGCACCCCCCCATAGAAGCGAATATAGTAAAAAAACATTGGTTCCTTATTGAATAGTATACTTATAGTTCCTTATAGGTATACTTTCCAATTTATGTTCCTAGGTGCTTATTTTGAATGCACATCATAAACACATTCGTTGCCATAGAGACGCTGTCACTGGTTTTTTGCATATTACTCTCTCGCGATAATGGTACTATGTTTATCGCACTCAAAGGAAAACGTGTTAGTTTTAGTAAATGGTGACACTGATTTCTATTGAATGACATAAAGAATTCGTCTCTAGAAGTAGATGGACTTCAGAGCTCTGTGGTTCTTATTTTCTGCGCATGGGTGACAGGCGGAGAGCCAATGAACGATTCACTCGCATCCTCTCCCACTACCGCGCTCACTCCCGCGACTCTTTTCTTGACTTCTGCGCCACAGTAAGAGTTATTTTGTTCGCTGTATATGCCTTATACCTACACATGCGTGTTGGCTTATATTTGGCGTTCATGGCCGAATATGTGGATGAGCCTTTAGCCCCCAGTAGACTTTGGGCCAACCGTTGGCCGCGCTGGCTCGGCAAGCTTGATGACAGCGTTCACACGTTGGTGTGTGTAGGTGTAGCGTGTAGGTCTGTCAAGCAAGATGGACGTAGACGCGGAGACTATTACTGCCGCTGCAATGTACTTTTACAGTGCTTTTAATTTTTATTACCAGCTGCACCATATTTGAAAAATAAGATGAAATAATTTTTACTTATTAAAAAAAAATTAAAACGTCCATCTACTCCACTTATTGGAAATGAGGACACGGCCAACGTGTGAACGCCGTTTGCGGCTTGTGGCAAAACCGATAACCGACGGCACGCCGGCGAGCGTTGGTCGCAAACGGCAAACTCACGCAAACGGGCCTAGTAGACGTTGGCTACGCCGGCGCGGTCACGCAGCCAACGTGTAGAGCCAGTGTTTAGTTATCAACCTTTAAAACAAGGTGCTCCGTATCCGTATTTACGATGCCCGCCCCCCTCCCCCCGCTTCACCGCAAGTACCCCTCTGTTGCTCTGCGTAAGTACATTAGGTGCGCTAGAGTAGGTACTAGTGAATATAATATAATCTGTTTCACGAGTCAATGCCAAAGTTTAGCAACACATTTTGCAGCTAACTATATCAAGGCTATTGTGCACCATGATCAATAGTAGATAATCAGCTAAAGCTGTCAGAAAAAAAACAAGTTTGTAACATAATGTTATTTTTTTCGTCAAATATACTCTAGTTCGTCTGGTTCTTGGTGGTTTGTCTGGTTCTATGGCTGCAAAATGTGTTGGTAAGTGTTGGCATTGACTCTTGAAACCATAGCTTGAAACGGATTAGGTATATACTCGTACCTACAACGTGTGGCACGTTAGTTCTGTACATAACAGGGGCAAATAATTAAAGTATAGGCTCTCTTAGATATTATGAGGAATTTGATGTTTAAAGTTATTTTAATATTAATCAAACGCATCATCACGCCTTTATCCCATAGGTAGAGCATCAAAGAGTGTATACGATGATGAGAAATCTAGCTTTGTCTATTACTTATGAACCTAAACCATTTTTTTTATGTTACAAGTGAGCAAACGCGCAGGTGGGCCACCTGATAAGTGTTCACTACCGCCCATAGCACCCATATTAGTGGCAGTAGTTGGTCGACCGAGCTTCGCTCTATAATAGCCGCCACAACATTAAAATATCATTGGATAAGCAAGCTATTCTTACCGCCAACAGATAGCACTGTAGATTTCCGTCTAAATCGCGGAGAAATTGTCAATTTCATCGAAATCGTTAGAGCCGTTTTCGAGAAACCGTTTACAAATATATATATATACCGGGTAATTTGAATGCGTGACATAGATCAGGGATCAATATCAGTAACGGAACAACTTTTCCCACGAAAATCAATTTTTGACCTCCCATAGAAACTGCATCAGCTGATAGCGCATTTTGTATGGAAGGTCAAATTTGGTTTTTCGTATTTCGAACTATGTTCCTTGGGAAAATACTATTTAACGAGCAATATTTGTATACAAATATACCTATATGTTTGCAATCTGTTTCTCGAAAACGGCTCTAATGATTTCGATGAAATTTACTATATGAGAGCGTTCGGGGGCCGCCTTTAAGACAGAAACCTACAGCGCCACCTGTTGGCGAGTAGAATAGCTTGCTCACCCGATGATATTTTAATGTTCAGGCAGCTATTATAGAGCGAAGCTCGGTCGACCAGGTACTGTACAAATAATGCACGTTTAATAGTATAGGATATTTGGAAACTAATAAGATAGCAAAGCGCGTTGCTTACTTTGAGAACTAAGATGGTATGTCTCATGTGCCGGTAGTTTTACTGGCTCCCTTACCCTTCGAATTGCTGCTTCACGGCAGAAATAGGCAAGGAGGTGGTACTTCACCAGAAGGACTTTGCACAAAATCCCTACCACTAAGTAATTTAAAAATAAATCCAAATTAAAAATAAATCCAAATCGTTTTTACTCTTTTTTAGTAACCCGTGACACAAAAAAACACTATATCTTCCCGTGCGAAGCCGGGGCGGGCCTAGTCCTACCTACTATACCCAGCGGTTGATCAAGACGCTCCTAACGGTACCTCATTTGTCAAATTACGATAACTAGTTTAGAAGTTATGAAGGACCAGTATACATACATACCGTTCAAAATCATAACCCTCCTCTTTGCCGTAGTCGGGTAGTGAATTAAAAGTTTATTGTATTTATTGTGCAGAATTTATTGGTTAACCTCTGTATCCCCGTACCCCCCGCGCGCGCGCCCTGCCGTGTCTTCCGCACCGGCCGGCCGGCGTTTTTTATTACCGCGCCGGGTGGTACTTGAGTCAGCTTATCGCTTGTGGCAGCCAAATGTTTACGTTTTGGGTTGATGAATGGCTATATCTTATTTCAAATTGAGTAAGGCTAGCCTCTCAAACGATAACAGTGGCACTTTGAAGTACAGTTTAGTTTTAATAGAGGGTCTTTTTCAAGGAAGAAGAAAAAATATGTCTCACTTGGATGAATTCGCTTATAAAATAAAAACATTACAAAACAGACTTGTTTTTACTATGTATTTAGTGAATTTGTGATATTTTCTATAGAAAAATACAAAAAACTACTTATGCTTACATATAAAATAAACAAGATATCTGGATTTGAATTTTTGCAATAAGTCGCGCTGACTCGCGACAAAATTCGCGAACCCGCGCGCGATTTTTTGCAATTTTTTTTTGTTTAGTAATATCGCATGAATCGAGTAAATTTTTATATGTAATTTTTGGAAATTTCATATGTTACGAAAAACAAGCAATAAAAGACCAAAAAAACTTACATGTAATCCAAAAAACACATAAAAACAACTTAACACAAGACTCAAGGTCAGGGGTCAAAGGTCAACTAGCACAAACTTTTTATTTCGGTTTTTCACTAACTTTTCGCACAATGTTTGTCATTTATTTGTATTATTATCATAAAAGATTGACTAAACAACTATAATTTACCGATTTTTTGTCACTAATACCACAAAACACACACAAATCACTGTAATTTTACGACACGTCAGGTCAACAGCCGCGAATGAACTAACAGAAACTACGCAGCGAACTTCAAACCAAAAAAGAACGCATTCTTATAAGAATGACTTGCCTTTTATCTTCTCTGATTGGCTAGATAATTTCATTCGCTATTGAACGATATATTATTCAACCTATTTTGACCAGTATTTACGGGTAAATAAGGCAAAAGTTTAAGTGAGGTCGCTGGGCCGCCATTGTGACGCCATATAGCGTGGCCGACATTAAACGGAGACGTCGCGCTGCACGCTATATAGCGTGGTCGGGGCTGGACAGGTGGATACCTGCAAGTACTGTCAATCGATCAGTGATACCCTATGGACGGTCCATTAATTTTATTTGCCGCTGCTCCAGGCCACACGATGTACATATCGTAATATCATCATAACATCCCATAAACGCGTCCACTGCACGACAGGGAGCTCCCACCAGATCTCCAGTAAAATCGCGTGGTACTTTGAGGGGGATTTACCATAGTCACCACGCATGTAAGCGTTGCGGCTGGCGGCCGCTGTTGTTGGTGACCGCAGTATGTAAGATCGTACGATTCACAGAAAGTTGTTGCTGCCCATCCTCCGGTTCATAAGCCCTTAGTCACCTCTTACGACACCCACGGGTATAGATGACTCTGTACATATAGTGATCCTAATCTAACACCCTGTATACTTACCCTAACACCCTGTATAGTAATCCTAACCTAACACCCTGTATACTTACTTTAAAACCCTGTACATATAGTGATCCTAACCTAACACCCTGTATAGTTATCCTATCCTAACACCATGTATACTTACCATAAGACCCTATACATATAGTGATCCTAATCTAACACCCTGTATACTTACCCTAAAACCGTGTGTATTTATCCTAACCTAACACCCTGTATACTTACCCTAACATCCTGTATAATAATCCTAACCTAACACCCAGTATACTTACCCTAGCACCCTGTATGTATAGTACTTAGTCGTTCTAACCTAAAACCTTTTATACTTACTCTTACATTCTGTATAGGTATCCTAGCCTAACACCCTGTATATTAACAAATAATGACCATTAGAAGCATTTTTGATAATACCGAGACTTACAAAAAAATATTTTCATGGAATCTTATCTCACTAACAAAAAATAAAATCATCGACATCGTGTGTCGATATTATTTTGATCGATCACCTCCCTATCGTCATTCGTCATACAAGAAAATCGGTCACCGATTATCGCTCGTGTGCGTTGGGTCGGTCACAAAATCGGTCGTAAAATCGGAGGAAAAATGTGCCCGATAATCGGACCTACAAAAACTCGGTCGTGTGCGGGAGCCCAGGGCTCCCGCACACGACCGAGAATCGGTGACCGATTTTTTGTAGGTCAAAAATGGAACGTACTGATTGCCATACTTCAACGCACACGACCGACAAAAACTCGGTGAGAAATAAAATCGGCCGTCACGGCCGATCCGTTTGTCGGTGAGAAATAGAACATACGTAAATCTATACTTCAACGCACACGACTCACCGTCGCCGGCCGTCGCGGTCTCGTCAGTCAGCTCCGTACACTCGCTAGGGAGAGGTGCGTGTTGAATCACGCACGATGGATATTGACATCGAGATTTTGATTCCTGTGTTACGTGTAGGTAATAAACAACGTATGAAGACAAGTCTCAGACAAAAATAAAAACCGAACGTTTTTCTGTTTTCCGCCGGACGAATGAACAACGATAAATAAGTAAAATTATATACCTATTTTATTCTAGATTTGCTTCAAGTTTAGTTTTCTAGGTAGGTTTACATACGTACCTCTTGGTAAGTATCTACCTCATAGAAATTGGAAATCCTTGTCGTACCTACAGAAATTGTCGTGCCACTACGATCAACATTGTCAGCCGTGGACGAATGTGAATACAGGATGTAAAAAAAATGTAGGATGATCCTTCTAAGGGGTGATTGTACGGTCAACCGCTTGTGGGTAGAAACTTTTTCAACTGTATTACCACGCCATAAGGTCCAAAAGCGTTTCTATCGAAGTGCGGCCGTGTGTACATTACTAACAGATTGTAAAATAAAAATACTTTAATTAATATTTAATTTCTAATTTGTTTGATCATTAAATTAGTTTTTCCTCCGAATTACATTCCAGTAATTTATTGAAATGTGCTAGTGAGTGGATATTAAATAACAGTAAACATCCTTGTCTGCGTCGTTTAACCCTTGTGCTTCACTTCTTCTTGAGCTAAAACAACTTTTTATAGAGCAAAATATTTTTTTATATTTTATACGATGTATAATCACTCCTTAGAAGTATAGTCGAACTTTTTTTACACCCTGTAGATTAAACAGTTCCGTGCGATATACAATGTATGCAAAAGCTCTCGAGTGGTACTTTTGTTCAACAAAAATAAAATACAAAATTCCGATTCTCAATTTTTTAATTCTAATTTCCAATAAAGTTGTTCAGTTTCATGAGTAGAACGAGTAAAACTACCACCCGAGAGGTTTTGTAATAAATAAAAAAGTTGTATAATAATTTACCTTCTTGGTAACCTAAACCTACCTAGTCATCATCAGAGTGATTGTGTATGTTTGACCAACAACCGCGGCCGTAGTGGGTAGGTATAGTCAGCCGCACGTTAGGTAGTAACACTTTGACCTTGAGCGGGTCTTTGGTTTCGGGGGTTTGTAGTTTAGCGCTGGTTCTAGTTATAGGTACCTACTGGCTTTGTTAACACTTACTTGCTACTGTGCGTACCTTGTAGGTAGTTGTAATTATACTGTTTTTACATCTTTTGTGGTACAAAGGTACTTAGGTAGGTGCCTAGGCTAGGTTCTAGAAACTTTAGTAAAAAAATATGAAACGCTCGCACTGCCGGATTTTTTATGTTTGTATGCTTGGAGATAATAACAAATAGTTCAATCATTATGACATTTATGACCCGTGAATAATCAGTTCTTGGTTTTTTTTTCGTAGGCCCTCGGGGTCACTGGGAGTGTAAATTCAAAAAGTAGACTGAATCAGGCTCCTGTGTTTATTCGAAAAATGTTTTGTTTTTAAATGGGTTTTCTCGAATAACTCGACCATTTTTACCCACGACGGAACCACAGTAAATATATAAGCTAAAGCAGTATGGAAACTCCTAACAAACGTCCAAAACAAGCACACTCACACATGCGCACACCGCTACAGGAAAATAAGCAGATTTCGCGCTGAAGTAAGTCCTGGGTGCTAAAACCATAATACAAACAAATAGGTACATAGAGGCTGACTTTTATTTAGTTCTTGATAGCAAAAGATATGCTTTTACTCATGATACTGAACAACTTTTCCCAACGAACATAGGTTGAAATACGAAAAAACAAATTTGACCTCCTATACAAAATGCGCTATCAGCTGATGCAGTTTTATATGGGAGGTCAAAACTTGATTTTCGTATTTCGACCTATGTTCCTTGGGGAAAGTTGTTCAGTATCATGAGTAGAGTACATTCATACTTTTTTCTATCAAGAACTAATTAAAGATCACCCTATATAGAGTCCCTATAAGTATGTCCCTGTCCTTGTGCGATAAAAGGCGACTAAGTATCTTAACCTGCCCTTGCGTGATAAAAGTCGACTAAGTGTCCTCATCTGCCCTTGTGTCATAAAAGGCGACTAAGTGTCTTTATCTGCCCTTGTGTCATAAAAGGCGACTAAGTGACTTAACCTTCCCGTGTGTCGTAAAAGGCAACTAAGTGACTTCTTAACCTTTCCTTGTGTCGTAAAAGATGACTAAGTGTTTCGATCTGCCCTTACGTGCTAAAAGGCGACTAAGTGTCTTAATATTTCCTTGAGTCGTAAAAGGCGACTAAGGGTTTTGGAAAAAATTGTTTGGTTTTACGGTCCGAAAACATGCTGAAAGGAACTAAGTTGATAGAAGCACCCCAATATTTGAGTTCATCATACTATTCTTATTTCAAATTTCTGGGTTACAACCCTGATGCTCTGACGCAGAATAGTTCTTTTTTCAAAAAAAGGCCCGAGTTTCCATACTCCTTTAGCTTATATATTTACTGTGACGGAACGGAGAAGGTGTATGCGTTTAGGGTGAGAGGTTGTGTGTTTGTTCGTTTGTGTGTGCAAAGTTATGTTCCCTTTTATCTTAAAAACGGCTTAGCCGATTTAGATACGGTTTTCAGTAATGGATTTATAATTTATCAATGATGGTTTGTAGATTAGAGTTGTGACGCCAACTCACCAGGGGGCGCTGTAATGATAATTTTTATTTAAGCAAATGTTCCCATTTATCTCCAAAACTGTTTGACCGATTTAGATGCGGTTTTAAGTGAAAGATTTATGATTTATCAGTGATGGTTCTTAGACTAGAGTTGTGGTGTCAACTCACCAGGGGGCGCTGTAATAATCACTTTTATTTACACAAATGTCTCATTTATCTCTAAAACGATTTGATCGATTTAGATGCGGTTTTCAGTAAAGAATTTATGATTTATTTGTGATTATTTTAAGACTAGAGTTGTGGCGTCAACTCACCAGGGGGCGCTGTAATAATCAGTAAAGTGGGAACTCTCTTAAAAGTTAAAAATAAAAAACAAAATTAAAATTTTGAAAAAACCCACGACGGTTGTTATTGAAAAAATATTAAATAAGACTTTTGAAATACCCCCGACTTAAAAGGAAGAAGGTAACGAAATAGTACGAAGAAAGTACCCATGAAAATCCGTCGGGGTTGCCATTGCCATGTTTTCATAATTTATACATAACTGTAGCCAACTAAAGCTATTTAATAACTAGCTCGTATAGACTTTATATTGATTAAATTCTATATTAATTTTCGTAGGACACGGAATGGCAGCCCGACGGATTTTCATGGGTACTTTCTTCGTAATATTTCGTTACCTTCTTCCTTTTAAGTCGGGGGTATTTCAAAAGTCTTATTTAATAGTTTTTCAATAACAACCATCGTGGGTTTTTTCAAAATTTTTAATTTTGTTTTTTTGAATTTATAGTAAAACCATGAAGACAAAAATTGTAGAAAATTTGATTCTCCACAAGTTTGTATACTAAAATTTTTCTTCCAGGATCGATATTTTGGAAATTAAACCTGAAAAACGCGACAAATTCAAAATATTATCATTATCTCTTATGTTCCACGTTTTACGGCATGAATGAAAAGAAACAAAGTTGTAGAGTCAAATTTGGAACAATTTTGGTTTCTACCTTTTTTCCCCAAAATCGATATTTTGTAAATTAAACCTGAAAAAACCGGCCAAGTGCGAGTCGGACTCGCGCACCGAGGGTTCCGTACCACCACATAATCATAATTGTATTAGTTGAAATTTCAGTAAGTTAATGTGCTACATTTTTGAGTCCGACACGCGCTTGACCAAATTTTATTATTTGTTGTTATTTTAAAGCTTATGCACTAAACTTAACACTACTAAACATACCAATTTTCAAGTTTGTAAGTGTTCCCGTTTTTAAAATAGAACTAAAACAAAAATCGCCTCAGCGACCATCCAACTTGACCCCTCTCTTATATGAATGTTCTTGAAACGGGAGCTCACCACAATTGGTTACTATTAGTTGTCAGAAAAGTTGTATAATTTAATGATTTCAGACTTTTCCCATTATTTGTACTGTGAGACCTAGCTTCTTGCCAAATTTCATAATTTTAGGTCAACGGGAAGTACCCTGTAGGTTTTGCATTTTTGAATAAATGTATGGAGATGAGGACATAAAATGCCATATCTTTTGATTGCGTCATTGTAAAAAATTGAAATTTTCAGATCTTGTGTGGTTCATGGATCCTAATATATACTATTAATTTCAACCTGATACCTTTACCCGTTCGTGAGATAAAGGGTCTTGACAGACAGACAGACAAACAGACAGACAGACGGACAACAAAGTGATCCTATAAGGGTTCCGTTTTTTTCTTTTGAGGTACGGAACCCTAAAAACGCGACAAATTCAAAATATTATCATTATCTCCTATGTTCCACGTTTTACGGCATGAATGAAAAGAAACAAAGTTGTAGAGAATCAAATTCTGAACAATTTTGGTACGTACCTTTTTCCCCCCAAAATTGATATTTTGGGAAAGAAACCTGAAAAACGCAACCAATTCAAAATATTATCATTATCTCCTATATTCCACGTTTTACAGCATGAAAGAAGAGAAACAAAGTTGTAGAGAATCAAATTCTGAACAATTTAAGTTGTCATTAATTAATGGGTAATTAATTAATTAATTAAGTTTAATTTCCAAAATATCGATTTTGGGGGCAAAAAGGTGGTAACCAAAATTGTTCAGAATTTTATTATCTACAACTTTGTTTATCTTCATTAATGCCGTAAAACGTGGAACATAGGAGATAATGATAATATTTAGAATTTGTGTCGCGTTTTTCAGGTTTAATTTCCAAAATATCGATTTTTGGGGAAAAAAGGTAGTTACCAAAATTGTTCAAAATTTGATTCTCTTCAACTTTGTTTCTCTTCATTCTTGCCATAAAACGTAAAACATAGGAGATAATGATAATATTTAGAATTTTTGTCGCGTTCTTCAGGTTTAATTTCCAAAATATCGATTTTGGGGGAAAAAAGGTAAGAACTAAAATTGTTCAAAATTTGATTCTCTACAACTTTGTTTCTCCTCATTCATGCCGTAAAACGTGGAACATAGGAGATAATGATAATATTTTGAATTGGTCGCGTTTTCCAGGTTCCATTTCCAAAATATCAATTTTGGGGGAAAAAAGGTAGGAGCCAAAATTGTTCAGAATTTGATTCTCTACAACTTTATTTCTCTTCATTCTTGCCGTAAAACGTGGAAGATAGGGGATAATGATAATATTTAGAATTTGTGTCGTGTTTTTCAGGTTTAATTTCCAAAATATCGATTTTGGGGGGAAAAAGGTAGAAACCAAAATTGTTCAAAATTTGATTCTCTACAACTTTGTTCGTTTTCATTCATGCCGTAAAACGTGGAACATAGGAGATAATGATAATATTTTCAATTTGTCGCGTTTTTCAGGTTTAATTTCCAAAATATCGATTTTGGGAGAAAAAAGGTAGGGACCAAAATTGTTCAGAATTTGATTTTCTACAACTTTGTTTCTTTTTATTCATGCCGTAAAACGTGGAACATAGGAGATAATGGTAATATTTTGAATTTGTTGCGTTTTTCAGGTTTAATTTCTAAAATATCGATCCTTGAAGAAAAATTGTGAGGTCTAAACTTGTAGAAATTCAAATTTCCTACATTTTTTGTCCGTACGGTTTTACTGTGAAATCAAAAATGGCCGAGTTATTCAAGAAAAAACCTTTTTTTTAAAAAATAAACCATTTTTCGAATATACGCGGGAGCCTAATTGAGTCTCCTTTTTAAATTTACACTCCCAGCACCCCCCGAGGGACCTACGAAAAAAAAATTCAAGAACGGATTATTTACGGGTAGGGTCGGTTTTTGGACTGGAACAACCGAAACAACCGGTTTTCATTGTTTTTTTTTCCAGTTTCGTTTCAGGTTTGGATAGCTATGCTAGGTAGGTACGGTCAACAGCACGTCAGTCAAAACATAAACAGGACGCCCGAAACCAGAGACCCGCAATGGACAAAGTGTTACCACTGAAGTGCGGTCAACTGTACGTAGGCACTTTTCTATAAATATGCGTCTTACTGCCAGTTGCAGAAATCTTCTTAAAAATAAAAGCTCCTTTACTATATTACGATGTATATCGTAATATTATCATGACATCCCATGAAACGTCCACTACAGGACAGGAAACTCCCTCCCTAAATTTCTATAGCAAATAAATATCTTTATCTTATCTCCAAAATTCCAGTTTTTGCTAAAGCAATGTGCAGGAGAAGTATCATAGTCACCACGCTTGTTAGCGTTACGGCTGGCACCATGGACCGCGGTTGTTGGTGACCGCAGAATATAAGAGAGATGATACGATACACATCCTCTGGTTCATTAGCCCTGTAGTCGCCTCTTACGACACCCATGGGTAGAGATAGGTTGGTACTATTTTTTGCCGGCACCACACGGGGCGTGATATACTGTGCCGAATTAGTCTTTGAATTCAGCCAGGTGTGATCTCTCCTTAAGTTTGGTTCTGACCACAGAACTACGATAGGGCCACTCCGCCTGCGCGCGCACCCCCCCATAGAAGCGAATATAGTAAAAAACATTGGTTCCTTATTGAATAGGTATACTTTCCAATTTATGTTCCTAGGTGCTTATTTTGAATGCACATCATAAACACATTCGTTGCCATAGAGACGCTGTCACTGGTTTTTTGCATATTACTCTCTCGCGATAATGGTACTATGTTTATCGCACTCAAAGGAAAACGTGTTAGTTTTAGTAAATGGTGACACTGATTTGTATTGAATGACATAAAGAATTCGTCTCTAGAAGTAGATGGACTTCAGAGCTCTGTGGTTCTTATTTTCTGCGCATGGGTGACAGGCGGAGAGCCAATGAACGATTCACTCGCATCCTCTCCCACTACCGCGCTCACTCCCGCGACTCTTTTCTTGACTTCTGCGCCACAGTAAGAGTTATTTTGTTCGCTGTATATGCCTTATACCTACACATGCGTGTTGGCTTATATTTGGCGGTCATGGCCGAATATGTGGATGAGCCTTTAGCCCCCAGTAGACTTTGGGCCAACCCGCCGCGCCGGCCGGCAAGCTTGATGACAGCGTTCACACGTTGGTGTGTGTAGGTGTAGCGTGTAGGTCTGTCAAGCAAGATGGACGTAGACGCGGAGACTATTACTGCCGCTGCAATGTACTTTTACAGTGCTTTTAATTTTTATTACCAGCTGCACCATATTTGAAAAATAAGACGAAATTATTTTTACTTATATAAAAAAAAATTAAAACGTCCATCTACTCCACTTATTGGAAATGAGGACACGGCCAACGTGTGAACGCCGTTTGCGGCTTGTGGCAAAACCGATAACCGACGGCGGCACGCCGGCGAGCGTTGGTCGCAAACGGCAAACTCACGCAAACGGGCCTAGTAGACGTTGGCTGCGCCGGCGCGGTCACGCGGCCAACGTGTAGAGCCAGTGATTAGTTATCAACCTTTAAAACAAGGTATCCGTATTTACGATGCCTGCCCCCCTCCCCCCGCTTCACCGCAAGTACCCCTCTGTTGCTCTGCGTAAGTACATTAGGTGCGCTAGAGTAGGTACTAGTGAATATAATATAATCTGTTTCACGAGTCAATGCCAAAGTTTAGCAACACATTTTGCAGCTACCTATATCAAGGCTATTGTGCACCATGATCAATAGTAATCAGCTAAAGCTGTCAGAAAAAAAACAAGTTTGTAACATAATGTTATTTTTTTCGTCAAATATACTCTAGTTCGTCTGGTTCTTGGTGGTTTGTCTGGTTCTATGGCTGCAATATGTGTTGGTAAGTGTTGGCATTGACTCTTGAAACCATAGCTTGAAACGGATTAGGTATATACTCGTACCTACAACGTGTGGCACGTTAGTCCTGTACATAACAGGGGCAAATAATTAAAGTATAGGCTCTCTTAGATATTATGAGGAATTGGTTTAATGATGTTTAAAGTTATTTTAATATTAATCAAACGCATCATCACGCCTTTATCCCATAGGTAGAGCATCAAAGAGTGTATGCGATGATGAGAAATCTAGCTTTGTCTATTACTTATGAACCTTAACCATTTTTTTTATGTTACAAGTGAGCAAACGTGCAGGTGGGCCACCTGATAAGTGCTCACTACCGCCCATAGCACCCATATTAGTGGCAGTAGTTGGTCGACCGAGCTTCGCTCTATAATAGCCACCACAACATTAAAATATCATTGGATAAGCAAGCTATTCTACTCGCCAACAGATAGCACTGTAGATTTCCGTCTAAATCGCGGAGAAATTGTAAATTTCATCGAAATCGTTAGAGCCGTTTTCGAGAAACCGTTTACAAATATATATATATACCGGGTAATTTGAATGCGTGACATAGATCAGGGATCAATATCAGTAACGGAACAACTTTTCCCACGAAAATCAATTTTTGACCTCCCATAGAAACTGCATCAGCTGATAGCGCATTTTGTATGGAAGGTCAAATTTGGTTTTTCGTATTTCGAACTATGTTCCTTGGGAAAATACTATTGAACGAGCAATATTTGTATACAAATATACCTATATGTTTGCAATCTGTTTCTCGAAAACGGCTCTAACGATTTCGATGAAATTTACTATAAGAGAGCGTTCGGGGGCCGCCTTTAAGACAGAAACCTACAGCGCCACCTGTTGGCGAGTAGAATAGCTTGCTCACCCGATGATATTTTAATGTTCAGGCAGCTATTATAGAGCGAAGCTCGGTCGACCAGGTACTGCACAAATATTGCACGTTTAATAGTATAGGATATTTGGAAACTAATAAGATAGCAAAGCGCGTTGCTTACTTTGAGAACTAAGATGGTATGTCTCATGTGCCGGTAGTTTTACTGGCTCCCTTACCCTTCGAATTGCTGCTTCACGGCAGAAATAGGCAAGGGGGTGGTACTTCACCAGAAGGACTTTGCACAAAATCCCTACCACTAAGTAATTTAAAAATAAATCCAAATAAAAAATAAATCCAAATCGTTTTTACTCTTTTTAGGGTTCCGTACCTCAAAAGAAAAAAACGGAACCCTTATAGGATCACTTTGTTGTCCGTCTGTCTGTCTGTCTGTCTGTCTGTCTGTCTGTCTGTCTGTCTGTCTGTCAAGACCCTTTATCTCACGAACGGGTAAAGGTATCAGGTTGAAATTAATACCACATATTAGGATCCATGAACCACACAAGATCTGAAAATTTAATTTTTTTACAACGACGCAATCAAAAGATATGGCATTTTATGTCTTCATCTCCATACATTTATTCAAAAATGTAAAACCTACAGGGTACTTCCCGTAGATCTAAAATTATGAAATTTGGCAAGAAGCTAGGTCTCACAGTACAAATAATGGGAAAAGTCTAAAATCATTAAATATTACAACTTTTCTCACAACTAATGGTAACCAATTGTGGTGAGCTCCCGTTTCAAGAACATTCATATAAGAGAGGGGTCAAGTTGGATGGTCGCTGAGGCGATTTTTGTTTTAGTTCTATTTAAAAACGGGAACACTTACAAACTTGAAAATTGGTATGTTTATAGTGCATAAGCTATAAAATAACAACAAATAATTAAATTTGGTCAAGCGCGTGTCGGACTCAAAAAATCTAGCACAATAACTTACTGAAATTTCAGCTAATACAATTATGTTTATGTGGTGGTACGGAACCCTCAGTGCGCGAGTCCGACTCGCACTGGGCCGGTTTTTTTATTTAGTAACCCGTGACACAAAAAAACACTATATCTACCCGTGCGAAGCCGGGGCGGGCCTAGTCCTACCTACTATACCCAGCGGTTGATCAAGACGCTCCTAACGGTACCTCATTTGTCAAATTACGATAACTAGTTTAGAAGTTATGAAGGACCAGTATACATACATACCGTTCAAAATCATAACCCTCCTCTTTGCCGTAGTCGGGTAGTGAATTAAAAGTTTATTGTATTTATTGTGCAGAATTTATTGGTTTAGGATACCTGCAAGTACTGTCAATCGATCAGTGATACCCTATGGACGGTCCATTAATTTTATTTGCCGCTGCTCCAGGCCACACGATGTACATATCGTAATATCATCATAACATCCCATAAACGCGTCCACTGCACGGCAGGGAGCTCCCACCAGATCTCCAGTAAAATCGCGTGGTACTTTGAGGGGGATTTACCATAGTCACCACGCATGTAAGCGTTGCGGCTGGCGACCGCTGTTGTTGGTGACCGCAGTATGTAAGATCGTACGATTCACAGAAAGTTGTTGCTGCCCATCCTCCGGTTCATAAGCCCTTAGTCACCTCTTACGACACCCACAGGTATAGATGACTCTGTACATATAGTGATCCTAATCTAACACCCTGTATACTTACCCTAACAACCTGTATCCTGAACCTGCTTCCGGTGAGGACCAAGGTTGAGCTTGCGCAATCGCTTCTTCTTCCTATCTTGGACTACGCAGACGTTTGTCTGATAGACCTCAATGAAGATTTCCTTAACAAACTTGAACGTCTTCAAAACGTCTGTATAAGATTCATTTTTGGATTGCGCAAGTTTGACCACGTGTCCGAATATCGGAAAAAACTAGGATGGCTTCCTATCAGGCAACGAAGGGATTTACATGTCCTGATTCTCCTCTATAACGTGCTGTACGACCCTCGTTCTCCTCCTTACCTGAAGGAGTGCTTCCAGTACCTGGGCTCCAGCCATGGACTAGCACTGCGCTGTAAGTCAGACAACATCTTGCAGCCCCCTTTCACACGGTCTGGCTACTATAAAGATTCTTTCACAGTAAGGGCTACTCAGCTATGGAATGATCTTCCGCGAGAGATACGCCACTCTCAGTCACTCGCTGTCTTTAAAACCAAGTTGCGTTCCCATCTCATCAGCGAAACCATTTGATTATCCGTTTATTGTTTAATATTGTATATATATAATATATATATGTATATATATATTTGTTTATTATATTTATTATTATGATTATTTATTTATTTATTTTAATGTATTATACTTACTTATGTATGTGTATGTTTTATCTTATGTAGTTTATGTTATTCATGTAGTTGTTTAAGAGATTATTATATGGCATTGTAGTGTTAATATTAATTAGGTACTTACTTTTTATGCCTTTTGTATTTCATGGCACTTGTGATCGCATGAATACTTGCAGAGCTCTGTTTATGTATCCCTAACATCAAAGGTTGCCTGTAAGAGATCGCTTGCAGCGATAAGGCCGCCTTTGCCCACATTAGGTTAAGTTCTCTATGTACATTTGTTTTTTATTGTTGTTATGTGAGCAATAAAGTGTTCTATCTATCTATCTATCTATCTATCTGTATAGTAATCCTAACCTAACACCCTGTATACTTACTTTAAAACCCTGTACATATAGTGATCCTAACCTAACACCCTGTATAGTTATCCTATCCTAACACCATGTATACTTACCATAAGACCCTATACATATAGTGATCCTAATCTAACACCCTGTATACTTAACCTGAAACCGTGTGTATTTATCCTAACCTAACACCCTGTATACTTACCCTAACATCCTGTATAATAATCCTAACCTAACACCCAGTATACTTACCCTAGCACCCTGTATGTATAGTACTTAGTCGTTCTAACCTGACACCTTTTATACTTACTCTTACATCCTGTATAGGTATCCTAGCCTAACACCCTGTATATTAACAAATAATGACCATTAGAAGCATTTTTGATAATACCGAGACTTATAAAAAAATATATTCATGGAATCTTATCTCACTAACAAAAAATAAAATCATCGACATCGTGTGTCGATATTATTTTGATCGATCACCTCCCTATCGTCATTCGTCATACAAGAAAATCGGTCACCGATTATCGCTCGTGTGCGTTGGGTCGGTCACAAAATCGGTCGTAAAATCGGAGGAAAAATGTGCCCGATAATCGGACCTACAAAAACTCGGTCGTGTGCGGGAGCCCTTCAACGCGAAATTAGGCAAGCGAGGCGATGGTGAGCTGAGGGTGGGGCAATTTGGTGTTGGATATCGGAATTCCAGAGGCCACATGTTAGCCGACTTTTTGGAGAAAGAAGGACTCTTTATGATGAATTCCTTCTTCAAAAAGTCGGAAAACCGAAAATGGACCTGGATCAGTCCCGATGGTGCTACAAAAAATGAGATTGACTTTATCATGTCGACGAAGAAGCAAATATTCAATGATGTCTCTGTGATCAATGCGGTTAAAACCGGAAGCGATCACCGGTTGGTAAGAGGCACATTGAATATCAACGTAAAGCTGGAAAGAACTCGACTGATGAAGTCTACGCTCCGACCAGTACCCACCAATATCCAAAACCCCGACGGCTTTCAGCTCGAACTGCAAAACCGCTTTGAATGCCTTGGTGAATGCGTAGATGTGGACGACTACAATAACGGGTTCGTGGAAACTGTCCATACAATTGGGTCAAAGTACTTTAGACCCCACCGTACTAAAAGAACCAAAAAGATCTCTGACCATACCCTCAAGCTAATGGAAGAAAGACGCGAAATGGTTCTGCAGTCTCCGGAAGATGCTTCTCAATATCGGCGGCTCAATAAACAGATCTCTAAGTCTCTGACTCGCGACCTTCGGCTATTTAATACTAACCATATTAAAGAAGCGATTGAGCGGAACAAAGGCTCCAAAGTGTTCGCAAGAGATCTGTCTATTGGACAGAGCCAGTTGACGAGGCTGAAGACCGAGGATGGCAGAACCGTATCGTCCAAGCCTGAGCTACTGAGGGAAGTCGAGAAGTTCTATGGGCAGTTATACACATCAACCGGCCCACCCGTTAGCAGTCTGGCCAACGATCCAAGAGCTAGACTTACCCGACACCATACCGAAGATATCCCGGACGTCAGCTTGTACGAGATTAGAATGGCTCTCAGACAGCTTAGAAACAACAAGGCACCCGGGCACGATGGAATTACGGCTGAGCTTCTGAAAGCAGGCGGAAGGCCAGTGCTTAAAGCTCTTCAGAAGCTGTTTAATTCTGTCATACTCGAAGGGAAAACGCCACAGGCATGGCACAGAAGTGTGGTGGTACTCTTCTTCAAAAAGGGTGATAAGACCCTGCTGAAGAATTACAGACCCATCTCACTTCTGAGCCATGTCTATAAGCTGTTCTCGAGAGTCATTACGAACCGTCTCGCGCGCAGGCTCGACGACTTCCAGCCTCCCGAACAAGCCGGTTTTCGTAAAGGCTTCAGTACCATAGACCACATACATACGCTACGGCAAGTTATACAGAAGACCGAAGAGTATAACCAGCCACTTTGCCTAGCGTTTGTGGACTATGAGAAGGCCTTCGATTCGATCGAGACGTGGGCCGTGCTACGATCTCTCCAGAGGTGCCAAGTCGACTATCGGTACATTGAAGTGTTGAAGGACCTGTACAAAAACGCCACTATGTCAGTTCGTCTTCAGGACCAGGACTCGAAGCCTATCCAATTGCAGCGAGGAGTGAGACAGGGAGACGTCATATCTCCTAAACTGTTCACCGCTGCATTGGAAGATGTCTTCAAACTCCTGGACTGGAAAGGACTTGGCATCAACATCAATGGCGAGTACATGACCCACCTTCGATTTGCCGACGATATTGTCGTAATGGCTGAGACCCTGGAAGATCTCGGCACGATGCTGAATAACCTCAGTAGAGTTTCACAACAAGTGGGTCTTAAAATGAACATGGATAAGACGAAAATTATGTCTAACGCCCTTGTTGTACCCACTCCACTCAAAGTTGGAGACTCTACGCTCGAAGTTGTTGATGAGTACGTATACCTGGGACAAACAGTCCAGCTGGGTAAATCCAACTTAGAGAAAGAGGTTACTCGTCGAATCCGACTCGGATGGGCAGCGTTCGGGAAGCTCCGCAATATCTTCACGTCCAAAATACCGCAGTGTCTCAAGACGAAAGTCTTTGACCAGTGTGTGTTGCCAGTGATGACATATGGCACCGAGACGTGGCCGCTCACGATGGGCCTTATCAGAAAGCTCAAAGTCACCCAAAGGGCGATGGAAAGGGCTATGCTCGGAGTCTCTCTGCGCGATCGAATCAGAAATGAGGAGATCCGCAGAAGAACTAAAGTAACTGACATAGCCCTGAGAATCGCTAAACTGAAGTGGCAGTGGGCAGGGCACATCGCAAGAAGAACCGATGGCCGATGGGGCGTGAGGGTTCTAGAGTGGCGACCACGTACCGGAAGACGAAGCGTTGGCAGGCCCCCCACAAGGTGGACCGACGATCTGGTCAAGGTCGCGGGAAGCCGCTGGATGCGAGCAGCGCAGGACCGGTCGTCATGGAGTTCTTTAGGGGAGGCCTATGTCCAGCAGTGGACGTCTTTCGGCTGATATGATGAGGTTGCTGGTGACCGCAGTATGTATGATGATACGATACACAGAAGGACGCTGCCGCCCGCCCTCCAGTACATAATTTCTTAGACACCCACGGGTAGAGAGATGGGTTGGTATGATTCTTTGCCGGCACCACAAGGGACGTTTCTCGGTCCCGTGTGGGAGACGTATCCCGGTCCCTTGTGGTGACGTAGGCCTAGTAATAGGTTATCGTTTGGACCCTTCGGCTACGGAATCTTAAAAAAAAAACCAGAATAGGCTTCTTCTGGGCAAGCTCGTTCCATCGTCGACCTCATCTCTGTCCTCAGGGCTAGATCGAGGTCAAGAATAAGCCCATACACAATAAAAAAAAATAAGGCGAAGTTTGTATGTCTATGTATGAAGGTACTGATGATAGTACAGCAAGCAAGGGAAGTATGTCAAGCTCGTAGCAGGTGGAGGACTGTAGTATCTGCGTACTCCGACGGGAAATAGGCGTGATGTTATGTATGTACCTATGTATGTATGTTGTATGTCTATTATAATACTATGTGCGAACCTAATATTTATTCAGTTTACGGTTTATCTTTGTGCGCCGTCCCCGCATTACAATTATTTTGTTTCCTGCACCCAAAGGTTGCCTGAAATAAATTACTTTTAAGCAATAAGGCCTCCTATTTGTTCTCCGTGTTTCATGTTCGTATATTTTGTGTGCAATAAAGAGTATTCTGTTGTATTGTGTAAGGTTTTGCTCAAAATTAAGCTCAAAATTTGCCTCAACGTAAATATATCCACTAACACAAACGCCAAGTACTTAAACTGTAATTGAAAAAGTTGTTCAAAGTTGTACTCGCTTTGACAATTTGCGGTCATGAGACGGATTCTGGCAACACTGACAACTAATTTACGAAGCTCTATTGCCCTCTTTTGGAAATTTCACTCGCCGCTAGTAAAGTCAATATAAGCTCATTAAAACACATGTTTTGTAAATATAAACTCTTATTGATGTAACTATACAATTATCAGCCTTATTTCATACTATCTTTTGCCTGCGATTTCGTCCGCATGTTAAATGATTGTAAAAAACTAAACGAAATGGGAAAAATAAAATGAATTTTTAGAGCAAAATTAAATATATCCAGTGTTTAACTCAAACTAATAGCTATCAAACAAAAAAAGTTTCAATAAAATCGGTTCAGTAGTTTTTGCGTGATGCTCGAACAAAATGAAACAAACAAACAAATGGTTAAAAATCTGTGATTTATTCAGGGGCATCAAAATTGTATGATGTGATATTTTATTTTATACATATCTTCAATTCGCTAAGCTAAATAAATAAAAATGTTTTATTTTTATATTTTTAACTGAAAATTTAGACTATTTTAGGAAACTTATTTGTTTTTTTCTGCCTAAACTATTATTATTAATTTTATAATAATTTTTTAAGTTTTAAAGTCGATGATGTCATTTCCCAATAGACGATGAAACGAAAATTACATAGTGCCACAGTGTGGTCACAGTAAAACGAACGTGCTTCGACACAGATGTGTCCATAGACATAAGCATAGAAGACCATCAATGAGTGCGAGCGAGAAACAAATCTCTTATGGTGATACTGCAAGATAGCAAAGGATAGCGAATCGAATAGCTCTGTAACCGATTTTGAATGACAGGGGGTCACTTTGAGCCACGCGAAAAACCAGCTTTCCAGTTTTTTGTAAAAAATTGGGTAAAAACTACATATTTATATAAAAATAAGGATACTTTTAATTATGACGGTGCGTAGTGTAGTTGGATGTGGTGTTAGGGCTCCCGCACACGACCGAGAATCGGTGGGCGATTATCGGCCAGGACAAGGACGGAAGATTCAGGTGATAACACGTCAGAGCGGGATGCCGACAAAAAATCGGTCACCGATTCTCGGTCGTGTGCGGGAGCCCGTAATCACAAAAATAGTTCAGAGAAATGTACATTTCACGGGTAAATTCCTAGGACGTTGGTATTTTGAACTATATGTTTTTTTGCTTAAAATAACTTATATTTCATGTTTAAAATATAGAATAGCTTCTTCTGAATTGCTAATTTTCGTATTTTGCATTGAAATAAGTTAAGTTGTTGAGAATGTTCTGAATATAGTGTTATATTTTTCATCAATATAGCTCACATTTACGCTAGGGCTTGACTCAAATTTATCGATACCTATTTCCTTTATGTTTATAATACGAACTCACAGACACATTGTTACGCGTCGCGTACTGAAATACTTGATTTACCATTTTCGTCTTGAAATAAACAGAAGTAGGTCAGTCCTAACTTTGTTTTGCTATTTTGTTCAACAGTTTCCAAAGGATTCGAATATAAAAGGAAAATTGATAAGGGTGATTGGACGAGTTGGAATCCTAAAAAATACTCTCAAGTTTGTAGCAAACATTTTCTAGATGTAGGTATATAAAAGAAAATGTCGACTAAATACAACTTTATAAAAAGGAGCTAACAGATTCGGCAGCTTGGAATCGGGGTTGACTAATTTAGTTCTGTTACCAATTTCAAAAAAATATCAGCGCCGGCAGCCATTTCGGCAACCAGCGCCGGTCGGTAGCTCATATGGGACCCGGCGCCGGTAGCAGCGGAGGCACTTCCGTATAGTTATTATCGGCTCAAACAAATTGTTGCCAAAATATAATGTAATTCCTTCCTTAAAACTGAGTATTTTAAAATTTTTGTTTATAAAGTAGAAAATCGCAAAATTTCACAACCACAGACAGTATTCGAACCTGCGTCTTCTCCGTAAGTACCGGAGACGTTTTACCTACTAGGCTAAAATGTGGTTCTGTTCTGTCTGATGTTGTGAAATATGCGTCTTCAATACGCATTCCAACGTTGCGTTGCGTTTGTGGTTGTGAAATTTAGCGATTTTCTGCTTTGTAGAATTATCAGCCATTAACGTCTTCCGTGGTCTAGTGGTTAGAGCGCTCGGGTCTCGATCCGGAGTCCGGAGGTTCTGGGTTTGATTCCCGGTGGGGACTCTGTCAGACAAAAATCCCTTTGTGCGACTTCCCTAGTTTGGTTAGGACATTGCAGGATGAATCACCTGATAGTCCGATAAGTTTGATGATTCCGTGCTTCGGAAGGCACGTTAAGCCGTTGGTCCCGACTACTACCTATGGATGTAGTCGTTAAAGAGTCATATGTCAGAGGCCTTTGGCGGCCTCAAATGCTATATTTTGACATTTGCTCCATACATTAAAAATAAAAAAAATACTTTTGGCCTAAGATAGGGGCTCATGCTGGTGGCACTGGTCGTGCAGAGACGAAGATAAAAAAATGAGGTTTGAACAAAGAAACATAAATTACAGTTCCACCGACTTTTTTGGGTTGGTACCTAGAAAAGGGGCTTTCTGTAATCGTAAACGGTAGTTGCATATAATATAGCCATAGCCGTCACGCAACATTTCTTCAGTTAATATCAATCTCATACATTTTTATTCAATACTACTGGCATTTACGATAGTAGAAATCCACTTATCTACGGCCCCAGGCGGAGAAATGCAGGATTATCGACACTACTACCTACTACAAGTGAAACACTGCGATTGTTGACAGCGACGCTACCGCCTGAACAGACAAGTCAATGTCGCCAGGGTACACGGATATCGATACCAAAATGTACATCACTATCTAACGCACACATTGACAAATCAAAATTGGTTACGCGTTTTCGGGTTCTTTGTTTATCTATAGGCAGTAGGTAAGCTGCCGTTATTCATAATCTAAGGATGTGTCAATTAAAATCGAAATGTCAAATTTGACAGAAATAGCACAGAGAATAAAAGTTTTCTTTTCCATTGTTTTTTATTTTACTTGTGGAATGACGTCACTCAGTGGTCAAATAAATGTCACAACTGCCGCAGCATTTTTGAATATATTACCGCAATCAAATTACTTTTCTAGTCGAAAAAAAAATGATATGATATAAAAATATCTCGAAATGGTTTTTGTATTTTAGTGTGTTACGAGTATATCATATTTAGCTTGGCCAATTTACTGACAAAATCAATTTGCAATTTTATAATAGTAGTGAAAAGATTACGCAGTTATCTACCTAACCTAGGGAATTTGACGTGCGCACTGGTTTTTTCTGTATTATTTTTTTTGCCTCGTGTCCATTTCAGCTACTCTCAGTTCTTTAGTTGCCTGTAAGAGGTTTCACGAAGCATAGGCTGCCTTTGCACGCAATTAGAATATGCTATTCCTACGCAATTATAATTTTTATGTAAAAATTATTTTATTTTCAAAACTTTTTCGGATACATAAAAAAATGCGTATAGGGGTCGCAAAATTCTCAACCTCGGGTAGGACCACGGTAGCCTAATTGGTAAAGCGTCTTCGGTACTGACGGAGAAGACGCAGGTTCGAGTCCTGTGATTGTTGAATTTTGTGATTTTCGACTTTGTAGTTTTTATCTAAAAGTGATTTGGTACAATCAAACCAAATTTTGCAATGTTTTAAGCACTTTTGCATAAAATTTCAAATCCTTCTCAAAATGTGAAGCAATTCAGATGAAAAGTTTCATACAGGTCTTTGTGGTGAAAATTAGAAAGTTTCATAGCGTAAGCTCTTGCATACAGTTATAAAGGATGAATGTGCACACTCTTAAAATTTTAACTCCTTAAAATTTTGAGGAGTCACGTGTAGTACCACAGAAACGGGAAATTTTATACAGTGTGTTTAAAAAATGTGTTGACGGAGAATAAAAGTGTTTGATAAATGTGAATAACAAAGATATTTTATTTATTTTGCATGGTTTTTAATGGGAAAGATCAATTAAAAAATTGAGACACAAAGCCTAAAAGATGTTTTTATGATCGTGCCTTGCAAAATATTTTTAAAATATTTCATTAGATTCTATAAAAAAGACAATCGCATGATTTCACAACCACAGGCAGGATATGAATCTGAACCTTTTTTAGGGTTCCCTAGTCAACAAGGAACCCTTATAGTTTCGTCATGTCCGTTTGTCGGTTTGTCTATCGGTCTGACTGTCTGTCCGCGGCATAGCTCAGCGACCCTTAGTACTAGAAAGCTGTTATTTGGTACAGATGTACATATTAGTCACACCGACAAAGTGGCACACTCAACAGCACGCCAGTAGAAACACTGATGGACCTTATGGCGTGGTAATAGAGTTGAAAAAGTTTCTACCGAAGTGCAGTTGACCGCACAATGAAACCTTAAAAAAATTGCATTGATGAAATTAAAAGAAAAACTATCACAGCTAATTACGCTTTACAGGTCAAGGAGTAATAATAGAAATATAATTAGCGATCAGGCGATGGACTCCGCTGGTCATTAAGACAGAATAAGTTACAAAAACATCGAAACCTGCTTAACATTAATAAAGCCTAAAGCAACTTTACTACGGAACCCTACATTGCGCGTGGTCTGACACGCACTTGGCAGGATTTTTTTATTAGATTGTCTTTCAATTTTGAAAGAAACAGTATTAATTTTTTTTCTTCTAGACATCTTTGTTTCTTTTCTATAAACTCATGTTTTTGAATAACATTATAAAATCGACCATTTTGAACCTCTCCCTGATTTTTAAGGGTACAGTACCTTAAAAAATCTCGAAAGTCTTATTAAAAGATCACTTATTTGTTGTCCGTCTGTCTATCTGTCAGGACACTTTACGGTACGAAACCCTTAGGGCGCAAGTCCGCCTCGCACTTCGCCGGTTTTTTTATCTTGTAATGTTTGATGCTCGCAAAGGGAAGTTTTAAAATCTTACTTATCTGAGGAGAGCACCTTAATTAAGGCTCTAGATAATGAGATTTATCACCACCCAGTGTACTTACAAGGCAACGGAAACAAGCATTATGAAACATCTACTAGCAATTTGTATGCAAGGCGTTAAGACAAGTTTGTGTTTCTACAACTTTGTGTTCCCTTATTATGTGCGAAGTTTAAGCAGAATCAACGCAAACTTTTTAGAAATGGAATGAAAATTAGAGGGTGAAAAAGACATCGAAAAATTTAAAACGTTGATTCTGATCATAAAACTTACATTCAAAAAGTAACTTTAAGGATGACAGCAGTGTGAGAGCAGGACGGAACGATGCGCTAAACATTGGAACGATAGAGACAGACAAGTACCGTTCCGACCTGTTCTCATGCGTAGTTTTATCAGCTGTCGTTCTATTATTTCGACCTTTAAATGGCGACAAAAAACCTATTTTGGCAGATTACTAAAGGGTGTCAGGGACGGTGCACCGAAAACTGAAAAGGCGTGCTCAGTCAACGAAACTGAACAACTTTCCCAAAGAAAAATTTTTGGGAAATGATTCTTTTTATCTCTACAACGTGTTGATGGAATAAGCGAAACCTTCATACACCCCAACTGATTTTATATAACATAAATCCATTCCCGTAAAAAAAATTTTAAAAATCAATTTTTTCTTCCAAATATTGTTATTTTAATTTTTTTAAGATTTTCGAGCTATCATGGCGCGTCCGCCTCGCGTTCGCGCACGCTAGGCCCACTTGATCACTTCCAAAGAGATTTTAACCTCGCTGTGACCGAGCGTAGCGAGGTTCAATCTCTTTCAAAGTCAAAGTCAAAATCGTTTATTCATTGTTGGATATTAAAATCTCTTAATGACGTCAGCTAAACTACATCGCTTCACAAACAATGTGGCGCCATAGTGGGAAAAAAAGAAGCGACAATAAAAACCCCGCGCTCTTTTAAATATGTTTAGATATACAACAAACATAAGTCAGTTTTAATTTTAAATTAGCCTGTTAGAACCGTAGCCTAATCCCATGGATTATTCTCTTCTAGATAATCTGATATTTTATAATAACCCTTCTTATACAATTTCTGCTTGATAACAGTTTTGAATTTAACGGTGAACTTTCAATATCAGTGGGTACCTTATTATAGAAGCGTATACATTGACCTTTATATGTTTTACTAATTTTGTGAACACGGCTGACATGAAGAGCAAGTTGATTCTTGTTTCTTATGTTGACACTGTGCCTGTCACAATTTTTCTCAAAAATATGTATATTCCGATTAACATATATTAAATTCTCATAAATGTATTGCGACACAAAAGTCAAAATGTTGATTTCTTTAATTTTATTTCGAAGAGATTCTCTAGGCTTCATTTTATAAATTGCACGAACAGCTCGCTTTTGTAGTATAAAAATGCTGTTTGCATCCGCAGCATGACCCCAAACCAAAAGGCCATATGACATGAGATTTGATCACTTCCCTCCCCTTCTCACCGCTCATGAACACACGCGTAGCTACAGAAATATTTGGAAGCGCAAAAAATTTAAATAATAATAAAAAAAAAGAATTACCCCTATCTAAAGCCCGTGAAATTGATTCTACTCTCGATTCTGAACAAACTATTTTCTTAGTTTTACTTATTCCGTTAACACACGTGATTTTGTAATGCCTGACTATACTTGAATATGGTACTTAGTACATGAAACTGAACAACTTTCCCCAAGAAACATAGTTTGGAAATTAAGATTTTTTTTTGTCGTCCCATACAAATTCTAGTATTGACGGCGCAAGGTTTGTATGGGGAAGCAAAAAAATTTTGTCATTTTCCAACCTTCTGGAAAGTTGTTCAGTTACATGTACTAAGTACCATATTCAAGTATAGTCAGGCATTACATAATCACGTTGTATACAAATTGCTCACTCTGATCGAAGAGTGTATAGAAAAGTCAAAAATTATTTTGTTCATTTCATTATTTCCCAAAAATGTTTCTTTGTAACAGTTGTTCTGTTTCGTTGACTGGTGTTCAGTTTTCGGTACACCGTCCCTAACACTCTGTTTAATTCTTGGAAAAAGTGTTTTTAGTTTTCACGTTTTAGTATTTGAGAGGTTTTTTAAACCCTTAGCCAGAAATGTTTGTGACAGAGACAATAACCAGGTTTAACTTTTTTTTTATTGTCAATGGGCTTACTCTTGACCTCGATCTAGTCTTGAAGACAGAGATGAGGTCGATGACGGAACGAGCTTGCCCAGAAGAAGCCTATTCACTCGCGACTTGAATAGATTCAGGTTGTATGAACTCGGGAACACAAACGCAGGCAGAGAATTCCACTCTTTAGCCTTGCGCATTATAAAAGATGTTTCAAAGCGCTTTGTGCGAATGTGCGGAATATCAACCAAGTATGGGTGATATTTTGCTGTGCGTCTGGACTCCCGATAGTAGAAGGGAGATGGTGGAATAAGCTCGTGGAGCTCTTGAGCACACTCTCCGACGTACAATCTTGATAGGATCTCGAAACTTGATTTTCACCAGCATCTCATCACCAACGAGCTTGTTCATTATTTAACGCATGTAAGTTTTACAGTAATACCTACTTCCTCGTAAACGATGTTAGTGGTTGAACCATCAGGGACGTGTAGAAAGACAGGCTGCTGGATAGAGCAATGTAGAGCTAACCGTGCAAAAAGCAGCTTACACCCAAGTCAACGCCAGTGACTCTCAGCGTCTGTCCCTGCGGTTTATTTTTGGGCATCGCGTAACATACGTTTACAGGAAACTGAACACGCTTGAATAGTAATTAAGTATTATAGGGATCCTTGGTAAGAATATCTTTTGACCTGCACCGAATCCTGTTAAAATTTCTGCCTCTATGACATTGCGTTGTAGTTGGGTAACTTTAATCGAGTCCAGCTTGATCATTGCGAGGCGTCAAAAAGCACCTATAAAAGCCAAGAGATGTCATTATTTGTTGTAACAGTTGTATAACCATAAACAGAAGAAATGAGTTCCTGAAATGAGGCAACCTCAGAACAAAAACCTCCTTGCTTCGCTCGGAGAAGAAACCATGCTATTTTTTTTCAGTATGGGATGACAACTGCTAGCATGTCTCATGCCATGTCAGAAAATCATCAGTATTTCCCACAGAAAAATAAGGGTACTTAGAAGGAGGATTAAAGAAATAATTCGTCACAAGGTAGCGAAGGCGTCGTTCTATGGATTTGACAGGTTATTTTGAATATTTCCTAGTGATCATTGATAATTTGACATAAAAAATTGGGACATGTTGGCAGATGTCATCCCATAGTAAAATAAATTAGCAAGGTATCTATTCCGAGCGAAGCAAGGAGGTCCGAAATCTTTGGTATTTCCTTTATTAATTAATAGCCATTTTAATAGCGCTTGATTTAACTGAAACAGTTTTATGACATTATTTATAGAACACATACAGACTTTTTAGAAAAAAAGTTGCGCAATCACACAAAGACTTATTGATCTCCTATACAATAGTGACGTTACTAGTTATTAGTCATCACATAAAATAACTTTTTAGAAAAAAATCGATATGAAAAAATTATTTGTTAAATATTGTGCTACAGTTATAAATGAGGTATCGTTGTAAAGTGCTTTAAATATTAAATCTATTACTTGAGAAAATACCAACAATTTGTCTTTGGGATGGTGATAGTATTGCTGCAATAAATATAGCAGTCGAAGTGCATCCTGTCCTAAGAACCAAAGATGAGATATCTCAAGTTATTGGCCCCTTACAGGAAAAGAGTGATGCAAAAACTGCTGCTTTGTGAGGGAAATAAACAATAGATTGTACAGTCCAAAGCAGGTCAAGCTCGCAGCGCCACTGTAGCTTCTACGGCTACTAAAGTAAGAACCAATCTGTCAACATTAAGCGGCTCTAGACTGTACATCCCTATGCGAGAGCGCATGCATCCTCGTAAGTAACTGGGGGCGCTAACTAAGGGCGCTAGCATATATGCACTAAATTTGAAATAAAATCGTTTCCAAACCAAAAGCTGTCAAAGCGTACGTAGCATACGTTATAACACAAACTTCATGCCACGTACGACCGCATTGTAAAATTAGCTCCTTGTACAGGTATTTCTGGACGGGTCCAATATAGCAGCTTTCAAGAAACGAGCCTACAAATATCATAAAGGCTGCCGGGGCACCTGTGATCCCCCTGGTGTTGCGGATGTCCATGGGCGTCGGTGATCACTTACTATCAGGTGACCCGTCTGCTCGTTTGCCTCCCTATTATATATATAAAAAAAAAGAAGAAAATATTTTTGTGAGGAAAGACTCCTAAGACCTGCTCATTTATCTCACCTGTTGACTCAACATCCATGCTTTATACGACAAAAATTAGCAATGAGTAAAAACTTCTCATAGCTCCCATGACGTCTACTGCAAAGTACCGGTACAAAAGCTGACCTTAATATCTATACAACATTTATCATAATTCTGAACTAAATTTCTCGCATTTTTTTCAAAACCGATAAAATTTTATCTAAGAATTTACCGGAATTCGAAATAAAAAATATACCGGAATTCGAAATAAAATAAAAACTACTGTCAACCTTATACCTCGTAATTCTTGTAAAATCACGTACCTAAATAGTGCATTAGAGTTACGCTGTCACAATCATTATAAATAACATCATAAACCTTTCATGATTTCTATTCATCTTGTGTTTTCTAAAACATATTTTCATATTCATGACCTAAATTCTTGCGCGGCCTGTCGCCTGCTTAAATACTCTAACCATGTATGAAAGAAAGCAATTCTTTCCATTGAATCAAGTTTTAAACAACCTTTTTGATAAAGTGTTTTCTGCAGATTTTTAGTTTTCTTGCTTTTATTATGATAGTTCTAAATATTCTTGAATTAGATCACTTATATATTACTTAATGAGTATGCGTGATAAAAATTCATTTCATGATCATTTTCAAGAGCATTAGTATTGGCTCCTTGCATTTTAGACTGAAAGGGGTCTCAACGAAGAAATTTCATTTTAAATAAATTAATGGAAATGAAATGGTATTTTAAGTTACATAATTGCGATTAAAAGATACGTCTTCGGTGCAAGACGTAGTGAGTCTTATGTTGATGCTCTTGGAAAGTTCAAAACTGATCATAAAGAGCATTTAGATTACTCAAATTGGAAAAAAAAAATTTAAAAAAATAAATAACACATACATTTAACACAATTATACATTTAATCCGCAGAAATCGCTCCGAACAATACATATATAATCCGAAAGGCCAACAAAGTGTATTTCGACCTATTATCCTTTGAAAAACACCTTAAAATTTCCTCCGTTATACAAAAAATTACCATGTATTCAGGTTGTACCTATTTCGACAGGTTTGCTTATGAAAGTCCTCTAGGCCTTGCGGAGAAAAGGGCTTGTTTCTCCATGAAAGCTGTTATTTTTAGGGTTCCGTACCTCAAAAGAAAAAAACGGAACCCTTATAGGATCACTTTGTTGTCCGTCTGTCTGTCTGTCTGTCTGTCTGTCTGTCTGTCTGTCTGTCAAGACCCTTTATCTCACGAACGGGTAGAGTTATCAGGTTGAAATTAATACCGTATATTAGGATCCATGAACCACACAAGATCTGAAAATTTCAATTTTTTACAACGACGCAATCAAAAGATATGGCATTTTATGTCCTCATCTCCATACATTTATTCAAAAATGCAAAACCTACAGGGTACTTCCCGTTGACCTAAAACTATGAAATTTAGCAAGAAGCTAGGTCTCACAGTACAAATAAAGGGAAAAGTCTGAAATCATTAAATATTACAACTTTCCTCACAACTAATGGTAACCAATTGTGGTGAGCTCCCGTTTCAAGAACATTCATATAAGAGAGGGTTCAAGTTGGATGGTCGCGGAGGCGATTTTTGTTTTAGTTCTATTTATAAACGGGAACACTTAAAAACTTGAAAATTGGTGTGTTTATAGTGCATAAGCTATCAAATAACAACAAATAATAAAATTTGGTCAAACGCGTGTCGGACTCAAAAAATCTAGCACATTAACTTACTGAAATTTCAACTAATACAATTATGTTTATGTGGTGGTACGGAACCCTCAGTGCGCGAGTCCGACTCGCACTTGGCCGGTTTTTTTATATAAAAAGGCTTAAAAAGAATAGGGAATTCTGCAGGAAAAATGGTTCAAATATTTTGAAAAAGAAGATTTATCTTAAAAATTATTTTATTTTAAAAATTTGATGACTTAAATGTGTTCCGTAAATGTGCTTAATTTGTTGTTGCGCAAGTGGTAGATTTTTTTTTTATCAAAATTTAATATTTGATCAAAAACTTTTAAATGTCTTTTACAAATACAAGCAGGTTGAGTTTTCATCATAGTAATTTTATAACTTATGTGTGAAAGTTTCCAATTTCCGAAACAGTTACTAACTATATTTCCGCCAAAACTGTAACGTTTTGGTGAACTGAGTTAAAACACAAACTTATATCCTGAATACAAATTGCTCGTTGGTTTATTTTATGATCACCGTTTGACCAAGAAGAGTAGCTAACTACCTCTATCCGAGGATGTTGTAAAAGGCGGCTAACTGATCATGAAACAGAGGATAAAAAACAGCGTTGTTCTGCGTATCTTATCGTACAACTATTCTGCTGTGTCACCAATTACCGCAGTGTATTTGTGGCAGCCGCATCATAGTGACTATATAGGGTGACTTTTAATTAGTTCTTGATAGAATAAGGTATGAATGTACTCATGATACTAAACAACTTTCCCCAAGGAACATAGGTCGAAATACGAAAATCAAGTTTTGACCTCCCATAGAAACTGCATCAGCTGATAGCGCATTTTGTATGGGGGGTCAAATTTAGATTTTCGTATTTCGACCTATGTTCCTTGGAAAAGTTGTTCAGTATCATGAGTACATGCATATGTTTTACTATCAAGAACAAGAAGTCACCCTATATGGTACACACGACCGCACATCGGTAGAAACACTTTTGGACCTTATGGCGTGGTAATAGAGTTGAAAAAGTTTCTACCGACAAGCGGTTGAGCATACATCCTCGTAAGTACTGCAGACATTTTGCTATTACGGTAAGAATTTTGGAATGACAGAAGGAAGAAAAAAACTAAATCATTATATAATGGAAATTGTTTCATTCTTTCAATGGGATTTAGTAACGAAGAATCAGTGAGTTTTTGTTTTATTGAGAGGCACAGAATGGTAATCAGATTATTGTTAATCTTCTAAATGAACTTACCTATCTGTTTCACAGTGCATGGAGTAACTCAAACATCAACTGTGTAAGTGTATGCGGTGAAAAAGAAAAAAGAGTGTGACCCTTTTCCTATAAAGTGTTCATTTGTCACAAATTATTTGACAAACATAGCAATTATAAATCATATTTGTTTTATAAACCTTCCGAGAAAAAAATAAGTACATAAGTTAACATAATATGCTACCTACATACTTGTAGTAGTGTCACGGGAAAGGAAAATTCCCCATGACACTACTGGTAGTGCCACGCAGTCGTGCCACGGGAAACAAACGTTCATATAATATTACAGTATACGAGTATTACGTTAATATTGCACCTGCATTGCCAAGTTGACGTTCAATCTTTTTTCATAGCAAACATTATAATATAATTCTGTTCTAAAATCCACTTTTTTAAGTTTATTTCCACGCTTACTTTAGTTTGCAGCCATAACACTAAAACCAGAGTAAATTTAACGAAAAGACAAGGATACTTCTGTAGTATACTTATTAATCTGGGGACAAGGACATTGATTTTCTGACAGCTTTCGCCGATTTCTTTTGACAGATAGCTGCAAAATGTGTGGAATAAGGAATAAACGAAAAAACTGGATTTTTTGTGCTTTGTTAGCAAAGTCGTAGAACAAAAGTTGTTGCTTTTGGCCTCACTAATAAGTGGGCAAAAGGAAATCAGGTCCAAAAAAATAACCTAGTATTATGATATGATTATTATATGCGTACCGTGTTCGAACCTACCAGAAACAGTAACTAGATAAGTACTATGCCAAAAACAGGAACTAGATGCCAGAAATGAAAAAAAGTAGTATTTTATATATAGACCGCGAAGCAGTTATAAACTTCTGTACATTCGAAAGAATATGAAAATTCAAAGAATTAACATATTTTATTAACATTCTGGTATTTGACGAATACTTGAGATAAAAAAACTTGACACCTGTTAAAGGAAAATATTCAATAAATATTTCGAAATTAAGTATAAATAGAAAGTCACCCTAACGTTAGATACATTCACATACACTTAACGTATCACTTATAAGTTACATACTACTTCCTGATTTAATTAGACGTCATGGGAGCAATAAGTGTTTTTCATTCCTTGCTAGTATTTGCCATATCAAGCATTAATGTTGAATCATCAGGTAAGTGTTGAAACAAAATTCAGAAATATTTACAATTTGTGAAAAAAAAAACTCGTTTCTTTCATTAAGCTTCTAGGAAGCAGGGCATTGTGCAAGTCCGTCAAGAGAAGAACCACAATATTTATATAATTTTGCAAACATCTATACCCAGTTTTAGGGACACTTTTGGGGACAGACAGGACAGGGGGAATATTGACAGTAATTTGAAGACAAAAATTATGCAAAATTGCCATTATTGAGTAAATGTTTTGAAGCAAAAGCAGTCTTAAGGAAAAGTTTCCGTGGCTTTTTGAGATATCATAAAAGGGAAATTAATGCAATAGCGTCATGATTTTTAAAGGCAAACTTAAGAAAATGTTATTGGAAAACCTCACTCACTTTAAGCTAATGTTTTTTTAGACTGGAATTTTAAATGTTTAGCTTCAACTAAATAATTAGGTACGTAGGTAGGTACATTCGACCGCACGTCAGTGGTAACAATCTGACCTTTGAACGTGTCTAGGGTTATAGGAGCTTGTAGTTCAGCGCTGGTTTTAGATTAAACTGGAATTGTTGCCACTTATTTGCGGCCGTGTGTACATGGTGGTGGGTAATTTTTAAGAATAATATAAGATTAGAAGTAAAGTGAGTGCATAATAAGCGCCAACAAACAGTTTTACTGTTTGGCGCTACAGAACAAAAATGTAATGTGATTTAAATAATGATGTTGAATAAATAAAATAAAAATAAATAAAATAATAAGAGATCGCTTGAAATCTTCTTAAGACTGCACTCTGCGCACACTAGCGCCCTCATCAGAATTTAATTAATTTCTTTGAATTGGAGACCAAAATGAAAAATTGAAGAACGGCTCAGTTTTCTTTGTCAGGATAGCGTTATTTTAAACTATTACAATAAGCTTTATGTTATCCTGTTTATTCAAAATCCTTTGAACGGAACGCGGTGGCCACCAATTTCCGTTTTAAGGATTTTGAATAAACAAGATATCATAAAGCTAATTGTAATAGTTTAAAATAACGCTATCCTGACAAAGAACACTGAGCCGTTCTTCAATTTTTCATTTTGGTCTCCAATTCAAAGACATTAATTAAATTCTGATGAGGGCGCTAGTGTGCGCGGAGTGCGCACTGCGCACAACCTAATCAATTTACTGCTTTATATACTTTTTACCCACTAAAGTTTTACAAAGAAGACTAAGTAACTATCTCACTAAATCACTGCATTTTTTTTATTGAAAATGGGCTTACTCTTGACCTCGATCTAGTCTTGAAGACAGAGATGAGGTCGACGATGGAAAGAGCTTGCCCAGTAGAAGCCTATTCACTCGCGACTTGAATAGATTCGGGTTATATGAACTCGGGAACACAGACGGAGGCAGAGAATTCTACTCTTTAGCCGTGCGCATTATGAAAGATGTTGCAAAGCGCTTTGTGCGAATGTGCGGAAACACACAAAAAAACAAAAATTTCAATCGAGCAGGCAAATAAAGTTTGTGGTGACGACTTACATATGTGGTGACGGCTATATTTCACTGAGAGTGGTAGCGCAACCAGCATCCGAGCTGGTTGCGCCGCCAAATTGATTGCGCAATCAAACGGACACCAGGTGATTCACAACTCTCTAAAGAGCAGTACACATTTTGTTGGTAGCGGCGACTGGTTGCGCTGCCATGGTGTCCCAGTGAAATACCGGCCTAATACTGTGGCCGCAGGGTGTGGCGACTCTGGTGTCTAGTTACGGACACCATGGTGGCGCAACCAGTCGCGCCACCGTGGTGTCCCAGTGAAATATCGGCCTTAGTCATCGGTCAGTTACGATTTATTTTCATGCATACAAATTTTGTATTTATTGCAGCAATACAACAAGCACCATCCCATGTGCATAATTTTGGTATCTACGGGGGAAATCCAATCAAAATAACCGAAGTACCATTCATGGCGCTGTTAAGACCAAAAGGTGAAAATTGGAATTGTGGTGCGTCTATCGTTGACCAGCAGTTTTTGATTACTGCAGCACATTGTGTAATGTATGTATTTGAATGCGTTAATTTTTTTAATTTTTTATAAGCTACTTTTTTAACAAGCTTTTTTTATATCCTGCTATAATTCAATTCCAGTGGACGCAATGCAACGCAGCTTAGAATCACAGTCGGTACTGACAACGCTATCGAAGGGGGTGAAGATTACGAAATAGAAAAATTATTTCCCCATCCAAAATATGACCCATTTACCATCAATTACGACATTGGTGTTGTAAAGCTAAGCAAAAAATTAGTTTACAGTGACAAAGTCAAACCAATCAAAATGGCCACTTTAAGCCCTAAGGATGGAGATATCCTTGATACAATGGGTTTCGGATCAACGGAAAAAGGACAAGTAAGTTTGTACAGTCAAGTGCAGGTCAACTTAGATATAAGCAGTGCTACTTCCGTCTTTATGCTGACAAGATAAGAGCGGTACAAAGTCCAATGTGTCAAGCACGAAGTGCTCTTAATAGTTCTTAGGCCAACCATGATATCGGTATGATTTAGCGATAGATACCCATTTTTAGGGTTCCGTACCTCAAAATAAAAAAACTGTACCCTTATAGGATCACTTTGTTGTCCGTCTGTCTGTCTGTCAATAACCTTTTTCTCACGAACGGGTAAAGGTATCGGGTCAAAATTGATACAGAATATTAGGTCTTTACCTATGAAATTGCCGTTTTGTATGGCGAATTTTAGGTAAACTCAATTTTCAGTACTAACATTTTTGCATTTTTCTAAGAAATTATAAATCCAATTTTATTTATTTTTTTAAGCATTGTTGGGAAGACATTAAGCTAACAGAAGCTTAAATTAAATTTTCGTAAAATATTATCTGTAAAAAAATATAACAAATCTAATGAGGAAATCGGACGACATTTAAGACTAACAATTTTCGAACTTTAAATTTTATATATCAAAAACTTTATTTTATGCGTAAATTGATAACCTTGAAATCAACTTTCAAATATAAGACAAATGAAAAAAATAGCATTAGAAATATAGGAATTATGATCTCTTTAATCGGTAAGAAAATTTCGGCAATTTCAAAGGTAAAGACCTATTATTAAGGTTCATAAACCACACAAGATCTGAAAACTTTAATTCTTTACAACGGCGCAATCAAAAGATGTGGTTTTTTATGTCCTCATCTTCATACATTTATGCAGTAAAGCAAAACCTACAGGGTACTTCCCGTTGACCTAACATTATGAAATTTGGCAAGAAGCTAGGTCTCACACTACAAATAAAGGGAAAAGTCTAAAATAATTAATTATTTCAATTTTTCTCACATCTAATAGAAACCAATTAACGTAAGCTCCCGTTTCAAGAACTTGTTTATATAAGAGGGGTCAAGTTGGATGGTCACGGAGTTTTTAAAGTCAAAGAGCAAAAGCTTTTAGTATATCATATGGTAGATAGATACGGAACCCTTAGGGCGCGAGTCCGACTCGCACTTGGCCGGTTTTTTTTACTACGTCACCTATCTAAGTAGGTTTTTTAGGATGATTGATGCCTCAAAGTGGCCAGTATCCGTGGCACACTTGGACGACATATCAGGATGCATACGAGAGACATGACTTGCCCAGTTCCATTTTAGTTTTGCTGATAATCTACCACCGTCTGCGATGCCAGTTTTGGAGCGCAGAGTACTGCTCCGGATGCGATTTGTCCACCTGGCAACTAAAATGCTGCGCTCAATGGCTCGTTGGCAAACCTTAAGTTAGGACTTTTGTGCTTCTGTCACAAACCATGTTTGGCCACCTAAGTTAGAATGGTCTGAATACACCTGTCGACGAGTTTTCTTTTAAGTGTCAAATGTTTTCTTTCAAATGTATGCCCAACCAGTACCGTCATTAGCTCAAAGATATGAAAATTAAACTTGTAAAAAATGTCCAAACAACAAGGTTTTAGAAATGATGAAGGGAAGCTAATCACCAAATCATCACTATATTTTTTTTAATTTCAGCTTTCGAAGGAACTTCTTTCAGTAAAAGTTCCGTTTGTAAATAATAAAAAGTGCTCCGAAGACTTGAATGTAACTATTCCAGAGCAAATGCTTTGCGCTGGTGGTGAAGAGGGAAAGGACGCCTGTGGGGTAAAGACAAAGCTTTAAAAATATATTACTATTATTTACGTTTATTCGAACGCTTACCAATCTATTTCGCAGACATGACATTAAAATCAGAGTATTATTTCCGGAAAGAATAACATTGTTTTAGAAACATGTTTTTTCTAAAAGTATTTTAAAATAGGAGCAAAAAATGTTGGTAAGCGTTGAAATGAACGAAAAAAATATACATACATACATCTTAGTAGAGGAGCCGAGATGGATTTTTCACGTGATAATCAGGGCGACTAAGAGATGTCTCAGTAGATGGGGCTTTATGAGACGATCACGAAAAACTATATAAAAAGTTCCAGACCTGAGTCCGGTGTTCAGGAGGCCATTATCTGGAAATGAAAAGGAACAAATCAACCTGATCTTCAGCAAAAACAATTCTCATGCCAAAAGATAGGGGCTGATGAGTAGTGATATAAAAACTTTGACCAGACACTGGTTTGCCAAAAATCTATAGACTATTGGCAATCCAAACCATTAAAATTGTTTTCTATTAAGCCCAAGTCACACAGAGCGGTATAAGCGGTAAAGCGGTCCGGGGCCGGACCTGCGGAAAGCGAAAGCGTTCCGGGACCGGTCACACAGAGGTACCGCGCGGAAACCGCGGCGGGACAGCGGCGCGGTAGCGGTCGGTGTGACACAATTTATCTGTAATTATTTAAAAGACGTAAATCCTTTGCTCTAAACAAAAAACCAAACTGATAACCTAAAAAAAGTCTGCGCAAAGCTGCAAAATTGTTGTAAAATAATACAACGTCAATTTCCGCGCCCGGACCGCACCGCACCGCACCGCGCCGCGCCGCGCCGCTGCCGCTCTGTGTGACGTGTTGCATTGCACGCAATGGAATACAGCGCCCGCTCCCGCCGAAAGTTCGGCCCCGCGCCGCGCCCGGTCTGCGGGGTTGTATTAGCGGCCCGGCCGCCCCCGCGCCGCACCGCGCCGCGCCGCAACCGCTTTCAATGTGACAGGGTGCATAAGAACTCATACTTTACAAAAAAATCCGGCCCCGGAACGCTTCCGCTACCGCCTCAGTGTGACTTGGGCTAAGTACCTGATAAAATTTAACGCGATGATCAAGGCGAAAAAGAGATGTCTCAATAGAAGATGCTTTATGAGAGGATCACGAAAAACTATGTAAGAAGTTCTAGACCGGAGCCCGGTGTTCAGGAGGCATAAGGTAAAGCATCTTCTATGGAGACATCTCTTTATCGCCTTGATTATCGCGTTAAATTTTATCAGGTACTCAATAGAAAACAATTTAATGGTCTGGTTTGCCAACAGTCTTCAGATTTTTGGCAAACCAGTGTCTGGTCAAAGTTTTTATATCACTACTCATCAGTCCACATCTTTTGGCATGACATTTGTTTTTGCTGAAGATCAGGTTTTTTTGTTCCTTGTCATTTCCAGACAATGGCCTCCTGAACACCAGGCTCCGGTCTAGAACTTCTTACATAGTTTTTCGTGATCCTCTCATAAAGCCCCATCTACTGAGACATCTCTTAGTCGCCCTGATTATCACGTGAAAAATCCTTCTCGGCTCTTGTACCATATACTGCGTTCTAAAAATAAACCAAATGAAACCATTGAAATGCTAGGCACCACTTTGCTGAACAAGCTGAGTCATGTATAATCAACTATTGGTTGTGGCCATTGATAACTTACTTCCATGGCGATGCGCTTCAACTGATCACTTATCAACAATCTCCTTACTGGTCCACGACTGCTCATACTTAAATTATGTGCAGGAATGGTTGTATTACTTAAAGGTAGAATTTAAGATTAACTAAGCGCGACAACATTGTCAGCCCCAAGGTTGTTAATACCTTGGAGGCTTTCAATCCTAAGCTTTATCTACGTGTACACCGTGTCTGACTCAAAAAGTAGGTAGGTAATCGCGTCTTATAATTTTACTTCGTAGCTTAAAATTAAAAACGTGGAGACACGTAGCTATCGATAAAAGCTTTGCTCTTGTCGCAGCAGACCGCCATCATTCATCACTAGAGGTAACTGCATGCATACTAGCCCGCCTACGAACTCAAAGTAAGAACTTACGCAATATAATTCGAACAAGACTGAACTTTTCACAGTTGGGGCTAATGTTAGCTAAACTGTTGTACGTATAGTACTTATCTAGTCCCTGGCTAAACTGAAACAGACAACGCAACTTTTCTCACCATAGCTCATAAGTACTAGTACCAACCTAACGATCTACATAAAGCCATAACTGCCAACTTCAACGCCCAACATCGACAATCCACATTGGTACGGAAATGCAGTACTAACTTGACGTTTGCCATACTTATGGTACTGGAACGAACGAACGTTTGTCTTAAAAAAAAACCGCGGGAAAATTTAAAATCGATCTGCGACATGTTTATACTTGATCATCGTAAGCATACAAATATTTATACATGTATGTGTGTTTACCATGATCATGATATTAATAAGTTGCATTTGCATAGTAATCTAAATTTGTGAAAGTTCCAATATAAAAACATAGTGACTTTACTAACATTTTAATTTTGTAATAGCATGACTCTTAAAATACCGAATAAATAAATGTACACCTGTGTACCATTTGGGAGACGACTAAAGCAGGTAGTTCCAAACGTAAAATAAAAAGATCTTTGTTTATAGGGTGACAGCGGTGGCCCTATACGCTACAACGGCGAGCTGATCGGGGCTACCTCTTGGGGCATCGGCTGCGGAAATGCTGGTTATCCAGGGGTATACTCCTATTTGCCTTCCATGAGAGATTTTATTGACAAGGTCATGAAGGAGAACTCTTAGAAACAACAAATAAATATTGTTTCGTGATAAATCTTGCATTTTTTTACCTCATCTGTATATACTTTGAAAAAACTGGCCAAGTGCGAGTTGGACTCGCTCACTGAGGGTTCCGTACCACCACATTATACTAATTAAATTAGCTGATTTGAGCTGATTGAATGAAAGGTAAATTGCTGTTTACGATTTATGACGTATTAAAAAAAACTACTGACTAGATCTCGTTCAAACCAGTTTTCGGTGGAAAGTTACATGGTAATGTACATTATATATATTTGTTTAGTTTTATCATTCTCTTATTTTGGAAGTGACAGGAGGGGGACACACATTTAGCACTTTGGAAGTATCTCTCGCGCCAAAAAAAAATATGTTAGAAACCTCAATATCATTTTTAAAGACCTATCCATAAATACCCAACACGTATGGGTTTAATGAAAATTTTTATTTTTTATTTTCAGTAGTATGGGGAACCCCCAAAATTTATTGTTTTATTATATTTTTGTGTTAAAATCTTAATGCGGTTAACAGAATACTTCTACTATTATCTACTTACCAAGTTTCAACAATATAGTTTTTATCGTTTCGGAAAAAAGTGGCTGTGACATACTATTACTATTTCTAAATTCCTAAACTGAATAGTTTGCGCGAGAGACACTTCCAAAGTGGTAAAATATGCCCCCCCCCCCACCCCCTGTCACTTCTAAAATAAGAGAATGATAAAACAAAAAAAAATATTATACGTCATAAATCGTGCACTGCAATTTACCTTTCATTCAATCAACTCAAAATATATAAATTTTAGTTACACATAATAAAGTTTTTTAGCAATAAAAATACCATAACTTTTACTTATATACGTACAGGTTTGTACGGAACCCTTAGTGCGCGAGTCCTCGCACTTGGCCAGATTTTAGGGTTCCGTACCTCAAAAAAAAAACCGGTCAAGTGCGAGTCGGACTCGCGCGCCGAGGGTTCCGATATACCTATAGTATTTTTGGAAGCAATAAAGTCCATTTTCAGGACCGCAAAACTAAATTTGTTTGTAAAGGTTTTTTGCAGATTTCTGAAAAACTGTGCAACTTAGAAAGATCGTTTTATTTTTGCTGTAAAGTTTATATAAACTTCTGTCAACTGTAATTAATTCAGATTTTTCCTTACTCAAACTTCGGAGATAAGGGGGGGGGAATGGTATTTTTCTTGACATTTTTCATCATAACTTTAAAACTAAGAAATTTAAAAAAATACAAAAATATATTTTAAAATTTACAAGTAAAGCCCTTTCATATGATACCCCACTCGACCTAGTAGCGACAATTTGAAATTTGGCCCCCCCTATTTTGGCCCCCTTTATATTAATAATCATACTTTTTTCAAATTTTTTTCTTGTGCAATTAAGTTGGGCAACTATATTCTAAAACTATTCCAAATTTCAGGTTGATAGCATAAGTGGTTGCTGAGATATAGAGGTGTGACAGACAGACGGACAGACAGACAGACAGACAGACAGAGCGGCACCATAAGGGTTCCTTTTTTTTACCATTTTGGTATCGGAACCCTAAAAACGGAACCCTTATAGGATCACTTTGTTGTCCGTCTGTCTGTCTGTCAAGACCCTTTTACTCACGAACGAGAAGAGGTATCAGGTTGAAATTGATAACGAATATTAAGGTCCATAAACCACACAAGATCTGATAATTTCAATTTTTTACACTGTTGCAATGAAAATATATGGCTTTTATGTCCTCATCTCCATACATTTATGCAGTAAAGCAAAACCTACAGGGTACTTCCCGTTGACCTAAAATTATGAAATTTGGCAAGAAGCTAGGTCTCACAGTACAAATAAAGGGAAAAGTCTGAAATAATTAAATTTTTCAATTTTTCTTACAACTAATAGTAACCAATTAAGGTGAGCTCCCGTTTCAAGAACTTTTCTATAAAAGAGGGGTCAAGTTGGATGGTCGCGGAGTTTTTAAAATCAAAGAGGATAAAGCTTTTAGTATATCATATGGTAAATAGGCACGGAACTCTTAGGGTGCGAGTCCAACTCGCACTTGGCCGGTTTATTATTTTTATTTCGGCAAGTAGGAGGAGGAAGACTCCTTAGTATTTATGTCTATAAAATTCATAATATTTTCATGAATAAATAATTTTTATTCTATGATATGATCAGTAAACATTAATTTCATGAAAATATTTATATTAATCAACTAAGTAACAGCAATTTCGTAATTTAAGTAACAAAACTAACAAAATATCCCATTCTAAATAATTTAAAGATTAAACTGTTGGCCACTAAAACAGCGCGCGCCATTTTTACAAATATTTGTAATGACTGTATTCGTGATGTTCATAAAGATAAATTTGCAAAATTATCGACTGCTACAAGAACAAAACAGTAGTAAATGTAGTTCCTCGACGTAGAAAATATGAAGGCACGAAACACAAGTCTAGAGAATCGGGTGTACGTAGAAATCTAAGGAAAAATACGTAGCTTGTCTACAAATTTACCTTCGTAAAAAGAGGTAAGCAAATTTTTCTTGTTTTTATTCGCAAATGTGATGAAAAACATCCTAAGAAGCGCGTGCGCTCTGGTCATTACACTCTCGGCTCCATTACGCCCTCGCGTACTCGGACTGCAATTCTTAAGCCCCGATCGTAATCAACAAATAGCGCACTTGCATCTTAATGTACTATTTTTCGTTCATATGAGAAAACGAAAAAAAAAAAATTATAATAATATATAAGATGACGTTCGAACCTCTCAGCAATGAATGAAACAAAGTATTTTATATTTAGACCGCGAAGCAGTTATAAGCTTCTGTACCGTGAACGACAGGTCAAGCTTGACACTGGCAGTGCGACTGTCGCCCGTACGTCTATTGAAATAAGAACGGTACAAAGTCCAATGTGTCAAGCTTTATGTGCTCTTGACTGTACATACACGGTGTAAGGGACGGTGGTGTACCGAAAACTGAAAGGACGTGTTCAGTCAATTAAACGGAACAACTTTACCAAAGAAATATATTTGGAAACAGAAAAAAAAATCTGACTTCTCCATACAAACGATTTGATCAGAGTGAGCAATGTGTATGGAGATACAAAAAAAAATTATTTTCCAAAGATGTTTCTTTGAAAAATTTGTTCAGTTTCATTGACTGAGCTCGTCCATTAGTCCAGGGAAATTATTATTTGACCTGGAAGTAATTAAGTATGGCTGTTTTTTCTCGGATTCTTGTTAAACAACTAATCTCTCCTATAAATGTATAATTGTTAAAATCGTATGACCTCGGGCACATACATTTACTAGCTGTGCCCGCTGTGACTTTCATACAAAATTTCATCCCTTATTTCACCCCCTTGGGGGATGAATGTTGAAAAATTCTATTTTTTACCATGAGCTCGGAACCAATTTTCTATAATTCTACCTTTAAAAATGAAAGACTTATAGACCAACACACGGAAAAAAAATCATCCCCTTTTTCACCCCCTTGAAGGGTGATTTTTAAGAAATGCTTAAACACATGTTTCTTTATTTTTTGCCAGAAGCTTAAATTCAAATTTGTGTGAATCTAGCTCAACAAACAAAGGACTTTCATACAAACTTTCATCTCTTATTTCACCCCTTCGGGAGATGAATTTTCCAAAACACTTTCTTATTGGGGGGTTTTGACGTACATAGAACCTGTGTACACAATCTTAGAACTGTATCTATAGCGGTTACGGCTCGGCGTTGATGAATCAGTCAGTTAGTCAGTCAGTCAGGACATGCTCTTTTATATATTTAGATTTATACTAAAATGCTAATGCAATCAATCGTTTAGCATTGTTAATAGAACTATAATCATAGGTAGTTTACCTAAAAATTAAAATGTTTTCCCATTGGAATTGCTGAAATTCGGAGTTTCAGTAAGGTAATGAGTTAACTCGAAATCGCACTTAAAGGATAATATGTAATGGAAGTAAGTTTAATGTTTTACTTCTTAAATATTATTGTAAATAAATTTTATACAAAATTAAAATGTCAACTGTAATGATAAACTTTATTTTTGAATTTTTCGGTTTAAAATGTATTTTTCGTTATCTTCCCTATATTTTTTTTCTTTAATACTATTTTTCAACACATTTGCTCATAAAACAGCTGTATTTGCACTGTATTTAGGTCCATAATCCAGCTTATTAAAACGGTGCTTTTCTCATTATATATTACAGCACTAGTTATATAATGTCTAAAATATTTATGACATTTTCGTAAATATATACGTAATGTTGATGAAAATATATTACATTAACAGTTTTTTGCATGAGATTAGTTAAATTTGACAACAAATTAACATTAATTGATTTTGTAAGCAATAAATTTAAAGTTTTTTGTACTTTTTCAATGACTACGCTGTTTGGGGGCATTGCCACTCCTTCGTCACAGCACAGCTCCTCATTTGAAAAAAGAAATGCGCGCGCAACAAGAATTCCGCGCCCCATTTTTCAGAAGTATTTTCATTTGCTTTGTTTTTTGTGACTAACTAACAATGTCGTTCGTCGGTTTCAAGCAATGAAGAAGAACTTAATTTAACCCCTCAGGAAATAATTACTGGGGCAAAAAATGCAAGTGAGAGTCTGCTTCCAGTAAAATCAAAGGAAAAATAGGTACCTACATTTTTGCCTACGAAAACTTCATTGAATGGAAGAACAGCACAAAATGCCAATTCGTTTTCAAAGAATGTGTTTATAGCTTATTTCAATGAGCTGGCGAATAAGTATAAACTTAGCTCTTTGTGGTGTATTTATTCCATGTTGAAAAGTATTGTGAGAACGAAAAATGGAGGCTCAGGAATTACAGGTAAGCGAATTCGATTCGTTTTTATTCGCAAATGTGTTGAAAAACGTCGTAAGAAGCTTGTGCGCTTTGGTGATTACACCCTCGGCTCCATTACGCCCTCGCCTGCGGCTCGGGCTGCAATTTTTGAGTCTCGGCCGTAATATCCAAAATAGTGCACGTGCATCTTAATGTACTATTACATACATGTATTTAAACTTAATTTTGTCAATAATAATAAAAAAGTCACATTTATATTTACTTCAAACCCACTCATATAAAAGTTTCTAAATTCTCTGGAGTACATTCAGTGTTTCTCTTACACCGTCTCTTACACCCAGTATATGTAAGAGTATAGAAATGCAAAGAATTAACATATTATACTTACACTTTAGTATTTGATGAATATTTGTGATAAAAAACTTTACACGTGTTGGAGTAAAATATTCAATAAATATTTCGAAATTAAGTATAAATAGAAAGTCACCCTAACGTTAGATATTTAGTACACTACTTTGTGATTCAATAATCATGGGAGCAATAAAGGTATTTTATTCCTTGCTGGTATTTGCTACATCAAGCATTAAGGTTGAATCATCAGGTAAGTGTTGAAACAGTCTTCAGAAATTTTTAATATTTGTAAAAAGAAACTCGTTTCTTTTAGAGGAAGCAGGGTATTGTGCAAGTCCTTCAAGAGAAGAACCACAATCTTTATATAATTTGGCAAACATCTACCCATTTTAGGGGACATTTCTGTTAGAGTCGTGTTTTAGAATGTGCTTCAATTTTTAGAATATTAACAGTAACTTTAAGATAAAAATATAACAAAATTTTTAAGTATTTACACAGTACAAAAATACAAATCCGGGAGATTTGCACAGTGCTCGATGGACGTGAAGCGATAGTGGACTTTACGAAGGAATTTTTTTTTGAGACAACACAAGCGCTTGAAATCTTTATTAGCTGTGGACACCGTAGTAATTAACTGCAATACATCTATGTTATCAACTAAATCAATGCACACAAACAAAACAAAAACTTTAAATATCCCACGCCGAGTTCTCGCGCTACCGCCGTCATATCTAAAATATCTCTTTTTCCCAGAAGCAGTGTTTTGATTTGGCTAGAGATAATATAAATGCTGTAAAGACGACTTATATTGTGAAATTTTTAAGTAACAAGTAAAGTGGCTATTATTTGTATAAAATTTCAAGGAGTTTTCTAATAGCAGTTAACTCCGAAGGGCTGATATGTTGATGTAATTTATTAGTTTTTACTCCACCAGCTACTTCAGGCTGCATGTGACCACGATTATAATATTGTATACTAGCCTATCCCGCGACTTCTTGCACGTGGATTTCCGTAGATTATTTACCCCTACACAAAAAAAACCCCAGCCCAGTCCTTTCGCCAGCCCTGTGTGATGGAGAAATACATCCCCATGTATCACGCCCAATTCTTTGTAAGCAAATGCCAACGTGATAATAATTATTACTGCGTCAAATTTCAGGTCAAGTCGATCAGTAGTGTGACCCGTCTCTTGATACATCAGTCGGTCACGATTTCTTTTCATGTATACAGATTTTGTATTTATTGCAGCGATACGACAAGCACCATCACATGTGCAAAATTTTGGTATTTTCGGAGGAACTCCAATTAACATTACTGAAGTACCTTTCATGGCGCTGTTAAGAACTAAAGATGTACCTTGGGGTTGTGGTGCGTCTATCGTCGACCAGCAGTTTTTGATTACTGCAGCACAATGTGTAGCGTATGTTTTTGCATGCGTATTTTTTTTATTAATAGCGACTTCCTTAGCAGTCTTTGTTTGGGTTTCGTAGTCAAAAAGGAACCCTTATAGTTTCTTCATGTCCGTCTGTCTGTCTGCCGCGGCTTAGCTCAGACACCCTTAGTACTAGAAAGCTGAAATCAAGTACGAATACACATTTCATCTACGTTGACAAAGTGAAAAATACTGAAAAATATTAGGGGTAAAAAAAAATTCTTGTCTAGTCCATAGTATGGGGTATCGCTAGATAGGTCTTTTAAAAACAATGTGAGTCCGCACACATCATTTTTCAATTTAGGGATCCGTTTGCGAAATATTAAGCTCCAAAGCTAAAATTTTATGTTGCATTCGAGTATCCCTCTGTCTAAACGGTTGTTATTGGAAAAGTGTAAAAAGGTCATATGATAAAATTAAAAGGAAAATTAAAGGCTTGACAGGTTAATGAGCTACAGCCAAAGAACTGGATATCATAAATATACAAAAAACCGTACTATCGGTACTCTGTATACCTAATAATATAAAGGCGAGAACTGCACTGTCTGTCTGTCTGTCTGTTAAGCTTTTATGACTAATCCCATAAACCGATTGTGATATAAACTTGGTACGAAGATAGTTTGAACCATGGGAAAAGTCATTTGCTACTTTTTCTGAACCCCACGCGGACGGAGTCGCGGGCAAAAGCTATCATAAATATAACAATAGCAATCAGGCGCTAGAACCTTGCAGAGTATTAGATCAAAAATTTATGTTATAAAATTTACGAAATACTTAACCAAAACCTGTTATGCGATGAAAAATTGTGAAAATCTACGGAAACCTATACTGTGCATAACCGGCTTTTTTGAAACCCTCCCAAATGTCAATTCTAGTGGATACGATGCAACCCTGCTTAGAATCACAGTCGGTACTGACAACGCTATTGAAGGGGGTCAAGATTACGAAATAGAAAAATTATTTCCCCATCCACAATATGACCCAGTAACCCACAATTTCGATATTGCTGTTGTAAAGCTAAGCAAAAAACTAGTTTACAGTGACAAAGTCAAACCAATCAAAATGGCTACTTCAAGCCCTAAGAACGGAGATATCCTTGATACAATGGGTTTTGGATTAACGGAAAAATTACAAGTAAGTTTGTACCGTCCACGGTTTGTACAGTCATGAGCAGATCAAGCTTGATATATGCTTTATACTGATAAGATAAGAACGGTACAAAGTCTAATGTGTCAAGCTCGATGTGCTCTTGTTAGACCGTAGGCTATACTAACCAACATATCGTTATAATGTAGCGGTACCCATTTTTCTTTTTACCACGTCGCCTATCTAAATAGGTTTATTAGGATGATTGATGCCTAAAAGTAGCCAGTATCTATGACAAACTTGGACAGTTGGACAACCTATCCGGATGCATACGAGAGACAGGACCTGCCCAGTTCCATTTTAGTTTTGCTGACAATCTATCAACGTAAGCGATGCCAGTTTTGGAGCACAGAGCAGTGTTCTGGATGCGTTTTGTCCACCTGGCACCTAAAATGTTGCGCTCAATGGCACGCTGGAAAACTTGATTCTGTCAAAGACCATATTTGGCCATTGTAGGTTAGGATAGGCAGAATACACATGTCGACGAGTTTTTGTTTAAGGGTCAAAGGCAGGTTTCCCTTCATCAGCTCTTTCATGGACCAGTAATTCTTTATGGCATTTTGGATATACGTCTTTCAATCTCTTTATCCTGCCCGTTTTCGAAACTTGCTATCTGGCCCAAGTATGTTTACTCGTCGACATAGTGTATAATTTGACCCTCAACTTTAACATCTCGTGCTATTTCATATCAGCTGTGTCTTCATTTTGAGTCCAACTTTCATTTTAATCATTTTATACAAAATTAAAAAAATATGCTCTATCAGTATCTTGACAAGCTCAAAGAAATAAAAATGAAGCTTGTGAAAAATGTCCAAACAACAAGGGTTTCGAAATGATGAATGGAAGGTAATCGCCCATCTATTTTTTTGATTTCAGCTTTCAAAGGAACTTCTTTCGGTAAAAGTTCCATTTGTAAATAGTAAAAAGTGCTCCGAATACCTATATGTGGACATTCCAGAGCAAATGCTTTGCGCCGGTGGTGACCAAGGAAAAGGCTTCTCTAATGTAAAATTAATACAATTATTTTCGTTTATTCCAACGCTTACCAATCTATTTTGCAGCCATGATACTAAAACCAGTGTATATTTGACGGACAGAATAACATTGTTATACAAATTTGTTTTTTCAGACAGCTTTAGCTGCTTGCTTTTCACATAGGTGCAAACTGTGTTGGTGAGCGTTGGAATAAACGAAAATATCCTACTATAATATTATAAACGCGAAAGTTTGTAAGTATGGATGGATGGATGTTTGTTACTGTTTTACGTAAAAACTACTGAATGGATTTTAATGAAACTTTACAATAATATAGCTTATACATCAGAATAACACATATCCATAAGTTGCGGGTACCAGTTAGTACATAAATACATCTACTGCGTTCTAGAAACAAACCAAATTAAACTGTTGACATGCTACACATCACTTTGCTAAACAAGCGGACGGTCATGTATCAAATTGTCATATCAGTCGGAATATGTAAGAGTTGAAGTCTTCCCAAAAGAGTGTGACATCTTGCAATCTTCATCTAAGTATAATATTTGGAAGTGGTTGTCATTTTAAAGTTTTCGTAATCCGGGGGCCCCCGCCAAGGCGAGCCAAGCGAAGCGCAAGGGCACTACTCGTACCTACCTTTTCTCGAAGCGCTTCATCGTTTTTTTGAACTCTCATAATTTGTATTGGGTTTGGATTATACCAGATAAACAAAATTTACAGGATATGATGTCCATTGCAGATTTATTAAACATAAAAAGTTTTAGTTGCATAGCTCTTACACTTTAGATCTAATTGATATCTAAAAAACACCGATTTCGTCACTGATTCACTGATGGTAATCAAAATTCTCAGGGTACTTCCTGAAGTCTTAGAAAGCTGAAATTTGGTTTGTAAGCTAGTATTATGTAGAGCCAAGCTTCTTACTCTACACGCTTTAACTTTACTAGCTGTTTCACAAAATCTATATTGGCCGTTTTTGCTACCGTCACGTGGGCGTAAGTGGAAACATTCATCATCATCATATCGTGTGGGTTGCAAGGTCGATGACCGACCTCACAAACCCTGGTGTCAGAGTTGTTGAGCCGCCAAAGGCCTCTGACATGGCTCATTAACGACTACATCCGTAGATAGTAGAAACAAACATTAAACATTTAGGTATTCACTGTTCATTGTTTTTCTGATATACCTACAATAGTTCTTGTAGAAACGGCCTCGCCACATATTTTGACTAAGGTATACATTTTGTGAAGTTAGGGCTTGTAGAGTTAAGGCGTGTAGAGTTAGAAGCTTGGTTCTACATGAGATATGATAACTTTTTGAAAATGCGAGTCCAAGTATGGGTATATGGTCTCCAAGACCAGTATGGTCTCGTCTTGGCAACTATTTGTATGAAAATGTCATTAGTGGGATCTGTTACTTACATAAAATATTTATCAAGTAGCTCAGTATTCTGTGCTCAACGTTAGAGTTTTACGCAATAGAAGTTCGAACAACACTGAGTTTTTCGCAGTTGTGGTGACACGACCTTGTTTACATAATTTTGGCTAAACTGAAACAGACCACGCCCCTTTCTTCACCATTGGTAATTTTCTTACCAATCTAACGATCTGAATAAAGCCATCACTGCCATCTTCAATGCCCAACATCGACAATCCACATTGGTACGAAAATTCAGTAGTAATTTGACGTTCGCTGCGCTTAGGCCACTGCTTGGGTGCTGGAACGAACGTGTGTCTTTAAAAATATAGCAAAAAAATTTAAAATGAGAGTCCATCTGCGATATGTTTATACTTGATCATCGTAAACACAAATATACAGGGTGTAAATTTAAATGCATAGCTTAAAAAATAACTCCACTGAAACTAAACAAACTAGACGGAGTAGGTACCGCGCAGTCACCAAGCCAGCGGGCGAGTATCAGTTTTGACGCTCCTAAGCCCGTTAATGTGCCTACCTTATCCACTGATACTTACGCGCTGGCTCGGTAATATCGTGGTGCTTTGGATCATTGTCCTCCGCGTTAGTGTAGTTTCAATGGAGTTTTAATTTTTCTAAGTAGATTTTTTTTTATATATTTATTTTGTGTTCCTTTATCGTTACTGAAATGTCCCCTAAGCTATGGCACGAAATTAAATTCACATCCTGTATTTATACATGTACTCGTACTAGCTGTGCCCGCGGCTTCTACCGCGTGATATTCAGACAATGTGCAGTCTCTCCCTTTCCCCCTCCCTCACCCTCTCCCACTCCCTCTCTCTCTACCTCCATCCCACTCCCTCTCCTTCTCCTTCTCCCTCTCCCTCTCCCTATCCCTGCCCCTAACCCTACCCCTACTCCTATCCCTATCCTTAACGCCGTCTTAACCGCTATCCCTATCCTTATATAAACATAGAAACGACACCCATATTGATTTTTAGACATTTTAACCCTATCGCACCCCAACCCCATCCACAGGGGATGGTGGTATTTCACGTCCACCACCTTAGATTTCAAAATTGTTGTAGTTTTCGTAATCAGCGATTCGATAAATCATACAAACGACACCCATATTGATTTTTAGACTTATCAACCCTATCGCACCCCAACCCCATCCCCGGGGGATGATGGTATTTCACGTCCACCACATTGGATTTTAAAATTGTTTTAGTTTTCGTAATCAGCGACCCGATAAACCATATAAATGATACCCATATTTAGACATTTCATCCCATTTCCCTCTTTAAGAGGTTGAATTTGGGGTGGAATTTCAATAACAGAGATGTATGTTCCACAGAATTACAACTCTAATGCCTAAATAAATTTTTTTGTGGATATTACTTTGAAATGAAGGAGTTTCAACTTCATCCCCCTTTTCACCACTTAGGATGTAAAATTTTCAAAAACCCTGAGACATGTAAAACTTAGTTTTTAGTCGTCAGTCTAAATAAAAATTTTGAAGATCCTCACTTTAAAAGTGACGGACTTTCATACAAAATTTCATCCCTTATTTCACCCCCTTGGAGGATGAATTTTGGAAAATTCTAAAACACGTACTTTTTTATTTTTTACCGAAAGCTTAAATAAAAATTTATATAATTCTAACTTCAAAACTGAAAGACTTATAGACCAACATACGGAAAAAAAGTCATCCCCTTTTTCACCCCCCTGAAGGGTGATTTTTAAGAAATGCTTTACTACGTGTTTCTTTATTTTTTACCAGAAGCTTAAATTCTAATTCGTGTGAATCTAGCTCAAGAAACAAAGGACTTTCATACAAACTTTCATCCCTTATTTCACCCCCTTGGGAGATGAATTTTCCAAAATGCTTTCTTAGTGGGTGGTTTTGACGCACATAAAACCTGTGTACAAAATTTCAGATCTGTGTCTATAGCGGTTACGGCTCGGCGTTGATGAATTAGTCAGTCACGTTTACCAGTAATATGGTTTAAATAAGTTGCATTTGCCTAGTAATCTAAATGCGTCAAGGTTCTATTATAAAAATCATAATAACGTTGCTAACCTTTTAATTCAGTAATAGCTTTACTCGAATAAGTTAATTGGTATTTTTAAAACGACTAGAGCAGGTTTTTCCAAACGTAAAATAAAAGATCTTTGTTTACAGGTTGACAGCGGTGGTCCTATACGCTACAATGGCGAGCTGATCGGGACTATTTCTTGGGGCATCGGCTGCGAAGCTGCTGGTTTACCATCAGTATACTCCTATTTGCCTTCCATGAGAGATTTCATTGACAAAGTCATGAAGGACAACTCTTAGAAACAATTAATAAATATTGTTTCGTGATAAGTCTTGCATTTTCTTTACCTTATCCGTACATTTTGAAAAAGGCAGTCAGTGTTAAGTTGTACGTGTGTATTTGTGTTTTTCTTTTAAATCTAAGTTCCGTACTCAGAGACGTCTTTTTAAGATAATCACTTTAAAATAATTAAGTCAAGTGCTGTCCTTTTCGATTTCATGGACAATGAAAGTGACAGCAGGAAACTTAATGAAAGAAAAACTTTATGTTAGGTCTCTGAGTTTGGCAGTTATAAGGTACCTAAGTGCATGCTAGTTCGTCAGGTACCCCCTTTTTTTGAGGGAGGTACCCGCCCCGCCATCCGCGGATACCCATGGGTCTTATCCCTAACTGGTCAACCCTCTACCCATCTATTAATTCTGCTTATTAAAACTTCTTTAAATATACTTGAAAACACAAACAAGTAGGGAATATTATTTTACAGAGTCTTGTCTGGTGGTAAGTTTGTGATTTTGCTATGTCATAATAGAGAGATAGAGGAGGGTTCAAAAGATCCAGGCTTGTTCCGACAACCCATATTTAATTGTATATATTTATGTCGAAGACGGAGGCGATGGGGGAAAAAGATAGCTATAGGTGTAAAAAAGACAGCTTCAGGAAAGCCGAAAACATATAAATCTCTTTGGACCAAACTATTATAGTAGTGGCCATAGATGACATCCTAACGGCAATCGCCTAATTCATTCGACTGCGACTTACTTGCATTATGATCATTCATCCTTACTTGCCACTGACCTCTCGCACCCATTCTCTTCTATCACATCCTCGGTAACCACCGCGGTGTGCAGGTTTTGTTGTACCACCTATTGTTTTAATTAAAGATTACCCAAGGGGCACAATTCTGACAGCCCCAATCGTTGGAAGCTAGGGTTGCTCACAAAAATGCTCTAGGGCTTGTAAAGAAATGGGCTTAGTTTTACACAAAATCTGTAATTTTTTTAACAACATATATGCTGTGGTTTATGTGTCTTAATGAACTCATGATCACTTCACATTCAAAGCTTTCTGCTGATGCCTGCTGGATAAAGTGTAGCAAAAAGCCTAAAATATTTTTTAAGAAGATTTCCCTAAAGAAATTACTTAAGTTTTGATATTCCGTGAATATCTTCACAAAATGTGCCGCAAGCGTAAATATAAAATTTTATTGACTGTTAGTATTTCATCAGAAACTTTTAAATGTCTTTTAGATTTGATAACTGCGCGTTACAAATTACAAGCAGGGTGAGTTTTCTATTTCAAATCAAATTAATTGCATTAAATTTGTTTGAAGGTTTCCAATTTCCGACACAGTAACTCACTATATTTCCGCCAAAACTTTAACGTTTTGGAGAACAGAGTTAAAACACAAACTTACGTGGTGGGGAACGTGCAGCGGTAGAACTTATAATGGCTACGGAGCCCACCTCGTCACCTACCCAATTAGGACGGGTAGGGACGAAGTATGGCTCAGCGGCCACCACGATATCCAGAGACCACTCTGCCATGGTTTGCATTAGCAGATCCTGCGCACCTGCACAGTGATTCAGGTTCGTCTGTAGTATTTTATGGCTACGGTCGTGGTCCATGATTAGTCCGTAGCCATAGTCTCGACCTCCGCCGCCGGCTGTTCTGGTCGGGGCGGTACCGCTGCCGCTGGCGCTGTGGTGGCTGCTCTTCGCTTCTTAGGGGCTGGAGGATTACAGCCCTTGCCGCCAATCTGATGGTTGGCTGGTAGCTTGGCCTCCACGCAGACTGGACAGTGAGGGGTTGCGGAACAAGACACCACCTTATGACCAGACTGCCCGCATCGGAAGCAAAGCTCACCACAATCGAAAGCAGAGGTACAGTTCTGCCTTATGTGCCCCTGTCCCATACAGCGGAAGCAGCGCATCGGTCGTTGCTCCAGGGACTGCACCCGGACGGAGCTCCAACCGATCAAGAGCCGCTCTTCGGCAATAAGCAGCTTGGCTGCCGTGACTGGGCACTTGACCAAAACAGATCCAGCACCCCTAAAGCCCTGACGTATCTGGCCCACCTTGACTAGCTCTGCAGAGCAATTCGACTTTGTAACGACGGCAGCCTTGATATCCATATTCGTCGTAGAGTCATTGAGACCCACAATACGCACTTCAGCGCATTTTGTGGGCCTCGTGACCTTAACAGAGGTAGGAAGGATTTCTCGAAGTTGTTTTGCGAGCCTGTCTGCCTTCTCTTCGCTATCCGCACCAGGTAACTCTATCATGCGGGCACCAGTCACAGCCTGCCTGAAGCGGCAACCCCCGGTTATGCCGAGCTCAGCCAGGTTAACCCGCTCCCGTGCACTACTTAGTACGCTCGAGTAGGTCAGACCTGACTGCGTAGCCTCGGGCTGTAGAGTCAGCACTACAGCTGCCGACTTAGGGACGCGGAGTTTTTTCCCCTTTCCCTTGCTCTTCTTGTTCCCCTTCCTTGGGGGAGGAGGACCAGAAGCAGCCAAATGACCTGCAGTTGCTGCGTTCTTCTTCGTCTTCTTCTTAGCGCGTCTGGTACCAGCTGTCTGCCAACCCTCTCCATCACCAGGTTTCTGTTTTGGCTTTGCTGAAGAGGCAGCAGAGCCAGGGAAAGTCGGAGTCGGAGCTCAGAAGCACAGAGAGTGGCACAGAAGTACCGGCTGGCACCTGCTTTGTGGTAGCCTTAGAGGCCACCGAAGCCCTCTTATCGGCTGCTAATGGAGGACGACGGACCACTGCAGGCAGCAGTCGATCTTCCAGACCCGCAAACCTCGCATCTAGAATCCTGCCCACCTGGCCAATGATGGAGTGCGTTAAACGTTCCGCCATCGTCTCTTCCTCAGCAGATTCTCTACTTAAGCAGCTCATCCTGAGCTTCCGGGTCTCCTCCGAAACGGAATCTAACTGTTTGCGAGTGGCATTAAGCTCCACTCGCAAACGGTCATTCTCAATTTGAAGGGAGTGGGTCTCATCAGACACACTCCGCTTCGCCAGACCATCAACGGCGGTCCGGACGCACTCGATGGCCTCCTTGATAGCCTTCACGCTTGTGCCTTTCAGGCTTTTAGACCTACGCACAACGTCAAGGACGAGGTCCATGCCCAGAGACGCTTTTGCTACAAGGACACCAGTAGTGTCCGCAGCGGTCGCTTCTCTCTCACCGGATGCCGCAATCAGTGTGGCACACTTGCGTCTGGCTCGGGCCATCTCTTCAACCCTACCCGCTAATTCTTCGTCGGAAAACTCAACGCGACTCTTCGACGAGCCACGCGGCCGGCCTCTTCCCCTTCCTCGTATTGAGGTAGGAATTTTGAAAGGTTGTGTAGCCTCGTCACCACTGGCAGCCGAGCTGCTCAGACTGTGGGTCCTCTTGACGCTTTGGGCAGCTGAAGCCTGAGACGTCACGGTCTGCGCAGTACAGTCAGACGCATCCGACTCCATTCCCTCGGATTGGGCCTGAGAAGCCCGACCTTTCTTATCACGATCCGCATCGGACATAGCGAGAGCTGAGTAATCGCTATGGAGCAGTCTCACAGAGAGTTCGCCCGTCTGGACGCCTGCGTTACCGGGTCCAAAACAGTTTCCAGGGTGCACCACGGGGAGGTAAACCCCCTAAGCTATGGCATGCTATTAAATTAACATCCTGTATAATGTTAATATTAAATGTTATTTACAAACTTGTTTTTTTATGACAGCTTTAGCCCACTGCTTTTAGCATAGCTGCAAAATGTGTTGGTAAGTATTGGAATAAGAGAAAAAAAAACCTGTCAAGTGCGAGTGGGACTCGCGTGCCGAGGGTTCCGATATACCTATAGTATTGTAGTAAGCAATAAAGTCAATTTTTAGGACCGCAAAACTAAATTTGTTTGTAAAGGTTTTTTGCGGATTTCTAAAAAACCGTGCAACTAATAAAGATCGTTTTATTTTTGCTGTAATCTATATATATAAAAGAAGAAGGTGACTGACTGACTGACTGACTGACTGACTGACTGACTGACATATCAACGCACAGCCCAAACCACTGGGTCTAGAGATTCCAAATTTGGCATGTAGGTTCCTTATAAGGCCTTGGGGTGCACTAAGAAAGGGTTTTACAAAATTCCACCCCTAAGGGGGTAAAATAGGGGATGAAATTTTGTATGAAAGTCCGACAGTTTTGAAGTTAGGATCTTCAAAATTTGTATTTAGGCTGACGACTAAAAATTAATAATTACGTGTCTCAGGGTTTTTGAAAATTCGACACCCTTAAGGGTGAAAAGGGGGATGAAGTTGAAAATTCTTTATTTTAAAGTAAAATCCACATAATTTATTATTTAGGCATAAATGATGTAATTCTATGCAACGTTCATCACTGTTATTGAAATTCCACCCCAAATTCAACCCTAAAAAAAGGGATATGGGGTGAAAAAGTCAAAAAACCAATATGGGTATCGTTTGTATGGTTTATCGGGTCACTGATTACGAAAACTACAATAATTTTGAAATCAAACGTGGTGGACGTGAAATACCATCATCCCCCTGATGATGGAGGTGGGGTGCGATAGGTTTGAAATGTCTAAAAATTAATATGGGTGTCGTTTGTATGGTTTATCGGGTCGCTGATTACGAAAACTACAACAATTTTGAAATCCAACGTGGTGGACGTGAAATACCATCATCCCCCTGGGGATGGAGTTGGGTGCGATAGGTTTGAAATGTCTAAAAATAAATATGGGTGTATTTAGTAAAAAGAACATTTTATGTAGTTTTGAACGGGTTTAAGTCAACGTGTCGTCTAGTATCGTCTGGAGTCCCACAAGGATCTCACATGGGCCCTATCCTTTTTAATTATTTTATAAACGATATTCCAGAGTGTTTTCAGTTTTCTAAAGTTTTTATGTATGCTGATGACCTGAAATTTTCAAGAATAATTGAAACCGCAGAAGACTCTTTCCTTCTCCAAAGCGACCTAAATAGACTAACTCAATGGTGTACCATAAATAACATGAACCTGAACCATAATAAATGCTACTTCCTTAAATTCTCGAGGAAACATAAAATGATCAATTTTGAATACAACATTAACAATAATAAAATAAAAGAAGTTCAGACAATCAGGGATTTAGGGGTGATTTGTGATACACAGTTGACGTTTAAGCCACATATGGAGTCTGTAATAAAGAAGGCATCAAAAATATTAGGGTTCGTCATAAGAAACACTAAAGAGTTTCATAATGTAAAAATGAAGATTTTGCTGTATAACACATTAGTAAGAAGCATTATGGAGTACTGCAGCGTTGTATGGAGACCGCATTATGCTGTACACACCTTGCGATTAGAACGCATACCAAAGCGTTTCTTATGGCATCTATCATTCTCGATTGGAAGAACTAAAAAGGAAAAATCTTACCATTCAAGGCTGCAGTACTTCAGGATGGATTCATTATATAAGCGAAGAGAATTATTAGATGCTTTATTTTTGTACAAAATTGTGACAAGCCAAGTTGTTGTCCTCCACTTTTAGGTTGCATTCATTTTCGTGCCCCCGCTCGTATGCCTCGAAATGCTATAACACCACTTTGTCCCCTCCCCAGATCTACTGTATTAGGTTGTAATTCACCCGTCTTAAGGATGGTCAAGATTATAAATAGTTGTAGTGATAAAATTGATATAAACTGTGATTCTAAATGTAAATTCTATAAGTCTGTACACAATATCATCTGCATTTAAAAACACAAATAGGTATTAAAATATAGCTACGGTTGACTGCCCGCCGGTGGTTGCGGTTTGGCCTTGAATATGCCTTATTTTCTTGCAGTAAGGTTGGTGTTCATGGTTGACTGTTTCCCCCGGCGTGCGGTTGACCGTACCTTACCTATCTTAAGAATACTTGGCCATTTGGATTAAGAGTGTCGAATGATTTCGGTGCTGTGTATACCGTCTTCTCATGTAATTTTAAGCATGTGGTGTTTACCTGTAAGTGATTGTTACACGTATAAAGATATTTAAATACTTGTGTTAGTATGTAAGAAACAGTGTAAACAATTGTTGGTAAACCTAATAAAATAAAATAAATGTCTAAAAATCAATATGGGTGTCGTTTGTATGGTTTATCGGGTCGCTGATTACGAAAACTACAACAATTTTGAAATCCAACGTGGTGGACGTGAAATACCATCATCCCCCTGGGGATGGAGTTGGGGTGCGATAAGTTTGAAATGTCTAAAAATCAATATGGGTGTCGTTTGTATAGTTTATCGGGTCGCTGATTACGAAAGCTACAACAACTTTGAAATCCAACGTGGTGGACGTGAAATACCATCGTCCCCTGGGGATGGGGTTGGGGTGCGATAGGTTTGAAATGTCTAAAAATAAATATGGGTGTCATTTCTATGTTAGGGATAGCGGTTAAATTAGCGTAAGGTGTAGGGATAGGGGCAAGGATAGGGACAGGTAGAGGTAGAGGTAGAGAGGTAGAGAGGTAGAGAGGTAGAGAGGTAGAGAGGTAGAGAGGTAGAGAGGTAGAGAGTAGAGAGGTAGAGAGGTAGAGAGGTAGAGAGGTAGAGAGGTAGAGAGGTAGAGAGGTAGAGAGGTAGAGAGGTAGAGAGGTAGAGAGGTAGAGAGGTAGAGACGTAGAGGGGTAGAGGTGTAGAGACGTAGAGAGGTAGAGGGGTAGAGGGGTAGAGAGGTAGAGGGGTAGAGAGGTAGAGAGGTAGAGAGGTAGAGAGGTAGAGAGGTAGATAGGTAGAGAGGTAGAGACGTAGAGAGGTAGAGACGTAGAGAGGTAGAGACGTAGAGAGGTAGAGAGGTAGAGACGTAGAGACGTAGAGAGATAGAGAGGTAGAGAGGTAGAGAGGTAGAGACGTAGAGACGTAGAGGGGTAGAGACGTAGAGACGTAGAGACGTAGAGACGTGGAGACGTAGAGACGTAGAGACGTAGAGACGTAGAGAGGTAGAGAGGTAGAGAGGTAGAGAGGTAGAGAGGTAGAGAGGTAGAGAGGTAGAGAGGTAGAGAGGTAGAGGTAGAGAGGTAGAGAGGTAGAGAGGTAGAGAGGTAGAGAGGTAGAGAGGTAGAGAGGTAGAGAGGTAGAGACGTAGAGACGTAGAGACGTAGAGAGGTAGAGAGGTACAGGTACAGGTAGAGGTAGAGGGAGAGGAAGAAGGAGGGGAAGGGGGAGAGGGAGGGAGTGTGGGAGGGGGAGGAGGTGATGAAAAGGGAGAGGGAGGGGGAGATGGAGGGAAAGAGGGAGGGGGAGAGACAGAGGGAGGGGGAGGGGAGAGACAGAGGGAGGGGGAGAGGAAGGGGGGAGAGGGAGAGAGAGGGAGAGGGTTTTAGTTTTTCTCAATTACTTCTGCGAATTGGCTCTGTTTTGAAATATTACATAAAGGTGTCTCTCATCTCTCTCTTTACATTTGTTAGGATACTGCTGCTAAGTTCCTCTGTTCTGAGTAATTTATGAGTAACGTCTGTATATTATATAAAATTCAGCTGGATCTGGATCGAGATTATACTCATTGATTTGCGCAGGATTAGTCCTGTTTTTCCTTAGTTTAAAATTACCCCGAAATGACGGGAAAATATCTCATTGCTTCGGAAAACCGGTAACAACATAAATACGAAATCCACGCGAGCGAAGCCGCGGGCAACAGCTAGTATTTACATAAACTTCCATCGTCTGTAATTAATTCACATTTTTCCTTTCACAAACTTCGGATATAAGGGGGGGTGGAATTTTTTTTTACATTTTTCATCATAACTTGAAAACTTAGAGTTGTAAAATAATACAAAAATATATTTTTGAATGTACAAGTAAAGTCCTTTGATACCCCACTAGACTTAATAACGACAATTTGAAATTTTGCCCCCCCTATTTGGGCCCCCTTTAAATTAATAGTATTTTTTTTATACTTTCATGTGCAATTAATTTAGGCATCCATATTCTAAAACTATTCCAAATTTCAAGTCGATAGCATGAGTGGTTGCTGGGATATACAGGTGTGACAGACAGACAGAGAAAGTGTCACCATAAGGGTTCCTTTTTTTACCATTTAGGTATCGGAACCCTAAAAAAGGATGATATGACATATTATGCGATATTCGAACCGTGTTCGAACATGCCAGCAATAAATCAAAAACAAAGTATTTTGTATTATTGTAAGTACCTGGGTGACCGAGCTTCGCTCTATAATAGCCGCCTCAACATTAAAATATCATCGGGTGAGCAAGCTATGCTACTCGCCAATAGATGGCGCTGTAGGTTTCTGTATAAAACGCGGTATTTTTTTAAATACCTTAAAACACAGGCGAAATGATTTTTCCCAGACATGAGACCTAGCTAGATCGATTTTTCGTCCCCAAAAACCCCCGGATTCTAAATTTCATCAAAATCGTTAGAGCCGTTTTCGAGAAACCGATTACAAATATATATATTTATTTATATATATACAAACATTGCTCGTTTAATAGTATAGGATATTGTTTAGACCGCGAATTTCTGTACATTCGTAACAACATGAAAATGCAAAGGATTAACGTATTTTTATTAACATTCTGGTATTTGTCGAATATTTGAGATAAAAAACTTTACACGTGTTAATTTAATAAATTTTTTTTTTTAAATAAAGTATAAATAGAAAGTCACCTTAACGTGATACTTAGTACAATACTTTCTAACATCATGGGAGCATTAAGTGTTTTGTATTCTTTGCTGGTATTTGCTTTATCAAGCATTAATGTTGAATCATCAGGTAAGTGTTGAAACAGTATTCAGAATTTTTTACAATTTTATGAAATAAAACTTGTTTCTTTTCTTAAGCTTAGAGGAGGCAAGGCTTTGTGGACATCCGTCAAGAGAAGAACTGTCCTCTTTATTATAATTTGGCAATCGTCTACCCATTTTGGAAATATTTTTGCTAGTGTTGTGTTCGAGAATGTGCTTAAATTTTTTAGACTACTCGTATAAACTTGAAGATAAATATGTAGCTAAATTGCCAGTATTGAGTGAGCGATTTACACAGTATTTCCCCCGTGAAGCAATTGTAGACATAATAGTCCAGTCAATCTACGGTATGAGGTTGCATTAAATGCACATTTAGATAAATTAATATTAAATGGTAGTGTAGGCTATTTGAAACTGTTAATAATTAAATCGGGCAATTTTGTAAAAACACATTTTTATGAAAAAGTACCAGTATAAGCTGACCTGTGCTACATGGTAAATATTATACAGGTTGAGTTCACCTTATACTGGTATAGAATATCAACTTTATGTCGGGGATTACTGTGGTTTTTAATTTTTTACTAGTAATTTAATAAATTATCGCCTAAAGTGCATTTAATGCAACCCTCTCCGTACAAACTTTCGTAGATTGACTGGAGTACAAGGAAAATGACCGTGGCTTTTTGAGACAACACAAAAGAGGACTAAATGCGATATTGCTTGAAATCTTCTTTAGCTGCACACACAATCAATTCACTGCTTAAAACATTAAAAACAAAAAAATCCAATCTAGCTGGCAAATGCTGAAGCTGAGTTCCTCCGCTTAAGTCCTTAGTCTTATCTCAAATATGTCTCTAAGTGTTTCAATTCAGCTACAACACGACAGTTACGACAAGACAGGATTAACGATAGTCACGACATTCTGAGAGAGCAGGTAATAATATAAAGGCTATGGTGACCACTTGCATTGTGACATTTTTTTAACAAGTAAATTGACTATTGTTGGGGAAAAATATTAAGGAATTTTCTATCGAACACGGCAAACATGCTACTGGTCCCTACTTTATAAAATGATCTCCATGTATCTGTATGAGGAATTACGTGCGTCAAAATAAAGATTCTTATATAACGTCCAGATAGGTGGAGGCCATTCGTTAGCAAATGTGGGAAGACTTCTAAGCGTCTGTCGCCGAACTGAGCTGGCGTCAAAAAACCCGCGTGTGATCGGACCCGACTGACTACCGGCAGACTTGAGGAACAATATCCCTTCTAACGGCATCTGAAATAAATTTTGTTAGATGATAAATTTATTTGAAAATATAAATTAACAAGCTACTGTCGTAGCCTAATTAGCACTATATATAAGTTCTTTCATATATTTAATGCTAAAATCTAAATGATTACACAGTTGAATTGATATTTATACTTTTGAGATTTTTTTTTAAATATTCAATACTTTTCAGCATTGTTTATTTTATTAGTTATTTTGACAACGAATATTTTGTTGCCGCTTTTTGACATGTCTGTATATTAACTTATAGGACAGCTCAATCCGATCAGTAGTTGATACATCAGTCAGTCACGATTTCTTGTAATGTAGGTATACGTATTGTACATTTATTGCAGCAATACAACAAGCACCATCCCATGTGCATAATTTTGGTATTTTCGGGGGAACTCCAATTAAAATAACCGAAGTACCATTCATGGCGATGTTAAGACCAAAAGTAGCAATTTGGAGTTGTGGTGCATCCATCGTCGACAAACAGTTTTTGATTACAGCAGCACATTGTGTAGCGTATGTTTTTGAATGCGTAAATTTTATTTATTGTTCTAAATAGCGATTTCTTTGACAAGCTTTTTTAAACCCTGCCATTATTTAGTTCCAGTGAACGGAATGCAACCCAGCTTAGAATCACAGTCGGTACTGACAACGCAATCAAAGGGGGTGAAGATTACGAAATAGAAAAATTATTTCCTCATCCAAAATTTGACCCAGTAACCCTCAATTTCGACATTGCTGTTGTAAAGCTAAGCAAAAAACTAGTTTACAGTGACAAAGTCAAACCAATCAAAATGGCCACTTCAAGACCTAAAGACGGAGATATCCTTGATACAATGGGTTTCGGAAAAACGGAAAATGGACAAGTAAGTTTGTACCGTCCACGGTCTGTACAGTGCAGGTCAAGCTTGACATACGCAGTGCTACTTCTGTCTTTATGTTGACAAGATAAGAGCGGTACAAAATCCAATGTAGACTTGTGGTTTTTAATTGTTTTTAATTAACGCTCTCCAGACGAGCTGCGGTTGATGAAACTCTATGTCACCGGATTTTTTTATACTAATCCGAACCCGCTGAAGGCGATTCTGCCCGGTGACATTTCATTCCCCCTCCCCTTCCCCAGCTAACTTCAAAAACATGTCCCTAGTCGTGGTTTACTTAATTTTCCACAAAATCTGGTGGAGCTGAAGGAAAATGGCCAATGGCAAAAATATTCTTCATTAAATTCTCTACACTATTAGTCTCTTTGTAATTTTGATAGGACTATAAGTCACGAAATATATCTGCCCGAACTTTATGATATTTAATTTTTTGCAGATTTTTTCTTTCGCTCTCAATTTATAAAAAAATGGCCATAGGTGTGATAAAATTGTCACGCAACTAATTATTTCTTACACATTTACCTACAAAACGAGACCTCATTTGTTGTCGTACGAGTATCAGTTCACCATTAACAGCTCGTAGCGCAGACGACGCCTCAAGTCACAAAATTGCGAATGGAAAATGGATGTATTCACGACTCACGACTCACGACTTCACACTGGTAGCCTACATCTTAAAAACAGCAACACTTTTGGGGTCTAATTATAGCCAAAATTCATCCAGGTTATGACCACAAAAGTACGAAAATAACCTTTTGGAATCGGTCAAGCCGTTGAAAAAGTGAATAATTATGAATACTCGCACTATAAGGAAAGAACGAGCATAAATAATTAAGAGCAAATCATTTACAAAATAAATGAAATTATAGACCACATTAGTAAATATATATACATTTAAAATTTGTATAAAATAAATACAAAACTTTGTTATGTTTCTACTATTCAAAGAATGTATACCTCCCTGCGGTGCACCTTGGAAAAAGCTGGACGTGGTGACGCAGTGTCTCAAAGCTGTGTCACTCTATAGTTCTGTGGTGTGACTAGACCAAGTGTCACGTTATGCATATAAGATTTTTATAGGGACTAAAGCATCCTGCGTCCCGAAACACCAGGCATGACACTATTTTTTTTTTTTTAAATGGGCTTACTCTTGACCTCGATCTAGTCTTGAAGACAGAGATGAGGTCGACGATGGAACGAGCTTACCCAGAAGAAGCCTATTCACTCGCGACGCAGGCAGAGAATTCCACTCTTTAGCCGTGCGCATTATAAAAGATGTTTCAAAGCGCTTTGTGCGAATGTGCAGAACTAATTTCTGAATAAGCGCACTCATAGACAAAGCACGAAAGTGTAGTGTGCGTACAGCCAAACTTGATGATTAAATTTGCCAGAAAACGACATATAAATTATATGTATAGATCTAGGATCCTGCTCTGTCACTTTTTGGTAAAATTTTTGACCATAAAAGCACTGAGGAGTTTAATAAACTTACAACTCATTGCACTAAACTTAAGAATCGCCCAAGTTCCGTTTAGGACACTCTTAGCAATACAAAATATCGATTGTCTTTGGTCTTAGGCGATTCTTAAGGTTTAGTGCAATCGGCGCTTAGTGCCAAAGTCGTCTTTGGTGATTTTAGTAGCCACAGTATTAAATGAGGACACTCCAACACAAATACTAGCGGAATTGTAGTTAAAAGTTTGGCCGATCTTCATGATTTGATGCTGATACAAGTCTAAATTCCCATCACATCAACAGTCGACGTTGGAACCGAGGTTATAATCCAGACAAAATTTTTACCAGCTTCAATATTAGCCAAAATACGTGTGACCATCCATCGTCCATCATGTGCATAGTTCAAGCGATAGGCCAACTTCCGTCCCCTTCAGACGCCGTTTCAATTTCTCTAAGACAAACTGGGACCAATACACAACCAAAATTGAAGAAAAACTGCTTGAAATCCCTTCTTCTCCCGATAAAAATTACAACTTCATAGAAGTCATCCAGCGAGTGTCTCGCCAGTGTATTCGACGTGGTTGTAAGCATGGCCAGGGCCTGACAAAAATGCATTGGCTAAATCGACAGCATACAAAGCCTCGTACGATAAAAAGATCCATTCTCAAAAATAAACTACATAAACTAATAGAAATGCTTGGTGAGTGCCGTCTTAACATAGACTGTAGCTGTAAATCGAGAACTAATACTAGTACGATAATAAATAAGGTCTATTTTTGTAGGAAAATGTATCAAGAATAATTAATTCATTACCCAATTTATCACAGCCACGGCAATTTTTTTATGAATTGAGAGAAAAGGCAAAAATATTGCAAAAAAATAAAAAGTCATGAAGTTCGGGAAGACATATTTCGTGACTTATGAGTCCTATCAAAATAACAATAAGACTATATTGTAGAAAATTTAAAGAAGAATATTTTTGCTTTTGGCTATTTTCCTTCAGCTCCACCAGATTTTGTGAAAAATTAATTTCGAAGATAGCGGGGGAAGGGGAGGGGGAATGAAATGTCACCGGGCAGAATCGTCTTCAGCGGGTTCGTATTAGTATAAAAAAAACCCGGTGACATAGAGTTTCATCAACCACAGCTCGTCTGGAGAACGTTAATTAAAAACCACCAATCTAATGTGTCAAGCTCGATAAAACTATAAAAAAATGGAAAACAATGTCCAAACAACAAGGGTTTTGAAATGATGAAGGGAAACTAATCACCCATCTCCTTTTTTTATTTCAGCCTTCAACGGAACTTCTTTTGGTAAAACTTCCGTTTGTAAATAATAAAAGGTGCTCCAAAGACTTGAATGCAACTATTTCAGAGCAAATGTTTTGCGCCGGTGGTGAAGAGGGAAAGGATTCCTGTGCGGTAAAGACAAAACTCTAAAGATATAATACAATTATTTTCATTTATTCCCACGCTTACCAATCTACTTTGCAACCATGACATTAAAACTAGAGTAAATTTCACGGAATGAATAACACTATTTTACAAACTTGTTTTTTCTGACAGCTTTAGCCAATTGCCTTTCACATAGTTGCAATAGCGTTGGTAAGCGTTGGAATAAACGAAAAAATATACAAAAAAAATTATTAAATAACAAAAAACCCGACTGCTTAGCACAAGAGAGGAAAACAAGCTTAAATCTATTGGATTTAGTAACTTGAATTGTATAAGATACTGAAGGCGGGGACGAAAAAACGTTTTGTGGATGTTTACGACTTAATTTCGTTCGTCCCCGCCTGCAGTATCTTATACAATTCAAGTTACTAAATCCAATAGATTTAAGCTTGTTTTCCTCTCTTGTGCTAAGCAGTCGGGTTTTTTGTTATTTAATAATTTTTTATTTCAAACTTTTTAGTTTTCACATTTGCTACGTCAAGTTATACTAAAGCATTTGCTTAAACCTTAGAATCAGGTTTTTACCAGCTGTTGTTTAATACCCATGTTGTAAAAGTAATGATTTAAAAAATATATTTCGCCCTTCTTTTTCTCTTCAAAGGTGCCGTACTAAAATATTATACCCTATGACACTCCTACAACGAATACAAATCTAACGACACCTCACATGTTGAAATCTTTATATCAAGCCGTTTAGGCCGCAGAGCGCGACTAAGAAATCGACATAGATACATCATCATCATAGGCCTTAGCCGTCTACGTCAAACGATTTAAGCAATATTCTGTCGATTGCACTGATTTTAGTGGCTGAATAAGCATATTCGGGAGCGGCAGGTCCTGCCACACGCTCTGCAGGTGAAGCTTGTATTATCACTTATCAATAAGTGATGTTATGTCGTTATTCTTCTTACGTTTCTCGCTTTTTTCGGCAAGGGCACAACACCAGGCGTCATCGTGTACCTTGCGTCCAGCCAGTAATGATTTACGCCATTTGGTTTCGTCCTCAGCTGTCCGCTCCCAGTCTAGGAGTTCAATACCAAAAGTGATCATGTCTCGCTCGGTGCAATCTTTAAAGCGCAGCATTGGCCTACCAACTCTTCACACCAAGCAATACACGCTGGGGTAGACGGGTTGGTTCCATGCCGTGCACATGCCTCAACCATCGTAATCGTCTCTGCTTCAGCAATGCGAAGAAACTGGGCAGCTGTGCTCGGTGTAAGACCGTTTTGTTGGTTACCTTGTCCTTCCAGGAGATGCCTGATGATGTACACTCGAAAAACATAACCCTCCTCTTTTGGGGCAGTCGGGTAAAAAAAAACAACTATTTACACACACACCCTAGAATCAGGCGAGCCCATAGAATACATGATCATATATTCTATGGGCGAGCCCAAACCCAAGATATTTTTCTACATACACCCAACAGCACGTCAGTAGAAACACTTCGGACTTTGTGACATAGAAATAGAGTTCCAAATCTTTCCATTCACGTGTGGTTGACCGTACGTAAGGTATGGTAGAATTTGGTAGTCACAAGGAGGTTTTAGTCGCTGGTGGTTCGCTTTGGCGAAGCGTGGGCTAAAACCTCCTTGGGTAGTCGACATCAAAAAACAGCTCCTCTGGTATGGAGTAGAAAAGCAACAGTATAACACATAAGTAATTAATGCTGCATCTTGCACGGGAAGTTTAGTCATTGCTTTATATGTTAAAACAGAAAATTATTTCCAAAAGGCCTAGCTAAACCCAAATATTTTATAAAGAAACCTCCCAGAGTTGTTTTATCAATAAAATATTACGAGTACCAGATGAGCAAGCGACGCTACCCACCAACAGATGGCGCTGTATGTTTCTGAAACGCGGTAATAAAAACAGTGCCTCTGGTGTGGAGTAGAATAACTACTTGGTTCTTGATAGAAAAAGGTATGAATGTACTCATGATACTGAACAACTTTTCCCAAGGAACATAGGTCGAAATACGAAAAACCAAATTCGACCTCCCATACAAAATGCGCTGTCAGCTGATTCAGTTTCTATGGGAGGTCAAAACTTGATTTTCGTATTTCGACCTGTGTTTCTTGGGGAAAGTTGTTCAGTATCATGAGTAGTAAGCTGCCGTTATTCATAATCTAAGCATGAGTACATTCGTACCTTTTTCTATCAAGAACTAATTAAAAGTCACCCTATATTACAAAAGTAAATGCTGCATCTTGCACGCGAAATTTAGTAATTGCTTTTTATGTTAAAACTGTGATTTTTTGTCCAAAAGGCCTAGCTAAGCCCAAATATTTTATAAAGAAACCTCCCAGAGTTGTTTTATCAATAAAATATTACCAGGTGAGCAAGCGACGCTAACCACCAACAGATGGTGCTGTAGGATTCTGAAACGCGGTAAAATCTCCACTTTTTATGGATATCTTCCGGCTCCATCATCAGATCAGCTCCAAGTTACAATAAATATTGCATTGTCATCCGATTCACATACGCATGCAAAATTTCATCTCAATCGGAAACCGATAAAGATTCTCTTTTCAGTTGGGTATTTGGTTTTTTGAAATAGTTTTTATATTAAGTACTTTTTTATTTTTTTTTATACCCTATGACACTCCTACAATGAATACGAACCTAACGACACCTCACATGTTGAAATCTACCAAGCCGTTTTGGCTGCAGAGCGCGACAAAGAAATCGACATACATACATACATACATACACTCGAAAAACATAACCCTCCTGTTTTGGGGCAGTCGGGTAAAAATACGGTCAACCGCACGTCGGTAGAAACATCCCATTCCCTTTCAAAATCCCGCTTGTACATCCCATATTTTTTCGTCAGTATCTTTCATCACTCTTTCAATCAAAACCTTTGCATACAGTTTGCCGACGACACTAAGAAGGCTTATCCTGCGGTAATTTTTGCAGTCCCGTTGCGACCCTTTTCCCTTGTACAGCGGCACAATCACAGCCTTGCACCAGTCACCTGGTACTTGGCTGTTCGTCCAACACAGGTTGAAAAGGCGGTACAACAACGTAAAAACTACTGAATGGATTTTAATACAACTTTACAATAACATAGCTTATACATCAAAATAACACATAGGCTACAATTTATCCTGCGCAGACGAAGTCACGGGCACCAGCTAGTTTAAACATGTATAATGTATATGTTTACCATTATCATTTGCATATTAATCTAAATGCGTCAAGTTTACAACATAGAGATAAAAAACTCATAATATCTTTACTTTCCTTGTAATTCTATATTAACATGTCTCTTAAAAAGCGATTAAATAAAAGTACACCTATGTAACATTTGGGAAACGACTAGAGCAGGTTCCAAACGTGCCTAAAATAAAAAAAATCTTTGTTTATAGGGTGACAGCGGTGGTCCTATACGCTACAACGGCGAGCTGATCGGGGCTACCTCTTGGGGACACGACTGCGGAATTGCTGGTAATCCAGGAGTGTACTCCTATTTGCCTTCCATGAGAGATTTTATTGACAAAGTCATGAAGAACAACTCTTAGAGACAACGAATAAATATTGTTTCGTAATAAGTCTTGCATTTTCTTTACCTAATCCATGCACTTTGAAAAAGGCGGTCAGTGTTAAATTAAGATGTCCGTGAATTTTTGTGTTTTTCTTTTAAGTGATCAATAAAAATACTATTTATCTAATGTCTTCGTCATAATCTATTATTTAGTCTCGAGCTGTCATGCACGAAACTTATGAAAGGTTAACTTTAAGTGACGTTTCAGAGTGTGGCAGTTATAAGGTATGCTAGTTCGTCAGGTACTGAGTGCTCATCATTTCGTAAAAAAAATCGTAATAAAATACCAATAGGTTTAATGTTTTCTGTGACATATTAACATTGGTCATATATTTATCGCACAACTCAATTCAAAAGCCTGAAATTTCGTGTTAGTGGCGCGACTTGCAAGATTTTTAATATTTTTGTATTAGCCTGAGAGCCAAACTATTTCACTGTATAGGTTTAACTCAGAACAAAAACCTCGTTGATTCGCTCGGAGGAGAAACCATGCTATTTTTTTTCAGTATGGGATGACAACTGCTAGCATGTCTCATGCCATGTCAAGTCGTCAGTGATCACATCCTACCAAATTAGATGAACGACGCGTTCATTGCATTTACTAAGTTTATAGGATTATTGTAACTTGTTGGGATTTTAACGGTTGAAAATATTTCCTAAATTATATGTTGTAAACATTGTGTAAATTATAAAAAACATGTAGTGAATAACTTGAAAATATCGTGAATTTATTCTTAAGTTGCTCTCCATATTAGTGATTGTTCTTTTTAATAATAACGTGTGTAGTTGATGGCTGTACATCTTCAAAACAACAAAACGAAAATTGCAAAGAAATTTTGTCTTTTCATCTGTAAGTTTTATTCAGTATTTTTCATGTTTGTGGATTATTATCACAAATATTGCATAAAAAAATGTCAACTTATCATTTCTACAGTCAGATAATATGGAAATTGTTACGTATTTTACTGTAATTTATCGTTTTTTGTGGGATTATGTTGGAGTTTATGAGTGATATATTTTTTATCGATAGTAGTATTTTTACTTTCGAGCTGAGCGAGAAAGGTATTGTATTCGTGAAAAAAGTTGCACAAACTTTCTCAAAAATGTGTTCTATATCACTTAAGCAAGTCCCCTAAAAATGTCCGTCTGTCGGTTGGTCGGTCTGTCCGTCACGCTTTGGCCTAGCGGCTAAACGAATGGTCCTATTAACACCATATTTTTAATTTAAGACTTTTATTTCCGAATGGTTTTTTGCTGGCTCTCATTTTGAGGGTAGCTGTCATTCAACAAAAATGAAGAATTGTTTTTTTTTTAAAAACGCTTCAAATTATTTTTATGAAACTTTGCTTGACTAAGCATCTCTATGCAAGGTATCTTGCGCCATCATCAGTTTGTCTGTGTGATTCCATATAAGGGGTGTTCCTGTACTACCAAAACGTAAACTTGTGATATACTCATAGGGTCAGTGCACCACTAGTTGACCAAGCACCAATAGCTGACCAAAACTTAAATTTGAACTGAAAGTAAGAAAATTTTAAAATACCGCGATTTTATATAGAATTTAACTATGTTGGCGTCTTACAATAAAGTTATGGGTTTGTCTAGCTAGTACTTTAGTATGTTTATTCGAAGTGGTCATGCAATGTAACATTTGAAAAAAAAAAAACTTTAAGAGCATATTTTGTAAAGTCCTTAACACTTATTATATCACAAGCCTAACTAATTCATAGTCGAACTTTTAGAAGTGACTCTGAAAGTAGAACTAATAATTTAGTTTTTTTATGAATTTCGTCATAAAACCGCTTAAATGGTCAACTAGTGGTACCTACATTGACCCTAATTAACTACATTAAGTTTGTATTATTTTCTATAATTTTAATTTTGTTTTGGTTATCTACCTGAATGGATATTCAATTTGATTGGATTTTGTGAAAATTTAGTACACAGGATGTACCAAAAACTGAAAGAGCTTTACAGTCGACAAAACTGAACAACTATTCATAAGAAACAGAGTTTTGAAATTTAAAAATCTGTGAAAAATCATATAAAAGGTGTTCCAGTACTACCGAAATTTGAACATGTGATTTGTTCGAAATCGTTTACGGTTGGTTTGTTTTAATATTTTACAATTCGAGTTCCGAATTCATGTGGTAGAACATTTTTCAGAAAAACCTTAATAAACGTTTGTAATTCCATACTATGTGTAGGTATGGTATTACAAATTTAAGTTTGCGGTTGACAGTTCTAATTGCATATCGCGAGAAAGTAAGTGCAGTGCTGCTGTACCATTTATTATATTTTACAACATTCAACGCGTTTTGTTTTCATTCTGGGTTCGATTCCCGATGGGGACACTGTCAAACAAATATAACTTTGTGTGTCTTCGCCAAATTGAAATGTCTCAATCAGCATGAATCATCCTGAATCAACAAATTGTAAGAAAATTAATAAAATTAATAAAAATACTAAATTAATCTACATAAAATTCTCTACAAAAAAGGTTTGAAAGTTTTTCGCTACAAACAATACTGACAAGCAATTCTTGTGCTCATGCAACGCTTTGGCTCACAAGCGTATGAAGATTCTGGGTCAAGCTTATCCGAAACCAGAAGACTACAGGCTCCTTGTGCTCTAAGGTCCAATAAGGAACTCAGCTCCACGTTATAAGGCAAGATAAGATACACGAAATTTCGCTTGAAAATTTATTTGAGCTACTTAGAAGAAAAACACAAACCCGTATTTCAGCATTTTTGCAAAACCATCCCAAATGGATTGAATTGAGGGATAAAAGTTTGTTTTAAAATCCTACATAATTTGTATGTAAGCTAGAGATATTCATGAAAAAAAAAGAACCTTTACACCTCCTACCCCTCTTGCCTCCACCGCTACCGTCCATTACTTTTAGTAAGTAAGTAAGAAATTTGGTATCTTTAATATTAAAACACCTACGTAAGAAATCACCTGTAGTAAAAAATGCAAAAAGTATTTTTTTTTAATGAATTTAATCACTGCTTTTAACAGATTTGCCTTTTATTAAAGTTTAGTACTTCAACTTTTTGGTCAAAGTTTCGACATCGATTTGTCCTTGTGTAACTTATCGACTATCGATAGATGAAAGCATGCCCACATCCCTACTTGTGACGAATTATTTCTTATATATTACTTATTGAGGTTTAACAAAAATTCATATCAACTTCTTTTTCGTCGAAAATTATATTAGCTGGTCTTTAAAATAATTCATTAGTAATCCACTCAAATTTACGACAGCATGATTTAAAAAATAATAATAAAGCTATTATAAATTTCACAAAAAATGGGCAAAATTGCTATAATAGTACATTAAGATGCACTTGCGCCATTTTGAATATTACGGCCGAGGCTCAGAAATTGCAGCCCGAGCCGCAGGCTAGGACGCAATGAAGCCGAGGGTGTAACCACCAAAGCGCACAAGCTTTTTACGACGTTTATCAACACATTTGCGAATAAAAACGAATCAAATTCGCTTACCTTTTTTTCCTAAGGAAATTTCGTAGACGTTTTCCTCACATTTCTACGTCACCCGATACACAGGACTTGTGTTTTTTGTTCAAGTATTTTCGACGTTCTGCACTTATCACTGTTTTTTTTATTTGTAGAAGTCATTTATTAGGGTTCCGATACCAAAATGGTAAAAAAAGTAACCCTTATGGTGCCGCTCTGTCTGTCACACCTCTATATCTCAGCAACCACTTATGCTGTCGACCTGAAATTTGGAATAAATTTAGAATATAGTTGCCCAACTTAATTGCACATGAAAATATTTTGATAAAAGTATGATTATTAATGTAAAGGGGGCCAAATTTCAAATTGTCGCTACTAGGTCGAATGGGGTATCATATGAAAGGGCTTTACTTGTACATTTTAAAATGTATTTTTGTATTTTTTTAAGTTTCTTAGTTTTCAAGTTATGATTAAAAATGTCAAAAAAATACCATTCCCCCCCTTATCTCCGAAGTTTTAGTAAGGAAAAATCTGAATTAATTACAGTTGACAGAGGTTTATGTAAGCTTTACAGCAAAAATAAAACCATCTTTCTAAGTGTCACAGTTTTTCAGAAATCTGCAAAAAACCTTTACAAACAAATTTAGTTTTGCGGTCCTGAAAATGGACTTTGTTGCTTCCAAAAATACTATAGGTACATCGGAACCCTCGGCGCGCGAGTCCAACTCACACTTGACCGGTTTTTTAAAATTTTGATTTCATTGGTAACATTGTGTAGAAATTTTATAACTTTCTTACCATTTTGTTGGCATACAAATGTTAATTTGTAACAAGAAATAATCATTTATAAGCTGTGAGATTTTTCCCTGAAATAAATTAAATTAAATACATGCGCGCGCAGGAGACAATGACTACACTATCAAACAGACTACTTTTCAAATTATTTTAAAATAGAATATTTTGTTACTTTAAAGACAAATTTGTAGTTAGTTAGTTGATTTAAATCAATATTTTCGTTTAATTAACGTTTATTTATCATATTATCGAACACAGTTTCTTAATTCATTAAATTCTTACGAATGTTATAGATATAGAAACTCCTTGCACCTTGCCGCTATAAAAAACAAAACAAAAATAAAACACTAACCTGCCAAACAGCTTACTCAGCAAGGAGGTCTTTGTTCTGAGGCTCACTCTCTTGAATTATTTAATATTGAATATTTTGTTACTTTGAAGACAAATTTGTAGTAAGTTGGTTGATTAAAATAAGTATTTCCATGTATTTAACATTTATTTATCATATTGTCGAACACAGTTTACTTATTCATGAAAAATATTATGAATGTTTTAGATATAGAAACTCCTTGCATCTTGCCGATTAAAAAACAACAAAAACCGGCCAAGTGCGAGTCGGACTCGCGCCCTAAGGGTTCCGTACCCATCTACCATATGATATACTAAAAGCTTTAGCTCTTTGATTTTAAAAACTCCACGACCATCCAACTTGACCCCTCTTTTATAGAAAAGTTCTTGAAACGGGAGCTCACCTTAATTGGTTACTATTAGTTGTAAGAAAAATTGAAATATTTAATGATTTTAGACTTTTCCCTTTATTTGTACTGTGAGACCTAGCTTCTTGTCCTATTTCATAATTTTAGGTCAACGGGAAGTACCCTGTAGGTTTTGCTTTTGTGCATAAATGAGGACATAAAAAGCCATATCTTTTGATTGCGTCGTTGTATAAAATTGAATATTACAGATCTTGTGTGGTTTATGGACCTTAATATTCGTTATCAATTTCAACCTGATACTTCCTCTCGTTCGTGAGAAAAAGGGTCTTGACAGACAGACAGACGGACAACAAAGTGATCCTATAAGGGTTCCGTTTTTATTTTGAGGTACGGAACCCTAAAAAAACAAAAAAACCGGCCAAGTGCGAGTCGGACTCGCACACCGAGGGTTCCGTACCACCACATAATCATAATTGTATTAGTTGAAATTTCAGTAAGTTAATGTGGTAGATTTTTTGAGTCCGACACGCGCTTGACCAAATTTTATTATTTGTTGTTATTTTCAAGATTGTAAGTGTTCCCGTTTTTAAAATAGAACTAAAACAAAAATCGCCTCCGCGACCATCCCACTTGACCCCTCTGATGATGATGAATGTTCTTGAAACGGGAGCTCAACACAATTCACCTCAATTCAGTCACCACATTAGTTGTGAGAAAAGTTGTAATATTTAATGATTTCAGACTTTTCCCGTTAGTTGTACTGTGAGACCTAGCTTCTTGCCAAATGTCATAATTTTAGGGTAACGGGAAGTACCCTGTAGGTTTTGCTTTTTTGCATAAATGTATGGAGATGAGGACATAAAATGCCATATCTTTTGATTGCGTCGTTGTAAAAAATTTAAATTTTCAGATCTTGTGTGGTTCATGGATCCTAATAATGGTATTAATTTAAGCCTGATATCTTGTTCGTGAGATAAAGGGTCTTGACAGACAGACAGACGGACAACAAAGTGATCCTATAAGGGTACCGTTTTTTTCTTTTGAGGTACGGAACCTGGATTATGGACCTTTTTACAGTGCAAATAGAGCTGTTTTATGAGCAAATGTGTTGAAAATATTATTTACTTTACATTTAATTACCTTTATTAGGGTTCCGTACCCCAAAAGAAAAAAACGGAACCCTTATAGGATCACTTTGTTGTCCGTCTGTCTGTCAAGACCCTTTATATCACAAGATCTGAAAATTTCAATTTTTACAACGACGTAACGGCATTTTATGTCCTCATCTCCATACATTTATGCAATAAAGCAAAACCTATAGGGTACTTCCCGTTGACCAAAAATTATGAAATTTGGCAGGAAGCTAGGTCTCATAGTACAAATAAAGGTAAAAGTCTAAAATCATTAAATATTACATTTTTTCTCACAACTAATTGTAACCAATTGTGGTGAGCTCCCGTTTCAAGAACATTCATATAAGAGAGGGGTCAAGTTGAATGGTAGCGGAGGCGATTTTTGTTTTACTTCTATTTTAAAAACGGGAACACTTACAAATTTGGAAATTGGTATGTTTATAGTGCATAAGCTATTTAATAACAACAAATAAAAAAAAATTGGTCAAGCGCGTGTCGGACTCAAAAAATCTAGCACATTAACTTACTGAAATTTCAACTAATACAACTATGACTATGTGGTGGTACGTAACCCTCGGTGCGCGAGTCCAACTCGCACTTGGCCGGTTTAATTAAATCTTATATTTAAGTATATAATCCTCCTATACTCGTATTTGCAAAAGAAAAACAATTCAATCTTAAAAAAAAAATTATATAAATCTCAAAGTTGCATTAGACCTTTGATAAAAATGCTATCAGATCAGTTATTCTATGCTTTTGTTTCAATAACGTCCTTAACGTCCTTAACCATACAGTTTAGAATATGGAAAAAGGCAAGATGGATCGTGCTCGCCTACACTACATCAATGAACTGATTGAGGCACTCAGCAGTGAACAAGTTGGCTGCTATATATTGACGGAATCTGTGTTAATAATATTAGCTATACGGACAATATGGTCCTGCTGAGAGCGTCAATTTGCGGTTTGAAGAGGCTTGTTTCAATTTGTGAGCAATTTGCGGATGGCCACGGGCTGATTTATAAAGTTAAAAAAAGTTAATTCATGTTCTTCGAGGACAGGGGAAGAGATGTTCCATCGGTGAGATTGAATGGGAGTCCCTTAAAAAGGAGTATAAAAATTTTAAAACTTGGGTCACTCCAAAAATTTATGAAAATATTAAGCTACAGCAAAAGGCACTGTAAGTGAGAGCAAACATGTTAGCCCGCAGGTTTAAACGATGCTCAAAGCAAGCTAATATTACTTTATTTATAGCTTTTACATGCGCAACCGTACAGTGCCCTTTGCGTACAGTTCAATAATGCCTTTAGAATGCTGTTGGGACTGCCCGGCCCCGATACTGTAGCGCATCAGGGATGTTCGCTGAAGCCCGCGTTGATTGTTTCTACACAATTAAGCGAAAAAGATGCTCTATGCCCACGGGTTGCTGGGCAGCAGTGTTTCATATTTGAAGATGAGACGTGGTGTGAATACCTTGATATGTTGTAATGTATACAGGGTGTAAGGGACGGTGGAAACATGTCTAGAAAAAATTCTCTTAATATAAATGGCTTACTCTGTTCAAACAGTTTGTATGGAAAGGTAATTTTTTTCTCAATTCCCAAAAATGTTTCTTTAGAAAAGTTGTTCGCTTTCGTTGACTAAGCACGGCCCTGCGATGTGCTCTGCCCACTGCCACTTTAGTTTAGCGATTCTCAGGGCTATGTCAGTTACTTTAGTTTTTTTGCGGATATCCTTATCTCTGATTCGATCGCGCAGAGAGACTCCGAGCATAGCCCTTTCCATAGCCCTTTGGGTGACTTTGAGCTTCCTGATAAGGCCCATCGTGAGCGGCCACGTCTCGGTGCCATATGTCATCACTGGCAACACACACTGGTCAAAGACTGTCGTCTTGAGACACTGCGGTATTTTGGACGTGAGGATATTGCGGAGCTTCCCGAACGCTGCCCATCCGAGTTGGATTCGAGTAACCTCTTTCTCTAAGTTGGATTTACCCAGCTGGACTGGATTTGTCAGTCACATAAAATAAAATACCTTTACAATTGTGGTGTATATTATAATCACGATTAGCATTTGCATTTATATAATCTAAATGCGTCAAGGTTCCAATAAAATCCGAATGATTAAATTTTGATTCTTTTATAGGATGCCTCTTGTGTATCAATAGTAGCAACAGGGAAACGACAAGAACTGGTAATTTTAAATGTAAAATAAAAAGATCTTTGTTCTCCTTCTTCTTTTCGAGTCAATGGCAAAACTGACTATAAACGCTTAGCCCAAAAAGTAGCCACATCAATAGCCTTTTGGTTGCCTTCAAAAAGGTCCCTCCGAGTGCAGGAAACTGGAGAAGTAGGGCACGACAGCAAGTGTGTCATGGTTTGTAAAATACCGCATTCACACTCGTCGTTATCAGAGAAGCCCCACCTCTTCATGAGTTCCCCGCACCTGCCAACGTCCGACCGCAGTCTGTTTAGTGACTTCCATATGGACCAAGGAAGATCGTGATCTGGTGGCAGCTTTTCATAGACTGCGGAATTGCTGGTTATCCAGAGTATACTCCTATTTGCCTTCCATTAGAGATTTTATTGACGAAGTCATGAAAAACAACTCTTAGAAAAGCTAATAAATATTGTTTCGTCATAAGTCTTGCATTTTCTTTATAATAGGTCTTTACCTATGAAATTGCCGAAATTTCCTTACAGATTAATGAGATCATAATTCCTATAATTCTAATGCTATTTTTTTCATTTGTCCTATATTTGAAAGTTGACTTCAAGGTTAACGCATAAAATAACGTTTTTATTTTTGGTTTATATATAAAATTAAAGGTTCGAAAATTGTTCGTCTTAAATGTCGTCCGATTTCATCATTAGATTTGTTATATTTTTGTACAGATAATATTTTTCGAAAATTTAATTTAAGCTTCTGTTAGCTTTAATGTCTTCTCAATAATGCTTAAAAAAATTGGATTTATAATTCCTAAGAAAAATGCAAAAACGTTAGTAGTTACTGAAAATTGAGTTTACCTAAAATTCGCCATACAAAACCGCAATTTTATAGGTAAAGACCTATTAAATAATTTGCGTGCCATAGCTTAAAGGGTGTTTCAGTTACGGTAAAGGAACACAAAAAAATATATTAAAAATAATCCTACTGAAAAAAAAAACTAAAACTCCATTGAAACTTAACTAACACGGAGTATATACGTAATATAGTTAACAATATAAATGTATGTTTGAAATGTGCTCATTAAGCCTTTTCATGTGATACCCAACACGGTTCGTTCATGAAATTTCCTCTAGACTAGCCACATTCAATAATTATAAGCGGATGATCAAAACACTTCTAAGCATACCGCATTTGTCAAATTACGATAAGTAGTTTAGAAATTATGAGAGAACACATGAACATACATACGTACCGGTCAAAATCATAACCCTCCTTTTAGCCGTAGTCGTAGCTGCAAATATTTCGTAGCTGAGTTACTGGTTTGAAAGACTGCCCTTGCGCAACTCGCGCTCGCATTCAGGACATTCCAAAGCCACATACGAGCAAATAGTTGGTTGCCAGGTCCATCGTAATGACTGAAAATATAGACCTAGTAACAGAAAGTTTACGTACCTATATTTTTATTACTTGCATTCTAGAATGTGTTTAGCTCATAAACGTATCAGAAAAAATGTGCGTTTATTTTTAAATTAGTATAAATATAGGAGTGAACTATGATGTAGGTACTTAGTATATTATTTACTGATCTACTCGTAAGTGGACATCATGGGAGCAAAAACTGTATTTTATTCTTTGTGGTTATTTGCTATATCAAGCATTAATGTTGAATCATCAGGTAGGTGTAGAGAGAGTTCATCTTATCATCTAAGAAATTAAACTCGCTTATTTGCGTAGATTTTAGATATAGACATAGCTGGGAGGTTTTTACAAGTGCGTCAAGGAAAGATCCACCAATATGTTTAATTAATCTTCTAATGGCAGCAGTGCAGTGTTTTGATTTGGTTCGAGCCAGTCAAAATAAACCACAATATGACATTTAGTTTTCAAAGCCCTAAGTAAGTACTCGTAGTACGTAATAAATGATTTAGTAGCAGTTCGTCTTAATCGCAGTTGGTCAACACGCGTTTCATCTAAAACATTATTAATACCCTGTCTGGGATAGCCTGTCGAGTGACACTAACATCCAGCTAGGATATCCGCGAGTTTACTCATTTTGTGTCAATTTCTTCTTTTCATGATCTTAATTAAACAACGTCTGGTTGATACTTCGAACCAGAGGATTATTTCTTCTGTCTGTGCAGTCCTTTCTCTTTACATACCACCTTTCAGCGGTCGTAAACCACCGCGGTCCATGATGTATGTACATCATCCAAAATCGCAATTCTGAGGTGAATTTCTGGCGGAGCTTTCTGTCCAGTAGTGTACGTTTATGGGACGTTATGTTTGAAGTAATTTATTCGTTTTTACGATATTTTCCATTTAGATTCTTGAGACTACATCTATTTGTTTCTATAAATTTGTATATTTTGTATTTATTGCAGCAATACAACCAGCACCATTTCATGTGCATAATTTTGGTATCTATGGGGGTACTCCAATCAAAATAACTGAGGTACCCTTCATGGCGATACTGAGACCACCAGGAAAGACCTGGTACTGTGGTGCGTCCGTCGTAGACCAGCAGTTTCTGATAACTGCTGCACATTGTGTAATGTATGTTTTTTTTTCTTGTCACGTGAACGACACATTTTTTGTGTTCAACCTTTCAGTGCAAGTTAAACGCTATAAATACATTTGCTGTATGACTGTTAAGAGTAAAGTAAATTGCATTATTTATTTATTTTTGCAAATTTCCTTTACATATTTTAATTTAAACCCTGCTTTAATGCAATTTCAGTTATCGCAATGCATCCGAGCTTAAAATAACAGTCGGTACTGACAACGCAGTTGAAGGGGGTGAAGATTTCGAATTAGAAAAATTATTTCCCCATCCAAAATACATTAACTCCCCAGGCATTATCGATTACGACATTGCTGTTGTAAAGCTTATCAAAAAACTAGTATACAGTGACAAGGCCAAACCGATCAAAATGTCCTTTTCAACCCCTAAAGATGGTGATATTCTAGATACAATGGGTTTCGGACGGACAGAAAAAGAAAAAGTGAGTTTGTACTATTTTTTTTTTATATAAGATGATGTCTTTTTGTTTATTAAGGCTTATGGATTAAAGAAAAAGTGTTGCCATTTTACTTAAGTTCCTATTGCATGGTAACACTGAGTTGGTACTCAAGATAGCTAAGTTGTGTACACTGCTCGCACTGCAAGTACTACAACTGCCACTGCAAACAACTTATCTGTCCAGGCGGCGTCGTCGGGTCAGTTTGGTGTCAGTTGTAGTAGTCGTACAAAAAAGTCGGAAGAACTGTAATGCCTATATCAATTTATTACGAAATTGATCAACTTACGATTCCTTATTATCTTCCGGTGACATATCATCATATCAGCCGAAAGCGTCCACTGCTGGACATAGGCCTCCCCTAAAGATCTCCATGACGACCGGTCCTGCGCTGCTCGCATCCTGCGGCTTCCCGCGACCGCCACCAGATCGTCGGTCCACCTTGTCGGGGGCCTGCCAACGCTTCGTCTTCTCTAGAACCCTTACGCCCCATTGGCCATCGGTTCTTCTTGCGATGCGCCCTACCCACTACCACTTTAGTTTAGCAATTCTCAGGGCTATGTCAGTTACTTTAGTTCTTCTGCGGATCTCCTCATTTCTGATTTGATCGTGCAGAGAGACTCCGAGCATAGCCCTTTCCATAGCCCTTTGGGTGACTTTGAGCTTTCTGACGGTGACATATATGAAAAACTAAAGTTTTTAAATGATGCAGGAAATTCAAACTGATCACTCACCCTCTTCTTTATTTCAGACTTCTGACAAACTTCTTACAGTAAAATTGCCCTTTGTTAATCGTAAAAAGTGCTCGGAGGCCTTGAATACAACTATTCCAGAGCACATGTTCTGCGCCGGAGGTGAAGATGGAAAGGACGTCTGTATGGTAACCACAAAGCTATAATAGATAAGATAAATAAAAGGTCTGATCGGGGTAAGTGAAACGATGGGGTGAGTGAAACGTGAGTGATTGATCTTAATAAACTATCGGTGTTTATCTGTGTAGTTGTACGTTACTATATACATGGAATCACGCCTCTTTTCCGTCGGGGTAGGCAAAGACCACAGCCCTCCTACGATCTTTACATACTTCCCTCGCTTCCTCCACTTCCATTAACCCTTTCATACACGTTCGTCAGTTTAGGATACTTTTGACCTGGCCTTTAATTAAAACGTTATGAATTTGGTCTTTGAAAGTTAGCTGACGCCTTTCCCTTTCAAAATTTCTATTTGCTTTCGCCTGGTGGATCTCTTTTGTCAATCTTCGATCATTCATCCTCTCTACATTACCAACCTATCTCAGCATTTTTTCTCAATTTTGGTCACTACATCTTCTTTTAAGCTACAACGTTGTCTTATCACACTATTTCTAATCCTGTCACTTAATTTCTCACCAATCATACTCGTCAACTAATTTCTACAGCATTGATTCTACTTTCGTTCTTCTTCTGCCATACCCAGCTTTCAGTTGTGTGTCAAAAAAAAAATTAATTGATTGGAAAATAAACTAGGTTATCAGACCTAGTTTCTGTTCTAATCATCGCTACGATCATTCAACACCCGAAAAAATAGAAAAACGACGACTTTGTTTCACTTCCCCCAAACAAAAATATGTTTTACTAACCCCACCGCGGTCCATGGTGCCAACCTCAATGGTAACAAATGTGATGGCTGTGGGATACTTTCCATCCATTTTGTAACAAGCAAGCCAACAAAAGCTGGAATCCTAGAGGAAGCTCCTTGTTCTGCGGTGGACGTTTCATGGAAAATCAAAGAATATTCACGTCTCCCCTCTCCATTCGCTAAAGTGAGACAAGTGTATTTTGTTATTGTTAAGGTTTTATGATGCAACTCTTCAAACGCTAGGCACGACTACTACTATTCTAACCTTGCTTCGCTCGGAATAGATACTTTGCAAATTTATTTTAGTAGGGGATGATATCTGCCAACATGTCACAACCCCATCATCGATGATCCATAGAAAATATTCAAAACAAAGTGTCAAATCCATTGAAAAACGCCTACACCACCTAGTGACGAATTATTTCTTTAATCCTCCATGTAAGTACCTTTATTTTTCTGCGCTTATCATCATATCAGACGAAAATATGGTAGATAGACGAAGGCTTCTCACAAGAAATACTATTATGACTGTCGGCAACCTTCATGTGTCATTTTTGAAGAGCGGTTTTCACTTTTTTCTCTTACTTACAACACCATACTACATACTCGTATTGCAGGCAAATTTCATAATTCGCCGTTGTTCATAAAATCTCAGCATTTTACGAAATGCCGGAAAAAATTTTAATTCGCCATTTTAATCTGTCTAGGCTTCACCTAATAGTAACATTTAATTACATCAAAATTACTGTTTGCCTTCTTACTTGAGTCAGGCGTTATGTATATCGTCCCCTTTTGACTCGGCTACTTTAATAATCTGTGGTAACAACCAAGCCTTAAGCATCTCCTAAAGAATTTATTAAATTAAAATAGTTTTACAAGATTTTGAAGATTGTTTTCTTCACATTTATGTCCCTGAAGAGACATAATCCCTAAGTATTTTACAAAACCGTTTCCGTTAGGGTTCTAACAAATCTGAAATGCACCAGTAGTGATATGAACCCTTTTACAATATGCCGACGCTGTCATACAATTTTATAAACGTTTACAATTTTCAGACCGTTTGCAAACGGTGAATTAGATATGCGATCTTAAATATATATACAGTCGCATAATAATCTTAAAGTTAAGGTTACCAATACTTACATATTAAAACTAGGATGACTAACCTTATAATACATTTTGGTTCTGTAATAGTAGCATGGCAACGACTAGAGCGGAATGTTCCTCATGTAAAATTAAGAAATCTTTACTGTCAGGTATACACCCTGAAAATTAACGTAAGTATCTTTATTTATAGGGTGACAGCGGCGGTCCTATTCGCTACAATGGCGAGCTGATCGGGACTGTCTCTTGGGGCTTAGGCTGCGGGATTGCTGGTAATCCAGGAGTATACTCCTACTTGCCTTCCACGAGAGATTTCATTGACGACGTCATCAAAAACAACTCTTAAAAACACTGAATAAATATTGTTTTGTTAATTGAGTTGCGTTTTCTTTATCTTATCCTCAAATTTTCAAGACAAGAGTTGTATTTTTTTAGAATATCTACCAATTGTGACGGGTACAACAAGGCAGCCTTTAAGAAAGAAGCTTACAAACATCTTAAATGCCGGCGGCGCACCTGTGATCCCCCCGGTGTTGCGGGTGTTTATGGGTGACGTTGACCACTAACCATCAGGTGACCCGTCTGCTCATCTGCCTCCCTTTTCTGTAAAAAAAACCTATTGAGAATATATCTCAAGTACAACCCTATGGCGTGTCCTACTTAGGCGAATCAAAGCGAACGCGATTATGAAGCAATCCAGAGGACTCCACGAATCGGCAAGTCTATCCTACGTTTCTACGACCCTTATTTATCCCTTCTAATAGCAGCAGTTGACTTTGATGAGTAACGCCTAAAGTAATTCAATGAACTAATCATTAATCTCTTGGCTGTTTTCGAACCGGCAAGCTATTTTAGTAGCCTCGTCGTAAATATCTTTTGGTGACACTGCATGTATCCTGTATCACTATTTTCAAGCGGAATATTTTCTAATAATGACGTAAAATTCTTTTTAAATTTTTATTATTTTAAAATTCATTGTAGATTTGTCGAATCTAAACTTATAAGGGACATCATAACTTATTTAGTAGCCTCTTCGTAAATATCTTTTGGTGACACTGCATGTATCCTGTATCACTTTTTAGGGTTCCGTACCTCAAAATAAAAAAACGGAACCCTTAGGGGATCACTTTGTTGTCCGTCTGTCTGTCAAGACCCTTATTCTCATGAGCGAGAAGAGGTATCAGGTTTAAATTGATAACGAATATTAAGGTCTATAAACCACATAAGATCTGAAAATTTTCATGTTTTACAACGACGCAATCAAAAGATATGGCTTTATATGTCCTTATCTCCATATATTTATGCAAAAAAGCAAAACTTACAGAGTACTTCCCGTTGACCTAAAATTATGAAATTTGGCAAGAAGCTAGGTCTCACAGTACAAATAAATGAAAAAGTCTAAAATCATTAAATATTCAAATTTTTCTCACAACTAATATAACCAATTAAGGTGAGCTCCCGTTTCAAGAACTTTTCTATAAAAGAGGGGTCAAGTTGGATGGTCGCTGAATTTTAAAAATCAAAGAGCAAAAGCTTTTAGTATATCATATGGTAGATAGGTACGGAACCCTTAGGGCGCGAGTCCGACTCGCACTTGGCTGGTTTTTTCTATTTTTTTATAAAATTTTATGGGCAAAAAAGCCTGAAAAGGTAAGTATTTATAATTGCGGCAAATGAAAAAAATATCGGCTTATTATTATTTTCGATGAAACTAACAAAATTAAATGAATCGGCTTACTTAGTAGGCATCTAATAAATTATTCTGACAGCGATAAAATATTTCGGCGTTAGGTAAATTAAAAAGGCCTGGAAACCCAATGAATCCGACACCAAAAGGTCGTCCACTTTGACGGCGTGATCAAATTATAGTTTTCTGTCACTGATGGTCTTTGAGCAAAGCCGCGTACAGTCAGACGGGCAAGAGGAAACTTAGAGAGGTCCTTGTTGGAAACCTAAACGGAGCTTCACGACACGAGGAGGAACTGACTCCTCAAAAAATTTCTTGGAAAATAATTGATGATGTATTCTTAAGACTTATTTAAGTTACAATATGTTGTTTAAAGCATCCATCCCATCACGTCTACTTATGACAAATCGTTAGGGACTTGGAATCCGCGTTTAAATGTTGCTTGGACAAAGTTATAAGAATATGCAATATATTAAAATTCAGCATCATCATTTGATAGTCTTAAGTGGACCAATCACATAAATTATGTATGTAATAGACTACGCGCAATACTTGCCAAATTTTCAATAGTTAAAAACAAAATTCCATTCAGAGTTTTACTTACCCTTTATATAGCAATAGGGGAATCAATTATATCGTACGGACTAAGCAGTTACGGACGTACAAGTAAATCACATTTAGATTCAATCTATCAACTTCAGTTAAGAATAACTAAAACTATAGTACCGTACAAGTAAATCACATTTAGATTCAATCTATCAACTTCAGTTAAGAATAACTAAAACTATAGTACCAATATAGTTAAACCTGACAATAATAATAATATCTTAAAAAAAATAGTATCAATTAATAATATGTTAAATCGAATTAATAAATAAACACCAGCTGTCACTAAAGTAGAAGACAGTAGTGTTATTATTATACAAGATAAAAGCTAAATTTAAAAACGAACACTACATTGGACTTTTCGAGTTTTGCAAAATCTTACCTATACACGAGAAAGTAAAGTATACAATATTAATAAAAAAATTCTTCAACAACGATCTCCAAACACCTTTAAATCACCAAAGAGTGACACGTAGTGTGTCTGATGCTAAACTCATGGTTCCAAAATTTAATAACTTGTATGGAGCACAAATGCTTCAATAAATAGTACCTAAATTAATAAATAACCTGCCGTCTAGTACAAGAAATGATATAAACTATAAAACATTAAACAAAAATTAAAAACGTATTACTGCACAATCTAACTGAGCTACGTATACTCGAGCACTGCCAGCCAATAAATCGCAACAGATAGATAACGTATAATATTTAAGTTAGTTTTGTAGTTATGATCGCCGTCTATTGTCGCGCAATGAATGTATCTAACAGTGTACGGAAAAACCTAACTAGGTTTATGCAACACTGTAAAAAAAACCTTATGTAAATGCTTTTGTAATTTTTCAATAAATAATTAATCAGTATCAGCTTTTTAAGGTTCCTTAGGCAACAAGGAACCCTTATAATTTCGTAATGTCCATCCTTATGTCTGTCTGAGGATTAAATGCGTGGGTCCGTATACAACGGTCTGCTTCGTTTCCTAGACTATAGCTAGTATTAATGTAATGAGTTGTCTGTGCTCTTTGTGATCCTACATAGTAAACTGTGTAACAAATATATAAATACTGAGTTTGAATTATTCAGCACATAACCTCTTTAGTTGCAATATTTTTAAGACTAATTAAATTAGAGTGTTGTGCTCGGTCTTAGTGTCAGTCCGTTTCTCTATGTACGCTATAAGTAAGCTTAACACCAATACTGTTGGCGTTCCTAATGAATAATACAAAAGAATAAAATACTTTAATCATGTAGGTACAGTCTGTACCTACCACAGAGATCTATGATATCTATAGTACCTTCATAATTATATTTGCCACACATTATTCCCTAGAGAAAAGTACTAGTCCTCGCAAAACCAAGTCGCTTGTGACTTACACCAACATAGCAAAAAGGGTCTCAATGAAAAATCGTAAGTAATATTCTACTGTAAACACGCTATTTCGTTGAATTGTCCACATATTTTCTGGAGCAAGAAAACTGCTGCACGTAAACTTAAGGGTTATACCAACGCCAACGACCTTGACGCTGAATAACTTTGTAACCTTATTTTATGAATGAATTTATGAATAACACAATACAATACAATTCAATACAATACAATACAATACAATACAATACAATACAATACAATACAATACAATACAATACAATACAATACAATACAATACAATACAATACAATACAATACAATACAATACAATACAATACAATACAATACAATACAATACAATACAATACAATACAATACAATACAATACAATACAATACAATACAATACAATACAATACAATACAATACAATACAATACAATACAATACAATACAATATTCTTTATTGCACACGAAATTTTGTGAAACGTACAATATTAGAAATAGGTGTACAATGAGGCGGCCTTATTGCTAAACAGCAATTTCTTCCAGGCAACCTAACACTTTATTGAAAATGATTTTATTTTAACGGATAAATCTACAAAGTAGAAAATCGCAAAATTTTACAACCACAGGCAGTATTCGAACCTGCGTCTTTTGCGTCAGTACCGCAGACGCTTTACCAACTAGGCTACTGTGGTCCTGCCTGATGTTGCGAAATTTGCGATCTCTATACGCATTCCAACGTTGCGTTAGTGAAATTTTGCGATTTTCTACTTTGTAGAACACTTTATTGCACACTAATAAAGTAACATTTACAAATAGAGAGTTATAAAATGTGGACAAAAGATGGAGGCAGTGGCGGGCGGCTCATCCCAAAGAGATTTTAACCTCGCTGCGCCGAGCGTAGCGAGGTTCAAATCTCTTTGGTTCATCCTAACAGACAAAAACCAGCCAAGTGCGTCTTGGACTTCAGGCATTTAGGGTTCCATACCAGTGGCGTGCCGCCGCCAGCACACCTCTGTGTTACTCATTTGACCGCAAAACAAAGTTGGTTGTAATAGGAGAAATGGGAATTTAGAAGAAAATATCTGATTCATCAATTTATTTGTGTATAGGTCTTCTTCTTTCTCTAATTTAAGAGCTTGTGTATAGGTAATCGTTGGTAAAATATATGTAATAGTTAACATTATTACTTACCAAATTACAAGTTCATAAATCAATTGGAAGTTAAAAAAATCTTCAGAACAAAATTTTGTAAAAAAAGAGTTAACCTTGGTGGTTTCTCATTTCTTTGCTTTCCAAAATTTTTAAAACAGAACATTCATCTATTTAACGAGATCTAAATAGTAGTGTGCAAAAATGTGTTTTTTTTTCTATTGTGATTTTAATTGTGAAGACATGTCATTGGCTTTGTTTTCACCTAATAAAGCTTCTTAATTTGTTTTGTAGCTGTTGGTCTTCCGAACAATAAATAAATAAAATAAATAATAATGTTACCCCACTCGATGGGGAAGGACAAAAAAAATTTTTCAAAGGCATTCCAAAAAAAATTAAAATATTTTTATACCGTGAAAATTTAAAAATTGTAGCTCCAATCGTTTGGCTGTAAAACCTGTGACAGACGAAGGTAGTAATCTACAAAACTAATTATTATGGCGGTTCTAGAATTTTTCATTATCATCAATATAAATTTTTATCAGAAATGTATGACATTTTTAACATTTTGACTTTGTTTCATGACTATATTGTGTATTTTTTTTATCCAAATTAGGAATATTTTAGATAAACAACTTTAAATAATTTTCAGTAACAGCCACGTTGTAGCAGACACGTAAATAAGGTCAACATTTTCATTGAAGAGCGTGTAGCTGTATAGGCCTTAAGGTGTGGCTCTGATGTTTCGACGATTCCAACGAAACACGAGGAAATGGTACTAAGCTGAGTTATATCGCAAAGTAGGCGACAAATATCTATCGTAAGACTTTGAAGCGTTTGTAAATATAATAAAAAATTACTTAATTCTCTGGGACTACCGTTATTCAAGAAGAAATTAAAGTTTGGTTAAATAAACATAAGTTTCAATAAATTAAAATTATTCGAAATCCGTCAGAAGAAGAGGCCAACTTGACAGATTCGTACCTGAGTTTTCGCAGTGAGTACTGGAGACGCCTTACCCACTAGCTAGACTACCATGATTCTGCCTGTTGTTGTAAAATTTGCAATTTGGCACTTTGTGAGTCAGGGTACAGTCTAGAGCACTTCAAGCTTCATACATTGGACTTTGTACCGTTTTTATTTCAATGGATCTACTAAATAGATTCGCTATGCAAGTGTCAAGATTACCTTCCTCTTAGTTGTACGAACCATAATTAAGTTAAGCAACCTTAAAATTTTGGCACTTCTTGATAGGTACTACTTGGTTATCTATATTATTTGTTATTTACCATTTTTAGAGGCTCCAGGGTCAATTGAGCCCACAGTCAACTGAGCCCACGGGATCAGTTGACAATTTTCCGATTTTTTCATGGTCAGGACCGTCACACAGCCCACGGGCTCAGTCAAACATTTAAAACTCCTTAGGGGACAACTCAACCCGCGGGCAAACTCAACCACTTTAAACTCCTTAAAAGTAAACGCAGTCTGCGGGCTAAGGCGACTCTTCCTACAGACGCCTGTACAAAAAAATTGTGTTTTTAGACTTGCATGAAATGCTCACATGTTAGTATACGGTGGGCTAGGGTTGCTGACCCGGTCTTCATCTGATAGCCCGGGCTCTTACATTTACACTAACATGTATGTAAAATTAACTACTATGATTCTAGGAGGTAATGTCACGAATTACTGAAATGTCACTCATTATTAGTGGTCACCATTTCACCCTGGTAAGACATCTCATTCTCAACAAAAAGTCAGCCGAAAAGAGGCAACCTAATACCTTAACTCGAGTTACATCCTTGTAGCATTTTTACAGTAGGAAGAGTCCCTTTCACACTGATAGAACGTTAAAGGCGAAGAAAGTCGCGAGCAACAGCTAGTAGTGTAATAAATTGTTTTAAATTCAATGCATATTTGATACATAATTTTATATAAACAATGTGTAAAAGCTTGTTTTTAGGTGCCGTACCTGAAAAATTAAAGTCGTGACCCTTATAATAGGGTGACTTTTAATTAGTTCTTGACAGAAAAAGGCAAGAATGTACTCATGATACTGAACAATTTTCCCCAAGGAACATAGGTCGAAATACGAAAATCAAGTTTTGACCTCCCATAGAAACTGCATCAGCTGATAACGCATTTTGTATGGGAGGTCAAATTTGGTTTTTAGTATTTCGACCTATGTTCCTTGGGAAAAGTTGTTCAGTATCAGGAGTACATGCATTACTTTTGCTATCAAGAACTAATTAAAAGTCACCCTATATAAGATCACTTTGTTCTCCATGTGTCAGTCTGTCAGGAACCTTTTTCTCAATCTCACGTACAGGTTGAGGTCATCAATGTCATCATATCAGCCGAAAGATGTCCACTACTGGACATAGGCTTCCCCTAAAGATCTTCATGATGACCGGACCTGCACTGCTCAAGGCCAAGCTTCAGTGGCCCGTGCAACAGATGCTAAGTGCACAAGCTAATTCTTTGGACTCGCACTAAGCTGGTTAGGTTATTATGTGATTTTTGTTTAATAAAATTTCGATATACTAATTTCATCATCGTCATGTCGATGGGATTGATAAAGTCAATGACCCACCTTCTTCTTTTTCTTTAATTTAAGAGCTTGGCTCTTATCGATGGAGTAACTTCCAGTCCTCACGTTGTATCGCGAGCTGCTTTACATCCTGAAACGACACGACATTGACCTTTTCTTTAATCTGGTCAAAGTAGCTTCGCCTAGGTCTTCCTCGTCCCCTCTTTCCTTCAATCTTTCCTTCCATTATGTTCCTAAGGAAATTGTAAAGGAAAGTTTAAAGAATGTGTAAAGCAAACGTTATGTAAAAAAGCTTACTACAGATTGGATGACTATATGAATGACAAAGAGGTATGGTGCTCTGATATTCCAGCGAAACACAAGAAACACATTGTAAAAAGCCGACTCTTAAAGTAGGCCGTGCTGCAGTGGTTTCTTGCCGTTTCTTTTACGCTGCCATAGCACGATCCGAAACGGCGTAGACTCGCTCTATTTGCATTGTATTCTGCATGACATTCAATAAGTATTCTGTAAAGAATCTACTCTAATCTCTAATTTTATTCAATATAAAATTATCTGAATCTGAAAAATTATCTGAATCTGAATCTGTCGTGCCGTATCAGGTGACCTATCATTTTCCCTCTTCGGTTATCTATTGTTTTTAGTAAACTTCTTTTCTCTTTGATTATTTCTAGCACCTCCTCGTTTATTTTCCTTTCCGTCCAGCTAGTTCTTTTCATTCTCCTCAAGCACCACATCTCAAATGCTTCCAGCCTTTCTCTATCTCTTTGTGTCAGTGTCCATGTCTCACTTCCGTACAATACAATGCCCCATATGTACCGTACCATATGCCTTGATTAAGCGCTTTTTTACCTTCTTAGATATTTTGGCCTTCAGGAGGTGTTTCTTGTTATTACCGACCTTACGAAGCCGAAAATTGTATCGTTAAAGACACTGAGTTACCTTTTTGAATGAACACACTGTTTAACTTTACACCCTAGTATACATCGCACAAAATAACATTGGCCCTGTCATTGATGCGCAAAAGTCAAAAATGTGCAAAAATGGGCCATTTTTTTCTTCTGCGCATCGACAAGGCCACAGTTATTTTGTGCGACGTATATACAACGTGTAACTGAAAGGTGTGATAATACTGAAGGGTGTGAATCTGCCTATCAAACTAAACAACTTTTCCCAAGGAACATAGGCCGGAATACGAAAAACCAAATAAATTTGATTTTGAATTTGGCACATCGCAAGAAGAACCGATGGCCGATGGGGCGTAAGGGTTCTAGAGTGGCGATCACGTACCGGAAGACGAAGCGTTGGCAGGCCGACAAGGTGGATCGACGATCTGGTCAAGGTCGCGGGAAGCCGCTGGATGCGATAATATTTTCAGCGCAGGACCGGTCGTCATGGAGATCATTAGGGGAGGCCTATGTCCAGCAGTGGACGTTTTTCGGCTGATTCATATCAGATGATGATGTCCATGAAATTTGACCTCCCATACGCTGGGAGCAGTTTCTATGGGAGTTCGAAAATAGAATTTGGTCTATGACCTATATTCCTTGGGAAAAATTGTTTAGTTTCATAAGTAGACTCACACCCTTTAGTATTATAACACCTTTCCGTTACATGCTGTATAAATAATAAAGCTCTACCTATACCTTTGTAACAAAATCTTTAGTCACCATGACATCGAAACTTCTAATCTTTGTTTAGACAAAGTTATTTAAATAGAAATTTGCTTCAACGTAATCAAATTACCTTTCGATTAGACCCGAGGATCTAAGAAGCGATGATTGTCCAAGTTACAATAAAGGCTTCGTACAACGTGGTATGATACAACCCATCTCTACCCGTGGGTGTCGTAAGAGGCGACTAAGAGTTAATGAACCAGAGGATGGGCAGCAGCATCCTCTGTGTATCGTATCATCTTACATTCTGCGGTCACCAACAACCGCGGTCCATAGTGCCAGCCGTAACGCTAAGGGTCTTTAGTCATCTCGGTACATTCCAAACTCGGTACAGTGTACCGAGTTTACCAATCAATTATTTTCGTTAATTTCCTTTAGACAACCCGGTACACTTGTACTTAGAGTTCAAAATCTATTGTTTTTTCAAAACTGTGTACAGGCGTGTAAAAAAGTTCGGACAAAATTAAAAGAATAGACCATTATTAAATTTTACTATTTTCGTATTCGTCGTTTGAATAATATTTTCATACAACTATTAAAGAAAAATAAAACCCAGTCGTTTGATCCCAAATTCCGTTTATTGAAAATAAACCAAACAGATAAAAAACACAGTTGGTTGCCTACATAGTTTCAATCAAACTGTAAAATAAAATAATACAGTCGTTTTATTATTATGGATTTAGAACTATTGTTTTTTTTTTCTTTTCTTTTTATAAATATTCTCTTAAAACCATAAAAAATCAACAATAGAGATATTATACTAAAAAAAAAACATGCAAAATCACATGTGCTTCATAAATAGCGCTCTAAAAATATTTATTTTTGTAATGTGTATGCTACAGCCTTTCGAAAACTGAACGCGTATAATTAGTAGTCAACGAGTTCAATTACTTATCCTACGCAACATACCTTTGGAAAAAAAAATTTCTTCGCGTCCGTACAACCCAAAATAAAAATTACAATGGACCGAGTTGACCGATGCAAAAAAGCACTTGGTCAATTCGGTACAGTGTACCGAGTTCGAGTGTACCGAGTTGACTAAAGAGCCAACGCTAACAAGCGTGGTGACTAAGGTACTTCCCCTCCACATTGTCTACGCCGACTCATGCTATTTGGACGTCACTGAGGAGCTCTTAAACAAGCTTGAGCGTCTCCAAAACTTGTGCATTCGATTCATATTCGGTTTGCGCAAGTATGACCACGTGTCTCATTTCCGTTCGCAGCTCAAGTGGCTCCCGATCCGTTTCCGCAGGAATACTCATATCCTTTCGCTTCTTTATAATATCCTGAATAATCCCAATTCCCCTCCACATCTCCGCGAGCGTTTTGAATTTTCGCGTCCTCAAGAGGAGCCCTGTCGCCGCAGCGTCAGATTCAACCTCTCTATCCCCTCCTACCACTCCGATTTCTACTCCTACTCTTTCACTGTTCATGCGGCCAGGCTGTGGAACTCCCTCCCTCACACAATACGTGACAGTCCTACTATCGCTGTCTTCAAGAAGCTAGTTAAGGAGTATTATCTCTCTTTGTCTAAGTGATCCATACAGTGTATTTATGTATAAATATATATATATATATGTATACTTGTGTATTTATATAGTTTAAGTATAATGTTAAGGTTTAGTTTTTGTGCACGTCCTATCTGCCTCTTCCAGTCAAATCACGCTTCTGTAGGTCTGTCATGATGATGATGACAACCTGGTAAGACAACGTGCAGTTTGACGAAAGTAACGTCATGAAATGTATGAGATAACATTTGACATATCGTCAAAAACGTAAACCACTTTTTTGACGTAAATGAAATACATATCCATACTAAATTTCAGCTTTCTTGTACGAAGGGTACCACAGCTAACCGCGGACAGACAGACAGACAGACGGACATGACAAAACTATAAGGGTTCCTTGTTGACTACGGAACCCTTAAAACGGCTAAGTAACTGTCGGACCACGCGCAATATAGGGTTTCCCAGTTTTTTCACAATTTTTGAATCTTAAATCAAGTGTTCATGTTCAAATCATAATGATTATGTCTCTAACCTTTATTTTATTCATTGCCCAAGGCTTGTTCCGTACCTAACCTTTTGACGGGGGCACTGGTTTGGTTTACACAGAGCGATAACCAAATGACCTCCGCAAACCAGGCTCAACCATTGACTGGACTTTGCCGGGTTAGTAGCTTTCACTTCCTTCTTGCCCTTCCACATAGATAGCGAGAACCCTCCTCGCTACCTCCGAGGACTTCTCGCTAAACTGGTGACCCCAAGGAGCACGCCACGCTGTATTGGTCACCCCTCGCTATATTAGTGACCCCGAAGAGCACGCCACGCTGTATTGGTCACCCCTCGCTAAATTGGTGACCTCTGGGAGCACGTGCGCCACTCACTACCACGCCGGGAGAAGAGGCACTGTCGGCCCTCACTGGAGACCCTCTCGGCATTTCACTTATTTTGACCACGTTATCGAAGCCCCATTACCATGGCGGGAGGAAACATCGGCCCGTGTAGTAAGAACGCCTCGGACACCGTCACTACCAACGAGCACGGCCTACACATACATCTCGCCAGGAGCTCAAGCACTCTTTCCTGCCCGCTAAATTCATTATAGCCATGGTCTTCCACTTCTCATCAATCGCCGTCACTTGAAGCTTCTGCAGCAGCGTTATCTCTCCACACGTGATTGTGGAAAGGTCCGTACATCCCGACTCACCGTGGACTTCGGACTCGTCCTTCCTTCCCGACTCACCGTGGATATTTAGGACAGAAGCACTGCATCCTTCATAGAATATATGAAACTCTGTTTCTTGTATTCTATGGCATCCTTCAGTCTCGACGCACCGTAGACCTGGATTCAGCTTCATCATCAGCATTAAGGACTTCGGCAGACCTCATCTGTTTAGCTGCTCGCCATTGCACAATGCTCATCGTAACGCAAGTCTGCACGTTTCCGCTACCGACCTATAGATGGAGCTCTTAGTTATTGCAACTCGGTATCGTTTGTATTATAGTGTTTGTTTATATAGAACCGGAACATTTTGATCCGCGTCTTCCATTTGTCACTACAAAGTCTTTTCCAGTTCACCTACAAAATAATAAACCAATAGTAACATCGATACAGCGGATAGTAACATCGATACAGCGGCTTTCCCTTCTTCATAATAGCAAGGATCCTCTTCGCTACATTGAGGACACCTCGCTTCACTATCATTAACACTACTAGGCACTATTGACACGGCTTGACGTGCCGTCCGAAGCACGAAAACGCTCTTGCCAACGTTGTTTAACTTTCGTGATCGGAAAGAAAGACCAACTCGACTACAAGCGTTTATTTATTTCCCTTATAACCTTATCCATAATTTTTCTTGATCTTGTAACCATCTTAACTCCGCCTTAAGGCTTTCGTTTAAGGAGTTTGACGTCAATTTATTTTTAAATAAGACGCTTTCATCTGCCTAATTGCCCTCCTGAATGGTTTATCTTTCATTCAATTCGGTATCATATTACTGGCGGATATCAATAACCTCAATTATTAAGTAAATTGAAAAAGGAAGCCCCTCCCTAGACCCTCTTTATTCTTTATGCTCTTTTCAATGTTTTTAGGGTACCGAATCTAAATTGCAGAAACGGAACCCCTATGATGCGACTTCGTCTGTCTGTTTGTATCAGAACTACTCACGCTTTTCCCTTTTCGGGCACGGAACCCTAAAAAAAGGTTCGAGATAAAAACTTAATAAAAGATACGAAACCATTGCAGGTTATCTCTATTTACCTTTGGGAATTTTTCTTTCTTATATCCAAAGGGTAGGGTGAAGAAAAATGACCAAAATAAGATGTTTTTTGTGAAAGGAATACTGCGTAGGATCCAACCGTAATCAAGATAAAATATTGACTTCGCTACTTGTGAGTTAGATTAAAATTCTATGGTTAAATATTATACAAGGTAATTTTTTTGGACCTGATTTCCTTTTGCTCACTTATTAGTGAGGTCAAAAGCAACAACTTTTGTTCTACGACTTTGCTAACGCACAAAAAATTTTCGACTCTCCATACTTACGTGGTCACGTGACCGACCCATTTTGTATGGGAAGTTGAAAATTTTTCGTGCGTTAGCAAAGTCTTAGAACAAAAGTTGTTGCTTTTGACCTCACTAATAAGTGAGCAAAAGGAAATCGGGTCCATAAAAATAACCTAGTAGGTATACAGGGCGTAAGGGACAGCCTTCCGAATACTGAAAGGGCATGATCAGTCAATGTAACTGAACAACTTTCAGCGAATAAAACTTTCAGGAAATGAAAAAAAAATTCGGCCTCTCCATACAAACTGTCCAATCAAGTTTGCAATTTTGTATGGAGAGGCCGATTTTTTTTTCATATCCTGAAAAGTTTATTCGCGGGAAGTTGTTCAGTTACGTTGACTGATCATGCCCTTTTAGTATTCGGAAGTCTGTCCCTTACACCCTTTATAATATCAGTTTGAATGGCAAGGGAGTCAATAAAATTACTTGCACATGAGACAGACCATCTTAGTTCTCAGGGTGAGCAACGCGCTTTGCTGTTTAGTGAGTAAATTATGCTACTAACAAGACAGTGCTATGGGCGGTAGTGACTACTTAACATCAAGTGGCCCACAAGCTCACTTGATCACTTGTTAAATAAAACAAAAATATTATATTTTTCATAATTGGCTAGGGCTAAGAATGGTAGATTACCATATGCACGGCAACAAGCACGTATAGAAACAAAACCAGTATAAGCTGAACTTGCGCTACGCTGCAAACGCCTGAAATCAGAGATCCGCGACTTTCGGTCTGTGTACCTCAGGAGGAATAGAAAATAATGCTCTAGATCACACGTGTATTGTAACACGATGTAGAGGCGAGGTTGGTAAACGTGTAATTTGAGCTTTATTTACTTCCTTCCAACCTAGTCTGTATGTAATTTTTCGTGCCACTGCGAGGAGAGGGGTATTTTCGTCCCCAGTAGCGGGAAGAAAGTACCCACTTTATCTCCGCAGCAACAAAAAACAACTTATATACTCTTGTTGAAGAAGAACGTACTGAAGACTTATTGAAGAACTTTACGGCAACGATGATGATTTGATGTGAAACAATTTAATATGTGACCTATCTACAGACAAAGTAATACAAAATATAATATCGCCTTTTAAAAACCTAGTATCACCATATATTGGGAAAAGACTGCAGCGAAGTTTAAACCCTAACCCCAAACACCTTGAGACTGACTAACTTTGTATCCATTTTCTACAATTAATATGTCACGTTTTTAACATAAAATATCTATATGTAATCTAATATCTTATAACAAATCATATTTGTGATCCTTTTTAGGGTTCCGTACCTCAAAATAAAAAAACGGAACCCTTATAGGATCACTTTGTTGTCCGTCTGTCTGTCTGTCTGTCAAGACCCTTTTTGACACGAACGAGAAGAGGTATCAGGTTGAAATTGATAACGAATATTAAGGTCCATGAACCACACAAGATCTGAAAATTTCAATTTTTCACAACAACGCAATCAAAAGATATAGCTTTTTATATCCTCATCTCCATACATTTATGGAAAAAAGCAAAACCTACAGGGTACTCCCCGTTGACCTAAAATTATGAAATTTGGCAAGAAGCTAGATCTCACAGTACAAATAAAGGGAAAAGTCTAAAATCATTAAATATTTCAATTTTTCTCACAACTAATAATAACCAATTAAGGTGAGCTCCCGTTTCAAGAACTTTTCTATAAAAGAGGGGTCAAGTGGAGTTTTTAAAATCAAAAAGCAAAAGCTTATAGTATATCATATGGTAGATAGGTACGGAACCCTTAGGACGCGAGTCCGACTCGCACTTGGCCGGTTTTTTCATTTCAAATAACATATGTGGTACAATTTTTATTTATTTTACAAAACAACGTGAAATCATTTGGTTGTCTTACTTTTTGAAAGTTACATTACATAGCGCAGAAAATATCTACATGTAATCTAATATCTTATATCAAATCTTATTTGTGATTTTATTTTTCAGTTTCAAATAACATACTGCTGCAATTTTGATTTATCTTACCAAAAACCGGCCAAGTGCGAGTCGGACACGCGCCCTAAGGGTTTCGTACCTATCTACCATCTAAAAGCTTTTGCTCTTTGATTTTAAAAACTCACCGACCATCCAACTTGACCCCTCTTTTATAGAAAAGTTTTTGAAACGGGAGCTCACCTTAATTGGTTTCTATTAGTTGTGAGAAAAATTGAAATATTTAATGATTTTAGATTTTTCTCTTTATTTGTACTTTCATAATTTTAGGTCAACGGGAAGTACCCTGTAGGTTTTGCTTTTTTGCATCAATGTATGGAGATGAGGACATAAAAAGCCACATCTTTTGATTGCGTCGTTGTAAAAAATTGAAATTTTCAGATCTTGTGTGGTTCATGAACCTTAATATTAGTTATCAATTTCAACCTCATACCTCTTCTCGTTCGTGAGAAAAAGGGTCTTGACAGACAGACAGACGGACAACAAAGTGATCCTATAAGGGTTCCGTTTTTTTATTTTGAGGTACGGAACCCTAAAAACGTTAAATGATTTGGTCGTCTTACTCTTTGAAAGTTACAGCGTATAGCTCTGAATTTTAAGGTAGTAAAAGGCCTACATAACTGACGCGAATCTCAATTGGATCGTGTTAAACAGAAAACAGCCATATGAAAAAAAACACTTTTGAGTTTTGGACACTTTTTTGCCAATTTGTATTTTTATACTAATTATCAATTTATAAAAATTATAAAGCGCTAAAAAGGTATGAAATTGATGTACTTGGTCAATTAATGAGACAAGTTCTCAAATATGTCATTGTTTTAGAAGTTATGAACATTTTTCTCAATGGCTGCGTTCACCAAAATTAAACTCCTAAGAAACTATAAATTGCTTAAAGCGGACATTTGTGTTTGGCTGGTTTCTGCGTATTAGACACTAAATACGGACATGATAAATATGTGGAGACGTGTGTTCCTATGTTTGTGTGTTAAATTATGAGGGAAAAAAAGGTTTTTTATTGTTCAAAAGATGAACTCTCTCAATTCTCATTTCTTGTTCCGATTAGTTCCTGCCTGTTTTACACCTCTTTGGTCCGGCAATGGTATTTCTAGAATGTTATTTCTGCATTTCTGTTGATACCCTTGTACTGCAGATTCTGAGGGTCTTACAAAACCTGTCTTGAAAATAATATCATTAGTTTCTACGGAAAAATGCGGAAAGAAGCCATCTGAGTTGACTGTTTTTCACAAAATTCAAAGTAGTAATAATGCGGTATTATAACTAATTTGCAAAAGTCAGCCAGCTGGTTGGTCGCATTCTACAGAATATTTTTATGTGATACTTATGAGATAGCGTTCTTATGCGTATCATGAGTGCTTTTAACGAAATATTTTTTTTATTTTGTCTGTCTTATGCATTTTTTATATCTCTGTAAGAAATTAAGGCCGAGTCCTGAAGCTGTAATTTTTAATTGGCTGGACATAAATCGAAACCGTCAATTTACTATAAAGTTGCTATGTATTATAATAGGTGGTGGAACACTTATGTAAAAAATAATTTTTAATGAATTGGCTGGCTTTTAGATTCTCCAGAAAATATATTTTTTTGTTTGTTTATGCATGTGAAGTCAAGCCAAAAATTGTAACTAATATCTGATGGGGTAAACTTTTGATGTGGGTTCCAAGGTACCTACTTCAATTAAAACTAAGCAAAAAATATTTGCGCATATTTTTTTATTAGCAAATTTGTATGCAAGTTACATAAAAGTCCAGGCAAAAATGGCAACCAAATTATTTTAAATTTGATAGACTTTCCAGGACAGTTTTTGAACAAATTACCTAAAATTAAGCATATTAATCTAAAGTTAAATATTTTCGTATTTAATCTTGAAGCAAAAATACCAACTGAAAAACTTTTGTTTAATTACAGGTTTCATCGTGTGTTCTTTCCTTTATTTATAAAATTAAGCATAATTATAAAAAGATAAAAAAGTTGATTTTTAATTCAATAGATCGCGTCAAGCGAGCGAGAACCGGAGTAATATTATATGTTCTTTGGAACCTGTATGGCGTGCCGTGCGCCTCGAGACTTTTTTCTTCTACGTAATGTCAAGAGTACGTCAAGCCTGACATAATATTAGACTTTTTAGTGTTCTTATTTCAACAGTCCAAGTAGCTAGAGTGGGCTGCAAGTGTCTGGCTGCCTGCTTGTACAAACAACAACACTTCAAACAGTCCATTGAAAGGAGAAAATATCATTGTGGGATACAGTGTTACAAAAAACCGGGCAAGTGCGAGTCGGACTATCGTGCTAAGCTATTGCTCCTGATCCCCCGATCTTGACTCCTCTTTAATAAGAATTTATTTGAAGTGGAAGCTAGCTAGCGTTAATTGGTTGTGAGAAAGGTTGAAAACTTTAATTATTTCAGACTTTATGGTTCCGTACCCATAGGGTGAAAAACGGGATCATACTAATATGCCTCCGATGTCTGTCTGACTGTCTGTCAGTGGGCTGTATCTCATGCTGCATAAGCTATAAAATATAAAAACTGATCAAGTGCGAGTAGGACTCAAAAAAGGACGAGTTGCACTCCGAGAATGCCGGCAGAAGTGAAAACTTGAATTTTTGAATATGATGTTTTTGTAAGGGACAATCGCGTCATTGCTCGTGTACTTCTTCATCGAGACCTAAAATTTGTCTCATTACATGAGTAGTCTAGGGTCAGTAGTTTTCAAGTTATAGCGATTTTTACTTTGACAGCTGTCATCCGAAATGTAGATCTCATCAAGACCTATCATTTGACTCAGCACACGAGTACACTAGAGTCAGTAGTTTCCAAGTTATGGGGTTTTTTTAGTTTGACAGCTGTCATCCGTAATGTAGATCTCATCGAGACCTTTCATTTGTCTCAGCACACGAGTAGTCTAGGGTCAGTAGTTTTCGAGGTAAAGCGATTTTCAGTTTGACAGCTGTCATCCGAAATGTAGATCTCATCGAGACCTATCATTTGTCTCAGCACACGAGTAGTCTAGGGTTAGTAGTTTTCGAGGTATAGCGATTTTTAGTTTGACAGCTGTCATCCGAAATGAAGATCTCATCGAGACCTTTCATTTGTCTCAGCACATGAGTAGTCTAGGGTCAGTAGTTTTCAAGTAATAGCGATTTTTACTTTGACAGCTGTCATCTGAAATGTAGATCTCATCAAGACCTATCATTTGTCTCAGCACACGAGTAGTCTAGGGTCAGTAGTTTTCGAGGTAAAGCGATTTTCAGTTTGACAGCTGTCATCCGAAATGTAGATCTCATCGAGACCTATCATTTGTCTCAGCACACGAGTAGTCTAGGGTCAGTAGTTTTCGAGGTATAGCGATTTTTAGTTTGACAGCTGTCATCCGAAATGAAGATCTCATCGAGACCTATCATTTGTCTCAGCACACGAGTAGTCTAGGGTCAGTAGTTTTCGAGTTATAGCGATTTTTAGTTTGACTGCTGTCATCCGAAATGTAGATCTCATACATTTAGGATTCGCTATTAAATAACGATCAAAACCAGTACGTCAAGTCTGTCGTGCACATATCACGTTGTGCACAACAAAAAAAAGCCGAGACTATGACCGCAGAATATATAATAGTAAACAAGTTTACAGGAGTCACACTCCTTTGATCTTGGAAAAAGCTGCCTATTTCACAGACAGGCCTGCTATGACAAAGACAAAAAAGATGTTTTGGTCTTTATCACACTTTAGAAGTTTTGTATATATTGAGCCTGCTCTAACTTGGTATGATTATTTGCAAATCAATTTCTATACTTCATCCGAGATCTGACGCGACAAAGGTAAAAAAGATGTTTTTATCTTTATCACACTTTAGAACTTTTGTATATATTGAGCCTGCTCTAACTTGGTATGCTTATTTTCAAATCCATTTCGATACTTCATCCGAGATCTGACGCGACTTCTGATGCGAGTTAATAATTTTTTTCCCATCTGAAAAAGTGCCAAGCGCCGCTGAAGAAGTTTTCACTTCAAAAATCGACCACAGTACTCGTAATTTACTGACATTTCAACTAATACAATTTATATCATGCGGTGGTACGGAACCCTCGGTGCGCGAGTCCGACTCGCACTTGGCCGGTTTTTCCCTTTCATTAGATCAAATCCACAATTATTTTGAGTCTCATGTCAAACCTGTAGAATATTCATACAAACTTCCACCCCATTTTTCAACCCCTCAGGGGATGAATTTCAGAAAATCCTTTCTTAATGTGTAGTCTTGACGTACTAAAAAACTACTTACAAAATTTCACATCTGTAGCTTTATCGGTTACGGCTCGGCGTTGATGAATCAGTCAGTCAGTCAGTCAGTCGGTCAGGGCATGCTGTTTTATATATTTAGATCAGAAGATCAAAAGTGTTTTCAGCTCACTACAACCGATGTAAATTTTCATCTTTCATGTTTAACTTTAAATTCCGAAGCGCGTACCGAATAAAACAGCGAAGCAATGCGACGTTGCCGTACCGTGCAATCACGAGCCGTGTACTATGTTAATGTCAATTATGAACTTTATTTCAACTTCTTTAGGGTCGATATAAAGCGCTACATAATGTAATTTTTATATAAAAAGATACGCTATTGCCTGAAATGTTTAATTTTTAAAGTAATCAACGTAAGTACAGTTTTAGAGTATAATTAAACACTTTTCATTCAGTTACCTATTTTGGCCAAAGAGAAATCCCTCAATAATTATACCACTGTAAAGCTTTAACATATTGTGTTCACTTTTATGACTGTTTGATCAAGTACAACAAAATTTTGAAGTACAAAAAGTCACGAGATAGTTATGTATTTTGCCCGAGCAGACAAAAAGAAATAAAACTTTTAGTGGGATTTTTTTAATTTTAGGCTTAACCTAAGAACTTAGGTGCTTAATTCGTTTGTAAAATACTAAAAGTTTATCATTGAACGAGCCCAGAAAACATTTCGTTTAGTTGGCATTTTTGCCACAGTAACTATTTATATAATAGGGTTTTTTTAATCTGCCGCCTTGTCCCATTTGGTGATATGCTTAATTTTAAGTAATTATGTAATTACTTCCAAGACTTCATAAACCACAAAAAGAAAATCTTGGTTCCGATTTTTGTCTAGGCCAAAATCTAATTATCTTGGGGTGTGGGAGAATGGCTGTCTCCCACAGAGCAGAGAAAAAAATCGTAGAGTTTGTAAAAGTTGGCTGGGTTTCAAACTTCATTTCTTCTAATTTTCCACTTGGCTGTTTTCTGCTTAGCGCGATCCAATTTACATGTTAATCGATAGAAGTTTAGATAAAACTAAAACTTTCGTTTCAAAATTGACAGATAGCTTTGAGGAGAAAACATTGGACCAGCACATTACATTCGGGTTATTCCCGTTAGTTATCCTCACTCAATGATAACCAGAATATGAATTAATAAATTGGGAGTACCTGGTCGAACGAGCTTTACTTTATGTAACCTTAACCTAGCCTTAACCAAAGCCTATCAACAGAGCACTGTAGAGTTTTTGAATCGCGCTGCTATCAAGAATTACTACAAATAAGAAAAACCGGCCAAGTGCGACTCGGACTCGCACCCTAAGGGTTCCGTACCTATCTACCATATGATATACTAAAAGCTTTTGCTCTTTGATTTTAAAAACTCCGCAACCATCCAATTTGGCCCCACTTTTATAGAAAAGTTCTTGAAACGGGAGCTCACAAGGTTTCGCAGCTAAGCGTCAACTGAGTATTCAAAGGTTTCGATAGATGGCGCTGAAGAGAGTTGCTAAAGAACTTAAAATAAATCTGTCATAAATGAAGCGTGAAGTAAATAAAACTCTTTAGACAACACTAGGAAAAAATAAGTTGACATTTAAATTTTCCTACAACAACGCCATCTATCAAAAAAATTAAAACTAGTTTTTCTTTTTTAGAAACCGGCTCATTGTGATGTCAAATACTTAAAACCTGCTACAACAACAGAACTTAATACAGCCACTAGCATCCTGAGCTAGCATCAGAGTCCTTGACAAGACGAATCAAATGAGCCCTAACTCGACGAGGTTGGGTTGTTTTGTCAAGATAGAGTTCCTATATCTTTTATTACAGAGTTCCTATGGCCACTTTCCGGCTCCATTGCATGTCATAACAAAATTGCATTTTCATCTGATTTACATTTTATTCTTATTCCCATCATAATTAAGAGCCACGCTCTTGTCGGTGGAGCAATTTCCATTTATCTCTGTCCTCTGCCAATGACTTAAGGCTACTACCTACGCCAATGACCTGGCCGTGTGGGCGGAGCTTATACCCTCTCCCCGCTCAACCCGCAAAAGTGTAGTTAGATTAGAGGTACGTGGGAGCACAGGGTTTAATTTTGATTGCTCGCACAGCTCGCACAGCTCGCACTACGCAACGCAGCATAGGTCCGTCTAGCATGACGACTCGCCCCGTACTGACTTCATTCATAGACGTGGGCGGGGTATGGGCTGGGTACGGTTGGGAAATTTGTCGGTTTTTTAAGGAATTAGATACATTTTTATAAAATTTCAAAAAAATAAGCCAAACACATCAATAAACGTTGTATTGTAAATAAGGTTATAAATTTTCGTATATTTCTAATACGAGTAAGAATTGCAGCAGTAAAGTGGTTACAAGTAGAAAAACTAGGGGTCATTTTGGATTTTTTTTCTTGAGTTATATTCAATAAATAAATTTTTAAGGCCGACTACATCACTATACTCATATCTTGTAGATTACCAGATTTTATTTTCGTCAAAAAATCTGCCAATTTTAGTATCTAAAAGTGGTTACAAAGTTAATAAATTTTAGGGTCAAGTAGGAATGCCTAGCCTTAACATCTTGAAAAGACTCGACGTTTAACCCTATCTTTTGTTTGGTCAAAACAAGTGCGTCTTGGTCTCCCTCTTCCTCTTCTGCCTTCAACATTTCCTTCAATAACATTATTTATGAAATTAGCTGTGATACCAGCCGGCTTAGCACGCTGCCCGTGAGAAAATATATGTCGGAGAAATTTAACATTATTTGAGGAATTATGTTATCTAATCTATTACCTCCAAGCGCGAAGAAATGTCAATGGAGGAAAATGTTTAGCAAATCCACAAATTACGTTTTTAATATTTTAGACAGAGATAGCCGTCCTTGTCTTTAAAAATGGTTCGAACTGCTCGGATGTCAAAAAAACGTGACCATGCTTAAAGTCTTTAATCTATGGGCCTAGATAAACTGACAACTGCAGCGTGCTAAGCCGGCAGATCGTCCTTCTTCTATTTTCGATGGTTTTAAACAAATTTTTGTTCTTTTTAAGTAGATCTAGACTTCCTCGTTTGTTCTTTTTTGTGTGATCCCCTCCATTTTCCTCCAACACCACATCTCAAATGCTTTCAACCTCTCTCTATCTCTTTGTGTTACAGTCCACATCTCACAACCATATAATGCGCACAGAAAATACGCCTAATAAGATTTTTGTGTTTTATTTCGGAAACCGGGAAGTGGGTCAAATTTTAGGATTTTATTACAGACAGACACCTCTTCTTCTAGACCTTATCCCATCTTAATTGGGGTCGGCCCTCCTGGTCAATCTCCTAAACTCTGTCCTGTTTTGGACTTCATCAGACATAATATTGTTAACTTTCAGATCTTTTTGGATCGTTGTCCACCAGGTGGCTGGGGGTCTTCCAGGGCCTCTTTTCTTCGTAGGTATATTTAGGGTAGTCCTGACCATGTGTTCTTCCGGACGGCGCATAATATGGCCGTATCAGCGCAAGCGTCTCTCGGTGAGCTTCTCTTGAATCGGTGCTACCTTGAATGTGCCCCTGATATGTACATTTTGAACATGGTCTTCCAGTGTTACGCCTCCAGCCCATCTGAGCTTACGCATCTCCACCACGCGTAATTGTTGCTCATGGTTCTTTTTCACTGGCCAGCATTCCGACCCAAAGAGCATAGCAGGTCGTATAGCTGTCTTATACAATTTCCCTTTCACTTTTACAACTTCCCTTTCACTTTTACAGGCATCCTTTTGTCGCATAGTGTTCCGGACAATGATTTCCACTTTTGCCACCCAACATTTACACGATGTGTAACATCAGTTTCGATCTTGCCATCGCAGCTTATGATGGAGCCAAGGTATTTAAATTTGTCTACTTTTGGTTGTGGTACGCCATTTATATAAAAGTTCGCAGGTTGTGAATTGTGGGTTGTTGAAAAACAGCAGCTCGACTGATACGGAGGCCATTGCCTTCCAAAGCCCTCTTCCATTTGTCTAGCTCAGTCTGCAGCTCCTCTTTGTTCATATTGATAAGTACCACATCGTCGGCATATAGAATTGATGCTGGAGCTGGGGCTTGTATGTCTTTAGAGACATAATTGATGGCAAGGTTAAAAAGCAATGGACTCAGTGCGGAGCCTTGGTGAACACCGGTGTAGATGGCAAACTTCTCGCCAGTTCCTGAGGGGCTTCGGATTTGGGTGGTAACGTCATCGTACATGTCCATCAGCAGTTCGATATATTACTCTGGAACAATCTGGGCTCTGAGGGCTTGCCATATGAGATCCCGTGGCACACTGTCGAAAGCTTTCTCCAGATCAATAAATATCATGTGGAGATTTTCGGAGGTAATTTTGGCTTACTCAACGAGTGTCCGCACGGCGTGGGTAGTGTCTGAGGTTGATCTGTCAGCCAAGAATCCGCATTGGTTGTCTGTGATTGCGGTAAGGTTTGTAATACGCCTGTTAAGTATTCTTTCCCATAGCTTAAGGATATGTCCAGTGAGTTTGATACCTCTATAGTTTGAGCACTCCCTCACATCGCCTTTATTCTTATAGAATGGGATGAAATAGCTGACTCTCCATGCATCTGGCATTTTCTGTTCCATCAGTATTTTGTTGAAAAAGTTGCATAACCATTCTTCCCCGGTATCGCCCATCATTTTCCAGAAGTCGGTGGGTATATCATCCGGACCCGTAGCTTTGTGATTTTTCATATTGCGTAGAGCCCCACGCACTTCACTTTTATTATTATTAGGGTTATTGCTTCCATAGGTCCTTCAACTTTTTCCATTTGGGGAAGGTTGCTTCTGGGATTTTTATGATTCAGAAGTTCCGTATAGTACTCCGTCCATCTATTGCTTATGTCCCCATCGGTAGTCAGAAGCAATCCTCCTGAGCTTTTTATGTACTTAGCACTAGTAATGTCCTTAGTAGTCTCATTTCTGGCCTTTGCAATTCTGAAAATATCCTTTTCGGCGGTGGCAGACTCGAGGTTTTTATAGAAGCTGTTGTTTGCCTCAGCTCTTGATTGGGCAACTATGCGCTTTGCATTTTTTTTTACTTTCCGCATATTCTTGCATCAGTTCGTGTGAATTTGGGTTTTCCTGCCATTCATGGAAAGCTTTCTTTTTGCAGTGAAGAGCGCCTTTAACCGCATCGTTCCACCAGCTGTGGTCTTTAGCTGGTGGTCCTCCGCCTCGTGACACTACTAGAACCGCTTTTGCCTTCTCCTTACAGCGTACCTCAAAACTATTCCATTGGGTGTTTGCTTGATCCTGACTTTCTGAGTCCATCTTTAAATATTCTGCCATTTCAATGGTAAACGTGGAGTCATTTTGCACATTTTGTTTTTAGGTGTTTTGATTGGTTTTGGTATTCTGTACTCTGCTACTAGAATCCTATTCTGGGATGTTAGCGCCTCACCGGGGATCACTTTGCAGTCCTTGAACTGGCTTATGTTCTTTCTTTTGCTCAAAATAAAATCTATTTGTGTAGCTCTGCCGCCACTTTTGTATGTTATTAGATGTTCGGCTTTCTTTTTGAAAAAGGTGTTCACTATTGCCAGGTCATCGCTAGCCGCTGTCACGAGAATTTGTTCTCCTTCTTTGTTTGCCTTGCCATACCCGTACCCTCCGTGAACTCTGGCAAAGTTTGGGTTTTCCTCGCCAATATGTCCGTTGAGATCCCCGCATATGAATTTGCGTTCTTCACTCTGTAACTGGGTCAGGTATTGATCGAGGCTTCCCCAGAACTCATCCTTCTCGTTTTGTGAGCATCCTGCCTGAGGGGCATAGACACAGATGAGGTTGTGACACAGTTGTTTGTCCATTGCCAGTTTAACAGGCATAAGGCGATCACTGATTCTGTCTACGTTAACAATTCTTGAAACTAATTTCTAGGCCAGGATGATTCCTACCCCGTTTCTATCGTTGTATTGCCCATTATATAGAAGTTTGTATCCATTGCCTATATTACGAGATTTTGCTCCCTTCCACCTGATTTCCTGAACAAAGCAGATGTCAATACGCCGTCTCCGTAGAGCGTCGCTAAGCTCGGCACTACGCCCAATCATGCTTCCGATGTTCCAGGAAGCTAATCGCATTGTGGGATGTGAGTCGCTTCGGGGGTACGCCCTAGTATTATTCGCATACTTCGCTCTGCCGTCGCTTGACATTTAACGTATTTTTATTCAGTTTACCTTTCATGTTTTTCTCTATTGACCAGGAGATGGTAGTGGCGTTTAATTTTTACAGCCGGCTGCCGCCAGACGCCAAGACTGTGGTCTTTTTGAAAGACTTGGTCGCCGCCGTTAGTCTCTACAGATTCCTCCGCCGCCGATCCTTCTGTACTCTCCAGCCTAAGAGCACAGCCTGGCTGCAGCCTCTGCTTCAAATACGTTGAAGAAGCCTGGAGACAAGGGTTTGATGACGGAGTTGCCTTCTCCGGCCTGTTGGTCCGCGGGAGCTATTTTATTTCGCCCCTACCCTCCATATCTGGCGAGCATTCCCCGATCCGCCACCTGGGGACGCGTTCTCTAAGGGTGAGGCTCCCCCGAGAATCTAGGGGTGAGGCTACCCCGAGAATAGACACAGACATGACATGAGATACAGACAGACACCGGGACAGGTAAAACTAAATAAAAGCTTTAAGCCCCGTGACCCGTCTGCTTGTCTGCCTCCCTCTTTTATAAACCGCTCACAGTTAGTCAGCAGACAGTCAGCCGCTCGCTGTGAGCCTAATAGGGACGCGGCCTAAACAGGAATAAACCGTTTTATTTGAAAATTCAAAGTATGCAAATTTGATTTCATACATGGTGTTTGAATTTGCAACACAAATGAAGGCGCTTTGATACACAATATGCAGATGAATTGACCTTGTGGCCATTTCGACCCAACCCAATCCAATTTATGAATGCGCGTAGCTTATGAGTCGGTATGAGCAAGTATGAGAAGGTAAATATATATTTTTTGTAAATTTTTGATGGGCACATATTTTTAGGGTTCCAAACTAAACTGGAAAAATGGAATCTTTATTTTGTGAAACTTCGCCTGTCTGTCTATCTTTCTGTCACTGTTTATTACAAATTATAATAACCTTACACCTTAAATTGACAATTCCATTGATTTACTGCTACCATCTGCTACTAAGAGATCACTCATAGTGATAAGACTGCCTTTTGCCCACATTTTATAACTCATTTTTTGTAAATGTTACTTTATTAGTGTGCAGTAAAGTTTTATTCATTCATTCATACTGCTTTACGGGTATCTTTTAACTAATAGATTTAACAAGATCCGCTACAGTTTTTAATAATGGCCACTCAGACACATTCTCTACAGCTACTAAAATTAACCATTCTATCATTTTACCTACTTTTTCCTGTACGCTTATTCCCCTCAAAAAAATTATGTCCTTGATTCTATACAACTCACAAAATTTCACAGCTCTGTCGCGACGTCGCCGAAGCGAATGACATCTTGGAAGATTCTGACTCTGAATCTGAATGATTTTTCCTGTTCTTTCTTTCTTGTCTGTATCCTCTACGGTTGCCTATTTTGAGATTTCATTGGATCAAGCTTCTTCCACTCATCCTCTACAGGTTTACCGACTTCTTGTTTTCTCTAGCAGCAGACCACGAAAAAACTGGTTTGGTAGAGATCGGCGTAACTACTGTATCATGTTTACCGGACTGGTTTGGGCTTGGATTTACATACAATACAATGCTAAAGCCAATCTTTAAGTACACCTGAACTCTGACATAAGTTCTCGCAGTTTTTTCTTTAAAAAAACAGGGCACTTCTGTTTCTTTAAAGCCATATGATTCTGAGAGCAGAATACAATAGAAGAATAGAAACGTTTATTTGCAGAGATACTTACAAAATACAAATCTTATAGAAAAATAAAGTCTTAGTATCTAGTCTGCGAAACAGGTATGCAAAGATTTATATAAATGAGCAATAGTAGTGCCGCTCACTAATTATTCGTGGCTTTATAATCTATAGACTCCTTTAGGCTATAAAAACAATGTTCCATTAACCATTTACACAAGCGTTATAAAATTACCAACTTGTTGACATAATGTGACCTAACTACTGATTACCTATTAGGTTTTTAAATTGACAGCATAGATTTTTGAATTCTGTGATGTTCAAAACCAAAATATTCGAAATCCTACTCATTTAGGCAACTATTATCAGCAGCTTGCTAAGAGGCCCTGAGTTGTAAGTGCAAACTTATCCCTATATTTCAGATAATATAGGTTATATTGAAATAAAACAGGTGTCAACGGGTTGGTAATTTTATAACGCTTAAAGTAACGTTAACGATTTTCATCTATCTTTCACCGTTTCTAAGATAAATGAAAAAAACTAAAATCAGGAACCCGCTTGACGGTGGGGAGGGGGGAGCGTACATTTTTAAAACAAGAAACTCCCTGCCGTAATTTATCCTAGGTTATTTTTTGTCTTTTTTGAACTAGTATAGGATTTCGGCTTGACAACATTGATTTCTGGATTCTGTGACGTCCAAAACCCTAAGAAAATTTAATTATCATTTATTTCCTACTCTACATAGCGGCAGAGGTTCCATATTATATGTATGACTTCGCCGACGAAAACAATTAAAGATGGCGCTGAAGTATTTCTAAAACGCGCTATTGAGTTGTTTTCTGGTTTTAATGACCCCTCTACCTGAAGTATCTCGCGCCCAAGAATCACTAAATGCACCCGGAAGGAAGACACGCCGCGCCTGAAGACAACCGGATGATTTAGCTAATGTGGTATAAATGGTGCAATTTTTGGGTCTTGTCGCAACTGCGACGAGAAATATTAGTAAAGCATGTAGTAAATTTGAAAAGTTATTCAGTGGTTAAGAAAATCAGCTCTGTCCGTATAATTCTTGCACTTATCTTGTATTGTGAATAAAAAACCGGCTAAGTGCGTGTCGGGCCACGCCAGGGCATGCTTTCGTAGTTGCTTTTAGAATCATTATTCAAAATTGATTATGAAAAAATCAAAACCTCTTTTTCCCAGCGAGGTCCAGTACCTCTCCGTTTTTCGACAGAGCCTACCTAGAGTACCTAGCTGTGATAGTTTTTTAATACACTAAATTGAATACGACGCCAGATTAAAATAACATCACGCCTCTTTCCCGTCGGGGTAGGCATAGACCACAGTCCTCCACCTGCTACGATCTTGACATACGAGTTCTTCCCTTGCTTCACATTAAACCAGGACACAAAATTCAGGAAAGATTACTTTATTTAGCTAGCACAATATTTGAGGCACCTGACACAAATAAAAATGTCATTGACAATACTAGAGATAATCTGTCTGAATATAGTAGTCGTTATTCCAACACTTGAGGATCAAAACCGCCAGCGCTAAGTCTCTTCAGTGTCTTCTGAAGTTTGGTGCAGATAGTGCCACAGGATATATTTTTTTATGTTACATGTGAGCAAACAAGCAGGTAAAGAGCAAACCTGATGGTAAGTGGTCACCACCGCCCATAGCACCCAATGTCTTATTAATTGCATATTTTGACACTAATAACACAGCAAAGCGCGTTGCTCACTATGAGAACTAAGATGGTATGTCTCATGTGCCGGTAATTGCACTGTCTCCCTTGCCGTTCAAACTGAAACACCGCAGTGCAAACACTGCTGCTTCACGGCAGAAAAAAACAAGGTATAATAATAAGCAAGTTTAGTAGTAGGAGATCAAAGGCCGAGCTTGTATATGGGGTACCTTGCACAAAATCTGCTGGGATGAAACTTGGCACAATTCAAGTAAACACTTATAGGTAAAAGAAGTGGTGCTCCCCGGCAGGACGCGACAGAGACGCAGAGTAATGTCGAAAATGTGTCGTGTTTTACTAGGTTGATAGTTGTATCTTTTGAACCGAAAAGGTAGCTGGTTGAAAATTTCACAGGACATGTGTTTTTGTCGATGCGCTGCTTTAAAAATGGCGCGTAATTCGTTTCTGGCACTCGCCGGCCGCTCCCGCGACACGCTCACTTCACTCGCTCGGCTCGTGCCTAGTGGTCGCAAGATAACCTAACCCAACCTTATCGGTTAGGTTGGGTTTACCTTAGTTAACGAACCTAAAATACAATATGACTAAACGTTGACCGCTGCTTTGTAGAATGCATCGTTACAACGATCCGGTGGAACTAAAGGTAGGCGGATTGCAAAACGGCGACGTTTTATTCGCCGGGATTCGTAGTAGCGTAAGTAGAGCGCGCAAGTATTCTTTGGCGCAAGTGACTTCGCATATCAACATTTCTACATCCTAACCCTTATTATTTGCAGTTCTGCACTGAAAAAAAAACCGTTCAAGTGCGAGTTGGACTCGCGCGCCGGGGGTATTTTTAAAAGCAGTGAAGTCCATTTTTAGGACCGCAAAAATAAGTTTATTTGTAATAGCTTTTCGCAGATTTTTAAAAAAACTGCTTAATAAACCTCTATCGAGTATAAATAATGATTTTTTGTTTAGAAAACTTCGGAGATGAGGGAAAGAAATGGTATTTTTTTAGACATTTTAAACTTGAAAACCAAGTTAAAAGAAAAGAAAAAAATATATGAATATATTTCACTTAATATCATACATGCACTTTCACATAATAAATATCCGACGTCTTGACCTAATAACTATATTTTTTAGCATTAGGAATTGTGTAAACCTCAGAACAAAAACCTCCTTGCTTGTGTAAACAAAAGAAGCAGTGGTAGTAAACCTTTTTTTACAAACAACACTCTGTACTTGATAAGAGAGAGATGAAAATACATTATTATATACTATTAGTATGTACTATATTAGCTTATACAAGGAATAATAGTCCAACGGAGAAATCACCAGTTGCCGAAGTTTTCAAGTTACCGAATGGCTTTTGACTTGGCTCTACAACTAGAGCATGTTGAAAGTTGTAGAAAATGTTGGAATCTTCTATGACTAGCCCTCATCATCATGTAGGTTCTGACTACGGCCAATTCGCATGGGAAACGTATTTGTAAGGTACCTCGAAACTTGGCTTGGCGAAAAATAAAAAATACGATTTTTTTTCGGTTGCAAATAATAAAGTTATAAAATAATTTTGTTTCTGTCAAATATCGATAGGTCGTATGGCAGAATGAAAAGTAGCCATGGCCAGTCTTAAAAAAAAACAAAACTGACAACTGCTCTAAGTAGTCTGTGGTCAGTTTATACAGCTGTTAGTTTTTTTTTATGATAGGCAAAGACTACTCATCACATTCTGCCATACGAACTATCGATATTTGACGAAATCGATTTTTTTTAAAAACCTCGTCATTTATGGCCGAATAAAATTGGTATTTTTTATTTATCTTTAATGATCCTATTCCTGTTTATGAGCCAAGTTTCAAGGTACCTTACATATAAGTTTCCTTTGCGAATTGTAGGAAAGAAAGAGCCACCACCACCATCCACAATAAAATGAAAAGTTTTGAACAAAATCACAAAATAAGCGCGCGCCTTCACACCTTTGACAGATGAAAGGAAAAAAACCGGTCAAGTGCGAGTCGGACTCGCGCGCCGAGGGTTCCGATATACCTATAGTATTTTTGGAAGCAATAAAGTCCATTTTCAGGACCGCAAAACTAAATTTGTTTGTAAAGGTTTTTTGCAGATTTATGAAAAACTGTGCAACTTAGAAAGATCGTTTTATTTTTGCTGTAAAGTTTATATAAACTTCTGTCAACTGTAATTAATTCAGATTTTTCCTTACTCAAACTTCGGAGATAAGGGGGGGGGAATGGTATTTTTCTTGACATTTTTCATCATAACTTTAAAACTAAGAAATTTAAAAAAATACAAAAATATATTTTAAAATGTACAAGTAAAGCTCTTTCATATGATACCCCACTCGACCTAGTAGCGACAATTTGAAATTTGGCCCCCCCTATTTTGGCCCCCTTTATATTAATAATCATACTTTTTTCAAAAATTTTTCTTGTGCAATTAAGTTGGGCAACTATATTCTAAAACTATTCCAAATTTCAGGTTGATAGCATAAGTGGTTGCTGAGATATAGAGGTGTGACAGACAGACGGACAGACAGACAGAGCGGCACCATAAGGGTTCCTTTTTTTTACCATTTTGGTATCGGAACCCTAAAAATGTGACAGTGCTACCACTTTGAATAAATGAAAAATATGTTGCCAATATAATGATACACAATCTCCATTTTTTAGAAATAGAAAACAGACGTCGGTTTTGAAGTAATGTAGTTTTTAACGAATTAGGCAAACTTGAAGCATGTTGGAAAAGTTGTAGCATTTTACGGTACTTAAAGAGATTTGAACCTCGCGCTCTTTGACAATACTAGAGATATTATATCTAAATAAAGTAGTTCTAATTCCAACACTTCCCCTCACTGAGGATCGATGGCATCAACGCTGTCTCTAAAGTGTCTTCTGGAGTTTGGTGCAGGTAGTGCTAGAGAATACCTATAATAATAAACAAGTTTAGCAGAGCCTTCGTGAACATGGCTGTTTCATAGTCTTCAGATTTTTTGTATCATAGCTTTGTGAAGCCTTCTGTGACCTGTTATTTTATGTACCTATACAAGTAATGCGCGCAAGCGACTTCGCATATCAACGTGTCTACACCCTAACCTAAATGAGAGTCTCATTTTTCGTAGTTCTGCACCGTAAACAACAAACAAACCAACAAACCAGTCAAGTGCGAGTCGGACTCGCGCGCTGGGGTCCCGATATACCTATATTTATGAACAGTTTTTCGCAGATCTTTAATAAACTATGCTTAACCTTTATCGGCTTTAATTAATTCAGATTTTTCGTTTAGAAAACTTTGGAGATAAGGGAGGGGAATGGTATTTTGTCTGACATTTTTTATAGAAACTTGAAAACCAAGAGCAGGCAAAAAAAAATGATTTTTTTTTTTTTATTTAGTAGTGAAGCACTTTCATACAATATCCCACGCCATGACCTAGTTTGCCCTCCTATTTGGACCCCATCTGATCTCTCTCAGAATATTATAAATGCAATAGTATACACGTTTGCTTGTTAGTTTGCTTGCTTGTTCCACTATCACGCCTAAACGGCTGAAGAAATTTCAATGAAATTTGGGAGGTAGATAGATCAAACACTGGACTACAATAGAAAAGGATACAATTTACTTATCCTGGAAAATGCGTAGTTCCTGTAGTAGACAATAGGATGACACTAAGTTATATTACGCGGGCGAAGCCTCGGGGGTCAAAGCTGGTTTACAATACTAATAAAACATTTATCAAATTTTTTGTCACATCTCAAAAGAATGGAAGACCGAGAAGGCCAATGGAAAGTTAGTACAGATAATTATGAAATAAAAAGGCAGTGATTCGGATACCTAACACTAATAGTAAAATAACTGATACCTACCATGTACCTACTAACAATTATTAACGTCCTTGATTACACTAGTTTGTTACCTAGCCCTGAAATTAGAAATTCATTTTTATGCAATGTATGATGTTTTATGTCATAAAAATATTTTTTATTTATTATTAAGTTTTTAAAACGTTTTAAAACCACACAGTAAATTTAAAATGGTTGCTTTTCAGCTATTGTACTCTCTTCTAGGCATATCCTTAAGGAAGAGATAGCAAGATATCTTTCTAGTAATATCGGAAGCTTACAAAAATCTAATATCGTTCGGTAGAGATGTAACAATAAATGGCATCTATTAGATTAGGTCGAAGGTTCTTTATGATATCTTTCCTTTTTTCTCACATAAAGTGATCAATGTAGAGGGTAGGATATCTTCCATCCGTTCGTAGCCACAGAAAATTGAATCAGTTGCTCAGTAGCGTTATCCAATAAAGAGAACCACAGTGTAAATTACATATACAGAAAAAACAGTGATAAGTTGCTTCCTAAGTCTCAGTAGTTCGGTCCCGGACAAAACAACCGAACTACTGAGACTAGACGAAGTAAGGCCATCGCAATAGGTCCATTTTGACAGCTGTCAAACGTATGAAAAATTACGAGCTGCAAAGAAAAATGAACCCTAAAAATGAAAAAAATTATAAGAACACGTGAAAATGGACTTCTTATGTTGGCCCTATTGTAATCAACTGCGCATATTTGAGTAGTTACTCAGATCAAAATTATTGTAGTGACTTTTAAAAACGAGTTTTAAATCAAACAAAAAATCACGCACGCTGTTGTATTTACACACTGTATATCGTGAATGAGATATGAATAAAAAAAACATATTTGAGGGGTTTAGTATCAAAACTCGCTATAACGAGTTTTCGTATTTTCATATTTTTCTTCTCAAATATAATCTGCCGCGGACGGACAAACATTTTAGCGGGTTTTGAAACTAGACCCCTCATTCATTAGATGTCTACCTACTGCTGTATCTATACTATCGGACCTGATCTGCGGTCACTCGCAATTCAATTTGCTATAACCTGTTTACCCGGCTCCGCTTAGCGTCAGGAAATACCACATCGTGACCTGTGATGCACTCAGTTTGAAAAATATGAGTCCTAAAAAATAACAGGATATTACAAGTAAACTGAAAAGATCAAAAAACTTTTCCCCTTTAAAAGCAATGCTTATTACTACCTAAAAAATTTTAGCATGGCAAACGCTTACCAACACATTATGCAGCCATAGAACCAGACAAACGAACCAGAGTATATTTGACCGAAAAAATAACATTGTTTTACAAACTTGTTTTTTCTGACAGCTGTAGTTGATTACTATTGATCATGGAGCACAATAGTCTTGATATAGCTGCAAAATGTGTTGGTAAGTTGGTAAAATGTTTTTCCATGCTAAAAAATTTTAGGTTATAATAGTAGATAATCTGAAACGTCTTTTTGTAGGATTCCGTACCTCAAAAGGAAGGAAACGGAACCCCTATTGGATCACTTTGTTGTTCGTCTGTATGTCTGTCGGTCTGTCTGTCAGGATGTTTTTCCCCCCGGGAGCTCACTTTAAGTGGTCATGAATACTTGCAAACAAACTGTAACATTAGATAATACTCGTAGACGTACACATACTAGGCCCCGTGTGGTGCCGGCAAAGAATAGTACCAACCCATTTCTACCCGTGGGTGTCGTAAGAGGCGACTTAGGGTTAATGAACCAGAGGATGGGCAGCAGCGTCCTTCTGTGTAGTATCTTCTTACATTTTGCGGTCACCAACAACCGCGGTCCATGGTGCCAGCCGTAACGCTAACAAGCGTGGTGACACTGGTGACTATGGTACTTCCCCTCCACATATTGTTCAGCAAAGCTGGAATTTTAGAGGGAGTTCCTTGTCATGTAATGGACGTTTCATGGGATGTCATGATGATGACATACTATAGGTCAACATAATTTTATGTTTTCCGTATTTCGATTAATATGTTCTTCTTCTTACATACTTCCGACCAGTTTTCTGAGCAGCTCAGTTTAGTTTTTGCAGATGTAAATAAGTGTTCCTTAATATAATATACATACCAAGATTTAAACGTATAAAAAAACCGTGGATTACAGAAGGAGTGTTACGATGCATTAAAAATAGAAATAAAATGCAAAAAAGTCTGCGCTCCGACCCTACAAATGAAATTTTGAAAATAACTTATCGTAGATACAGAAACTACTGCACCAAGCTGATAAAAAAATTAAAACGTCAATATGAACGCGATAAGTTGAGGAATTCACTTAAAAATAATAAAAAGCTATAGAACACTATTAACGACATAACGCCATTGAAATCAAATAAAACAACTAACACTAATCTTTTGAATATTAAGGAATCTCCAAATCTTTCCGTTCAGTACGTTAATGACTACTTTTCTAATGTAGGAAAAAACCTGGCTGAGACAATCTTACAAAAAAAAGGACTTAAAAATATGGACATTTCGTTATCTTATTCTCAAGTGAACTCTTTTGTACTCCTGGATACAGACGACGAAGAAGTTGAACGAGTAATCATGGGGCTTGACTCGAATAGTGCTCCTGGATGGGACAATATACCAACAAAATTTTTAAAGAACTCGAAAGATATACTTGTCCCTGTGATTACTTCTTTAACAAACTTATGTTTTAAAACTGGCATTTTTCCCAATGCTCTCAAGAAATCTATAATTACACCAGTTTACAAGAGCGGGGACAGAGACGACGTTAACAATTATCGACCTATATCAGTCCTGCCTGCTATTTCTAAGATCTTGGAAAAACTCATTAATAAAAGACTTGTTGACTACATGACAAAATTTAACATCTTTGCCTCATCCCAGTATGGATTTAGAAAAGGAATTTCTACAGATAATGCAGTTTCAGCACTTACTTCATTACTAGTTGAAAACCTGGACAAGGGTAAAAAATGTATTGGGGTCTTCCTCGATCTTAGAAAGGCATTTGATACAGTCTCTGTCCCCATTCTTGTAAAAAGGCTTGAAAACATTGGAATTCGTGATACCCCCCTTTCTCTTCTTAATAGCTACCTCACCGGAAGAACACAACGTGTTAAAACAGGACAATATATAAGTGACGATGTAGATGTTACATTTGGAGTTCCGCAGGGGAGTGTACTTGGCCCCACATTGTTCTTGGTATATATTAATGAGTTATGCAAACTGGAAGCTGGTGGGGGCCAAGTGTTCTCATATGCCGACGATACTGCAGTGATTTTTTGTGGAGATAGCTGGAGTGAAGTGCGTAAAAATACTGAGATTGGTCTGGCCAAAGTCATGTGTTGGTTAAATCTTAATTTACTAACGTTAAATGCTGCAAAAACTAAATATATTTGCTACACCATGACTAACAAAACCCAACCAAATAGTAGCTTTGAGATAAGGATTCATGAATGTCCTAACCCCTCTACCAATAATTGTTTATGCCCTCTTCTTGAGAAAGTAGATCACATCAAATATCTTGGTGTTTATATTGACCAAAAACTAACATGGTTCAACCATATAGAGCTAACCATGACTAGATTAAGAAAGCTTATTTGGGTTTTCAAAGCCCTCAGGCATGTGGCTGACAAGGAATTACTCACTAAAATTTATATTGCTCTCGCACAATCAATAACCACCTACTGTATTGTGATTTGGGGGGGTGCAGTAAAAACCAAATTGATGGATCTTGAAAGAGCTCAAAGATCACTGCTAAAGGTAATGCACTTTAAAAGACTTCGATTCTCAACTGAACAGCTTTATATAGAAAGTGGCGTTTTGACAGTACGTAAATTGTATATCCTACATGTATTAATGAAACAGCACAAGTCACTAGTATATGATCCTCAAGTCCTTATGAAACGTCGTAAAGATATCGTAGCTGTCTCAAAACCTGTGAAATCGACCTTTGCAAGAAGACAATATGAAAAGCAATCAGCTTACTTATATAACATAGTTAATAAAAAAATTACAATTTATTCAAAAAATAGTTTTGAATTAAAACAAACAACGACAGAATGGCTAAAATCTTTAACTTATGATGAAACAGAATCACTTTTAAATATAGTATCTTAATCTTAAACCTTGAATTTAACCATAAACTTTAAAATTAGCATATCTTATATATATCACTTAAACACTCATACACATACAATTATACAAAAACATATCCTGCACACACCCTCACACACACACACACTCACACGTTACCTTAAACACACCTTCCTATATACATATATATTCACACACTCTCACGCACATGTACACATACATACTGTAACTTCTTTTGGTTTATTACTTTTTCTTTATATTTTTCTTTCCGTTTAATAGTAATTTGATGTTTGTTAGTAACAGACGTTTAGGAAGAGTGGGGTCTCCCAACACAAGTATTAATATACTTAAAGGGAGTTCCCAAAACCAGAACAGTATATTAAGACTTAGTTACAAATAAACATTTTGATTTGATTTTGATTTTTGATAACAGAAACTCCTATCTTACACGTAAATGTGTCAAAACGTATTAACTCACGTACTTATTGTCTTCCTAAACATACCGTGACTAATTATCACGTTTTCTGTAGATAAGCACAGGAGTGAAATAACAGCAGTACACAAAAAGGCTTTTCACCTTACGAGCTCGAAAAACTTAGCTTTATCGGTAGAGGTTTTTGAAATTAGAACGTGATGATGGATATTATTATGAGGAAAGGTACTGGCGCTATTCGTTATTATGTTTCTTGCTGCAGTGATGTGATAAATTGTGTTTATTTATATTCATATATTTAGTTATAACCTCCTCGTCAGAGAGAGTATAGTATTCTTTGGTAATAACAGTTGATAATAACATCCCATAAAACGTCCACTCCCTCCAGAATTCTAGCTTTTGCTGGAAAAATGTGGAGGGGAAGTACCATAGTCACCTCGCTTATTAGCGTTACGGCTGGCACCATGGACCGCGGTTGTAGGTGACCGCAGTAAGTAAGATGTAATATACAAAGGAGGATGCGGCTGCCCATCCTCCAGTTAACCCTTAGTCGCCTTTTACGACACCCACGGGTATGTATGGGTTGGTACTATTCTTGGCCGGCACCACACGGGACCCCAATAGAAGTTACATGTCAAGACTATAAAACAAAAATATCAGAATCAATAATATCAAATCAAAATAATACAAAAAAAGAAAAATAATATAGAAATAAAGAACACACAAATCAAATTTCAACACATGTCATGTTTCGCTCGACAGTTAAGTTATTTCGCGTCTCGTACCTTAAAATTACCGCTACGCTCAGGATTCTCCTTTTGAACCACTCGTTTCGCTTGTGACTTAATCCAAGAATCTTTCGCTTGATCGAGTTTCAATACAAACTAATCACGTCAACAATTTTTTTTACCTTATATCCGCTTGTCCATAAAAGACACAACTTTTGATCAATGACTTTCGCAAACACGTCCAAAAAAATTTCAACCTTCCATACAAGAATATGTTGGTCACTAACGTTACCTACTGAATGTGTGGAAACTAATAGGTAGTCGATATTTTTTCTGCAAAGGTGAAAAGACGTAAAACAAAAGCTGTTACTTTTTTTTCGCTATAGTAAATAGGCAAACGGATGTTATGTAAAAAAAAACTGTAAATAAGTTACACATACTTATACCAATTTAATATGCACTTGCGCGAAATTCGGTGTGGTTGAACTTTTTTGAATAACCTGTTGCAATCAATCTGCCGATGCGATCGGCCGAAAGTTTGCGTTGTCGTCGGGCATTGTTTACGTAAATCATGGCGGAAAATATAAAGCGCTGTGAGACTATCTTGGTTAACGAGCTGTTGGCTTTCGTTCAAAACAAGCTGGGGTCGATAGACTACAACAGTCTGGAGCAGATCTGCTCCACCAGCTACACGGAGACTTACATCTACGCCGCCAAGCAGTATCTCCTCGACACCGCCAACCCCAAGCACGTCAAGCTCATGACGCGCCAGCGGGAGGGAGGGGCCAAAAGGAGCCTACAGGACATCGTCCGGGTGTTCAGCGCGGAAGATCCTGACGACATCCCGACTTTCGTGGCACGTGACCTGAACAAGCTGCGTCCGGTGACGTTCGATCACGTCGACGTTACCTCATTGCTGAAGGACATCATGTTGCTGAAGGCGGAAATTTCCAAAAATAATGGAAAATTAGAAGCCTGTGAACGAGTAAGTGACGAGTTGCGAAGCGAGTTGACCTCATTACGTGGTCATAGTGCTGCGTCAGCGTCCCCGCCGGCTGCGTGTATCTTAAACATGCGACGCGGCGGCGGCGGCGGCGCGGTGCAATCCGACACCTCACTGCTCAGCACTCCACCGAACGATGCAACTAACACCGTCGGGCCGCGGGTCGACGACCCCGCAGCCAGCTGGGCGAGCGCCACCAGCGCTACCCCTCCGAAGCTACCCCGCAACGAGCCGCCCTCCGCGCCGTGCCCTCCCCCTGCTGATCCTCGGACGCAGAAGGACACCGCTGCGCGGAAGCCTCGCTCTCGCCGCAACCGGAAACAGAAGACACTTCAAGAGAAGGCCTCTCAAGTGACGACCGTTACTACTGCGCCAAAGGTGGTTGCAGATAAGGATGGCTTCATACTAGTAGAGAAGAAGCACCGGAAAAGCCGTAACCAGCGTGGCGCCGTTACCGCAGCCTCTACATCTTTAAAGGCTTCGCTGCCGTCCGCTCAGCTCTACGTGTCCCGTCTAGACGCTAGTCTACGACAAAGGACATCGAGGAGCATGTGTGGAGAATGTGGCCACTCTACAGCCAGGAGCCAGCCGACCGAGTGCTTATAAGACAGCTGGAGTCGAGACGGCCTACAAAAGAGATGTAAAATTTTACTATGGGGGTTGGATTTTTATTTCGAGGGAAAATTAACAGAGTTCAAACCAAGTTCATATGATAGATAGAATAGTAGATAATATTGTGGTGAAGAAAGAATATTTTTACAGGCCACCATTTTTTTACAATCGATTTTTAAAGTTATTGAAATACGGCATCACTGATTGGAATATGGCAACACAGATTGGACTATGACAACCCTACTTACAAATAGTGTTGCGATCTATCGATTATTTATTTCGAGATATTAGTGTGAGTCAGATCACCTGCGTCAGTTTATACCTCGTAACGTCAAAAAATTACATTTGCCCTTTGCCTAGAGGCTCGTTCTAAGTCGGCAGATCATTTGACTGAGAGTTGTCAGTTTCTGTGAGTCATATTAATGAGTTAACTCATTTAAATAATTTGAACCATTTGGTCAGTTTCTATGAGTCATATTAATGAGTCAACTCATTTAAATAATTTGGACCATATGAGTCCCAGAAGTAATACAAGATCTTATGACACGCACGACAAGCAGTCATCCAAGTACTATTAGGCCGGATATAAAGCAGGTTGTAGCAGACAGACCTCTGTGAAATATTCCCGCGCAACGTTGGAATTGTTCTCTAATTGCGTCACTGTCAGTGTTCAATTGTCAAGAAACTACCTAGTAAGAGCAGGCAAAATGTCAATCTCGTCGGCCGACAATTATTGAGGGATCGAGGGGAGTCATGGCTCCCCCTGCCTCTACCACGAAGGTCATGAGGCGACCAAAGGCCACTCACAACGTCGCCCAGGCCGTCGCCAAGGTAAGTACCTTCGCGAAGAAATCGCCGCCAAGCTTTGCAAAAGTGCAGTCGCCCGCCTTACCGCCGCTTCACCGCACCCCGTCGAAGCCCCCCGCAACCGCAACCGCGGGCCCTCGACAGCCGCTTGCCTGGGCTGTACCGCCTTTGCCACAGAGCCTATTAACACGGTCTTCTCCCCCACAAGCCGTGGGAGTGAAGACGAAGCACCCGGAGGTGTCAACAACTTCAGTCACACACGAAGCCATCGACCTTGCCATCGAGCTCCTGCTCTCCGTTCTCAAGGCCTTGAGAGCAGGCACAGACCCGGTGACAATTGTCACGGAGGGTGTCTCCATCCTGGCTCGCATCCCCTCCCCTCCACACCAGGTAGCCTACGTTCACTACGCCTCGTCGAGTAGTTAGGACTGTGGGCCCCTCACAAAACTGATACAGTGGATTTATTTTTTATACAAGAGAAAAAAAAAAAAAAAAATGGGTTATCACTTTAAGGTACTAAAACGATAAAAACTAAACTGCGTTAGTTTTAATCGTTTTTGTACCTTGTATTCCTTGAATTTTCATCGTGTTCAGGTCTAAATCGACAATTTCAGTTTCATTTCAGGTTACCTTTATTATTTCATTTACCTATTTTAAAATAGCTCCGCTACATATTACAAGAATTAAGACAACACATCAAACAAATACACTTAACTAATTCGAGTGAGTGAACTGACTCACTCATTTGAACTATTGATACCGTTATCTCTACGGCTTTCAAAATGAAACGCTCTAAAATACGTAGGTAACCTTTTTCCTCACTTCTTTGATATTGGCTAATTAAATAAATAAATCAAAGCAGTATTGATAAATATGTGTATTTTGTAGAATCGGGTTGTCAAGCTCACGAGATGTCTGTGAAAGTACATTCTTGGAATAAACGATAAAAATGAAATACTGGAGTTGAAATCAGTGCTTACATAGCCAGATAATTTACCACACAAAATAATAGATAGGCTCTAAGTCACCAGCCACTTTTGGCCGCACCGTGTAACAAGCTACCCAAAGAATACATCTATACATAAATAAATACAACATAGACTTACAAGAGGAGACACAAGACTACTCAGAAATTAATTAACTTAAGGGATCAAAAACTAAAACAAGGAATGAGTGCAGACTCACAAGATCTTAATATTGTAATATCAAGTGCCTTCGGACAATACTACACTAATATGTTATAATGTGAGAATACAATCATCCAGGCTCTACAAGCAATAAAATCAAGAAACATTACAAAAATAAATATTAGTATAGTGTAGGACAGCACATCAGTTCTACTAAAGCTGAATGGCCGCTATACAACCTCAGGTTGATACTACAATGCGATGAAGAACTATAAAAGTCATCAGTCATCACAAAATAGCATTATTAAAGGACATTTCCCTGGGAAATGATGCAACGGACTAACTGGCCATTACTTTTAAACCAGTTCCGGACTGAAATACAGATACAAATGTCCTTCACTCGTGCACAAGCCCCTACCAGGATTCAAACCTAGGACTCTCGGCTTATCAGGCAACCGTACCACTCTGGGTGTCAACACCATTCTAGTCATCTGGCTGATGACATTGGTATTCCTATGTATTTCTCATCTGATTTATTTCTAATTAAACCATGAGTAAAATAATCACAAATACCTGTGTTTAGATATTATCTTCCTTAATCAACCAGTCTACAAAGAATATAATTTTAAAAAATTATATATTGGGAGACATTTCACACAAGGTTATCTGATCCCAAACTAGGCAAAGCCTGTACTATATGGGTACCAGAGACTGATATACATACATAAATAGATAAATAACACCCAGACACAGAACAAACACTTGTGTTCATCACACAAATGTTTGCCCTGGGCGGGGATCGAACCCGCGGCCCATGGTGTGAGAGGCAGGCTCACTACCAACCACACCAACGGGCTTGTCAACCCAATGTAAAAGATCACACATTTTTACCCGCAGCAATTATTATAATTAATATTTATGTTCATCTGTTGCCTCATAACTTCTATACAACTTATTGTAGTTAAACAAATGAGTAGCGTTAGATTAGAAGCGTCTTGATCTTCCTCTGGTTATAGGATATAAGATGTTACATTACATTGAATGTGGCGCCATCAGGACATTAACTCATGAATGACCAAAATAATATTTTTATATGATACCATGTTGGGTGTCAAATAAAAGGACATTATCTGAACATCACTATGAATATTTAGTGGCAAATAAGCATGCTGCTTCACCCAAGGCCAACTGAACATAGTGGGTCTTACTCCGTGGTCTTACTACAAAAAAGTTAGACATCTGTTGAACACTTGATTAAAAAAATGCGCACAAAATAACTGGCTATGTCAGTTGATGCGCAGAAGTCAAGTCATAATAAAATAAGTCATTTTTGACTTCTGCGCATCAATGACATAGACAGAGTTATTTGGTACGATATTTTTAATCAAGTGTTCAACAGATGTCTAACTTTTTTGGTGTAAGACGGAGTGTGTTTGCTTAAGATGAGGCAACGAGGCATGTCCAAGCAGCTTCATGCGGCCAATAACAACTTTACACTAAGTGTAATATTATTCATCTTATATTAATATCTGTTCATCTAAAAAAATCTTGCTAATTGTGTAACAGATAGTTAACACTTTGAATTGACATAATAAGCCTATTATTATTATTTCTGGTGGAGAATCTGCGCAGACGGGTGATCAGATCACTTAAATAGCTATTTCATTCACTATCCCAGCTAGAAACGGACGGTGTGGCTTGCTTCACTGTAAGCCCCATCCAGGAAGATGGCCAGTTTATGCGGCAAGCTGCTCTTTTGGCTTCATCGGGGTATCCCCATTTTCCATTCCCCCTATCTACTGATTGAGATGTACTAAATAAGGACCCTGAGAGGACCTCCGAAGCTTTTCACACACAATTCTGTGTCCCCTGGTGTGAGGCTCTCTGCACCACAAGCCAATCTGCCGAGGGCACTGGTTTACTGGTGCTGTTAAGTCTTTTTTCTATCTATATCCCTTGATGAAGAGTTTGGATTGACGATACCCCTCCACATTTTCCAACTGTGTGATAGTTCGTCTCCAAGTCCTGTATCGTTGCATTCTGTCGGGTTTTCTTGTGCTTACGGTAAATGAACAAAAACGCGTAACACCCGCAGTAAGCTAAATCACTCGAATTCTTCATTTTTGTGCACTTTTAACATATTTTCAAGCAAAATACACTATTTTGATCACTTTAACCTCTTTCGTTTCACAAATGCAAAATCTCTGACGCAGCCAGTTGCACAAAGCTACTTTAAAATTGAAGCTCCTTTAAATCTACTGCTGTCACTTTCTTTGTCAGCAGAATAGAAAGAGTCCGCAATAGACTTAAAGGAGCTTTAACTTTAAAGATGCTTTGTGCAACTGGCGGTGAGAGAAGGATAGCTTTATGTTACGTCCATGTGTGTGGTTGAAACACACTGCTGTCAAAAAAAATATTACTTTGAAAAACATTACCCTTTGACAGCAGTCTGTCTTGACCACGCACACGGGCGTCATATACAGCTATCCTGCTGTCAAAATAATATTTCCTGTTCTGGAACGCACGTCTATACGAAGAAAAACGAAAAGGCAATTGAGTGTTGCCAGTTTATTTTGCTTTGGTGGTGCCAGTACTTAAAAAAAAAGTCCACTACAGATTTTTTTTAAAAATTATTTTAAAAAAAATGGCGGCATTAAAAAAATAATTCTTAGTCATTCTTCTGTCTTCTTTTTATTCTCCTTCATGTAATATAAATTTCAAGTCTGTTAATTTTATCTTGGAATAAAAAACCACTAGTATACATGTCTTTTTAGGTCGTTCGTCATCCGCGTCTCCAAGTTCCAAGAGAGCGTGTTCCTGAATGCTGCATTTTGGCCGTTGGGAGTCGTATTTCGACGATATCGACCACCCGTATTCGTTAAGTCGACTAATTAGTTTTTACATTTTTTTGCTGCACATTCACAGCGCAGACGCCAGCTGTGAATGTGGAGAACTCCTGCAAACCATGGCACACCTCACTAATTGTCCCGCGTGCCCGACCACCTGCTCGCGTGAGGACCTACTTGTTGGTAACCAGAGGGCTACCAAGGTAGCCGCTTTCTGGGCAAGTAAGATTTAGCCCGTGTTCTTGCCGACACGAAAGAAGAAGACTTGCCCAGAAAGCGGCTACCGTGGTAGCCCTCTGGTTACCGTCAAGTAAGTCCTCACGCGAGCAGGTGGTCGGGCACGCGGGACAATTAGTGAGGTGTGCCATGGTTTGCAGGAGTTCTCCACATTCACAGCTGGCGTCTGCGCTGTGAATGTGCAGCAAAAAAATGTAAAAACTAATTAGTCGACTTAACGAATACGGGTGGTCGATATCGTCGAAATACGACTCCCAACGGCCAAAATGCAGCATTCAGGAACACGCTCTCTTGGAACTTGGAGACGCGGATGACGAACGACCTAAAAAGACATGTATACTAGTGGTTTTTTATTCCAAGATAAAATTAACAGACTTGAAATTTATATTACATGAAGGAGAATAAAAAGAAGACAGAAGAATGACTAAGAATTATTTTTTTAATGCCGCCATTTTTTTTAAAATAATTTTTAAAAAAAATCTGTAGTGGACTTTTTTTTTAAGTACTGGCACCACCAAAGCAAAATAAACTGGCAACACTCAATTGCCTTTTCGTTTTTCTTCGTATAGACGTGCGTTCCAGAACAGGAAATATTATTTTGACAGCAGGATAGCTGTATATGACGCCCGTGTGCGTGGTCAAGACAGACTGCTGTCAAAGGGTAATGTTTTTCAAAGTAATATTTTTTTTGACAGCAGTGTGTTTCAACCACACACATGGACGTAACATAAAGCTATCCTTCTCTCACCGCCAGTTGCACAAAGCATCTTTAAAGTTAAAGCTCCTTTAAGTCTATTGCGGACTCTTTCTATTCTGCTGACAAAGAAAGTGACAGCAGTAGATTTAAAGGAGCTTCAATTTTAAAGTAGCTTTGTGCAACTGGCTGCGTCAGAGATTTTGCATTTGTGAAACGAAAGAGGTTAAAGTGATCAAAATAGTGTATTTTGCTTGAAAATATGTTAAAAGTGCACAAAAATGAAGAATTCGAGTGATTTAGCTTACTGCGGGTGTTACGCGTTTTTGTTCATTTACCGTAAGCACAAGAAAACCCGACAGAATGCAACGATACAGGACTTGGAGACGAACTATCACACAGTTGGAAAATGTGGAGGGGTATCGTCAATCCAAACTCTTCATCAAGGGATATAGATAGAAAAAAGACTTAACAGCACCAGTAAACCAGTGCCCTCGGCAGATTGGCTTGTGGTGCAGAGAGCCTCACACCAGGGGACACAGAATTGTGTGTGAAAAGCTTCGGAGGTCCTCTCAGGGTCCTTATTTAGTACATCTCAATCAGTAGATAGGGGGAATGGAAAATGGGGATACCCCGATGAAGCCAAAAGAGCAGCTTGCCGCATAAACTGGCCATCTTCCTGGATGGGGCTTACAGTGAAGCAAGCCACACCGTCCGTTTCTAGCTGGGATAGTGAATGAAATAGCTATTTAAGTGATCTGATCACCCGTCTGCGCAGATTCTCCACCAGAAATAATAATAATAGGCTTATTATGTCAATTCAAAGTGTTAACTATCTGTTACACAATTAGCAAGATTTTTTTAGATGAACAGATATTAATATAAGATGAATAATATTACACTTAGTGTAAAGTTGTTATTGGCCGCATGAAGCTGCTTGGACATGCCTCGTTGCCTCATCTTAAGCAAACACACTCCGTCTTACACCAAAAAAGTTAGACATCTGTTGAACACTTGATTAAAAATATCGTACCAAATAACTCTGTCTATGTCATTGATGCGCAGAAGTCAAAAATGACTTATTTTATTATGACTTGACTTCTGCGCATCAACTGACATAGCCAGTTATTTTGTGCGCATTTTTTTAATCAAGTGTTCAACATATGTCTAACTTTTTTGTAGTAAGACCACGGAGTAAGACCCACTATGTTCAGTTGGCCTTGGGTGAAGCAGCATGCTTATTTGCCACTAAATATTCATAGTGATGTTCAGATAATGTCCTTTTATTTGACACCCAACATGGTATCATATAAAAATATTATTTTGGTCATTCATGAGTTAATGTCCTGATGGCGCCACATTCAATGTAATGTAACATCTTATATCCTATAACCAGAGGAAGATCAAGACGCTTCTAATCTAACGCTACTCATTTGTTTAACTACAATAAGTTGTATAGAAGTTATGAGGCAACAGATGAACATAAATATTAATTATAATAATTGCTGCGGGTAAAAATGTGTGATCTTTTACATTGGGTTGACAAGCCCGTTGGTGTGGTTGGTAGTGAGCCTGCCTCTCACACCATGGGCCGCGGGTTCGATCCCCGCCCAGGGCAAACATTTGTGTGATGAACACAAGTGTTTGTTCTGTGTCTGGGTGTTATTTATCTATTTATGTATGTATATCAGTCTCTGGTACCCATATAGTACAGGCTTTGCCTAGTTTGGGATCAGATAACCTTGTGTGAAATGTCTCCCAATATATAATTTTTTAAAATTATATTCTTTGTAGACTGGTTGATTAAGGAAGATAATATCTAAACACAGGTATTTGTGATTATTTTACTCATGGTTTAATTAGAAATAAATCAGATGAGAAATACATAGGAATACCAATGTCATCAGCCAGATGACTAGAATGGTGTTGACACCCAGAGTGGTACGGTTGCCTGCCAAGCCGAGAGTCCTAGGTTTGAATCCTGGTAGGGGCTTGTGCACGAGTGAAGGACATTTGTATCTGTATTTCAGTCCGGAACTGGTTTAAAAGTAATGGCCAGTTAGTCCGTTGCATCATTTCCCAGGGAAATGTCCTTTAATAATGCTATTTTGTGATGACTGATGACTTTTATAGTTCTTCATCGCATTGTAGTATCAACCTGAGGTTGTATAGCGGCCATTCAGCTTTAGTAGAACTGATGTGCTGTCCTACACTATACTAATATTTATTTTTGTAATGTTTCTTGATTTTATTGCTTGTAGAGCCTGGATGATTGTATTCTCACATTATAACATATTAGTGTAGTATTGTCCGAAGGCACTTGATATTACAATATTAAGATCTTGTGAGTCTGCACTCATTCCTTGTTTTAGTTTTTGATCCCTTAAGTTAATTAATTTCTGAGTAGTCTTGTGTCTCCTCTTGTAAGTCTATGTTGTATTTATTTATGTATAGATGTATTCTTTGGGTAGCTTGTTACACGGTGCGGCCAAAAGTGGCTGGTGACTTAGAGCCTATCTATTATTTTGTGTGGTAAATTATCTGGCTATGTAAGCACTGATTTCAACTCCAGTATTTCATTTTTATCGTTTATTCCAAGAATGTACTTTCACAGACATCTCGTGAGCTTGACAACCCGATTCTACAAAATACACATATTTATCAATACTGCTTTGATTTATTTATTTAATTAGCCAATATCAAAGAAGTGAGGAAAAAGGTTACCTACGTATTTTAGAGCGTTTCATTTTGAAAGCCGTAGAGATAACGGTATCAATAGTTCAAATGAGTGAGTCAGTTCACTCACTCGAATTAGTTAAGTGTATTTGTTTGATGTGTTGTCTTAATTCTTGTAATATGTAGCGGAGCTATTTTAAAATAGGTAAATGAAATAATAAAGGTAACCTGAAATGAAACTGAAATTGTCGATTTAGACCTGAACACGATGAAAATTCAAGGAATACAAGGTACAAAAACGATTAAAACTAACGCAGTTTAGTTTTTATCGTTTTAGTACCTTAAAGTGATAACCCATTTTTTTTTTATTTTTTCTCTTGTATAAAAAATAAATCCACTGTATCAGTTTTGTGAGGGGCCCACAGTCCTAACTACTCGACGAGGCGTAGTGAACGTAGGCTACCTGGTGTGGAGGGGAGGGGATGCGAGCCAGGATGGAGACACCCTCCGTGACAATTGTCACCGGGTCTGTGCCTGCTCTCAAGGCCTTGAGAACGGAGAGCAGGAGCTCGATGGCAAGGTCGATGGCTTCGTGTGTGACTGAAGTTGTTGACACCTCCGGGTGCTTCGTCTTCACTCCCACGGCTTGTGGGGGAGAAGACCGTGTTAATAGGCTCTGTGGCAAAGGCGGTACAGCCCAGGCAAGCGGCTGTCGAGGGCCCGCGGTTGCGGTTGCGGGGGGCTTCGACGGGGTGCGGTGAAGCGGCGGTAAGGCGGGCGACTGCACTTTTGCAAAGCTTGGCGGCGATTTCTTCGCGAAGGTACTTACCTTGGCGACGGCCTGGGCGACGTTGTGAGTGGCCTTTGGTCGCCTCATGACCTTCGTGGTAGAGGCAGGGGGAGCCATGACTCCCCTCGATCCCTTAATAATTGTCGGCCGACGAGATTGACATTTTGCCTGCTCTTACTAGGTAGTTTCTTGACAATTGAACACTGACAGTGACGCAATTAGAGAACAATTCCAACGTTGCGCGGGAATATTTCACAGAGGTCTGTCTGCTACAACCTGCTTTATATCCGGCCTAATAGTACTTGGATGACTGCTTGTCGTGCGTGTCATAAGATCTTGTATTACTTCTGGGACTCATATGGTCCAAATTATTTAAATGAGTTGACTCATTAATATGACTCATAGAAACTGACCAAATGGTTCAAATTATTTAAATGAGTTAACTCATTAATATGACTCACAGAAACTGACAACTCTCAGTCAAATGATCTGCCGACTTAGAACGAGCCTCTAGGCAAAGGGCAAATGTAATTTTTTGACGTTACGAGGTATAAACTGACGCAGGTGATCTGACTCACACTAATATCTCGAAATAAATAATCGATAGATCGCAACACTATTTGTAAGTAGGGTTGTCATAGTCCAATCTGTGTTGCCATATTCCAATCAGTGATGCCGTATTTCAATAACTTTAAAAATCGATTGTAAAAAAATGGTGGCCTGTAAAAATATTCTTTCTTCACCACAATATTATCTACTATTCTATCTATCATATGAACTTGGTTTGAACTCTGTTAATTTTCCCTCGAAATAAAAATCCAACCCCCATAGTAAAGACATGAGACATGTATACTAGTGGTTTTTTATTCCAAGATAAAATTAACAGACTTGAAATTTATATTACATGAAGGAGAATAAAAAGAAGACAGAAGAATGACTAAGAATTATTTTTTTAATGCCGCCATTTTTTTTAAAATAATTTTTAAAAAAAATCTGTAGTGGACTTTTTTTTTAAGTACTGGCACCACCAAAGCAAAATAAACTGGCAACACTCAATTGCCTTTTCGTTTTTCTTCGTATAGACGTGCGTTCCAGAACAGGAAATATTATTTTGACAGCAGGATAGCTGTATATGACGCCCGTGTGCGTGGTCAAGACAGACTGCTGTCAAAGGGTAATGTTTTTCAAAGTAATATTTTTTTTGACAGCAGTGTGTTTCAACCACACACATGGACGTAACATAAAGCTATCCTTCTCTCACCGCCAGTTGCACAAAGCATCTTTAAAGTTAAAGCTCCTTTAAGTCTATTGCGGACTCTTTCTATTCTGCTGACAAAGAAAGTGACAGCAGTAGATTTAAAGGAGCTTCAATTTTAAAGTAGCTTTGTGCAACTGGCTGCGTCAGAGATTTTGCATTTGTGAAACGAAAGAGGTTAAAGTGATCAAAATAGTGTATTTTGCTTGAAAATATGTTAAAAGTGCACAAAAATGAAGAATTCGAGTGATTTAGCTTACTGCGGGTGTTACGCGTTTTTGTTCATTTACCGTAAGCACAAGAAAACCCGACAGAATGCAACGATACAGGACTTGGAGACGAACTATCACACAGTTGGAAAATGTGGAGGGGTATCGTCAATCCAAACTCTTCATCAAGGGATATAGATAGAAAAAAGACTTAACAGCACCAGTAAACCAGTGCCCTCGGCAGATTGGCTTGTGGTGCAGAGAGCCTCACACCAGGGGACACAGAATTGTGTGTGAAAAGCTTCGGAGGTCCTCTCAGGGTCCTTATTTAGTACATCTCAATCAGTAGATAATTGTCCAATTATTGGTGAGGTGTTTTATGGTTTGCAGGAGTTCTCCACATTCACAGCTAGCGTCTGCGCTACTTAGGAACCCCCACCGGCACAGGTTATCCTTGCTTCGGCCAACCTGGGTCCTCAGCCTATTTAGACTTCTCCAGGTTGGCCAAGGTTCCTTATAGCCAGGAGGCAGGTTTTCGTTGGGGGGTACAGTGAATGTGGGTACTCGCTTGCCCAAAGTCTGCACCTCACGTCGGAAGGGTTTTGGTCGGTAGGCTGTGTGGATCGCAGGAAGCTTTTGCGGCTTCGCAACCGACCTGCGGCGGGAGAGAGCCCGTAGAGTGGATGTCTTGGGTCGCTTTCCTGTTTTTGTTTTCTAGCGAACAGATCACTTCTCTACGGACTCTGGGAGGAGATATTCCCGCAAGAGGGAACAGCATTGGCTTAAGACAGCCAGTCACGATGCGGCAGGTGTCACTTAGCTCCGCGTCCACCTCTCTAGTGTGAGCTGACCTAGCCCATACTTGACACGCGTACTCTCCTGCTGAGAAACACAGAGCTAGCCCCGTAGTGCGCATAACCGTTGGGTTTGCTCCCCAGTTGGTGGAGGAGAGACGGCGCAGCAGGTTGTAACGGGAGCTAACTTTTTGTTTTGTATTTCTGCAGTGGGTCTTGTACGTCAGTGAGCGGTCAAGTGTCACTCCCAGGTATCTAGGGCAACTGCAGTGCTGGATGGCGGCGCCTTTCCAGTAAATTTTCAGCTCCCTGGGCAAGTAAGATTTAGTCTGTGTTCTTGCCGACACGAAAGAAGAAGAAGAAGAAGTTTTTAAGTTTATTTTGAATATGTTTTATTAGGTTAAGGTATTTATTGTTGTGGGCCTTTGATGCCTGAAATAAATCTTTATTATTATTATTCAAATCGCGAATGAATAGGCCTACTTCCACCGGCATTTTTATCTTTGTCCTTTGAAATCAGGAAAAATAGGAACACTACACTTTTATGTAATTCAAATATTCTTCCAGTCTACAAGGTTTAACAGAAAGGATAAATCAACCCTGAATCATGTAAATCTGCCCATGAAACTGAACAACTTTTCCCTAAGCAACCTCGGTTGAAATAGGAAAACCAGTTTTTGACATAATACAAAATGCACTATCAGCAGTTTCTATGAAAGGTAAAAAAAATCGTATTTCGACCTATGTTTCTTAGGGAAAGTTGTTTAGTTTTATAAGCATACCCTTTTCTTATACCTTTCTTTCTGTATACCCTTTTTGTTACATCCTGTAGTAATCTTTAGATGGCATTCTGTACGTTCTTACCTTCTGTGGCTCAAATTATCGATAGCAGAGCAATTACCATGCAATTACCTTATAGGCGGGCAATTTGCCAAATTACTCGGAAAGTTCCTGTGAAGTTGACATTCAGCACGAAATTAGGCTAAAGACTTTCTTAAGGTTGCCGCGCCGCAGTAAGCCATTGAGGAGGTTGAATTATTTTATCCAAAGTGTTAGGTAAGTCGAATTTACTGAAGCTCTTTAAGAGTCGGACTAGACATAGTGTATCTTGCGCCGCGTTAAGGGTGGTTTTCCATCCATCAATGCTGTGCGAGGGAGGTAAGCTCAGAGCTGGGAAATTTTCAACCGATAGTTTGTTGTCAAATATAGCAATCATATTGGTTTGATTTTTCCAGCTCACAGCTTAGCTAACTGGCACAGCTCTTGTGGAAAACCACCCTAACAGCGTGCGTAAGATACGCGGCTTGCTTACAAAATTCTTAGCGTAACTTGCGCGCCGCCGGTGTGAAATGCAATGTCGGCACGAAACGCGGCGCAAGATAGCTGCGTCTGATTTGAGCCTAAGAATTGAGTTAAGGCTTTTTCTAAGTGAGCTCTTTTCCGCGGCTTTGGCGATAAATGAACAAAAAACGCCACAATTCAACTATAACTTTAATATACAATAACATTTTTCTTGTAAATACTCAGCGTCAGCGTTTGTCCTCATCATCATCATAATCGTTGTCATAGTCGTTTACTTCTTCAGATTCATGTTCGACAACCACACGGTATGGGGTCTTGGTCCATCTGTAATTAAAGACCGTTAAGTAAGGAAAAACTAGTGAAATGTACACGACAGCTCAGGAACGCGGGAGATATGTATTGCGCTCGATACCTTTCGTCCGCAATCCTGAGCTTTTGCTTACTTTTGACCCACGAGTTGACTTCTTCATTAAGGGGCTTATAAGAGCTAAATTACCTCCCCTTCTAACAAAGGAACAGAATGCGCTTGTTAGAACGAAGCGGATTTTATTTTATTTTATTTATTAGGTACACAAACAGATTGCAGTACAAAAAAGAAAGAAATATACATTAAAGCTGTTACAGTACTTCACTACAACCCAAAAAAAAAAAAAAAAAAAAGTGTACACAACAGTACCAAATAATTTTACAAAAATTTTCTCAGACGGTCACAAGAAAAGCGGGAACTACAAATAAACAAAAAAATATATTTTTTTTCCTTTACATACTAGAATAATGAGTACGCAATTGTCTTTTACAAGTCATATTACTGGAGCTGAAAATATTAATTTGGGCATTGCAACGAGTCAGTTCGTTAAAGTTACGACACATTTTAACTATAGGGTTATAAAAAGATGTATTGGTTTTGTACACCTCTAAGCGAAAGATACGAGGATTCCGCTCACGTCGGGTACAGCCATTAAAATTAAGAAGTTTCAAAAGTTCCGGACAGTCGACTGCAGAATTAATTATTTTATGTAAATAAATAAGTTCAGCTTGCATTCTTCTATCATGTAACTTTTGAATCCTAAAATGCCTAAGTCTTGTCTCATAATTTGATAGACGTCGAATGTAACCGAACCTACGACAAACAGATCGTAAAAATGAGCGTTGAATCCGCTCAATGTTATCACTGTATATCTTGTAGTAGGGTGACCACACCACGGAAGCATACTCCAGTATTGGTCTGACAAGCGAAAGGAAGAGACGTATCATACTAGAAGGTTTTTTAAACCCTTTAGTTACTCTTATTATAAAACCAGCAACCTTGTGCCCTTTGCTCAACAAATGTTCATAATGATTTCGGAATGTTAGCTTAGTGTCAAAGACTACTCCCAAGTCTTTCGCGACTTCCTTTCTTGCTAATGGTTGAGTATCAATCGAGTATGTAAATTTATGAATATTTTTTTTAGTTGAAAAAGTCAGAACAAAACACTTGGCTACGTTTAGGTGCATTTTGTTTGCAGAACACCATGCGTGGACGGCATCAATGTCTTGTTGTAGCGCGTGGCAATCGTCAGTATTTTCAATGACTCTGAAAATTTTCATGTCATCAGCATAAAGCAAGCACTCACTAGATATGTGATCAACTAGATCATTGATAAAAATGATGAACAGAAGTGGGCCAAGGTGCGAGCCCTGAGGAACGCCAGAAGTGACAGTAACGGGTGCGGATAGATAACCCTTAACGGCAACAAGTTGACTGCGCTGGGAAAGGTACGATTCAAGCCAACGCAGGAGACTTCCGTGTATTCCGTATGCTGCGAGTTTATTACAAAGGATGTAATGAGAGACTTTATCGAAGGCCTTCGAAAAATCTGTGTAGATAGAGTCAACTTGAGATCTCCTAGCAAAAGCTGAACATATGTAATTTTTGTATACTAAAAGGTTGCTTACTGTGGACCTGCCTGGTACAAAGCCGTGCTGTAAACACGTGATTCTTTGCTTGACATGATTGTAGACAGTAATGTAGATAAGTGACTCAAAAAGCTTGGCCATACAAGAAAGTATGCTGATTGGCCTGTAGTTTTCGCATTTAGTTTTGTCACCAGATTTGAAAATCGGGATAATGTAAGCATTTTTCCACAATGTTGGAAAAACGCCTTCATTTAGGGATTTGTTGTATATAATATATAATGGCAAACTAAGCTCCTGATGACACCTCTTGCGCGCTGTTTTACGTTTTTCGCTCATTTTTGCATTCTTCTCAAAATCTGTACTGATAATATTAATTATAAAACAGCTATATTATTACGCATAATATATTGAATAATGTGTAAAAGTTTTGGCATCATAGTTTAATGGGTACTTAAGAAAAACAGTTTGAAAGCAAAAAGCAGAGGTAACTTTGTTTTTTTTATGGCATACAAAATATATTTAATCGTGTTTAAGAGTCGGCCATATTCTTGGAAAGATGCTTAATTATCACATGAATATTTTTCACGGCCATATATTTATCACTTTTCGTTAAAAACCTGCTCAAGTGATGCGTATTTAGCTTTTATCAGCCCCTTAACCTACGGAAATTCCGACGCGGAGATCCGCTCATTACGCTCGCTAATTTTATGTTCTTTGTTCAGGTTAACCATGACACATCTGACGGAATTTCCGTTTGAATAAATGCCCGCGTGCCGGTAGCACATTGTATAAAAAAGTCTAGGTGGACTTAGTCAGATGGACTAACACTGACATAAAAAGTCCATCATCTTTGCCTCATAATCCTGTAAAATCATGAAAAAGTTTTCACCTGTGTCCTCGCACGTTTGCATGGATCCATGAACTGATATCTGCAGCGGACACGAGGCTCACGAAGGAGGGTCCAGCGTCAACGACCTCGCAGTCTTCCGGTTTGTACGAGGAGATGATGCCCCACAGGATACCATTGAGAACAACTGGCGCGCCGATGTCTCTCTGAAATTTTTATCATAGTTTTTAGGGTTCCGTACCTCAAAAGAAAAAACGGAACCCTTATAGGATCACTTTGTTGTCCGTCTGTCTGTCTGTCTGTCTGTCTGTCAAGACCCTTTATCTCACGAACGGGTGAAGGGAGCAGGTTGAAATTAATACCATATATTAGGATCCATGAACCACACAAGATCTGAAAATTTAAATTTTTTACAACGACGCAATCAAAAGATATGGCATTTTATGTCCTCATCTCCATACATTTATTCAAAAATGCAAAACCTACAGGGTACTTCCCGTTGACCTAAAATTATGAAATTTGGCAAGAAGCTAGGTCTCATAGTACAAATAATGGGAAAAGTCTGAAATCATTAAATATTACAACTTTTCTCACAACTAATGGTAACCAATTGTGGTGAGCTCCCGTTTCAAGAACATTCATATAAGAGAGGGGTCAAGTTGGATGGTCGCTGAGGCGATATTTGTTTTAGTTCTATTTAAAAACGGGAACACTTACAAACTTGAAAATTGGTGTGTTTATAGTGCATAAGCTATAAAATAATAACAAATAATAAAATTTGGTCAAGCGCGTGTCGGACTCAAAAAATCTAGCACATTAACTTACTGAAATTTCAACTAAATACAATTATGTTTATGTGGTGGTACGGAACCCTCAGTGCGCGAGTCCGACTCGCACTTGGCCGGCTTTTTTTTTATGTTACAAGTGAGCAAACGAGCAGTTGTGAAAGTGGTTTAAATACAGCTAATTAAACTCATCATCATATCAGCCAAAATACGTCCACTGCTGGACATAGGCCTCCCCCAAAGATCTCCATGACGACCGGTCCTGCGTTGCTCGCATCCAGCGGCTTCCCGCGATCTTGACCAGATCGTCGGTCCACCTTGTCCACACAACGGCCAAGCCACATATTTTGACTTAGGTGTAGATTTTGTAAAGTTAGGGCTTGTAGAGTTAAGGCGTGTAGAGTTAGAAGTTTGGCTCTACATGAGATCTGATAACTTTTTGAAAATGCGAGCTATACGGTCTCGTCTTGGCAACATTTTACATGAAAATGTTTTTGGTGGGATTTCACTACTTTTTGTAAGTTTCATAGTGCTTTTTTTATTTTGATAATTTTTTCTTTCTTTTTGTTGTTGGTCAGGAAGTCTATTCATTATTATATTCTATTTTATTCTACTATTACATTTGTGGAAGTGCCATACAAACTTCCATCCCCTGCTTTGAAGGGTTGGGGGGTAAAAGTTCCGAGTTTTATGATTTTTTTGTTGTTTGTGTACTAATACTAGCTTACATACCAAATTTCAGCTTTCTAGGACATCAGGAAGTACCCTAAAAATTTTGATTACTATCAGTGAGTGAGTGAGTGAGTGAATCAGTGACGAAATCTGGGTTTTTTAGATATCAATAAAATCTAAACTATAACAGCTATGCAACTGAAACTTTATAAGTTTAATAGGTTTACTATTGACATCATATCCTGTAAATTTTGTTTATCTGGTATAATCCAAATCCAAGTTATGAGGGTTTAAAAAAACGACGAAGCGCTTCGAGAAAAGGTAAGTAGTGCCCTTGCGCTTCGCTTGGCTTGAGTAAACGATTGTACACAGCTGGAAATAAGAAATCAGGAAGGCGCTGGGCAAAAGTCGATTTCACACTTATCTGACGGACCGAGAAGATCCGTTTTTTTAGCATGTTATGATATTCATGCGAATTTAGTACAGAACGGTGCATATATAAAACAACTTTCATTATATATAGTTGTCGCACCGTAAGTACTTCAGCCTCGGAGTAAAGGGACGAGGCAGGGTATCTAGTTTCCAGAGCATAACCTTTAACACCGAACGCTGAGCACGTTCCAACAAAAGCAGTGAGGTTTTACAAGCACCCCCCCAGATAGGATACAGTAACAGAGAACCGATTCGCAGAGCGCTTTGTACACGAGGTGCAGGATACTTATGCTGGCAGAGTTGCGCAATAATTTCATTACGTAAATCAGCTTCCTTGTTTTTTTGGACATCGATTCTATGTGTGCCTGAAATGAAAGACGTTCGTCAACGGTGACCCCAAGATACTTTATATGTTTCACTTTGTCGATTGTAGGGCACTGGCAGCATGTGGGGTCGCAAGTTTGGTGGATTTTTAAAATAAGTGGCGCAGCTGGTCTTGATACGGCGGTCTTTTGGAAACATACGTATTTTGTTTTTGATGCATTGAGGGTGAGCAGGTTGCAATCAAGCCAATGCTTGAGCTGTGCCATCCCGAGTTCTGCATCATGCAATACTGCTTCCCATGTGTTTCCACTAAATAAGACCACCGTGTCATCCGCATAACAAATAGTCTCAGCGGTTTTTGGGACGGCTGTGTGGATGTCATTCATGTATAAAATAAAAGTGTCGGACCCAGTACACTGCCTTGGGGAACTCCAAAGTGTATCGATGATTCCTCGCTGATGACATCACCAATTTTTAAACACTGACGTCTTCTAGTTAAATAGCTTCGAAACAAATCTAGTGCATTACCTCTTATGCCCACGTGTTCTATTTTCTTTAACAATATAGGGACAGAGACAGTGTCGAATGCCTTGGCCAGGTCCAGAAAAACTTCTACAGTCTTAGACCCCTTGTCAAGACAATTTGACACATGCCAAGTTAGGTGCCCCACGGCGTCCTCTGTAGATCTTTTGGATCTGAAGCCATATTGCTTATCAGACAGCAAACCGTTTTTCTCCAGAAAGCCCACAGGCCTGCAGTTGACCACTTTCTCCAGAATTTTGGAGAAAATACTCAAGAGCGAAATGGGCCTATATTTTTCCGGAGTCTGCTTGGAACCATTTTTATAAATAGGGACCACTGCCGCACGCTTCCATTCACCAGGGAAAACACCAGTCGAGATGCTGAGATTCATCAGGTAGGTGAGGGGCTCTATTATTTCCTTCTTGATTCTCCTTATTAAGGTCACAGAATAACCATCGAGTCCAGGAGCGGAGTCAGGCCTCAGTTTCATCACTATCTTGTTTACCTCAACTTCGTCTGTGGGTTGCATAAAAAATTACGTAGGTGAAGAGCCGTCCAAGGTAACACCAGACAATCTTTCATCTTCACTTTTCTGTAGCTGGTTCATATGTTGACGCGCTAGCTTTTCGCCAACGGTGGAATAATATTTTTTGCAGATATTGAGTGACTCCTCAACACTGCCCTTAACTTTGGTTAATTCAGTTGCTACACTTCTCTCACTTGCGCATTCACTGACGTTGCGTACACATTTCCTTAGTTTTTTTGGATTGTGTTTATTATTTTCGAATTGCTTGTCATCGTATTCCGTTTTAAGCTTGCGAAGGAGTTCACGGTAAAAGTTACGGTACCTTTTATACACATGCTTTTCCTGCTCATTTTCTGGGTCCTCGTTGTGGTCTTAATGTAGCCTGTCAAGGTGCCTGGCGCATCTCAGCAGCCCAGGTGTCATCCACGGCTTTATGACGAATTTGGAACGACTGACACGACGTAATTTGGTGTGTTTACGAACCGAGGTTGATAATATATTACTGAACTCATGTACAGCGTCATCAACATTCTGCGCATTATATACCGGAGACCAATCTACTGCACGAAGATCTTTAGATACTTCAGAATAGTCAATTACTTTGGCTATCCTATTTTTGGGCTTATTATTTTTCTTACTATTTAGTGCCAAAATTGCCATGTCGTGATCTGTAATATCACACTTTCCGACCAAACCCAGAATTTGTTGATATTTGGACTTGATAAAAATAGGGTCTAGACAGGAGTCAGCTCTTGTAGAAACAGAAATAGCCGGAATGAAGCCAAGTTCGGTTAAAAGACAAAGATATTCAGCAGCATCTGTACGACTATCCCCGAGTATGTCTATATTAATATCGCCCGCTAGTACTACGGTTGTTTTGTTTTTATATGTGTCCAAAGATTTGTACAAGGATTCCAGGAATCTACTTTTGTCTCTGAAGAGCGGTAAACGCCTAGTACAGTAAATGAATTAGAGAGTTCTACGGCTAAACACTCAGCGTCATCAATTTCCGGTTCGCTTATATTGGCAGACCATGTATCATTTACGTATATTACAACTCCAACACATTTGTTAGTGATTTTACTAGTAACATGAGCGGTGTAACCAGGGATTTGGCCCACCACACCAGAGGAAAGCCAACATTCAGTTAGGATAATGATGTCAAGAGAAACTTCTATTCTCCGTAGAGCTACAAGAAAAGCATCAAAATTGCACTGAATACTACGTATATTGAAAGTTAAGATTTTGAAGTTATATTTGTTTGTAATTAATTCGTTATCGGGTCGCTGATTACGAAAACTAAAACAATTTTGAAATCTAATGTGTTGGACGTGAATTACCATCATCCCCTGGGGATGGGGTTGGGGTGCGATAGGGTTGATGGGTGTCGTTTCTATGTTTATATAAGGATAGGGATAGCGGTTCAGACGGCGTTAAGGATAGGGATAGGAGTAGGGGTAGGGTTAGGGGCAGGGATAGGGAGAGGGAGAAGGAGAAGGAGAGGTAGTGGGATGGAGGTAGAGAGAGAGGAAGTAGAAGAGGGTGAGGGAGGGGAGAGGGAGGGGAGAGGGAGGGGGAAAGACTGCACATTGTCTGAATATCACGCGGGCGAAGCCGCGGGCACAGCTAGTAATGTATAAATCGATAGATATCAAGACCAATAAGAGTTTTGGAAGAGTTGATTTCCAAATTCATGATATCAGTAAAACACTTCACAGCATCTGATGTGCATGACCTTGCCGCCGTTTAGTTTAATAACAAGTTCCTCTACACTGAGGTCATCTTTGCTAACTGTATCAATATATAGTATAGTATGTGAAGTTGATTTCTAGAGCCTCAAGCTCCATGGAGCACTGTTCAGAATCTGAGGAGGATAGAAGCTTGCAAAATTTCAGTTCGTACAAAAACTTCTCAAATTGGAGGTATTCTCTTATCGAATAAGAATCATTATAAAGTGTAGCGCCGAGACATGAGCGAAATAGATTTCCATAGATTTGAACTCCGTAAAATATTGTTCAGCGTCTGATGGGTGATGGAGCCTGCAGGCTTTCGATTTTAAAAACAAGGTCTCTTACTGTCATTGTCTCTTACTGCATGAAGATCATTCGTGGATTTAGGTAGTCATCATCATATCAACCGAAAGTCATCCATTGCTGGACCTAGGCTTCCCCTAAAGATCTCCATGAGGACCGTTGCCCTGCGCTGCTCGCATTCAGCGGCTTCCCGCGACCTTGACTAGATCGTCGGTCCACTTTGTGTAGCGTCTGCCAACGCTACGTCGTTAGATAATGTTGAGGCATTATGATAGCTTCAAGCTCTGTGGAGGTCTGTCATTTTATAGTTGTAAAAGTTTGCCGCCTTCGTTTTCATATTATTTTCTCTTACCGCACAAGGATCATTGTTGGGTGGAGGGTCAAGGCACATGAGGGTATGTGTGGAGTTGACTTCAAGAGCCTCAAGTTCCATGGAGCACTGCTCAAAGTCTGATGGGTGTAGGTGAGAGACGGTCAGGATTCGTCGCCGCTTGATGGTCTCCATCGAGACAACATGCTGCAGTTCTGCAGAGATTTTCTCCTGAAAAGGGTAGACTTTAGTTTTAAATCTAAGACGGTGTGCTGCCACAGCCTGACTTCAAAGCGCTTATAGGTTTGCTTTGACAGAATGAACGATATAGAGGACATCAATAAGTTTTAAAAATCTATATTTAAAAGTAAATTGACTTGAAATTGATGAACAGGAAATAGCAATTCTCTGCCTGCGTCTGAAGTCCTGAATTCATATAACCTCAACCTATGCAAGATGTGAGTGAATAGGCTTATTCTGGCTTATTTTGTCCTCAGGGCTAGATTGAGTCAAGAGTAAGCCACTTAACCGTAAAAAGCATTATCTAAATTTTGAGGTAATTCTTTTTTATTATCCGACTTAATTTTTATAGTCAAAGCTCCTTTTCCATTGGTATCGCTTTCTTTGTTATCAAATAAAAAAGTGTTGGCAACAAATTTAACATAGCTTTAAATTGACAACTACCCAATTAGTACTTCATTTTCTTACCGTGGGGACAGGCCAAGAAGTGACGATAAAATGCGTAGCTGTAATTTCTCTTCCCTTCCTCTGCACCCTAATAGGATTCAAGCTCGGTGTAAATCTTATTGGCTTGGCTAACTTGACCAGTGCGATGTCAAATTCCGGGTTTTTATCACTGAAGAATGGGTGGATTTCAAATAGTTTTATAGGCAACAAAACTCCTCCTTTTCTATAGTTGATGCTGCCCAGTCTTACTCTTATTTCTCTAGCGGTTTCACGCAATCTGAAATCAAGTAATATCAAGATAGAGAATAATTATTTCAAGAGCTAAAATCCGGCTATAAATATTTATAGACCATAGAGGTAACAATTTCAGATGACAACATTTCCTTGTTTCATTCTTTTTGCAGCAAGATTTTGCAGTTAGTAAACTTGTTTCTTTATTAAAATTATTTTGGGGTTATAATTACGTAATAAAGCTAACAATAAAATTATATTTTTTAAAATTTGATAATTAAGCCCTTTTATTTGATACCCAACACAGCATCATTATTTTTAGGGTTCCGATACCAAAATGGTAAAAAAAAGGAACCCTTATGGTCCCGCTCTGTCTGTCTGTCTGTCTGTCCATCTGTCTGTCACACCTCTATATCTCAGCAACCACTTATGCTATCGACCTGAAATTTGGAATAGTTTAGAATATAGTTGCCCAACTTAATTGCACATGAAAAAATGTTGAATAGAGTATGATTATTAATGTAAAGGGAGCCAAAATAGGAGGGGGCAAATTTCAAATTGTCGCTACTAGGTCAAGTGGGGTATCATATGAAAGGGCTATACTTTTACATTTTTAATTTTTTTTTTTGTATTTTTTTAAGTTTCTTAGTTTTCAAGTTATGATGAAAAAAAAAATACCATTCCCCCCCCCTTATCTCCGAAGTTTGCACAGTTTTTCAGAAATCTGCAAAAAACCTTTACAAACAAATTTAGTTTTGCGGTCCTGAAAATGGACTTTATTGCTTCCAAAAATACTATAGGTATATCGGAACCCTCGGCGCGCGAGTCCGACTCTCTCTTGCCGGTTTTTTTTTATATTCATGACTGAATGTCCTCTAGAAGGTGTCATATTCAATTGTAACTTCTTATATTCTATACCCAGCGAATAATCAAGACGCTTCCAACGATACCTCTTATGTCAAACTAAAATAAATAGGTTAGAAATTATGAGTGAACAGATGAACTTACATACATACATACATACGGATCAGGGTCATAACCCTCGTTTTTGCCGTAGTCGGGTAAAAAAAATGCAAAAATCAGACCACCAGTGTGATGTTGAGATGATTAATATAGTGAAGGTGGCCGACAAAAACTATAGAATAGACCTTGCATAAATCGTGGGGGTGACGCAAAAAGTGGAGGCTAAAGAGATAAAAGAGTGGCTCTTTCGGGGCTTTAACCAGCGAAATTGACAGCCGCTCAATTTCGGTAACCACAATAAATAAAACCATTTCGAGATTTAATTCCACGTTTAGCGAATATTTAATTTTTTAACGTTTTACTCCGTAATTTTACAGAAACTGTAAAAATTGTAAAATTCGTGCAATGACGTCACAGCTGAGGCTCCAATACACTTGCAATATAAAATTCTTAAGGAGCCTCAGCTGTGAATGAACAACGTTTTCAGCTTAAAAAGAAATTTAAAAAAGCATAAACTTGTCCTTATCATTGTATGTAGGTATTATCTTGCAGAAAATCCAATAAAATTAGTAGAAGATCCAAGGCCGAGCTTGTTTGAGGTGCCCTGCGCAAAACCTGCTGGGATGAAACTGGGCACAATTCAAGTAAAAACTTATAGGTAACTATAAGAAGTGGTGCAACGCACAGGTGAAGACGCACAGTGGGGCGCACAGACGCATAATGTCGACAATATGTAATTTTTTACTAGGTTGAAAGTTTTATCTTTTGAACCGACATTGGTAGCTAGTTGAAAATTTCACAGACTAAGTGTTTTGAGACTAATATATCATCTAATAATTGAAATTAAAACAAAATAAAAAATAAAGGTCGGGATACAAGAAACGTATTATTTTTTTTGTTTTGCTTTGTCATCAGAAAGGTTATGAATTTTAGCGTCAAACTTGGTATGAAATATAGTTTACTAAAATAATAATGAAAACTATTTGTATTCTACTTATTGTAGGTACTTTCCCTTCAAATCCACACGTTATGACTAGATTTCTGGAGCGGAGCTCACCGGAACTTCATGTTCTGCGTGTTCTGCAGTGAACGTTTGACGGGTTATGAATTTACTTACAAAAACAAAGCATCTCCAGCTGTTAGAATCCAATTCTGATCAATCAGAGCACCAGCACTAATATACGTAGACTTCTTCATAATGGCACAAACGTATGGAAAAATTTCACTATCTGTCACCATAGTATGCTCCGCTAATTCTTTCTTATACGTGTAATTGTCTTTACCGATAGTTGTTTTAGATGTTTTAGATTCAAGTAACATACACAACACATCTTTTCCTAAAATAGTTACATAAAAAACATAATTCAGGTACATTTTTAATGTAAGCGTCGTATGAAATGGCAGAATGTTTGCTTAATTTTTCAAAATAACGCGTTTGTTTACCAACTGTGTTATTAGAAAGCGTCTGTTTTCAAAATTTTCGATTAGGTATGTGCCTATTTCGGGTTTATGTAACACTGGCTTACAGGTATAGTATTAGACAGACGCAGATTTTCAGGGGGGCTATTCCAGTAGCCGGAATGTGTCTGCCTTAAGTGAATCATTTGTAACTTTGTAACTCTAACTCCCGCACAAAGCTCAGAAGGGAGCACGCAAATAGTACCGAATTTTTCACTTTGCGTGCTGTCAAGCAGGAGCAAGCTCGTAGTTCAGTGGAAAGCAATCTAAAGAGAAGAACAAGGAAATGAAGAAAAGAGTCCTAAAGAAGAGAAAGCTTCAGAGGTAACTCAAGAGGGTACAGAGAGGAGACTGTGGAAGAGGTGCCGGAGGAAGAGGTCCCAGAGGGAAGAGTGCTCGGAGAGAAGACCCGCATAGAAGAGGCGCCGGAGGCAAAAGGAACTCGCAGGGAAGAGTCCGCAGAAGAGGTCCCGGAGGGAAGAGTGCTCGGAGGGGAGACTCCGTAGAAGAGGTCCCAGAGAGAAGAGTGCTTGGAGGGAAGACTCCGTTCAAGAGGTGTCGAAGAAGGCGTCTACGAGGAGACTCGGAGGGAAAAGCAAGCAGAAAACTCGGGTTGTGTATAAGTCCTAATAAACGGCGTTTCATTCCAATCCCAAATTGCTATCTCTCTATGTACAATACAATCGTGCTATGGACTTCGTGAATTTTATTTTGTAAGAAAAAGGCAAAATGATCGCCTCCATTTTCTAGTTCCATTATACACTAGTATTATTCAGCCAGCCAGTAGTATTATTAAAACCTTACAAAAAGATTTGGCGTTCCAATTTCAAATCTGGCTTTTCCAATGGGCCTTTCTATTTCTAGATAGGCTCTTAAAATGAACGAATGAAAAGAGGCGATTAAATTAGTGAACGGAGCCATTCCCGAAAAAGTATGAATTTGACGCCTGTCGGAATGGAACTAATTAATAAAATAGTTTCAATAGAAAGCGTTTTAAACTTCGCTTGAAAGAATAATTTAGGTTCATATAATTACTTCATACTAGTTATGAGTTTCTAGTACTTCACTTTAGAATTTTTAATATAAATTAGTTCGTTTCGTTCACGAGTAAGTATATTCTGTGTTCAGGTACATAAAACCTAAATGTAATAACTTTTTACTTTATTTTTGACTCTTAAGTGTTGGGGAACTTCATATAAATAAACGACTCCTTATTTATGAACAAATTATGATTATTTTGTTGTTCGAAAGATTAAGAAATGATTGCATTGGTGGCCACTTATTCGGACTATACGGGAGTTATGGGAGTTTGTACTGTCTGTTTGTTTCTTTGCATCGGACAGATGCAAAAATTGTATAATCTTGTTATCCTGTTGCCAAGGCTTTTAGGCTACGTCCCGATTAGGCTCACAGTGAGCCGCTCACTGTGAGCCGACTGACTCTGAGCGGCGTATCGGTCGCTTACTCAATTCGTTCCGTCGGCGTAGTGAGATGACTGAGCCGCCGACCGGGAGCATACTTCACGGCGACTCAGCTGCTCACTGAATGAATCCGCAAGCGTAACGCCGCAAACTGCGTACAGTACGCGCTGAATGGACACGCCGTTTAAAATATATAAGGTGCTACTTTATCAACTGCGTTCCTTCTAGTATGTTAAACGGGCTATAAAGCTGAACACAACTATGGTAAAATATTGAAAGATTTCTGTATGATTTTTCGAGATAATCAAGAAAACAGTTTCTTAACATAAACATTTAAAATATCATCCTATATCATTGATTTACTCACACTTCTGCAGTATTCATTGATCATTCATTCATTACTTACCCATGGCGCCAAAAATAAAACTTTAGTGGCTCGACTATTTAGGAACTCCAAGATATCCAATGTTTTGATTGCAGATTGATTGATTGCATACTGCAAATTATTAAAGGCACCTTTTATGCATCGCTGCTGGCGTGGTGATCACAGTGGTGATACTTCTCTCTCACAAATTGGGCGAAAAGTTCATTGCCTTTCCCTATCGGATAAATTTAAACAAAAATCACCCGTGAGTTGTGCACAAGTATTGCATCTTTGTCTTGTTTATTACTTGTTTGTGTATCTTGTTGAACTTTTTTGAATAAACCTAAATAAATTTTGTTGATATGTTGTTTACCCTAATGAAGATACGTGACAGGCAACAGACATACCTTTTTGATAGGTAACAGCATAGACGTGGCATAGACTATGTTTCAACTAAGGAGATCATACTCTAAACTAGTACAATTTAAAGTTAAGGTGTCATCTCTTAGTACGTCGCAGCCATCTTCATCAGTAATTTTCACAGCGATCTTCTATGACTAATTTGATTGATTTTTTTTTCTTGTGATTACCGGTCGTAGTTTCCTAGTCCAAAAATTTGAAATTGTCAGTAACTTTTTGATATGCGATAAGGGGGCCCCCGACTGCCCGGTCTTCTTCCATCGCTATTAAATGTAGTCACTATTATGTAGAACTTAGAAATTCCAAGGCTATTAGGCTTTAATTTTAGAAATTAATGTCTGTTTTTAATTATCTGAAAAATAAATAGTAAAACCAAAAACTACAAATTCACGGCCAAGTCAAAAAATCAATCAATCAAATCTGTCGTCGTAGAATTTAGTTGTGAATAACGCGTGATTTTTTGCACTTTTCTAAAATGCCGTACCGTTATACTGCAACGGACTATTTTAATATGGTTATTTGCTACCACGACGCAAACAACAATTTAAATGGAGCCGTCCGTTTGTACGAGGAAAGATATGGAATCCATGTAAATCCTCGTACCATCTTAGGTGCGGCTCAGCGGTTTCGTGAGAACGAGGATTTTATGCCACGAGGGGACGCGGGCAGACCACCAATAATACGTCCAGCAATACAGGAAGAAGTATTGGACTTTTGCGAGCATCACCCCATGGCCAGTACAAGGGACGCTGCTCGAATATTCCAAGTGAGCGACAAATGGGTGTGGCACGTCTTAAAGCATGAAAACATGCACCCTTATCATTTTACCCTGGTCCAGGAGCTACATGAGCGAGACTTCGGCTCAAGAATGGAATTTTGTAGGTGGATTAGGAGAAACAGGACGTACAACGTATTGTGGACGGATGAGAGCACTTTTACTCGTGTGGGTATGTTCAACATTCACAACTCTCACTTTTGGACCGTGGACAATCCCCGATTAGTTCGACCAGATCATTTCCAAACACGATTTAGCGTTAATGTTTGGGCGGGTGTCCTGGGAGACCAATTGCTCGGGCCACATGATGGTAGTACTTACTTAGACTTCCTACAGAATGAGCTGCCGGAACGGCTGTCCATAGTACCGGTTAGCCGTCGTCGGTGGATGTACTTCCAACATGATGGCGCACCCGCGCATTACACGAGATACGTCCGTAATTATCTTACGGAGGAGTTTGAGGGTCGTTGGATCGGACGTGGTGGGCCGATTGCGTGGCCAGCACGCTCGCCGGACCTTACGCCACTGGACTTTCACGTGTGGGGCCGAGCTAAGGACTTGGTTTACTAATTGCCAGTCCAAAGCCTAGAAAAATGTGATGGAAAGTCATGTGTACTAAGTAGGTACCTACTTCTAATAAAAATTTTGATCCGAATTAGAAAAGGAGGTTATCAATTTATTTGTAAATGTTAAAAACTTATTATTACAAAGACTCCTTGTTACTCGTTAAGACAAGTAAAGTCATAGTCTTTGACTGTCAACTTTTGACAATGCGAATGTCGCAGGTTTTTGATAAAATCAGTATTTTGGTCAGTTACCTAGATTTTGATGAACACCAGAAGAAGACAAAATCGTTACTTGTTTAATACCTAAACAAATCCAAGTTTTTGATCAAAAACCCTTAACTTGTTCAGTTTTATGGCAAAATTTAAAATCATAATGGTCACAAGAGAACTTAACTCAACCTAACCGATTCCGAACGTTCGGTAAGGTTATGTTTGTATCACCTAATGGAACTTTGTCCCGTATGGCGCCGTCAAAGAATAGTACCAACCCATACATACCCGTGGGTGTCGTAAGAGGCGACTTAGGGTTATAAGCTGGAGGATGGGCAGCAGCGTCCTCCTGTGTATGATACCATCTTACTTACTGCGGTCACCAACAACCGCGGTCCATGGTGCCAGCCGTAACGCTAACAAGCGTGGTGACTATGGTACTTTCCCTCCAAATTGGTATTGGACGTTTGATGGGATGTCATGATGAATGGAACTTTTAACGGATATGTTGAGTGAGGTTCACGTCTTGTGACCGCGTCTTGTGTGCCGAGTGAGCAAAGAGATCGTGTCGCAGCAGCGGCCGGCGAGTGCCAAAAGCGAAACAAACCTTATGATCAGTGTTTTTTGATAATAAACCTTGGTGTTTTAACAAAAACCTGCTTTCATAATAAACCTACGACGTAAACAAAAAATGGATCTAGATAACCAATTTTACGAAGATAACATCGACTGTCGGCGAGCGTAAGTGTATTGTGCGGCGATATGTGATCCGAATGTAAATCGGAGTAGTGCGTCTGTGTTACGATAGTCATAAAACTAATGTTTGTTACACATTGCGTCAGTGAAACAGTGCTACGTAAACTGTTGTGAAGCTGGATAATCTGCAGACCTGTTTCCAGCAATAGTGGGACACAAACGGCTAAAATCATTGCTCCTTGAGGCCTATTTAGTCAAACAAACGGTAGCCCATTTAAAAACAAATGTACCTGAAGAATTTTCTTATTTAACAATGCACAAAGACCATTTTAGTTTGATTCAATGGTTATCTCATCCCGCACTGCTGGGCCTAAATGCTTTCCTGCTGCAGTGCTGATAAGATTAGTCAGTGTTAGATCAAAACACTGGATCAATGTGAATCAGCCTTCATGAAAATTTAGTAAACATCGCCTTTGTAGTTTGAACATTCATTCACTCATTCATAATTTCGTCTTTGTCAGATGATCTCAGCGACATTCTCGCTTTACGTATGTGTGTGTGCCGTATGAGTACACGCTATCAGCTGTTCTAGTTAGGTTTCTACAGGATGTTAGAATCTCATGCGGATTTAATAATAAAATTTTGTTAGGAAAGTTAATTTCGAAAAATCATATGGAAAGTTTTGCTATTTTTAACATATTTGAGGTCAATGACCCTCCACAAAGCCACGGTTTTCTTAAACGTAACTAATTAATTCGCACCCTATATAGGGAGGCGTACTGGAGGCAGACCGTGAGCGGCTCACTGTGAGTCTAATGGGGACGTGACCTTAGCCGATTTTTATGCATTAATAGATTATAGATAACACTTTATTGCACGAAACTATAGGAATATACAGACATAGCATGGACTCTGGAAACTTAGTATAGATTAAGATTACATTGGGTAGATCAATAGTAAGGTAAGTCTTGATCTTGGGGTGTTGTTGGGTAGATTTGATTGGGTATAATTATAACTTTGTTCATTTGATAATTACCTACCATATAAGTTACAGTAAGTGGGGCGAAGGGTTCTAGACTGGTGACCACGTACCGGAAGACGAAGCCGAAGCAGGCCCCACAAGATGGACCGACGATCTGGTTAAGGTCATGGGAAGCCGCTGAATGCGAACAGCGCAGGACTGGTCGTGATGGAGTTCTTTACGGGAGGCCTATGTCCAGCAGTGGACGTCTTTCGCCACCGCGCATTTTGTGCTCAAGCATTGACATTAAGGCCCTTATTATTAGAAATCTTGTCACGATAAAATTTCTCATAATTATAGCACGGCCCATTGTTTTCATATTGAAGAGAGTAGGAGCCTATACAATCAAACGGACGGTGGTAATTTTTAAAGCATAGTGGGGAGTTTTCTAGAATTCATTTTGAAATTATATTTATTTTGTCAGCAAAAACTATACTACTAATTTTAGAGCTATATAACAATACTTGACACCAAAAAATACATACTTGAACTACTCTGACAAAAAGCTATATAATAATCGCAAGCAAATCGTATAATTTGCCGTTTACAAACGGTTTAGATCACTAATTCATTTCAGGTTTGTTAGCCACGGTAACCCAACGTAACCGATTCTGAGCAGGGATCGGTTAGGTTAGGTTAGCATAACTTTTGACCACAACACGAGCCGAGCGAGCGAAGCAAGCGTGCCGCGGCAGCGGCCAGCGAGTGCCAGAAACGAATTACTCACCGTTTTGTGAAATGCCGCGGCATTATGTAAAATGTCGAAAAAAACAACTAGCGGTTAGAGCATTTGGCTCTCGATCCCAACACATGAGACTTTGGGTAAGTCTTAGTTACAAAGCGGGATGAATCACCTGATTCTCATTGAATTAGACTATTCTGTGCAACGGAAGGCATGTTTAGCCTATTATATATATATTCTTTATTGTGCACAAATTATTATATACCTGCGTAAGTCGTAACTGTACTGTAAGCCGTAACGCTGAAACCCTGGACGCCCTGTCCTATAGTGGACGTTTCATGGGATGTTATGATGATGATGAAGTAGTCACGGTACGATGAAGATGACCTTAAAATGCAAAGCGTTTTCTCTTACGCTCCAGACTGAGCATGGTGGTGGGTGATTAATGAATCCCTCTTTAGTCTGATATTGCACTCAGGGTGCATAATTTGTATGCGTAAAGTGCATCTTGAGAGCATTCTCGAACTTGAGGAGGATTTATTAATTCGACCCTAAGGGTGGTTTTCCACCAGAGCTATGCATGGTAGCTAAGCTGTGAGCAAGAAAATTCAAACCAATAAGATCGCTCCATTTGACAGCGCATTTGACAAGCTATAAAAATGGAGCAACCTTATTGGTTGGAATTTTCCCAGCTCACTTAGTTCCCTCGTACAGCACTGGTGTAAAACCCCCCTAAACGACCCATACAAAAGCGAAGCTTGAATAAATACGTAAGCACAGACATTTCATGCTTTTCCCAGTGCAATAAACTCTCTCTTTCTTCCTTACCCATTTTCTGAGCAGCACACGGGGGTAAGAGATAAAAGATTGCACTCTTTGAAGACAGAATTACTACCGCTTGGTCTAAGTTTAAGGAGTTTCTTTTTCCCAAAAAAGTCTTTCTCCCAGTTATCGCGATGTCTGTCATAAAAATAATTTATCTTGCTCTTATCCAAACTTGATAACTTGTGATAAGTATGTTTTTGACGTTAATAAAAACTTATCTTACAATGGACGGGAAGTATGTCAAGATCGTAGCAGGTGGAGGACTGTGGTCTCTGCCTACCCCGACCGGAAATAGTCGTGATGTTATGTATGTATGTGTCTTACACGAGTGAATGCGTGCATTAGGGTAAATGTGCTAAAATATTTAGTGTGCACGTTTATTTATCTGATTGTGGGTGTATATTCAACATTATTTCACACATTACAACTAAACTTGCTGAAAAAGATATCGCAACGCCTTGCGTGGCACCGCTCTGGACACTCTTCTTTATCGTTTTTATAAATGACTTGATTGAAAAATTAAATTGCCCAAGTCTCTTATATGCTGACGATTTAAAGGTTTTCTGCCAAGTAACAAACACTTCTGACTGTGATTATTTACAACAAGACCTAAATACTATTTAGGATTGGAGCCAGCGTAATGGTATGATTCTTAATGTAGACAAATGTGCAATAATATCATTCACCAAAAAACGGCAAAAGATCTTATATAATAACGTGATAAACGGAGAAAAGCTCACACGTCAAACAGTAGTTAAGGATCTAGGAGTCATGTTTGATGATCAGCTCTCCTTTCGTGACCACTACAATTATATCACCAACAGGGCTTTTCAACTTTTAGGTTTTTTTTTGCGAACTACAAAAAAATTCAAGCGTTCAAGCTCAGTCCTGTTGGTGTATAACAGTATGGTCAGAAGTATTTTGGAGTATGCTGCAGTAATCTGGTCCCCTTGTTACGTGGTTCACGAAAATAGTATCGAAAGGGTGCAGAAAAAATTTCTTAAATCTCTCTGTTTCAGGTTTAATTTCGGTCGATCACTTCCCCATTATTCTGACAAGCTCCAAACATTTAATGTAATTTCGCTCACTACTAGACGCAAACGAACAGACTTGATTTACCTGCACAAAATTCTTCACTCACACTCTTGCTGTCACAATTGAATCTGAACACTAATTATAACCTAAGAAAACCAAAGACGTTTCTACTTCAAACCTACACCAATACAAATCTTACTATAATCCCATTGTCAGAATGTGTCGCCTGTATAATGAAGAATGTAGTAATAACACCAACATTGATATTTTTGATGTTCGACTCTCAACATTCAAAAACGCTGTCACAAGTGTCCTCAGATGAGCTATCCTCTCAATTCAATACGTTTATAATTTAATTATAAATAAATTTTTACAAACATGTTTATTGTAAAATTTATCATGCTGTGTGAACATGTTTAGGGTATCAGTCTAGATAATGTAATATTAGTTTTATTATTCTTGCTATGTACCGATTGTTACCTGTTATGTTCTCCTTTATTATAAAAAAATAAAAAATAAAAAAATTAAATCTGGAAGACAGATTTTAGCGATAAGACTGCATTTGTCCAACCCTAGAGCTAAGAGTGTACTGTATAATTGTTATGTTTTTGTGTGTGTGATTGTGTGTAGATGTTTAAGTACTGTTTTTGTATAGGTCTCGTTGAGATCTTGAGTCTCTATCAGTACATTTCACACGCGCATTTCTTACAACTTAAACCAAACGTGCTCAAAGAGTTATCGCTACACCGACCGTGGCGGACGCTCAGGGTGTCTACTCTCAAAGTCCGAAATATCGAAACGATACTACTCGAAACATGCAAATGCAAAACGTCGTCCCTTGCCAATAGAGTAGAATATTGGTTGGATGAATTTTCAAACGGCATCCAATCAATATTCTACTCTATTGTCAAGGGACGAAGTTTTGCATTTGCATGTTTCGAGTTGTATCGTTTCGATATATCGGACTTTGAGAGTAGACACCCTGGACATTAATAAGAACTTATCGTCTCACCACCGTGTACTATTTATTATTTTATTCCAGTAGGAAACTGGTAGAAAAAGGAATTACCTATTAGATTAGAAGTAAGATTAAACTCTTAAAACTTTTGACCTTTGTTACGAAAGTTTTTACTGTACCCAATGCTTGCCCTGTCAATCCTGCAGAATTCGCACAACTAATTTTAAATAATTTTCATTCCTAAATATGGAACCCCAGTGTACGCAGTCATGTAAGGATCAATATTTAGTACTTGAAAATTACGGTGCCAATTTTTCTTGCATCTGACTTACCATACTTAATTTGCTAATTCTCTATGAATAAATCACACCAAATTTGAAGCTTCTATATGCTTGGCTTAACCTATTGTTGTGTGGCGCACCGACGCGACGGTCTCGTACCACTAAGGTAATAATACTCTCATGGTTATGGACACGCAGAAGTGTTTTAAATGCGCGTGAGTCTGACGCGCACGTGACCAGTTTTTATTATCTGTTGTTATTTTATAGACGCACTATTAAACGTACATTTCACCATTGTAAGTTTTCCCATTTTTACGATAGAGCTAAAAACAAATCGAGTAACAATGGCCTAAAACCACGTTTTTAGTACGGAAGCCTCCCTTTTTAGTACGATTTTTTTTATTATTATTTGTTGTTATAGCGGCAATAGAAATACATAATGTTTGAAAATTTCAAGTGTCTACCTATAACCGTTCATGAGATACAGTCCGCTGACGGACAGACATATTTATAGGGACCCGGTTTTCACCCGTTTGGTACAAAACCCTAGAAAAAGCAAAAAATCAAAAGTTGTGTTGAGGCACTTCGTTATTTACAAAAATAGGTCCAAAGAACACCACCGATGACCCAAAAAAAAAATATTCATGACAATTCTACCTTTTATCTGTCTTCTACGAACTATCCTTACCCAAACTGGCTATTTTTGTGTGGAATCCCACCTTTACCCACTGAATTAGTAAGTATTTTATGAGATTAGATGTGAAGAGGAAGGAGCGCAATTTTACTGTATTTTTCATGTTTTCCTACTAACTGCCTCCAAAATCTACACTTTGGTTTTAAGGGTAATCCTTCGTTAATGACCTTGAGACTGAATAACTTCGTAACCACTTTTTACATTTAATATGGCATTTATCTTAAACACAGAAAAAAACGTAGTAACAAACAAGATAGACGTGGTGTCGTCGGGATAGAATTTTAATTTATATAACTAAAATCACCCTTATTTTCTCAATTTTCCCATTTTTACCTATTAAATTGCCGAAATTTTCTTACAGATTAATGAGATCATTATTCCTATAATTGTAAAGCTATTTTTTCATTTGTCTTATATTTGAAAGTTGACTTCAAAGTTTTTAACTTACGCATAAAATAAAGTTTTTATTTTTAGTTTGATATACAAAACAAAAGGTTCGAAAATTGTTCGTCTTAAATGTCGTCCGATTTCATCATTAGATTTGTTATACTTTTTTACAGATAATATTATTAGAAAATTAAATTTAAGCTTCTCTCAGCTTGATGTCTTCCCAATTATGCTTAAAAAAATAAAATAGGTTTGATACCTATTTAATTTCTAAAAATATGCAAAAATGTTGGTACTGAAAATTGAGTTTACCTAATATTCGCTATACAAAACGGCAATTTCATAGGTAACCTATTATTAACTGCTACATTTTTTATCAAAAAATATGAAAATTTTCATTTTTTTAGACAAAACAATTTGCAGCATAAGGTCGTCTTAAATTTTTGATATTTTTGAAATAATAACAAAATACTTTTCTCTCATTATTTGTGAATTCCGGGGTCACCATTGGTCGTAACCAAAGAATTGTCGTAACACCCACGTGGCTGTTACAAGGCACGCTTATGTGAACGTTATTGACGTGTAAATGAGTTCTTAATTAACATTGACGAGCGTGTAGCTTCTAATTTGAGGGAAGGTAAGGTTACGTACCCGAAAGATACCTTTGTTACATCACAGTTCACAACTTTACAGCGAATATCCATGTTATAATCAGTGTGAGCCCATGTGGTACCGGTAAAGAATAGTATTAACCTACCTATACTCGTGGATGTCGTAAGAGGCGACTAAGGGATTATGAACCAGAGGATGGGCAGCGGCATTCTCTGTGTATAGTATCATCTTACATTCTGCGGTCACCAACAACCGCGGTCCATGGTGCCAGCCAACAAGCGTTGTGACGTGGTACTTCCCCTCCACATTGTTTAAACGGCCTGCAATACCTCATGAACTCTTTAGAACTTGTTTTTCGGGTTCCGATACCAAAATGGTAAAATAAAGAAAGCTTATGGTGCCGCTTTTTCTGTCTGTCTGTCCGTCTGTCTGTCTGTCCGTCTGTCTGTCTGTCTATCACACCTGTATATCTCTGCAACCACTCATGTTATCGACTTGAAATTTGGAACAGTTTTAGAATATGGTTGTCCGACTTAATTGCACGTGAAAGAATTAAGAAAAATCTATGATTATAAATGTAAAGGGGGCCAAAATTTCAAATTATCGGTACTAGGTTAAGTGGGGTATCATATGAAAGGCTTTTATTTGTACATTCTATATTATATTTTTGTATTTTTTTACAACTCTTAGTTTTCAAGTTATGATGAAAAATGTCAAAAAAAATACCGTTCCCATATCTCCGAAGTTGGTGAATGGAAAAATCTGAATTAATTACAGTCGATAGACGTTTATGTAAATATTACAACAAAAATAAAACGATTTCTAAGTCGCACAGTTTTTTAGAAATCTACAAAAAACTTTTACAATCAAATTTAGTTTTGCGGTCCTAAAAATGGACTTTATTGTTTCCAAAATACTAAAGGTATATCGGAACCCTCGGCTCGCGAGTCCAACTCGCACTTGACCGGTTTTTTTCTCTTTTCGGTTCATATTTTTCTACACAGTCGGGTATTTTGTTTTTGAAATATTTTTTTTATCTGTCGTAATCCTACCTATCTGTAATCGCGATTTTAATAAGGGTTTTACGAGCGAAATTTTTGTTTATTATTTATAGATACTTAGAGCAAATGTACAAAGATAAATGATGTTTGTCGATATATAATATATATCTGGTCCACCGAGCTTCGCTCTATAATAGCCGCATCAACCAACATTATAATATCATCGGGTGAGTAAGCCATGCTACCCGCCAACAGATGCCGCTGTAGGTTTCTGTCTAAAATACAGATTTATTAAAAAATGTTTAAAAACGCAGGGAATATGAATTTTCTCACACATGAGACCTAGCTAGATCGATTTTTTGCCCCCAAAATCTCCCGTATAATAAATTTCAGCGAAATCTTTGAGACGTTTTCGAGAAACTGATTACAAATATATATATATATATTTCATCATATCATCATCATAACATCCCATGAAACGTCCACTACAGGACAGGGAGCTCCCTCCAGAATTCTAGCTTTTGCTGGAAAAATGTGGAGGGGGAAGTACCATAGTCACCTCGCTTGTTAGCGTTACGGCTGGCACCATGGACCGCGGTTGTAGGTGACCGCAGTGAGTAAGATGTAAGACAAAGGAGGACGCTGCTGCCCATCCTCCAGTTAACCCTTAGTCGCCTCTTACGACACCCACGGGTATGTATGGGTTGGTACTATTCTTTGCCGGCACCACACAGGATTTTTTTTTATATATTTATATAATGTGGCTCGTTTAATAGTAGGTATAGTACCTGGGCAACCGAGCTATGTTCTGTATGATTAAAATATCATCGGGAGTCGGGAAGTCGAGTCGTATCAGGAGGTGAAGGAACTGGCGGAAACAAGGAAACATTGGCGATTACTCCACCGACAAGAGCACAGCTCTTAAATTTAAAGAAAGAAGAGCAAGTATGCTAATCCACAACAGATGGCACTGTAAGTTTCTTGAACGCACTAAAACGCGCTAACAAATATTTAAAAAGACGGTGAAAACGAATTTTCTCAGACATAAGACCTAGCTAGATCGATTTTTGCCCCCAAAACCCCCTGTACACTAAATTTCATCGAAATCGTTAGAGCCGTTTCCGAGAAACTGATTACAAATACATAAACAAATATTTATACAAATGTTGCTCATTTAATAGTATGGGATTATTACTTGTCTAAGAAGTTTACAGCTAACAAGATGTTAGCAGCAGAAACCTCTTCAATTTCCGTTCGTTGTCTCAAGCATTAGTATGTTTATTTACACTATAACTTATTTTGTACTCAATTTCAAAATATCTATTAAATCAAATACTTGGCGTGTTCCCAAGGACCTTAATAAGTAAACTTTGAGGGCACCTCAAGTTATCCTATGTCATCGATTACAGTTGGAGAGAAAAGTGGTTACGTGATAGAGTACATTTCGCAATGGCAGTAGATCGTAATGTAGATCTAAAAGGCGACTACTCTCGCTACAAAGTAGATCTTTTTTGAATACGTCATCGAGTACTTGCAGTGCTCACACTCTAAAAGGGATGTGACGAGAAAGCAAGTAACTATCGACTATATTCTTGCTTAATAAACGTACATGACGTAGAACCCGTGACAGTAAAAGATATTTGTAGTCGATCGCTGACTCTCACTGCCAGCGAAAACTCTCTCTCCACTAGTTTGTCGCGGTGACAAGAGTTGTTACAGATAATATTTGCTGAACGATGCTTGCTTGGGGATAAAAGTACTCGCTGAGAGACCAACCAGTGGTCATTATAATAATCTACAGTGCGAGTATTGCCCGCCGCACTCACACACTCGCTGATAGCCCAGGGACAAAACTATCGGAACTACACACTCGCTTCCTACTGCTTGCCTAGTTTAAAACTCTACTCGCTTATCGTGTCACTGTCGTTGGTGGGACAGCTCCCAAAAATATGAGGGGTGAACTACATTTTTTAAGGGTATTGTACAAATCATTCTGTTACGAGCTAGTGGTTTGGAATTTGAGTGAATCGCCAATGTTGGTTCCTCAGTTTATTATGACTTATGTACAACCAGAGCTACTGATACACTTTTCACAAAGTTCGCCTTCCGAGCCTCTTCGTAGAGTCTTCTACTTCGTGACCTCTTGAACGGAGTCTTGCCTCCGAGCTGTTTTCCTCTTCTTAGAACTTTACCCTCCGAGAACACTTCCCTCTGGGACCTCTTCTACAGAGTCTTAACTCAGAGGACTCTTCAATCTGGGACCTCTTCTAAAATCTCTACCCTCCGAGCACTCTTTCCACCGGGACCTCTTCTACGGAGTCTTCCCTCCGAGCACTCTTCCCTCGGACTTTTTCCTCCGAGTCTATCGTCCTTTCGTCCCCCATAAAGAAAATGGCGCCACGAGGGAAAATCTATAAAATATTTAATATAACTTTACTTGCATAAATCTTTCCGGATCACAAAACAGTCTTTTTAAGAGACTGCTTTTAATACTTTTAAAAACTTATAATGAAAAATTATTTTGTCAACCAAATAATTCATAGCCAATTTGTCATTCAGTAGGTATTCACCACTTATTAATCTCATAACTTTTAATTATAAAATCTCAAGAAGGTAAATTGAATATTGTCGATCAGGCTCTTCAAACTTCGGAATTATGTTTTTGAACTAAAATATTGATATTGAAATTTGCTGAAGGCTTTCTATTAAGGAAGGTTCTTTTTATGTATTTTAAGGTAAAAAAGTAGTCTTATTTTTATGAACATTCAGATTATTTTATTCAATGTTGATTATTTACACAGTACAATATAGAAATTCATAACATGCAGAATACAATGAAAATAGAGTTAGTCCGCTACCGTTCCGGATCGTGCTATGGCAGCGTAAAAGAAACGGCAAGAAGCCACTGCAGCAAAGCCTGCATTAGGAATCGGATTTGTACAATGTGTTTCTTATTATATAGGTACCTTTAAACAAGCAATAATAGAACGTACATATATAAATATATATTTATTTGCAATCAGATTCTCGATAACGGCTCTTACGATTTCGATTAACGGAGATATACGGGGGTTTTCGGGGGCGAGATTCTTTTAAATAAAATACATAAATAAAATAAATAATCTTTTATTTCAGATTTGAAAAATCACGTAGACATTTCTTATCCATATTTTGTTAGTAACAAGAACTTATATTCTATGTTAGTAGGGTAACCTATATTTATTTAACATATTAGGGTTGAAATAGGGAGTATGCATGTCATATAAATTACCTTGATTTTTTTATTTCCGATACTTTATTGCCCTGACATTACACATAAACCAATATTTTCTTGTTTAGTGTGGATATAAATGCATACAGTATTAATTAAAAAGTGATAAATAAGCGAGAGAAGTTCGAATTTGCAAAAAGCCTCGCCATTGGTCGAATCGAAACGTGACGTCACGCGCCATGTCGTAGTGTCGGTATTCATACTGTGCTGTTGTATTTGGAAGAAAAATTCGACTTAGCTCAGAGACCTTTCGTACAAGAAAGCTGAAATTTTGTATGAATACGTATTTTATTCACGCCGAGAAAGTGGTAAAATAAAATCTAACAAAATATTTTTTTTTTAGGGTACCTCCCCTACAAGTAAAGTGGGGGTGATTTTTTTTGTTCACCCCATTGTGTGGAGTGTCGTTAGATAGGTCTTTTAAAAATAATGTGCGTTTGCGAAGATAATTTTTCGGTTTAGGGATCCGTTTGCGTAATATTTAGCTTGAAAGCGAAATTGTTTGTTGGAATCACCCCGCCTTTCCTGCCAGATAAACTGTTGTTATTGGAAATGTATAAAAATTCACAGTAGTAGTATATATGATGAAATTGAAAGGACAACTATCACAGACAGCTAAGTAGGCTTTACAGGTAAAGAAGGTAGCTATAGCGGAAATAATAAAAATTTTAATATCAGTCAGGCGCTATGACCTTGCTGAGCATATTAGGAGGTAAAAAGTTTATGTTATAAACGTTATGAAATACTTAAGCAAAACCTGCTCTGCGATAAAAAATCGTAAAAAAAAACTACAGAACCCTATACTGCGGGTGGCCCGATACGCACATGGCCGGTTTTATGAATTAGGGATTCGTTTGCAAAAAAATTTGCTCAAAAGGGCAATTTATTGTCAGGGTCGTGTCCCCCTGCCAGCTAAACGGTTAATATGGAAACGTGGAAAAATATACAGTGCTTACCACCACATGAATATGAAGAATTTAAAAGAAAAACAACTAAGTTAGCTTTACAGATTAACGAGAAATAGTCAAAATACTAAAAACAATGGAAATTGCAATCAGGCGCTGAATCTCGCTTTTCGTTAGGAACCTGCTTAACAATAATAATTTCTTAGATAACTATGGAACCCTATGCGCGTGGCTCGACACGCATGTTAACTATACAAACATGATAAACTTACAATTAAGTGATCTTCACAACAATTTTAATAGGATATTGAAAATACTTCAGTTCTTCTCATCACCTTATACCATTTTTTTCGTGTTTTCACATCTCTCGGATCCGCAAAAACCACATTATCTGTAAACTTCTCATAGTATTTGGGCACTTTGGCATAAGACAATACCCTATAAAATGTATTTTTAGCATTTTCCATCATCTAATAGCGATTAAAACTGAAGATCTTCAGGTTTTACCTTTACAAGCCTATAGTGAACAATACAGAACGCGGCATGTGACGTCATCCAAAACGCGCGAAAAATGGCGGCGTTTATCCATGTCAAATTTAATCGATTTTTCAAATATTACTTTATTAAAATATTTGAACATTTCTAACAGTATTTATATATTTAACCATGGTATAACGATGTAAGAAGTAAATTAAACAAATAAAAAAAATAGATGAATACTCCCTATTGTTAAAGGATAGGTGGACAACCATCCAGTGTTTTAAAAAGGGACTGTCCACTCGATCCACCACAACTTTCATCAAACTGTTGGTGCTGCCACGAACCCGACTCATCAGGGATGCTACTTTCCGGCGCATGATACCATAAAAATCCACGATACGGGCCTCTGCGAACATCCCCGATGCGCTACAGTATCGGGGCAGCCCCAACAGCATCCTTAGTCCATTGTTATGTTGTACAAAAGAAGTTAAAATAACGTTGTTTAAGGCATATTGCCAGTCATTCTACACGTGCGGCTTATGGGTCAACTATACGAAGAGGGCCTACAATGCCCTGCGCACTACTGGACACGCAGGGCATTGTAGTCCCTCTTCGTATAGTTGACCCATAGGCCGCACGTGTAGAATGACTGGCAATATGCCTTAAACAACGTTATTTTAACTTCTTTTGTACAACGTGCGAACCTACGAGCCAACATATTACACCTGACCGACAATGCCCTGCGCTCCCTTTCTATGTCTAGATCATCTTTTAGGTACTCGTCTACAATGTGACTCAAGTACTTAAAATGAGCAACCCTCTTGAGAGGGACACCTCCTAGCGTCACAGGCGGGACACAAGACGGAGTCTTGCGACCCGCCCGGAACACCATCATTTCGCTCTTCTTCACATTGTAAACGAGTTCATGTGACTCCGCATACTCCTCACACACTCGCAAAAGTTTCCTAAGTGCACTGATAGACGGGCCCAGCAACACCATAGCTTATATTGTTGACCATAGTACCGTCAATAGAGCATCCTACCATGGTACTGCTTAGCTCGTCTATCAGCTGATCAACATAAATATTAAAGAGTGTGGGTGAGGTTAACCCCCCCTGCCTCACCCCACACTTCAGCAAATACGAATCAGACATTGAGTCCGCCCATCTTACATAATTGGTCTGGTTATTGTACCAAAATCTGAAAATACTGATAATCTCTTCTGGCAAACCCGTTGACTCCAACTTACACCACAGTTTCTCGTAAGAGACCAAATCGAAAGCCTTTGACCGGTCTAGAAAAGCGGCATAGACTGGAGTATTTCCGTCTGTATAGTACCGAATAGTTTGCTTGAGCGACAAGATTGCACTTTCCGTCGATAACTTTGGTCGGAAACCAAACTGGGCGTCATTAAGATTTAAATGTTTATTTAGTTGGCGCTCAAGCAAACCATCCAGCACTTTAGCAATTACCGTAGCCAGTGGGATAGGCCTGTAATTGCTTTTATCAGCCGCGTCCCCTGTTTTGTTTTTTAGTATAGGTGCGACTATTGTTCTTTCGAGCTCCTCGGGTAAATACGAGTGCCTAATACAACAATTGAACAGCATAGCGAGAACTCTAGGTAGATGGGTGCCAGCATGCAGTAGATGTTCGATGCTGAGCCCGTCGTGCCCCGGTGATTTCCCTCTCTTCATGTTATTAATAACAGTCCCGACATCTTTCGCCGTGATAAGAGTAAGCGTACCAGTGGCGCGACGTCCCTCAGCATCACTCTTCCACTGCTGCTGTGCACCCTTTAGCGGTGACTCTGCCCGGAAATGCTGTTTAAAAAGATTTGCAACCTCCACAGGGTCGCACACCCCATCCACGCTAACGGGGAGGCTCGGCTTAGGATTCAGTCTGTTTGTTTGCTTCCAAAAACCCTTAAAATCTTTCGCTTTATGGTGGGATGCAAGTATGTCCATCTTAATCTGTTCTCTGTTATTTTGACCATATTTAAGCTTAGCTTTGAAAATTTTAAGAGCCCTAGTCATGTCATTATAGATCCAACCTGAAGATGGTTTCCCATATATCAACCAGATCTGAAACCTAAGCCGGGACTCCGCGTGCGCCTCCTTTACATATTTGTTCCAACCGGGAATATAGCCAGCTCTCCTCGGTTTCGGTCTATCATAACTGGCCGTCGCTGCCTTCGTCAACGCGTCTACAATATTTGTGTAAATTTTATTAATTACAGCTCTGTGACTAGTATCATTGCACATACCGAAACAACAATATTTAAAATTGTCAGGATAATCTATTTCTTTCAAAGCATCCATACATAATCCAGTATAATAATCAATTTGAAAAAGATCTCTTTCACCCCATAAAATCTTATTACAATGCTGTATAGGTAACGTAATCTTCTGCCGAATTATATTTAAGTTAACAGTTAATTCTAGTGGGTAATGATCCGACCAGTACACCCCGTAGCGAACCTTAATATCTACCACTGAGAGCATGGCGGCCTGCGTGACCAGACAGTGGTCAAGCCAGCTGGTGGTTCCGTGCGCTTCGCCGCTTATGGTTAGAAAAATTAATTTTCAAACCTTACAGCGCCATCTGTTATTGGTCTTTGGTTAAGATTAAACAGAGCAAAGCTCGGTTGCCTATTATAAGCTATGGTTCTCCCACTGCTGAGCAAAGGCTTTCCTTCTTTCTCCCCATTGGTCTCTACTCTGAGCTTCTATGTTAATTTTACCGCTCCATGGAGCGACTAAAAAGTAGAGACCAAATCTGAGGCTTGGGAGCTTCGGCGTCTCTCTGAGGTTGCCAGATTTTTTTATCTTGGTTTTTATTATTTTGTTAGATGCATGGTTTCTGCTCAAAAATGGCATCGCAAACGGCTTATGGCTCCATGTGTTCATAGTCACTTTATTGCTCAGGAAACTTATATTTACTTTGAAATTATAATTAAGAATACACGACTTTTCATGTGGCCTTTACCACTTTTTCGTTCGAATTTTGAAAGTGACTGTTTGTGTACCGAAATTTGCTATCGAAGGTATCAGTATTCAACGTGTAACTGAAAGGTGTGATAATACTGAAGGGTGTGAATCTGCCCATGAAACTGAACAACTTTTCCCGAGGAACATCGGTCTAAATACGAAAAATCGAATTTGACCTCCCATACAAAATGCACTATAAGCTGGTGCAGTTTCTATGGGAGGTCAAAAATTTATTTTGTTCTATGACCTATGTTCCTTGGGAAAAGTTGTTCAGTTTCATGGGCAGATTCACACCCTTTAGTATTATCACACCTTTCCGTTACACGCTGTATAGAGTTCCAGTGGCATATATGTGATAGATTATAATACCTGAAAATATGTCTAAAAATTCAGAGATAATAGATAGTTAGAAGCAACTAGTTTTTTTTATAGTAATGATTTGATCTGTTTACCTACGGAAGTTGTAGAATGTTATTAACTAGACTATTGTATGAAGTAGAATCATAAAAATTATATGCGGTTGCAAGGTTTATAATATGTTCAAAATATTGTATTGGTATTGTTGTCGATTTATCTAGTAAAATATATCAAATTGTGTTTTGTATATACCGATTGATGATAATGCTGATTCAAACCTGCTTTGTGGATCGATCGCTTGGGACTGTGTAACACAGAAATCTTAGTAAACTATAATATATATATATAACTAAGCTTACCCCAACGCTTCTAGATACCGTTTATGCCGGCCGGTCTTTTCAATTGTTTTTCCTTTCGATTTCGTACTTTCTGGTGTGCTTTATACGCCATGTCTTTTTTGGAAGTGTCGACCTTTTTTTTACGGCGTCCTTTTGTTAATGTTGCCAATTCCCAACCCCATTAGTAAGGGAAATACAGATTACATAAAATAGATACAAAACGGAAGTGAATGTGTGATGTGTCGTGATTGGTGCATTGTTGACAGAGGCAAACCGCGGGAATATTAAACATACCCCCGCCCGAGAAAGGCTGTAGCCTTTATCCAATACAACTTAAATTACTAAAACTAAACTAACTAATAACTACCAAGTAAAAGTGTTTTAAAAACTATTCGCAATCCAGCGGCAGACGGCAGATTTTCACGACTGGGCGTGTAAATGTGCCAGAAATTGTTTTCAATCTGACGATCCGAATTACTCCGTCTTTCCCAGGCAGTAACTCAGTCACCCTACCCAGTTTCCAACGTAATGGAGGGACATTTTCTTCTTTAATTAAAACTAGGTCGCCGATCTTTGGCGGGTCGCTAGGAGTGCTCCACTTGCTTCGGTCCTGTAATGTGTGGAGGTACTGTTCACTCCACTTCCGCCAAAATCGCTGCGATAAAGCTTGCACGAGTCGGTACCGGCTCAACCTCGTGACAGGGACATCCTCCAAATTATACTCTGGAACCGAAAGAAGTGGTCTACCTACCAAAAAATGCGCCGGTGTCAATACCTCGCAGTCTTGAGGATCATTCGATAAGGGACACAACGGTCGCGAATTGAGTACCGCTTCAACTCTTGCAAACACCGTGGTCAACTCTTCAAATGACAGGACTTGCTCTCCTATTACTCGCTTCAATAACGTCTTTGCCGATCTCACAGCAGCCTCGAATAAACCGCCGAAGTGAGGTGCCGATGGAGGGTTGAATAACCAGGTAATTCCTATCTTAGAGACGTCCTCACTGAGACTCTCCCGCACATCCCGCCGAGCTAAATACTTTTGAACTTCATTTAAATGTTTGTTTGTTCCGACATAGTTAGTGCCGTTATCCGAACGTATCACTCTCGGGAGACCGCGCCGAGATGTGAACCGAGACAATGCTGCCAGAAAGGCTTCCGTAGAGAGGTCACCGACAACCTCTAAATGAGTCGCTTTTGTCGAGGAACAGACAAACACACAAAGATAAGCCTTCATAATCTTAGCGTTCCGTAGGCGTGAAGCCTTTATTGAAAACGGGCCTGCAAAATCCGTTTGCACCGTATGAAAAACCCCAGTCACATTGACCCTATCCGATGGCAACGCTGACATTATTGGCTCCGAAGCCTTAGCCTTAGTACGGAAGCAAAATATACACCGAAAAATACGACTTCTAATAGCTTGCCGCGCCGAAAGAATCCAATAATATTTTTGTAGAATTGCCTGAAGTGCTGTAGGACCAGCATGACAGTAAATCTTATGGGCGTTATCGATGATCAAATCTGTAATTTTATGAGATTTTGGCAAAAGCACAGGATGCTTTGAATTGAAAGGTAAATTTGACCGTTCGAGTCGACCGCCTACTCGAACCAGTCCCGAAGTGTCGATAAAAGGCCTTAACCTTTGCAAACGGTTTGAACATTGATTTCCTTTATCTCTCAAACGTATTAAATTCTCAGAGAAAACTTCAGCTTGCACCATTTTCAAAAGGCGCGTCAGTGCACCATTGCGCTCGATGACCGATAATGGTCCCGTTACCTTATTTGTAGGATTTTTAGTATTGTGAGCGAATCGCAAACAATAAGCTACCACCGACTGTAGCTTGGCGAGAGAACTATACCGAACAAACAATGGATCTGGATTCGTCTTACCCATATGTACTTTCACCTCTGACTTCCGAAGTCCAGGTATATCCGATTTTATTCGTTCTATTATGTTTGGAGGCCACAGCTCCGATTGGCTCCACAGCCATTGTGGTCCCCACCACAGCGGATGACCGATCAAATCCGCCGCACGACATCCACGACTAGCCACATCCGCAGGATTCAACTCCGACGGTAAGTGGCGCCAAGTAATTTTCAATCCGCAGTTGTTTATTTGCGAGACCCTATTTCCTTCAAAGGTCTGCAAATTGTGAGGAGGCACCCGTAGCCATGAAAGAACTATAGTGCTGTCTGACCAGCACACCATGTCATTAATCTTTACTTTATCTTTTATAGCATCTGCTATATATTTGATCGAACGCGTTACCAATGTTGCACCATGCAACTCTAATTTAGGGATGGTAAGTTTCACTTTAGACGGAGCCACACGAGACTTGCCCATCATCAGGGAGACCTGCACGTGGCCATCCACATCTACAGTTTTCAAATAGACCGCCGCGCTGTAACCGATTTCAGACGCGTCCGAGAATCCGTGCAGGGAACACAACTTGATTTCACCTAATAAGGCGTAACGTCCGATCTCCAGTTTTTCTATTTGCGGTAGATCCTTGATGATAGCGCTCCATTCCGTGACTACATCCGGTGGTGGAGTCTGATCCCATGTCAAATTCAACCGCCATAGCCTTTGCATGAGGGCCTTCCCTTGGAGTATCACTGGTGAAATCCACCCCATAGGGTCAAAGGTTCGAGCCACGGTCGACAAGATTATCCGCTTTGTACACCCTGCTTCATTATTAATTTTCGTGTGGTAAGAGAAACAGTCCCGATTCGGGTTCCACTCTACTCCCAAAATTTTGAAAAATCCAATCCCATCTGTTTTATCGAAGGTTCTAGGTTTCTCCAAATCTTCCTCAGGAATATCCTCGAGCAACCGCGTGCAATTTGAAACCCATTTGCTAAGCTCGAAGCCGCCGGAACGAAGCAAGTCTGTAAGCTCCGCTTTAATCCTTATTGCATCTTGCTCGGTATCCGCACCACCCAAGATGTCATCCATAAAAACTGAAGAGCGCAAGAGTCCAGCTGCCTCTGGATAGCGCATTTCACCGTCATCCGCTAGTTGCCGCAATGTCCGAATTGCCAGGTATGGACTGGACTTCATTCCATATGTAACAGTGTTTAGCTCAAAAAGCATTAAGGGCTCGTACGGAGCCTCGCGCCAAAAAACCAACTGGTATCGTCGATCATCTGGATGAACGACGATTTGACGGAACATCTTTTTAATATCCGTAGTAAAAACAAATTTGGACATACGAAACCGACAAATTATTTCCATTACATCCCGTTGTAATTTTGGACCCGCATGAAGCGTATCATTAAGTGAAATTCCGTCACCGGTGGCACAACTCGCGTCAAACACAATTCTTATTTTTTCTGATTCTGATTTAAATATACCGTGGTGTGGTACTACATATCCGTTTCCATTGGCATAGTCGTCTGGTGTTCCGTCACAGAGAGACATATGACCCATATCATAATAATCCCGCATGAATTCTACATACTTTTTCCGTAAGGGTGCATTGGCCAAAAGCCGCTTTTCCATAGCCAAGAACCGCCTTTTGGCAATGGAGACCGAATCTCCCAATTCGGGCTTGTCCGATAAAAAAGGTAACCGCACTACAAAACGACCCGTTTCATTTCGAGTATGTGTCTTTCGAAAATGAGATTCACATTCTAAATCTCTAGGATTGTCGATTGACTTCACTGGAATGTCTTCGACTTCAAAAAATTTTTCAAGTATCTGGTCAGTGCTGAGATTCACATTAAAACTTTGTACGCACGCCGTATTTGAAACAATGCAAGAAGACGGATAGGTCACCGGACCGATCAGCACATAACCAAACACTGTATTTATAGCTGAAGGTAAATTATCACTGACCTTGAAACTATTTCCAATCATAATTTCACCCATCAAATCTGCACCGATCAGGATTTCAACAGGCTGACTCAAAAAGAAATTTTCATCTGCAAGATATAGTCCCCGATAAAAATCCGTTAAATTTGATGGCAGGTTCACATTAGGCAAATTCGAAGTTATTTTGTTTAATACATTAGCCGTTGCAGTCAATCTCGGATGATCTGAATACCGAGGGGAGATATTCAGGTTTACCGCACCTCTGCAACCGGCCACAGATACGCCACCGAGCCCTGTGACAGTGGTAACGTCTGACCTAAAACGGCGCAACCCAAGCCGATTTGCACAATTTTCTGTAACAAAGGTAGTTTGGCTCCCTCCATCTAGTAGTGCACGCACCTCTTGGTACTGCCCACAGCTGTCCATAACGCGTACAACCGCAGTTGATAATAATACCGTCCGCTGCTGGTAATTATTTGCAAAATCTGTTTGGGAGGTGAAAACTGAGTGGCCACTGTTGGGCACATAATATGGGTTCTCAACCCTACGAGCATTAGGGTCACTCACCCTACTGCCCACGTTAGGTCCACTTACCCTACTTGCACCCGATGTGCCACTATTAGGATCACTTACCCTCCTTGCACCCGGTGTGCCCATGTTAGGGTCATCCACCCTACTAGTTCCACCAAAACCAGACCGCTGACCGCTGCCCATGTTTGACTCATGAGCCCTATTTTCCGAATTTGCCCATCTCTATTTGAGGGCAAATCAAAGTGAATTAAATGGTGGTGCTTGGACGACTGACACCTGAAACACTTCCAATTGGAAGTACACTGTCCAATGGCATGTTCACCGAGGCAGCGAAAACAAAGTCCCCTCATCTTGACATATTCCTTCCGCTGACGAGGTTTCCAACCAATAAACTTCTCGCATTTCGAAATATGATGCCTACCCTGTTTACATAAGGAGCAACCCGCATTGCCCTGAGAAGAAAAATGAGAACGAGATGCTGGACCCGTGTTGGTCTTCCCACTGTGGCTGTCCCCGCTGGACTCCAAGACCCTAACTTCACCTTCTAGAAATTCCAGCAAATCTTTAAAACCAGGTAAATCTTTCCCGAGAACCCGTTCCTCAAATTGCTTCTTTAACCCGTTATCTAGTTTTTGAAAGTTAATATAGAACAATAAATAAGACCAATCATCGACTGGAAAGTCCATTTTTTCCAATGCTTTGGTATTTTCAATAAGAGAATTTAGGAATGGCTTTAAAACATTTATATGTCTAGTAACATGGTTGGTGCCTAACAGATTATTGAGAAGCCGGTCTGCTAAAAGTCTCTTATTGTTGTACCGCCGATTTAGTAATTCTAATGCAATTGAATAGTTGTCACCTGTAATAGTCAGATGCTGGGTAATGACCTTAGGCTCCCCGGTCAATGAACCTAACAGAAAATATAATTTTTCTGTGTCAGAAAGACTTGAATCCGAGCCGACCAAAGATTGAAATAGATCCATAAAGGAATTGAACTCTTCTATTTTTCCAGAAAAGGTAGGTAACTGGACCCTAGGTAAGACCACACGCTTTTGTTTATTTTCAGAAGAACCAGACTCTTCCTTATCAGGAAACAACATGGCATATTTTGTCTTAATTTCATAACACTTTTGGGAACACCCTGTATATTTTTCAAGTAAAATAGCTATACTACCTTTATGCTCTTCCTTTTCCGGATCCAAATGTGATTGGACCTCACAGTGGTAACTGAGAAAACTTTGAAAGTGTTGGTCCAAATCTTGATACCTAACCTTGAAATTCACTTTATCTTTTTCCGCAGTTAAATCGGTTTTGGCGAGTTCGAACAAAGAGTCTATTGCTATTACCGCCAATTCACTCTTGATTCTTAACAATTCGTTCACTTTTGGAGGCATCTTTGCAAATTACCAACACAAAATCCGAAAATACAAATCACTTCTACAAACACAATATTACAGAAACTATAACACTGAACTGTCGTGGAACTATCGCCTTCCGCCGGAATGTTCCGTTCCAAAACACTAGTACCATAAAAAACGATAAAACAATCCACAGTTAACAGTTTTTATACGCCGGTTTGGAGCCGGTCAACAATGAATGTGAAATGTCAAAATGTACTGAGGTTATTTTTCTATGTAAAACTTATAACCTTTAAATAATAATATGGGACAATTTGACACGAATATATATATGTATCCCTAAAGGGTATATAATAATAATTGTGTTATTTATGTACAGTGGTAAGTAGTGCAATTATGCACAGTTTACCTAGGCAAAGTTAGTAATTATTTACAACAAGCAAAATACACGTTCCGGCACGTGAATGCAACTGTAACACTCTTTTACCGGCAAAGAGCGCCCAAAATAATATGAAACCGTAAAATTTTATGAAAACAATAATAATATTTCCGTCAGATATACTTTATAGACCGCCAAAAGTACCTCTGAACAGAAAACCGACCGAGATTCGTGTTCCGATCTGTGTGAATGTGAAGGCGCCCCAGAAGTTCGATACACAAAAAATACTGCAGATTCCAGATATCCGACCTGGAAATCCTGGAAATCTGGAAATGTTTTGTATATACCGATTGATGATAATGCTGATTCAAACCTGCTTTGTGGATCGATCGCTTGGGACTGTGTAACACAGAAATCTTAGTAAACTATAATATATATATATAACTAAGCTTACCCCAACGCTTCTAGATACCGTTTATGCCGGCCGGTCTTTTCAATTGTTTTTCCTTTCGATTTCGTACTTTCTGGTGTGCTTTATACGCCATGTCTTTTTTGGAAGTGTCGACCTTTTTTTTACGGCGTCCTTTTGTTAATGTTGCCAATTCCCAACCCCATTAGTAAGGGAAATACAGATTACATAAAATAGATACAAAACGGAAGTGAATGTGTGATGTGTCGTGATTGGTGCATTGTTGACAGAGGCAAACCGCGGGAATATTAAACAAATTGTATGTAAAAGTAGTGATTTTGATGCTGTTCAATGTAGCTCATTGGCTAATGTAATTTGAACGATTACTATTGGCTGATGTGCGACTAATATCACTCGCTTTGTTTCTGATTAGATAATTGTATTGCTCATTACCTGTTTATAGTTTCATACCATATTGTGTTATAAAAGGCTCTTTCAAAGCATTAAATGGGTGAAACTGGAAGGATCCCTAGTCCTGAGTTAAGTAATTTTCTTTAACATTTAAAATATATTGTTGTAATAGAAGTAAATCTCATTGTAAACGTGCTATTTTCTTGTCTTTAAATGTAGATAACTGTATTTTCAACTCTGCTTGGATTGTAACTGTTTTACTGCTGTTTCTTTGAATAATCAAGTACATTTATAACTATCATTTATTTCGTTTATCATTTGTACAAAAAATCCCTTCCTATGTAGCTATAAATCCATGAAAAGGCGTGGTTAATTTAGGTAGGTAGTACAAGACAGCTTGGCTGTATCCTCGTATTTTTAGAGCACAATAGGTAAATAACCCAAGAATTAGTATTTCTTTAATAGAAAACTCGTATTAAAATGCTTTTATTTGTAACTGCACATGTCTCTATCCTTAAAATTCTAACACATGCAACTTACGAGGCCAGGCCATTGGAATCGCGCACCGAGGTTTTCATACCACACACAATATTTAAGTTAAAAAAAATCCAATATGTACTTGGCCGATTTAATACACCATAGCCCTTGTTAACCCTCCCTTCTTTGTTAATATACAAACTTTGTTTTGGCAAAAGCCACGTTTCTTGCACCACAATAAAATAGAGATTGATTCCAGCGTCTTACCGCAACCATCATAAGATATTCGGACCACCCTGTGAGGCGCCAGTCCACGCTACATCTTGCGGTTTGTTCGTTTCTTGCATAAAGACCCTTAATTGTCTACTTTTTGCATAATTTATTATCAGCTACAAGATTTTCCATAACCGTTATATATAAAAGAAGCTTTAAAACCGACTGATCTATCAAGCCAAATCCTTTGATCTAGTAACCGAAATTTTGCACTACCATAAATAACGCAGGCAAGCGCTAAAAATGATTTTGAAAAATTCAACCCCCTTGGGCAACAGCTAGTTACACTTATTCTGTGAAAAATTAAACCGCCTACCTACCTATTGCGGTTCAGAAGATATAATGTTTTAAACATTATGGACAGATCAGCGTAGGAATAATAACTGGATCCATTTGGCTCATTAATATGCCGCATACGTCATGCCGTAGTAAAGTGCCTAAAACTGGCAACACGAATACCCCTGTCCGCCATTTAATGAGCACATCCCATGCTAACGAAACATTAGCGGAAACTGTTGATACTTCTGTCGAAGCGTCCATGCTAGATTTTGACGGTATAACCTTTCGTCCGGGACAGGAAAATACAACTCGACAACACAGAGCCAAGATGAGTAGCAGTTGTGTATGTGGGGACTTAACTGTGCTTAGGGCAGTAATCAGGGAGGAACTTGAAGCTATACTCAAGGGCCCCTTATCAATTATTTCCAAACTGTGTCAAACCTCTCACCTGGAATCGGTTCAGTCTACAATACTGTCGAAGCTAAATGAAAAGTCTACAGCGAAGGCTAACGAAAATCTGGATCCTAGATCGGAACCGATTATTAATTCTATTGCCGACTCATATACCCCCAACCAGGACAAAGCCACTAACCTAGAGTCACAGATGACGGATGGTGTTAGTATGAAGCGAAGTAGAAAGACCAAGAGCAAATCGATCAGAAAACCTAACATACACAGCCTGACTTCCAAACCAGACGTTCAGCTTTCGGAAGGCGCAGCTCAACCTAGTAGTGTAAAAGATTCTTCGTGTGAAATTCTACAACATTCTGATAAAGATCCAGCAGATTCGGAAGCTGATAAACAAGGCTACATTGAAGTAAAAAGGAAGAAGTCTCGTGCTTCACTTCCCCGCGTGCTGCGAGGCACTGCTGTTCCAGGTGCTACATCCCTTTGTGCTGCGGAGAGGAAGAGTTATGTGCATCTCTATTACTTGCAAGAGGGTACTACTGTGGAGCAAGTCCAGTCTTATTTAATTGATGTGTGTGGTGGTGACGTTTGTGTAGTAGAAGCACTTAAGCCGCGTGGTAAATATGCTTCTTTTAAACTTGAGGTACCTCCTAAACTAGTGGATGTAGTTATGTCTCCTGCTATTTGGGCTCAAGGTATATGCGTAAAGCCTTGGCGCCAGAACTTTCGCCAATACCAAGAGAATAAGCAGAAGTAGTACTAATTGTAAATCGAAAAGTGTAAATTTATACTACCAGAATGTTCGTGGTTTACGCTCTAAGACTTCTGTATTTCATACTAATGTCACTTACTGTAAATATGGCATAATTGCTTTGTCTGAGACTTTTTTGACCACATCTGTGTACGATGGCGAACTTTTCCCTCCCGGCTATGTAGTTGTTCGTAAAGACCGCGAGGGTGATGTCGGCTGGGGAGGAGTTCTGCTAGCAGTACGCAGTTGTTATACGGTGCGTGTACTTAAGGATATTGATGGCCTTACGCCTGATAAAGAACTTATATTTGCAATAGTTTCTTCAAAAAATATAAAACTGTTAGTCTGTGTTGTGTACATTCCTCCTAACTATAAAGACGAACAATATATTAGTGTATTGAACTGTATAGAGAACGCTGTCTGTGCTTATTCTACTATGAGTATGTTAATTATCGGCGATTTTAACCTAAACTCTGCTAGCGCAAATGTAAAAACTAATTATATTTTATTTTGTGAATTATGCAAACTACATCAATACAACAATATTGTTAATGGTCATGGCGGTATTTTGGATCTTGTACTGAGTGACCTTGATCTCGATGAAGTGATAGTTTTGGAAGGCACTGATCCCTTAGTTCCGATTGACAAGTACCACCCGTCCCTCGACGTGACGGTGAATTTGCCGCGAGGCGCGCCAGCAATGCCTGCTCTTTGGCCTCGAATGCCACGTGCTGATGCTTCTCCAAACTGGAACTGGCGTAAGGCTGATTTTGAGGGTCTGTATATTGCTATAGCTCAAATCGATTGGTCAGATTTGTACACTGCATCCGATGTGAATTCAGCTTCCGAAATTCTTTACACTAAATTGTATGAGTGTATAAATAAATACGTACCGCTTAAAAATCCAGCTCCATGTAATCTAAAATATTCATATCCAAAATGGTATACTGGAGAGATTATCCGTAATATTCAGAGTAAATATTTTCACTTAATAAGATACAAGGCTGAGGGTAAAGAATTTAATAAAGAATTATTCAAATACTACAGAGCGCGCGTAAAACTATTGATTGACAATGCATATCAGCTGCACTTAAAAACTATTCAAAATAGTATTATAGACGCACCTGTTAAGTTTTGGGAATATGTAACTGACAAGAAGAGGGAAAGACTGAGGAATAATTGTTTCACACATAATGGTGTACAGGTATCTGGACAGGCAGCGGCTAATGCTTTTGCTAAACACTTCAGTTCAGTTTTCCAGGATGATGTGCCGCTACTCGATGCCGAGCAGGCTGTACGTGCTGCACACTTTGTCATGGACTCTACATCTGTTTCTATTGAGGTAATAGACAAGACAGAAATCAAAACTGCGGTGAAGCACCTTAAGTCGCAATCAGCGGGTGGCCCTGATGGTATTCCCGTGTTCTTTGCTAAAGACTGTGTATCAGTTCTTCAAGCTCCGCTTCTTTACATCTACAATTTGTCAATAAGCACGTGTGAGTACCCAAAGTGTTGGAAATTATCTAGTGTAACGCCAATTCCGAAAGGAGAGGCCGGGACTGAGATCGCGAACTTTAGACCAATTGCGGTACTTTCAGCATTTGGGAAACTTTTTGAAAGTATTTTAAATCGGCGTATCACCCTGCAGGTGGATAAGCTGTTATACAACGGCCAACATGGCTTTCGCAAGGGTCGTTCGACTACAACAAATCTGATCGAATTCGTAGATTATGTTTCTGCAGAGATGGACGCAGGTCGGCAGGTCGATGCTGCATACTTCGATTTTAGGAAAGCGTTCGATTTAGTGCATAATGACGTTTTACTTCAGAAGTTGGCGGTTACGGGTTTCACTCCGAAATTGCTCAAGTTATTTGCAAGTTATCTGAGGAACCGGAGACAGTATGTACGAGTCAGTGGTTTTGAATCTCAGGACTACTACACCAGATCTGGCGTCAGTCAGGGTAGCACCTTGGGCCCAACACTCTTTTTGCTGATGATAAATGACCTGCCCAACGTCATAAGTACAGCTGAGTGTGTTCTCTTTGCGGATGACCTGAAATTATGTCATGGGATTGGAGGTGTCGCAGATAGCGAATATTTGCAGAGAGATATCGATGCTGTCGTGGAATGGAGCAAGAACAATCATCTTCCATTTAATACTGCCAAGTGTAAGGTGATAACTTATACTCGTAAACGATCCCCTGTATGTACCACGTATAAACTCAATGACGCGGCATTAGATAGAGTTGATGACATTCGTGATCTAGGACTAATACTAGATTCTAAAATTGACTTTCATAATCATGTGACATCGATTTGTAAAAAAGCCAGTAGGATGTTAGGTTTTATTATGCGGATCGCATCACAATTTGACAATACAAGAGTAGCTATAGTTTTATATAATGCGTACGTGCGCAGTAAGCTTGAGTTTGGGGCCATAATCTGGGATCCTTACGAAGCTAAGTATATCCTCATGGTTGAAAAGGTACAACGTAAGTTTGCGCGGTGGCTCTACAAGCGAAGATACGGATACTATCCTTTTTTGTATCCTTCCTTGTTTGTCTCTGCTATGTTAGACATGGAAACTCTTGCCTTCAGAAGGAAAATGCTTCTTCTGGTGCACTACCTCTCTATACTTCATCATAAGATTGACAGTCCTCTGGTGATAGAGAAAGTAGGGCTCTTGATACCCTGTCGCATGCCTCGAGACGAGGCAGGGATGCTAGAGCCACGCCGCCGACCGCGGTTGCTGCAGCGGCCTTCCTCACGTACTCGAAACGCAGCTCACGCGCCTACAGCGAGAGCGCTGACTTTGATTGGGGATTGGATCGCTCAGTGCCACGACGTAGATTTGTTTGCAGACCGGTTCGGATCTCTTTTTATCAGTGCAAGAAAGTATGTTGATGATTTATATATTACTGACCGTTAACAATATTTTGTGTTTTTGTACTTATTATTGACCATTGTTATTGACTTGTGTATGTTTTTGTTTTTTATTTATGTGTGACATGTAAATCTTTTTTATAAGTATTTAAATTGTATTAATTGTTAAGCTTTCTTGCGTGTTGGATTAATTCTGTTAGCGAGTAAGTTTTTATGAATAAATAAATCAAATCAAATGTAAGGAATCCCAAAAAATATAAAGTTTAATCCGAGTAAACAAGTACAAACTAGTTTTTACTCAACTCAATTTCTGAGATCGTCTCAGCAATGTTTGCTCAGCACAACTTTGTTTGATTTCTTTTATTGAAAAAAATTCTCTTGTCTTTTTGTATTTTATTTACTTTTTAACTTTTTTAGTACAGAATAAAGATTTTTGATACAAAATGACTGTACTTTTTAAATAAAAGTCGTCTTAAAAAACACATTTTTTTATGTTCTTCTGTGCTTCCCTTACGAATTAGAAAGGTGCAGACTTATTTTCTACGTCCACTGCTGGACAAAGGCCTCCTTCAATGACCACTTGCAAACTAGTCCTTATACGCTTTGATCGATGAATGTGGCCATGCTACGAAACCGTAGCACGCGTAGTAATTTGCTACAAAATGTCTACGACAGCATCGTAGCGAGGTTTACATAAGTCATACTTAACTAATAATGAATTTATCAATGAATTAAATAAAAACCTGGAACTAAAAACAAACAATTCATTACTCTTTCCGAAAATGTGTTCAAATATTTGACAAACGCGCTATGATATAAAACGCGTAACAAAAATTTATATCAACCTTGAGGTATTGAATCTGATTGGAAAAAGAACAACTTTTACATAATTTTTCAACCAATGTTCTTTAGGGTAGATTCACATTTCAAGTGTAGAGATACACATGCGGATCTTTTCGAGGCGGAGAATTCCGCTTTTTAGGTTACCTTAGACCAAAGAGATTTGAACCTCGCTGACCGAGCGTAGCGAGGTTCAAATCTCTTTGCCTATGGGCTTGTTTACACAGTGCGAGCTTCTGCCGGGCCAGTAGACAACTACTCGGTTTGTCGAGCTATACGCCAGTAGCTCGCCTCGCCTTTGCTGTCTACACGACACCTAGTCACCGACATCGAGTCGAGTCGCGATGACGAGAAGCCCAGTCCGAGTAGAACGTCAACTGGTGCCGGGCGAGCAGGCGAGTGAAAACAATAAATATTGAAGTAACTCGGATGCGAGCTACTGGCCAACTCGCACGTACCGCTACACTTAAGTAGGCTTGTTATTCCTTTTGTTTTGTAAGAATAAGAACAAATAAACACACTTCTATACTATTTTTGAATAATTATTAAAGTTAACAATATTGTTTTGTATCACAAATACGAGAAAAAAATGTATAATTTCTCAGATTTGGTGCAAATTAAACATTAATCGAAACAAACTTGTAATTATTAATCAAAAATTAAAAACAACGTCAGCCTCCTAATTTGGAAACTGTAAGGAAAATTTTCGTCCTAATTTCCATTTACACCAAAATCCATCCTAAAAGTTAAGCCACAATGTTTTCGTCTCCAATCATGTTGAAATTAAACCGAGATTAAAAAAATATTTGACTTGGGCCCAGCTTTAAGTGAAGATGGAAGCGATTATTTAATTTTGTTTGATTATGAACCTTTTTGGCATAGATATAAAAGAGGAAATATTTTTTGTCGCTGCTTTTTATATTTTTCGTTTTGATGCATAAAATAGTAGATTACCCAACAAGTGAAAGAAAGGTCTTTTCGAGGCACTAAATTGTATGCCGAGATGAACGAAGGATTCTAGAATATAATCCTGAGCGGATCAAGGGATACAAGAGCTGAGATGATTTTTTTTTTAACGTGTTAGGTACTCTACTTTTTATCATTGACTGCGAGAAAAAAATTACTCTTTGATTATGAATCAAATTTTATTATAGGTAATACATAAAAGAACAATAGAAAACAAAAGAACTAGAAATTATTTGTAATTCTAGAACAATTTTTGAAACTTAGATTTATGTATTGAAACTTAGATTTTTGTATTTAATTGAAATTTTTGATTGAAATAAACAGTTTTAATTTTTTTTTATGTGCTTATTTGGGTCTGATACGGTCTTATACTGAGATAGCTGTAATGTCGTTTCACAAGGTGTTTCCTTCGATGTTGAAGGGCGAGACGGAGAAATTGGCGTCCAAGGGTCAGATGTAGACGGTTTAAGGTTAATGCCGTCAATAATTCGTTTGTACGTTTTAGCCTTATTTTTCACTGTATCCTCAATATAACTTTCAGCTACTGCACTCGATTAAGATTAAGATCGATTAAGATTTTCCGTATACCAAACAGAAACATTTACTAGGAAAATTGCACAGAAAATTGGTGGCATTTTTTTTTCTTAATTTAAAATTTTAAACTGGGCCATATTCCATACAGCCAGTTATTACGTTTTGGTGGTTTTCAGTACGTTTTTATAGGGAGAGTGTGCAACCTCTTTGCGCGTTTTCCTTTTTTCTTACTATAATCTGCATATACGATACGAAGGTACGTTAAGTAGTTGATCCCGGCTAATGTCAACGGTAGTATAGTAGTTAAGCTAAGTCAAAGGCCATTTGGGGGCTTGAGAACTCTGTAAGCCAGTCTGGTATGGTTTGCCCTTAGGATTGCAGAGGTCAGATGGCAGTCGCTCTGTGTAAGAACCAGTGCCCTTGTCAAATCATCTAGGTTAGGTCGCAAACTTGTCCCGTGTGGTGCCGGCAAAGAATCATCATCATCATCATAACATTCCATAAAACGTCCACTACAGGACAGGGAGCTCCCTCCAGAATTCTAGCTTTTGCTGGAAAAATGTGGAGGGGAAGTACCATAGTCATCTCGCTTGTGAGCGTTACGGCTGGCACCATGGAACGGGGTTGTAGGTGACCGCAGTATGTAGGATGTAAGATATAAAGGAGGATGCTGCTGCCCATCCTCCAGTTAGCCCTTAGTCGCCTCTTACGACACCCACGGGTATGTATGGGTCCGGCAAAGAATAGTAACTGCTAATTCTACAGACTGAATTCAGCATTTTTCGTTAGAAAACATCTTGAACTGCTCTCAAGAAAATTGCTTACTTACAGCTTAGTACATTTTACACTATGGCCGCCATAATGTTCAGTGTTTAGAACCAAATGAGGTCTTTACTATAGTCTGGAGCTGATTTCGCATAACTTGGCGACTGTTTTCTATACTTGTAACAACCCCCCCCATGTAACCCGCACGTTTATTCTAATATCTAACCTATCTGTACCTAAAGACCTAACTTAGTTAGCTTTAGAACCGTAGTTTATTTGAATATCCTAATTTTAACTAAGAAAGACCTAATATTGCCTAATACTTTACCTAACTTCCTAAAATCTGAATAAGTCTGCTTTGATCTATAAAATGGCCAATGAAACGTCTAGTAGTTATAAAACCCTACTTTATGTACCGCGCCTAAGCAACCCTAAAATTCTTTCAGTCAGAACCGTTCTAATACCTAAATATTTAAATTTATCTATTTTTTCCCACAAAAGCTTATAAATGTTGCAAAAGGTGGACTTATCACTAAGAGTGATTTCTTCCAGACAACCTATTAAATTTTTGATTACCTAATATGGAAAAGAAAATTTTCTAACCGTCTTTATTAGTTCTTACTATAATGTACTTGGAAGAAGTATAAGTCCTGAGCCAATTTATAACAGAAAGTGGTAAATAAGATAAGTCAGTGAAAGTCTTATAGTCAAGAAGATATTAAGGAAATGGGTAAATTGAGTTATTTCTTAGTATTTTATGATTTTATATGATAGATTATGGAAAGTATTGTAAGGAAAATCAAATAAAAACTTAATATAGTATTTCTTTTAGTCTATGTGGCCCTTTTCAGGGGAGGAGCTCCCCTCCGCCGAACCCCTCAGTTGACCTCAGACCAGTGGCGGACGGTCATCCTCCAAGACTGCACTCATATGCTTAAATTCGCATACAGGTTTTTTTAACCATATAAAATAAATTGGGGAATCTTATCTTATCCAAGTCTTATTCAGAATGTAAGTAAGTTAGTAAATTGTACTGTCAAACTTCAGACAGGAGAAGGATTCAAATTCTGGACTGTCCCGAAAACCAGAATATAAAATATATACACATATACATAATATGATCATTTCTTTCAGCAAAACAAAGTTTATTGGGAAGTGCCTTGGGACATTGACTACCTACTTAGACAATTTACATTTAAAAGTCAGGGAAATAAAGTCGAAAATAACCTTACTTTTTTTATCAACAGTCAGCATCTTTTAGTCAAACGGTCAGCATCTTTATTTGAACTTTTATATCTTTGACAACGAAAATTTTAAGTTATTTCTATCAAATGAGAAAATCTGTTACCTTTCTAGCTTTTCAACTCATTTCGCTTGAAAAGGAAATGTTATTTACAGAAATTTGTAACAAGAAGATGATACATTAAACTGACACAGTGAAAGTAATGACTCCATAAGGTATATCATCAAATTCTAGGGTTTTAGTTTCCCTATCAGTTTCTTTAACCATCAAGCCATAATTTTAGCCGGTTTGCAAGTTATATGAAATCTGTATAAAGAATACTGCTCGTAAGCTATTTATAGTATTCTATAAGATAATTTATATATGAGTTCTTTTAATATGCTATTTTTCATATTTGATATAGCAAATTGAACTAACAAAACCATATTTAATAACAAAACTTCTCAATCTTTAGAATGCAAATCAATCAATAAAACTGCAATAAATTATCTGACGTACAAAGAATTAAAAAGGTCAGTTATAAATGAGCGAAATATATTTTTGTCTGCAACATTTTGAAAGTCGGTTTTTAATTTTTAAATTTATAATTTTTATAGTAATTTTGCAACAAGATTTATACATTATTATTTTATTATTTTGATGGAAAAAAGCTTTGATTCTACTGTTGTTTTCCTAATCTAGAGTGTATTTTTATTCAAACTAGAGAACCCGGTCTCACATTTACTTTAAACGTGATGAGTTTGGCCACTTCCACACCCAGATGGAAGGTAGAGACCCTGAGCTTGCGAAAGATTGAGTAAATCTATAGAAAATAAATTGTGAGAATACTACCTATAAGACAGTGTTGTAAATCAAACAAGAGACACGAGTCTCGGGTGTAAATTTAAATTCGTGGTGTGTAGTGATTTGTCTAAGCCAGCACGCTCACTGGAGTCGACCCCTAAGCTAAAGAATTTACCTTACAGACGGATTTTGGCATAATCCAATGAGTGCCTAGTACCCTAAGCCGTGTACGAAGAATCCTAAGAAATCCACCACACGCCGTGATCACCCCCATCACTCAGTTCGGTAAATGGATTTCGCTAACCAACAAGCCCTATTCTTCAAAAATATACCTCTGATGAAGTAGCAGGAAGGAATGACATCCATGACACACTTCGACATGCCCCTGCTACCGAAATAGAGACATAAAATTGAAGAGATTCACTGAGATTTCCAACATCATGAAATCCCACTGGAGAATCACTTCCAGTGCCTAACTCACTCCTAAGCAGAATAGATGCCATAATTCACGAGAGGAATATAACACCGATTCTAATTTACCCCAGCAACCCACGTTTTACACCATTAAATTATTCATGCTAGGTGAAGTATTTAACCTGGGAAATTGCAAATGCGGCTATAGACCTCTCCATGAATCGAAATGATTCCAAAGAAAACATTTCTCTTCACAAAGGTCTACGAGGCGGTTCTCCAAAATTCCCTTGAAATACTACCTATGATGGGTTTGTTCCGTCCTCCTTTACACAGACGGGCAAGATTTTGGAACAAGCCATCGCACACAAATCCTTTAAAGGTGTAGAACAAACAACTCTCGATTTTACACCAGCAAAAATAACTTAGAAAAATTAAAATATTACCTAATAAAACTTGGAAAACGTAAGCTCAAAAGGAGCACTTCCGCGAGTAAAATCAAATGAACAATAATCCAAAAACATCTGCGTCAAATCTATTTATAGCATCGCTTTTCTTTTGTTTAGAGCTATGAAGCACAATTTTGAAAATATCGCCCTCAAAATTCAAAATTTTAGAGTTCCGTAGTTCAAATAAATCATGATAATAATAAAGCAAGGTTCAGTATCTTAAAATGTTATAAATGATTTCAAGTATAACCAAAGTTTTGAGTGAAATTGTACGGAAGACACCTGTTCCGTTACATACTCTCTGTGTTTACACACTGTCTGACTGTCTGTATATACAAGGCTCATCATAACATCCCATTAAACGTCCACTACAGGACAGGGAGCTCCCTCTAGAATTCTAGCTTTTTCTGGAAAAATGTAGAGGGGAAGTACCATAGTCACCTCGCTTGTTAGCGTTACGGCTGGCACCATGGACCGCGGTTGTAGGTGACCGCAGTAAGTAAGATGTTAGATACAAATGAGGATGCTGCTGCCCCTCCTCCAGTTTATAATCCTTAGTCGCCTCTTACGACACCCACGGGTATGGAAGGGTTGGTACTATTCTTTGCCGGCACCACACGGAACAAGGCTATATAAGGTTATTTCTTTGGACCTGATTTTTTGCCCACTTTTTGGTGAGGTCAAAAGCAATAACTTTTGTTCTACGACTTTGTCAACAACGCCAAAAAAACCTAGTAGTCAAGCCTGTGTCCATAACTTTTTAAATTACCTATCTAGATCGCTTGAACGTCAGTTAACTATCATCGAATCTTTGGCTTCGTTGGTCGTTTTGATAAAATTGGTCCGGTTTAGGTATTATTGAGTTTTTATTCTGAACTCGCTCTAGGTTTTCTTTTGTACCGTAAAAGGCAATTAAAAGTATCCATGACTATCTGAATGACAAAGAGGTATGGTGCTCTGATATTCCAGCGAAACACAAGAAACACATTGTAAAAAGCCGACTCTTAAAGTAGGCCGTGCTGCAGTGGTTTCTTGCCGTTTCTTTTACGTCGCGTAGCACGATCCGAAACGGCGAAGACTCGCTCTATTTGCATTGTATTTTCCATGACATTCAATAAGTATTCTGTAAAGAATCTACATTGAATAAATTATCTGAATCTTATCTGAATCTGAGTCCAAGCTAGAGGATGACCCGGTCAGCCACACTTCAGCGGAAACATTTGAAGTTCTATTACCATTTATTAAAGTCCAAAGTATTTCTTCTGACGTGCTCTTGGGTGTACGTTTACGCTGATCACCAGATTTATTCATAGGGCTTAGACACTCCGAAAAAGAAAAGCTTTACCTGTTGTGGACTGTACTTTTCATATTTTTAATCTCGAACTACGTCAGAAAGTATGGCTAACTCCGTCAGTTAAGGCAGCGAAACGAAACAAATAGTTTAGTTGCCATTGTGCATTTGTATAGAGTACAGTGGATGGGAAAATACTGTAACTGTATTGTCGTAGAATGGAATGGCAGAAGTCTGAACCTGAGTAGATAAGGTAATAAAACCATGTTGTACACTCGGCCGCACATCAGTCGAAACACTTTTGTACCTTATGGCGCGGTAAAAGAGTTGAAAAAGTTTCTACCGACAAGCGGTTGACCGTACGAGTAGACCACAGTCCGTTCACAAGCACGATCCGAAATGGTGTAGACTGGCTCTATTTGCATTGTATTCTGCATGACATTCAATAAGTATTCTGTAAAGAATCTACGTTTCATAAAATTAACAAATTATAACATATCTTAAAATATATACTTATATGAAACTGAACAACTTTTCCGAAGGAACATAAGTCAAAATACGAAAAATCTAATTTGAACTCCCATACAAAATGCGCTACAAGCTGATGAAATTTCTAAGGAAGGTCAAAAATTTATTTTCGACCTATTTCGACCTATAAGTAAGGGTGATAAGGACAAATTTCTATATGATTTGCTCATGGCTGCCTCTTTGACTGATGATAAGGAGCATCCTCTAAAAGATACAAAAAATATTGGCGGACATCCACAACCCTGCGTTTTGGAGGAATTAAGTTTTAACTATTTTGAAATTTGACAATGAAACGTACACCTGGCAGACTATGACTATCTGATTAAATACAATGTATAAACCCCCATAAAAATGGTCCGCAACCATAATAACCCTGCGTCGTAAAATTACAGCGCTTCAAAATGCAAAAATTCACTACTTCGTCCCGTGATCTCTCTTCGATTTTCTACATCTTCAGAAGTATTTTAAACAGGAGCCACAAAGGCAGACAAAAAAAACATTACTTAGTATCTTTTTTTCATTTTTAGGGTTCCGTACCTCAAAAGAAAAAAACTTTGTTCGTCTGTTGTCCGTCTCTCTGTCTATCTGTCTGTCTGTCAAGACCCTTTTTCTCACGAACGAGAAGAGGTATCAGGTTGAAATTTATAACAAATATAGGTCTATATACCACACAAGATCTGAAAATTTAAATTTTTTACAACGACGCAATCTAAAGGTATGGCTTTTTATATCCTTATCTCCTACATTTATGCAAAAAAGCAAAACCTAAAGGGTACTTCCCGTTGACCTAAAATTATGAAATTTGGCAAGAAGCTAGATCTCACAGTACAAATAAAGGGAAAAGTCTAAAATCATTAAATATTTCAATATTTCTCACAACTTATATTAACCAATTAAGGTGAACTCCCGTTTTAAGAACTTTTGTATAAAAGAGGGGTCAAGTTGGATGGTCGCGGAGTTATTAAATCAAAGAGCTAAAGCTTTTAGTATATCATATGGTGGATAGGTACGGAACCCTTAGGGCGCGAGTCCGACTAGCACTTGGCCGGTTTTTTTTTTTTGCTTTAACTCAAAAACGCAGCGACGCACAGAAAAACTTGTAAGAACCAAATAGATTCGTATTGAGCTGATCTATCATCCCTATTAATATGAATCATGAGCAAATCATACTCAAATTGCAGCCAGCACCTTAACTACTATGTTTCTTGGGCAAAGTTTTTCAGTTTCATGGTCTGAGTAACATACTAAAATTATGTTCACTATTTCATTGGGACCTTATATACAAATAATATTATTATTATTAGAATAGTATAGGATACAATTTATTTATTACCTACACTTGCTGGCAGTTTCCTTATCAGCCGAGCAAACCAACCTCAATTTCACTAATTCGGCCACTTCCCATTCTAGAGCAAAATCGCCAAACTGACTTAGCTACACTAATTTGCATAAAATTGCCAACCAGACTCTCGTAAAGTCAAGCCCCAACGTTAATATTGTTTTGGATTAGCTGCGAATCTATTTTTGGTTGATATAAGAGATGCAAACAGTGTATAACAAAAACGAAATAAAAACTGACTGAGTACCAACCCATCTCTACTCGTGGGTGTCGTAAGGGGCGACTAAGGGCCGGAGGCCTTGTGTACCGGAGGATGGGCAGCAACATCTTTCTGTATATCGTACCATCTTACACACTGTGGTTAGCATAATATTATATATTCTTTATAAATGATTTTTCGGGAATCGGCTACCTAACCTACAGAATTTGACGTAGACACTGGCTTGTACACAGAGCGCCTGCCATCTGAACTCCGCATTCCAGAGGGAAAACCCAGGTACTGCAATACTAGATTAGACTTTGTCAGGCTAGTGGTAAATGACCTCAGACTTGGCTTAACGACTACTATCAACGACATGCCAAACCTGCCTTCCGAAGCAAGGAGACGCTCTAGCGTTTTGACATTGGAAATGTCTTTTCGTTCGCTCCAGTGTAGGCTCCGATTTCACGATCCCCTTAAATATTGGAGATTTGTGCATATATGATACTGAAGAAAGCTTAAAAGACGGTATTTACAAGAGATAAAAGGTGCAAAAAGAGTTATTCGAGAAAGTCAAAAATTAAAAAGTTATGGCCGAAATACGGAAAAAACCGAATTTTTTATTTTGGCGCCCGATATTTTGGAAACGAAGAATGATATCAAAAATTTGAAAAAGATACAATTTGGTCAGCTACAATTTGAGCCTAAAACAAAGACGATCGGGTTAGTGGCTTCCCTGTAGCCTAACCTTTTTGAAAAAAGTCAAAACATCAGAACTATATTTTTTCAAATTCCGTAGATTCATTTCCATCCAATGTGCTCGATAGAGGCATGAAATCTGTGAAATTTTGTGTCAGTAACGGTCACCCATCCGGGTTCTGACCAAGGCCAATGTTGCTCCACAAGTGCTTCATCATGTTTCACGACCATCATCATCCTAGCCTCATTCCGTTTTTACCATATTACGGTTTTTAGTAACATACTTAAAGTAGAAACGAGTGGTGCCATCTAAGAGTAACAGCCACAATTTTCTCCAGCTGATATCCAGGAAGCAACCTTATCTTTTTCGTTCCCAGAAGCTAGTACTCTCTAAGTCCATGAGTTAAAAGTTCATACGAATAGATGGCGCTATTCACATTCTATGAAAAATTCGTCAGATGGCAGTAGTAGCAGCAGTTTTTACCAGGTTTTTACAGAATAAAAGCCGTAATTTTCTCTAGATAGGCTAAGAGGCTCAGCAGACGAGAGCCGGGCAGTCACGGACTTTTCCCGTCAGTGTGGCCGGTATTTCGATAATTATAGTTTGTATCAGAATAAAATTAAACTTCTCATTTTTCAAATTTTTTTTATTAAATAACAATACCGGCCATACTGGTGGAGCGTCACAACCAAAAATCTGCCGTCTGCTGTGCCCCTGAGGGTGTCACTTCGCTAGCACGGGGCCAACAAAACCCAGGTCTAACTTTGGTCTAGCTCTGTCACCGGTCATAATTACCTATCACTCATCATGACATTTTTCTTATCACGGGCATAGACCAAGAATTAATTTAGTGCTAACTTATTACCGTGCTAGCGAAATGAGTTAGGCCTAGAACCAAGGTTAGACTTGGGTTTTGCTGGCCCCGTGCTAGCCAAACGTCTTTGAATGACACCATATTATTCCATAATCTCGCAAATTACTAAGCAAAATTTATGGAAATCCAATTAAATGGGCTACATGTGATAATGAATGGTTGTCAAATTATAAGAACATAAATATAAACCCCCATGTAATATCAAATTGATAGGAACATCTATTGATAGGATACATAATTATTATTACGAAAACTTGGTTCGAGTACGAAAAATATTTTCAGCTTTCTATAGAAACTGCATCATCATTAGGCGATAGCGCAGTTTGTATGGGAGGTAAACAATTTTTCGACTATGTTCCTTAGAAAAAGTTGTTCAGTGTTACTGATGCAGAACACGCCCCTGAGCTGGCTTACAAACTGATTTCACAAACTTGGATAAAAAAGGTAGAAAAACAATGAAACAAATTAATTGACAAAAAGTGTTTATTTTATTTTTAGAGAAATTCATTATTTACATAGTTTATTTACAGTTACATATAATACAGCATATATGATACCTTAATAATATATTATCTTAATTAAGTTCAATTTGGCTTGTTTTTTTTTTACTTAAGTTATATTATAACAGAAAACTAAGAACTTTTTTGAGAAAATATGGCAGGACTTTAAAGCGTTGACAAAATTATCTTCAGGTCTCTGAATCGTCAGTTTTGTGTACAGTCGACCAATTTAAAACATGACCCCACTTATGCTTATTTTAGTGCATACTGTCAAATACAAGGGGTTGAATTTCGCTCAAACATGGTTCCAAAATGAATTATTCCGGTCACGTAAATTTCCGTTTACGTCGACTCTCGCGATGTCGATTCTGTCCACGTCGATTCTCGCGATAGGTGGTCTTTTTATGTCGATCGTCGCAAAGAAGAGTACCAAACGACAGCTATTGCTTTGACAGTTTCAAACAAATTCTTGTCAAAATGGTTCACGAATCGTTTGGTTCGACTGTACATACTGCATTTTTTTTATTCTAATTAATCCAAAGGAGGTTTTCATACAGTATTATTCTAAGTACACCCAACTGCACGTCAGTAGAAACAATTTGGACTTTACAACGGCTTAAAAGTAATGGCTTAAATGTAAAACCTACAACGAAACGGAGACTTTATTATTTATACATAATACCTACAGGTTAACACCACTCACACATACACACACACAGACTCACACTATAAAGACTTACACACACACACTCACACTATACAGACTCACACACCCACACTCACTTTTACGTAATACATACTACTGACACACAGATACTTGGGCACTAGCCAACATAATCATTTGAAGGAAGAGCGGAGCCTCCTGACACAGGCAACCTGATTGCTTAATAAGAAGTTCCATCCTCGAGTTTTGTACCACATTGTATAAAAGTATTAATAAAACATTTTGTATTTTTGTATAACATGGCAAATAGAGTTGCAAATGTTTCTACTGACGTGCGGTTGACCGTACCTATTATATTTACAAAAAGTACAATAGTACATAAAGAACAGAAAAGTAAAGATTGCATCAGAGATCGGTAACCGGAAGATTTGAGGTCTCTTTACTTCATACTGAGTGTTTATACGTAGCGGCCAGAAAAAAATCACTTTCCGGCTGCAGACACATATTTACTTAACGTACTTGACAACTATATTCTAAAACTAGTTTAAGAACCGAAATAACCGCTATTATTATTATACGGTTGGTTCGAACCTTTTTTTTCGAACGAGTGAGTGTAGCCGTTTATAAAGGAGGTTGTACACATGTGTCGGGGTCGTGACGTCATAGCTCGAAGTGGTACGGCGCTGCGACCACTTTTGGACGTGGTCACACGTGTCAATGTCGAGTGCATGTCTTGACTTGCGTTCGAGTTGCAACAGAAAGATCGACGGAACTCCCTTCGGAATTTTCCTGTGAAGAAAAATCATGTTGTATGTTATTACAGTCACAATAAGAATGCTTGATTAGAATGAGAGCGAGACAGAGCTGTTATGCGTGCGAGCAGGACGGAGTGAACGAGTCTCAGTCGCTCCAATATCTTAGGGTAGCTATACACCTTCCTTCCTATTATCCAATCGTCATAACGTTGCAGACGTGATCCAATCTGTTAAAACACCACACGCTTTCAATTAAAACTGCCCAATTTGGCAGCGGCGTTCTGTTGAAGCCATCTTAATTTAAATATACTTAGAAAAAAAAATGATCGTGTGACGTGGTGCAAACAGCGGTCAATGACAAGGAATGCGTTCTCTCATACTAATTTTAGAGAAATAATTATGGATAGAGGTTAATTTCATACACTTACCACTCATAAAATTGTAGATCAATGGGTTGACTGCAGAATTTGCATAACACAGTACATGTGATATCAGCGCGAGACAGGTGATGACGTCATTCTGCTCCATGTCAAGTGTGTATCTGTAAATATAACGATCACATATTAAAAAAAAAACAGGCCAAGAGATCATGATATATACGTTTCTTAATTATGATTATTTTTGGACAGTAGTATTTACAATATTAATTACTAGCTTTTGCCCGCGAATACGTCCGCGTGGGGTTCTGAAAAACCTAGCTAATGACTTTTGCCATGGTTCAAACTACCTTATTACCAATTTTTATCAAGATCGGTTCATTGGATTAGTCGTAAAAGCATTACAGACAGATAGAGCAATTTTCGCTTTTACAATATTATACAGAGTAGCTACAGATATAGTACGATTTTTTGAAAATTAAACGCCTCTTGTTTACGTGTGAACTGTTAGTTCGCCCACTATCCACGAATGTGTAAAATTATAATCGAATTCCATGCGGACGAAATGTGACACGGGTTTTTTTAATTTACTGTACAGAACTAAGTAAATCTGAGCCTCGGTTTCTTTAGCTTCTGTAGCTACTAAAAAAGAGCGGTACAAAGTTCAACTTGCCTTGTTCCACATTCTTTTAATTGTACATGTACCTCAATACAATACAGTAGGAATGTAATTCTGTACAAACACGATTTCTAAAAAACAATCTTTATTTCTTTGAGTATTTTATTTCTAAGTACCTATTTTATCGAAGTTTTCAAAACTTTCATACTTTTTGCTATGCTACGCTATGTTGAAACTGGTGGAATTTATCCATCTATGTCCACAACTTACACACAAACAACAATTCAAACGGAACTGGACCGATTCAAACGGAAATAACGTATTTGGCTTACTTCCTCGCAACATTCTAAGTTTTTTTTTCATTTCAGCTAGGCTTCGCCACTCAAAAATTTGTACTCACATATTTTTTGTTTGAGTGAACCGATCGCAATAAAACAAAGTTTAAATGTTGCACGGAAGTAACACAAATTCGTTTTTGAAAACCCCGTAACGATCCTGTAGTTTGTGAGTTATTGGCGCCGCCGTTTGATAGCTGTTGCCCGCGACTCCGTCCGCGTGGGGTTCTGAAAAACCTAGCTAATGACTTTTGCCATGGTTCAAACTACCTTATTCATTGGATTAGTCGTAAAAGCATAACAGACAGATAGACAGAGCAATTTTTACTTTTACAATTTTATACACAGTACAGATACTTAGTACGGATTTTAAGTAAACGAAACACAACGTGTGGACTGTTAGTTCGCCCACTACGTGTAATATAATAGTCGGATTCCACGCAAACAAAATTTGATACGGGTTTCTGTATTTTTTGTAGAAAAGAAAACCTATAACTAAATCTGAGACACAGACACTTTATCTTCTGTAGCTCCTGAAAAAAGAGCGGTACAAAGTCCAACGTGTCATGTGCTTCTATACAAACAATAGGACTTTACTTCTATACAAACAGGATTTTTTTTAAACAATCTTTTTTTCTTGAATTTCTTGAAGTTTTTAAAACTCAAGGACTTTCATACATTTTTTCACATTTATTGCACCACCATGCCGAAACACTTGAATAACAATTTAAGTGTATTGATACAATTATATATCACTTATATCAATACACTTAAATAACAATTTAAGTGTATTGATATATTTTTAACTCAATGTATTTAATCAATTGGCGGGCCCGTTGGTGTGGTAGGTAGTGTACCTGCCTACTTTTCTACGCCGTGGGCCGCGGGCCGCACAAAATGTTTGCCCTTGACAGAGATCTAAGCCGTTGCCTATGTAGAAGGAAGGTTAACTACCAATCACGTCAACAGTCCCGTCAGACATGTTTCAACCACAAAACTAAGTTTCGTAAAAAATCTACATTTTTGTTCTAATTGTTCTGGTTTCTGGCAGGCCAGCCGGCTTAGCACGCTGCCCGAGAGAAAATATATCTCGGAGAAATGTCACTTTATTTGAGTATTTATGTCATCTAATCTATCACTTCCAAGCACGAAGAAATGTCAATGGAGGAAAATGTTTAGCAAATTCAAAAATTACGTTTTTGAGATTTTAGACAGAGATAGCTATATTATAGACAAATACATGTAGCCGTCCTTGTCTTTCAAAATGTGTCGCACTGCTCGGATGTCAGAAAAACTTGACCATCTTAAAGTCTTTAATCTATGGATTCAGATTCAGATAAGTTTATTCAATGTAGATTCTTTACAGAATACTTATTGAATGTCATGCAGAATACAATGCAAATAGAGCGAGTCTACGCCGTTTCGGATCGTGCTATGGCAGCGTAAAAGAAACGGCAAGAAACCACTGCAGCATGGGCCTAGACAAACTGACAACTGCAGCGTGCTAAACCGGCTGGTTGCACAAAATTTTAATGAGCTGGATCATCCGTATCTGGATGGCGTTTGACTAATATTTGATTTTACATAATATAAAAAACCCTAAGAAGCGCTCGTGGCCGAGTGGTAGTTGCCCTTTCTTTCCGATGGCCGTGGTCAAAACTCAGATGGGTGACCGCTAGTAGCACAAGAACTAGAGCGCTTTCGTGCTTCAGAAAGCACGTCAAGCCATTGGTACCGGGTACTGTCAATAACAGTAGTCGTTAAGCCAAGTCAGAGGCCATTTGGCGGCTTTAAAACTCAGACAGCCAAGTTGGCCATTAACTTGGCAAAGCCTAATCTAGTATTGGGTCTGGTTTCTCCTCTGGGTTGCGGAGGTCAGATGGCAGTCGCTCTATGTACAAACCAGTGCCCTCGTCAAATACCCTAGGTTAGGTAACCGACTCCGTAAAAGCTATTGGAAAAAACGGAACAAGGCTAGGGAATGTGAATGAAATAAAAATATCCCTGTAATAAGTCCCGTGTGGTGCCGGAAAAGAATAGTAGCAACCCATACATACCCGTGGGTGTCGTAAGAGGCGACTAAGGGTTAACTGGAGGATGGGCAGCAGCATCCTCCTTTGTATCTTACATCTTACTTACTGCGGTCACCTACAACCGCGGTCCATGGTGCCAGCCGTAACGCTAACAAGCGAGGTGACTATGGTACTTCCCTCCACATTTTTCTCAGCTCAAGCGAGAATTCTGGAGGGAGCCTGTCCTGTAGTGGACGTTTTTCGTGGGATGTCATGATGAATAGGACTAAATCCGCATGTTAACGCAAATCCTTTATTTAATAAAAGGAACACCACAAATAAAATGCAATAAAAAAGGTTTATTTACGTCATTACAATTCCAAGAGCGTTTACCCCCCAAGGCGCGACAAATACGTCTTTTATTCATGTCTTTTGTAACATTGGATACACATTCCTACGGTTTATCGTAAAAAGGATATATTTTTCCGAGACATTTTCATAAAAAAACCGGCCAAGTGTGTGTCGGGCCGCGCGCAGTACAGGGTTCCGTAGTTGCTTCAGGAATCATTATTGTTAAGCAAGTTGTGATTTTATTTAAAAAAAATTGCCTTCTAACAAAGGTCCAGAGCCTGATTGCTATTTCTATTATTTTCAGTATTTTGAATATGTACTTTGACTACAGTAGTCGTATAAAATATTAAAAAAATAGACGTAAAGTGGGGATTTTTTTTCTCGTCAACCCCATAGTGTCGGGTGTCGTTAGATAGATCTTTTAAAATATTGAGACTATTCTACACTGAAAAAAAAATTGCTAATTCAATCAAGATTTTGATAGTTCACCAAACAATTATTTTTTTTATTTTACCACTGTCGTCGGCATGACAAATATGTATTCTTATACAAAATACTTTCAAGTACTAAACGTCTGTGAGCTTAGCTGCGGACAGTCAGACAAACATGACGAAACTATCAGGGTTCCTTGTTGACTACGGAACCCTAATAAAAATATACTTTTTTCCAAGAAATTTTCATAAAGAAGCAGTAGCTATGCTTAGGGCACGAAAGGTTCTAGAATGTAAGCCAAAATCCCGGCTTTGGGATACATTTTTAATTTGGGCACATGCGTGGGCACTAGAAAAGGTAGAGCCGCAGATAAAATTGTGAAAATGTAATAAAGTCCTGTCCTGAGCCTATTGTTAAATTGAAGTCTAAGGGTTTTTTGTGCGTGTATTGAAGTTGCCCATGTGGTGCCGGCAAAGAATAGTACCAACCCATCTACCCGTGGGTGTCGTAAGAGGCGACTAAAGGCTTATGAACTGGGGCATGGGCAGCAGCATCTATCTGTGTATCATGCCATCTTACATACTGCGGTTACCAACAACAGCGGTCGCCAGCCGCAACGCTTACAACCAAAGATAAAAGTCTAAAATGATTAAAATCTACAACTATTCTTACAACTTATTATAACCAATTAAGGTGAACTCCCGTTCCAATTAACTTTATGCTTGAGAAGTGTCAGGTTGGAGTGGATGCGGGTTTTTTTTCATTAAAGGCCAAAAGCTCGTAATATCGTATGGTAGACACTAATGGATAGGTAGGGAACCCTTAGTGCGTGAGTCTGACTCGCACATGGCTGGTTTTAAGGGTTCCGTACCCAAAGGGTGAAAAACGGGACCCTATTGATATGCCTCCGATGTGTGTCTGTCCGTCTGTTAGCGGGCTGTATCCCATGAAACGAAATAGGTAGAAATTTGATATTTTGATAAAAAATGAATGGGGGCTCCCAAACAGCTAAAGGAGGGCGCGAAAAAAAAATTACCAGCCCCATTGAGCGGGGTATCGTTGTTTAGAGCTCGTTGAGTAGATAACTAAGACGCGAGTGGTTCAAAAGAAGAATCCTGAGCGTAAGGGTTTCAAGGCACAAGACGCGTAATAACTTTGCTGCCGAGCGAAGCACACAAATTTTCACCTCACTACAGCCTACCAGCACAAAAAATAGTTCATCATCACGTTCTAATTTAAAATTCTTTTTCCCTCGCTAGCAGCGGCCAAAATGAGTTTTGCACACAGATTTCGATCGATTGAAATTTTGAAAGCCTTTTTCCACACTAGCAGCCAAAAATTACATTTGCACGTAGATTATGTCCGATAGAGCAAAGTTTTCCGAGCTGGTGAAGTGAAAAGGAGATTTACTTTTAATTCATACAAACCTTGCGTTGGCGCTAGTCAACTTTGTATGGCACTGCAAAAATAGTTTTTGCCTTTCGGACATAATAATATGCTTCCTTGGAAAAGTTATTCAGCTTTGAAGGCCTACTAAAAATAGGTCTACTAAAAATGGGTCCCAAAATAAACCAGTATATGCGGCTGAGTTTATTGAATACCTATAAGGAAAATATGCTTGACTGGGCCTTAGGAGGAGGAAAACGCAAAAGAAATATTTGTTTGCGTCTTGAGAAATCGCTACCAATTCGTCAGGTTGTGGTGTTGTGGTGTTGGTGTTGTTCGAGTAAACATCGATATATCGATGTAACTGTCTGTGTAATTGCCATTACTTAATTATTGACATTACTTACCTTCTCAATTGACATTTTAATTACTTGAATCTGTGTAATTAATTATTGCTTTTTTTATTATTGTTATTATTTTATTGTTTTTAATGATGAATATGAATTGTATGCTTAAATTTTTAATTTTGTTATATTTCCTATTTGCCAAATAATATATTTAATTAATACCTACCTATATTTACACGCCTAAACTGGCAGAATAAAATTAAGTGCATGCTAAATTTTAAGACCCTATTGTAAAAACCTTTATTCGTGAATAAATTATCTGAATCTGAATTGCGTGGACTAGTGTAACAGATGTTATAGAATACAATTTTTTTTAGTTTTTCCACCAAAGCTATGCTAGGTGGCTGGGAAAATTCCAACAAAGGGGATTCATCATAACATCCCATGAAACGTCCACTACAGAACAGGGAGCTCCCTCTAGAATTCTAGCTTTTGCTGGAAAAATGTAGAGGGGAAGTACCATAGTCACCTCGCTTGTTAGCGTTACGGCTGGCACAATGGACCGCGGTTGTACGAGTAGGTGACCGCAGTAAGTAAGATGTTAGATACAAAGGAGGATGCTGCTGCCCATCCTCCAGTTTATAACCCTTAGTCGCCTCTTACCTAGGGGATTACTTCAATTCAAAAATTATGCTATTGGTTGGAATTTTCCCCTCCCAGAAAACCGCCGTCCGAACTAGAGTTAGTTTGCGCGATGTATACTACCTTTTAGGTTTGTGTCCTGTCTATGAAGAAGACTTACCACTCTTATTTCTCACCGAAAGTATGTAGTACTATTATTAATTCTGTGCCGAAAGGCTTGTTCAGATTTGACTCATACATAAACAAACATTAACATCCTATCAAGAATTCTGCTGCTTGATGTACAGTCAGCGTCAATTTTATATCTATAAAATATATTTGTCTATCGTAGTCAAAATGATCTGTTGTAAACAAGTTCAATTGTAAGCTCTTGTGCATTGTCGATTGCAAGCGATTGCATCTCCGACCGGTGTCGGTGTCATTCTTTATATGTCACGGCCTCGCGTTGCTCGATCGCACGTGTAGGATCGCATTTGATATAGGTACGCCATTAGAATTGTCATATAGTTGTAAGCGCCCAAAGTGTTCAAAATATCTTGGCAACAAGGTTTCCAATATTATGTTCGCGGTCGTCAGCGTCAAATAGATGTGAGTGTCTATAGTAGTCAAATTGATCTGACATAAACAAGATCTAGATTACTTCAGATCATTTTGACTACTATAGTCGCTCACATCAATTGACGGTGATGGCCGGGAACATAAAATTGGAAACTATGTTGCCAAGATATTTTGAACACTTTGGGTGCTTACCCACTTATATGACAATTCTAATTGCGTATATGAAATTGAATTTGTTTACTGCAGATCATTTTGACTACGATAGACGCTCGCTCATATGAATTTCTTCTTTAACTGATCTAAATAAGTTCTTTTACCTTTTTTCACGCAAATTTGAACGATGGGATCAATTGCTTCGAGGTGAATGTTGACTTTATAAAGATGACAGCAGTTGGGAACCTGTTCTTTACTTAACATTGCATAAGTAAACGGATTTTGGACTCTGTATAAATTAACAAAGGGGTGTGATTTTCGGTTATCCAATCTAATTAGTACTGTCAACATTTGTTTACTACCACACCCACGATACTCTCTAGAAGTGAATTTATTCCGCTACCTACGCTCTCATAAGTAAAAAATCTGTAGTGGATGGGTTAAAATATCGGGTGTTAGAGTAAACACCGTGATCCTTGAAACTGTGTATTGAGACCATGAAACTAAACAACTTGCCCTAAGGAACATAGGTCGAAATACCATGAAAAATGCGCAGTCAGTCAATTTTCGACCTATGTTCCTTAGGGAAAATTTTTCAGTTTCATGATCTGAATGCAAAGTTGTACGGATCCCAGTGTTTACCCTAACTGTCTGTATAAAGAGCCATACGTCCAGTCAGGAGGAATTCTGTACAGGTTGGCAAATCAGAATCAACCAAAATAAAGAAACAAGGTAAATCAATAAAAGGTAAGGGGGTAAATTTATCAAGGCCCAGTTCTACCAACATGACAAATTGGTTGTGATAAGCTATTCATGTGCTGTTGTTTTGTTTAAGATAAAACAGACATGTTTTACCAGTACCGACCGTTACCAAATATGTCCGTACATGATTTTGGACATAGGCCTCCCCTAAAGAACTCCATGACGACCGGTCCTGCGCTGCTCTTTAGGGGAGGCCTATGTCCAGCAGTGGACGTCTTTCGGCTGATATGATGATGTTTTCGTTCGTTCATTCGTTCGTTTTTTAACCGACGATCTAGTCAAGGTCGAGGGAAGCAGCTGGATCATGGAGATCTTTAGGGGAGGCCTATCATGTCAGTGGCCTAATACAGTTGTGTAAATAATAATTTGCCGTTTGGTGCCGGCAAAGAATAGTACCAACCCACCTCTACCCATGGGTTTCGTAAAACTTGACTAAGAGCTTCTGAACCGGAGGATGTATCGTACCACCGTAGATACTGCGGTCACCAACAACAGCGGTCGCCAGCCCCATCGCTTACAAGCGTGGCGACTATGGTAACTCCAATCCAAAGTACTACGCGTTCTTGCTGGAGTTCTGAAGGGAGCTCCCTGTCCTGCAGTGGACGTTTCATGGGATGTTATGCTGATGAGGTTCTTACCTGAGTACAGATAAAAGATGCACTGGGAAGTAGCAGACAGCGAACATAATGACCACAGCGACTAGCATCTTGGCGGCTTTGCGACGACATCGCAGCTGACCTGAAAAAAAAAACTTAGTGTCAATAACTGGCCATTTTAGGAAACCTGTGAAAATTTTATATTTACTTAGATCATAAAACTGAACAAATTTTCATAAAAAATTAAGCTCGACGGTTATATTTTTTTAGGTACGAGTATTCTCATTATTTAAGAGGGTATCCTAGCTGCATTCCTTCATTCCCCCATTTTCTCCTTTCACAATGCCTGTAGAGCGATGGCATTTTGTTTTTGAGTCAAATTCTACTGTAGGCAACTGTCTATTACTTATTGTGCGGAATGGACAGACGGAACATACTTCCCACATAAACTAAGGCCATGTGGGAGCCCTATTCCTATTGCCCATACCATATAAAAAAATTGGGGACATATTATATTTTTCACCGACGCTCGCAAAATGTCAAATTCTGGGTGGCAAATATATTCCTTTTACCCAATTAAGGGTTAAGATTGACTGTATAATGTATATGGACCACTGATTTTTATTAAACTTTGCGCCGTACCGTAAGTGACGACATTTTTTTCATGGTTTTCGATTTACGTTTCTAAAGAGGTATTATTCAGTTTGGTGGTTTGAATAACGAATAGAAATTGCGTACTGAATAAGAAATAACTTTGTATTATTCTCGCCTTCTCAATGTTACTAGCACTTAAACCATTATGTGATTGCTTTATCGTGTTCGTCGATTTAATAAATAAATTAGGAGCACTCTTTACGGAGTAATGTCTGCAACCCTGAGCTATGCGATTGGACGATGGTAGTTTTGGCATTGACCGTCTGTCAACCCAGAGGGAAAATCAGACCCATGAAATCCATTTTTTTTTCGTTTACTTCAGTCGCGAGTGAATAGGCTTCTTCTGGGCAAGCTCGTTCCATCGTCGACCCCATCTTTGTCATCATGGCTGGATCGAGGTCAAGAATAAGCCCATAAATAGTAAAAAAAAACTCTTACCAACACAATTTGCAGTCATGACACTAAAATCATACTCTGGACTAAAATCATACTCTTTTGTTTTTTGTGACAGCTTTATCCGATTGCTTTTGACATATCTGTGAAATGTGTTAGTAAGATGACTCTTAAAGTAGACCGTGCTGCAGTGATTTCTTGCCGTTTCTTTTACGCTACCGTAGCACGATCCGAAACCTTGTAGACTCGCTCTATTTGCATTGTATTCTGCATGACATTCAATAAGTATTCTGTAAAGAATCTACATTGAATAAAATTATTTGAATCTGAAGCGTTGGAATGAACGAAAAATGGATCATACTTGGTTAAGCCGCTATCACATCACACCTTCCTTAATTCAGAAACTAATTCGGCAAACATTGCTCATTGCAGTAAGAATATTGGATCTTCGAGATGCGGATTCCTGTGCAAATCTTTCTTTCACTGGACATTGGCGTGTCGCCATATTTTTGTAACAATTCCTTTACTTTGACATTGGCGAAATACGTTTTGTAATGAGATGTGATGCCATTAAATAAATATACATACATACAAGAATATTGGAATTATAATAATAATAAATAATAAAATACAAATCATTTATTCACTTAAATTTTTTTTTTTTCATTATCATTTATTTGGCTACTTTTAGAGTGGGACCAATAGCTAACATGCCAAAAACATGCCAAAAACCAAAAACACTTGTATTGTTTCACCACTAGAGGCAATATAACTGACTAGTTAATCTACGAAACTTTGTATGGAGAGGGTTGCATTAAATGCCCTTTAGGGGATTATTTATTAAATTACCAGTAAAAACATAAAAAAAACACAGTAATCCCCGACATAACGTTGATATGGTTGATACTCTTAAAGCCAGTATAAGGTAAACTCAAACTGTATAATATTTACCATGTAGCACAGGTCAGCTTATACTGGTACTTTTCCAAAAAAACCGGCCAAGTGCGAGTCAGACTCGCACACTGAGGGTTTCGTACCACCACATAATCATAATTGTATTAGTTGAAATTTCAGTAAGTTAATGACTGGATTTTTTGATTCCGACACGCGATGACCAAATTTTATTATTTGTTGTTATTTTATAGCTTATGCACTATAAACGTACCAATTTTCAAGTTTGTAAGTGTTCCCGTTTTTCAAATAGAACTAAAACAAAAATCGCCTCAGGGACCATCCAACTTGACCCCTCTCTTATATGAATGTTCTTGAAACGGGAGCTCACCACAATTGGTTACTATAAGTTTTGAGAAAAGTTGTAATATTTAATGATTTCAGACTTTTCCCATTATTTGTACTGTGAGACCTAGCTTCTTGCCAAATTTCATAATTTTAGGTCAACGGGAAGTACCCTGTAGGTTTTGCTTTTTTGCATAAATGTATGGAGATGAGGAGATAAAATGCCATATCTTTTGATTGCGTCGTTGTAAAAAATTTAAATTTTCTTTCAATTTTCAGATCTGGTGTGGTTCATAGATCCTAATATATGGTATTAATTTCAACCCGATACCTCTACCCGTTCGTGAGGGTCTTGACAAACAGACGGACAACAAAGTATTCCTATAAGGGTTCCGTTTTTTTTCTTTTGAGGTACGGAACCCTAAAAATGTCTTATCCAAAATTGCCGGATTTAATTATTTACAGCTTTAAATAGCCTATATTTACATTTAAAATTAATTTCTCTAAATGTGAATTTAATGCAACCTTGTATCGTAGATTGACTGGACTAAAATGTCACCCATCCTGGCCGATTTTTTTTGACTTTCATAATCCAAAAGAAAGAGCTACCCAGAACACAGCCACGAACGCTTCCGAGCACTTGGCTTGTCTTCTTGATAGCTGATATTTCTGTTGGCGCTCCGCTTATAAACTTACACTATTAAAAGTTCTCGGAAGTTTGTAATTGGTACGAGTACCTTTCCTGATATTTTGCAGAGTAAACTAAAACTACTATGCTGCCCTGCTTAGGAAATCTGCAGTAACTAACATAGACTTCATTTTGAGTAAATGCCGCTCAAAGTTTTTATTTTTATTTTTGCTACTGCTCATATTCTATTCACAAATCTAGACAACTTTTGACTGTATTTTATAGATTTTTTTCTGTAGCTTCTAAAAATATATTCCTTTTTAGCGTAAATTCAGCAGGACGTTTTTTATATTAAAAAAACCTTTTATGATAAGGAAGGCATAGGAAAATATTATTCTACTGTCTTAGCACAAGTGCAGTATGTAACACAGTTACTGCACTAAAACTAAGCAGGGTATATCATGCTTCCTATAAATGCAGTAACTACTCCAGGAATATCTTGAGGTATTCATCAGAAATAAGCTTTAAATAGAGGACTTTGATGTTCAGAAGTGGCGACTTATCAACAGAAATAATAACGATAGGAAAACTTACTAATACTTGAACAAAACTGGACGAAGCTATAAATAAAAATACTTGAAATAAATCAAAATAATATTTTATATTTACAATTTCGGGATATTTTTCGCGAAATTGTTGGTGCATCAGTGTTATTGAAATATCACTAGGCAGGTAAAGCTTATTTGGTGCGTGCTCACGCCTATAATGTGAAATAGATGGATTATATGTTTTGATATGTTCCATAATTTTCGTTCGATCGATTTTGTTTAAACGTTCAAAACTTCCTCGTTCATCTTTTTGTTCAATTCTTTGATTCATGGCTTTTGTGTATTCACAATTCCGCCAACGTCACGTAGTGAAGAGAATACACAATGGAGATTTGCTTTATCGATGTCACGTGGTAACTGGTGAGAATTCCTAGGACAAACACAGGACATCACAATTTATACCTACAACACAACATTAAATTATTAGTTCTACTTGGAGTTTCTTTTTGTTTGCTTGCAGTTTTTTTTAGGGCCATATTAACTCTTCTGTCGTTTTTAGCGTTGTAGCCTAATGTCGTCAAAAAAAAGGTTTTACACACTTCAACTTTTTCGGTGTGATTGACATAAAAGTTATAGGTATAAGTGACATTTTTTTTATGTTCCTGAGTGTCAGCAGAATCTTCTTTTAATAGAACAGACGTCCACCAAACCTTTTACGAACAGCCCTTTCCTTCCCAGCTCAAAGAAATATACTCCTTATGGATTTTTTCTCGCTGTTCTTGATCAATTTTTGAATTACACTTGTTTCGGCACGTTGTTGAGCACGGTTCTTTCATCGAGAGTTTTTCAATGGTCTTTTTTTTTTTTCTTTTGCTGTCGTTCTTCTAAGCTTGTTTCAAATTTCTGTCGTTTCCAGGGTTTTCCGTCTTTTGTCAGTCCTTTTCCTGTATTTTCGACCACTTTTTGAATTTCGTTTTCCTGATTCTCTTTGTCTTTCTCTGTTGTTCGTTCACATATTATATCGGCTACTACATTTGTAGAAAAGGATCTATGGTGAGAGCAGTCATTGTAAGTTTCTTCTTGATCGAAATGGTTGTAACAAAGAAGACATAGACATTTCCCACAGGTACTGAAAACATCTTCTTTACAACCAACATATTCACAATATTGATTGTATTTTATGTCTTGTTTGTTGGATTGTATGTTAGGCTCAAACTGTGCTTTTAAGGCACGATTTCTTTCTTTTTTATTTTTTGAGAAAGGTTTGGTAGCTTGCTCAGCATTGGTTGTGGAAAGCTGTGATAAATGCATTTCACAGGTATTAGACATAAGATTATAACTAAAATGTTCTGAACAAAGGAAACATAGACATTTCTCGCAACATGCAAGTATTCCTGACTTACAATCTTTAAACTCGCAATGTTGAACTGTAGACGACATGTAGGAACTCTTTTTTTCTTTTGGATTAATCTTCTCTACGACTACAACCGTCACATCAGAATCTGAGCTATTTTCATATTTATCAGGTACGTAATCTTCATCATTGCTATTATCACTATTTGCGTAAGGATCTGGTGCTTCAAAAGAAGCGTCGTCAATAATGTCAGAATCTTCTAAAATAGACCTGTGCGCGGTGCGCGTGCGCAAGCGTCGGTCCCACGGTTACCCTCCCCTGTACTTCACCCCGGAAAGACCAAAACGCCGGCCTATCCTTAAAAATACCGCAGTAACTACAAACGTTACTGTGTTGCATCAAGTACAGTAAATAAATAAATTTATGAGTTGCTTAGAATAAGTGCAGCAAAATTCTGCGTAATGATATTATTTTAACATCGATAACATTAATTCAGTATTATCCTAGGCAAAAGTGCAGTAAGTTAAGGTTACTACGGTTTTTTTAAATAATATTTTGATTTAAATATAGAAAATACTTAAAAAAAGTGCAGTATCTGGAAGTTGCTGCAGTTTCGCTAAGCATGGCTTACTAATTTTTCCAGTGATTACTTGTCTTAAGTGCAGCAAGAGATTTTGCTGCACTCTTTTTAAGCATTTGTTATCCTTTCGTAAGCAGTATCTAACATTACTTAACATAACTGCAGTAACTTCAGTGGACCAATGTTGCTTACTGCAGTCATGTTAAGTATTCCTTACCCAAAACGTGTAGATACTGCACTTTTGCTTAAGCAAAAAGGCGGTTCTGAATAAGATATCAAAAAACGGGTCAGATCAGATTGTAGATCTCGTTACGGACATTCCGAATATACTGATAACTCATTTTTCCCGAAACTGTTAGATACTGCACTTTTTCTAAGCAGGGCAGTTGAGGATGACCTAGTTTTAATAATCCTAAGAACGTTGGGTAGAGTCATGGGTAGAGTGCTTAGGAGACAAATATAAAATTAATAAACCGGACAAGTGCGTGTCGGGCCACGCGCAGTATAGGGTTTGTAGTTTTTTAAGATTCTTTATCGCGAAGCAGGTTTTGCTTAAGTATATTACAACTTTCATAACATAAACTTTTTACCTAATTTTTACCGCCTGATTGCTATTATACTATTTTTATTATTTTCAGTTTTTTGGCAATAAATATGTATTTTTTTTATTTATTTTATTTATTAAGGACTGCCAGTGAACGATACATTGAAACATTCATAGTGTTTTAAGATTATTGAAAAAAGATGTAAATGTACATTCTATTTAAGGCAATCACAGCATGCACATTTGAAGACATGTTTCCCTAAACTAAAAGAAACGTACAATATTAAAATTAACTAAAATTCCTAAATTTAAATTTTAAACAATAACAAAACCTAACGAAAGAATTACTAAGCATCCCTAAAAAAATCCAAAACTATTTCTTAAAAGAAGAGAGAGACTCACTGAAAATGTCAACCAACTGTCCAAGGGTATTGTATAAGTTTGATAGACGGCATACGGCGTGATGGCTGCGTAGGTTTGTTCGAGCAATAGGAACACTAAATAAGGTAGAAGGGTAGCGCGGAGGTCTACGTGGAACACGTATTTGAAATAGACTGAGAAGTTGAGGGCAGTCAATCCAATTTCTAAATAATTTGAAGAGGAAAGACATATCCAGGAGTTGTCTTCTAGCCTTCAAGGTGTACATGTGAAAGTATTCTAATTTATCACTGTATCTGGGAAGGGTTCTCAATTTGCCGCAGGTGTAAGCCAAATGCCTTAAAAAACGTTTCTGGATACGCTCAATGCGCAAATCGTGAACGTTATACAGAGGACACCAAGCCACACTTCCGTATTCCAGAATGCTACGGACGAAAGAATTAAATAATTGGATCTTCCGAAATAATTGGAAATCCGAGCATTCTTGAAGCTCTTGAAATGATGTCATCCATATGTGGAACAAAAGTTAGCTTAGAGTCAATTAGTATTCCCAGATCGCGCAACTTATTAACTTCCTCTAAACATTTCCCATTAACGTAATAAAGAGTCCGAAGGATATTTTGTTTGCGTGTGAATTTAATATGATAGCATTTGTCCACATTTAATGGCATTTTATTCTGTGCGCTCCACTCGGCCAGGTTATCTAAATCCATTTGAAGATTAACGGAGTCTTGATCTTTTTCGATAACCTTAACTAGCTTAAGATCATCAGCGTAAAGGTATACTTTACTATACTTTACAACATCAATTATGTCATTAACGAAGATGTTAAAGAGCAAAGGTCCCAAGTGTGAACCTTGTGGCACACCAGAAAACACACGAAAAGAGCTAGATTGAAAACCTCTGATCACCACGTATTGAGATCTGTCTGCGAGATAGGACTCAAGCCAAAGTAGCATTGGACCACCAAACCCGTACCTCGAAAGTTTAGAGATCAACGTGGAATGGCAGACAAAGTTAATTTCCAACACAAATGTATTTGTTCAGGAATAAATGAATATGAATATGAATATGAATGCCTTTGAAAAATCTGTGTAAATGGCGTCGACTTCTTTATGATTATCCACTGCTTCAACCACGGAATCGATAAACGTTACTAAGTTCGTATTGGTTGATCTCGCCTGTACAAAACCATGTTGGTAATCAGTTAGCATTTGCATCATATGACTTTGCATATAAGGACAAATCAGGGCTTCAAAAACTTTTGCGAATGTGGACAGCAATGAAATTGGTCTATAGTTTATGACTTGGTCCATATCGCCTTTTTTGTGTATTGGAACGATCTTAGCTCTTTTCCATTCATGTGGGAAGATGCCAGAGGATAGGGATTTGTTATAAATAAGCATCAGTAAGCGTCAGTCAGTAAGGCGGAGCGAATAGGCACAGTTGACAATAAATACTGGAGGTACACCATCAGGGCCAGCTCCTTTGTTGACGTCAAGTCTTTTTAAGCGTCTAAGTATCTCGAACTGTAGTAAACTGATATTATTGAAACTACACTCGCCAGAGAAGCCCTTATTAGCACGTCGATTAAAGTTATTAGCAACAGGCTTCGAAAAAACAGAGGAAAAATGCTCACCGAACATATTACAAATTTCCTTTCCATCGGTTGACACTCTATTGGAGTAAGTCATCTTAGCAGGATAGTAGGAGTCAGATTTTTTTTTCGATTTCATATATGCCCAAAAATATTTTGGGTTTTTAGAGATGCTTTGTTCAATCTTATTTACATAAATTTTATAACATCTAGTTGTGAGAGCAGAACAATGGTTGCTTATTATTAACAAAGATATTTCATCACGTGGATTTTTATGAATTTTGAACTTTTGCAATAGCTTATGCTTCTCTTTTAGTCTTCTTATCAGATTTTTTGTAAACCAAATGGGATATTTTTTGTTGCGAAGTTTAGATTTAGGGACAATTTTCTCTATTATGCGATTCAAGTGAATGTAAAAAACTCCAACCATATCATTGACATCTTGGCATTTCAGGAACTCACCAAGCCAGTCGATTTTATCCAACTCAGCATTAACTAACGCATAATCTACCTTATGAAAGTTGTATCTAGTTGTTTTGTCATTCGGTTTGAATTCATCAGTTCCAGAATCCTCCAACGAGATAAGCAATGGTGGATGGTAGCCATCCACTTTAGATAAGCTTTGAAAGGATTTGGTTACCTTGGTCTCGGAAATGTTACTTAATACTAAATCTAATATTTTGTTTTGCTTATTGGAAATACTATTAAATTGGGTTAAGTCATTTAAAGACACAAAGTCAATGAATAACTGAGCGGTGGATGAACCATTATGATCGGGTATTAGGTTATTGTTAGAACATTTACAAGGCCAGTCGATGCAGCTCAAATTAAAGTCCCCAAGCAAGCATAACCTATCAAAGCTTTCGGAAACTCCATTGAAGTGGTCTGTGAAGGAACCAAGTGTATTTTTATTTATCGGCGGTGGTAAGTAAATGGCACACAGGGTAACAATGTGCCTATTGTTCAAGTCTATTTGAACCCAAAGGTCTTCATGATCTACACTTTCAGCAGATAACAAACGAGTTGAGTTGAGGTTTTTTGAGACAGCAACAAGCACACCACCACCCTCCTTGATTTTGCCTTTTTTGTTAAGTGTATTCCTGTGCTTTCTATAAACTACGTAACGACAGTCATAAAGTTCAGCGTCTTGAATACCTTCATTCAACCAAGTTTCCGTTAAAACTATGACATCATAATTAGAGTTAGAGTTTTCATCATACACACTACTATTGTAAATTTTTCGACATTTCCCACAACAACCAAATCAAACATTTCCCGCAAACGGATCCCAAAATCGAAAAAAAAATTTCAGACACATTATTTATAGCATTTTTTTTTATCATTTCTTACCACTTACATACATCTGTTACGAAAAAATGTTTATGACAGCTTTATAGACATTCTCAGGAGACACTGACATTTGTATTTTCGCTACGTGTTTGTCGACAAAATAAATTTTGCGTAGCTCGAAGCTTGCGTAGACCAATACAGGTATACTACAACAGACAGACGGACATTATACTACTATAAGGGATCCTTGTTGACTACGAAACCCTAAAAAGAAAAATAACATATCAGGTAACGAAAATGACACTTTTCAAAAACAATATGTTAAGAAAATTATAAAGCAATAGTTTTGTAAATAGCTACAAATAGTTTTGTAAATAAAAATATTAAAACAATTACAGCGTGATACTTAAATTAAAACTTATCGTAGTTACAAAATTAATTGGAAATGCAATTTGAATATAACGTGCAGGTCATGAATATGGTTGTTGTAGCGGCGAACAGTTGCTTGAACCTTAGATTATGAATAACGGCAGCTTACGCTTGAACAGAAACTAAGTTCGGACAGCGCTTAGGGACAGCGGGTGTGTTTGACAGGTGTGAAGCAAATTGGCAGTCGCCCCAATCCTTCCAATATTACTCAATGCATGCTTCTTACATGACTACTCCACTATTAAATACTAAATATGGTTTGTGTCCGGACCAAATGCTTTGTTAAGTTTGATAGATTGTTTATTTTAGACATTTTGTTTTTAGTCGTAATCAATTTCACTGGCAAATACTGGCAATTTCACAAACAACTTCATAGGGATGGCAGGGATGGTAGGAAAAGTATTTTTAGTCATTACCTATTTTGGATAAAATGTAAATTGTAATTATATATTTAGATAATAATAAAATAATTTATTTCAGGTCAGTGACCCATAATTAAATATAAAAACAAATGTAAAAATTTTAAATTCTTATTTCATTATTTCTTAGGTAAGTACCATTGTTAACATTGACCAAATAAATTGTTTTGAACTATGCTATGCCAATCGAAAAATTACATCACACTTAAATTTCAGTCCTCAGTTATGGATCAGAATTTTGTATGGAAAAACAAATAATAAACTGTGAATTCCTAAAATTCGTCATAGAACAAAAGTTGTTCAGTTTCATAGGTAGAATAAGAAATTGTTATGTTTTCAGAGGGATAATAAACGTCCTCAATTGCCTTGTATAACGTAACGAGGAACGTAGGTGATATATGGATCCCCGTACACACGATGACACCCAAAATTGGGCCGAGCGATCCAATTACAAGGGATAAGATGAAATGTGCCCGCTTGGATAAGGTCTAATCATTCCGTGTCAAGACTAGGTGGTTATCTGGAGACCTCAAACAAGTTTTAAATTAAACGAGTTGGAATTGTTTGAATAATACGGAACTAAACTTTACTTATATCACTATAAATAAAAATAAAATGCGCTTATCAATCTCAGAATTCATTCGAAAGAAATACAGCAATATTTTTTTATCAAGACGGATATTTTAAAAGGTGATTCTACCCAAGACAGAAAGAAAGAAAGAAAAAACGTTTATTTTGGAAACACACAACTTAAAAAAAATATCTTACTAAGAACGTAAGTTGAAATACGAAAAAATTTCGAAGTCGAAAAAGTTTTTTCGTATTTATACCTATGTTCCTTGGGAAAATTTATTCAGTTTCATGGACAGAACCACCACTAAATATCCGGGGTAATAAAAAATAACGGTGTGTAAATAGCATTATAAATAGCATTAAATAGCATTATGGCCCTGCAGTGGAACTCCCTACAGGCTACCTAAAATAAATAGCAAATACAATTAAAATTAGAGTAGAGCCGGTAAACTTCAAAAGAATGCTAAATCGAGTGGAAATAAAAGTGGACAATGATGTCTAGCCAGTTGAATGATAATGTTCCCTAGATCAAAAATAAATTAAAATAGGTACATCATCTAAAAAAGTATCACGTAAAAACGTATATTGTGTAGTTTTAAATATATGTTACAAAGTTAAAGCGTTTACAAAGAAATTATGACGTCAATAATCCAGTAACTCTATCCAAAACCATAGACAATTTCCGTTATGACGTGAAAAAAAGAGTAGCTCATTTGACTTGGCCGGTTTAAAAGTGGAATGACATTTTCAAAGGGACGGACTTTACACCCGCCTGTTTAAACGGTTTAATCAAAAGTTGGACTCACTCTGTTCGGCCGGGGCAAGTTTCACCATTTCCGCGTGTCCGGGGATCTTATCCGACCTCCACAGCACCCGGACAATTTGATAGTACGCCACTGTCATCAGCAGGAGAGGGATTCTGAAACAAAAGTTATTGTTTTAACATTTATAATTAGTTGAATCTTTTTTTTTTTATAGTCAACTAGCCCGCGACTTCGTCTGCGCAGGTTTATAAATTGTAGCCTATGAGTTATTCTCATGTATAAGCTATATTATTGCACAGTTTCATTAGGATCCATTCAGTAGTTTTTACGTGAAAGAGTCAAAAACATCCATCCATCCATACTTACAAACTTTCGCTTTTATAATATTAGTAGGATGGGCTTGCACAGATGCTGACAGTGATGAGGTCGACAATTTTTTTTATTGTCTATGGTCTTACTCTTGACCTCGATCTTGTCTTGAGGACAGAGATGAGGTCGGGAGGAGGTGGGGATTTTAATTTCCAAACGTTGTAGAACAAAAGATGTTCAGTTACATGGAAGAACTAGCCCCCGAGAGGTTTTGCGTATTTAGAATTACACGTTGTATATTCCTTGGACAAATTCCTTCACTTTTATAGTCAGATTCATATATTTAGGTTCTAAATAACTTGTCCTATCACCTTGTGCGGTCAACCGCACGTCGGTTTATATATTTCCAACTCTAGTGCCATGCCATAAAGTCCTAAGTGTGTTAACTGAAGTGCTGTTGTGTGTAAATATGACGACGATGCGTTGCATATCCGATTTGGTTGATGCATTTATGCTGCCCTATTGTAAAAGTAATGCATTTCAAATAGATGTTTCTGCTACTTACGCCCAGTATTATATTACTCTATGCTGCTACGAAGAAACATTTTACTAACACTTTTACCTAATAAGATGCATTTGAAATGTGTATGAGATATTCATATTCGTTTATTTGTCTATGTCAATAGAAAATAAAAAGAATCGTTTGTTGATAAATTTTTGCGTCAGTTGATAAACTAAAAAGTAGAAAATTGCAAAATTTCACAACCACATAGGCAGGATTTGAACCTGCGTCTGGGCAGGACCACAGTAGTAGCAGTTGGTAAAGCGTCTGCGGTACTGACGCAGAAGACGCAGGTTCGAATCCTGCCTGTGGTTGTGAAATTTTGCGATTTTCTACTTTGTAGATTTATCCGAACACTGGAAGTGTTAAAATAAAATCATTTTCAGTTGATAAACTGTCGAACAATATTAAAATCGTAAGAAATTCGTAGATCCATAGGTCTCTTATGTATGAAAGTTTAAAACAACCTAGTGAGGTTGGGTAATGGGTTAGGATCTCTTTTGACCAAACGCACGAGCCAAGCGAGCGCAGCATGCTGCAGCAACAAATTCAATGATTTGAAATTCGTTGCAGTTTATTATTTTTCGATGGTTTATCAACTTACTCGGAAATTGATCAACTTACCATTCTTGTTATTTTCCGGTAACTTATATTATTATCATAAAAAAAAACCGGCCAAGTGCGAGTCGGACTCGCGCACCGAAGGTTCCGTACCACCACATAATCATAATTGTTTTTATTTCAGTAAGTTAATGTGCTAGATTTTTGAGTCCGACACGCGCTTGATCGAATTTTATTATTTGTTGTTATTTTATAGCTTATGCACTATAAACATACCAATTTTCAAGTTTGTAAGTGTTCCCGTTTTTAAAATAGAACTAAAACAAAAATCGCCTCCACCACCATCCAACTTGACCCCTCTCTTATATGAATGTTCTTGAAACGGGAGCTCACCACAATTGGTTACCATTAGTTGTTGGAAAAATTGTAATATTTAATTATTTCAGACTTTTCCCATTATTTGTACTGTGTGACCTAGCTTCTTGCCCAATTTTATAATTTTAGGTCAACGGGAACTACCCTGTAGGTTTTGCGTTTTTGCATAAATGTATGGAGATGAGGACATAAAATGCCATATCTTTTGATTGCGTCGTTGTAAAAAATTTAAATTTTCAGATCTTGTGTGGTTCATGGATCCTAATATATAGTATTAATTTCAACCTGATAACTTTACCCGTTCGTAAGATAAAGGGTCTTGACAGACAGACAGACAGTCAGAAAGACAGACAGACGGACAACAAAGTAATCCTATAAGAGTTCCGTTTTTTTCTTTCCCCTACAAAATAAGTCGATCACGTGACTACTTCAATATGGAAAAAAAATATTTAATCAATAAAAAAAAACTATATGGCTTACACTTTTCGTGTCAATATAAAAAGGAAATGACGGCACGAGATTTTAATGTGACATTAAAAAGGTTCTCTACAACTCACGATAAGTCACCTTTTTCGATATAAACGTAAATATTTTTTTTTTTTTTTTTTTTTTTAATTTATTTATTATGCATTAAATTACAAGAAATATGGTGGACATCGTTAGCACGCAAACCTCTTGGGTTTATCTGCGCTAACGGGTCGTCTTACTACTATTTTAAATACAGATATAAAGCTTAAGTTCTAAGTTTTACATCCCGGCTGGTTTAGCAAGTAATACATCTTCAGTTTATTGTTGTATTTACATTTTTCCATGTACATATCTTGCAAGTCTTCCGTCAATTCATTTATAAGGCTTGGTATCTGATAATTTAGAAGTCTGGTTCCATAAAAATTTGTTGTTTTAGGTACTATGTATTTTTTTGTACTATTGTTGGCTCTAAGGTTGTCTGGCCTCTTTCTTACCTCTAGATAATCTGGGTTATTTACTTCAGTTAGTAGATTAAATTTAATATATACATTCATTACCTTGCAGTAATTAAACAGCCCTGCATCATTATTTTTATATCTATTTTTTATGTATCTAGGTACTATAATTTTAAGCATTTTACGTTGTATTCGGTATATATCGTATATATATGTTGTAAATGTTCTCCCATAGCTACTCAATCCGTAACCGATAACAGAGTCCGCTAAGGCCATGTAAAGAAGTCTAAGTATTTTGTAAGGTAACTTATACTTTAGTACCATCAACTTGCTCGTGACTGAACGAAGCTTTGAGCACACATGTTCTTTATGTGGTCCCCAGCAGAATCTGTTATCGATCACGAGACCTAAGTAAGTGTGACTATTGAGAGTGTCAATAGATTGACAAGCACACTTTGTCATATTTGTGTGTAAGCATGAGTGGCTATGCGATATGATGGTCGGGGTGTATGCTGCTTTATTGTGTGCAGAATGTATAAATAAAAGTTTAGTTTTTAGAATGTTAATAACGAGACCGACATCATGGGCCCATTTACATAATATGTCAAAACTGTTCTGAATATCAGTTTGCGCTTTGATTATATCATTGTCCGCTACTACTAGGCATGTGTCATCCGCAAACTGATACACAGAACCTTTGGTTACAACATTTGCCATGTCGTTGACATAAAGCAAGTATTCTGTTGGGCCAATAATGGAACCCTGGGCCGTGCCTCTATCCGTGGCAATTAGATTTCCAATCGTGTTCGAGACTTTAACAGTGGTATATCGGTTAGTATGGTAATTTTTTAATAATTCTAAAAAAGGTCCTTGTATTCCACAACGCGATAGCTTGTCGTAAAGAGTGCTAAAATTTAAAACATCATCAAATTTAATGGACTGATATTTAATTCTACAGGACGCAAACAGGTATTTCCCGAAAAGTCAGACCACAAAACTGAACAACTTTCCCGAAGTAAAAAAAACCGGCCAAGTGCGAGTCGAACTCGCGCCCTAAGGGTTCCGTACCTATCTACCATATGATATATTAAAAGCTTTTGCTCTTTGATTTTAAAAACTCAGCGACCATCCAACTTGACGCCTCTTTTATAGAAAAGTTCATGAAACGGGAGCTCACCTTAATTGGTTACTATTAGTTGTATGAAAAATTGAAATATTTAATGATTTTAGACTTTTTCCTTTATTTGTACTATGTGACCTAGCTTCTTGCCACAATTCATAATTTTAGGTCAACGGGAAGTCCCTGTAGGTTTTGCATTTTTGCATAAATGTATGGAGATGAAGACATGAAAAGCCATATCTTTTGATTGCGTCGTTGTAAAAAATTGAAATTTTCAGATCTTGTGTGGTTCATGGACCTTAATATTCGTTATCAATTTCAACCTGATACCTCTTCTCGTTCGTGAGAAAAAGGGTCTTGACAGACAGACAGACAGACAAACAACAAAGTGATCCTATAAGGGTTCCGTTTTTTTATTTTGAGGTACGGAACCCTAAAAACGGTCAAGTGTGAGTTGAACTCGCGCGCCGAGGGTTCCGATATACCTATAGTATTTTTAAAAGCAATAAATTCCATTTTTAGAACCGCAAAACTAAATTTGTTTGTAAAGGTCTTTTGTAGATTTCTAAAATACTGTGCAACTTAGAAAGATCGTTTTCTTTTTGCTGTAATATTTACATAAACTTGTATCGACTGTAATTAATTCAGATTTTTCCTCTCGCAAACTTCAGAGATAAGATGGGGGGCGAGGGGGGGGGGGGGAATGGTATTCTTTTTTACATTTTTCATCATAACTTAATACCTTAGTATCGTAAAAAAATACACATATCTATTTTGGAATGTACAAGTAAAGCGGTTTCATATGATATGTAACCCAATCGACCTAGAAACGTCAATAAAACATTTAGACCCCATATTTGGGCCTCCTCTATAACAATGATATTTTTTCATTTGAAATTTAGCTAAGCAATCATATTTTAAAACAATAGGTACCAAATTTCAAATCCATAGCATGATTAGACAGACAAGCTGCCGTTATTCATAATCTAAGAGACAGACAGACAAAGTCACAGCATACCTTCCGTTTTTACCATTTTTGATCGGAACCTTAATATTGTCATGTGATTGTCTATAAAGTTAAAATGATTGAAAAAATTAAATTAAACTAATTTGAAAATTAAGTGTGCAACATTAACATAATATAAAGCTAAATAAAGAAGGTATTTTTCAGCGCAGCCGTAAAATTTAAATTATAACGCCGCAATTTAGGAGCTCCATTTCTCTTCGGTCACGTTGCCTGCCGGAAACCGCAAATTTGGGAAAAGTTTATGTGGGCACGTGAAGTAGTGTAGGCAACGAAGCAGTTGACCCCCGCATGAATTCCTCAGTCGATGAAACTTTGCTGGGGTATTACACTATATGAGACAAACCTTCCATAACAAAAAAAAAAAATCGGTATTTTTTGTATGGAAAAAATAAAAGTACTGTAACGGGTGGCCTGCTAGAGGCTATTAAAATAGAAACCCTAAGCTATTTCTAGATAATGGCTCGCGGCACCACATTGTAACGGTAGAACTATGTCTAAGCCTGGGCACGGCTAACAGATTGTAACGCGCTGAAACTGGGCTCGAAGTCAGATCATCACTGGTCAACGGCAGAAGATTGTAAAGGGCTGAACCTGCTTCTAAAATAATACCTGTAGTAACATAGATTCTAAGACATACTGGGCACGGCTCGCGAGATTGTAATGGGCAGGAGCCAGGTATCCTAATGGTTTACTTAAACTTACTTACTAGTTTCCTATCCTGGGCACGAACCCAAGCATCAGATTGTAATTGCCCTAACCTAGCCTAAACTATTAAGTTGTATTTATGCATGAAGGTGTGTATAAGTTTAACTGTCTATTGATGTAAGTATATCTAAATGTGGTAATGTCTAAGTTTCTAACTATCCTAGCTGAACCTAAAGGGAAATCTAAAGAAAGTCCTAATGCAACCTAACACTTGTCCTGTACTTCTTGAAGCCTAAGTATTGGGATTGTCCTAGTCGCGAAATGGCCGATGAGATGTCTGAACTGCTTTTTGGACCCGACGAGGTGATCAACGAGTAACCCTACTCCGTTTGAGTGCGGACCATGAATAAGTTGAATTCCTATACAATTAATTTCCTAGAATAAATGTATTGATTAGTATGAGCCTATAGGTACTGTATGTATGTATATTTATTTAATGGCATCAATAGGTACTGTAAATAATTTGTGTGAAAGGAAGCAGGCAGATCCGAAGGCTGTAAATGGTACATGAAAACATCAAAATAGTACATCTAAACTTCTCCAAGATTGATATTTGACTTTCTTCAAGGAAATTTAGTTTATTTTTAACAATGTAAAGGCCTGAAATATATCCAGTCCTTTCAGCTCAATCTTTCCATATAGATAAAGGAGGTTTATTACTTTCTATGTGCGAGATGACTTACAAACTGACTCCTGTTGTATTTACAACCCCGGTATGGATGTATTGCAATATACTGGGTTTTGTCTTTCCCAAAGTCGAATGTATACATCATCAGCTTTGTATATTAGCTTGTAGCATAGAAAAGAATGAGTTTATTAGATGAATCAAATTCGTTTTTCATTTGCAGCATTTGAGCCAAAAAGACCTTCTTTATAACAGACTTAGAATTGAATTTTATATTGAAGTGGGTAATAGCTTTCAGTTGTAGCCGAAGCAAGGAGGTTTTTGTTCTGAGGTTGTAGCTATACCTTTTAAAGTTAGTAAAATTTTATTGATTTTATCTACTCCCGTACCGGAATATTCCGAATTCGAAACCAATGACAGATTCGAAATTGAGGTCATTGTCCGCTATCATTTTCATTTCCACACTGTTCCATACTACGAGCAGTACGGAAATGGAGTATGGATTTTCATTCCGCAACTGTTATAATACATAATTTTCAATTTGCATAGGCTAAGGCAATACTACCACAGTACTACATACAGCCTATTTTAAAGTAATTTTGTAAAATACTTTTTACTGGGGTGACGACTGCCTACCTATATTTAAAAGAAAACGGAGAGTACCAGGCGTGACTAGGAGTACATAAATCGACAAGAAGCTGACAGTTGGCTCGCTTCTATATAAAGTGACATTGGCAACAAAAGAAGTGATTTGAACAAAATGGAAAGTATGTACCAGGAGAACATGATTCTACAAGAGGCTGTCAGTAACCATATACATGAAATTAATGTTAAAGCAACGCCATCCACAAGCTCTGGATCTGGAATAACTTCGGGAATAACTTTAATTAACTGTACTAACTGTCCTCTTAGTTCAATAAATTGATCACTACTCTTAAAAAAAAAAAAATTCGTCGGTCGTAGATAAAGTTTTGTATGCAACTATACGTAATTAGTCATTTTAACACTCGATCTATACTATTTTGATACTCGGCTGCGCCTCGTATCAAAAACCAGATCTCGTGTTAAAATTACTCTCATTACGCAACAGTTGCATAAATAACTAGTATATAATCCCAGAGAAGGATAGATATGCTCAAATAATTGACTGGCATAAATCGTTCAAAGTAGATTGGCCGATTTGAGGAGTAAATATTAAATCTTCTTACCCGTCTGCGACTGGCATACTGAAACTATGACTGGGTCGTCTGGACTGCTGCTGGCTTGGACTTGGACGCTCAGCTCCCCTGCGTTCAAATGATTTGTAGCTTTTGGTTCCTATTTCACATGGTCCATAGACCTCCTGTAAGTTTAAAAAGGAAGATGAACTAAGTACTAAGACATCTAGTCCCCCTTCGGGTAAAACTACTCTATAAATATTGGCTTTTTATTCTTACTCAATACGCGTTTTGACGTTTAGAGCTCTAAAGGTCGCTATAACACAAAATTTTTTTGTAAAATAATAATTTTCTTGACAAAGATCGCCATCGGCGGGCAACTTAGGAAAGCGTCATTTAATCGTAATGTCGAATTGAACTTAATTTACTAATTGGGTGACGAAATGCCCTAGATACTTAGCTTTTGTCAATTGCAGCGACGAAACTCGGCGTACGGTCACTTTTTTTCATTTTCACAGATTTTTCTCACATTGTGGAGTCCATCTTGCTGTCACGATTCACGGGTCGCAGCAAAAAGGGCGATGTAGCTTCCATGTTCCACACCTTTCGAATTTAGAGATAAGACCGCCCAAACCAGCCAATCAGAGAATCGGAAATCGAGTAGGCCATGGCCAGCCTCACCAATCCTACCCACTTCCTTCACACTTTTCTATTTCCTGTTTGACAAGTAGTTCGAACCAAGGAGGTTTTAATATGCGCTGATTCGCGGCGCTAGACGAGTATTTTTCAAGCAATTATTTTGAGTAATAATGCATAATCAGACCTTTATTTTCATTACGAGTCGAACAAAATCTATGATCATTTATATTAAGATTCCTATTGTATTATTACTTATTTTAACACTCCTAAAATAGAATATACTCTATTATATTCTTCGTGTAATTCCGTGTCGGACCATCGGCCCGTTACATCCAACCCCCAAAATTTGCGCAGAGCATACGCGTCCCCGGAGCAAATTTTCCACCATTTGAATTTCACGAAGATAATCTAATATTTATTAACCTTTAACCCATAAAGTGAACACACGTAGATCCTGTTGTAGTGTAAGTTTTAAACCAAAAGAAAAATGTCTTCAATAAGAGTTCAAGAGTTAAACCACGAACATATTGGTTATACCCCAGAAATATCGAGTATTACGAACCAAATAATACCTCTACAAGGAACAGATTTGTGAGATCCCCTTGACCGAATGTCAGAGTTTCTAACCTCTCCTTTCTCAAGAGCAAAACTGTTTTTGTTTTTCAGATTTTACCCCCGGATAGTAGAAACACCCCCGCCAAGATTATATTTAATTCTGTCCTCTAAATTACTGTTATATAACCAACAGTCGAAGTCCATTACTTGACTCAATATCGCTTCCATTTCTGTTTTGAAGCATGTGCAGTGTGGGGAAATTTGCATAAGCTGTTTGCTTCGTGTAGAGTAGAAGTTATTTACAGGGAGTACATCAACACTCTTATTAGACATCAGAGTAACTTTCGTACCCAATGTCTCTTAAAATTAACCTAGCACCTATGATCCCATAAATACTTCGTTGTAAGCGTAATGTACAGGGTCAACAGTTAATAAAGATTTCCATCGGTTGAGAACCCATTGGTTCATTGCAACCCTCCACTCTCTTATCTTCCATATTTCATATTCAATCATCAACAATTACCCTGTTAGTCTAATGCCTATTACTAACATTTCCTCTCAAAAATCCGACCATTCCCTTTATTTCTTTTCTCTCAATATTGATATGGCCTTTCTCTTTTCCTTCCTTCCACATTCACGCTGTTACTACGAACCACTGGTCTCCCCAATGAAACTTATGAGATTAAACCAATCGATTATGCTACTAGGTGAAAACCGCTCAGGCAAACGCACCGGCGCTGCGCAAAATTAGGTGAATAATTTACATTTCCCAAAACTCTTAGTTGATTCTATTGGCCTAATCACTTACAATGCCTAACTTACTAACTCCTAAGCGCAACTGATGCAATAATTCACAAGAGAAATATAACACCAATTGTAAATTTACATCATCAACCCTCGATTTACACCATACAAATTTATTTGAAATAGAAGACGTATTTTGCCAGGAAGGTTGGGAATGCGGCTATAAGTCCGTCCACAAATCAAAATGATTCCTAAGAAAACATCTTTCTTTCCAAGGACCTACGAGTCGGTCCCCCAAAGATCCTTTCAAATAAAACTCCTCGACAGCTTGTCGCAACGGATTACTCACGTGTAAACAAGTCGTCTAGCATAATACTTTAAAGGTGAATCATCGAACTCTCTCTCAAAACCTTCCTATCGAGCTATATTTTCGCGATCAAAATTGTGTTACGACACTTCAAAAGTGATGGATCTTCTCATTTTTCACATTGGGCAACTGAATCTCCAACACAATCTAGGTGTCTACATTGTTAAATTATGTAACTGACCGGAAAATTAACCGTGAATTACGAAACTTTTTACTATTCAATTGAAATTCACTGTTTACCCGAGCCATCATTACCTGCCCACAGCCGAGCTTACCCGTACCTAAACAGCAAAATTCAAATAAATTTCAATTGTTTCTACACAAACAAGAATTTATCACAAAAATATTTAAAATACATAATAAGAATTTTACCTGCGAATAATCGTATCACTTAACCCCGAAGGAGTATCTCTCTTAAGGAGGTATCTCTCTTTGTCGTAATTTAACTACCCAATTTAAGTACATTTTCAGCTAAAACCTCAACCTCGAATTTAACTTAAAATACCCTAAAGTAAAGAAAATTAATATACACGGCAGATGTTTCCCGAATCTCGAAAGGCATACAAAATCCCTCGCCCCATTTCAGAAAAGATTACCTAAGATTACCTAAGAATGTTCGGTGACATTAGAACTTCAGCTACTTATACTAATAAAATTTATAATTACGCATACATGCCAATGTGTCTTACGTATTGCAGCTTACGCATCTATGATAGTCTTACACACACAAATATCTTATTGTGGCGTTTTGGTCATTACGGCCCTGAACGTCATTTCTTACGCATTATGCATTTAATAATATGAAATTTCTCGCTGTACGCATACATGCCTTACGCCTTAAACACTCTACGCTTAACGCCTTATGTATATAATTATATATAACTCTTGCTGTACGCATACGTGCCTTACGCCCAATAAGCACATGAAAGTCTTACGCAAAACTGAATCAGTGCCTAAGAAATTTAAATGTAAATATTTTTATTCTATTCTTCCAAAAGACTACGCTTAAGCTTACCTACAACAAGTGAATTTACTAATATTATAGCGTATGTTAAATGGTATTCTTAATAAATAAGGACCCCCTTTTTATTTGTTTTGGTTTATTTTAGTTTAGTTTGGTTTGATTTGTTTTGATTACATTTTACTATATTACATTTTATTTAATTTTATTATTTTATATTGTATTTATTATATTACATTTTATTTTATTAACCTTGCTAGGTTTCCAATCAAACCTTCCCAATAAAATTTCTACTTTAGCCGGAACCAAATTGACAAACACCCATATACAGAAATAGGATATGAAATACAACTTAACATTCTCAACCCCACTCCATATGTCAATCTCAACCTTGCTTGAACTAAATTAATTAAATTAAGTTAAAACGAAGACCCCTTAAAATAATATTTTCATATCTACACGCTTACTACCCTAATTGCCCCAATTCTTTTCTTATCTACACATAGATCCAATTTCCTCAATACACATTTCTTAACTATTTCCTAAAGGTTACTTACGAAAACCCCCCTGTATGTCCTCACTTTAAGAGTATCAAAATATATAATTATGAATTCAAAATAACTAAAGGTAAGTTTTTTTTTCATTACTTTATTGTTTAGCATATTATTATAATCTCCATATAGGTATGCAATTATTTAATCCTGTAAATTATTTGGTACAGATAAATTATTCTACGTTGACTCACTCGAACCTTCTAAAACACCCGACCCTATGCGTATCACAACTGAATAGATATGCTTTATTATTTAACAGCAAGTCATCATTATCATAACATTCCATACAACGTCCCATGCTACCAGAGAGCCTCTTCTTAAGCGCTAACAAATATGACTGCTGTGGTTGGTAAATACAGTTTGTAAATTCAAAGGAAGGTGCTACTGCCCAACCTCCAGTTCACGAGCCATTAGTCGCCTCTTATAACACCCATCTAGTTGGTACTATTCCATGCCGGTACCGCACAACGGTTGTAGTAAGTATTCAACCCTAACACATGATTTACCGTCGGCCTATCTTACCCCCCATCCTGTTATGAAATCTACTCTGTCAAGTAATCAACCTTCGTTCGGTTGATTAATTAATTACTAGAAAAACCTTGAAAACTCCTACCCTAGGTTTAATAGGTTGATCGATGACCCTAGAGTCTGTTATGTAAATATTTCTATAATGATTATGCCATGACATTCCGCAAAGGCCCCAGTCGACCGCACTCGCCCCATAACAGCCTCCCTAACAAATAAAGTATTACTATCAGTTGAGCAAGCTCTGCTACCCGTCAACAGATGGCGCTGTTGGTTTATGACTAAAACGCGGTATCTACCTATCCTGACCTAACTCAAGACCCAGTCTAACCTTCGCACTGAAAACCCTGCAAGACAAAACTTCATTTAAACCACTATAGCCGTCTCCTAAAATCAAATTGCAAGCATATTTATAAAGATTACTCGCTCAATAGTATAGAATTTAGTCATGACTTACTTGTGTAAATAATCTAAAATAAGTATTTAGTATAATTTAATCTTATAAATGAATTAGCTAAAGGTTTTAATTTTTTTTTTCGAATAAGCAGGTATCAATTATTGTTCTGATATTATTCTACTGTAAATATTCCAAATTGCAACAAATTCCAACCTGAAATTTATATTATCATAGCTGGTGCCCGTGACTTCGTCCGCGCAGGACAATTGTACCCTAGGTGTTACTTTGATGTATCAGCTATATCATTGTAAAGTTTCATTAAAATCCATTCAGTAGTTCTTACGTGAAGGAGTAACAAACATCCATTCATACTTACAAACTTTCGCGTTTATACTATTAGTAGGATAGGATAAGGATTTAAAAAGCTTTGAATTTTATAGACTAAATCTTTTAGCATTTTGTATCCTAATGTTTTGAACAACTTACTACTAAACAACTAAGTATTCAATAAGATTTAAAACTACTAACCAGATTCATACTTTGCCTAACTCATCTGATTCGAGCCTTCAACTATTTTTCTTTGAATCTCACTGTTAAACTTTAAATTTTACACCAAATACACATTTCCTAACCAACGTAGTACGGTTGAGTTCCTTTTATCACTATTTAGTACAGTTTTTCAGGTAATTTAACTATCATAACTTAAAAATAAGCGATAAACAAAAAGTATATTCTGACAGTCAGCCGTCCATCGCGTTCAGAAATTAGTCACATGGTTGTTCCGTTTCGAATAATAACTACTTTTTGACAGCAGTCCGTCTCGACCACACGTATGAACGTCATATTAAGCTACCCTTCTATCAGTACAATCTTCGCCCGATCTGGAACGTGCCCCCACGGTCGGATGTATATTCCTTTACTTCAAATTTTTAACGCTAGGGCTGTCAATTCAGTTGTCGACTAAAATATTAGGTGTCGATTTTTAATTTTAAGCTCTCACCCCCCCTACAAAACGATCCGACTACAACCCGCAGATAAGATAAGAGGTAAAGCAACGAAAAATTTTTATATCTTAAAATTCTAGTCAAGCTAATATTAAAATTTCATTATAGGTATTTATGTTTTATCTAGTAAGATTTTATTTGAAACGTAACTTGAAAGTATCCACGCATTTAAATTTCAATTATTTTTTTCTACGAGTACAACTCTTTAATTTTTCCTGTCATTTAGCTAATCCAAATGCGAATCTATATATGTTTTTTTTCTCACATGTCTCAAACTATTAAAATTTCGTTGAACTTAGACTACAGTAATGTATTTTTTTTTAAGTTTTAAACTATCCCTATAACATATTCTAAGATTTTAAGCTACGTGATTAACTTTTGTTCATTTCTATTCCTAATATAACTATTCCTATTAAATCACTAACCCTAATAACATAACTTATCATGGTCCGCACTTTCCATTCCACAGCAACAGATTGTGGCCACGATAGTAGCCACTCTTACAGACCAAGACAATCCCAAAAGTCAAAATAAACCCTACATTAATCTACAACATAATTTATTGATAAAATGCTACACTATTTATTCGCAACTATTCCTACACTACAATAAACAAATCTTTTCCTTTTTTTTCTTATGATAGTGTCATGTGTGTATCCGAAATTAGCAAAAATCAGAACGTGTATTCGAATTCATTAACGGAATTGCCAGGCATATTAAAATTCTGCATACTATTATCATTTTTCTAACTATGCTTGAAGCATCTTTATTAAATTCCTATAGTAATAAATTTCCTGAGATTAGATTTATGTAAAATATTAAGTATGACATTTTAAATTTCCTATCGCTTGTTACTTCAAATCGCTAATGAATCATCGATAATTAAGGATTAAGTTTTCAAAAGTGCACAAAATTTTAAATTGAAATAAGTAAGAAAATGTGTGAGCTATTCTACCAAATATGTAACTATAATCATGACACGACTTGTTATTTATTACCTTAATACATCAAGACGCATTGCTCCCCTAAGAATTAAAATTAGTCCCTATTGCGGCGCAAGTTCTATGTCATAAAATGAATATCTAGTACATCAATTGGAATTTTCACGCTATTCTATTTGCTAATATTACTTTCTAAAATTGTTCTACCGTTTTAAAAAAACACTATTTGGCAACACTAGTTATCATGACAACCCGTGACATGCGAAAAAATATTACAATTTAGATTGTTTTGGTAAGAAAAATCACTTTTAGATGTTAAAATGTGTTGAAATTACTTCCTTAATCATTGCGAAACCTAATTATATTGTTCTGTAGGAATTTAAGACCAAAAGAGGTTTCCAGCTTATGAACTTAATTATAAAATGGCGCTCAATTTCAAGGTAAGATTTGTTTAGTAAATGTCGATTTTAATTCTACTTGTTTACTTTTAACTAAAATTTTTTGGCACGTTTTGATTTTTTCAGGTCAAATAAGAAAACTGAAAATTTCGCGGCCCGCCGCCTCTCAGAATTACAATGGTCCACAATTTCAATTTAGAAACAGATTGTTTACTCATGCATATGTGGGTAAGTGTAGAAAAGTATTATGAATGACAAATTGATATTTCCCTACCTAGATCCCTCTCAAGCAAATAATCTCCATTATTTATTCTTTACATATTGTTTACTGTAAAATAACATAAAAATCTACTTTTACAACTAATGTATCCTGATAGTAAAGTAACCTATTAATTTCTATTTTTCAGTGAAGTGTAAACTCAAGAAATTCGACAAGATGCAGCCCCGCACCTTATCAACAGCAAGATATAACGACAGCACCATGGACCCATCAGATATATCTCAACCCCTACTTCCTGAAGCTCTGAAGCTAAAATATTTAGTGCAAAAGTGATAAGAATTGTTTGTGAAACTAAATATTTCTAGTGTCTTTCTGTGCAAGAAAATAAAAGTGAATTGTGTTCTGAGGTGTTATTTTTAATCATTCACTTAAGTAAGTACTTATCTGATAAGTAGCAAGTCTCCCATTTAGTCAACTAGAGTAACAAATCAATTGCAAAACATTCAATGATTATTTCAGCTTCTGTTATCATTTTTTGGCACAGATATTGACTGAACTTTAATAAGCTTTATGATAACACAACGGCAGTAAAATAAAAATTCTAAAATCTAGTTTAAACTCTTACATTAAGTGATATCATCTAACCTAGGCAATTTGCATATATCCTTAGTAACATATTTAGTTGTACCCTAAAGTCTAAATCCAATTTTTGCTAATAGAATATATAGAATTCTCCCTAATAAGTTAATAATTAAATTCTTACCTAGCAACCATACTAAAACAGAGCCTAAATATTCCCTACTAACTAATATAAAATAACTAACAGTAACATAAGGTTCTTATACTGGTCACGGTATCTTCAGATTGTAACGGGTGGCCTGCTAGAGGCTATTAAAATAGAAACCCTAAGCTATTTCTGGATCATGGCTCGCGGCACCACATTGTAACGGTAGAACTGGGTCTAAGCCTGGGCACGGCTAACAGATTGTAACACGCTGAAACTGGGCTCGAAGCCAGATCATTACTGGTCAACGGCAGAAGATTGTAAAGGGCTGAACCTGCTTCTAAAATAATAACTGTAGTAACATAATGATTTTATTTTAACACTTCCAGTGTTCGGATAAATCTACAAAGTAGAAAATCGCAAAATTTCACAACCACAGGCAGGATTCGAACCTGCGTCTTCTGCGTCAGTACCGCAGACGCTTTACCAACTAGGCTACTCTGGTCCTGCCTGATGTTGCGAATAAACAGTTCATGCTTACTAGGTGGCAGCACTAACGCAACGTTGGAATGCGTATAGAGATCGCAGATTTCGGGTAGTAGCTTTCAGTTGTAGCTATACCTTTTAAAGTTAGTAAAATTGATTGTATAGAATCCCAGAGAAGGATAGATATGCTCAAATAATTGACTGGCATAAATCGTTCAAAGTAGATTGGCCGATTTGAGGAGTAAATATTAAATCTTCTTACCCGTCTGCGACTGGCATACTGAAACTATGACTGGGTCATCTGGACTGCCGCTGGCTTGGACTTGGACGCTCAGCTCGCCTGCGTTCAAATGGTTTGTAGCTTTTGGTTCCTATTTCACATGGTCCATAGACCTCCTGTAAGTTTAAAAAGGAAGATGAACCAAGTACTAAGACATCTAGTCCCCCTTCGGGTAAAACTACTCTATAAATATTGGCTTTTTATTCTTACTCAACACGAGTTTTGACGTTTAGAGCTCCAAAGGTCTCTATAACACAAAATTTTTTAGTAAAATAATAATTTTCGCCAAAATCGCCATCGGCGGGCAACTTAGGAAAGCGTCATTTAATCGTAATGTCGAATTGAACTTAATTTACTAATTGGGTGACGAAATGCCTAGATACTTAGCTTTTGTCAATTGCAGCGACGAAACTCGGCGTACGGTCACTTTTTTTCATTTTCGCAGATTTTTCTCACATTGTGGAGTCCATCTTGCTGTCACGATTCACGGGTCGCAGCAAAAAGGGCGATGTAGCTTCCATTACTTTACTTTACTTTAAATTACTTTATTTTTTCTCTCTCACAAACGAAACTTATGATCAAGGTACATGGTTACTTAAAATAAGGAAAATATAAAGATAATACAAGTTTCCTTTGTGAGAGTCTGGTGTCCATACTAGGATAAACCTGTGTCACAGAGCACCAGGCTCTCACCCTACAGTCACTGGAGCAGACAAGATATTTCCTGGGCTTTCACCTTCTATTGCGCAAGTACGTACGTAAGAAAAGAATCATAAACAGAAGTTATGTTAATATAATAAAAAATAAAAAAAAATAAACAAATTCAGTAAAAGAAGTGTATGTGTTTGTACGGATGTATCTTTGCATGTGTGTAAATATGCGCGCGTGTGTGTGTGTGTGTGTTTATGTGTGTGTGTGTGCTTGTGTGTGTGAGTTTGTGTGTACAGAGCATGTGTGAGTTGGTGTGTGAGTAAATTAAAATTTGCTATGTGATTATCTGTAATAACTTTTCTGTGCCATCATAGTCGAATGTCTCTAAACTTTCTCGGATTTTTGATTTAAATAGAAATGAAGACATATTTCTTATATTATTAATCTTTTTGCTAAATGTGTTATAAATCCGTGGCGCAATAAAATTATAATGCCTTTGAGCGAATGTACTTTTTGTAATAGGAACTGGGCAGCGATTATGTCTTTTGTTAGTGACTGGTAAGTGAGGGACTGTCTTTTTGTGGTAGCGACGTAAGCACTGGTATATAAACATTTTCCTAACACTGAGTGTACAAGATTTTTTGTACAGTTCATTGGTGGGAAATCTGTACGGTAGTTTCAGGAGCACTTTTAGAACCGCCCTTTGCGAAGTTTCTGCTTCTTTTAGGTGTGTTTTGGCAGCACTACCCCATATGCATATACAATACAAGACAATCGACTCACACAAAGCCTTATAGACATGGATCAGTAGATGGAAGTCAGCTACCTGCCTAAGATTCTTAAAGACGTAAATGAGTCTTCGTATACGAGCAGAAACTAATGAGATTTGGGCATCCCAGCGCAAATGTTGGTCAACTTGAACTCCCAAATATCGAACTGTAGCTGCTCTTTCAAGCTGTTTGCAGGAACACGAAGGGCGTTCGTCACTAGGGTGCTTGTTACATGGATGGACATGGATTCTAACAGCGAAATTGCGGTCAGAAGACGATACTGCAGTTTTACTGAAACACATGTATTTTGTTTTTGCGGCGTTTAGCGATAGTTCCACACCTTTTGAATTTAGAGATAAGACCGCCCAAACCAGCCAATCAGAGAATCGGAAATCGAGTAGGCCATGGCCAGCCTCACCAATCCTACCCACTTCCTTCACACTTTTCTATTTCCTGTTTGACAAGTAGTTCGAACCAAGGAGGTTTTAATATGCGCCGATTCGCGGCGCTAGACGAGTATTTTTCAAGCAATTATTACTAGTTGTTCATGTAAATACTTAAGACTAAGTGTATCTGTATTTAGACTAAGTTTTTATGAAGAAATAAATTTTATCTTTTATCTTATCTTTTATCTTTAATTATTTTAAGTAATAATGCATAATCAGACCTTTATTTTCATTACGAGTCGAACAAAATCTATGATCATTTATATTAAGATTCCTATTGAATTATTACTCATTTTAACACTCCTAAAATAGAATATACTCTATTATATTCTTCGTGTAATTCCGTGTCGGACCATCGGCCCGTTACAGTACCGATTTTTTTTTGCAATAACCCAGCAAAGTTTCATCGACTGAGGATTTAATGCGGGGGTCTTCATACAATGATCCGCTTCGTTGCCTAGACTAAAGTGAGGGAGTTGAGAAAGAGCGCCCACTCGATAGAAAGCTGGGTATCTACTCTCAATTTCCGGTATATCGATACGATACTACTTTGATACAGTCGAATTCATAACTTCGTTCACTGACAAGGGGATTTATTTAAGTATTTTATGTACATGGTGTATTTTTATGTAGGTTTATTATAATTAGCCACCAGCCCGCGTCGCATAATCCACTCTACGCCCATTTCAACACCCAAAGGTTGCCTGGTAGAGATTGCTACTTTAGCAATAAGGCCGCCTCTTGTACTATTCTGTTCTTTATCTTTACATTTCTGTTACTATTTCTTGTATTTCTTGGTGTGCAATAAAGGTATTGTATTGTAGAATATTCAAAGAAAAAATTATGCGGCTATCTTCCGTCTCCATTATCAGATCAGCTCCAAGTTATAATAAAATTGCATTGTCATCCGATTCACATACGTATCCAAAATTTCATCTCAATCGGAAACCGAGAAGTGGGTCAAAAACTAGCAAGATTTGGTTACAGACAGACACCGCGACTGGTGAAACTAAATACACTCACCGGCAGAAATAACCGGCCGGTCTATTTTCTGTCGTACATTTTCATACAAGTAAGGGATCAAATGAAGCGACAATATATTTCCTAAACGAAATAAATATCCATGGATAAACAGTGACATCATTAAATAAGGTGTCTGACTATCGATTCTTGAAGATTAGACCTGTGCACGGTATCCAGGAAATTCCGTGCATCGTTCAGAAAAAAATATTAGTGATTTTGTCAGAAATCTCTTACATTTAGCGAATTAAAATGTTTTAAGAGTCGCACGGGTTTTCTTCAACATTTTAGATATACCTAATCTTTGACAATATTGTTACTAGACCTCATCAATCAAATTTGTATTCTTATTCAATTTAGGTAAGATATTGACGCTTCGTTTGCCCCCATATTTGTATGAAAATATATGAAAGAAAATAGACCGGCTGGTTATTTCTGCCGGTGAGTGTAGAAGCTTTTGAAAAGTATACACTACATTTAGAATATTGGTGCGAAGAATTGTCAAATCCAACCCATATCAATAAAGCAATAAAGGCATTTCAATCTTTATGTCCACGCAAGCTTAGATAGTCGCCTTAAGTCTTGAATTCAATTGACGATTCGGTGAACGCCCACGCAATAAAATTAGCTTTTAAGTCACTAAAGAAAATCTTCTTCAAGTAAAAGGTGGGGAGCGTTGATCCATTAACATTGCGTTAGCGAAATTTATTCCAAACCCCAAAACCCAACTAAGGTGGAGCTTTGGGATTCCACCCTATGTAAATCAGTGTCTAGCTTATAATGTTTAAAGGTTAAAGCGAGAACAAATGACCGGCAGAAAAGGTCACTGAGTACGTAATATGATACGTATTAAGTTGATATCAACATCAAAGTCTATAGACCATTGTAGGTGTGAAATTTCAAATTTCTATATTAACACAAGGTGGTAGGGCTTTTGTGCAAAGTCCATCTGGGGAAGGACCACACCCTTGCCTATTTCTGCCGTAAAATAGCAGTGTTTACACTGCTGTGTTTCGGTTTGAAGGGATTCAAGATTCAAGATTCAAGATCGTTTATTGCAAGCCACATTACAAATAAAAAGATGGAAAATTTAACATACAGGTTTTCATGTGACGCCCTGCAAGGGCACAGCAACATAGAAGAGTTAGCTACTGATACTTAATAATAATATTTAACATTTAACACTACATATAACATTTAACACAAAAGGATACAACATTTGACACAAGATATTAATTCTAACTTTAATAAATATAAGCTGTGAAATGATAAATATCATAATGTAAAGAGGTGTAAAGAGATGTTGAAAATTTATATATTTAATTTTATTTATCATCAAAAAACTCTTTAAGATTGTAAAAGCATTTGTCTATAAGGAATTGTTTTAACTGTATTATAAAAAGGTTTGGTTTCTCTATATTTTTTATGGAAGTTGGTATGTGGTTATACACCCTAATTGCTGTATTATGGGGACTTTCTGAGACGATTTTTAATTTAGTGAAAGGTGTTTTAAGTTTATGTAGATTACGATCGTTTCTTTTGCTTCCTTTGATGGGAGAGTATAAATTTGAATGTTTTTTAATAAATTTGCAAGACTCGAGGATGTAGATTGAAGTTAAAGTTAATATTCCGTATTTTTTAAAGTGGGGTCTGCAGGATTCCATCTGATCGATGTTTGTTAGAATTCGAATGCACTTGTTTTGGAGGATGAAAATTTTGTCCACATCGCAACTGTTACCCCACAAAATAATACCATATTGAAGTCTTGAATGTGCGTATGCGTAGTAGTGAAGGGTGAAGGAGCCAGCGAACACGAGGCACACCATCTGGGAAACGTGCTTTGCTGTCTTATTTATTAGTGTCAAATTATTTCACTAATAAGACAGCGGGAGTCATGGGCGGGGAGACCTCTTACCATCTGGTAGGCCACCTGCTCGTTTAGGCACATGTGAAAAAAAGACATACAAGCATACATACACACACACCGGTCAAAATCATAACCCTCCTTTTTTTACGTAGTCGTGTAAAAATTAGCGTTGTATAATTTTTTTACCTACGTTTTTAGGGTTCCGTACCTCAAAAGAAAAAAACGGAACCCTTATAGGATCACTTTGTTGTCCGTCTGTCTGTCTGTCTGTCTGTCTGTCAAGACCCTTTATCTCACGAACGGGTAAAGGTGTCAGGTTGAAATTAATACCACATATTAGGATTCATGAACCACACAAGATCTGAAAATTTCAATTTTTTACAACGAATCAAAAGATATGGCATTTTATGTCCTCATCTCCATACATTTATTCAAAAATTCAAAACCTACAGGGTACTTCCCGTTGACCTAAAATTATGAAATTTGGCAAGAAGCTAGGCCTCACAGTACAAATAATGGGAAAAGTCTGAAATCATTAAATATTACAACTTTTCTCACAACTAATGGTAACCAATTGTGGTGAGCTCCCGTTTCAAGAACATTCATATAAGAGAGGGGTCAAGTTGGATGGTCACTGAGGCGATTTTTGTTTTAGTTCTATTTAAAAACGGGAACACTTACAAACTTGAAAATTGGTATGTTTATAGTGCATAAGCTATAAAATAACAACAAATAATAAAATTTGATCAAGCGCGTGTCGGACTCAAAAAATCTAGCACATTAACTTACTGAAATTTCAACTAATACAATTATGTTTATGTGTTGGTACGGAACCCTCAGTGCGCGAGTCCGACTCGCACTTGGCTGGTTTTTTTGTATTGTTTAACTTTTATAGCACGAAATTTAAATAAAGCTTATCTTCGCAACCAAAAATAGTAATATATCCGTTTTGCTTTCTAATAATTTAAATAGTGCTATATAATCACATTTTTGGCAAATCCAACATAAATGTTTTTCAAAATCATTGTAAACCAGCGATTACAAAAAACTTTTTTTTTATTTAGTATGGCATTTTTGTGAATATATATAAGAATCACTTACATTTAAAAAGGTTGAGTTTAGCTCAGTTTATTTCTATTATTTTACCTCGACTTTATTGAACCTTATACGAGTATGTAAAAATAAGTGGCGATTTTATATTTTGAAATACATTGATATTTTTAAATATATTTGTGGTGGATTTTGATGCCTATATGTAAAGTATACGTTTATCTATGATATAAAGTATATAATTGTCTATTACTATTTTTGCCTTAGCTGTTATTCGAAAAAAAAATCCGCTTTAAATTTTAGGTGGATTCGTAAATATTGCGTCTTAACATCATATTTAAATACGATATACACAAAAAAGTAGCTATTAACATTTAATGTTTTGCAAAACCGTATTTTTACTGGACTAATAGCGCGCGAGCGAGTCCGACTCGCAAACGGCCGGTTTTTTTAACTTGCTTCTTCTAGCGAATGTTGAGCGCTAAACAATGTCGTATAAGTTTCGTAATTGGCGTATGTAAAGGATGATGTTTTAAAAAGATAAACATACCAAGTTACAAAATAAAACACACTTACACTTCAATGTTTAAAATTATGTTACAAAATTTTAAAGTGAGTTAATTGAAAACTAATTATGATGCGTATTTTTTTATTTTAAGATCACCAACAGATTACACATTAAACACAGATTTAGAAGATACAGTTGATCAAGGTTTAGAGTTAAATGGTAAACCAATTATAGGTACCTAACTACAGCTTTCTAAAACTTTTTACTTATCGCCGCGAATTGTGGAATCAATACATTAAGGTCGATAAAAGACAAAGGCCAATGTAAGTTCGTTGACGATTCAGTGTAATAAAGTTTTTATTGTTTAATAAATAAATTTAAATCCCAATACATTATTGAAATTAGATTTGGTCCAGTAACTGTGGTTTCTATGTGTAAAAGCCTAAACTTTGCCAAAATGAAATAGTGGACATGTCTGTCTAGTAAAACCAATAAATGTTTAACCAAAGAAAGTTTTTATTTTCTGCGCAAAATTATTTTTTTAGAGATTCTGTCGAACGCTTTTTGAATACATAAGATATTTTTAGTAATTTTATTTTTGAAATAATAAGAGAAATTCGTATATTTATGCAAGACACAACATCAGAAAAAATAAAGAAATAATTAAATAAAAGGTTTGTGTCGATTCGATTCAATTCAATTTTTAATGGTTATGGCTCCATCTCTACTTGCGATGTTTGTGTCGATATATTAGAATAAACTTGTATGCTTGTCACGTTGGCTATATGGAAAGGTATTGCATGAATCTGTGGCATGAATAAAAAAAATAAAATAAAGAAGTCTCATAAGAAAACATTTTGGGTTTTTGATAAACCTAAAATGTTAATACAACTCATATCAATTAGTTAAATCAGACAGACAACTGAAGTATGTTGCAATTTAAAAGACTGTACAATTTACTGCCAGAAGTAATGATTACCTAAATATTTACTTAAAGATCATTCTAAAATTCCGAAAGTAGCATTCAATAAAAACTATACCATCTTTTTCTGAGCATTAAAAAGATTGGAAACGATTATTTTTAATTCGAAACATATTATTTTGTTTTTAGCATTTTACAACAATACTGTTTGAGCATTCGAAAGTTGGTGGGATTGAGAATTAGGTTTATATAACAGACAAGTGGTAACTTTTAAGTACAAAATTGACAGGTCAGAATCAGGACACACTATACTGCATTGCGGCAGATATGGGCAAGAGGATTGTACACTCGACAGCACGTCAGTAGAAACACTTTTGGACCTTATGGCGTGGTAATAAAGTTGAAAAAGTTTCTACCAACGAGCGGTTGACCATACTTGCCTAGAATAACTTTTCCTAGAGCGCTCAAACAATAAACAGAGGTAATACAACAAGAACTTGATAGTAAACAACTAGAACTTATGCGTAAGCAACAAGAACTGGAATGTTAATTATCAAAACTTGTGTGTAAACAAACTAGTTTAGGTACAATCTTATTTTGAAATGTCAAAGTTCCCACTGAAGTATAAAATGAGGGGAGATGCGAGTTTCTTCCAATACAACATTCTAGGAGGGCCTCAATTTCACTGCTTCGTAAAAATAATCTACACTTATATTATAAAGAGGAAAGATTTGTACCTATTTTTGTATGTTTGTATGTTTGTAATGAATAGGCTCCGAAACTACTGGACCGATTTGAAAAATTCTTTCACCATTGGAAACCTGCATTATCCGGGATAAACATAGGCTATAAAATATTAAAAAAAAAGTTAGGGTTCCGTATGAAAACTTCGATAATGTAACCCAAGGTGTGAAAAAAATACTAAATAGCATCCTTATATCGAGTACGCTGCCGAAACTATTAACAATAGAGCAAAGTAATGTAATACAGAATTATAGAAGCCATCAATATCTACAAAAAAGTACACGATACCATATGTCTAACTATTACAGTTATGTCACAATAACTACTTTTTCATGTTAAAATATGTAGTAGTAACGCCGGTAAAAACTATATAGGCCACATTATTCGTACCTATTAATCCTTATCCAAATAAATGATGTCGTATTCAAGGCTATATCAGTACCTGTAAATAACTTTTTGAATTATTCAAATCGGACATACCATTCAAAAGTTATCATGAGTGTAATCGTTATCAAAATTGAAATTAAAGAAACAGCGCCCTAAGTGACTGTAATGGTTTTATCTACAACAGAGAATCGACACGAAAAATTTGACTGGTCAAGTGCGTGTCGTTCCGTGTGGTAGCGGTAAAGAATAGTGCCAACCCATCTCAACCTGTAGGTATCGTAAGAGGCGACTAAGGGTTTACAAACCGGAAGATGGGCAGCGATATCTTTCCGTGTATCGCACCATCTTACATACTGCGGTCACCAACAACCGCGGTCCATGGTGCCAGCCTTAATGCTAACAAGCGTGGTGACTAAGATACTTCCCCTCCACATTCTTCTAGCAAGAGCTCGAATTATGGAGGGAGCTCTCTGTCCTGTAGTGGACGTATTATGGGATGTTATGATGGTTTTGATGAAGTGCGTGTCGGCTCGAGCGAATTTAATGCACTTCTGCGTGACTAAGATGGTATGACTGCCCATAACTAGGACAGTATTTTTACCTTAGTGGTACGGAACCCTCGGTGGGAGTCCAACTTGCGCTTGGCTGGTTTCTTTAGTAACCCCCGATGCAACAAGAACCTATATCTACCCGTGCGAAGCCGGGGCGAACCGCTAGTAATTAATAATTTCATAAGAACTCTATTGTAAACAACTAGAGCTTAGCTTTCTGGAAGGACGTCAATCTCACTGCTATTTCAAAATAAAAATTTAGAACTCAAATGTAAACAAATAGAACTCAAGCGTAAACAACTAGAAATCGAGAAACTCACGTGTAAACAAACAGGACTTTGAAGATGTGCCAGATGAGGTCGCCTCTTGGAGACCAGGTCGCGGTGCACTGGATCAGGTATTCAAGCCCAAAGCGTAGAGGTACCATCTTCTGTGTGTTCAGGACTACCAACTCTGGAGAATCTACGGAAGAGATAAAGGGATTCTTGAGTGGATTTGATGCTTCTGCACCAACTGGTTTGGACTGTGGTTATCTCTCCGTCAACAAGTGATCTGAGTTCCCGAGATCATCATAACATCCTGAAACGTCCACTGCAAGACAGGGAGCTCCCTCCGAAATTCGAGAGAAATTAACGTTGCCACCACGCTTGTTGTAAGCGTTGCGGCTGGTGACCGCATTATGAAAGAATACAAATACAAATATATATTTTTTTTTAAGATCAAAATTTACAAAAATAGATTTACAAATGAACTCCACACTAGGCAAGCCTGTATCGTAGAGTAGGTATGTTTTAGCCAGGCTACAAATTTAACGAAAAACACTTACAGATCACTTAGACTTTGGTATTAAAAAAAAAATATAATTAAAAATTTTGAAAAATCCACGCCGGGTAATAAAACGTGATTTATTAAGGAATAAATAACTTTTTGAAAGTCCCCCGACTAGAAGTAAATAAGGAACAACAAATGAAATAAAAACATTTAGAGTTGGTTTGTCTCGAATTCTGCCATACATTCAAATAATTATGACTTTTCTTAGTGCTTCCCACATTTACCTACTTACCTACCTAATGGTTTTTCGGAGAGATAAACACAGTAATAATATAAAAAAATTGGTAAGCACTATATATATTCGACTAACTATAATATAATTACAAATTCAAAAAAACCCGTCGTTTCATAGCATTATATAAACATATAAGGACAAATAAGGAAACAATCTTCTGGCGAAGGATGTTTTGGTTTCGGGCAGTGGGACTTTGAATACTCGTTTCTTGAGTAAAACTTTGTACTCACATGAGGAGCACAGTGAGATGCAGTTTAAGTGAGACGCGTAAAATACAGAGCTGACGCACCGACAAAACCTTGGCATCAGCATAAAGCTGGGCTGTTTCGTAAAGAGGGTCTTTTCTGAGCATCACCTTGAGTAATGCACGCTGGGCTCTTTCTAAGGTTAACATCTGTGTTTTGGCGGCCCCACCCCAACAGCATATTATTATGCAATAAGACACTAATGATTGGCCCAATGTATAATATACCATCCTCATTATATCGTAAGGGAGAGAGTACCGAAGCTTTCTAAAAATAAATATTGTTCTACGATTTTTTTTTTTTTTTTAAGTTTATTTGCAAAGATACATGGTAAACAGAGTTGGTAGGTTTTAAACATAGTATCACATGTTCCACTAACAAATTAGCATGCAAATATTATTGTTTGTTCCTACTTTGAAATTAAATTTAATAATAATAAAAATCGAATACATTTAAAACACAAAATAATATTAAGATATTCTGAAATCAATCAAAAATTCATCATAATAATGTCAAAATAATGTCACAACGGTCATAAAAATGTCAAATACAAATCAGTTAATCTTGTCAAAATATTCTTTAAGATTATAAAAACATTGATCACATAACCATTTGTGGAGCTCAAATTTAAATTTATTTATTGGTAATTCTTTTATTTGTCTTGGAATATGATTAAAAATATCTATGCACATCATGTGACAATTTTTCTTATAAAGTGCACTTTTGCAGTTTGGTTGCTGCAAGTGCCTCGATGTGCCGCTGAAAGTTTAATTTCTCATCTAATAATTTCAGAGCATCTACTGAGACTTTCACAAGTACAGGAAACGCCGTCATTGTTACTTCTGTGGACCTTTGCAACGAAACTAGAGGGTGGGGATGTATGTGCCGTCTTGTAAAAACACATCAGCTAAGTTTTCTGAGTATTAAGGGACGAAAGATTTTCTTGTAACCATCTACAAACCAAATACTTACATTCCTGTTTCTACATTTCGGTATAAGTCTTTCCAATTCTGTCCGTGAAACACTATAGCCGTGTCATCAGCATAACAGAGGGCTTTAGCATTGTATAGTGGCAAATTGAGGATGTTATTCATATAAATGATGAACAGGGTTGGCCCAAGGATACTCCCTTGTGGAACACCGAAGTTTATTTCCATTGGGTCACTCACCATTCCATCTACCTTCAGACACTGTTTCCGCCCCGTGAGGTAACTACTGAACCAATCCAGAGCAAGTCCCCTGATTCCAATATTTTTAAGGTTTTTCAGTAGTATCGGGGCGGAAACGGTGTCGAAGGCTTTTGCCAGGTCTAGGAACACACCTATACAACAACGTTGCTGATCTAAATGCAAGCCAATCTCTGCCGTCAGTAATGTGACTGCATCTTCAGTTGACTTATGCTTTCTGAAGCCATACTGCCTTTAAGATAGATATCCATTTTCTTCAATGTACTTGACGAGTCTTTTATTTACGATCTTCTCGAGAAGTTTGGCAGAGATCACGATTAGGGAGATAGGACGGTAATGACCGGGAATGTATTTGTTTCCAGATTTAAATATGGGACATACAACTGCTGTTTTCCAAACCTTAGGGAATATACCACTAGATAAACTGCGATTGAATAGCGTTGTTAATGGTTCTATGATAACATCCCGGAGGTCCTTAAATAGTCCACTATTTAGACTATCTATGCCAGGGGCCTTGTTATTTTTTAGTTGGGAAATCAGTCGTTCCACCTCTGCTGTATCCGTAGGCTTTAAGAAGAAGGATTTAGCTGGGCAGTTTTTAGAACTGACAGAAGAGGCTAACTTAAATTGCGTCGTGTTTAACCTTTTTAGTGTTTTATCCGCAAGGTCGTGGACGACAGTAGCAAAGTAGGTGTTACACTTATTCAGGGAATCAAGGGGGGTTGTTGAACTGGGTATTGAAAGCAATTCTATAGCTTCTTTGCGAGCTGGAGATAAATAGCAGATACTATCTACTGTTTTTCAGAAATTTTCTGGGGTTATTTATACTTTTCAGTAACTCCTTAGTCTCAAATTCAGTTTTAAGTTTTCTCTAGAGATCAATAAAAAAGTTGCGATATCTTACATATGTACGCGTTTTAATAGGATTATCGGGAAGGTACGACACATTGAAAGATGCTGCCCATCCTCCGGTTTATTAACCCTTAGTCGGCTCTTACGACATCCACGGGTAGAGATGGGTTGGTACTATTCTTCGCCAGCACCACAAGGTTTCCCGAGATCATCTAGCCCGAATCTATTTAATTTGCAAGTGAATAGGTTTTTTGCGCGTCATCAGAAAAGGCGACTAAAGGTTGTAAACTGGAGGATGGGCAGCAGCATCCTCCAGTGTATCATACCTATAACTGCGTTCACCTAGAACCGCGGTCCATGGTGCCAGCCGTAACACTGACAAGCGAGGTGTCTATGGTAGTACTTCCGCTCCACATTTTTCCCGGGGCCTAGTTTTTTTTACTCGTCAATGGGATTACTCTAATAAGAGCAAACCCACATGTTGTTAAGTTGTAACCAAAAAGGGTATATGTATACTACGTTATTTTTTTTGTACCTCACATCCGTTTGCCTATAAACGCATTAACGTTTATTCTACGACTTTGCTAACGACGCGCAAAAAATTTCTTCTTCCCATACAAAGTTTTCAAAAAAAAAAATTCAAGAGTTCGTAGGTAATAAAAGATCTTATATTTACGGAATAAACAACGAAACTTGTAAAATGGCCGCCACGGTAAATAAATTGATTTCGATGCAAACGACGTTCGCGTCACACGCAGCATATTAGGGGATTCGATCAGAAATTTTGGAATTCGAACAGAAAATTTATTGCTAGGGTCCTATTTAATTGCATTTTATAGAGAATACGTTGGATATTGTACAACCCAATGAAAAGAGCATTGTATGATTTGACTTTTGAGGTTGAAATTGGTCAGCACCCCGCCTGAGAATGACGGATCTATAAACGTCAGTTTACCATTATCTTATCTGTGGTATAAGTGTAATAATCAAAGATTTCGGACCTCCTTGCTTCGCTCGGAATAGATACCTTACTAATTTATTTTACTATGGGATGACATCTGCCAACGTGTCCCAAATTTTTATGTCAAATCATCAATGATCACTAGGAAATATTCAAAATAACCCGTCAAATCCATAGAACGACGCCGTCACTACCTTGTGACAACTTATTTCTTTAATCCTCCTTCTAGTTACCCTTATTTTTCTATGGTAATAATATAGCATGATTAGAATGACAGTAGGAAAACTGTGCGAGAGCAGGTCGGATCGATACTTGTCTCTGTCGCACAAATGTGTAGCTCATCGCTCCGTCTCGCTCTTACACTTCTGTCATTCGAATCAAGCTACAATATTATTATTTATTTATTTTTCAACTGAGGTAAGCATACATTTTACATAGTAAGTTTTACTCTCCAAACTGTGAGGTTTGATGGCGAGAAGCGCTCGATCGTTACAATCTACTTACCTATATTTTATTATTTATTTCAACTGTACTTCAACATCATCATAAAATACCGTCAAAGTCTGCTGAATAAAATACTTACTGAACAACAGAGAGATAAGCCAGATGAACAGCATGGACAGTTTGGCTCGTCCGGTGGTAGACTTGAACTTGAGCGGGAAGCAGATGGCGTACCAGCGGTCCACCGAGATAAATGTCAGCGTCAGGACTGACACTGACACCGAAACTGACTGAAAAAGAACGAGATAGATTAGTTAGACAAGAACGAGATGACATAATCGCTACTGTTAGGATCTTGTGGGGGAGGGGGTACCAATAATTATTAACTCGGTTCTGGTCATCATCAGTTTTTGCCCAGCGGGACCAACTTGCCGTCCGAAGCACAGAAACGCTCTAGTTCTTGTACAGTCAAGAGCACATCAAGCTTGACACATCAGACTTTGTACCGTTCTTATTTCAATAGACGTACGGGCTAGAATCGCACTGCGAGTGTCAAGCTTGACCTGTCGTTGACTGTACCACTAGTGGTCACCCATCTGGGTTCTGACCACGACCAACGCTGCTTAACTTTGGTTATCGGTAACTACCACTCTGGCACGAGCGCTTCATCAACCTAATTGTGGTGTTGAATTTAATTGCTCTGAAGTAAATTTTGGATTCCGTCGCATGCTTTGTTTTTTTTTTTAGTTTTTAGCCAAGTTTTTGGCAGACGCTATTAAGATTTATCGCGAAAATTCGTTGTGGTCTTAAAGGTACCTAACATCATCCCGAAAGGGATCGGTTAAGTTGACCACGATCACACCTGGCTGAATTACATACATACATAATAGTCGGGGTAGGCAGAGACCACAGTTCTCCACCCGCTACGATTTTGACATACTTCTCTTGCTTCCTGAACTTTCATCAATCCTTTCATAAATGCTCGTCGGTTTAGGGTACTTTTAACCTGGCCTTTATTCAGAACGTCCTGAATTTGGTCCTGATACGTTCGCCGAGGCCTTCCCCTTCCCTGACTGAATTCAAAGACTAATTCGGTATACCTTTCTGGGAGGGTTGGTTATATTAATTGCAATATTCTTATTTCAACGAACATTGTATGCGAAATTAGTCTTTGAATTCAGCTAGGTGTGATCGTGGCTTTAGCTAACGGACCTACTTGAGTCTAGGTAGCTAAACCGAAAATCTAAAATAAGAAAACAAATATTTTGATAGGTTTTGACCCCTTCACCTAACCAAACCAAACTTCACCTGATTTAAAACCTAATCATGCACCTTGCCGTATGCTAGGACGTCAATCTGCAGATTACATATTTAATTAATCTGCAGATTTTCTTCTTAGAAGTGCGAAATAAATAAATTTTTCGCACTTTAACGAACTCAGCCAGGTAATACTCCATACAAAACCATGGTGGTGGTGGTTGTGGTTATGGTGCTTTTCCATACAAAAATTCAAATGACTTGCATTCCTACGCGGGACATAAAATTCTGTTGAAAAACGAACGAATACTGCTATTTTTAGTTAAATTTTTCGCTGATTAATACAAAAATACAAGTAATGTACTGAGAGTACTAGTTTTTGTTAGCAATTTTTGGTTCAATATTGCGATTGTGGGCGTGCGGTCAAAAGTGTGCGGTTGTGCTTTGTGTGCATGTGTGAGTGATCGTACTCATGTAAATCACGGACTGACAAGAGTAATTGACTTTAATGGACATATGGAGATTTTTTTTTATCGAAATTGTTGTTAGGCGTTGAAGTTGCACAACGAAATTTACTCTGTTAAACTTTTTGCACATATATAGTTGGTAGTTATTGCATTAAAAAAATAAAACATTATATTTGCAGCAGTGGCTCCAGCTAGTTGCGTTCGGGTCTAAGTTGGCCAGATTTCAGATTCAGATAATTTTATTCAATGTAGATTCTTTACAGAATACTTATTGAATGTCATGCAGAATACAATGCAAATAGAGCGAGTCTACGCCGTTTCGGATCGTGCTATGGCAGCGTAAAAGAAACGGCAAGAAACCACTGCAGCACGGCCTACTTTAAGAGTCGGCTTTACACAGATCCAGGCCGTCACAGATTACCTTAACGGTAACATTCATACATTGAAAAACACAAACACTCACAGAGAACTTAACTTAAGAGGTTCCCCCCAGCCAACTAACGCCCCCATCAGATAAAAAAAAATTACTCGCTAAATACAAAACTTATCAAAAATCTGTCTTACAAAGTTAAAGAAAAGGTACCCTAGTTTATTTAGAATCTATCAATCCTGAAAAATATAGTTCACTGTAAATACACATACAAAAAGTGCATAAAACGGCCACTTTTAGCAGTTTTTTTATCTGTAACTACAGTGAATTATATTTTTCAGAATTGATAGGTTCTAAATAAACTATGGTTCTAACTAACCCTTTACTTTAATTTTGTAAGACTGATTTTCGATACCGCTAGCGACTGGCAAGAGACCGCACGATACCGGGAGAAGTGGCGAAATCTCGTATTGGAGGCCAAGACTCACTTTGGGTCGCTGAGCCAGCGTGGTAGTAGTGATTTTCGATATTTATTTTATTTAGCGAGTAATATTTTTTTAACTGATGGGGGCGCTATAGTTGGCTGCAGGAAAGCCCTTAATGTGGGCAACGCATTAGTACCACCCTCCCAGGTGTTGCAAGTGTCTATGGGCGGTACGAGTATTAGAGAGAGGTGTTGCAAGTGTCTATGGGCGGTATTAGAGAGAGGTGTTGCAAGTGTCTATGGGCGGTATTAGAGAGAGGTGTTGCAAGTGTCTATGGGCGGTATTAGAGAGAGGTGTTCCAAGTGTCTATGGGAGGTATTAGAGAGAGGTGTTGCAAGTGTCTATGGGCGGTATTAGAGAGTGTATAAATGGTCCTTGGAAGTGACAGTGACACCATCTGCGTACTCCGAAGTTTTATCGGAGCTCCATTATTATTCTATGGGAGCTCCGCTATTATCAGATTGACAACAACAATTACGATCGGAAATTTACTTTGTATGGGAATTCCTTTGTCAAAGGCCGAACCATAGACTAATTATCGGCGCGATATTATCGTAGTTTCACTTCGGAGTACGGCAGCAGGTGAGCTGTCTACTCGTTAACCTGTTCTTATATAAAATTAAAAGAAAAGCTGCAAGAGAACTACCTTTCCAATAAAGGACTAAGAATTCATTCAGACTGAAAGATTTTGCAATACCAATTTGCGTAAGAGCTGGCTTAAAAGTATTTTTCAACTTCAAAGTTTCTGTCAGCTCAAAATTGCAGACCAGCCAGACAGAACATTTATCTTCAAAAGTAGATTTAACTCAACCAAAGGGTTCAAGAACCCCGCAACAAACTAGACGAGTAAGTAGATACTTAATTAAAGTTTTCAAGACTTTTTTCAATGGATAAATTAACTCAGTATTTTCGCTTAGGTTTAAAGAATCTTTGTTCTCATTAAAGACAATATGCCACTTACATGAGAAAAAATAACAAAAGCAGGTAGACACATCGTTCGCTTAAACACAAGAATGTAAGTTAGTACAAAAATTTCACACAATAAGAAACAAAATAAAGAACACACTAAAACAGAATTCACTAGTAATGTATAGATTAATCAGTGTGTTTAAAACCTTTTTTACTTTAGCCTTCAAGTTGTGCTTTAAGTTAATGTTGTTTTATTCTCTCAATAGATGTCACTACTGTACATTTGAAACGTGGTATCATTGTGTTAAACGGTTTATTCATAAGCTTTGCCCAATAAATTTTGCGCATTCTCCAGCCAACCACCGAAGGCTGTAGTTTCATTTACCGAGATCACCTGATCATATTGGGATCTTGTTCATGGTCCTTCGAGCCGGATCCAGTATAGACTCCAGTGAGTAAGTGCCTGCCGCCGTTTTTGCTGCTACGCACCAGGAGGGTGCGCACCGCCGTGACCTGACCAGGGTCACCAACGGGAGGCTGAGGAGCGGAGGAGCCGCTTCCAGTCGAGGAGCAGCGGGACGCGGAGGCAGCCGATCAGCGTCGCCATCGTGGATGAGCGCGCACCTGCACGTGCAAGGCACGTAGCGGAAGTCCAAGTGGAGGAAGTAAACGTGGTTTGTGATATGCCAAACTGTGAGTACATTTGCAAGTTCAAGTTCCCAAAATAAAAGTCCACCATCAGTTCAAGCAGGCAACAATAATCTAAAATTGCCCAAAATTACTATTAGCCCTTTCACAGGTAAATATTCAGAATGGACAAGTTTTAAAGACATGTATTTATCTTTGGTCCATAATAACGAAGGATTGGACGATGTGCAAAAGATGCATTACCTAAAGTCCCATCTTTCAGGTGAAGCTGAACAACTTTTAAGGCACATTCCAATCACTTCAGCGAATTATAAAGACTCCAGGTTGATTTTATTAAATCGGTATGACAACAAAAAATATCTAGCGAATTGTTTATTAAAGCGTTTTATGGACCATCCCAACATTTGCACTGAGTCTAGCACAAGTCTTAAAGAATTGCATGACACTACCGTTGACACTTTAAACGGATTAAAAAACTTAGGCGTGGATGTAAACTCTTGGGATGTAATAATCATATATATTATCTCCTCAAAATTAGATTCCGAATCGCGTAGACAATGGGAGTTAAACATTGGCTCATCTGACGAACTTCCAAATTTAAAACAAATGAAAGGTTTTTTGGAATCACGATTTCGGTCATTAGAATTTTTAGATAATACTTGTAAGAGTAAACAGAAACCCAGTTCGAATAATTTTAAACCTAGAGTCATGCATGCTAGACCCAGTGTCAAAACTGAGATAAAAAAATGTGTATTCTGTGAAGGGACTAATCACAAGGTAGGCATGTGTAAGGGCTTTGCCAAAACAAGTTTAAACACACGGCGTGATTTTGTTCAAACGAATGGTCTGTGTTTTAATTGTCTGGGCCCTCATCACTCTGCAAACACGTGCCGCGTCATAAGTAGATGTAATGTGTGCAAAAGTAAGCACCATTCATTGCTTCATCCGCCACAAGAACCCACCCCGGTGTTAAACACACCAGAAATTGCGGTAAGTGTTGCTGCCGCAACGGTTCCTCCTCAAGTTGGGGAATCGTCAGAAAAAGGAGAGACAGCTTCAAATGTTGTATCACATTTTTCAAAAGAAAATGTCTCACGTCAAATTTTATTGGCTACAGCTCTGATAGAAGTAAGGGCTAGGGACGGCAGCAATCTCATGATGAGAGCATTGATTGATCAAGGATCTCAGGCGTCCTTCATTACAGAAGCAGCTGTGCAGTTACTTGGATTACAAAAAAGGCCATCAAAAACGGTAATTTCAGGTCTAGGTGGGGATAAAAGTACTTCAGCCTCGAAGAACATAGTAACTATTAAAATACAATCACGTTTAGATTCCAATTTTGAATTTCAAGTAAATGCTCATGTTATGAAAACAATCACAAGTCTTCTTCCTTCAGAAAAGTTAACGTATCATAATTGGCCAGAATTGGCAACTATTAATTTGGCCGATCCAGAGTTTCATACTCCTAATAAAATAGACATTTTGCTCGGTGCAGACGTATACGGCCAAATTATGAGAGAAGGATTAATTAGAGGTCCTAAAGGATTGCCTATGGCACAACATACAATTTTCGGTTGGATCTTATCAGGTCCTACGCATTTGAATGTTAAAAATGATCAATCGTGCCACCATAATGTTATCGTGAGCATGCACTCACAAATTGATGATAACGAAATGTTGAAAAAATTCTGGACCCTTGAGTCTGAAACTGATTTCACAGAGAAAAAGATTCTTTCTGAAGAGGAACAATGTTGTGAAGACTTTTATAACCTCACTACCAAAAGAGATTCTACTGGTAGATACATTGTAAAACTGCCTTTTAAAGATGAAAATCCTTTATGTAAGTATGGAAACTCTAGAGAGATTGCTATCAAAAGGTTTTATTCATTAGAGCATCGTTTCAAACAGAACCCTGGAATCAAAGAAAGATATGCTGATGTTATTCACGAATACTATGATCTTGGTCATATGGAACAAGTACAAATGGACAATGATCCTAAGCGATCAACATCCGTATATTTACCACACCATGCTGTCATTCGTGAAGATCGATCCACAACCAAGGTGAGAATAGTATTTGACGCTTCGAGTGAAGATTCTAATGGTGTATCTCTCAATAATACAATGATGATCGCTCCTAGACTGCAACAAGATTTGCGTCATATCATTATGAGGTGGCGTATGCATCCTGTTTGTCTCAGTGCTGATATTGTTAAAATGTATCGGCAGGTTAAGGTGGCTGATGAAGATGCTGATTTTCAACGGTTAATATGGCGAGATAGCCCGAAATCTGAATTAGAAGAATACAGATTATTAAGAGTGACTTTTGGTACAGCATCAGCTCCTTATCTGGCTGTGAAAACTCTACAACAAGTGGCACTTGATGAAGGTGCTGCATATCCTTTGGTAGCTGAAAAAGTTAAAACAGATTTTTATGTTGATGACCTGATAACGGGATGTGAAACAGTGGAAGAAGGTATAAAAATACATAAACAAATGACCGAATTACTGTCAAAGGGAGGATTTGAGATTCAAAAATGGGTCACTAATAATAAGGAGCTTGCGAAAAAAATAATGGAAAGAAAAGAGCATCATGAAGGGAAGGTTGTCATAAATATGGATGAGATAGTAAAGGTTTTAGGACTTTTCTGGGATAGAGAGACAGATTCATTTCAGTATACTGTGAAATTTCCAGACCAAGAAAAAACCGTTACTAAACGAAAGATGATCTCAGATATATCTCGTCTGTTTGACCCGCTTGGGTGGTTAGCACCTTGTGTGATTACGGCCAAGGTCATGATACAGAAACTGTGGCTTACTGGTATTGATTGGGATGATGAGTTGCCACAAGATTTACTCAAAGAATGGCTTTCATATAAAAATGAGCTTATTCGAACGCAACAGTTCCGCGTTCGAAGGTGGGCGGAAACTAAAGCAGATGATGTTGTGCAAGAGCTGCACGGTTTTTGCGATGCATCTAACATGGCATATGCAGCTGTAGTGTATTTAAGATCGATTGATACAGAAGGTAATGTACATACTAGTCTTTTCACAGCAAAAACCAAAGTATCCCCAATTATGCAGGTTTCGATTCCACGCCTTGAATTAATGGGAGCGGTTTTATTAGCAAAATTACTGTCAGAAGTGGCAAAAGTACTATCAATAGAAAAATTGCAAATTCATGGATGGACCGACTCCACCGTTGTATTGGCCTGGCTGAATAGTCACCCCAGCCGTTGGACAACATTTATTGGTAACCGTACGTCTGAAATTCTCTCAAGAATGGACAACTCTCAATGGGCACATGTGCAATCGGGTCACAATCCCGCAGACATTGCATCTAGAGGGATGTCTCCGTCAGAACTTTTACATAGTGAATTATGGATGCAGGGTCCACCATGGCTAAAAAGTAATGAAATTGAGTACACAAGACCTAAATCAATTGCCACTGATCTGGAGCAACGCAAGGTCAAGACGCATTTTGTGGCATGTGAGAAAAATGTGAGTCAGGATCCATTATGGACGAAATTTTCTTCGCTCCAAAAACTCATAAGGGTTGTTGCATTCTGTAGAAGATTTCTCAAGTTCAAGAATCACAGGACTGGTGATATAAGGTTATCATCATACTTGACAAATGATGAAATCAACGATGCAATGTCAAAAACAAGGTTTTGAAGGCAATGTTAATCGATTGAAATCTTTGTGTCCTATCTGCGACGAAAAGGGTATAATGCGGGCCAGTGGTAGAATCCAACATTCTGGCGTTTCTATGGATACTAAACATCCCATAATACTCCCTCAAAAGCATCATTTTACTAATTTAGTCATTGATGATGCTCACAAAAAGACTCTGCATGGTGGTCCCACTTTAATGTTGAATTATTTACGTTCAAAGTACTGGATAATTTCGGCCAGGAATATAGTTAAAGCACATGTTCATAAATGTGTTATTTGTGCACGATATGCAGCAGTAACAAGAAATCAATTGATGGGTCAGTTGCCAGTGAGCAGAGTTACTCCAGCGCGACCATTTTTACACAGTGGTGTAGATTTTGCAGGCCCTATAAACATTCGGGTGTCTAAGGGTCGTGGTAACCGATCTTATAAAGGTTACATTTGTTTATTTATTTGTATGGTTACAAAGGCCATTCACTTAGAAGTCATTAGTGATTTGACTGCTCAAGGTTTTAGTGCAGGCTTTAAAAGATTTGTAGCTCGACGTGGTCACGTAAGTGACGTTTGGAGCGATAATGGAACCAATTTTGTTGGCGCTTCCAAAGAACTTAAAAAAATGGTGGCTGCTGAAAATTCTTCCATTGCTGATGAAATTCGTGAATGCCTGAATAACAACCATGTCACGTGGCATTTTATTCCCCCTCATGCACCTAATTTTGGAGGTTTATGGGAAGCCGGAGTGAGATCTACGAAATTTCATTTAAAGCGTGTAGTACGTGACTCTACTCTCACCTACGAAGAAATGTCCACTGTGTTAACACAGATTGAAGCTTGCCTTAATTCTAGACCACTATCCGTCTTATCTGATGGTCACACAGATCCAATGCCTTTGACGCCAGGTCATTTCATCATTGGTGAACCATTGGTTAGTGTCCCTGAACGAAGCTATGTACAGTCCACTCTCAGCAATTTAAGAAGATGGCAATTAACTCAGAGAATGGTTCAAGATTTTTGGCGTCGATGGTCAAATGAATATTTAGTGCATTGCATGCAAAGATATAAATGGTCAAGTTGTAAACCTGAACCAAACGTTGGTGACGTAGTATTGGTGAAAGAGGATAATTTGCCTCCAGCTCGATGGTTGATGGGTAGAATTACACAGAAACATCCAGGTTTGGACAAAATCACTAGAGTTGTAACGCTTAAGTGTAATGGTTCAATAATTAAGAGGCCTATTTCAAAGCTTTGTATTTTACCAGTATCCAATTAAAATGTTAAGATATTGTAGGTAATATTTGGAACATTTTGTGTTACTACAACGTTGCCATGGAATTTGTTTCAGTTTAATTTTTATGTGTTATTATATACGTTCATGGTGGGCGGTAGATTTAAGAACGGACCGAAACGCCGTTCTTGGTGGGCGGAATGTAACCTTTTTTACTTTAGCCTTCAAGTTGTGCTTTAAGTTAATGTTGTTTTATTCTCTCAATAGATGTCACTACTGTACATTTGAAACGTGGTATCATTGTGTTAAACGGTTTATTCATAAGCTTTGCCCAATAAATTTTGCGCATTCTCCAGCCAACCACCGAAGGCTGTAGTTTCATTTACCGAGATCACCTGATCATATTGGGATCTTGTTCACAGTGTAATTTATAAACAACCTTTTTCTAAGATATGTCCTGCTAATTTGTGTTTAAATTCATTAAGCGACTCCAATTTTTTTATAGATGACCGTAATTTGTTAAAGAGTTGTGCGCCTTCGTACGTAATAGATTGTTTTTCGCTTACCGACTTATATTAAACTAAAAAATCTAATTTGTCTAACCCGTTTTGAAAAAAATTGCATTTTTTGTAATTTATCTCACAAGATACTTTTTTTAATGATGTCAATTAATTGGTATTAAGCGGCTCAAGTATTAGTTAAGTATTATAGCTAAGTTTGTTCAAAAAGTTTGTTAAAGCGTCATCTAAGTAGTGTATAATATGTCTGGAGACTCTATACTGTTCAGTAATAACTTAAATTGACAATTATGATTTTAATGAGTTGGAGTTTTGAAAGCGATGCGAAGTTTATTTTAATAACTAGCGGTCCGCCCCGGCTTCGCACGGGTAGATATAGGTTCTTGTTGCGTCGAGGGTTACTAGAAAAACCGGAAAAGCGCAAGTCGGACTCGCACCGAGAGTTCCGTACAACTAAGGTAAAAATACCGTCCTAGTTATGAGCAGTCATATAATCTTAGTCACGCAGAAGTGCATTAAATTCGCTCTTGCCAGCACGCACTTCATCATAACCATCATAACTTCCCATAATACGTCCACTACAGGACAGGGAGCTCCCTCCAGGATTCCAGCTCTAGCTTGCTTGTTAGCGTTACGGCTGGCATCATGGACCGCGTTTGTTGGTGACCGCAGTATGTAAGATGGTGCGATACACGGAAAGATGCTGCTGCCCATCTTCCGGTTTGTAAACCCTTAGTCGCCTCTTACGACACCTACAGGTAGAGATTGGTCGGTACTATTCTTTGCCGCTACCACACGGAACGACACGCACTTAACCAGTTTTTATTATTTGTTGTTATATGCAAACATTGGTACATTTATAGAAATGTACCAATTTTCACGCTTGTAAGTGTTCCCCTTTTTACGACATAGCTAAATCAAAACTCGAGCAAAAATCGCTCAGAAAAACTAAACGTTAGTTTACTATTAATAAATCTGTTGAAAAACACGTTTTTAGTAAGGAGCCCCCCATTATTTATATTTTGTTTTTAGTATTTGTTGTTATAGCGGCAACAAAAATAGATAATCTGTGAAAATTTCAACTGTCTACCTATTATGGTTCATGAGATACAGCCCGCTGACAGACAGACAGACATCGGAGGCATATTAATAGGGTCCCATTTTTCACCCGTTGGGTACGGAACCCTAAAAAGAGTACATTTTAAAGAAAATTTGAATAATATTTTGAATTAAATGTTTAGGTACTTAAGTAATAGACAAAGCTAGATTTCTCATCATCACATACACTCTTTGATGCCCTGCCTGCCTACCCCGTGAGGAAGGGATATAGGCGTGAGATTACACTCAATTACACATACAGGAAACATAAGCCAAAATTTTCGTGTCTATTCTCTCTTTGTAGATAAAACCATTACAGTCACGTAGAGCGCTGTATGTTTAATTTTAATTTTGATAATGATTACACTCATGATAACTTTTGAATGGTATGTCCGATTTGAATAATTCAAAAAGTAATTTACAGGTACAGATATAGCCTTGAATACAAAATATTAATAGGTACGAATAATTTGGCCTATATAGTTTGTACCGGCGTTACTATTGCATATTATAACATGAAAAAGTAGTTACTGTGACATAACTGTAACAGTTAGACATAAGATATTGCGGACTTTTTTGTAGATATTAATGTCTTCTATAAACCTGTGATACATTACTTTACTACTTTACTTTCGCTGGCTCAGGGACCCAAAGAGGATCTTGGCCTCCGACACCAAAAGCCGCCAGTCGGCCCTTTTCTGCACCTCCTCACGCCAATCGGGTCTTTGGAGAGCGCTCAGGTCCTTCTGCACTTCGTCACTCCAGCGGTACCTGGGACGTCCGACCGGCCGCTTTCCCGTCGGTCGTCCCAGGTACGCTCTTTTGACAGCACGATCTTCCTCCATCCTCTCTACGTGGCCCAGCCAGCGAAGTCGGGCTGACTTGGTCTCTCCAATTATATTGGGTTCAGCCACTAGGTCTTCTATCTCCTGGTTTTTTCGTGACCTCCAAGTGCCATCATCACGCCTAGTTGGTCCCAAGATCTTCCGGAAAATCTTCCTCTCTGCCACTAAGAGCTTACTTTCCTCTTTTTGAGTCAGTGTCCATGATTCGCATCCGTACATCAAAATTGGTCTAATAACCGTTTTGTAGATCCGAATTTTGGTTTTCCTGCTAATTATCTTGGACACTAGGACTTTGTGGAGAGCTGCTGAGCATCTTAGGGCATTTTGGATACGGGTATCTATTTCTTCTTCACGCCGGTTGGTATCAGTGACGGTGCAACCCAAGTATTTAAATTTATCAGCACCTTTGTAGGTGCATGCTTCAGTCACAAGATCTTTCCTTTTCTCTAGAATGTTTTTGTACCTCTTCATTATAAAATACTCCGTTTTTTCCCGGCTAATCGTGAGAGACTTTCTGTCCTTCCTGTTCTAGGGTGTTCACCATCTTTTCGATGTCTTCTGCTCGATGTCCCAGCAACGCCAGGTCTTCGGCGTATCCTATCACCCTGTGTTTTCCATTCAGCTCCACTCCACCATCCAATACCATGACTTTCCGTATGATGTGGTCGAGTACCAAGTTGAACAGCAATGGTGATAGCGCGTCTCCCTGCTTAAGACCCGTGACAACATCAAATTCCTCAGAAAGACTGCTTCCTACCCTGACCCTCATTTTGCTGGTTTCCGTGGCTGCTTTAACCATGTCGACAATTTTTTCAGGTATTTTAAAAGCTCTCAAAACTGAGTAAAGTGTATCTCTGTCCACGCTGTCATAGGCCTTAGTAAAATTAACAAATAGTATGTGGTGGTTTGTGCATACTCCCATTTCTTTTCCATTAGTTGTTTTAATAGGAAGATTTGGTCAGATGTGCTGCGGTTCCTCCTGAAACCACACTGGTAATCGCCTAGTATGTTCTCGGCGTATGCTTCCAGCCGAATCAGAAGAACATATGAAAGAATTTTGTATGCTGTCGGTAGCAGTGCAATCCCTCTATAGTTCGAGCATTCTTTCCTGGAGCCTTTTTTGTGTATTGGGCATAAAACTCCCACATTCCACTCAGCCGGCTGTTTTTCGTCCCGCCAGATCTTAAGGATTAGCTCATAGATTTTTGATTGCGCTGCGCCTCTACCATATTTCCACAGTTCGCCTGGTATTCCGTCGATTCCGGGGCATTTATTATTCTTTAACCGCATTATGGCTGACCTCACCTCAAAACTGGGTTCCCTCATTTCAGCGTTGTTACACTCTTCCTCTTCTCCTGTACCGTTTGCTACAGCTGGGCAATTGAGTAGCTCTTTGAAGTATGTACGCCAATGTGTCTTCAAACTCTCGGTGTCGGATATGAGGTTTCCTGCTTGGTCTTCGAGTATCTGCGTGGTAGGCTTGTAACCTTTTTTGAAAGAGCTAAGCTCCTGGTAGAATTTTCTACTTTCTCCCGCTCTTATGAGCGTTTCGACCTCCCGAACTCTATTTTCCAGGTGCTCCCTCTTGGCTTGTCGTATGAGGTTTCTTAACCTATTGCGCGCCTCTTTGTGCATGAAATCCCACTTGCTTGATACATTACTTTGCTCTATTGTTAATAGTTTCGGCAACGTACGCGATATAAGGATGCTACTTGGTATTTTTTTCACACCTTGGGTTACATTATCGAAGTTTTCATACGGAACCCTAACTTTTTTGAAAATACTTTATAGCTTATGTTCATCACAAATAATGCAGGTTTCTTATGGTGAAAGAATTTTTCAAATCGGTCCAGTAGTTTCGGAGCCTATTCGATGCAAACAAACAAACAATCAAATCTTTCCTCTTTATAATATTATTAGTGTAGATATAACATCCTAAAAGTTGCCTTCTTAATCGAAAACAGATCGAGATGATTATTTTTTGTATCGTCGATATAAATTGACGTTTTTATGGAGTAAGAAAATCCAAATTTTGTTTTGCTTTGCCCCAGATGGCAGTTTCTGTTTGTGAAAATAATTGCCTTCATCAAATACGCCTAGCGGGACTCAGTACGTGTAGAAACGGAGTAGGTATAGGTCTTAGCAAACAATTATTAGAATTAGAATAGAAACGATTTTTGAACTGAGGATGCGATCTAGCCACGTTTAAAAAATACCTATTAAAAAGTGCCATCTGATCACGAATTCCATAGTTGTAAGTAAACAATAGAAAACACAGATGAAAAGAAAAGTATTTCTTACTTTGTTATGATATCATTTTGGTCGAAAAAATTATAAAGATGAATTAGTAAATGAGTGTTATAAACTGCTTTATTTTCTTAAATCACTTTTATTAAATAAAATGACCTAAAAATAAAAAAAAATTGCATCAAATAATATCTAAAGAAAAAATCTAAGTAATAGTTATCTCCCTAAGACATGCAAAATCAACAATTAAAATACCTTTAATAAATTATTCACAACGTGTAATTTCAAATACGCAAAACATCTAGGGTGGTAGTTCTACCCATGTAAGTGAACAACTTTTCCTAAAGAACATAGTTCGAAATTAGAAATAAAAAGCCAAAATCAAAATACAGAATCAAATTTAAAGCGAAAAGGTACCAAAGTTATTCACTGCGTATAGACGCAGAATTCTAATAGCGCTACGCAACTTCATAAATGACATTTAATAAACTCGTTGCCAATATTAACCTTTTAATATCAGAATAAAATAATATTACATAAAAAATCACTCCCTCCGACAATATTCTTTGCCTTGACTTTGAAATATTTCAGCCAGTTTTCGATAAGCAAACTCTCAAAATAACTCCTTATTCCTTTCAAATATTAAAAGGAAAGTAATTAAATACTCACACACAATACTACGAAAGGAAAAATGTCTTAGGTTGCGTTCCGAAACGGGTAAAAATTACCCTGACTACAGGATAGCGTTATACAGGGTGTAACGGAAAGGGTATATCAACCCCGAAGGGGGTTAATCTACCCCAGAAACCGAACAACTTTTGCCAAGGAACATGTGTCGAAATGCGAAATTTGTTTGGATAAAAAATAACATGTTTCTGCAGAATATTTACTTCGCATGAATTCAAATGTGCCCATCCCTATGCGGTCATTCACCTGCAATGACACTGCTTAGTGGCGTATCTGATCTGACATCTCCTATTTACTGATGCACGCCTAGTACCAAAAGCGTGGCCGTGGCGCTTGCGCGCCTACGGCAGATAGTAGGAATGATGCCGCAGTCAAAACAACAAACCTATGGTTTTTAAAAGCTATGGTTTAATTAATCAATCAAACTTACCGATCTACTTCTTTTTCCTCTCGTGCCAATCTTCTTACCACAGGCCCAAAAATGGTCAAAATTGAAGTCGGTCAGAGGAACGGTTCAAAATGCCGGCCCTGTAGTTGAATACACAATCTCGTCCTCCGAATCATTGATTCTCGCACATTGCGCGACATTTGTGGCGTGATTGTCTGAAACGCGTCTCGAATCCTTGTCACCATTTCTTGTTCTGACGCACACTCCACTGAGTAGACCGTGTTTTTTACGTAACCCCACAAAAAAAAGTCTAGCGGGGTAAGGTCCGGTGATCGCGGAGGCCAAGCTATGCGCCCTCCTCTTCCGATCCATTGCGGGAATCTCCTATTTAAATGAGCGCGAACGTCAAGGGCAAAATGTGCCGGTGCGCCATCGTGCTGGTTCGAGGGTTTTCTTCGAAGTGTTCAAGAACTGCTTCCTCTAGCTCAGGGTCTCGTGTGCTTGGACGTCCCTCCGAAAGAGGCACGTGAAACATACCAGTCTGGTAAAGTCGGTGGCACATCCGCCTGAAACATCCCACAGAAGGCAGGTACTCTTGTTCAGCCACTGGCCTGCCGTCAATGAAACGCTCCCGATACAAATCGCGCGCACGAGTTAGGATCCCACCAGCGGCTCCGACACACATCATCATTTCGAAATATTCGCGATTACTTAAGGACATTTTAAGAAAAAAAAAATTGTAACAAGAAAATAACAACACGCAACAAAACACAACAAGATAACAACATAAAAACACAAACCAAAACAAAACTTAACAATCTAAGTACGTTGTTGACGTTTTTCGATAGGAAACACGCATGTAAGTACACTCCCGTAAAGACAATGTGCAACTGAAACTGAAAACAAACAACAAACAAAATTATGTCCTTTGACGTTTGCCGCCAAAGGTTTGCCGCGCCGCCATAATGGTTGCACCGCCAGTAGCGTCAAATTAGGGGTCCTTATAAGAATGCTTCGAACTCGTATCATGCCTACTCGTTGAATTCAGGTAGGTATTCCTAGTACCCTTTATTAATCTTATTAGACGTACCTTAAAAAAAATCTTTTGCCATGCTTCAACCGGTATGTTCAATCGAAGCTACAGAGTCGTATAACCATGTTGTGTACGGATCAGAGGCAGCCACGGTTGAGCCACACACTATTTTCACACAGATAAACTCTTCACTTTGCTTTGCACTCATCATCATCTTCATCATGTGAGTTGTAAGGTCGATGACCGACCTCTCAAACCCTGGTGTCAGTGTTGTTGAGCCGCCAAAAGCCTCTGACATGGCTCGGTTACGACTACTTTTGTTGGTAGTAGCTGGGACCAACGGCTTTACGTGCTTTCCGAAGCACGAAATCATCTTACTTTTCGGACAATTTGGTGAGTAATTAAGCCTGCAATTTCCTAACCAAACTGAGGACTTCGCAAAAAGTGAATTTCGTTTTTCATTGTCCCCACCGGGAATCGAACCCAGAACTTCCGAATCAAGAGCCGAACGCTCTAACCACTAGACCACGAAAGCTGTTGCTGCCACTGCACTCCAAAAACAAAAAAGTAGTCGTTACAAAAAAAATCTCTGGAACCCATGAAAAAAATCAATATCCTGGATCTTATTCCTCCACAGCTAGAAAGAGAAAAAGAACTGTGTGAAAGAAAGCTTCTTCAAATTAGGGGTCTTTTAGGAATGTTTCGAACTCGTATCGTGCGCACTCCTTGAAGTCATGTATTCCTGGTACTTAAAAGCAATTAACAAACTGTTCCACAGTCAACAACACACAAATAGGACTTTGTACCGTTCTTATCTCAATAGATTTACGGGCTAGAATCGGGCATTGCGCTGCGAGTGTTAAGTTTGACCTGCATTTTTTTTTATGTTACAAGTGAGCAAACGAGCAGGTGGGTCACCTGATGGTAAGTGGTCTTATTAGTGACACACTTTGACGCTAATAAGACAGCAAAGCGCGTTGCCCACCCTGAGAACTAAGATGGTATTTCTCATGTGCCAGTAATTTCACTGACTCCCTTACCCTTCAAACCGAAACACAGCAGTGCAAACACTGCTGCTTTACGGCAGAAATAGTTAAGGGGGTGGTACTTCCCCAGACGGACTTTACCACCTCCTGTAGGTCAAACCTTTTTTTAACCTGTACTGCGTTTTGTTAGTAACTTAGGTTACTTTCACTCAGATAAACTCTTCACTTAGCATTCATCATCTTCATCATGTGAGTTGTAAGGTCGATGACCAACCTCACAGACTCTGATGATTTGTTGAGCCACCAAAGGCCTCTGACATGGCTCGGTTACGACTACTTTTGTTGGTAGTAGCTGGGACCAACGGCTTTACGTGCTTTCCGAAGCACGAAATCATCTTACTTTTCGGACAATTTGGTAAGTAATTAAGCCTGCAATTTCCTAACCAAACTGAGGACTTCGCAAAAAGTGAATTTCGTTTGTCAGTGTCCCCACCGGGAATCGAACCCAGAACTTCCGAATCAAGAGCCGAACGCTCTAACCACTAGACCACGAAAGCTGTTGCTGCCACTGCACTCCAAAAACAAAAAAGTAGTCGTTACAAAAAAAATCTCTGGAACCCATGAAAAAAATCAATATCCTTGATCTTATTCCTCCACAGCTAGAAAGAGAAAGAGAACTGTGTGAAAGAAAGCTTCTTCAAATTAGGGGTCTTTTAGGAATGTTTCGAACTCGTATCGTGCGCACTCCTTGAAGTCATGTATTCCTGGTACTTAAAAGCAATTAACAAACTGTTCCACAGTCAACAACACACAAATAGGACTTTGTATCGTTCTTATCTCAATAGATTTACGGGCTAGAATCGGGCATTGCGCTGCGAGTGTTAAGTTTGACCTGCATTTTTTTTTTATGTTACAAGTGAGCAAACGAGCAGGTGGGTCACCTGATGGTAAGTGGTCTTATTAGTGACACACTTTGACGCTAATAAGACAGCAAAGCGCGTTGCCCACCCTGAGAACTAAGATGGTATTTCTCATGTGCCAGTAATTTCACTGACTCCCTTACCCTTCAAACCGAAACACAGCAGTGCAAACACTGCTGCTTTACGGCAGAAATAGTTAAGGGGGTGGTACTTCCCCAGACGGACTTTACCACCTCCTGTAGGTCAAACCTTTTTTTAACCTGTACTGCGTTTTGTTAGTAACTTAGGTTACTTTCACTCAGATAAACTCTTCACTTAGCATTCATCATCTTCATCATGTGAGTTGTAAGGTCGATGACCAACCTCACAGACTCTGATGATTTGTTGAGCCACCAAAGGCCTCTGACATGGCTCAGTAACGACTACTGCCGTATGTTAGTACAGGCCGCGCGATGAGTTAAGGCCGCTGGGCGGAGTGGAGGGGGTATGCGCAGTTGCAATATTTGCAAGAAAAATACTACTGCACATACCCCTCCTCCACTCCCGCCCAGCGGCCTTAACTCGTCGCGCTGGGTGTAGTCGGGACTAACGGCTTACGGTCCTTCTGAAGCACGAAATATTCTTACTATTCGGACAATCAGGTGATTAAGCCTGCAATGTCCTAACCAAACTGGGGACGTTGCACAAAGTTTTGTTTGACAGTGGCCCCACCGGGAGTCGAACCCTGAACTTCCGGATCGAGAGCCGAAAGCTCTAACCACTGCGCTCCAAAACCAAGAAAATTGTCGTTACAAAAAATCTCTGGAACCCATGTAAAAAATCAATATCCTTAATCTTATTCCTCCACAGCTAGAAAGAGAACTGTGAGAAAGAGAAAGATAAACAAAGTACTAGGAGGCTAGGTTTTCATTCGATCGGGCGCAGGTTATTCACCGATCAGCTGTTCATCCTTTAGTGTTGTGTAAATACTTGTTTGAGGAACTAGTATCGAATTTTTTTTGAAATGTTACTTTAAAAAAAAGGAGATATAAGAATTTAAACCACGTCAATACATTCTTGGTGACTGCCCAAATTCGACCTTTTCTTCTTGTTATACCCTTTCCGTTACACGCTGTATATGTCGTCCATCGGTGCGGTCGAGACAGACTGCTGTCAAAGGGTAATTTATTCCAGTTTTAGAACTCACTCTTAATTGAGTTTTCAAGTAGAAGCCAACCATTTACTTATATATAAGTACTAGCCCATCGGCACGTTACAATGTCCCCAATTCGTTGGTCCGAAATCTGACGTTTAGGACCAACAAACGTCAGTCGTTGTCAGTCATATTGTCAACATTGGATGCAAATAAACTTACCAACAAAATGGAATGTTCTTAGTTGAAGAAACAATATACTCTTATTATTATTATTGTTATTTCTTATTATTGTTTTTGACTATAATCCAATTAATGAAACTGAAAAACCAGTCCTAAATCACCTAAAAACAGTAAAAAGTTTGTTTTGTTTTTTCCCGCCATATTATTTCCGTTCCGTGTATTTAGCACCGACCGAAGTACTACACAACGTAGTTCACGTGATTTTTCACAGATGGCGCTATTTTTTCTTGTATGGGGAAATTTTGAACCGCTTGTTCCCAAGACCCTATCTTGACTATATAAATCTATGAAGCCAACTAAGAAAACATGACCCGCCCACTTGCTTTTGTAAGACTAGATAGAAGTTTTTTTTCTTAATAGCGATGTAGAATGGCGGGTAATGTCAGCATAGTTCATCTCTACGTAGTATGGTCATATACAAGGTGTAACAAAATGGGCATACCGACCCTGAAGGATGTGAATCTGCCCATGAAACTGAACAACTTTCCCTAAGAAACATAGGTCAAAATACGGAAAAAAAAAAACTTCCCATAGAAACTGAATCAGCCGATAGCGCACTTTTATGTGGGAGATGAAATTTTTTTTTTCGTATTTTGACCCATGTTCCTTAGGGAGAGTTGTTCAGTTTCATGGGCAGAATCACATCCTTCAGGGTTGATAAGTATACCCTTTCTGTTACAACTTGTACAATTAAACACTCATATTTTCCAGAGATTTTGTTAACTGATATGACTTGAATTCTTTGGGAGAAAATTATCGAAAGGGCGCGAGCTCTTCAGAACCAGAAGATAAAAAAATTACAATATGTGATTCGTACGCGCGCATCTAGGGTTCTGAACACTACGATAAATGTGCAAGACGGAATTCAGTTGAAACAAATTATATTATTACTAGCGACCCACCACAACTTTGCAAGGGAAACTTTAAGTTTATGTCGTGACCAAAATCGAGAAAGGGATGCTGAGATAATTCCGTGAAATGAATAAAGATCCTACTAATTATGACAACATGACTTATATAGAAAAAAGATTACTCTACTTGTAATATGTGATCTCTTTTGGCATATCTAATATGCTGTTATTATGGATTTGTATAATCCAAAGTAGGTTCGTTATATCGATATAATCAGAAGTCGTAATATTCATCAAGTTGTAATCCCTAGTGCTGTGGAACCACGGGTAATTAAAATTACCCGTGGACCCGGTAATGGGTCGACCCAGCGGGACCACGGGTAAACAGTGGAGATGGTTTGGTCATGTAGAGAGGATGAATGAACGAAGACTAACGAAAGAGATCTACCAGGCGGGAGTGAATGGAAACGTTGGAAGGAGAAGGCCTAGGCGAACGTACCAGGACCAAATTCAGGACGTTCTGAATAAAGGCCAGGTTAAAAGTACCCTAAACCGACGAGCATGTATGAAAGGATTGATGAAAGTACAGGAAGCAAGGGAAGTATGTCAAGATCGTAGCAGGTGGAGGACTGTGGTCTCTGCCTACCCCGACGGGAAAGAGGCGTGATGTTATATGTATATTAATACAAAAATCCCATAGAAAAAGCATTTAGAGAATTTACCGAGAAACTTTTAATTTTCTTTAACGATACGAACATTGTAAATGTCCGCCTTTGTAAATGTCCTTTTGTATGTTATTCTCTGTATGTTAATTGTGCAATAAAGAATAAAATAACTGTCCATAAAATTACGAAAAAAACGAAACTAAAAACTGGTCAACCTGTAGTTTCGATAGACCGCAATACTAAATTTATTTGTATGATTGTTTGCAGAGTGGTAAAAACAGTGCTATTTAGAAAGATCGTTTTATTTTTGCTATAATATTTACTATAATTAATTCATATTTTCGTTAATATAATTATAATTAATTTATACATTCATACTTTCGCTAACCTCGGAGATAAGGGGAGGGGAATGATATATTTTTAAGAAATTTTTTCGTTCGGCTCTCTTTCGTTCGGTTTTGGGTTCGATTACCGTCGGGGACACTGTCAAACAAATATCACTTTATGCGACTTCCCCATAGTTAGGGTGCTGGCTGCAATTTGGGTATATGATTTGCTCATGATTCATATTAATAGGGATAATAGACCAGCTCAATACAAATCGATTTGGTCCTTAAAAGTTTTTCTGTGCGTGTCGCTGCGTTTTTGAGATCAAGTAAAAAAAAATAAGATACTAAATAATGTATTTTTGTCTGCCTTTGTGGCTCCTGTTTAAAATACTTCTGAAGATGTAGAAAATCGAAGAGAGATCACGGGACGAAGTAGTGAATTTTTGCATTTTGAAGCGCAGTAATTTTACGACGCAGGGTTATTATGGTGGCGGACCATTTTTATGGGGTTTTATACATTGTATTTAATCAGATAGTCATAGACTGCCAGGTGTACGTTTCATTGTCAAATTTCAAAATAGTTAAAACTTAATTCCTCCAAAACGCAGGGTTGTGGATGTCCGCCAATATTTTTTGTATCTTCTAGAGGATGCTCCTTATCATCAGTCAAAGAGGCAGACATGAGCAAATCATATAGAAATTTGTCCTTCATCACCCTTACTACCAGTCTAGTTAGGTTAGGAAATTGCTGGATGAAAATCTGATTGTCCGAAAGGTAAGATGATTCTATATATTTATTATATATTTTTTGTTCGAAATTTGCTGTTATATCACTTATATTCTTTGAATTACGATCAAAAAGAAATGCCCCTTTAAAATTCGGAAAGATAGGCAGACAGTTAAACAACGTAGGCTTAGTTTATTTATTTATTTAGATATGCTAACAGCAATACATATGGGGTGACTTTTAATTAGTTCTTGATAGCAAAAGATATGCATACTCATTATACTGAACAACTTTTCCCAAGGAACATAGATCGAAAAACGAAAAACCAAATTTGACCTCCCATACAAAATGCGCTTTCAGCTGATGCAGTTTCTATGGGAGGTCAAAACTTGATTTTCGTATTTCGACCTATGCTCCTTGGGGAAAGTTGTTCAGTATCATGAGTACATTCATACCTTTTTCTATCAAGAACTAATTAAAAGTCACCCTATATGTTTGCCAATGATGAGCATACACAGCATTCTCCATAAATAATGAAAATTTAAAATTTTAAAAAGATAATAGATACTAGTTAGTTACAAGGCCCAGTTTGACCCTTTCGGTACAGATACAGAACCCTAAACATACGTTTACATCACGAAAGTTAAGCAAATTGGTCCTAGCCGAAAACCTGATAAAACCGCTTAAAAACTTTTTCAGTTAAGAATTTTAATTTTTTAGGGTTCCGTACCTCAAAAGGAAAAAAAACTGCTCCCTTATAGGATCACTTTGTTGTCCGTCTGACTGTCAAGACCCTTTTTCTCCCTAATAGGTTAAGGTATCAAGTTCAAAGTAATATCAAAAATGTTAAGGTCCATGGATCTTTAAAGCTGTGAAAATTCCATGCTTCTCATCACGATCATCATCATAACATCCCATGAAACGTCCACTACAGGACAGGGAGCTCCCTCCAGAATTCAAGCTTTTGCTGGAAAAATGTAGAGGGGAAGTACCACAACACAATCAAAACATACATCCATTTGTGTCTCCATTTCCGTACATTTATGAACGAAACCAAAACCTATGGGTTACTTCCCATTGACCTGTAATAATGAAATGTGGCAAGAAGTTAGGTCACATAGCACAAGTTAAAGAAAAAAATAATTAAACAATACAACTATTCATATTCATCCATATTCTTCCTTTTTTTCGAGTCAATGGCAAAATTAACTATAAAACCTTAGACCAAAAAGAATCCACATTAATAGTTATTTAGTTGCCTTCAACAAGGTCTCTCCGAGTGCAGGAAACTGCAGAGAAAGAGAGGTCAGGTTAGAGTGGCGGAGTTTTTAAAATCAAAATGGATGGATGGGTACGGAATCCCAGTCCCATTCGCACTTGGCCAGTTTTTACCAACTTGTTGATTGACTCAGTTGGGTGAGTAACTAAATTCAATTTGTCGAATTTTAAATTTGGAGAGTAAACGAACTGAAAATATGTAAATATGAAATATTACGTGAAAATATTTAATTTTGGCGCGGTTTTGAGCTCAGTCAGGTTTCCAAGGTTGATTGATAAATCAATCTACATACATAGTATTGTTGGCTATTTAATCATCCATTGACACCTCGCACAAGTGTACGAGTATTAGGGTTCCATATTCAACAATGAACCCTCATAGTTTCGTTATGTCCGTTTGTCTGTCTGTCTGTCCGCGGCTTAGCTCAGCTCAGAGACCCTTAGTACTAGAGAGCTGAAATTTATGAATATACATTTCATCCACGCCAACCAATAAACACTGAAAAAAATTTTTTTTGGAGGATTTAAAACCTGAAGGATTTGAATTAACTTAAACATGAACGACTTTGTCGAGCGAACAAAGGTCAAGATACAAAAAATATAAATTCAAACTTTTCATAACAACTGCACTGGCTGATTGCTTAGGAAAAGTTGTTCACATTTAAGTGCAGATTCAATGTTCAAAGTTATCATACCGACCCTTTTTGTCTCACGTTGTAGACGTAACGTAATCAGTTATTCCTAATTACCTTCGTCAGCATCTCGTAATAAGATCCCCGAAGTTAATTGCGCACGCTCAGTTGATTTCTCATTTAGTCTTTGACTTTCGACATAATTATTTTTGTAAAATACGAATAACTAGGAATTAAGTTTGAATATACACCGTTCTTCTTCTAAGGTAAACAAACCTTTTCAAGTCTTTTTAAGGCATCATGTTCTTTCTAATATCTAGTAGCTGAGGTTACTTGCTTTTCAAGGTGCGGAAATTTACCTGTCATTATGTCAGCCTAAAGACATCGGTCCACTGCTAGATTACAAGGACCGAATTTATTGCTAGCGGTCACCAATCAAAGACATCAAAGTTATGAAATGTATACTTTAAAAAATTAAACCCCCGAAAAAACTGAAAAGCAAGAAATAATAAAACTTTTTAATTTAACCTTAATAACAAAGTTCTTAAACTAATGTAAGTATACCCGAGTAATTTTGAGTCGGCGCCAAACAAGCAAATTAATTAATTACGTAAAGCGTGATGCACGGCGGCGGCGCCGACTCAAAACTCGGGTATACTTACATTAGTTTAAGAACTTTGTTATTAAGGTTAAATAAAAAAGTTTTATTATTTCTTGCTTTTCAGTTTTTTCGGCGGTTTAATTTTTTTGTTAAAAAGTTTTTATTTTACTATTTTTGGTGACTATAGACTTTATTTTCCCACCCTTAGGGTAAATCGGACTACTCTGTAAAAATTTATGCGTGGTCATACATAACAATCAGTCAGTGAACAATCAATCATCCCCTGTTTTCCTACCCTTAGGGTTGGAATTTTTTTTCCAAACTTATATGGGATCAACTTCGGGGTATACTCTTTCCAATAAAAAAAGAATTATCAAAATCGGACTACTTTGTAAAAAGACGCAGCAAAACTAATCCTTTAAAGACCAAATTAGTCTTGATAGTGAAGAATTTTATTGAAGGCGCTCAAAAGTATCTGAAAGCACTTTCATAGAGACACTGAGAACATGATGATGTCATCATCATCGTATCATCTCATATAAAAGCAAAAATACGTGGTATATTCTGCTAGAGATGGAGTGAAGTCACCACTGTTGTCAGCGTTATGGCTGGCTCAATGGACTGCATTGGTTAGTGAACATACGAGTACAACGATTATACGAAATATGGTCCATCCTCTGGTTCAAAATCCTTCTGTCTCTCCTTTTTAGGACTCTGTGCCCGAAGGGTCCAAACGGAGCCCTACTACTAAGCCTACGTTTTCTGTCTGTCTGCTTTATCTTTTGAACTGTAGTAGATATATCAACGAGGTTTAAGTAGCAGCTCTTTCTGCAAAGGAGAGAGCCATAAGCGTATCACTTTCTTGCGAGGGACCTCCATAATAAAATGTATGGATTTTTTTCAAATCCTAAAAACGTAAAATTTTTATCTTTCTCTCTGAGAAATATGTGACATGGGACTAATAAATGCTACTACCACAGTTTTTCTGGTGAAAACACTTACCATTCAGGAAAAAAACGATGTTAAAAATCACGCATAAAATGGCTATTACGGATTATTTACGCTTCCGTTCTTAGTATTAATGATCAATTCACAAGTAAAAAACGATATATTTTCACTTTCACAAACAAAGATTATACTCAAACATTAGATTTTTAAAGATATCTTGATTTTTGTAAAACTTAACTGAGTTTTTTGACCGACTAGCATGGGCGACAGTAAGACGCTTTACATTTCACTAGCTCATACAGAATATGTGTATGGCGGACTCTACTATAGTTTTTTACTCTGAGAGATATATGGTTGAAATTTTCATAGACTATACACATTTCAACCATAGATTATTAAAAGGGGATTACTTAACAAATAATCAAAACAGTGATAAGTTATTAAAGAAGGGGGCTTCTTATACAAGAAAAGTGTTTTTTGGTGTTTTTTGTTTTGTTTTAGCTCTATCGTTAAAACTGAAACACTTACAAGCGTAGAAATTGGTATATTCGTAGTGCAAAAGCTATGTAATAATAACAAATAAGTCAAGGGCACGTTGGACTTTCAAGTATTTCATACAGATCCGCGCGACTGCGTGTTCCTGACTTGAACGGTATATTTACCTTATTGTTACGGAACTCTCGGTGCACGCGTCTGACTTGCACTTGGCCGGTTTTTTATTAGCACTATTGTAAGTTGGCAGTAGAAAGTATCAAGAGCTATTAGTAAGTGTAATAATTAAATAAAAACTTACTTGAAAATAAAGCAAAACCTTGCACAACGCGTTCCCAAGGAACCACGTCTCAGTCACATCCCATAATACAGTCGGCGGCAAGCACAGCAAGAGCACCATAAAATCTGCCACAGCCAGATTCACAATAAAATAGTTCGTCACTGTCCTCATCGTATGATTCTTGTATACCGCTATACAAACTAAGGCATTCCCAACCAAGCCTAGAAGGAAAACTGCTGAATGAGTAGCTATGAGTATCCACTCATATGTTTGCGGGTATATATATGCGTTCAACATAGCTATGTAGTCTTCTTTAGTCATATTACAAAATTCCTCATTTCCTATACATTCTTCGTTATCAATGGAAACATTTCTTACTATCTCCTTCTCAGTTTTTACAGTAGCGTTGTTTGTATTTTCTAAATCTATATTACTGAGATCTTCGTCTTGGATAACATTTTCAGAAGTATCCTCTAAAGTACTACTAAAATTTAAACAGTTAACGAAAATAATAACAGTGACTAGTATTTTGTACATTTTTGTTTTGATTTCCATTTTTATTCAGGATTTTGATAATTCACTTTTTCTTCACGCCATCTTTTAACCTGAAACAAAATGAAAAGAGATCGTTAGTTTTCCAATTTTACAATAAGACAATTCACAGACGAGAGACACTTGTCGGCGACCGTCGAAAGACAACCGTCAGCGACAGCTGGCGGCGACCGCTCGCGATAATGATCGGCAGCGGTCGTGCGACTGACTGCGCGCCTTCCAGCCTATCGGGAAGGCCGTGCGTCGGTCACGCGACCGTCGACGACTCTCTCGCAAGCGGTCGCCGAAGCACTGTCGCGCGACGGTCGCCGACACCTGTCGCTCATCTGATCCTTAAATGTCCCAACTGTATAAGTCAGTGAGCAGGTACTTCAGTTTCTTCATTAGTTATTCTGTGACTTTGGGCAAACGGATGTTAGGTGCAAAAAAAATAACCTTGTAAATTAGGCGGGTAAAAAGTAACAATATAACGTAGTATTTTTGAACATGTAATTCAAGGGAGCAAGTAAGTCATCATAAGTTATGACTTACTTGCTCCCTTGAATTACATCATAACGTGATCACAGTAACAGTATAAGCTGAACTTGCGCTACGCCACAAAACTGCGAGACCAGGTCTAGGTCGAAGTGTTACGACTGAAGTGTGGTTGAATATACCTTTATTTATGAGTAGGTGCGCTATTACGGTAGCCAGAACGTGTCTGCCATATGCGAACCTTTGCGTCGCGAATTCCCGCGCAAAGCCCGTAACAATGCCAAAGTCAAATATGTCAAAACCACAGAAAAATTAAGGTAATTAGAAGGAGGATTAAAGAAATAATTCGTCACAAGGAAGTGAAGGCGTCGTTCCAGTCCATGGGGATTTGACAGGTTATATTGAATATTTCCTAGGGATCATCGATGATGGGATTGTAGTGTAGGCAACGAAGCAGTTGACCCCAACATTAATTTCTTAGGCAGATTTTATTTGACAGGATGATAAAGAATCATGAAATAAATGTAAATTCAAAATATCCAAAAAAAAATTACAAAAAAAAAAATTCATAATTTTTTTTTTAATTTTGTATGGAAAAATTAAAAGAACCGGTTTTTTTTTAATTGTTTTATAGAAGGTTTGTCTCGCGTAGTGTAATACCCCAGCAAAGTTTCATCGACTGAGGATAAAATGCGGGGGTCGTCATACAACCATCTGCTTCGTTGCCTATTGGGACATGTTGGCATCTACGATGCACTTTATTCTCACCTCGAACCACTGATCTCCACGAAACAACATGGTTTTGTTGCCATAAGATCCACTGTAAGTAATTTGTTGGAGTATAAGAATTATCTTTGTAATGCCTTCGCGAAAAGAGGCCAAGTTGATTCTATGTATACGGACTTCGCCAAGGCATTCGATAAGGTAAATCATTCACTTCTTTGCCTAAAGTTGGAGAGATACGGAATTCATGGGAACCTTCTTCGATGGATTACATCATATCTTCTGAATAGGAGCCAGCTGGTCAGTATAAAGGGACATCTATCAACCCCTGTTACCATAACATCGGGAGTTCCCCAGGGGTCTCATTTGGGCCCATTGCTTTTTGTTGCCTTTATTAATGACCTTGTCAACAATCTTACTTGTGCTAGCCTTCTCTATGCTGATGACCTTAAAATATACATGACTATCAACAGTATTAGACCGTAAGGGCACTGCATGTTATCCTACGTCATCTAGTACACGAAATTTGCAACTTTGTAGCGATAGTAGTGGCCTAGTAGGTCCACAAAACGTTGGTCTGCCAATCCGAAACCTGGCAGGTTTTGTACAGATGGAGAGAAAAGTGGTTAAATGACAGATTACACGAATGAAATCTATTCGTAGAAATAGAAGGTACCTATACAATTAAAAATCAATCAATCAATCAATCATTTATTCAATAACAGTTTGCACTGTGTGCGAATGTTCTTAAACTAATACATGCATAATAATACATTAATACAATAATCCATAATATACTTAACACTAAAATAAATCCAATATCTGTGTCTCTATTGCTCAATAGTAAGAAGCATTTTAGAATATGGTTCCGTTATCTGGTCCCCTTATTACGAAGTCCACAATAAGAGAATTGAACGAATACAATCTAAGTTTCTCAACTTACTTTGTTTTAGACTGCATTTGGGTCGTGAATTTCGCTCCTATACTAGTCGCTTACAAAGATTTCACATAGTTTCTTTAGATTCCCGTCGTAAATGTATTGACTTAATCACACTCTACAAATTTGTCCACTATTATATTGATTCCCCGTATCTTCTTTCTCTTCTTAATTTTAATACTATGTACAGGTCACGCAAACCAACATCCCGGTTGTTTTGTCTTCAGGTTTATATCAATAACACATCCTTTTATAACCCCATTATTAGAATGTGCCGTACCTACAATGAACTCGTCACTGAAAACTCGTCCTTAGACATATTTAACCCTAAACTTTCCAAATTCAGGACTAACATCAGAGCAATACTTTACAAGTTTAATTAAGTTTTGGCACCTCTTCCCTTATTTTTGCTTTCTAATAGTTTTAAGTCTTGTTTTAAAATTAGTACACTACTAACAAATTTTATGTTCCTTAGCCCAAATTGTTGTTTGCATAACTAACCCCTAATAATGTTTCATTCCTATGCTGTTTGTGCATACATGTTTAGAGATATGGTCTAGTTTAAGAACTATCTGTGTTTGTTACTTTCAATGGCTGTAACTTGTTTTGTGTGCCTATAAAAATAAAATAAAAATAGATGTCAAGGTATCTATTCCGAGCGAAGCAAGGAGGTCCGAAATCTTTGGTCAAAACTATTTGCGTGCTGCCTTTGCGCGGGAAGTCGTGCTGCAAAGGAAATGTTTCGCATATGGCAGACACGTCTACTATCGTAATAGCGTGGTACACCCAACAGCACTTCAGTAGAAACACTTTGGACTCTATGGCGTGGTAATAGAGTTGCAAATGTTTCTACTGACGTGCGGTTGGCCGTACCAGTATCGTATATAAGGTGACTTTTAATTAGTTTTTGACAGCAAAAGATATGCATGTAGGTACTCATGATACTGAACAACTTTCGCCAAAGAACATAGGTCGAAATACGAGAAAAAAAATTGGCACCCCATACTAAATTGCCGATCAGCGGGTTGTTTTACCATAAAGAGTAAAAAAAAAACATGTTTCAACCTATGTTCCTTGGGGAAAGTTATTATTATTATTATTTATTGTTTATTGCACACAAGAAAATACAATGGACAATACATAAAGAAAAACGACACAACAGGTACTACTTATTTCAATAAAGAAATGTCTTCCAGCAGACCTAGGCGAGTGTGAAAAATATTGGAGAAGGCAGATAGACTGTGCGCAAGCTCAAAAATTATACAAAAGTAACAACAATATATTAATCATACTTATGTTAGATACTTATCTAATTACAATATATAAACCTACTACACAAATAAAATAATAATAAATATAAGATATATATATGAAATATATATTATGCATATTATATACAAATAAATAAATAACTAATAAATATATGAATAACTAAGACAGGGAAAGATAGTGCTCTTTGACTCGTGTTTTAAAGATAGCGATAGAGGGACTATCGCGAATAGTGTGTGAAAGGGAGTTCCACAGCCTAGCCGCATGGACAGTGAAGGAGTAGGAATAGAAATCGGAGTGGTGGGAGGCGATACACAAGTTAGTCCTGACGCTGGGGCGGCAAGGCTCAACTTGTGACCGAGAGAAACAAAATCGCTCACGTAAATAAGACGGGGAAGAGGGATTGTACAAAATGTTATAGAGGAGAGAAAGGATATGAGTATTCCTGCGAAAACGAATTGGGAGCCACTTGAGCTGCGAACGAAAGTGGGACACGTGGTCGTACTTGCGCAATCCGTATATAAATCGAATGCACAAGTTTTGGAGGCGCTCAAGCTTATTTAATTGCTCCTCAGTGACGTCCAAATAGCATGAATCGGCGTAGTCAAGGATTGGAAGAAGGAGAGATTGGGCAAGAGAAATTTTAGTCTTCAGGGGTAAAAAACTTTGAAGGCGTTTGAGAGAATGGAATGAAAAATGCAATTTCCGACTGACCTCGTTCACGTGAGCGTCCCAAGAAAGGTTGCAATCCATGACCAGACCAAGGTTTCTTGCATTTTTTGTAAGGGTGATGGAGGTGCCATTGTAAAGAACTGGAGGGATTCTGACTGGATCTAGTTGTCTACTCATATACGGACTGCCGATAATCATAGCCTGTGATTTCTTAGGGTTAACTAGCAGACCAAAGGATTCAGCCCAGATAGAAATGCGCTTAAGGTCATCATTAAGGCCCTCAATGGCACTGTGGATGTCAGATACGTTGCAGCTGCGGTAGATTTGCAAATCGTCTGCATAGAGATGGAAGTTAGAGGAGATGACTGATGAAACAGTATTTATGAAGACGGAAAAGAGAAGAGGAGAGAGAACACCACCCTGCGGCACACCCGCAGCGAGATCACACCAATCTAAGGAAGCCTCATCAAGGCGGACCCGCTGCGAACGACCACGGAGATAAGAATCAAACTAAGCTGCAGCCGAAGAGGAAATGTTGATAGAGCGAAGGATGGCAATAAGAACATCGAAGTCTACAGAGTTGAAAGCACTACTGAAATCAAGTAACACAAGAACAGTCACGGTCTTATTCTCCATGGCATGACGGATATCGTCAGTGACTTTCAGTAGTGCAGTAACCGTGCTATGGCCTGGCCGAAAGCCAGATTGAAAAGGTGAGAGAAGACTATTTGATGTTATATGACCAGCTAACTGCTTGTGGACAATGTGCTCAAGGACTTTGGAGAGGAATGGTAGGATAGATATAGGGCGAAACTGTGAGAAGGAAGTAGGATTGGCGGTTTTAGGAAGAGGGATTACGTTAGCAAGTTTCCAAGCTGAAGGGAAGATACTCGTTACCAGGGAGTGATTAAAAACATGAGTGAGAATAGGTAAGAGTTCAGGAAGGATATGGGATATCATACGGGAACACAGATTGTCATTGCCCACAGCAGTAGAAGTGATTGAAAGAATGTGCTTTCTAACCTCATCCTCGGCTACAGTGGTAAAGTAAAAGAAAGAACAAAATGGTAGGGGTTGATTACTTATTTGTGAGATAGTATTAGCTTTGACAAGATTGTCGAAGCTTACAGGTGGGGTAGAGAAGTGAATATTAAGTGGATTAAGATCGACCTGAATATCTGAAGGAGGGGAAGATCTGCCGATACCCAGGGTCCTGAGGAATTTCCACACTTGCCCAAAGTTGTTCAGTATCATGAGTACACACATCTTTTTTGCTATCAAGAACAAATTTAAATTGAAAATGATTTTTATTTTAACACTCCCTGTGTTCGGATAAATCCACAAAGTAGAAAATCGCACTAGTTGAGCTAGTACAGCAAAAACGCTTACTAGGTGGCAGCACAAACGCAACGTTGAAATGCGTAAAGAGGTCGCTAAATTTCACAACATCGGGCAGGACCACAGTAGTCTAGTTGGTAAAGCGTCTGCGGTACTTACGCAGAAGACGCAGGTTCGAATCCTGCCTGTGGTTGTGAAATTTTGCGATTTTCTACTTTGTGGATTTATCCGAACACAGGAAGTGTTAAAATAAAAATCATTTTCAATTATATGTAGTGTTACCAATTTTCAACTCGAAATCTATCTGCAATGATGGACTAGTTGAGCTAGTACAGCAAAAACGCTTACTAGGTGGCAGCACAAACGCAACGTTTAAATGCGTAAAGAGGTCGCTAAATTTCACAACATCGGGCAGGACCACAGTAGCCTAGTTGGTAAAGCGTCTGCGGTACTTACGCAGAAGACGCAGGTTCGAATCCTGCCTGTGGTTGTAAAATTTTGCGATTTTCTACTTTGTAAATTTAAATTGACCTGATATAATTGTACTACCTAATACATATGTGCCATAGATCAGGATTCTTTTTCACTGCTTAACACAGGCAACTTTTAGAAATATAAAAATACTTTATATGTATTTTTATATTTCTAAAAGTAAAAAAAAAAAAAAATATTTTTATATGTATTTTTATTTAATTTGGGGGAAATGGATAGGTACTTGTTAGTGACTGGATATTATACCAAAAACATCTTTGTCTGCATAACCAGCCGGCTTAGCACGCTGCAGTTGTCAGTTTATCTAGGCCCATAGATAAAAGACTTTAAGCATGGTCACGTTTTTTTGACATCCGAGCAGTGCGACACATTTTCAAAGACAAGAACGGCTACATGTATTAGTGTATAAAGCTATCTCTGTCTAAAATATTGAAAACGTAATTTGTGGATTTGCTTAACATTTTCCTCCACTGACATTTCTTTGCGCTTGGAGGTGATAGATTAGATGACATGATTCCTCAAATAAAATGACATTTTTCCGAGATATATTTTCTCTCGGGCAGCGTGCTAAGCCGGCAGCTGATCGTATATGTCATTTAACCCTCTAGGCACTTCACTCCTTCCGCTAAAACTACTTTTTGAAAGAAGAAATATTATTTTAATACTTTTATACAATCTATTAGTGATGTAGAATCACCCCTTATAATTATCATTGTACTTTTTACACCCTGTATACTTAAACCGTTCTATTAAAAAGTTCTCGTTAATAACAGTTCTATAACATACTAATTTACATTTAAATGTACTTAGTTCAAATGCCTAAATTGGGTAGACAGACACCAAGGAGGCATACGTACACTAATTGGATTCCTACAACTTCTCCTGAAGTCTAACGATAGACTTCAATATTATAATAAAGGTAGTTGATTACCACTAGAGGCATATAATTCCAGAACTAAATATTAGTTAACTCGAAGAGGTTTTAATTAAAGCAATAACAAGCACGTACTATACCTATTGGTGAATATTGTTGTTATATTATTTTATAAGATTTATTGAAATTGAATTTTATAATCTTTGGTCCCGTGTGGTGCCTGCAAAGAATAGTACCAACCCATACATACCCGCGGGTGTCGTAAGAGGCGACTAAGGGTTATAAACTGGAGGATGGGCAGCAGCATCCTCCTTTGTATCTTACATCTTACTTACTGCGGTCACCTACAACGGCGGTCCATGGCCGTAACGCTAACAAGCGAGGTGACTTTGGTACTTTCCCTGTACATTTATCCAGCAAAAGCTAGAATTCTGGAGGGAGCTCCCTGTCCTGTAGTGGACATTTCATGGGATGTTATGATGATGATGAGTCTATGGTAAAGGTAACTAACACATGGTTTTTCAATAGCTTATTAGTAATGGTAAACTCAAAATAATTTCAAAGTAGTTGTTTCAAAATCAAAATAAAATGTAATTCATTGACATTGATACGTCTATACTTTTGTTTAAGTAAATTCCTTGTAAAGTGGATGTCGACCCTCTGGCGGGAATAATTGGTACTACATTCAGCTTTAGATGAGAGATGAAATATTTTTTTTAGATTACGTCCTCCCCTATAAGTGAATACAGCGGGGGAGAATTTTTTCTCGTCTGGCGTCGTTGGATAAGTCCAAAAAATATATGAGTCTGCATAGATCATTTTTCAAAAGTTGTAGAAGAGAAGTTGTTCAGTTAGATGGGTGGCACTACCACGTTTAGAATTACAAGTGGTATAAGGGCTAACTGTCAATACTAACTTGTATGTATCTTATTACTCAGAGTGTAACAAAAAGGGTATACCAACCCTGAAGGATGTGAATCTGCTCATGAAACTGAACAACTTTCTCAAAGAAACATAGGTCTAAATACGAAGAATTTTTTTTTACCTCCCATAGAAACTGAATCAGCTGATAGCACATTTTGTATGAGAGGTCAATTATATTTTCTTAATTTCGACCAGTTCCCGGAAAATTGTTCAGTTGCATAGGCAGAATAACATCCTTAAGGGTTGATATACCCTTTCTGTTACACCTTGTAGAAGCGCAGGTATACATGAACCTTTATAGAGATGACACAAAATAAATATAAAACTTCGCAAAATCGTAGTGATTGGGGGTTGTTCCTAGTGTCTGAACTACTCTGCTACGGAGACCAGGAATCTTGGGGACCGATCGGGTGAAGAATTTTTACGAAAAGTCCACATTTTTTTTACGAATTTACAAAACTTTTAGAACATAAAATTATCGCATCGCAGCTTTTGAAAAGAAGTGTTATTGTTGACATTTTCTGTTTTGCTGATTATAAAAAATATTTAACTTTAAAAAATAGCTGTCAACCTCCAAAACAAGATAGATAGATAGATGAACACTTTATTGCTCACATTACAGAGAAAACACAGATATACATGGAAAACTTAACCTAATGTGGGCAAAGGCGGCCTTATCGCTGCAAGCGATCTCTTACAGGCAACCTTTGACGTTAGGGATACATAAAGAGAGCTCTGCAAGTATTCATGCGAACAAGCTTTTAATGTTATTTACGACAGTACAGTATTTACACTACAGACTATATTATACTTACAAAGTAAGCGCTTGTTATTGGCTTTAATTAGAGACATTAACCGTAGCTTTCTTCTGTAAATAAACAAATCTGGTAAACCGAATGTGCTGCCAAAAATATTTGAAGTATAAATAAGATCTCACATAAACACCGTATATTACAAATAGTTTCTCGACGAACGAAATTTGCTTAGGACAGATTTTAAACATACATTAATTAACTTTTTATACTGTAACTGCGGGATGTATTCTCGTTGTAGTTATGAATAAATAAATAATAATAATACATAAAATCACATCTCTTTTCCATCGGGGTATTATTATTATTATTTCTGATGGGTACGCCGCGGCTCGCGCAGACGGGTGATCAGATCACATGTATGGAGCTATTTCACCCACCTCCCATCGGGGTAGGTAGAGACCATAAACCTCCACATGCTACGATCTTGAAATACAATTCTCGCTTCCTCTAATTTTGTCAACCCTTTCATACACGCTCTTCGGTTTATGGTACTTTAAACTTGGCCTTTATATACTTCATTTTGTTTGGCGAGCTTACGGCCTATTTCATACAACAATTGATGTAATTAATAAATAAATGCCAATTGTAAAGCTACCACAAATGTAAGAAAAACGTTTTGAATATTTACAATAACCTCAGATCATATTTACATCAATTTTAATATCGATATGCTTGATAGCTCAAGTTCCAATGCAGTAAAACTACAAAATATTCTTGACATATATAGACTGGTTCAATTAATCGACTCTCCAACGCATTTCACGGATCACAGCGAAACTTTAATTGATCTTGTTTGCTCAGACGCTCGTGTTCGAACTATAACTACAGAGGTAATTGGTTGCAAATCTTCAAATCATGCATATATAACCTGTGAATTTAATTTAAAAAAAAGACCTAAAATATCGGCTACAATTATATCTTACAGACCTCTGAAAAATACAATAATAAGTCAATTCGAAAGTGGTTGCAGTTCGATGCCCTGGCGATTAGTTTTATCACTTGCTGATGTTGAGAACATGGTGGTAAGTTTAACAGATTATATTCTTACGCTCTATGATCTACATGCACCTGTGAAATCCTCTGTTATTAAACAGCACTCATATCCAACGATTACTGATGACATTAAGGCTATGATATCTTTGAAGAATGAAGCGCTAGCTAAGTACTATCTAAAAAGAAGTGACAGCCATCACCAGTGTTTCAAGGACCTAAGAAGTGTTGTTGACTCTGCATTTTACACTGAAATAGGGCTTACTTTAGTCAACACATTAACGCCAAAATAAATGAACCCAAAACGCTATGGAAAAATTTGAAACAAAATATTTTACCCCCAAAATCAGATTGTGAGTTACCTATTCATCTACGTTGTCCAGAAGAAATAAACAAACAATTCCTACAAATCCCTGGAAACGATAAAGTCAGTATCTCTGAGCTAACATATTATGAGTTCCACAGATATGGTGATAATATTTTTAATCTTAAACAGGTAAACAAAGATGATATTTACAAAATAATAATGAGCCTTAGGTCCAATGCGCTAGGGGTAGATAATATATCCCTTGAAATAATTAAGCTTACCCTGCCCTATACACTGGAAATAATAACTGCAATTGTTAATCGCTCTATTAAAACATCCGAGTTCCCTGAATTGTGGAAGACTGTAATAGTCCGCCCTTTGCCCAAAAACAATAACCCGCAAACATTTAAAGACCTGAGACCAATCAGTTTGTTGCCGTGCTTGTCGAAAGTATTGGAAAAAGTGGTATACCAGCAAGTAACTAAATTCCTGGACTCTAACGCTATTCTGCCCGACGTACAATCTGGATTTCGTAAAGGCCGTAGTACGGCTACAGCTCTACTTGATGTGACTAGCAAAATATTGGAAGCAGCGGATAAGGGAATGGGCACAATATTAGTAATGCTTGATTTTACGCGTGCTTTTAACACAATTAATATTCCACTTCTTCTTTCAAAATTAGCCTTTTACGAGTTTGATACTGCGGTAATATATTGGTTTGATAGTTATTTACGCCATCGTTTTCAATATGTAGAGATACGGGATTAAGGCGCATCTTGTCGCAAATCTTCACTTTCTGTGATTTCAAGAGGAGTTCCTCAAGGATCCATTTTGGGCCCGTTGTTATTTATATTATATAGTACAGATATAGCTAAATGTTTTCTGAATTGTAAGTATCACATTTATGCTGATGACGTACAATTATATATGTCATTCAGACCGAAAGAAACTGCCGCAGCAGTGGATAAGATAAATGAAGACCTAAATAGAATTGCTCGTTGGTCCGAGAGTAACTGCCTTGTGTTGAATCCTGTTAAATCCAAGTACATTATACTAGGTTCAAAAGCGCAGGTCGCTCAAATATCTGCAAAAAATCCTAACATAATTTTAAATGGAGTTTCTATGATTTCAACTGCTGAAGTTCGCAATCTGGGCGTTATTATGGACCCTGAATTACGCTTTAAGTCACATGTACAGGAAGTGGCACGAAACTGTTTTTATACACTTAAGCTGTTGTATAAGATTCGAAAACATCTGAACGAAAACCTGCGCCTACGTCTTGTTGAAGCACTCATATTGTCCCGTTTTAGCTATGCAGACACAGTTTATGGTCCGCGGTTGGTGGCTAAGACCAAAAAAGTAATACAACGAGTTCAAAACGCTTGCATTAGGTTCTGCTATGACATTCCTCCCCGAAGTCATATCTCTCCTTACTTGAACAACGTCAAAATTTTGAACATGTCTAGTAGGCGATATATGTGCATCTCGCCACTTTACTTTTTGGCGTTGTTCAAAGTCGTAAGCCTGAGCCTGAGTACCATAGCTTTCAATTTTTGATAGGAGCCAATTCTTGAATTTTCAATAAAAAATTCAAAAAATTGAGAGCTATGTACCTAACTAGTACCTGGAAAAAATTTGGTGAAATTATAAGTCGTGTCTACGTGAAAGCACAGACAGCACTATAAAGGTAGTAAACTGTATTTCTGCACATTTGTTTATAATTAGACCGTGAATATGTTAAAATTTATAATAGAGGAATTTAACGAAAGATCCGTCGCGAATCGTCCTGACATGGAATTTCCGCAGTCGTGTCGCTAGTGCTACACTAAAAGTCTAGTACAGGATGGGAGCTCACTGCAGAATTTAACACCAAAACTTCGTAGTATATTTTGAGGGGAAGTAACATAGTTATCGCGCTTGGTAGCGTTGCGCGTTGCGGCTGGCATTATGAACCGCGGTTGTTGGTGATGATCGCATTTCAAATTATTTTGGAAATCAAAGTCAATGTGTAAAAGTCAGTTTCTATAAAGAAACTTATTACGTGTGGTCTTCTATTGATAAGACCTTGAACTGTTGTTTAGTCATGCACACAAAAAGAATATAGTTTACGTTTTGTTTTGCGTTCACCTCAACGCGCGCTAATAGATGTAGGACAAGCTTTTGGCCTGAAACGTAAACTTCCAGTAGTTCCAGTAATGTGTCGGTGTTTATAAAAACATGCGAGAAGCGTAGGGTTCTTTGTGATCTGAAATAAAGAGAATTGGAAAAGTTTCAAGATGTGAATCCAGGCCATAGAACTGGAGATAAATTTTTAAATATCACGTGACTTTTGAGATTAAATTATTAGAGAGAGAGAGAGTTAATTATTAGTTAAATCATCATAAAAATTAATAAACAAACTAGGAAATTTCTTTGACTGTAATATGAGGAATATAAATTTTTTATAAAAAAAAATATTAAAAAATCACAAATTTTTGTTTTCAAAATTTAAAGAATCCGTTGCATTGTCAATTTTCACATAATACTCTTTCTGAACATTTTAGGGTTCCGAACTAATAAGGAACCATTATGGTGCTAATTCGTCGAGGTACTTATATTATTATTGTAAATCCAGCCCAAATAGACAGGCCCAAATTTTGTTGTTACTAGTTAAAGTGGGGTATCAAAGGGTGATTTCCAAATATATTTTATTACGTCTCAAACTCGCGTTTGTATCGATACAGTCGCGATGCGAACGCGATGCTGTATCGATACAGCGTTGCTAGTACGTTACCTTTGTAAGTCGAGTCATTATCCTCATCCTCAAAAAAGTCGCAGGGTAAATAGGGCCTAAGATTTTAACTTCTGAATTGGGGGACAGACATGTCAGCGATTTATGTTAATAGGTAGGTATTGTAGCTGCGTGAAATAGGTATTGTAGCTGCGTCACAATCACAATAAATTAGGTTTAGGTACTTTTGTTTTTTGTAGTTATGAATAACCTAAATTGTTTAAATCTTCACCGATGCACTTTTAGTGATACTTTTAGTTTAAACTATGGTAGATTTCCCGCGATACAGGTGTTATTACCTAGTGCGGGGATCATTGTAAATTTGTAATTGATACCGTACAAATTCGTTGAATAAAATATTTTGTATTTTTGTATTTTATTGTATTTTTAGCTTACTTATGTAACCTTAGCTCGTTTGTCTTTCTAAATCAATCGATTCGATATTTCCTACAGAACATTCATGTTCCACTTTAAATTTTCCTAGTTTTATTTATGCTTTTAGATTTTTAAACTGAAGATCAGCTAACTTATGACTAAGTTTAATTGTGAAGACCTGTCATTGGCTTTGTTTTCACCTAATTAAGCTTCTTAATTTGTTTCGTAGCTGTTGGTCTTCCGAACAATAAATAAATAAATTAAAAAAAAAAACTTTATTATCGGCAATTTATCATAAGCGTCTGTACCTCGCACGCTTAATCGCATTATAATAGGTTCTCCTCATGGGCAGTTAAATTGTGAATAGATTTCCCTATATATGCTCCACCAACTACTGCACCAAAGTAGACCACAATTTTTGTATGAATTTTCGTTCTAACTGTGTATTGATTGGTCGAGTTGTACCTAAGCTCGGAACAATAACTTGTTCCGAGTACCTAAGCCTACCCCTTTGATAGAATGTTTAGATCGTTTCAACAGATGACAATGTCTCGTAATTTATAACCAACAACAGCAGGGATTATCTTAGACCGTTCACCATATTGAATTTGTGCATGAATTGTTAGACCTTTGTTGAGATAAGGTGGTAGCTAGAGCTTCGTATGTGGACACCATATGTCCTTTGGGAAGTTCAGAAAATTAAATACAATACAAATATACTTTATTGCACACCAAGAAATACAAGAAATAGTCGCAGTATCAGTAAGTATCTCCTACTATTTTATACTTGGTACGTCATTCTTATAAGTGCTTTCAAACCTAATCGTTTATATTATGCATTGTCTGTCTGTCTTCTCATCACTCAGCGTCAGATATTAATGAAATAGTCTTCATTGTCTGTCTGTCGTCTTATCGGCTCTTTAGTCAACTCGGTACATTGAAAAATCGGTACAGAGTGCCGAGTTTACCAATCGATTTTTTTCGTTGAAAAACGGCTCACAAAATAAGACCGCACTGACAGCGTGTGGTCGTATATCAAATTAGTTCGATAGGAAATCTATAAATAAAACATCATTAGTTGCAAAGGAAATGGTTCGCTTATGGCAGATACGTTCCAGCTACCGTAATATACCCCCCGGTGTACTTGGTATGATGATTTCTGACAGGCCCTTATCCAATACAGTTCACGCACTGAACTCTAAACAATGATTATTATTCTACTAAAGTTCAAGGGTTCATTGTTCAATTATAACTTAATCCAAAGCCATTGCTCCTAAAATTAAGTTCTATTCTCCTATTACCGGTTGAGAAAGTTCTAATAATTATCTCCTTATTAACCATGAAATCTGACATTGGCTTTCGATTAACTTCAGATTACTACTATCATTAGCATCATAAGTTCAACATCCATCTAAAAGTTTACAGGTGGACGGAGCCCCCTTCAGAATTTGAAAGGAAAAATTTGTAGTATATTTTGGAGTAAAGTACCTGATTGATTGATTGATTTCGGGGACTGACGCGGACCAGCCTGCATCTACGCACCGTGATAAGTGGGTCGTCTGTGAAAGTGCAGGCACGTCTGTAGCGGTGCGTTTGAATTCGCCGCGAGTAACTTCAAAGGTGTGGTGCAAGCTGCAGCTGTCCGAGGGGCCAGGCGTGGCTATCCGCGGTCAAGTGCGCTCACCCTAAGATAGTATGTATGTACGATACGTTACGTAGAAGCAAGATGCTGACCGACCATTCTCCGGTTGTCCCTGAATCACTCTTACGACATGCTCTGATAGAGACGGGGTGGTACTTTTTTTAACTGGAATCACGTGGACAACTACAGCTTTATTTTTTTATCACCCCAGATATTTTAAGAGGTATTTCTGCCCATGAAACTGAACAACTTTTCCCAAGGAACATAAGTCGAAATATGAAAAAAATTTCGACCTCTCATACAAAATGTGCTGTCAGCTGATGCAATTTGTATGGAATATCGAAAAATTCTTTTCGTATTTTGTCCTATATTCCATGGGAAGAGATGTTTAATTTTATAGGCAGAAAGACCTATTATAAACTGCCCTTTTAATTGAGTAAAGAGTCTGAAAAGGATCTTTAAAATGTTTTTAAAGAAACACATTTCGTTCCGGACGAACGAGCTAGCTAATTACTGTTTACGAAAACAAAACGTTTTGCCGCCTTATATTCGTTTAAGGTTTTAAAGCCAAAAAAAACCGGTCAAGTGCGAGTCGGACTCGCGCGCCGAGGGTTCCGATATACCTATAGTATTTTTGGAAGCAATAAAGTCCATTTTCAGGACCGCAAAACTAAATTTGTTTGTAAAGGTTTTTTGCAGATTTCTGAAAAACTGTGCAACTTAGAAAAATCGTTTTATTTTTGCTGTAAAGTTTACATAAACCTCTGTCAACTGTAATTAATTCAGATTTTCCCTTACTCAAACTTCGGAGATAAGGGGGGGGGAATGGTATTTTTTTGACATTTTTCATCATAACTTGAAAACTAAGAAACTTAAAAAAATACAAAAATATATTTTAAAATGTACAAGTAAAGCCCTTTCATATGATACCCCACTCGACCTAGTAGCGACAATTTGAAATTTGGCCCCCCCTATTTTGGCCCCCTTTACATTAATAATCATACTTTTTTCAAAAAATTTTCATGTGCAATTAAGTTGGGCAACTATATTCTAAAACTATTCCAAATTTCAGCTCGATAGCGTAAGTGGTTGCTGAGATATAGAGGTGTGACAGACAGACGGACAGACAGACAGACAGACAGAGCGGCACCATAAGGGTTCCTTTTTTTTACCATTTTGGTATCGGAACCCTAAAAACAATGTTGTCTTTGTACGTACTATGCACTTATTGCATTGAGTTTGTTTTATTTTTAGCTAGCTTACTTACTTATTGAGTTTTTACTTACAGTATACACACATAAACAACCGGTCTATTTCAAACGGAGTTTTTGATAATGTAATGGGCTTATTTTCGTGCAACATAATAAGCTTTGTTCCATGGCAATCGGTTTACTCAAACAGATACGTGCAAGTACGTTTTTCAAGCTTCCATTATTAATGGAAATCCCGTATAAATGGGTTAAAATTTTTTGTCTCAAAAAAGGACAAAAATCAGTCTATTTTTTTATGTCTGAGAGTGAACAAAAATATCATAAATTTTCTTTATTATTGAAAGTTGCTCGTATCAGTAACTGAGTATGTAAAGAAGCTAGGCTTTGGGAGCAAGATTAATAAAACATCACGTGTATTAAGGGACTGATAAGAGCTGAATTACCTCCGTTTCCAGAATGCGCGTGCTAGAACGGAGCGGATTTGCGCTGTTTTACGTTTTTCGCTCATTTTTGCATTTTTCTCAAAATCTTAACCCATAATATTAATTATAAAACAGCTATATTATTATGCATACTAAATTGAATAATGTGTTAAAGTTTTGGTATCATAGATTAATGGGTACATAAGAAAAACGATTTAAAAGCAAAAAGCAGAGGTAACTTTGGATTTTTTTTATGACGTATAAAAAAAAATAACAATTAAAAAAATGATTTTTTTTTTATAAAATATATTTAATCGTGTTTCAGAGTCAGCCATATTATTGTAAAAATGCTTAATTATCACCTTTTTTTTCACGGCCGTATATTCATCACTTCGTTAAAAACCTGCTCAAGTGAAGCGTATTTAGCTCTTATCAGCCCCTTAACCGGAAAAAAACGTATTTAGGTTATTTTTCGACCTTCTCGCCATCTTTGAGAAAAACTAGAATGAAATAAGTATGTAATCGGGTAAGGAATTTCACACCTTAATTAAACTAATATTATACAGGACGTTCTAAATAAAGGTCAGGCCAAAAGTACCCTAAACCGACGAGGTTAGAGAAAGCGAGGGAAGTATGTCAAGATCGTAGCAAGAGGAGGGCTGTGGTCTCTGCGTACCGCGACGGCCGGCGGCGGTGTTATCGTATATACAGGGTGTGAGAGACAGGTTGGCAAAAGTAGGCCAAAACTGAAGAAACATGATCGATAAAACTGAACACTCTAGTGAGTTATTACTTCCATATATGCCAAGCTTTATCTGCTTTTGAGTGTACTACTACTGTGTCATAACATCATTAGCTTATTCCACCATCCCCCTTCTACCATCGGGAGTCCAGACGAACCGCAGGATATAACCCACACTTGGTTGATATTCCACACATTCGCACAAAGCGCTTTGAAACATCTTTTATTATGCACACGGCTAAAGAGTTGAATTTCTCTGCCTGCGTCTATGTTCCCGAGTTCATATAACCCGAATCTATTCAAGTCGTGAGTGAATAGGTTTTTTCTGGGCAAGCTCGGCCCTCGTCGACCTCATCTCTGTCCTCAAGACTAGATCGAGGTCAAGAGTAAGCCCATAAAAATATAAAAAAAGCCCATGTAATGTCCGCCAGGTAGCCCCCTCCAGAATTACAGCGAAACGCGGAGGGGAATCACCATTGACCATAGTAACCACGCTTGAAAGCGTTGCGGGGGCGACCGCTGTTTCTTTTATATTTTATTTATATTTCATATTTAATCGTCGGCGACCGCATTATTTAAGATGGTAAGATACACAAAAATATGCTGCTACCCATCCTCCTGTTCATAAACTCTTAATCGCCTCTTACGACACCCACAGGTTGACATGTGTACCAGCCAAACCACAATAGTACCAACTATTCTTTGCTAGCACTACACGGACGACTATGTCTGCGTACATTAAAAGTAGTTAACTGATACTTTATCCTTCTTACAACTTTCGCATCAAATAATAGTAGATTAGTAGCCAAGGGCTGTAAGGCATCACTTGCAGCCCGAGATATTTAGGCGCACGAGCGCAGCGAGGGCGCCTATAGTTCGAGGGTGCAATTGATGCTTACACCTGAGCTAACTACTCTGCTTTACAACTCGATTGTGAGGTAAGTAGGTCCTTATTACCACCAAATTGTAGGTGACCAATTAGCGCTCTAGGGTAATAATGTAGCTAGAAAAGCCCTAGGGCGGTAAGTAATTAAAAAAAACACTTCACTCTTTCAAAATTTAATTACTTACCGCCCTAGGGCTTTTCTAGCTACATTATTACCCTAGAGCGCTAATTGGTCACCTACAAGCCCCATTTGGTGGTAATAAGGAACTACTTACCGAATATGAGAGATGTAAAATAAATTTAGTTACTAGGTCAAGACGTACTCATTGCAGTTTAATTAAATAAAGCAACTGTTTATAAGACTTTTACGACTTTTATACGACCGTTAATTTTACTAGCACTACTGGGTGCAATTTGATTTATTTTTTGTTTACCAAAATGTGGTGTGAATATGTTGTAAAGCTGTTATTTTTTAGCGTGGTCAAGTAGCAAGATCTATGAGTTTGTGACAGTTGCTCTTTCTTTCCGATCATGAAAGTTAAGCAACGTTGGCCTTGGTCAGAAACAAATTGAGTCTTCTTCTTCGTGTTACAAATACCGGATCAAATACTTTCCTCCCAAAACCTTGCCACTTCTATGGCTTTATCCGACGCCTCACGTAGATCCTCGCCAGTGCAGGCTGAGGGGCACAGTGGACAAAAGAGCAAGTGCGCCATGTTCTGAGATGGAGCTCCAAAGTCACAGTGCTTTAGCAACTGGTCTGCGAAGCCCCATCTCGCCTTGTTTTCTTTGCAGTGGCCAACCTGAGTTCGCAGACGGTTTAGCGACTTCCAGGTGGACCACTGCAGATTGTGTCCAGGTGTTGAGTGAACGCCAGTGTTGAGTGAACGCCAGTGTCCTTGTATACAAAATATAGAGTTTCCTAATCAACTGCGTTCCTTTCTGTATGTTACTCGAACCATAAAACTGAACAACTTTACCTAAGAAACTTAGGTCGAAATACGAAAAATAAGTTGCCATGAGAGCTCAATATTATTTTTCGTATTTCGACCTATTTTTGAACCTAAAAACGTCTTTCGTATTTTTCCAGGATAACCTTGTCGTAAACTAAATGAGTAGCTTTTACTACAATGAAGTACCTATTAAAACCAGCAGACCAAGTATCGCATAATTTCAACTGTAGCGTCTGCGGCAATGAAACCGGGTGCAGTTAATTTTCCACTATCTATACGTAGTATGATGGGTTAGTGTGCATTCAATCAAAGAGAGCATCGAAATCTTTCCTACATCAGATAAACAGCCTCCGTGGTCTAGAGGTTAGAGTGCTCTGCTCTCGATCCGGAGGTTCTGGGTTCGATTCCCGGTGGGGACACTGTCAAACAAAAATCCCTTTGTGCGACCTCCCCAGTTTGGTAAGGACATTCCAGGATGAATCACCAGATTTTCCGAAAAGTTAGATAATTCCGTGCTTCGGAAGGCATGTTAAGCCGTTGGTCCCAACTACTATCTACAGATGTAGAGTTAGAAAGCCATTTCAAAGGAATTTGGTGGCTCAACAACTCTGACACCAGGGTTTGTGAGGTCGGTCATCGACCTTGCAAGCCACACGATATGATGATGATCAAATAAAAATAGCACGACAGCAACCATGTAGAAACAAAACAGTAGAAGCTGAAGCAGCGCTACGCTACAAAAGCCAAACCGCTCGAGGTTAAAGTGTTTCCACCGACGTGCGGCCATGTGTACGTTACCACAGAATAAACAATAGTTAACTTCGTAACTATTGAGATCTTGTGAGATCAAGACTAGACTAAATAAGGACTCATTTAATTGTTATTATTTCAACACATGTTACGTAAATCCTATACTACTCGTATTAAATGAGCAATATTTGTATTTATTTTTTTAAATTAGTTTTCACCGTTTTTTGAAATATTTCTTAGCGCGTTTTAGTGCGTTCAAGAAACTTACAGCGCCATGTGTTGTTGAGTAGCATAGCTTACTCACCTGATGATATTTCAGTATACAGTTCATAGCTCGGTCGCCCAGGCATTATATATGTAGGCATATTACTAGCAGCACCTTCTTAGTATCGCCGAGTGAGGTCTCCTTGCTTCAGGAATAGACTGGCAGCTAAGTATTTAGATAGCTGTCGATCTGATGAAGCGTCAAGGTGAAAGGACGACACAACAAGTCATCTTGGTAGATGATGGTGATCGTGCTTTGGCATTTGACAATTTATCTTAATGATTCCTGAAATAATAATGTCTAAAGTTACTTAAGCACAGGACGTACAACCTAAGTGTAAACTGTAATAACTATCCATAGTCAGACTGGGCTGGAAGAGTCCGGGTGGCTCACCACAAGCCCGAAGCTCGGAACGTGACGTGACAATATTTAGATCCTGTTTATTTATACCTGAACCCACTATAATCCTAGATGATTTTGATATTTATGGCCTCCTGCGCCGATATCAGAAGTGGGATAAAGAGACACAGCTCAATATTTTAATCATGTGTGCAAGCATTTCAGTTTCATGGATCTGCGTAAAAGTACAGTCGTGCCGAGAAATTGTTGAGCAACAAGTACAATCAAGAAAATTAGGTGCTGTACATACATTTTATGATAAAAAAGAATCAAGTTTAATGAGTTTTAATACCTGATATGTCGTAATGTTACAAAAAGCGTAATTTGCAAAAGTATCGTAAATTAGAAAGGCGTTGATGAATTTTTAAAAAAAAGGATGTTAAAGGCGCTTACGGTACATACGAAGAAGACAAGACTTGCTTGTGGTTGTGAAATTATGTAATTTTCGACTTTGTAGAATGGAATCAAAGTTACGTACGGTAGCGACGATGTGTTCCTACGGTGTTTTTATACAACATTAACCAGATTAACCAGATGCCTGTAAAGTTAAAATGGAAATAACGAAATCTGAATGAATACCGATTAAATAAAAACAAAATGCAATGAAATGAAACGAAACAAAATAATTTGATCACACAGCTAATGCTGACTGGTTGAAATGGTGATCGCTGTGACTGTAGGATGCCAATTGAAACCAAGAGCACTAAATACAAGTATACAAAATAGTGGAGAAGCAACATTTTTGGGTCTCAATGTTGATGAGCATCTTAATTGGAAATTTCGTATCAACTCAATGCGTGAAAGACTCAGTAAATTCGTATTTGCGCTAAAGAGAGTTTCTCAAACAATCTCAAAAGATGCTACACTAACCACATATCATGCATATCTGTTGTCAGTCCTTAGCTATGGTGTGCTATTTATGGGGACACAGCGTTGATCTAGAGGATGTGTTCAAGTTAAAAGATGTTCTTCTAGCAAACAAATGATTTGATTGATTGATTGTTTGAAAATCTGTGATAGACCCGCGAAGCTCTACAGGGACGAATTTTGGATACTTAATAAGACTTCGTAACAAAAATCCACGTAACTAAGATGAAAATGCTTAGATGGGCTGTTGGCACTTAATTGGATAGACTCAGGAACGTACATGTTAGTGGAAATTTCAAAGTAGTGCTTATTCTAGACAAACTTCAATAGAGTCAGCTCCGGCGGTACGGATTATGTGATGCGCTGAGAGGAAGAGCACCACTTTGAGTCTGTGCTAAATATTGACAAAGGGAAACAAATCTAAATAACCCCTGGGATGCCAAAGACCTATTTGGTGGATGAAAATGTAAGGTCTTACAAAAAAATATTGTGGTCGATTATAACGACAGAGCCAACGGTTGAAAATATATTCAGGGGGTCGATTCCAAATTAAAATGGGAAGAGGCATGGAGGAAGAAAAGAGATAGACAGTGTACTGATTTTGATACATTGTGATTGATGATGAAAATCAACAAGCCAGAGCCATATTCTTAGCAATGTCGAACAGCAGAAATGGAATATATGGAAATTTCGAATAATGTGGACTGTCTGTACATAGACAGAATTATGTTGTTGATACCTACCTTATGGATATCTGGTGAGCATGTTCCTTATTGTGAGATAGTATGATATTGTGACGCACGTAATTTGAAATTGCTATGTTGATAATATGATTTGAAGTTACTCAGTTGGTTTGGGTGGTTGTAGGGCGATTACTGTTGAGTTGATAGAAAGGACAATGTCGTACGGGCCAGCCCGATTCGTTGGGTGGTTGAAGGTTCGCATTGGTCCAATCTATGTTTGTGGAGTTGATAGAGAGGGCAATGTCGTACGGGCCAGCCCGACTTGGTTGGGTGGTTGAAGGTTCGCATTGGCCCAATCTGTGTTTGCGAAGCTGGTCGGACAGTGGCGGATCCGGTCCATGCCCATCGGGGCTGGTCGAAGGGACACACTGGTCCGGGCCAGGCTTTGTTGATGGTTGGAAGGACAGTGGTGGATCTGGTCACCGTGCCCATTAGGGATGGTCGACGGACACACTGGTCCTGTCCGTGATTTATGTGGGAAAGATGTCATCCGGTCCATAGTGAGATGGTCGAAAGGGTACATGCTTTCAGAGTTGGGTTGAAGGGGCACATGCCTTCAGAGTAACTTCACAATGAGTGGTTTCAGTTTTGTGTGTGATGATGATGTTGATTGTCAGGATAGACGAGCGGATTGCTTGGTGATCTTGTTTTTTTTATTTGTTTTAGGATATTGTTAATGGATCCGATTGACGCACGAGGTCGTGCGCTTGTCAGAATGGCCGTGTAGGCATATTACTAGCAGCACCTTCTTAGTATCGCCGAGTGAGGTCTCCTTGCTTCAGGAATAGACTGGCAGCTAAGTATTTAGATAGCTGTCGATCTGATGAAGCGTCAAGGTGAAAGGACGACACAACAAGTCATCTTGGTAGATGATGGTGATCGTGCTTTGGCATTTGACAATTTATCTTAATGATTCCTGAAATAATAATGTCTAAAGTTACTTAAGCACAGGACGTACAACCTAAGTGTAAACTGTAATAACTATCCATAGTCAGACTGGGCTGGAAGAGTCCGGGTGGCTCACCACAAGCCCGAAGCTCGGAACGTGACGTGACAATATTTAGATCCTGTTTATTTATACCTGAACCCACTATAATCCTAGATGATTTTGATATTTATGGCCTCCTGCGCCGATATATATATATTTGTAACCGGTTTCTCGAAAACGGCTCTAACGATTTCGATGAAATTTACCATACGGGGGTTTTTGGGGGCGAAAATCGATCCAGCTAGGTCTCATGTTTGGGAAAATTCGTTTTCTCCGTGTTTTTAAGCATTTACGTTTAAGACCAAAACCTACAGCGCTATCTATTGGCGGGTAGCTTAGCTTGCTCACTCGATGATGAGGCGGCTATTGTAGAGCGAAGCTCGGTCGCCCAGGTACTTAATAATAAATAAATACATGAAGACAATTCCACACGACGTTATCTAATCCAAAAAATTCGAACTCCCATAGAAAATGCATCAGCTGATAGCGCATTTTGTATGGGAGGTAATTTTTTTATTTTCGTATTTCGACCTATGTTCCTTAGGAAGTTCTTCAATTTTGAAATGGACGCATTTGATTAGAAATGAAAGACAGATCTTCATTAATCTAAGATAAATTGAATATTTTCAATGTACAGTCATCCACTTCCGTTTATTATTACGGCAGAGTGTAGTTCTTTTACTTTTCTTATCAAGACCTTTTCTAGACTAATGAAATTTTATTGCTAAGAGAAAAAAACTAGAAATCTTTCTAACGGTGAAGAAACGTGCCTTTTAATTTTTAATTGGTTTTCTGCAATTGAATTTTTAAAAGTAAAATAAAATTTCAATTAAAAAATGTCTACTAACTATACAGGGTGTTAATTTAATTGCGTGTCATAGCTTAAGGGATGGTTCAGTAACGATAAAGGAACTCAAAAAATTTATATATAAAAAATGGTACTTAAAAAAAAATTAAACTCCATTGAAACTAAACTAACGCGAAGAGCAATGACCTTGAGCACCGCGCTATCAACAGCGCGCCAAAGAGTTTCAGTTATGTATGTGCCTACCTTATCCACTGATACTGCGTACCCTGGTGCTCCATCCGGGTCATTGCCCTCCGCATTGGTTAAGTTTCAATGGAGTTTTAGTTTTTTTTTAAGTAGGATTTTGTTTAATTTCTTTTTGTGTTCCTTTATCGTTACTGAAACACCCCCTAAGCTATGGCACGCAATTAAATTAACATCCTATATAGCCTATACTCTTCACCTAGAGTGTAGTAGTTTACGTATTTTTATTTGATTTAGGCGCCGAATGTTTGATGGTAGGTTCATAATATTCAGTTGCATTCAAGATTTGATCGAGAAAGTATACCTACTCATTTCCTGAGCCTGTATTTTTTTCCGTTACCTACTACTTTTTTGACACCGATCGGGCATCTTCTAAAATACAGCGTGAGTTTTCATTGGTTTGCTCCCGAAGTCCAATGATTCTACTCATGAAAACAAGCAACTTTCCCGACAAAAACAGGCGCTGCTTGGGAACTCGTCTACCAAAAATAATGATATAATTATAAATAAATAATAATTCATAATAATAAACAATAATAACAATATAATTAAAAACCTTTTTTAAATCTTGATATATCACCCAGAATTTTTCTTAATGTTTTTGATGGCCATTTATTTTATTTTTTCTACATAGAGTTAAGCCGCGATTACACCTGCTTGAATTTGACGACTGAATAAGAAATCTACCTAGGAGGCTACGTAGAAAAAGACGTTTGTGAATTCAGAATTCTAGCTAGGAAGCTAAGTAGAAAAAGTGCCTACTAATACAGTTGCTGAATAGTGATGTTCCGATAGCGATAGTTTCGCTGTCGGTAGTTGATCTTGAAATACAGTAACTCTTGAATAGCCTTATCGAAAATAATTATTGTGCAATAAAATACTATCGATTGTTAAAAATAAGCTGATACAACCTCAAGACAAATACAACCGATAATTAAAAGAAGAAAACAATACAGACAAACTTATTTGCGGTCTTAAAGATGGGCTTTATTGCTTTTAAAAATACTACAGGAATATCGAATCCCTCGACGCGAGAGTCTGCCTCGCACTTGACCGTTTTTTTAATATAAGTATATTTTTTGATCGAAAAGTTGAATTAATCATTCGCACTTTGACATCACTAAACTTGCTAAGTCCCTTCAAGTAAAGGAGTTAGAAGGTTTAGTGATGTGAAAATTTTGCGAATGATTAATTCGAATCGAACAACTTGTCCATGAAAAATAAAAATAAAGCATAATCTTGGTTTAATAATAAGTACTAATAATAAACTAAAAAAAATACACTTTAAAAAATTTGTATACGACTGTTCGGTTGAGTTAAGGAGTGATTACAGCTAGCTGAATTCAAAGACTAATTCGGCATACATTGCTCGTTGAGGTAAGGATAATGCAATAACATAACCAAGCCTCCCAGCAATGTATGCCGAATTAGTCTTTGAATCCAGCTAGGAGATGTGATCGTGGCTTTAATAGGCTGACAATACATTTATTCTAACTAAAAGAATGAATAAAGCACTTAAATTCTTTATGTTTACTTGACTAGTGCAACCTTATTTTATTTCCTTGTTTGTTTTTTAGTATACCGGTAATTCTGTTGTTTATTTTTTTGTAGTTATTCTAGTGTTTTTCTATACAACATAAATTAGCCCTTATTAATATTTTCTGTACGATGAGGTGTCCTATTCGTATTGGCCCTTCACTAAAGTTCCTTACTGCGTTGCTTACTATGCGGCTTACTCAGTTAGTGACTTAAGGGCCGATCACACCTGACTGAATTCACACACTAAGTCAGTTAGTCACCTACGTAGGAAAGGAAGGTAGAAAGATGGAACTTAGTAAGTCACTGACTGAGTAAGCCGCATAGTAAGCAACGCAGAAAGGAACTTTAGTGAAGGGCCAATACGAATAGAACACCTCATCGTACGGAAAATATTAATAAGGGCTAATTTATATTGTATAGAAAAACACTAGAATAACTACAAAAAAAACCACAGAATTACAAATAAATTGTAAATAAAAAACAAATAAGGAATTAAAATTAGATTGCACCAGTCAAGTAAACACAAAGAATTTGAGTGCTTTATTCATTCTTTTAGTTAGAATAAATTTTTCATTCAAAATCGTTCGAAAAGCGAATTATGATTCCAATGAAAAATAACAATTGAATGATAAAAGATTATTTGGATAGTACTAAGTAGTACATGCGAATATTTCGATTGTTGCTTCTTGAAATAATTGTACATCAATATTAAGGAACATCAACATAGTAGGGATCATAGTCAGTTCACTAGTTGTGCTATACGTTAGTATACCTCTATATTTTCTGTGCTGGTACACTTTATAGCGCGACTGATATGTTCAGATACTTTGTATAAAGGCTTCTATGAGTATTTTTAATGACCTTAAAATAAATTGAAAAGCAAGCTAAAAACTCGTTTATACTTTTATATTTAGTAGTAGAAGTAGTTTTACAATACGATTGTCTTACTTTATTGCAATTTAAATAATTATAATATTATTATTATTGTAAAGGGGGCCCAAATGGGTAGGTCAAAGTTTTTAATTGTCAGTACTAAGTCAAGTTAGGTATCATATGAAAGTGCTTCACTTGTACATTCCAAAATAGTTCTTTATATTTTTAACGACTCTTAGTTTTCAAGTTATGATGAAAAAAGTTTTAAAAAATTACCCCTTCCTTATACCCGAAGTTTTCCGAAGAAAAAATCTGAATTAATTAAAGTCCATAGAGGTTTATGTGAATAATTCAGAAAAAAAACAATCTCTCTAAGTAGCACAGTTTTATGGAAATTTGCAACAAATCTTTACAAACAAATTTAGTTTTGCGGTCCTTACAATGGACCTTATTGCTTCTAAAAATACTATAGGTAGGTATATCGGAACCCTCGATGCGCGAGTCCGACTCGCACTTTAACATTTTTTTTTTGTTGTGTATAGATGTATGTATGGTGAAAATCGTTAATTTTTCATGGTATGAGTCCATTGATGAAGTTTTCAGGAGATTGTTTGACACCTTGTACTTGTCCGTAATTTTGTTAGACTTCCTTAAAAGAGATACTTTGTAATCCTGACAAAATTTTCAATTCATGTCTAAATCAGTTGTCCCTGTCATAAAAAAATGTATAGGATCAAAACTGTTTAGTTTTCGCGTCGAGTCGGAAGCAACAGTAGTGTGCGTATGATCGAACACACACATGCGCGCAGTCCACGCGGAGTCGTAGTGCGTCATTTCACCCGAGACGCGTTCTCGCCCGCTCGGAGGAAACGACACCTTTTAAAAAACTGTGTTTTGAATGGAACTTTTTTCTCTCAAGGTATTTTTAATGAACTCTACTAATACTATAGCTCAGCGCAACGATTGTATAACGGAGGGTTACTCGAGGGGAAGCGAGGGGCGACAGGGAACAGCTCTTCAAGTTTGTATACTCAACAGCACGTCAGTAGAAACACTTTAGACTTACTCGTAATGACATGGTGGTAGAAACTATCATCCGCACATCACTTATTATCCGAAAATCACTCATCATCCACTAATCATCATTCATCCACTCATCCACGCATCACTCATCATCCACTTATCATCATTCATTCACTGATCAACTATCATCCGCGCATCACTCATTATCATTGATCCACTCATCAACTATCATCCGCGCATCACTTATCATCCGCTAATCATCATTCATCCACTGATCAACTATCATCCGCGCATCACTTATCATCCGAAAATCACTCATCATCCGCTCATCATCATAATTCATCCACTCAACCACACATCACTCATCATCCACTGATCAACTATCATACGCGCATCACTTATCATCCGAAAATCACTCATCATCCGCTCATCATCATCATTCATCCACTCATTAACTATCATCCGCGCATCACTCATCATCATTGATCCACTCATCAACTATCATCCGCGCATCACTCATCATCCGCTCATCATCATTCATCCACTGATCAACTATCATCCGCGCATCACTTATCATCCGAAAATCACTCATCATCCGCTCATCATCATCAGTCATCCACTCATCCACGCATCACTCATCATCCGCTCATCATCGTTCATCCACTCATTAACTATCATCCGCGCATCACTTATCATCCACTTATCATCATTCATCCACTGATCAACTATCATCCGCGCATCACTCATCATCATTGATCCACTCATCAACTATAATCCGCGTATCACTCATCATCATTCATCCAGTCATCAACTATCATCCTGGCTAAGTTTGGCGCCGTTTGCTTTAAAAAAAATAATCCATTTAAATCCGTGCCATCGCTGTACATTTCGTTGATTTTGTGATCGAAAGATTGAAGGACACATACTAACGACCAAAAGGCAGTCTTATTTCGGAAAGCCATGCCATGGAAATCCGTCTAAAGAGGAAAATCTAACAGACCTGACGAAATAATGTAGCCTGTTTCCTGCCTACGTTTGGCGCGGTTTACTTCTTAAAAAAAAGTAATCTATTTAAGTCCGTGCCATTGTTGTACATTTCGTTGTTTTTGTGATCGAAATATCAAAGGACACATACTAACGATCAAAAGGCAGTCTTATTTCGGAAAGCCATGCCATGGAAATCCGTCTCAAGAGGAAATCTAACAGATCTGTCGAAATAATGTAGCCTGTTTCCTGCCTAAGTTTGGCGCCGTTTGCTTCTTTTAAAAAAGTAATCCATTTAAATCCGTGCCATCGTTGTACATTTCGTTATTTTTGTGATCGAAAGAACAAAGGACACATACTAACGATCAAAAGGCAGTCTTATTTCGGAAAGCCATGCCATGGAAATCCGTCTCAAGAGGAAAATCTAACAGACCTGACGAAATAATGTAGCCTGTTTCCTGCCTAAGTTTGGCACCGTTTGCTTCTTTTAAAAAAGTAATCCATTTAAATCTGTGCCATCGTTGTACATTTCGTTGTTTTTGTGATCAAAAGATCAAAGGATACATACTAACGATCAAAAGGCAGTCTTATTTCGGAAAGCCATGCCATGGAAATCCGTCTCAAGAGGAACTTCTAACAGACCTGACAAAATAATGTAGCCTGTTTCCTGCCTAAATTTGGCGCCGTTTGCTTCTTTTAAAAAAGTAATCCATTTAAATCCGTGCCATCGTTGTACATTTCGTTGTTTTTGTGATCGAAAGATCAAAGGACACACACTAACAATCAAAAGGCAGTTTTATTTCGGAAAGCCATGCCATGGAAATCCGTCTCAAGAGGAAAATCTAACAGACCTGACGAAATAATGTAGCCTTTTTCCTGCCTAAGTTTGGCGCCGTTTGCTTCTTTTAAAAAAGTAATCCATTTAAATCCGTGCCATCGTTGTACATTTCGTTGTTTTTGTGATCGAAAGATCAAAGGACACATACTAACGATCACAAGGTAGTCTTATTTCAAAAATCCATGCCATGGAAATCCGTCTCAAGAGGAAAATCTAACAGATCTGACGAAATAATGTAGCAAGCAGCACGTTCAAGTTTCCGATCATCGACCCTAAACAGCTCTACCTATTCCGACCACTGCCGATTACCCATCATCTACCATTGACTCGTCTTCCGCCGGTCACCCATCAATATCATCCACCGGTCACCCATCTTCGTCCGGACATCAATCACGTACCGAAAATCTATTACTCTGATAACCCTTCTGACCCATCATCTACCTATCTTCCTCCGCCTACCCTTCATCACCAGTCACCCATCACAAAACAAAACTACCTAGGTATGGTATATAAGTAGGTACTTACTTGGTTAAAGGAATAGATATTTTTTGAATTTTTGACGGGATACATAATATTTATCTTTGCGCTTCCCCATTTCTCTAAAACAAACACTTTATAAATACAAGGAAAGAAATATCTTACTTTAGAAAATTGTAAAAAACAAAGTTACCTTGTTACACTATGAAAGCAGAGAATGTGTATACGTTGAAACGCGATCCATAATTTTGGCGCGTCGTGGTGCAAACTGACGTGGTCTCACTTCGAGATCTTGTGGGTATCGGCCGCGTGTCAGAGCTATTTATTAGACTTCGCGCGGTCATACTAAAAATGTATGGCGTAATCGTAATGGTTTTAAAAAAAATCATATTAAATATGTAAGCAATATTAAACCGTGATTGCCGTTTTGGTAGTTTTTACGTGGTGCAGTCTTAAGTAAAATATTTTCGGCCAACGATATTTTTACAGTAACAAAATGCTGAAGTCAATTCTTTTTATCTAGAAGTTTATTGATCTTATTTGGATTTTTTTTCTGTATGTAAGTTTATTTATTGTTTGCCATAGTTTCTCATTATCTTTTGGATATGGTTTTAAAAGACCTCGACTAACAATGAATACTTTCGGGCGAAATGCCCAACCGGGCGAACTCGCCTCGGAGGAAATGACCACCAAAAAATGACATCGGAACATAGTAAGCCACTTAGTAAGGAGGTTTAGTGATGGGCAAATGCGAATGATTGGCTCGAATCGAACAACTTGTCGAACAAAAAATAATGGCCTAACTGATGGTATACTTTTTTACTTAAAACAAGCGCTCCTACTAGAAAAACAATTAAAGACCGCTATATTCAAAACTAACAGTGTTGCACTAGTCAAGTATTCTACACGGACACATCTGACTCCGTCGCGCTTTAACTGGCGATTGATTGAGTACCTAACCAAACCGTAAATTTTGAAAATTATTGAATCAGTGTTGCTGCGATAACGAGATCGATGGTTGAATTTTAAAAATACAGTAACTCTACCGAATATTCCTATAGAAAATATCGAGAATATCGAATTCTTAAAAGTACCGGTAATAATCGATACTAAATAACCGACCAAGTTCGTACTTCGTGTCAAGCCACGCGCAGTGTAGAGTTAAGGAGTGATCACACCTAGCTGAATTCAAAGACTAATTCGGCATACATTGCTCGTTGAAGTAAGGATATTTCAATTAACATAACCAAGCCTCCCAGCAATGTATGCCGAATTAGTCTTTGAATTCAGCTAGGTGTGATCACTCCTTTACCTAGTTCTTTTTACGATTTTTTTTGTCGCAAAGCAGGTTTATTAACTCTACTGAACAGTCGTATAGAAAATATCTGAACCTTTCAAGTATCGATGGTAATCTATAGTCAATTTTTAAATTTTTTTTTAGTACTTGTTATTACACCATGAATAATAATTATTTTTTATCGACAAGTTGTTCATCATCATTCGCAAAATTTACCCATCACTAAACTTCCTAAGTTCTTTACTTGAAGGGAGTAAGGAGGTTTAGTGATGTCCGAGTGCGAATGATTAATTTTAATTTAATTCCGTGTTCGCATCGAAATTAAATTGACCAATACATGGTCTAAGGGACTGGTTTCCGAAAACTGAAAGGGCGTGGTCAGTCAAGGTAACTGAATAATTTTCAGTAAATAAAACTTTCAGAAAATATTAAAATAATCCTCTTTTCCACAAAAAAGCCACGATCACACCTAGCTGAATTCAAAAACTAATTCGGGATACATTGCTCGTTGAAGTAAGGATATTGCAATAACACAATCAAGCCTCCCAGCAATGTATGCCGAATTAGTCTTTGTATCCAGCTAGATGTGATCGTGGCTAAACTGTCCATTAGCAATTTTATATGAAGAGTATTGAAGAGGCTGATAGTTTTATTTACTGAAAGTTGTTCAGTTACGGTGAATGACTATGTGCACCTGCAAGACTAGAAAAAGAGAAAAAATGTATCCACTTCATTTACCACAGCCATTGTTTTTGTTTGATCATAAATACTCTCATTCATAAGATTTGGCACGGCAATGTTCAGGTCTCATTTGTCCATTTAAGGTAAATAAAAATAAAAACATCACGGAAATGTATTGTCAGCCTATTAAAGCCACGATCACATCTAGCTGGATTCAAAGACTAATTCGGCATACATTGCTGGGAGGCTTGGTTATGTTATTGCATTATCCTTACTTCAACGAGCAATGTATGCCGAATTAGTCTTTGAATCCAGCTAGCTGTGATCACTCCTTAACTCAACCGAACAGTCGTATACAATTTTTTTATAGTGAATTTTTTAAGTTTATTATTAGTACTTATTATTAAACCAAGATAATGCTTTATTTTGCATGGACAAGTTGTTCGATTCGAATTAATCATTCGCAAAATTTTCACATCACTAAACCTTCTAACTCCTTTACTTGAAGGGACTTAGCATGTTTAGTGATGTCCAAGTGCGAATGATTAATTCAACATATCGAACAAAAATATACTTATATTAAAAAAAACAGTCAAGTGCGAGGCAGACTCTCGCTTCGAGGGATTCGATATTCCTGTAGTATTTTTAAAAGCAATAAAAGCCCATCTTTAAGACCGCAAATAAGTTTGTCTGTAATTTTTTCTTCTTTCAATTATCGGTTGTATTTGTCTTGAGGTTGTATCAGCCATTTTTTAACAATCGATAGCATTTTATTGTACATTAATTATTTTCGATAAGGCTATTCAACAGAGTTACTGTATTTCAAGATTAACTACCGACAGCGAAACTATCGCTATCGGAACATCACTATTCAGCAACTGTATTAGTAGGCATTTTTTCTACTTAGCTTCCTAGCTAGAACTCTGAATTCACAAACGTCTTTTTCAACGTAGCCTCCTAGGTAGATTTCTTATTCAGTCGTCATATTCAAGCAGGTGTAATCGCGGCTTTACTTAGTTCCATCTTTCTACCTTCCTTTCCTACGTAGGAGACTAACTGACTTAGTATGTGAATTCAGTCAGGTGTGATCGGCCCTTTAGGCATTTCACACCTATCACAGATTAAATATGCCCCTATTTTCGCCTTAATGTAGATCTTATTATTTCACAGCGGTAACAATGGATTTACAACCCAGTTATAATAATATGCAGATTTTCGTCAACATATAAGCTCGGAAATTGTCCTCCATCCAAAGTCATCATAGAGGTATTACCATGAGAATGGAAGTAATTTTGAAGCTACGGTCCTCTTGTCATTGTATTGTGGAGGACGTAAGTTGAGCAATATAATTTTGATGGCGGTCCGTAGGATCGTTTAATTTTGACGTAAGGACTTTTATGAGATTTGTTGTTATTTCTTATTGTAGCATTACGTCCGTACTTTTGCTTTTTAGGGTTCCGTTTCCACAGGGTGCCAACCACAGGCTAATTACTACAGGTATTCGTCTGTCTGCCAATCCGGTGGACCTTTAAAACTTACTTACTTACTTCGCTGGCTCAGCGACCCGAAGTGGATCTTGGCCTCCGACATTAAAGTACGCCATTCGTCTCTATTCTGTGCCAAATCTGACCAGACGGGGACTTCCAGCTCTTTCAGGTCTTTGGCGACTTCATCCTTCCAGCGCTGGAAGGATGAAGGACCTTTAAAAGGTCTCTTAAAAATATGTTATGAACCCTAATAGGTAGTTAGGCGGTAGTAATACGGCAGATTCCTATCGGATAATTAAAATTTACGAATATTAAAAAAAGAGGAGTTTTTCCTTACCCTAACCATTTATGAAGAAGAAAAACTTAAAAGAATTTTTTTATCATCCCGGCCCCGGATATTTTAAGAAGTGGTTCTGTCCATTAAACTGAACTACTTTTCTTTTCTCCCATACAGACTCCTTCAGCTGACAGCACATTTTGTATAGAAGGTCGAAATATTTTTTTTATTTCAGTCTATGTTCCTTGGGAAAAGTTGTTCAGTGTAACGTACAGAACTAGCTCTTATAATATCCGTGGTGAAAAAAGTAACGCTGTATAACCTATTCAATAATTTATATAATATAATGCGACTGAAAATCAATATAAGTTGAGAAAAGCCATGATTAAAGAAGACGCATAGTCTAAGAGATCGACGTAATGTAATTTCTCATTTCTGAACTACAGTGTTACCACGTATCCTATCCTTTACTATTAAGCGAGAAATATTTGTTTATATATTTGTAATCGGTTTCTCGAACTAGGCTCTCTGACGATTTCGACGATACTTTCCCAAACGGGGTTTTAGGCGGAGAAAAATCGATCGTCTAGGTTTCATGTTTGGGAAAATTCGTTTTCCCGTGTTTTAATATTTTTTTTATAATACCGCGTTTTAGTCAAAAACGTGCAGCGCCATCTGTTTGCGGGCAGCATAACTTGCTCACCCGATGATATTTTAATGTTGAGGCTGCCATTAAAGAGCGAAGCTCAGTCGCCCAGGTACTACTAACTAATAGGAGGTACAATCTGTTTATAATTTCGAACAGATAAAAAATATACCTACTCGAGATCAATTAAATAGATTGTGAGACACTCACAAAACTCCGAAAAACAAAATTTTCTACCGAGTTTAAAAGTTAGAAGATGTTGCAGGTCAGAAGGGCCAAGTGTACGGACGGCAGCAAGCAAGTAGAAACAAAACCAGTATAAGCTGAACTACCGCTACGTTACAAACACCCGAAACCAGAGGCCAGTCAAAGTGTTTCCACCGACGTGCGGCCGTGTGTCAGAGGTCGGAACTCAGAGGTGAGATGTCGTAATTCAGAAGTAAGAAAATATTAAGTTTTATAACATCAGAAACAGTTTATAATGTTGTCTCTTGTCCACTGTGCCCCTCCACCTGCACAGGCGAGGATCTTCGTGAGGCGTCGAATAAAGCCATAGAAGTGGCAAGGTTTTGGGAGGAAAACATTTAAAAGCATCTGGTATTTGAACATAGACACGAAGAAGAAGTACAAAAACGTATACCTTTCCCAAATAAAAGTTTTATCTATTAATTTATCTATCTAAAAAGTCTTATTGTAGGAATGGCCTATACTTATGATAACCGTATAACGAATGGGACCAGCCAAACATAGCTTTGTTTTTCCCAAAGACAATTTTCTTAATTTACACGTGTGAGGTGTTTGTGCGAATTACGGAGTTCGTTTCCTACAAACACAAAATCAGGAAAACAAAACGTATGTGGTGGCTCTATTATTCCGGTTATATTTTAGGCACCACTGCTCCTAACTGAAAGCTGAAAGTTAATTAAATTACTGTGATGTTAAAAGCACCTGGGCGACCGAGCTTCGCTCTATAATATCCGCCTCTAAATTAAAATATAATTGGGCGAGAAAGCTTTGCTACCCGCCAACAGATGGCGCTGTAGGTTTCTGTGTAAAATGCGGTATATTTAGTTACCGGAACCGAACCATTAAAAACAAGGTGTTTTTTTTGGTTTTTTGCTTATAACTTAAAAATCATAATCCAGCCGGCAGGTACTTTCGACCTGGAATCAATTCCGAATTTAATGTAATTTTAGGATATACTATACATACACATTTTGCATAGGTACCCACTGACACTCCAACACCATGACCCCTCGATCCCCTGACCTGCAGCCTCACGCAAAAATTATAAAACTCCCGGTATTCATGTGTCTTGTCATTTTTAGGGTTCCGTACCTCAAATAAGAAATGCTTAAAACACGGGGAAAACACATTGTCTCAGATATCAGACCTATTAGGGATCCATTTTTCGCCCCCGTAAACCCCCGTATGGTAAATTTCATCGAAATCATTAGAGCCGTTTTCGAGAAACCGATAACAAATATATACAAATATTGCTAGTTTAATAGTATAGGATATATGATAAGATATAACTCACCAACTATTGTAACTGGTAGTTATAAAGCACAATTTAATGCAGAAGTCTCTTCGTCTAAAGTCTTTCAATTAAATCGGTACTTTTGTGATCTTTTCATTACATGAACGTCCTCGTTACGTCATCTTGTTAAGAAAAAAAAGAAAACCTTTTTACGACGTCCATTTTGATACGCCAAGATTATTCTTGTTCCTAATCTGAAGTTTTCGCAATAAAAGAAAAGTTATAAATAATTCTGGTTTTAATGGAATTGTGATGTATTGTATTGTTGAAATGTAAAGCGAGCAACACCTAGGTATCTGCTCTCATTTCCATATGTATTTTTGTTCGTAATCAATATAATTTCAATTTATTAATTTATTGTTTATAGTTGAAATAATTATATTCTAAGAGTAGAACTCCTTTTATACTTTTTAATTAGCTGTATGGAATTAAAAAAAGATAAGTATTAAATCGTACTAGTGCGGTAAATGACTACTTACGAGCACTGTTTGCGTCCTTATAAGTACATTTTTCGAGACACTACTAACAAAAACTGTCCTGTGTGGTGCCGGCAAAGAATAGTACCAACCCATAAATACCCGTGGGTGTCGTAAGAGGCGACTAAGGGTTAACTGGAGGATGGGCAGCAGCATCCTCCTTTGTATCTCACATCTTACTTGCTGCGGTCACCTACAACCGCGGTCTATGGTGCCAGCCGTAACGCTAACAAGCGAGGTGACTATGGTACTTCCCCTCCACATTTTTCCAGCTCCCTGTCCTGTAGTGGACGTTTCATGGGATGTTATGATGACTAACAAAAACAAATACTATAGGTACGGGATTACAAATTCTAGCTTTTTTTCCCTTGTAACAATGGAAGTAGAAAGAATAGCTGACTGGAAGTTACCCCACCGATCACATCGTGAGGGTTGTAAGATCAATGACCAACCTCACTAACCCTGGTGTCTGAGTTGTTGAGCCGCCGAAGGGGGAACACCGGCTTAACGTGTCTTCCGAAGCACGGAGTCATCTTACTTTTCAGACAATCAGGTGATTCATCCTGCAATGCACTAATCAAACTGGGGAAGTCTTAACAGCTTTAGTCGGACAGAGTCCCCATCGGGAATTGAACCCAGAACCTTCAGATTGATGGCCGAACCCTCAGACCACGGAGGCTGTTGGACTATGAAAAACTATTGCATTCCATCAAGATACCTTTGTTCAACAAATAGGATACGTGAAGGGTTCGTATCTATAATCGTCACCCGCACGTTTTCAAGATCAATCTTGTCTAAATCTTCTGTTCGGCTGAAGTACTCCAGTTGATAGCAATGTCAAGTTGACAAATGTATTCGCTGTATTCGCACTTTATCGTCAGACTTTCTTAGCATCACTGAATGCTCAACGCGGCGAGGTTCAAATTGCTTTGACTGAATGTCAGGGGCTAAAATAGAAAAAATCCAGTCAGGTGCTTTATTTGTGTGTTTACAGAAGATCGTGTTTATATAAGGTCCTAATGAAAAATACATGTCCCAATAACCTTAAGTCGCAATAATTTTTTTACTTCCCATATTTCGAAAAAATGAGATCGATCGATCACATGAAATTTCGTTGGTTATGGCATAATAAAAAAATCTGTGTGTGTTATAATATAAAACAAATTTGGGTTAGTTACACCATTTATAACTCAAGAAAAGGTGGACCTATTTAAATGATCCGATCTGTGGATTCGTCTCCGCCTAGAATAGCAGAATTATTAAAATACTAGCTGGTGCCCGCGACTTCGTCTGCGCAGGTTTATAAATTGTAGCCTATGTGTTATTCTGATGTATTACGAGTAGTTGTATTACATTAAAATCCATTCAGTAGTTTTTACGTGAAAACGTAACAAACATCCATCCATCCATCCATACTTACAAACTTTCGCGTTTATAATATTAGTAGGAGTAGGATAGGGATAGGATAGGAAGTAGGATAGGAAAGATTCACGTAATAAAAATACTTTTAGGCGCTACGAAGTTAGCCGGGTCAGCTAGTAATTTTATACAGAACAGATTTTTGAAGACGTAGGGTTTACTATTATATAATCTGTGACGTAGGTTGGGTGTCCCGTTTGGAGTGGTTCAAAGAATAATTCCCGAAAGCGGACATTCCTGGTTACCAAACTATGCAACTAAGGCGGGGAAAAATTTTGTCGATAAAAAGTTAGGCGATAGTTTGTATTCGGGAAATCAGACCCCTTTTGCACGTTTTGAACTGCGGATTAATCATCATATCATCCCATGAAACGTCCACTGCAAGACAGGGAGCTCCCTCCAAAATTGTAGCAAATACGCGTGGTTTAAGGAGGAGATTTACAATAGTCACCACGCTTGTAAGCGTTGCGGCTGGCGACCGCTGCGCTGTTGTTGGTGACCGCAGTTTGTAAGATGGTACGATACACAGAAAGATGCTGCTGCCCATCCTTTGGTTTATAATCCCTTAGTCGCCTCTTACGATACCCACGGGTAGAAATGGGCTAAATATTTTGTAGATTTTAAAGAATTTTGGCAGGAGTAATATTTTTCAGACGTAGCGTACAAAAATGTGCAAAACGGGTACTATAATTTCCTGAATAAGTACAAACTATCGACTAACTTTTTACCGACAAAGTGTTTCCCCGCACTAGCGGCATAGATAGAGAGACGTAGCTAGGCATGTCCACTTACACCCTGTATAACTAATAATAATATACTAACTAATCTATTAATATTACTCGAGGAAAACAAATAACAATCCAATAATAATAAATAACAATCCAATCAAATAACAATCCAATAAAAAAATTAAATACAAGTATAAATACTTAGGAGCAGGAAAATACACTTACCCGAATGAAAATAAGAAGTTATCATTATGAGGACAAACCTTATTATCTGCCCACTTTTTCCTTATATTTTTAGGGTCCTTCCGAAATCGTGCACATAATTTTAACAGACCATGAAACTCGTTTTTAGGGTTCCGTACCTAAAAAGGAAAAAAATAAACCCATATAGGATCACTTTGTTGTCCGTCTGACCAAGACCCTTTTTCTCAAGAACGCGTGGAGGTATCAAACTGAAATTCATATCGAATACTCAGGTCTACTGTCCATTGGAGCAAATTTTCGACACTGTCAAGGGAATCAAAACCTAAAGAGCACTTCCCGTGAACTCAGAATCTTGAAATTTGGTACGAAGCAACGTCTTATAGCACAAATAAAGGAAAAATTGCAAAAATCTGTACATCATAAAATAAAAATATTTTTAATAATTTTAAACTAACTACCCCTTTCCTCATGAACGCGTAATACCTCTAAAATTGAAATTCATATCAATCAAGTCTATAATAATACCTTTAAGCTTGCAAGGGAGCCAAACCTAAAAACCGGTCAAGTGCGAGTCGGACTCGCGCGCCGAGGGTTCCGATATACCTATAGTATTGTTGGAAGCAATAAAGTCCATTTTCAGGACCGCAAAACTAAATTTGTTTGTAGAGGTTTTTTGCAGATTTCTGAAAAACTGCAACTTAGTAAGATCGTTTTATTTTTGCTGTAAAGTTTACATAAACTTCTTTCAACTGTAATTAATTCAGATTTTTTCTTACTCAAACTTCGGAGATAAGGGGGGGGAATGGTATTTTTTTTGACACTTTTCATCATAACTTGAAAACTAAGAAACTTAAAAAAAAAATATTTTAAAATTTACAAGTAAAGCCCTTTCATTTGATACCCCACTCGACCTAGTAGCGACAATTTGAAATTTGGCAACCCCTATTTTGGCCCCCTTTACATTAATAATCATACTTTTTTCAAATTTTACTCATGTGCAATTAGGTTGGGCAACTATATTCTAAAACTATGTCAAATTTCAGGTCGATAGCATAAGTGGTTGCTGAGATATAGAGGTGTGACAGACAGACAGACAGAGCGGCACCATAAGGGTTCCTTTTTTTATCATTTTGGTATCGCAACCCTAAAATACTTCCAGTCGACCTAGAATCTTGAAATTTGGCATGAAGAAACTTTTTTAGCACACATAAAGGAAAAATTCTGAAAACCTTAAATTTTTAGTTTATTTAAATTTTTTTAATTTTTGGTTTGCCTCGATCTCATCTGTTCCTGATCCTGACTTGGTGACAATGGGACCAACTCAGGAGTATACCAGGAGTATAGTTTTATATAAAACATTTTCAATTAAGTACATTATGTACGCTAAAAAGAACATTCATCAATTACCTAAAAATTGTCACAGGCATAATTTTAATACTAGAAATAAGCACAAAATTAATCAACCATATACTAAATCAACTAAAGTCAATACATCTTTCGTTGGTCTGTGTATACGGTACTACAACAAATTACCTGACAATACAGTGCAATTACCAGAGAGAAAGTTTAAAGAATGTGTAAAGCAAACATTATGTAAAAAAGCTTACTATAGATTAGATGACTATATCAACGACAAGGAGTTATGGTGCTCTGATATTCCAGCGAAACACAAAAACACATTGCAAAAAGCCGACTCTTAGAGTAGGTCGTGCTGCAGTGGTTTCTTGCCGTTTCTTTTACTCTGCCATAGCACGATCCGAAACGGCGTAGACTCGCTCTATTTGCATTGTATTCTAAATGACATTCAATAAGTATTCTGTAAAGAATCTACATTAAATAAAATTATCTGAATCTGAATCAAAAACGTACGTAGTGATACCAATTTTCGACTTGAATTCTATCTACAATGATGGACTAGTTGAGCTAGTAGATCACATTGTTTACTAGGTGGCAGCACAAACGCAACGTTGAAATGCGTATAGAGATCTCGGAGATCTCAAATTTCACAACACCGGGCAGGACTACGTTAGGTACTGGCGGAGAAGACGCAGTTTCGGATCCTGTCTCTGGTTGTGATATTTTGCGACTTTTCGACTTTGTAGATTTCATATTTAGTCTGATTAGATTAATCTCTTAATATCAAAACCACAGATCTGTGTGATAAGAGAACGTTGTGGCGTAAAAGAAGACGTAGTGACTAAAATTGAGAAAGGGATGCTGAGTGAGATGGTTTGTTCATGTAGAGAAGGCGAGAGCGAATGGAAACGTTGGAAGGGGAAGGCCTCGGCGAACGTACCAGGACCATATTCAGGAAGTTCTGAATAAAGGCCAGGTTAAGGGCTCCCGCACACGACCGAGAATCGGTGACCGATTTTTTGTTGGCATCCCGCTCTGACGTGTTATCACCTGAATCTTCCGTCCTTGTCCTGGCCGATAATCGCCCACCGATTCTCGGTCGTGTGCGGGAGCCCTAAAAGTACCCTAAGGTTAAAAGTACCCGAAAGGATTGATGAAAGTTCAGGAAGCAAGGGAAGTATGTATGGAAGTATGTCAAGATCGTAGCAGGTGGATAACTGTGGTCTCTGCCTACCCCGACGGGAACAAGGCGTGATATTATGTATGTACGAGTATGTACAGATCTCAAAACAAATATCCCTGAGGACTTCACCTAGTTAGTAGTTATCTAACGCTGTAATTTCGCGTGAAAGCACGTTTGACACAAATTTTAGTTTGCAGATAAATAAGGTACAGTCAAGAGCACATCAAGCTTGACTCATTGGACTTTGTACCGTTCTTATTTCAATAGACGTATGGGCTAGAGTCGCACTGCGAGTGTCAAGCTTGGCCTGTCGTTAACTGTATGTGTAATTACGTTGTGTTTATTTACGCCACATCTGTGATTCCAGGTGTGTACGACACATTAATGGCGTATTTATTATTCTTACGTGTTTATTAAACCTGCTGTTTCTTAGTAAACCAAACTTATTTTGTGCCACAGAAGATAAGTGAAGATGCTTTAACTTAGTATGAGCAGATTGAACCTGTTACGTCACAGCTTAGCTAGACAATAATATTGTGTATTGTATTGAGTCTTTGACTTGCGAATTCTAGGTAAACTCAATTTTCAATACTAAGATTTTTGCATTTTTTCAGGAATCAAAAATCCAAATTTTAATATAATTTTTACACATGATTGGGAAGACATTAAGCTTACAGAAGCTTAAATTTAATTTTCAAAAAATATTATCCGTAAAAAATATAACAAATCTAACGATGAAATCGGACGACATTTAAGAGGACGACAAAAAAAATATTACTCGTCAAATACAAAACTTATCGAATATCTGTCTTACAAAATTAAAGTAAAGGTACTCTAGTTTATTTAGAACCTATCAATCCTGAAAAATATAGTTCACTGTAGTTACATATACAAAACGGCCACTTTTAGCAGTTTTTGTATCTGTAAGTGGAGTGCCGTAATGCATAAAAGTTGTAAAATCTCGGAATCGAGGGCCAGTCAATGAATCTTCATAAAAACTGTTGGACTGCATCGTTAAAAGCTTAAATCAAAAAGTAAAAAAAAAATTGGCCGATCTTGATTACAACAATTTATAACCATAAAAACTCCGCGACCATCCAACTTGACCCCTCTTTTATAGAAAAGTTCTTGAAACGGGAGCTCACCTTAATTGGTTAATATTTAATGATTTTTTACTTTTCCCTTTATTTGTACTGTCAGACCTAGCTTCTTGCAAAATTTCGTAATTTTAGGTCAACGGAAAGTACCCTCTAGGTTTTGCTTTAGTGCATAAAGAGATGAGGACATAAAAAGCCATATCTTTTGATTGAGTCGTTGTAAATAATTGAAATTTTCAGATCTTGTATAGTTTATAAATTTTAATATTCGTTATCAATTTCAACCTGATATCTTTACCCGTTCGTGAGAAAAAGGGTCTTGACAGACAGTCACGGACAGACAGACGGACAACAAAGTGATCCTACAAGGGTTCCGTTTTTTTTATTTTGGGGTACGAACCCCTAAAAATAATTTAAAATAATAAAAAAAAGAAATCTGAAAAATTAATAATTATTTATTTATTTATTAAAAAATTGAGATCGGGCAAAATATTTTTAATAACATTTAAGCATATAGAAAAACACATTTCAAAATATTTTATGAAGATTCATTGACTGGCCCTGGATTACGAGATCTTACGGCCCTCCACAGTAAACTATATTTTTCAGGATTGATAGGTTCTAAATAAACTAGCCTTAAACCTTTACTTTAATTTTGTAAGACAGATTTTTGATAAGTTTTGTATTTAGCGAGTATTATTTTTTTAACTGATGGGCCGCTAGTTGGCTGCAGGAAAGTCCTTTGGAACCTTTAAATTTATATATGAAACTAAAAATAGAAACATTATTTTATGCGTAGTTGAAGTCAACTGTCAAAATATAAGACAAATGAAAAAAAAAATGCTTTAGAATTTTATATAGGAATTATGATCTCATAAATCTGTAAGAAAATTTCGTAGTTAAAGACCTATTATTTATTACCTACTTTTTGCATTACTAGGTAGAGGAAAATGGAAAATATTTATTTCCTTTCCCATGCTTCAATCTATCTTTGTACCAAATTTCATTAAAATCGGTTCAGCGAATCAGCCTAACAGACAAACAGAGACATATTCGCATTTTCCCATTACGAAACCGAACAACTTTAATAAAGGGGGCCCAAATAGGGAGGTCAAAATTTTAAATTGTTGTTACTAGGTCGAGTGTAGTATCATATGAAGGAGCTTTACTTGTAATTGTAAAATAGATTTTAGTATCTTTTACGACTCTTAGATTATTAGCTATGATGAAAAATAACAAAAAAAAAATCCCTTATTTCTAATGTTTGCGAAAGGAAAAATCTGAATTAATTATAATCGATACAAGTTTATGTAAATGTTACAGTTATGTAAAAAATAAAATTATGTGTATAAATACCACAGTTTTTGAGAAATATGCAAAAAAACTTTAGAAACAAATTTAGTATTGCGGTCTTTAAAATCGAGTTTGTTGCTTCAAAAAATACTATGTATAAGTATCTGGACCCTCGGCGCACGAGTCCGACTCGCACTTGACTGGTTTTTTTTCTTTCGGATTTCGACCTATGTTCCTTGGGAAAATTTGACCAGTTTCAAGGGCAGATTACATCCCAAGGTTGTTACTCCCTTTTTGTTACAAATTATAGATTTATTAAATTCTAGAGCACAACCATCTTTTACATGACACGATCGTTCTTATCCAGCGAGCTCTTCAAAATTATGAAACTTTGTATAAAACAATAAAACTTTTCAAAGTGCTGAAGTTTCAATAGACTTGTCAAATGTAAAATACTTTCAAAAAGTATTTTTTCGAAATGATTGTACACTTTTAAAAGTAAAACCTATTTTTATTTTAGGGATCCGTACCCAAAGGGTGCCAGGACCCTAAATTACTAAGCAAGTTGTGTTGCCCTGTTTCTTCTAATAATAGGTTGCGGGGCGAAATTTTCACAGAATAGGTGTATGATTATGGTTGTTTTCCTAACAAATAATTTAAATTTGTACAAAAATTACATTCAAAAGGTTCTCGTCTAAAGGATGACGAGGACGTGGTCAAGTTAGCTCTATCCTGCAAGAAAAAAAGTAAGGCAGAGGATGCCCTCTTTACAAATAGTGGACCAGCAAGACTTTTTGCATCACAAACAAAAATAGAACATCTTTTGTGTACGGTGGAATTGTAAACTGTGCTTGCTTGTATGGTGGTTAATGGAAATGTCAAGGTGTCAAGTCTTAAAATTAAAAAAGTTCTTCTCACAGAAAATAGCCAATAAATTACATGTGCGTAAATTCCTTGTTTTATTTTGAATTACACAAAGATCATTTATTTCAATAAAGAAATCTGTCGGTCTAACCCAACCCACCTCGACAGAATTTTATCGCGAAAAAGGTTATGGAGAGCCGACGCAACTTTGTAATGAGGGACAGTGCAAAGAAGACGATTATCTAGTTTTAGGGTTCCGTACCCCAAAAGGAAATAAAACTGAACCCTTAATGGATCACTTTGTTGTCCGTCTGTCTGTCTGCCAGGACATTTTTTCTCACGAACAGGCAAAGTTATCAAATTGAAATTAATATGAAATATTAAAATTGAAGCTTTCGTTTAGTCGACAACGGCCAGGTAGAGTGGTTTATAAAACTCCTGGTATTTTGCTATAACTTGGTGCAAGATATGGATGTGATCGATAGTGCTGTGGTTTTTTTTATAGCCTGCTTTTTTTTCCACACAAGGTCATCTGATCCCAAACTAGGCAAAGCCTGTACTATGGGTACCAGGGACTAAATAGATAAATACATACATAAATAGATAAATAACACCCAGAAACAGAACAAACACTCACTTGTGTACATCACACAAATGTTTGCCCTGGGCGGGGATCGAACCCGCGGCCCACAGCGTGAAAGGCAGACTCACTACCAACCACACCAACGGGCTTGTCAAGGTTGCTTGTTCAGGAGGTTGATGTTAATCTACTGTTGGGCTTATTCGGGCGTCTTTGCAGGATGCAAACAGCTTGTATATGCAGGGCATTAAACTAATCGAGCGGTAGTTTCCTACATCATTTGGATTTCTTTTTTGTATAGCAAGATGATGTCAGATTCGCACCAGTTTTAGGGACTTTCTGTTCTTTTAGTATTTTACTAAACAAACATGTAATAAGTTCAAGTAAAAAAGGCGGCGCTCTTTTTAGAACTTGCCTTATTGCGCTATTTTTAGAACTGCCTTTTGCGATGCCTAACTTACGCTTGTCAAACCTGGATTATCAATAACAAAACCAGAAAGAAAATACCATGTCTGTCAAAGAGCAATAGAAAGAAGCCACCTTAACTTAAAATTAAAAGACAAAGTGAGAAACACTACTATTCGTAAGAAAACGAAAATAAAAGACGCTGTCCAACATGGAAATGGGCGGGGCATGTAACGCGTATGAATAACACGAAAAGGACAAAAAAAAATTATTGGAAGGGTCCAATTGGCAAGCAAAGAGTGGGAAGACCAGCAGAGCGATGGATGGATAAAATCGTAAAAAAAACGCAGAGAAAATCTGGAGTACTACAGCACAAAACAGGGAACATTGTAACAGGTTGGAGGAGGCCTTCACCCAACGAGTGGTTCTTAATAAAAATAAAGAATTTATGATATTAAATAATTAAATAATAAAATTGTATAGAATATTACTATGGTACTTGCTATACTGAAATCTCAGAAATCAATTTAAATTAAAATATTATTAAAAAATCTTATGAACTCTATGCATTAAGGAATAAAAGGCTTTTTTATTTTATTATTAAATTAAAGCTGCGAAAATTTCAAGCTTCTGCGATAACACAATCGAAAGATACGGTCATTTTATGTCCCCAGCATCTCCATACATTTATGAGCCAAATCAAAACCTACTTCCCGATAATCCAGAATTTAAATTTGGCAAAAATCTAGGTCTTATAGCACAAGCAAAGGAAAAGTCTTTAATAATGAAATGTTACAACTTTTCTCACTTGAACCAATAATAATCAATTAAGGAGAGCTCCCATTTCAAGTTCATTTACATTAAAGAGGGGTCAAGTTTGAATGGATGCGGCGTTTTTTAAATCAAAGAGCAAAAGCTAGTACTAACATGTATTGTAGACTGGTACGGAACCCTTAGCACGCGAGTCTGACTCGCACTTGCTCCGGTGGTTAAAGCATTTGGCTCTCAATCTGAAAGTTTTGGGTTCCAATCCATACTAATATTATAAATGCGAAAGTAACTCTGTCTGTCTGTCTGTTTGTTTGTTTGTTTGTTTGTTTGTTGCTCTTTCACGCCTAAACGGCTGAACGGATTTTGATGAAATTTGGTATGGTGATAGATGGTAACTTGGAGACGGACATAGGCTACTTTTTACCCCGGGAAAATATCTCATTCCCGTGGGAATCTACACATACAATAATACTCTAGCGGGGTTGTATCTGCTACTTAACCGATTTTGATGGGACTTTTTTTATTCAACTAAGTATCGCTGATTACGAAAATTACTACAATTTTGAAATCCAACGTGGTAGACGTAAACTACCATTATCCCCTGGGGATAAGGTTGAGGTGCGATAGGGTTGAAATGTCTAAAAATCAATATGGGTGTCGTTTGTAAGGTTTATCGAGCCGCTGATTACAAAAACTACAACAATTTTGAAATCCAACATGGTGGACGTGAAATGCTATCATCCCTTGGGGATGAGGTTGGGGTGCGATACAGTTGATATGTCTAAAAATCAATATGGGTGTCGTTCGTATGGTTTATCGGGTCGCTGATTACGAAAACTACAATGATTTTGAAATCCAACGTGGTGGACGTGAAATACCACCACCCCTGGGATGGGGTTGGGATTCGATAGGTTTGAAATGTCTAAAAATCAATATGAGTGTCAGTTGTATGTTTATATAAGGATAGGGATAGCGGTTAAGATGGCGTTAGGGGTAGAAGCAGGGATAGGGGTAGGGTCAGGGATAGGGAGAGGGAGAGGGGGAGGGATAGGGAGAGAGTGTAAGGGAGGGGAAAATGAGGGGAGAGAAAGGGGGAGGGAGGGGTAGAGGGCGTGGGAGGGGGTAGAGGGAGGGGGGGTAGAGGGAGGGAGAGGGGGAAGGGGAGGATGAGTGAGGGGAAGGGGGAAAGGGAGGGGAATGGGAGGAGGGCGAGGGGGGAAAGGGAGGGTGATGGGGAGAGGGGAAGGGGGGAAATGGAGGGGGAAGGAAGGGTGAGGGGGGGAAGAGGGAGGGGCGAGGGAGAGGAAGAGAGAGTGGGAGAGGGTGAGGGAGGGGGAGTGGGAATGTAGGGGGGGATACAAAAGGATAGATAGGGAGGAATAGGGACCTTTTTAGGGTTCCGTACCTCAAAAGAAAAAAACGGAACCCTTATAGGATCACTTTGTTGTCCGTCTGTCTGTCTGTCTGTCTGTCTGTCTGTCTGTCTGTCTGTCTGTCTGTCTGTCAAGACCCTTTATCTCACGAACGGGTAAAGGTATCAGGTTGAAATTAATACCATATATTAAGATCCATGAACCACACAAGATCTGAAAATTTAAATTTTTTACAATGACGCAATCAAAAGATATGGCATTTTATGTCCTCATCTCCATACATTTATTCAAAAATGCAAAACCTACAGGGTACTTCCCGTTGACCTAAAATTATGAAATTTGGCAAGAAGCTAGGTCTCACAGTACAAATAATGGGAAAAGTCTGAAATCAATAAATATTACAACTTTTCTGACAACTAATGGTAACCAATTGTGGTGAGCTCCCGTTTCAAGAACATTCATATAAGAGAGGGGTCAAGTTGGATGGTCGCTGAGGCGATTTTTGTTTTAGTTCTATCTAAAAACGGGAACACTTACAAACTTGAAAATTGGTATGTTTATAGTGCATAAGCTATAAACGAACAACAAATAATAAAATTTGGTCAAGCGCGTGTCGGACTCAAAAAATCTGGCACATTAACTTACTGAAATGTCAACTAATACAATGTTTATGTGGTGATACGGAACCCTCAGTGCGCGAGTCCGACTCGCACTTGGCCGGTTTTTTTTACTTTTATGAATACCTCCTCGCTACCCATTCACTTCACTCCCTTTATTGCCTTCTTTTTTAAGTTCGCCTGTAACGGTTGACAATGAAAATTCCGCACTACCTACCAGTTAAATAAAATCAAAAGATAATTAAGTTTGTAGTAAGATGCATTTAATCAACTTGGATAAGTACAAATGCATCTTTTACGTAGGGATCAAGAAGGATAAGCGCTCCGTAAAATATGTTTCAATTAAGTTCGAGTTCTGTTTTTTTATAAAATCTACGCGGACGAAGTCGCGGGTAACAGCTAGTACATACATATATGGTTATTTTTTGGATCTGAATTCCTTTTGCCCACTTATTAGTGAGGTCAAAAGCAAAAACTTTTGTTCTACGACTTTGCTAACAACGCACAAAAAATTTCGACTCTCCATACTAAAGTGGTCACGTGACCAACCCATTTTGTATGGGAAGTTGAATATTTTTCGTGCGTTGTTAGCAAAGTCGTAGAACAAAAGTTGTTGCTTTTGACCTCACTAATAAGTGGGCAAAAGGAAATCAGGTCCAAAAATATAACCTAGTACCTATACTTAAGGTGATCCGTTTTCCATACAAAAATTCAAATGACCTGCATTCTTACACGGGACATAAAATTGTGTTGAAAAACGAACGAATACTCCTATTTTTAGTTAAATTTTTCGCTAATTAATACAAAAATTCAGTTAATGTACTGAAAGTACTATTTTTGTTAGAAACTTTTGGTTCAATATTACGATTGTGGGCGTGCGGTCAAAACTGTACGGTTTTGCTTTGTGTGCATGTGTGAGTGATCGTACTCATGTAAACACGGACTGACGAGAGTAATTGACTTTAGTGGACATATGGAGATATTTTTCTTATCGAAATTGTTGTTAGGCGTTGAAGTTGCACGATGAAATTTACGCGAATCAACTTTTTGCACATATATAGTTGGTACTTATTGCATTAAAAAATAAAACCTTATATTTGCAGCAGTGGCTCCATCTAGTTGCGTTCGGGGCTAAGCTGGCCGTCACAGATCACCTTAAGATACTTACTTAGATACTTTCAGAGTAATTTAACTTTGAGCGTCTTACCAAGTTTATTTAAGACATTGCAATTAAATCACCTGATTGTCCGAAAAGTAAGATAATTTCGTGCATCGGAAGGCACGTTCAGCCGTTGGTCCTGGCTACTATCTACGGTAGCTGTAGTTTAAGGCCGGTATTTCACTGGGACACCATGGCAGCGCAACCAGTCGCCGCTACCAACAAAATGTATACAGCTCTATAGAGAGTTACTCACCTGGTGTCCGTTTGGTTGCGCAACCAATTTGGCGGCGCAACCAGCTTGGATGCTCGCGCTACCACTCCCAGTGAAATATAGCCCTTAATACTGTGGCCGCAGGGTGTGGCGACTCTGGTGTCTAGTTACGGACACCAGTGGCGCAACCAGTCGCACCACCGTGGTGTCCCAGTGAAAATGGCCCATTTATGAGTCATGTCCAAAGAATTCTGACTCCTTGCTCCGCTCGATATCTGCGATTGTGTCTTAAGTTGAAATGTCAAATCTGGTCAAATCATCAAACTTGATTTGACATTCTCATAAAAATACAGAACGACGCCTATGTCGTATTTGCAATGTCTGAGTGAATGTCAGAATACCATGTAATAGACATTTTCATTAATCTTCCTCCTATTACCCTTATATTTCTATGGTCATGTCAAAGACCTCAGTCGGCTCATCAACCTCTGACACCTGGGTTTATAGCCGTCGTTCTCACATCCCACACGATGTTGTGATGATCAACTTTAATGTTTCTTCGTAGTCTACGTGTTATTCCCCAAACCCACAGAGTCAACAAAATTTTATCCCATTAGCATGTTTTCAACAAAGAAGTTTTTTATACAATAAAAATAAACCCTTAAATTGTTTTTCTTGAATAGGTATTCACAATATTTTTAAACTTTTTAGGGTTCCATACCCAAAGGGTGAAAAACGGGACCCTATTGATATGTTTGTCTGTCCATCTGTCAGCGGGCTATATCTCATGAACCGTAATAGGTAGAAATTTGAAATTTTCACAAGTTGTGTATATCTTCTATCGCTACAACAACAAATTAAAAAAATAAGAAATTAAGGGAGGCTTTCCTACCACAAGCGTGTTCTAAGGCGATTTTTCTCGTTTGTTTGTTTTAGCTCTATATTAAGATATTAACTACTCTGTGTTGTGCGGCTATGAAAACGTAGTTAACACAACAAAAAAAATCTTTGTTAATGTGAATGGCCATGCTTTTGACTCCAATCTAGCCCTGAGGATAGAGGCAAAGAGAGGTAAAAATCGGTCAAGTGCGTGTCAGACTTGCGCACCGAGAGTTCCGTACTATTAAGTAATAAAAATAGGGTGTCGCTTGGAATACACCGGAGGTGGGAATTGAACTTTCTCTCAAGTAATGCATAGTGCTTTATATCACCTTTAAGGTGATCCGTTTTCCATACAAAAATTCAAATGACTTGCATTCTTACGCGGGACATAAAATTCTGTTGAAAAACGAACGAATACTGCTATTTTTAGTAAAAATTTTCGCTAATTAATACAAAAATACAGTTAATGTACTGAAAGTTCTATTTTTGTTAGCAATTTTTGGTTCAATATTACGATGGGCGTGCGGTCAAAACTGTACGGTTGTGCTTTGTGTGCATGCGTGAGTGATCGTACTCATGTAAACACGGACTGACGAGAGTAATTGACTTTAGTGGACATATGGAGATATTTTTCTTATCGAAATTGTTGTTAGGCGTTGAAGTTGCACTATGAAATTTACGCGAATCAACTTTTTGTACATATATAGTTGGTACTTATTGCATTAAAAAATAAAACCTTATATTTACAGATCACCTTAAGGTGATCTGTGACGGCCAGCTTAGCCCCGAACGCAACTAGATGGAGCCACTGCTGCAAGGTTTTATTTTTTAATGCATTAAGTACCAACTATATATGTGCAAAAAGTTGATTCGCGTAAATTTCATCGTGCGACTTCAACGCCTAACAACAATTTCGATAAGAATAATATCTCCATATGTCCACTAAAGTCAATTACTCTCGTCAGTCCGTGTTTACATGAGTACGATCACGCACACATGCACACAAAGCACAACCGTACAGTTTTGACTGCACGACCACAATTGTAATATTGAACCAAAAATTGCTAACAAAAATAGTACTTTCAGTACATTAACTGTATTTTTGTATTAATTAGCGAAAATTTTAACTAAAAATAGCAGTATTCGTTCGTTTTTCAACAGAATTTTATGTCCCTCGTAAGAATGCAAGTCATTTGAATTTTTGTATGGAAAACGGATCACCTTAAGGAAAAAACTACACAAAACTTGACAAAACTAAAACATTAAATTGAAGATTCAGAACTTAATTCTCTTCTAATATTTTTTTATGGCGTTCTCATCTCTTTACGAGTATTTAGCCAATGGCAAAAAAGTTTTTCATTGATATTTGTTTTTTAATTTCAGAAAAGTGCAAGTGGTCAGTAGCATTTTGTGGACTTAGAAATAAAAACTTTTTGGCTTTTGGCATTATAATATTAAAACAGGGCCATCGATCGACATTGGCCATTTAAAAAAAAAACAGCACGTTAGAAATGGATTCTCATACAATATTCTATCCTGCATATTTGTACGGTTGCAATGATATACATTCTTCCTCATTTAAAAGGGCTTACTTAGGTACTTTCTTAGCAGCTGTAGTATCCTATACTATTAAACGAGCAATAATTGGATATATATTTGTAATCGGTTTCTCGAAAACGGCAAAAAATGTTTATGAGCATTTTGTAAATTCCGCGTTTTAGACAGAAACTTACAGCGCCATCTGTTGGCGAGTAGCATAGCTTGCTCACCCGATGATATTTTTAGGTTGAGGCGGCTATTATAGAGCGAAGCTCGGTCCCCCAGGTACTATAAAGTAATTTTAGGGAATAGTACAAAGTTTATTTTGTTTTTTAGTTTATTTGAAATGTCCTCAAATATTATTATTATTTTAGGGAAATCTCTGAAAGTACATGGCGTAAACTCCTGTTGGATATAATTTAATGTTTAGCCTAAATTTGAACCAGTTTCTTAATTGGTGTACGCTTTCATCCTTTCGGCTTGTAACCGGATATTGTTCAAAACAATGACTCGTTTTTGTATGTCTGTCGCAGACAACTTCGCCACTCTATACAACGTGATTTTGAAATGTCTGACTATACTTGAGTATCGTACTTGGGACATGAAACTGGAAAACTTTCCCCAAGAAACATTGGTTGAAAGATGAGATTTTTTTTGGTTGTCCCATACACATTCCACTACACAAGTCAATTTTAGGGAAGCCAATTTTTGACGTGACAACTATCGATGGAGCCGGCTGCACGCACGAAAAAATGCGGCGTTACCTCGCTCTGAGGCGTTCTATTTAAGGCTTGAAGTGCAAGCGAGAGCGCGGAACGAGCGACAAAGAGGCACAATCGGGTACGGGTACAAAAAAAAATGAAAAATGCAGTCAATCCATCAGTATTTTCTTATGACGTTGTCCGTCGGTTATATAATTGTAATATCATTGACGTTGTCACGTTCAACTATCGTCAATAAACCGACTTTACAGACAACCGTTTTTTTTTTTCATTTTCAAACCTATGTTTCTTGGGGAAAGTTGTTTAGTTTTATGTAAGTACTTACTATATTCAAGTATAGTCAGGCACTATATTTATTCGTAGGTCAGGCATTACAAAATCACGTTGTATACGAGTTCTTGTTAGAGAAAGGTACGAGTATACATGTACTCATGATATTGAACAACTTTTCCCAAGGAACATAGGTCGAAATACGAAAATCAAGTTTTGACCTCCCATAGAAACTGCATCAGCTGATAGCGCATTTTGTATGGGAGGTCAAATTTGGTTTTTCGTATTTCGACCTACGTTCCTTGGATGCGATGTTTATTTTGCTTAAAGTTTGCAAACTTAGCGTTACTATTTTTCAGTGGCGATCAAGCGATAATGTCTTTGATTGTACGGTCAACCGCATGTCAGTGGAAACATTTCGAACTCTATTACCATCCTATAAGGACCAAAGTGTTTCTGGTGATATGCTGTAGGGTGTACCTTAGGTTGAAAGACCCCTTTGTCTAACTGCGCAGGCTGTAATCAGTCATGTATATTCTGATAGACCGGCGTCAGCAGTTTTATTGCAACTTTAATTTTTACTGCGTTTTATGGCTATGAAAGGCTATTGTCCTCAAGTGTCATTAAGGTGAAGTTTTGTGTTTTGTAACAAACGCAATATACAGGGTGTAAATCTAGACGTGTTTTATATTCATAGATGTTACTCGGACCCGTCTGTGTGGTGCCGGCAAAGAAAGGGCAGCAGCGTTTGTCTTTGTATCGTACCATCATCGGTCGCCAGCCGCAACGCTTACAAGTGTAGTGACTATGGTAAATCCCCTCCTCAGTAGGTACCTATCACGCATTTAAGCTGAAGTTCTGAACTGCCTCTTCAATATTCCCTCAAATTGCCTCTATCAACAATGCACCAATCACAAATCACGACACATTCACTTACGTTTTGTATTTATGTGATATAAAGGATGTAAGGGAAACGTTCCCGAAAACTGAAAGGGCACGATCATTCAACGTAACTAAACGCTTAAAGGGAGATATCAGTCACTATACAGGGTGTCTCATTCAAATCGGTCAGTATGGGAAAGTCTGAAACTATAAGACATACGAAGATTTGTTCTTAGGAACCATGTCACCGATTTTGATAAAAAGAAAAACTGCATTCATACATTTGAAAAAAAAGTGTACCCATATTGTATTGAAAAAAACGGTGGTCACTTCGAACACCTACTATGATATTCTTATTATTATTATATATTATATTATTTATATTATTTTATTATATATTATATTATATTATTATTATTATTATTCATTTTAGACATCGTGTTTCATAGAGACATTTACTGCTTAAGACCTACACAACCGTTATTTAAACAGAAAAACTGTAAGCTTTTTTTTCAAAACTACCGGGTTCGATTCCCCAGCTGGGTACACTTTTTTTTTTCAAATGTATGAATGCAGTTTTTCTTTTTATCAAAATCGGTGACATGGTTCCTAAGAACAAATCTTCGTATGTCTTATAGTTTCAGACTTTCCCATACTGACCGATTTGAATGAGACACCCTGTATATTGAAAAAATTGTATGAAATGCCTAAATATATTTTTTTAAACATATTTCGGTCATTAAAACTTTCAGTGAATGAAAAAAAAACTGCCTCTCCATTTAAAATTGCAAACTTGAATTAACAGTTTGTATGGAGAGGCCGATTTTTTTTTTACCATTTCTTTGGCTGGAAACTGGAAACATTGAAGCAAAAAAAAAGAATCAGCGACACCGTTAAGGGTCGGGCCACACTGATCGGCGGCGATCGACAGTTTGCCTATCTATACAAAACGAGCGGAAAGTATGGCAATCCTTTCGCATTGACGTGGCGAACGCGCCCTAACGACGAAACGCGGTCGACCGTCGGCAGGGATCGACGGCGAACGACGGCGATTGACGGCTGACGACGGCGATCGACGGCTGACGACAGTATGAGATGTTTCCATCGATTCGTCTGCATACGGAGCTGTACGGCACCTTATGGCTGCGTACGGATGTGAACGCCTCCGTAAGCGGTGAATCCGTAAGTGTGCTCTTTTTTAATCGGCAAAGTGCGAAAGGCTGTCGATCAATGTGGCCTTACCCTAAAAACAGAGGACATTTCCGCAAAAATGGCGAACGATAAGAGCTTCTAAGAAAAGACTACACAACAATAAGCCAAAGGAAATAAAAATCTGTGCCGGCCGGCTGTTGCGGCCACTATCGGCGGTTGGGCTTGGGGTAAACGTAGTTTTATGTATTTATTATAATTTTTACCCCTATTTCGTCATTTTGTATAACACAGTCCCGATAGCGTCCTATCCGCAAAACTAATTTTGAACTAGCAATCGGCTTTATAAAACAACTACTCTTCCTTAAAATTGTTTTGCGCTTTGAAAAGCTTGTAATGTCGAATCTTAAAGTACATTTCGAAGGTTTAGAAGACCCTCTATACAGGTGTAGAAAAAAAGTAGGTATACCAACTCTGAAGGAATCTGCCCATGAAACTGAACGACTTGAATATAGGTCGAAATATGAAAAAAAATTGACCTCCCGTAGAAACTGAATCAGCTGATAGCGCATTTTGTATGGGAGGTCTAAGATGGGAGGTATTTTTTTTTCATATTTCGACCTATGTTTCTTGGAAATTGTTCAGTTTTATGGGCAGAATCACATTCTTTAGCAAAGTATAAAATCGCAAAATTTCACAACCACAGGCAGGATTCGAACCTGCGTCTTCTGCGTCAGTACCGCAGACGCTTTACCAACTAGGCTACTGTGGTCCTGCCTGATGTTTTGAAATCTGCGATCTCTATACGCATTCCAACAACGTTGCGTTAGTGCTGCCACCTAGTAAGCATTAGCTATACTAATGTTGGTGCTGCCACCTAGTAAGCATGAACTGTCTTAGCCCAACTAGTCCATTATTGCAAATAGAATTCAAGTCGAAAATTGGTAACACTTTTAACACTTCATTTTATTTTAACACTTCCAGTGATCATTTTCAATTATACGTAGTACGTATATCGCAGATTCACAACATCAGGCAGGACCACAGTAGCCTAGTTGGTAAAAAGTCTGCGGTACTGACGCAGAAGACGCAGGTTCGAATCCTGCCTGTGGTTGTGAAATTTTGCGATTTTCTACTTCGTAGATTTATCCGAACACTGGAAGTGTTAAACTAAAATCATTTTCACATTCTTTAGGGTTGATATACCTTTTATTTTACACCTTGTATAGAGTCTTACAGAAATAGTGAACGTCATTTTAGTATGTTACCCAGACCATGAAACTGATCAACTTTTCCCAAGAAACATAGGTCGAAATACGACATGCAATTGCTCCTATATAAAATGCGCTATCTGCTGATGCAGTTTCGATGGAGGTCAAAAATCGATTTCGTATTTCGACCTACGTTCCTTGGGGAAAGTTGTTCAGTTTCATGGTCTGGATAACATACAAAAATTACATTCACTTTTTCATTAGTACCTTATATTTTCCACAACGGAAGTAAGATGTAAGATGTAACACAATACTGTATCAACGCCATTAGCACACCCTAATGTAACCTTTAGTATGAAAATAGATGGTAATATTCAGGTCAATGACCTCCTGACTAGCGCTGTTTTCACCTTGAACGGGTCTCTTTGGGAAGTCACTTTGATTGCTACTGTAATATATTTTCATCTCAAAGATTTTAAATTATTTTACAAAGACAAAAAGAAATTACCAACAGTGATAAGCGTATCACCAATAGACACTTAAAAAGACGTAGATGTTAAACGTCATAGAAAATTGCCTATTGGACAGGTTGTAGTAGGAAAAGACGCCATACAAAATGAGTCGATCACCTCTTTAGTACGGACGGAGAGTTTTTTTTTTCTTTGGGAAAGTTGCTTGTTTTCATTACTAAGCAAACCAACGAAAAATTACATTACATGAAGCTATATTCCTTTTATAATAAATCTTTATATATATCATTATTACTCGTACCACTGAAAAAAATATAAATTATCTAGACTTATAACTATCCTACTATCCTACTAATATTATAAACGCGAAAGTTTGTAAGTATGGATGGATGGATGGTTGGATTTTAGTTACTTTTTCACGTAAAAACTACTGAATGGATTAAAATGAAACTTTTATATAATATAGGTTATACATCAGATTAACACATAGGCTACAATTTATAAACCTGCGCAGACGAAGTCGGGGACACCACCTAGTTATAATATACCTTTAGAGCCACCGCGCACTAGCGATTTTTTAGTTGGCCGATAGTTTGATCGTTCTGTGAATCAGTATGTACCCCTATGGTAGTGCGCGCATTTGGATTGCGACTAAACTGTCGGCCAACTAGAAATCGCTGGTGCGCGGTGACTCTTAGTTCCACTCACTACATCATCCCCTAACAGTCTACACTGTAGACTCTACAGGATGATTAATTGAACATTTAGCCTATTTGCTTCACTAAGTAACTTGCTCATTACCTGTCATCAAAATCAGTTCAGCGATTCAACCACATTGTTCAGCCACGAAAAGTAATTAACACTCACTAACGTTCGCATGTATTAATTATACGAGTAGAACCTGGTGTTTCACTTAGGATCGGCGTGTGCTGAGATGCAGGTTGTGCAGTGCAGGGCAAAACACGTCTTCTCTTTTGCATTGTTACGATGAAACATGAAGGATATAAATACTGTTTTGTACTGCGCTGCGCTGTCTGCTTCTCACCCAAGTCTCACACGCATCTCGCCCGCGTCTCGCCCGCGTCTCGCCCGCGTCTCACCCGCGTCTCGCCCGCATCTCGCCCGCGTCTCACCCGCGTCTCGCCCGTGTCCCACCCGCGTCTCACAAGCGTCCCACCCGCGTCTCACCCGCGTTTCACCCGCGCGCATCTCACCCGCGCCTCACCCGTGGTGACTCACCCACGTCTCATCCGCGTCAACCTGCGTCTCCCCCGCGACTCACCCGCGTCTCCCCCGCGTCTCCCCCGCGTCTCCCCCGCGTCTCCCCCGCGTCTTATCCGCGTCGCACCCGCGTCTCACCCGCGTCTCACCCGCGTCTCACCCACGTCCCACCTACAGCGTCTCATCATGGTTAGGTACACCCTAAACCATCATCGCCTTAGCCTTATTCCATTTCTGCGGAGTCGGCTACCTAGACTAGGGGATTTGACGAGGTCAGTGGTTTTTACATAGAGCGATTTCCATCTAACCTTCGCAACAAAACCAGACCCAATCCTAGATTAGGCTTTGCCAGGTTAATGGCCAACCTGGCGGTCAGAGTTTTAAAGCCGACGAAGTGTATACTGCTCTGACTTGGCTAAACGACTACTAGGTTTCAGAGACTGTAGCATGGACTAAACGTTTTGATGTGCCTTCTGAAGCACGATAACGCTTTTGTTATTTTGCCACTAGCGGTCATCCATTTAAATTTCGACCACGCCCAACATTGCTTAACTTTTGTGATTGAAAATAAAGAGCCACTTCCAGCTTTGTATAAAGCCTTTGGGGAAATAGACAAATAATACCCAGACACAGAAAGAACACTCGTGGTCATCACACAAATGTTTGCCCTGAGCGGGGATCGAACCCGCGGCCCACAACGTAGAAGGGATGTACACTACCAACCACACCAACGGGCCAGTCAGATGCTTTTGCGTGTACCTTTAAAAAATGCAAACAATACCTACTAACTCCTCTGCAGCTATTTTAGTAAAGGAATGCTAACACTGCGGCGTTGAATCAACCCAAATTGGCATATTTACGATGTTTTTCTGCCAATCTATTTGTTTTCCTATAAATAATGGTGTTTTAAGTACTTACTGATGAGTAGTAACGCAAACGAAACGGGCCAAAAAAAAATTCTTACACTCCGTTACATAAACGGTAGTTACGAAGAATGTTTCATAAATCATACAGACAGGGAATTTAAATACACACATAGCAGCATGCCTCTTTCCCGTCGGGTTAGGCAGAGACCCACAGTCCTCCACCTTCTACGATCTTGACATACTTAATTCCCTCGCTTCCTCTTAGTTCATCAATCCTTTTATAAATGCTCGTCAGGTTAAGATACTTTTTATATGGAGCTTCTTGAATTTGGTCTTAGAACATTCGTCAAGGCCTTCCCCTTCCTTAATTACTTTAAAAATTTGGTATAGAAACTAGACTTATATAGAAATTACGAGTCGAGAAACGAGAAAGGCCTTTACAAGATCTTCGTTCGATGGAAAGCAAAAAGATTTCCCGTTTTCCTCTCGTGCGTTTTCCGACCAACATTTTAAAAAAGTTTAAAAAAAGTCTTATAGTAGTTTTTTGCAGTGGTAAAAAATCATCATGACATTACATAAAAAAGTTCACTGTTGTACAGTCACGACCACGACAATCTTGACACATTAGACTTAGTAACGTTCTTATATCAATCAGGGTTGGGCTAGAGTCGCGCTGCAAGTGTCAAGCTTGTCCTGCTCCTGATTGTATATTTTGGGGGGGACGTACACACGGCAGCACATCAGTAGAAACACTTTTGGACCTTATGACGTGGTAATAGAGTTGAAAAAGTTTCTACCGACAAGCGGTTGGTTCACCGTACTATGACATAGCCCTGAGAATCGCTAAACTAAAGTGGCAGTGGGCAGGGCACATCACAAGAAGAACCGATGGCCGATGGGGCGTAAGGGTTCTAGAGTGGCGACCACGTACTGGAAGACGAAGCGTTGGCAGGCCCCCCACAAGGTGGACCGACGATCTTATGGCGGTCGCGGGAAGGCGCTGGATGCGAGTAGCGCAGGACCGGTCGTCATGGAGATCTTTAGGGGAGGCCTATGTCCAGCAGTGGACGTCTTTCGGCTGATATAATGATTATGATGATGATTTACTATAGTCATCACGCTTGTTGCAGCGGTGGTTGGTGACCGCAGTATAGTAGTTTGTTGGTACGATACGAAAAATGCGTTCGCACACGGAAGCAATTCATTATCGCTAATTCGGTAATTTAGGTTGCAATCAACGTGGTGAACAGACATTGATGTCACCACATTTTGAAATTATTTTATTTCAATCTGTGAATAAATTTCCTGAAAATGTCCAAACCTCAATTGGGAGTGATACAAAACCTAACCTTTCACAGTATTAAAACCGCAGCTCTGGACCTTTCAGTATCTAAGAATTTGCCCGTTTGTGGTTTCACATCTAACTTTTACGCTATATCACCAACTAGTCAACGTTTATACAGGGTGTTAGGGAGAGGTTTACAAAAACTGAAAGAGCATGATCAGTCTATGTAACTGAACAACATTCAGTGAATATTTTTTTAACGTCAATGGGCTTACTCATGACCTCGATCTAGTCTTGAAGACAGAGATGAGGTCGACGATGGAACGAGCTTACCCAGAAGAAGCCTATTCACTCGCGACTTGAATAGATTCGGGTTATATGAATTCGGGAACACAGACGCAGGCAGAGAATTCCACTCATTAGCCGTGCGCGTTATAAAAGATGTTCTTTCAGGAGATGAAAATAAAAATCGTCCTCCGCATATTTTTTTTTCTTCCTGGAAGTTTCATTCAATGAGTTGTTCAGTTACGTTAGCTGTTTATCATGTACTTTCAGTTTACGGGAACCTGTCCCTTACTATTTCACTTCGATTTTCGAGTTTTTCCCATAGTAAAAATTTTAATTGGAACCTTAAGGTGATCCGTTTTCCATACAAAAATTCAAATGACTTGCATTCCTACGCGGGACATAAAATTCTGTTGAAAAACGAACTAATAATGTTATTTTTAGTTAAATTTTTCGCTGATTAATACAAAAATACAGCTAATGTACTGAAAGTACCAGTTTTTGTTAGCAATTTCATATTACGATTGTGGGCGTGCGGTCAAAACTGTACGGTTGTGCTTTGTGTGTATGTGTGAGTGATCGTACTCATGTAAATCACGGACTGACGAGAGTAATTGACTTTACTGGACATATAGACATATTCCTTTTTAACGAAATTGTTGTTAGGCGGTGAAGTTGCAGCATGAAATTTACGCGGATTAACTTTTTGCACATATATAGTTGGTACTTATTGCATTAAAAAAATAAAACCTTATATTTGCAACAGTGGCTCCATCTAGTTGCGTTCGGGGCTAAGCTGGCCGTCACAGATCACCTTAAGGGAAATCCCTTATCCTCCGATACAAGATCCCTTAGATGTTTTTATGATCATCATCATCATCATATCAGCCGCAAGACGTCCACTGCTGGACATAGGCCTCCCTAAAGATCTCCATGACGACCGGTCCTGCGCTGCTCGCATCCAGCGGCTTTCCTCGACCTTGACCAGACCGTCGGTCCACCTTGTGGGGGGCCTGCCAACGCTTCGTCTTCCGGTACGTGGACGCCACTCTAGAACCCTTACGCCCCATCGGCCATCGGTTCTTCTTGCTCTTTCATGATACCCACAGGAAAAGGGGTTTCACTGTATTAAGATGGAACGAGGAATTTATAAAATAAGGATCTTGGGGTGCTTAGGGTTGAAGTGGCTATGGGTGAGACACATGGCAAGGAGGGAAGACTGCCGGTGGACCATAGCGAAGTCAATATGATGACCAAGAAATGGAAGAATTACATCAGGCAGACAAAGAGCCTGAGAGTCAATTAATTTAAGTAGTAAATGGGTCTAACAAAAACTAGATGAGCTGTCCATAGCTTAGGTTGTAAGAGAAAATTGGTTTTCAAGCAGTGAGTCATTATAACATCCCATGAAACGTTCACTGCAGGACATGGAGCTCCCTCCAGAACTCCTGCAAAAACGCGTGATACTCTGGAGGGTATTTACCATAAGCAACACGCTTGTGAGTGTGCAGCTGGCGACCGGTAATGTTGGTGACCGCAGTATGTATAAGATGGTACACACGGCCGCACATCAGTAGAAACACTTTTGGACCTTATGGCGTGGTAATAGAGTTGAAAAAGTTTCTACCGACAAGCGGTTAACCGTACGATACACAGAAACATATACTGTTGCCCATCTTCCAGTTACGACACCAACAGGTAGAGATGGGTTGGTACTATTCTTTGCCGGCACCACACGGAATAGCAGTAAATAAATGACTGAATAAGATGATTCTTCTACGTGATAATGGTCAAATATTGAGCTAAATACTATTCTCCCAACATTTTGCTATAGCTATGACGTTATCTGATGCTTCACATTGAAGCTCGTTAGTGCACTGTGGACAAGAGAGAAAATGCGCCAAGTTTTAACATGACGCAATGCTTTAGCAACTGTTGTGTGAAGCCCAATCACGCGATATTTTCTCTGCAGCGGCCAATCTGAGTTTGCAGACTATTCATAAACTTCCACGTTGGTCACTGCAGTTTGTGTCTAATAAGTGATTTTTGTAGAAACGCTTCGACCTCGAGCAGGTCTCTGGTTTCGGACTAATGTAGCGTAGCTCTAGTTCAGCTTTATTTAGCTTTAGCTTTATAGGTTTTAAGTAGACGGTCAGTTGTCAGCGTAACCTTGTTAATTTAAGATGTAAAAACTTTGTTAGCACTATTATAGCGAGTTACTCAGACCGTGACACTGAACAACTTTTTCTAAGGAACATAGGTCAAAATACAAAAAAAAATCAACTTCCCTTAAAAGCTGCACCAGCTGCTTGCGCATTTTGTATGGGACGTCAAATTTTTCTTTTTGTATTGCGAACTATGTTCCTAAGGGAAATTTGTTTAGTTTTTTGGTCTTAGTATCAGGCTAAAATAGTGCTTACGTATTTTTTTTACAACCGATATCAAATATCTGGCGGCAGATTCCTAAATGAACCAAATCAACTAAAGTGCCCCGATAATGCCCTATCATAATGAAACTGCTATCAGAAGAATATTAATCTATTTATGACTTTTATCGCACAATTTTGTGTTTATTTACCGTGGAGACTGATCCCAAAATTGGATCAGGTTTGAATAGAGGTAACGTAGATTATACGCGTTGTTGTTATGACTAACTATTTTTTTTTTTTTTGTAATTTCTTTTTTTTTCCTCTGAAATAATCAGAGACTTTGTCAAACTCTTCTTTTTTTTTCTGGCAAAGTAGAAAAAAAAATCATCATGGACACCTGGGAAGGGAGGACCCAGGTAGTGCCGGACTCTAACCGGCTAAAAAAAAACCTTCAATTGCATTTTTATCAATTTTTTTTTTAAGCATCTTTCTTTTTGCATTTCAATATTATTATTATAATTTTTTTTTTATAACTTTTTTTTTTTTTTTTTTCTTTTAACATGCTTTACATCTATTTACACTAAAAACAACTACTTTTACAACATACAACTATATGACTAACTATTCATATTACATAGTACATTAAGATGCAAGTGCGCTATTTTGATCATTACAGTCGAGGCTCAGGATTGCAGCTGGAGCCGCAGGCGAGGGCGTAATGGAGCCGAGAGTGTTATGACAATGCGCACGTGCATCTTACGACGTTTTTCAACACATTTCTGAGTAAAAATACAAAAATTTGCTTATCCCTTGTCCACCGGATCATTTTGAAAATGTTACAAATGTCGGTCATCGATCTTACAATCCACACGATAGAATGATTATACTCTATTGCTAGAAAGTAAGTGCAGTGCTCAAAGTGTATTTTAGTTGGGCAAGCTTACCCCCGTCTTTTTCTATCACTTTTGTTTTTAGCCCCCCGTTTGCGGATCACCTCTTTTATATTCATGCTCTCCTATTTTAAGAGCAAATGTGTTGAAAAATATATTATTTATTGCGAATAATTATAAACAAACAGTTGATACATTTAAAATTGTTCCAAAGTCAAAGTCAAAATCGTTCATTCATTGTTGGATATTAAAATCTCTTAATGACGTCAGCTAAACTACATCGCTTCACAAACAATGTGGCGCCAAAATATAACGGTGAGATTATTTATGTATTATAGAGATCTCTTCTAGCCAACCTTTCTGGTGTGTAACAAGGACATAACAAAGGACTCAAGAATGTGCATTTATAAAGTGCAAAAAATATATTCAAATACACAAAAACTAAATAAAAATAATAGACATATTACGATATGACGAAATATAAATAAAGCATACATAATGATGACACCTACTATAAAATACATACAAACAATACAAAAACTAGTTAAGTAGTGCTCTCTTGTCGCATCTGGAGTGCTTTGTATTGTAGTTAATAGAATCAGGCGTTACTTTACGGAAGTCCATCTCAAAGAAATTATGTGAAACAAATATATAGCCACCTTCCGCAACAATGATGGATGCTATGTACTCACTGTGCACCGCCCGCCCGCCCACAAATAAATGCGCATGCGCAGGCAACTGCAACACAGCAACCACCCAAAAAAAACTCTACACGTGTTTCGCCTCTGCACGAGGCATCCTCAGGAGATGTTAGACCGACCAGTGCCAGTGCGGTGTTTGGTTTGGTACAGTGAGTACATAGCATCCATCATTGTTGCGGAAGGTGGCTATATATTTGTTTCACATAATTTCTTTGCTTTGTATTGTTTTAAGATGAGAAGAGAAGGAATCGTAAAGAATTTGACAGGTTGGCATTCGCTCTACTCCAAGCCAACTCCAAGCTCGTTAGTGAGTCGCGCCTAGAAAATAATATGAGAAGATCATTTGGTTTCAATAATTTGCCTTAAATAATACCTTATGCAGACAAAGTAAAATTTTAATATCTTAGACCAAAGAAACATTGATGAGAAATCGAAAAATCTAAATAATTTATTGACTTTCAAAGGCTTGCGCTATGAATAGGATTAGAGGGTAACGACTCTTGGTTGGTGAAGACCAAAAAGTGACAAAAAAATATTCTTGCTGGGATATAAAATTTAGTATTCTATCGATGTGGTTATCAATAAAATTACGAATTAGAGATACTGTAAAAATCATAATCTAACGTGTCATAAATATATCTTTCAATTCCGACTGCTATTCACCTTGTAAACCGTAAAATATACAAAAACAGCGCACTTTGTATAAACAAAATAGGTTTTTATAAACAAATCTGTGTTAAGAATTATTGAAAACATTTGTAAGTGCCTGTTTAGCATAAATAATGATGTGAAAAGAATTTTTGTTTTTGAAAAACCTCTTAATTCTTAAAAAACCGGCCAAGTGCGGGTCGGACTCGCGCATCAAGGGTTTCGTACCACTAAGGTAAAAAGCGTAGTCACTCAGAAGTGTATTAAAAACGCGTAAGTCCGACACGCACTTGACCAGTTTTTACTATTTCTTGTTATTCTATATCTATAGCTTATACATGTTCTATAAACCGATAAATTTTCACGGTTGTAAGTGTTCCCGTTTTTACGATACAGCTAAAACAATAATCGAAAAAAAATTGCCTACAAATACGTTTTTTTACAGGTTATCGAAAACTGAAAGGGCACGATCAATCAACGTAACTGAACAACTTTTAGTCGAAAGAACTATATGGAAATGAAAACAAAATTGCCTCTCCATACGGCCAGTTTTCATGAAGAGGCCGATTTTCTTTTCCTGAAAGTTTTATTCTCTAAAAGTTAGTTACGTTGACTGATCGATCAAGCCCTTTTAGTTTTCGGAAGCCTGGCCTTTACAGTCTGTTTAACGCTATGGTGTAAGTTAGTACCAACATAATTATATTCTATAGTGATTCATCATATCATCCCGAGAAACGTCCACTGCAGGACAGGGGTCCTGCAGTGGACGTCCAGAACTCCAACAAAAACACGTGGTAATAGGAGGGCATTTACTATAGTCACCACGCTTTTAAGCGTTGCGGCTGGCGACCGCTGTTGTTGGTGACCGCAGTATTTAAGATGGTACGATACTCAGAAAGATGCTGCTGCCCATCCTCCAGTTCATAAGCCCTTAGTTGCCTCTTACGACACTAGAGATGGGTTGGTACTATTATTTGCCGGCACCACACGGGCATTCTGTAGTGATGAAGAAAGTATTTTATTTCAGCGACTTTTTATAGTAACCGTCAAATACGCCACTTTTCTGCGAGTCGTAAAATGATTAATAAGTTTTTTTAATCCTCAATTTGGACCCCTGAGATGGAAATTCCATTAAGTCTAAAAATAACTCTCTTTATTTTCACTTCAGTCAATCTTTTTCAATCTTATCCTTTCATTTAACTCTCAATAATGGATAAAACCCATCCTGTGCAACGAATCGGAAAGAACACCGAAGCGTGATCTAAGACAATACCGAACTCCATTTTATTTGGAACCTGGGAATCCGGCATCTTTTAATGTCGCAGGCAAGTCGTATAATTCACCGTTTACAAACGGCAACAAATTAAATTATTCCCAAAATATTTTTTTATACCCCAATACACTTCAGACAAAATGGATGAATGTACACCAAATTTGCTGAACGTACACCAAATTTGGGTAACCGGTTCGGTTAGGTTCGTTAGAACACAACCTAACCGATCCCGAAAGGGCGAGCGTGCCGCGGCAGCGGCCGGCGAAGTGCCAGAAGCAAATTTGGTGTACCATTCATCCATTTTGGTAGACAAAATTTGGTGGATATTATTTGGTAAAAATTTACTCAAATTTGGTTGCACGTTAATACACAGCCTTTACAAACTATAAACGGTCAGTAAATTGTAAAACGGCGCCAGCAGATTGTAAACGGGTTTAGATTACTAGTACATTTTAGGCTCGTTAGCCACGCTAAACCGACACTGAAAAAACGGAGAGCCAACCAAGATCAATTTTCTCTTGTTTGGCATTTTGTGATTTAGTCGAAAAAGATATTGATTGATTCAATAAAGCGTCTTAGTCAATTTAAATTTATGATCTTTAATTCAATAATCAAATTGATACAATCCAATAAGGTCTTTGCAAGCTCAAATGGAGTCAAGATGCTTGTTTGAAACTATCAAAATCTTGATTAAATCAGCAAATTTTTTTTTTTTCAGTGCAACGTAACCGATCTCGAGCAGGGATCGGTTAGGTTAGGTTATCGATCGGTTACGACCACAAAGCACGAACCGAGCGAGCGAAGCGGCCGGTGAGTGCCAGGAACGAATACGTGCCGTTTTGTAAAATGCCGCGGAATTATATAAAATGGCAAAAAAAATTCTAGGCATTTTGTAGAATGCCAAGGCATAATGCAACGCCGAATTATACAATTTACCTGCGGTAGGGTTACTTATAATTAGTTCTTGATAGCAATGATATGCCTGTACTCGTGATCAGGTTGTGATTAGTGATTACAAACAACTTTTCCAAAGAAACAAGGGTCTACAAAGATTTTTGCCACAACATTAAAACGATCATTTTAACAAAGGAATTATAAAAAATTTACAAAATAGAAAGATCTTTTTCCTGCGGTTTTTCCTGGTAGTTACGACATGTGGTCATTAAAAATATTAATAAAAAAAACTTTTTTTAAAACAAGCTTTTAAAAGAAAAAATGTACTAAAACAAAAAAAAATATGCAAGGGTCGTGCTGATTACTCAAAACAGAGGAACTAAGCAGTATTATTATGCCTTAAAGATGCCACTTCTAACTAATGTAGAGAGAGATGAGAGACTCCTTTATGTTATATTTAAAAAAAAAAGCTAATTTGCAGAAATAGTTAAGAAAAACTAAAACTATTGTCTAGGATAGAAGTACTATGGCTGGCTGGCTTTATCATCTGGACCCTGATCATTATCTGAGACAAAAGTACTTGGGAATACAGCTCTAACGAACACAAACACGACGGGTCTACCTTGTTAATTCTATAAGTTCCTTTGGCCACCGTCCGGCTCCATCATCTAGACCTGATCATCATCTGAGATAAAAGTGCTTGTTTATACAAATCTAACGAACCCCAACACCGACACACACGATGGGTCTACCTTATTAAGTTTAAGAGTTCCTAAAGCCACCTTCTGACTTTATCATCTGGACCCTGATTATCATCTGGGACCAAAGTGCTTGGGAATACAAATCCAACGAACCCAAACTCGTTGGGTCTATCTTGTATAGTTTATTAGTTCCTATGGCCACCGTCCGGCTCCATCATCTGGACCCTGATCATCAGCTGAGACCAAAGTGCTTGGGAATACAAATCTAACGAACCCCAACACGATGGGTCAACCTTATTTAGTTTAGGAGTTCCTATGGCCACCTTGTGACTTTATGACAAATCGCGGAACTATTAGTTCAAACGTAGAAGTGGCTCAAGAATTCGAAACCTTTTTTACTAATATTCCTTTGAAAACAACAGAGTCACTCAATTCTTCATCTTCACTTGCTAGCGATTTACTTCATAAGAATGTGGACGCCTGCGAAGCTGAATTTGGGTTCAATCATGTCACCCCTAACGAAATTATTAAAGCCTTTAAAAGTATTAAAATGAAAACTACTGAGGACCTATGGGGAATGTCAGTAAAAGTCTGTAGTGCGATCATTGATACTATATCTCCATATTTAGCTGTTATATTCAATGATTGTGTCGATCATGGTACATTTCCTGACTTAATGAAAAAAAGTAAAGTAGTTCCATTATTCAAAGCTGGTGACAAAAAGGATCCCAGTAATTTTAGACCAATATCAGTCTTACCTGTACTTAGTAAAATTTTTGAGAAGGTCATACTCAATCAAATGCTTTCACACTTCAATAGAAATAACTTACTACATGACCATCAATTTGGTTTCACGAAAGGGCGCAGTACAACGGATGCCGGGACTGCACTTTTAAAATACATCTTTTGCGCGTGGGAAAAATCTGAAGATGCTATTGGTATCTTCTGTGATCTATCCAAGGCATTTGATTGCGTAGATCATAGCACATTGTTGCTAAAACTTGAACATTACGGTGTTAAGAATAATTCACTTAAACTACTTAGGTCATATTTGGAAAACAGGATTCAAAAGGTACAAGTAAACAGGACGAAATCACTGGGATCTGTTGTCAAAATTGGCGTACCTCAAGGGTCCATATTAGGGCCATTTTTATTCCTTATTTATATTAATGACCTTCCTTCTGTGGTGAAGAATCTGTCAAAGATTGTGTTATTTGCTGATGATACTTCATTAATATTCAATGTAAGTAGGAAATCACAAAATTATAACGAAGTCAACGATGCACTTGGACAGATTCATGCATGGTTTACTGTTAACAATCTAGTCCTTAACGCCAAAAAAACTAAATGTATTAAATTTGCACTACCAAATGTAAGGTCTACTTCACATAACATAGTATTGAATAATGAGCCATTAGATTTTGTAAATAGTACAGTTTTCTTAGGGTTAACACTAGACTCTAAACTTCAATGGGGCCCTCATATAACGGCTCTTTCTGGTCGATTGAGCTCGGCTGCATATGCTGTTAGAAAAATCAGACAACTTACTGATGTAGCTACTGCAAGGCTGGTTTACTTTAGCTACTTCCATAGCATTATGTCTTATGGCATACTGCTTTGGGGCCGAGCAGCTGATATACATTCAATATTCGTTTTACAAAAGAGGGCTATAAGAGCAATTTATTGCCTGAAGACTCGTGATTCCCTGAGAGAACTGTTCAAGGAAATCAACATTATGACAGTGCCATGCCAGTATATCTATGAAAATATAATGTATGCTAGAAAGAACATTCATCAATTACCAAAAATTTGTGACAGGCATAATTTTAATACTAGAAATAAGCATAAAATTGATCAACCATATACTAGATTAACTAAAGTCAATACATCTTTCGTTGGTCTGTGTATACGATACTACAACAAAATACCTGACAATATAGTGCAATTACCTGAGAGAAAGTTTAAAGAATGTGTAAAGCAAACGTTATGTAAAAAAGCTTACTATAGATTGGATGACTATATGAATGACAAAGAGGTATGGTGCTCTGATATTCCAGCGAAACACAAGAAACACATTGTAAAAAGCCGACTCTTAAAGTAGGCCGTGCTGCAGTGGTTTCTTGCCGTTTCTTTTACGCTGCCATAGCACGATCCGAAACGGCGTAGACTCGCTCTATTTGCATTGTATTCTGCATGACATTCAATAAGTATTCTGTAAAGAATCTACATTGAATAAAATTATCTGAATCTGAATCTGAATCATCTGGACCCTGATCATTATCTGAAACCAAAGCGCTTGGGAATACAAGTCGAACACAAACACGACGGGTCTACCTTGTTTAGTCTATAAGTTCCTTTCGCCACCGTCCGGCTCCATCATCTGGACCCTGATCATCATCTCAGACCAAAGTGTTTGGGAATGCAAATCTAACGAACCCCAATACGATGGGTCTACCTTATTTAGTTTAGGAGTTCCTATGACCACCTTCTGACTTTATCATCTGGGACCAAAGTGCTTGGGAATACAAATCCAACGAACCCAAACTCGTCGGGTCTATCTTGTATAGTTTATTAGTTCCTATGGCCACCTTCCGACTTCATCATCAGGACCCTGGGGTCATCTGGGACCAGAGTACTTAAAAAAACAAATCCAACGAACGGTTCCGTTTAGAAGTTCCTATACCCAGCTTCCGTCTCCATCAGCAGACCAGCTTGATGATACCATAAGATTATATTGTCACCAAATTAACATAAGTATATTAAATTTCAGCCTGATCGAATAAGGATAACTGGTCTAAAATTCAGTTTCAAGATTTGTCCCACACATACATACGAACTAACAAACAAGGCGAGTTAATAAATAATAATTAAAAGCTCGTGAAAAGCGGGTTGTCAAACTTCTCAAAGGCTGGCAACGCATTAGTAAGCTGCTATAAAAAAAATTACAACTTAAATGTCACCCTATATACATATTAAAAACATGTCCTGACTGACTAGTCCAGTAAAAATACGGTTTTGCAAAACATTAAATGCTAATAGCTACTTTTTTGTGTATATCATATTTAAATATGATGTTAAGACGCAATATTTACGAATCCACCTAAAATTTAAAGCGGAATATTTTTTTTTAATAACAGCTAAGGCAAAAATAGTAATAGACAATTATATACTTTATATCATAGATAAACGTATACTTTACATATAGGCATCAAAATCCACCATAAATATATTTAAAAATATCAATTTATTTCAAAATATAAAATCTCCACTTATTTTTACATATAAGGGCCAATAAAGTCGAGGTAAAATAATAGCAATAAACTGAGCTAAATTTAACCTTTTTAAATGTAAGTGATTCTTATATATATTCACAAAAATGCCATACTAAATAAAAAAAAAGATTTTTGTAATCGCTGGTTTACAATGATTTTGTAAACATTTATGTTGGATTTGGCAAAAATGTGATTATATAGCACTATTTAAATTATTAGAAAGCAAAACGGATCTATTACTATTTTTGGTTGCGAAGATAAGCTGTATTTAAATTTCGTGCTATAAAAGTTAAACAATACAAAAAAGCTTATATTTTTAGGTGGATTCATGTATAATATGAAATTCTGAATATATAGCAAGCCGTAAATAAAAAAAATAATCTATTAAAAAATTTTTCCGAAGTTCCATATTTTTTTAATGTTTGGACGGCAAAATAAATAAATAAATGAAGTAAATTTAGGTGGATTCCATTAAAAAGCTTTACACAGAAATATAATCTATCGATCTGAAAAAGAATATGTATTCTTTATTGTACACAACAAAACAATTATAAAATGCTACAGATGTAGTTTACAATGGCGAGCTTATCTCTTTGAAGAGATCTCTTCCAGCCAACCAATATTAAGTAAGAAAATATAAGTATATAGACGGGGACAAGAATGTGTACACAATTATTAAGATTAAATAATAGTAGGAAAATATACACTACATATTAATCATACATACATAGTCATAAGTTAAATATACTACTTATACTGACTACATACCATATTACTTATATACCAATAATATAATAGAATACTACATACCTAAACTATAATATAATAGAATAATACATAATAATATTTTAACAAGATAAGATCGATAAGTAGTGCTCTTTTAGCCTTTTTTTAAAAGAAGTAACGGAAGGGCTGTCTTGTATCGATTTAGGAAGCTTGTTCCACATTCGAGCAGCTCGCGAAGAGAAGGAGTTAAATAGGAAATTTGTGTTTGCTCTCGGACATTCCAGCATCTTAGTGATGCATGGACGCCTGGAATGGAGATCAGGAGGCAAAAGTTGGAAACGGGAGCGGAGGTATTCAGGAGTGGCAGGATCATTAAGGATATTGTAGAGAACAGTAAGGATATGCACATCACGGCGAAGTCGAATTGGGAGCCATTTTAACTGAGCACGAAAGTGGGAGACGTGGTCAAATTTTCGAAGTCCGAATATAAAACGTATAGCGAGATTTTGTAGGCGCTCAAGTTTATTAAGTTGCTCCTCAGTCGCATCCAAATAACACACATCAGCGTAGTCTAGAATGGGAAAAAGAAGGGATTGGGCAAGCATGATTTTCGTGTTGAGAGGAAGGAAGAACTGGAGTCGTTTGAGTGAGTGGTATGAATAATGCATGCGCCTGCTTACCTCATTGACTTGAGCAGTCCAAGACAAGGTATTATCCATGATTAGACCCAGGTTTTTAGCCTTGTTAGTGTATGGAATGCAGACGTCGTCATAACATACAAAGGGAAGATCATCAAAATTAAGTCTGCTTCTTAACCTACTGCTGCCTACAACCATCGCTTGAGACTTACTAGGGTTAACAAGCAAACCAAATGTGTGAGCCCATGTTTTTATTGCAGTAAGATCGTTATTAATCGCAGTGACAGCTTCTGTTGCGTCATCTAGTGAAAAGTGCCTGTATATCTGTAGATCATCGGCATACAAGTGGTACGGGGAAGAGACTACGCGAGAAATATTATTTATAAAGATTGAAAATAGTAATGGCGAAAGAACACCACCTTGCGGTACCCCAGCAGATAATGCAGACCAGTCCGATGAAGCATCGTTGGTCCTCACGCTCTGCTGGCGACCGTGGAGGTAAGAGCGAAACCATTCGATCACAGAGGGTGAGATGTTAATAGAGTGAAGGATGGCAAGTAGGATTTCAAAGTTCACAGAGTTGAATGCGTTGCTGAAATCAAGCAGCACGACAATGGTGAGCTTGGTGTTGTCCATAGCAGACCTAATGTCTTCAGTAATATTCAGCAACGCACTAACTGTACTGTGGGAAGGACGGAAACCGGATTGGTAGGGACATGTTAGGTTATTAGTGATTAAGAATGAATAAAGTTGTTTGTGAACAACGCTTTCCAGGACTTTTGAGAGGACAGGAAGGATAGAGATAGGACGATAGTGGGAAAAGGCAGTAGGATTAGTTACTTTAGGCAATGGTATGACAAAAGCTTTTTTCCAGTCTGTTGGGAAGACATTTACCCTCAAAGAGAAATTGATAATGTGAGAGATGATAGGGACAATGTCATTCAGAATAGGAATCAACATGACCACGCTTAGGTTATCACTACCTACCGCCTTTGTAGAGATGGAAAGGATACTCTTTTTGACACCCTCCTCTGTGACGGGTTGAAAAATAAATGGAGGGCAGTCAGGCAGGGCAAGGTTTGAAAGATAGGAAAGACAGATGGCCTTAGTGGCGTCATCGAGAACAACGGGAGGAGTCGAGAAATGTTTGTTAAGAGTGTTTAGGTCCACGGTTCCTAAGGAGGTATCCGTGGCCTGGCCCACACCCAATGACATTAGAAATTTCCATGTCTGAGCTTGTGTTAAATTGTCAAGGGATGAGTGTATATAACGACGCTTCGCATTTTTACACAGTCTGTTACAGATGTTTCGCAGTTTTTTGTAAGCAGCTAGATTACTATCAGTTGGATCCTTCTTATGTTTCTTCTTCGCTCTGTCCCTTTTAGTCATCACCCGTTTTATTGCGTCAGTCAGCCAAGGAGCCGGCGCATGCCTTATTCGCACGGGCCGAATAGGTGCATGTTTATCAAAAAGCTGTATGAGAATTACAGTAAGCGCAGCTACCTTTGCGTCAACTGTATCAGCTTTCAATACCGGTGACCAATCCACGCATTTGACATCCTCACTCAAACGATCCAGGTTCATGTTGCGAAAATTACGCTGTAAAATGACTTTGATCTTTTTCTTGGGAGGACGCACTTTATAAGCGAGGAAAATAAGGTCGTGATAGGAAAAAGGAGCTGTCATCTGACCATGAGTTGACACAGCATCAGTGTTGGAGACTATCATTAGATCCAGGAGAGAGGGCCTTGAGTTAGGAGAATGATGGGTGGGAGAAAGAGGAAGAACGTTAAGATTAAGAGAAGAGGTAATGGAAAGAAGTTTTTGGGATCGAGAGTCATCCTTCAGAATGCAGGTGTTGAAATCACCCATAATGATAAGGTGATCATAAGTAGTACAGAAGTTTTCAAGTATAGACTCAAAAGAACTGAAATAGTTCACCTTATCATTAGGGCTGTACGCAACACCTACAAGGATTTTCTTATGATGAAGGATTACTTCAAGAAACAAATATTCAATGAACCCTGTATACTGCGAAGGGGAGCAAGATATGATAGATGCAGGCAAGTCACTTCGTAGATAAATACCAACTCCACCTCCACCCACACCCACACGGTCATTGCGATAGAGCCGGAAACCAGGAAGAGAACAACTAGTAGAAGGAAGAGAAGGTTTTAGCCATGTCTCGGAAACAAGGATACCATCGACTACACTGGTGCTGAAGGATGCGAGAAGGTCGGAATAGTGAGCTAATATGCTCTGCGCGTTGATGTGCACAAGGGATAGGAAAGACGAGCTACTCTGAAAAACCGATACAAGTTTATCATGCAGTGGGTCAGAGTCAGACAAAGAAGAGCAACTGCTGTGGCTGTGAGCACTCAAAAAGTCATCATCCGAAGATGAGCACGAGAAATAATCATCATTAATCATATATATGTAAATAATATAAATATATATACCTACTTAAAACTAAAATATCAATGAAATCTAAATAAATTAAAAATATAAAAATTACCATCGGCACTGGTTGACTGAACTAGATTTACAAAATCACACTTAATATGAAGAAATAATCGTATTAAACAAATAGATGATCGTATTGAGTAAAAAATAAACAGCTAAGTAAAACTAATCATCGGAAAACAAAGAATGATAACAAAACGCAAGTAAGACAAAATTGAAGTATCGTTACGGTGGCATCAAACGAACGTGCCTTGGTTTTTGAAACGTCAGACAGATGTCAAACGTGCGTCAAAAAAAAAAAAAAACGAAATGTCACATCACCGACACGAAAACAGAAACAACAATGGAATTTGCCACAATTAAATTATACCCGGAAAAAAAGAATTTAAAAGAAATTGTGTATAGTCCGAACAATTTGAGTGGTTTACAGTTGTTTATATCCACAGACTACTTAGATGATACTGACGTATCAGACTACCAACATTCAAACAAAAATACTCGCCGTAGAAGTGACATTTCCAACCTCACATGACATGTATTTTATTTTACTAAACATATATTGTTTGGCTAAGGCAATACCACCATACAGCCTCTAATGCCATACCATACTCACCCACTTACCAATTTTATTATGAAAAATTATGAAGAGAAATAAAAAATAAAACCAAGGAATTATTTGTTTAAAGATTTATTTTTTAATCTTTTATTATATTTGTCAAGGGCTATTTTAGTAAACCCGGTTAATTTTTCCTTTATATATAATATATCCTTTGTAAGGAAATTGTTCCTAATACCTTTTATCAGGTGAGATGGATCATATATCACATTCATTTTGCTTTGTCCAATGATGATTGTGTCATCTGAAATAAAAATAATCAACTATATTTTTTTTTATAAAAAAATTATATATCCTATACTATTAAACAAGCAATATTTTTATCAATATTTGTAATCGGTTTCTCGAAAACGGCTCTAACGATTTTGATGAAATTTACTATATAAATAAATTTACTATAACAACAAATAATAAAATTTGGTCAAGCGCGTGTCGGACTCAAAAAATTAATATTAAATAAACACATTAACTTACTGAAATTTCAACTAATACAATTATGTTTATGTGGTGGTACGGAACCCTCAGTGCGCGAGTCTGACTCGCACTTGGCCGGTTTTTTTTAAATTGCTTTGCGCGTTTTAGTGCGTTTAAGAAGCTTACGGCGCCATCTGTTGTTGAGTAGCATAGCTTAATATTTTAATTTATACAGAGCACAGCTCGGTCGCCCAGGTACTTAATTAATAAAACTAACATAATAATTTTTAAAACAAAAAAAATACAAACCTGGTTCTTGGTTTTGGAGCAATTGTTCTCGCCTTGTATCCTGTTGCAGACTGTTTATCGCTGACTGAAAGGCAGTACCTTGGTCACAGCCAAGCACCAAGGGATTTAATCCTGTTTCAGCTACAGCTCCAACAATCTCTTTTATAATTGATTTTAATTCTGGGCCTGATGTCGCTCCTTCACAAAAATAGTAGGCGATGGGCTGTTGCCATTTATGGACAGCTCCTCTTGCCATGAATACCAAAACATGGTCGGAAAACCTTGGTTTTCTCTCATTCAAATGAATAAAACCATTGATTTGGTCCTTTTTTGCATCATAGGACAGACCCAAACCCAATGCCATCTCATCAAATGTAATTGAGCAGTGTTTTTTTGTATCTGACCAAGTGTCAACCTAAAAATAAAGAAAATATTATTTTGCTACTTATATTGTATGTCCCGTGTGGTGCCGGCAAAGAATAGTACCAACCCATCTCTACCCATGGGTGTCGTTAGAGGCGACTAAGGGTTAATAAACCAGAGGATGGGCAGCAGCATCCTTTATATAATATATAATAATATAATATGATGACTCATAAACAGTTGATAAAATTTGGTCTTTTTAACTCTAAGAGCATGGTTACCCAGTATTTCATCAAATCAATCCATCAGTCTGGTCAAATTTTGACTAACACCAGAATGTGAGATGATTGACGCTAGAATGACACAAGAAGTAATACGATATGTTTACTATCAGTATTTCATCATTAACAATGGAGTAACGAAAAATACGAAAATATTTAATTTTTATTAGTACGGACCATCAGTAGGTATTTCATCATTCTGTGATCATTCTGAACGGACTGATAGACTGCACTGACTTAAAACTGAGTGTGTAACCTTGCTATTAGGCAGGCATGTTACCTAAATATTTACCTCTTTTTTTATAAGTGCGAAGAATTGTTTTTTGATGCCAGCTTCCACGTTTAGGTTTGATACCATATTATTCAAAGTGGATGTTGAAGGTAAAATAAAAATTTTGTGCAGGAATCTGTAACACTTTGGGCTTTGCTTCATTATTGCCAAAGCAATGAGTTTCTCTTCAAGGGTAAATCTGCGTCCCTTCTTCTTTTTCGTAAAAAGATTTAATTGCATTTTTATGAACTTTTTCGCGTATGGGTTCATATTTTTGATCATATCTTCAAAGCAGTTTCTTTTTGTAAATTTTGTTGCTTGTTTCGCTCGGCGGTGAAAATCTGCTTGTTTCTTTGCCTTTGAAAATTCTTTATACATTAATTTGCATTTCGGAGTAAGTTTGTTCAGTGTGTGAATAATTCTTCTCCGAGAAGACTTTTTTGCAGTTGGGACAGTTGGTGTTGAAATGATAGCCCCCTCAATAGGAGCTATTTTGTCACCTGTAATGTACAAAATATTTTTTTATCTTATAGAAAATAAAATATGACGCTTGCTTAGGTGAAAGTATTATTTTTGAAAATCACACATTTTTTTTTATTTTAAAATATGTGCAAGACTTGCAAGCTATGGAAACACATTCACCACAAATGTGAAAGTGTTAAGATTTATTTTCGATCTATATCTGTCTGATGTATGTAGCATATTGCAAAGGTTTCTTTGATAATTATTTATCACGGGTGTGAAAATCTGTTTATCAAGAATATATAATTTTTTAGTGAAAACTAAAATGGTTTATAAATAAATAAATAAAGCCCTTATTACTGACATTTTACAGTTTCTGTTTTTTAACAAAATAGGTTAGTAAAATAATAATAACATACCTGTGGGACCTTTTGAGTGAACTTCTATTCTGAGTACAGAAAGAGATTGCTCTTCCAACAAACTACTTTGTCTAGGTGATTGTCTACTACAACCTGGCAGAGACATGTCTTGTTGGATGCTTGTACTAGTGGAAGCTGAAATAAACATTTATAAAAACCTTTATATAACACAAATGATTAAAATATTTATGCTACTAATGTGACATACTTTAGTCCGTAGAATCTTGAGTAAAAAAGAAAGATAACAATAACAAACCTATAGGAGGCTCTGAGCAAACTTTAGTTCGAGTCAGATTTGTATTTGAAGTTGATGACAATGGTCCTTCTTTAGAATATGTATGGTCATAGTGCCTTTTTCTTGTGGTCAAGTTTAACTGCCGCTTCTGCATCTATGAAAGACAGATTTTTATTTAATACACATACCTACTTTTTTAACTTTCATTTGTTATATTTTTTTAACAAAAATTAGACTGTAGGTAAATATAAAAAAAACCATAGCAGAAATTTCATTCCGTCCTTTTACTACTTTATCTTACTACAGTACATAGTCAACCCGTGAACTAATGAAATGGGTCAGGCAAAGATAGAATGGAAAATATCGACTGGTCAGGGCTGATAGATCTCTTACCATGGGATACTGTTGGGCTTCCACTACCTATTTCATCCGGCGTAAACAACGTTGGATATGCGCTGACTGAGAGCTTCGACCTTGCACCAATGAATCTCTTTTCGAAATGTTTTTGGCACACAAAAAGATTTTTAAGAGATGACCTATCAAGGGTATCATCTTTTATGCTCTGTAACCACTTATTGAGTCTTTTCTCATCTGCTGGAAACTTGTGTAAGATAGCGTCCTGTCGCGTACTCGCACAATTCCTAATACAGCATTTAAAATACATTTTGCAAGCGTCCTATCGCACTAGCAAGAAAAAGCGTCCATTTCGCGTTATCACCAATACATGAATATTGTAAAAAACAACAACACAGGAAGGTTGAGATTGTGGAGAGGAAAATTTCACTCGATCGACACAATAACAGTAATGGCGGACGGACCAAAGAGAATATAACACGGACAGCGTCTAGGGCAAGGGGGAAGCAGGAGAGGAGCGGGGAGAAGGGACAACTGTCAAGTTCTCTTGGAAATGTCATCGGTATTGCCAGCGAATTGTCTTTGAACTTATAAGGCCGTGTTTATATCATAAGTCTTACTTTTGCGTGGCACCTTTCTTGGAATTTCCACCTAAGCCAGCCCCGGACCGCGGTTTGCTGTCATTCTGATGACCATCGTTCGTCGGCAGATACTGCTCCAACAACGGCTGTAGCTCAGCCATCGTTACCACCTTTCTTCGAGATTTGTTCGGTAGAAGAACGACGACGGTGCCCTCCGACGACCAGCTGTGCCTTAATCCAAAATGTTTCCTAGCCGCGGCGAACACATCCTGCCGCGGCTTTGTAAGGAACTCTGAAATGGAGATTTTAGAGCCCTTTAATGCAGTTTTGGCATTCCATACCATTGAACGATCCTTGTAACTGCCAAAACGGACCAAGATGGGGCGAGCCTTGTCTTTCTTAATGCCCAATCGATGGCACACTTCAATTGAGGCAGGGCCCACAGACGTCAACTTCATTTGGCCACATAATATTTCCTGCACCGCTGCAGGCAGATCTTCTGTGTCCTTCTCCGTGACTCCATGCAGCAGCAGAACTTTTCGCCGTGACTGGGTTTCGACCCGGTCCAGGCCATTGACGAGAAGCTCCAGCTGCGTCTTCAGCATACCAATCGCCTTCCACACCAACTCCTTGAAGCAAAGGTAGTCCGCTGACAGGTTCTTGACTGTGGGAGCGCCTCCTGTAGGATTTTGCTGCTGGCTCTGCTCGAATGCACTCATCTTGGCATCTACCCATGCAGTGAGATCTTCCATTCCCTTGGCAAGTTTGGCAGCAGTGTTTTCCATGGTGGTGAAGTGAAATTACAAGTGTGAATGTTGTGATAGCAGTTAAGAGTAGGTCAACCTTTGTCTGTGGTAAGTTTCACAGCATGTAAATATATTATAACTATTTTATTTAATTAAATTCGATAAGAGCAAAATTTTGAGCTGTTTACACTTTCCTGTCTACCCACCAAAAAAAAAAAAAAAAAAAGAATCACGGCTATTATCAATTATTTCCGTAACGCCATACAATCTCTCGTAATTTTACTGGAGTAGACTAACTGATTCATCAATGCGAAGCCGTAACAGATTAAGAGACGTTGAGAAAGATGTGATATTAAAATTATGCTTGCGCAAATTTATTAAAAATATAAGAGGCGACTAAGGGTTATAAACTGGAGGATGGGCAGCAGCATCCTCCTTTGTATCTAATATCTTACTTACTGTGGTCACCTATAACCGCGGTCCATGGTGCCGCAGCCGTAGCGCTGACAAGCGAGGTGACTATGGTACCTACTTCCCCTCTACATTTTTCCAGCAAAAGCTGGAATTCTAGAGGGAGCTCCCTGTCCTGTAGTGGACGTTTCATTCATGGGATGTTATGATGAAATGGGACCCAAATATGCGGGAATTTTTTTAAATAAATAAATAAATAATAGTTAGTAGGTCAAATGGAGCATTTTTTATGATGATTAGTTTTCACGTTAGGATGAAAAATATGTGCAAAATTACCATTCCCCCCTTATCTCCGATGTTAACTGAATGAAGAATATGAATTAAATATAGTCGATAGAAGTTTATAGAAATCAGATGGCACTGACAACTAAGTACTCGTAATTTGTTAAATGGTGGTTGTTGATCAAAATTGAAAAGTGCTAGTACCACGCTAGTACCTTTAGGCCTACCCACGGAGCAGAGAAGGATTCTTCTCTACTCCGTGGGCCTACCTAATCGATTAATAAACCCTGTTTTCTATTAAAATATAAATACCTACATGGGCGACCGAGCTCTGCTCATTCTCTAGAGAATCTAGAAAAAAAATCCTTTACAAGCATAATGCGGACATTTTATAAAGATAATTTCTCGAAAAGGGGATTTCCCAAAAAGGGCAGGTAGCAAAATGGGCATGGGAACATTTACATACAACGACTTAATTTTTTTTGGGTATTTTGAAAACAAATATCTTTTTATTTACTCAGATTTACACTAGTTCTTCTAGTTCTAGGGGGTGATCGTGGTAATTTCAACGATATTACCAAATCAAAAACGTTTGCCTCAAACACTTCGTAAAGACTTAACATAACTTTTGAGGCAAACGTTTTTGTTTTGGTAATGTCGTTGAAATTACCACGATCACCCCCAAGTATGAAAAAAAAAACGAGTAAAATTTTTGCCAGAAGCCAACGTTTACTATTAGGGCCTTTTGAATATCAAACAAAATTTTACCGGGTAACCGTATTCTGCTCGAAATAATCTTACACCAAATGGAAACAGATGGCGCTATAAGATTGCTAAATTGCGCAATTTTCGATAATACTAAAAAAAACACAAAATTACACCGCAAATTGACATAAATAATTTATTTCAATGTATGTTAAAGCAACACTTTTAACTTACCAAATAGTAGCATTTTCAGTCATCTACATCATCATGATATCCCATGAAACGTCTACTACAAGACAGAGAACCCCCTTCAGAGTTCCAGTTTTTGCTGAAACAATGTGGAGGGGAAGTACCATAGTCACCACCCTTGTTAGCGTTACGGCTGGCACCATGGACCGCGGTTGTTGGTGACCGCAGAATGTAATACGATACACAGAAGGATGCTGCTGCCTATCCTCTGGTTCATTAACCCTTAGTCGCCTCTTACGACACCCATGGGTAGAGATTGGTTGGTACTATTCTTTGCCGGCACCACGCTGGACAATTTCAGTAGTTTCAAGCAATTTCAGTAGTTTCTGTCAAACGTTAAATATCATTTGTAAGATAGATAGATAGATTTGTGTAGATCGTTCATTAAGCATCAGATGGTGAGCACAAGAAAGCAAAATGATTTAGTACGGAGTACAGTCCGTTGCACATTAGTAGAAACTCGTCCTTTGTGAAGAAAGTACCTTCTTATTTCATACCGTAGTGTATGTTGAAAATCGACTTTCTGATCCGGAATATAAGCTGTAGCGTCTTTCTGCGTATCGTACATTCAAAAGCAGATCAAATTTAACTCTCTAAGAGCGTCTTTATGTCTTACAGCTGTCAAGCGATGACTGCACAAAGTGCAATGTGTCAAAATTGCTGTGCTCTTGACTGTGTCACCAGCCGCTACGTAAACAAGAGTGATTCTCATCATCTCATCAGTGTTTTTTTTTATGTTACAAGTGAGCAAGCGAGCAGGTGGGCCACCGTCTCCACCTCCATAGCACCCACTGTCTTATTAGTGTTAGTGACATATTTTGACGCTAATAAGACGGCAAAGCACGCTGCCCACCCTGAGTACTAAGTTAGTATGTCTCATGTGCCAGTAGTTTCACTGGCTCCCTTACCCTTCAAACCGAAACACAGCAGTGCAAGCACTGCTGCTTTACGGCAGAAATTGGCAAGGGGGTGGTACTTCCCCAGACGGACTTTTCAAAACAGCTCTACCACCTACAGATCTATGGCCGACCTCACAAACCCTGGTGTCAGAGTTTTTAAACTGCCGAAGGCCTTTGACATAGCTTATTGAAGACTACATCCCGTCTTGTCTCAGTAGTTCAGTTATTTTGTCCGGTCCGTCGATGGTAGCCTGAACTTAGGGTAGGTTTCCACCAGAGCTCTGAGGGGTAGCTAGGCTTTGAGCTGGAAAATTGAAACCAATAAGATTGCTCAATTTGACAAGCTAGGAAAATGGAGGAATCCTATTGGTTGGAATTTTCTAAGCTCACATTATAGCTCCCTCGCACAGCACTGGTGGAAACGGCTTAACTTGAAGACCTAAAGCTCGTAATCATCAGATCGTGCGTTTCGAAGAATCAGGTGAGTCTTCTTGCATTGTCCTAACCAAACTGGAGAAGTCTTACAAAGTGATTTTAGTTTAACAGTGTCATCATCATCATCAAATCAGCCGAAAGACGTCCACAGCTGTGTAATGGGACAAGCCTGCCGCTAATAAAAATAACATCCCAACCATATTTTTTAAGGAGCGCGGTAAACGTTCGGATTGACTTTGGATTGCAAATATAATAAAAAAGGCGTAAGTGCCACTATCTTGTTTAGCAAAGCAGAGCCTTAGGTCTAAGACTTAAAGCGCATCTGTTTGCTACTGTATAGGAACATTTAAACACACACTCTAACAGTTTCAGGTCAGGCAGTTTTGGCGCGTAAATGCAGCGCATTTGGGTTTTCAACCAATAAAGGAAGCGCGTGTCTTGGCATGGAGGGCCAATGACGTTACGAAGGGAAAGGCGTCGCTCGCGCCAGCGGCGTTGGCGAAGTATAGAGGGCCAGCGGGGCATTCGGTGTGCATCCTCTCACGAGAGGGGTAGTGAGTGAAGTGCTTGTGATTGATGTGCAAAAAGGCACGATATAGAGCCAGTGTATTATAGAAAAATTAGTCACCGTCGAACAAATGTGGATTCGACTAGTTCACAGATAAGCATACCAACATGTTCTTTTGTTAATTATAGATATAATTTACCGTTTGCCATTTGAGATTAGATTGACTAGTATATTTTGCACCAATTGATATAAATTGCAATGTCGAACCTAGTGTCAACCGTAATCTGAGAGGGCAAACTTAAGGTGTTATTGTGGCCACAATAAAAGTAAGCGATAATTGTAATGATTTAATTGTACCTATATTTCATGTCACTGCCTATTGTCAATACGCCAAAGTGGTTTTACTTCCTTGTTCCTTTCCACTTCCTGCAATTTGGGCTTAATTTTGCGAACAAGATCCAACGAATATCGATATTATATTAAATTCAATTACTTGTAATTTTCCCGCCTTACTTTATCTATTCCTTAATACAATGATATATTGTATCGGATTCGTTGGTTTTGAGTAAATATAAACATGCAGGCGCTTTATGTGGTAAATAAAATACTTATCGTTTGTTACCACAAAACTCATTGTTTCTTTCAAAATATTACCTACTCCCTAACTTGTAATAATTCCAGGCCTTTCAAGCACAAAAGTAAGCATCTACTCTTAATAAGCCGAGCTATTCTAAAACGTTGCCATTTACAAATAAATTTGTCATTTTATTAGTATCGCACAGCACATTGCTTGGCTAGACAAAACTGTGAAGTATTATTTTATCAATCGGTCCAATAAAAGACGATCAACAAAATTTAAGACTAACAAATCGAGATAATACATTTCGATTTATACATGGGTTCGACTCCCATCGCAGGGTCATAAGGCCGTGACCCTCACATCTGGTCGCCGTGAAGCCAAGATCTAGAATTCGTGTCTACGCAGTAGTACACGGCTAGAAAGAACTTAAAATTAATAACACAACGTAAACTTTTATAGATAAAATATTTAAGGTGCTTGTTTAGTCCAAAATATCTGGGAGAGGAAGCTTAAAATATAAACTATTGTAAAAACAAATCTCAACTCAAAGAAAGGCATTTAAAATAATAATAAAAAGATGCTTATTTAATTAAAATATCTGGGAGAGGTAATTTGTTGAGGAAATACTGGTATAGCAAATGACATTTCCAGAACAGTTATTATTATGGCCATTTTAAACACCTTTTACTTATACTGTTGCATGAAATATTACTGTGTGCTATTTTCAGGTTCTAAATTGCAATCCAACGTCCAATCCTAATATTGCTAATAGCATAAAAAAATGTATAACAAAATTTAGATTCAAATCAATTTGTTTAAAGTAGATTATTCACAGAATACTCATTTAACGTAGTAACATGCAGAATATAATGAAAGTAGAGCGAGTCTACTACCGTTCTGAATGAGCTTATTACAAGAAAAAAATACTCAAACAAAAATTCTAAAGTAAATCCATAACTTGGTTATAATAATGCGTATTACTCATAAAACAAAAGCTTGAACGCTGTAACATCGGCTCAGCAGGTAGACTTTATCAGCTACACCGTAAGGTACGGTCGATAGAATATTCCGTTACTTCTCTTTTGTTGTAAAATGCTAAATGAAGCACACATTGAACAATAGCTGATTGCGAGTAATTGTAATAGTTCTGACACTTTCATGTTAGTTGTTTTATTAATGAATAATGGATTTTATTTACTCTGACATATTTGTCTAAGTCATAACAACATGTCGTATTAAAATTGAATTAAGAATAGGCCAGTTTATAAAGAAAAATGGGTTATCAAATAACGATCAAATGAACTGAACACAGCTTATGAACCCCTAACTAAATTAGTAAACATAATAAATAGATAAATAAATAATTATATACAATCTTGGTAAAGGAAATCAAAACTCATTTAATAAAGGGCCATCTCCTGTTAGATTTAGAAATCAGATCGGATTAAAAACATCGAAAGCTTAAAGAAATTATTCATCATCATATCAGACAAAACGCATATTGCATTTTGATAGCTTCAGTTTAGATTCATCATTTATCATCATATCAGACAAAACGCATATTGCATTTTGATAGCTTTCGTTTAGATTCATCATTCACCATCATATCAGACAAAAAGCACATGGCATTTTAGTAGATTTCTCTAGAGATTGCTGATAGATGAATCGAGGTAACTATGGTTTAGGCATTGCCTGAAATAGTTCATGGGAAGTTAAAGCGTTGAAAGAAGTATTTGTAGTCTTGAGGTGTTATTATCATTAAATTAATGACAAAAGTCTTGAGTACTGAAAGGCTTTTAAGTGAACGACTGTATGCAGTTAAATTTTGGTATGAGAAGCGTTGAATCTTTTAGATCACGCTTATCAATTATTTCATAATATTGAAAAGTTAATAAAGACAATGTCAGATCTGACTTGAAAATATACCTATATGGTATTGTACAAATATACAAACAATCAAATGCACCGGGACGCTGGTTGCACAATAATAATTACATCCACGTTCGATTGAAAGTCGCAGCCTGCCACCACCAGTGCCACGAGCCACTTGCGTGTGTGTGTTAGGGACTCCATTCGAATATGACCACGATTACTTCGCAGCTCCCCATGGGAGGAAGTTTCGCGGTAAACAAATCAACATTTGATTGGCAATCGCAGTCTGCCACCACTAGTGCTAGAAGCCGCTGGTGTGTTAGAGATACCAATTGAATCATCTGGGTGGAAGTCAGATTTGACCTAGTCTCAAGAAGACAATAGAATCCAATCATTAATACAAAAACTTATACCTAAACGAGACGAGCTACAGTCGATTCACCCCAAAATAATGTAGTATTAATCGAATCGCTTAAGGTTTTGATAGAGCTACAGCGGGTATAAAGTTTACATAATTTAAATTCTGGGTTATATGATAGCAAGTTAGAGAAGAGAGACAAAAAAAAAACACAGCTTAAGTTATATACAGTTAGGTTAGTAGTTAGGTAGGTAATATTGTTAAGGTTAGGCTAGTTTCAATATTTCGATAGAACCGAAAAGGTAAGTAGGTATAAATAACCAGAGGTTCCAAATAGGTATTGTTTCAAGTTCTATGAAAAGGCCATGAGACAATGAGGCCTACTAGACTATGAGGTACAATAGTACTAAACCTAGGATAGCATAAAAGGGGCTCGCAGTATGGTAGCGCTAGTAAGTGTGTAAGCACTGTCCACATATCTAAATGCGTTCATATCCATAATTTTATTGGTTTAAACATAGAGGGTTCGATTCTCTCATGATCTCAAAGTTGTATAAACTTTAATCAAAAACTACTTGAATCGATTATTCTGAAAGCTTTTGATCTGATATGGTTTGGTAATTGCGAAAAAGAAAAACAAACTAAGGGATTACTACTGCGTTAAGTTCAGTTGACTTAACAATGGATAAGGACTATAAAAAGGGCATTATCAAAAGAGTACCAAAGATAAACCTACGGTTGTTTTGCACAGTGATAACAACGATTACTCACTCAGGTCTTCAAGTTAAGCTAGATTTTAAAGATAAGGTATTGTAAGTGTATGTTATAAAGTAGGTAGGTAAAGGGTGTAAAGCGTATTTTGAACAACGATACGAGCTTATAAAACGTTAAGAAATTTCTCAAAGCATATGTATTAGGTAGGTATGTCAGTTGTCACTTAGGTTAATAAAGGTCGGTAGTGGCTTATTAAGGTTTAGCTGAAATGACTTAGATGTTATGAGTTTTCAAGCCAAGACTAAAGTCTGAGATCGTTGATAGGTAATGTGCCTTCCGAAGCACGAAAAGGGAAGTATTCGTCTATAGGCTAAGAATGCTTGGAATGGTGAGCTAGGTTATACTCAGTAAGTTTAAGAATAATTTTAAAACGGCGATAAGAAATGCAGTTTTGTTTCTAAGAACGGTCGAAACAAAAGAAAGTTTTTTGACGGCAAGGGTCCGAGTAGGTAGCAGATGACCCAGGAAAGGCCACGGTTTAAAAGTAAAAACAGATGTGCTGAATAGAGCTTTGAATATCGTAAGTTTTAAATTTTTTGTTGCTTGCTTTTGAAGCTTGCAATTATAATGGCATTCCCAGTGTATTGAGTTATTTAGAAAGCCGACGGTCTTTAAACAATAGCTACAAAGCATGCAGCCGGACGTTAGTAATAAACTTTACCGAAAGATAAAAAAAAGGGAACTTTATGATTCTTTGTAAAAATTCTAGCGGCTGATAAAATTAACTAGCGATTTGTTATGACTTCGCTTACGGTTCGAGTCCGAAGCTTGAGTCCTTTACAAAGGTTAAGAGCGAGTCGCATTTCAGAGTAGGCTGCATATCATTAAATGTTTATAATGATGTCGGTAAAGGTCAAATTAACTGCTAAATGAGAATTTAAATAAACGAAGCTTGATTTAAAAGCCACAACTTTTATGGCAGTATGGTAATAATTCATATTTACTAGTAGGTATATAGGCATTAGGAGCGAATAAGTAACGAGTTAGGTCATGAGGGTAATAGGTAATATAATTTTTCTCTTTAGTATAAGTAGATATATCTTAGTACAAGTTTAAAGCTAAAAGATTAGCTATTGGCAGATAAGTATCAAGTTATCCTGTATTTCGTGGAGAACTGTGGTCTCTGCCTACCCTGACGGGAACAAGGCGTGATGTTATGTATGTATGTATGTATGTCGTTTATAATGCGATACGGAACCCTAAAAAGGCACCCAAGAGAATGGCTAGATGTTGGCAATCCGGGCTGTACTAATGGCAGACAATGGCAGTTGTTAACCGCTAGGTAAGGCAGGTAGCTACAAGAGTAGATTTTATGGTTGTATGTTATTTGAAGTAAAAATCGAAGTCTTAAAAACAAGAACTTCGTGGTTCAAAAAAATTACTGAACTGATATAATTTTATTAGAAAATGAGATAATGTTGAGCTTGTAGAAGCGAGTGGAATATCGATAGGTATATACTTTAGCTCAGGAGTGGACTACTATAATTGAGTTTGGTGATGAAATGATCGATCGTAATATTCCATGAAACGCCCACTTCAGTACAAGGAGCTACCTTCAGAACCCCAGCAAAAACAAGAGGTACTTAGGAGGAGATTTACCATGGTCACCACACTTGTAAGCGTTGCGGCAGGTGACAGCTGTTATTGATGACCGCAGTATGTAAGGTGGTACGATGCACAGAGACAGAAAAAAAAACTGCTGCCTATCCTTCTGTTCATAAGCCCTTAGTCGTCTTTCGCGACACCCATGGCAAGAGATGAATTGGTATTATTCGCTGCCGGAACCACACGGGTCCGTTATTTGCCGCAAATGAGCAATAAGATCATTGAATACAATTGATTCCGGTGATAGTAAAAGGAAGTGCGACACGATTTAGGTAGATTTGGCCAGCAGTAAAATGTGAAAGGAAAACGATAAAGATTAGGTTGAGAAAAAAAAATCAGGTTTGATTACATTTTCGTTTAAAATTAAATATATGGTGATTTACTTTACCTTGAGAAGACAAAGACAAGATTAAAGATTATGATTGTCATAGGTCCACAACCAAAAAAAAAAAAAATTTAGTGGGATCTAGATTATTTTGTCATATTTTAGATAGATAGAACTATAGTTCATGTTCAAGTCATGAGAACATAAAGCGTCTCAAAATAATGCCAAGCAAAGCCCTGTTAAATTAAGATAAGATGATTTATTGCTTTCCACATGGTCATTCAAGGTGTAATCATTACACATGTAGACCCAGAAGGGCACAAAAATTATTATTACTAAGTTACTAATAACTATATTATTATAATTTTAATTAAATCAGAGATTAATTATCAGAAATAGAACGTGGCAATAACAATGAATATAATTTACATGAATATTAAATAATAAAAAAACATATCATGTCACAAGTAGCTGTCATAACGATTAAGCGATAAAATGAACTTTGTTGACATCGCATATCGCCTACCTTATCTCAATGTAGGCCATTTTGTCTAACAAAGACGAGATGTGCTGCCGAAATCTTTAACAAATAAAAGGTAGATAAAATGGCTAGCAGCTCATTGTTATGACTGCTCATAGTCGGGCTGAAACTCACATACAGTTATTATATAATGTACAGATAAATACATAGCTGCACTCATACTCTGGTGAAAAGGGAAGGACTCAAAAGTCGTTATGACCAATGAGAGTAGCCATTTAATCAGGTAACAGGTTAGTTACCATTTACTCTGTGTAAGTTTGAATGAGAAGGGGGCGTCAATACAAAAGGTAACGCCCACATTTATGACAGTGCTAAGGAAGCTAGTTACATAGTACATGAGCAGGTAGGGTTGAGACAGATAGAGGATTTATATACGAACCCTTAGGTTATGTAAGGGTTGGGTACATATAGATAGGCATTGTATGCACATAGTTGGCTGTGTAGTATTGGGAGGATTTATTTTCGTTGAGTTAGGTAATTAGGTTAGCTAGGTAGATATATTTGCAGATATGGTTATATCATGTAGGCGTGTATATTTATAGTAAAAGGATAAGGTTATGTGTACGCAGGTAGACTTGTATACAAGAAAGGTAGGAGATTGTAATAAATAGATAGGTCTTAGGGTGAAGTAGGTGATATGATTAGGGTTATAGGTTGTTAGAGGAGTTAGGAGAATAAATTAGCTGAAGGTTAAGTAACGTAGGGTTGTTGCGTTTGTTGGTGATAAGGTAAGATTGAAGCAAGTATTATGAGATTATTATTTGTGTAGAGAGCTAGAAGAACAGGTTCTCTAACTATCTACAGGGAGAGGGATGTAATGGGACAAGCCTGCCGCTAATAAAAATAACATCCCAACCATATTTTTTAAGGAGCGCGGTAAACGTTCGGATTGACTTTGGATTGCAAATATAATAAAAAAGGCGTAAGTGCCACTATCTTGTTTAGCAAAGCAGAGCCTTAGGTCTAAGACTTAAAGCGCATCTGTTTGCTACTGTATAGGAACATTTAAACACACACTCTAACAGTTTCAGGTCAGGCAGTTTTGGCGCGTAAATGCAGCGCATTTGGGTTTTCAACCAATAAAGGAAGCGCGTGTCTTGGCATGGAGGGCCAATGACGTTACGAAGGGAAAGGCGTCGCTCGCGCCAGCGGCGTTGGCGAAGTATAGAGGGCCAGCGGGGCATTCGGTGTGCATCCTCTCACGAGAGGGGTAGTGAGTGAAGTGCTTGTGATTGATGTGCAAAAAGGCACGATATAGAGCCAGTGTATTATAGAAAAATTAGTCACCGTCGAACAAATGTGGATTCGACTAGTTCACAGATAAGCATACCAACATGTTCTTTTGTTAATTATAGATATAATTTACCGTTTGCCATTTGAGATTAGATTGACTAGTATATTTTGCACCAATTGATATAAATTGCAATGTCGAACCTAGTGTCAACCGTAATCTGAGAGGGCAAACTTAAGGTGTTATTGTGGCCACAATAAAAGTAAGCGATAATTGTAATGATTTAATTGTACCTATATTTCATGTCACTGCCTATTGTCAATACGCCAAAGTGGTTTTACTTCCTTGTTCCTTTCCACTTCCTGCAATTTGGGCTTAATTTTGCGAACAAGATCCAACGAATATCGATATTATATTAAATTCAATTACTTGTAATTTTCCCGCCTTACTTTATCTATTCCTTAATACAATGATATATTGTATCGGATTCGTTGGTTTTGAGTAAATATAAACATGCAGGCGCTTTATGTGGTAAATAAAATACTTATCGTTTGTTACCACAAAACTCATTGTTTCTTTCAAAATATTACCTACTCCCTAACTTGTAATAATTCCAGGCCTTTCAAGCACAAAAGTAAGCATCTACTCTTAATAAGCCGAGCTATTCTAAAACGTTGCCATTTACAAATAAATTTGTCATTTTATTAGTATCGCACAGCACATTGCTTGGCTAGACAAAACTGTGAAGTATTATTTTATCAATCGGTCCAATAAAAGACGATCAACAAAATTTAAGACTAACAAATCGAGATAATACATTTCGATTTATACATGGGTTCGACTCCCATCGCAGGGTCATAAGGCCGTGACCCTCACATCTGGACACAGGCCTCCCCTAAAGATCTCAATGACGACCGGTCCTACGCTGCTCGCATCCAGCGGCTTCCCGCGACCTTGACCAGATCGTCGGTTCACCTTGTGGGGGTCTGCCAACACTTCGTCTTCCGGTACGTGGTCGCCACTCTAGAACCCTTACGCCTCATCGGCCATCAGTTCTTCTTGCGATGTGCTCTGCCTACTGTTTCATTAGTTTAGCGATTCTCAGGGCTATGTCAGTTACTTTAGTTCTTCTGCGTTTAATAGTGTCCCGACTTGGAATAGCACCTAGGACCCTCCTGATCAAGACCTGAACGCTCTATCTAGACCACAATGGTTGATTATGGTACAACTCCCTAAAATAAACCACCCATTTTGGCTTTATAATTCTGGTTGGAGTCCAGCAGTCCACTTTTACGGTACTTTATATAAATAATGGATATTGGCGTTACATCCGTGTGGTGCCGGCAATAGTAGTTTAAGATACAAGTTCCGTAAGTAGGGTTACTACAAACGAGTTGACGTTTTGTAAGCCCGAGACGAAGTCGAGGGTTTACCATCGGCACGAGTTTGTCATAACCCTTACGGACGTGTATCTTACTACGTTTTTCAATACATTTTTGATAAAAAAGGTAAAAGTAATACACTTGGTAAAGGAACCAACCATGGGTACTGTCAGCCTCTTATCGATTTACGTTCTCCTGGTACTCTCAATTTTATTTTAAATATAGGTAGGCAGTCGTCACCCAAGTAAAAATTTACCACTGTAGTACTTTTACAAAATAATTTTATGATCAGAGTGTAAAAACTCCTTGGTATTATACTTTTTTTACTTACCGCACTAGTTCGGTAAGTAACTACTTACGAGCAATGTTTACGTCCTTGTAAGTACGTTTTTCGAGCAAATGTATAGAAAAGAATATTACCAACCCATCCCTACCCGTGGGTGTCGTAAAAGGCGACTAAGGGAATCGAAGGATGGGCAGCAGAGTCCTTCTGTGCATCTAGCACACTGCGGTTACCAACAACCGCGGTCCATGGTGCCAGCTGCAACGCAAGCAAGCGTGGTGAATATGATGGTACTTCCCCTCCGAGATACACCACGCGATTTTGCTGGAAATCTGGAGGGAGATTCCTGTCCAGCAGTGGACGCTTCATGGTATGTTATGATGACAAGCGGTACTTCACTGTTACGTAAGTCGGTTTTAAATTTAAAGCTTTTCCGCCGACATGCCGTTAACTGTACTAATACTTCAAATTAATAGCTATTGCATAAATTAATTGATTCCGGAAAACAGTCGCGGGAATTTAATTGTACCTACACTTCAAATTACTCAATAATTGAATTATAATATATAGGGTTCTAATGAAATAGTGAACATAATTTTAGCATGTTGTTTAGACCATGAAACTGAACAACTTTCCCCAAGGCCCCCAGCCAAATCTCTCTCATAATCTCACGTGAGATTTTTCTAAATGCATATTTGTCATATAAATACGTTAATCAGGCTTGATTTATTAAAAAAAAACATTTTAATTTAATATGATATTTTATTGCAGAAATATGTACGTTTACGAAATATGTATGTATGTTTTACTTTATTAATTCATTTTTTCACAATTGATCATTTTCCTGGGGTAACGTGACATTTACCGAGACCCACACCCCCTAAGACAGAGTGAGTAAGATTCGGCTCAACCTGCTCCCCCCTATCCCTCTTTAAGGCCAAACGAAATTAATGGACTCCCCCTCTGATATACAAAAATAGATAACTGTTTATGCTCATGACAAAAAATATTCACTTGGGTGGGGATCACACCCGCGACTGTTAAAGGTCGCAAAAGAAACCGCAGCCATTTTTTGTTTTCTTTCATCTATTTCCGACTTCTTTCATCTTGAGCGGCGATTTTTATGACTTCGAATAAAATATTGATTCGTTAATAGAAAACAAATCTTTTAACTAAAAATTATTTATTGTAAGGATGAAAGGAAGCTAAATAAAATATGTTTTAATGTGTTGACAGCAGTTTTCAATGTTTATTACATACACATATTGTATAAGAGTACAGATGGATAGAAATCTTGGTAACTTATGACTTTAGGAATATAATTATAAGTGTTGCTAACACAATCGTAGGTAGGGTTGTAATAGGTCTTTACCTAAGAAATTGCCGAAATTTTCTTACAAATTAATGAGATCATAATTCCTATAATTCTAATGCTATTTTTTTCATTTGTCTTATAATTGAAAGTTACTTCAAGGTTATCAATTTACGCATAAAATATATAATAGTAGATTTTACAACAAGTGCACAAAACGAACCACCTCTCGAGACTTTTAGCAGCCCGAGCCGAAGGCGAGGGCTAATAGTAATGTCGAGGATAAAATGGTTTTGTGGACGAGTTATAAACTCTGCTTTTCACTTTGATTGCGAGGAAATAAAACGTAAAAGTACTCTCTAAATGTAACTGAAGAATGAGTTGTTCTGCTTTAGTGAAGAATATGTTGACGCGCGCGCGGCGCGGGTGGGGGGGGTGCAGCAGGCCCGCGCGCAGGGCGTACACCACCGCGATTACTTTTTTGCCCTAGTGCACAAAATTCGATTTTGTGCAGCCTATATCCTGCACAAAGAAGCACTTTCAGAGCATGAGAAGTGAAAAAGTTTTTATTTTTAGTTTGATATATAAAATTAAAGGTTCGAAAATTGTTCGTCTTAAATGTCGTCCGATTTCATCATTCATTAGATTTGTTATATTTTTTTACAGATAATGTTTTTCGAAAATTATGTTTAAGTTTCTGTTAGCTTAATGTCTTCCCAATAATGCTTAAAAAAAATAAAAAATTGGATTTATAATTCCTAAGAAAAATGCAAAAATGTTAGTACTGAAATATCATATGCCAGTCTTGCCTGCGTCAGAGATAGCAAACCTGTTTGGCTTAAACAAAAAAAATTAACACAGACGAAATAATAGACAGTATTATGATGAGGGGTTTACAACTTAAAATAATAATAACAAAAAAACAACGATCTTAAATTTTCTAGAACAAAAAACACCAAAAAAATTTAAACTAAAATTTGGCCGTCAGTTGAAAATGTTTACAAACCCTGTCATGTGGTATATTATGCCGGTCTTACCTTGATCAGACAAAAAATTTAAATTTTAAGGAATTTGAACTTTATTTACTCCTCCGTAAGATTTAGATTTCAGTAATAAACATTTCTCCGTGCAGTCTAAACTTTTGCCTATCAATTGACCGCCAGACGGACTTACCTTAAATAGCTCGGAAAGTCCGTCTACAAGGAGGGTTTTAACAAAATACTTGTAGTGAAAGCAGCTTTCATTATAAAGTTGTTTCATTGACAATTAACTTGTCGCCTGTAAATGTTTTATTTTATGGGCTAAGAGAAGTCACTCTAGAACCTAATTCTTACATACATAAACATCACGCCTTGTTCCCGTCGGGGTAGGCAGAGACCACACCACTGTGGTCTCTGCCTACCCTAATTCTTCATAAGTTTTATTGATTCAAATCTAGCTTTTAATGAAATATGCCGGACTTACCCACATTGACCTTACCTAAAATTCGCCATACAAAACGTCAATTTTCATAGGTAAAGAAGTCAATGCTTTGTAAACCAAAAAAAAAATCTAAAAAATATGCTTTATACTAAAGTGGTCTCATGTAGATTAATTTTGTAGGGAAAGTCTTTTGTATGGAAAATTTCTTACGAATATTTTTTTTCATGAATGGAATCAATGGGCTCCGGGAGCGAAACAGTGAGACTCATTGTATTCTCACTTTTTTATAAGCGTTTACGATAGTAGAAAGATTATCACTAGGCCGTGGTTGCCAATCAAGATGATGAGTGTTCGACTCGCATACCAATATCGCCTCAATTGAAACAAACCGGCCATGTGCGAGTCGGACTCGCGCCCTTAGGGTTCCTTACCCATCCACCTTATGTTGTCGCTCCGATAATTATTCTCTTAATTTACCTGTCGCAATAATAAAGTATTTATAGATTTAAATATTAAAAGAAACTGTATTGGTTTGGTGGTACACTTTCTTCAAGAGAATCTATTATAGAGGGCAGCAATATCGCCGGAAACGTTTTATGTTAAGTGGAGGTGGCCTGTGAGTGGGAGTATTGTCGGTGCGACATTCTTGTTCGAGACGTTGAAGAGTTTGGCCCATCTCTTTATTGTGGCTTGGAGGAGCTATTGAAGAGAGTTGTTCTAAAACTTACTGAATCTTATTGTGACAGTTACTGTGTAAATTAAAGCCATTTGTATAGAGATCACTTCTTGTTTTAATACTTATCACATTCTTCAAGCCTTTGATTTTAAAAACCCTTTGATTTTAAAAACTCCGCGTCCACTCTAACCTCTCCTCTCTTTTATAAGGATGTACTTGAAACGGTAGCTCACTTTAATTCGTTATTGTGAGAAGTCTATATTTAATAATTATAGACTTTTCAATTTCTTTGTGCTATGCTAGTTTCTTGCAAAATTTCATTGCTCTAGGTCAACGGAAAGTACCCTACAGGGTAGGGCATGTTCAGTCAACGAAACTGAACAACTTTCCCAAAAAAACATTTTAAAAAAATACCTCTCCATACAAATTGCTCACTCCTATCGAAGAGTTTGCATGAAGAGGTTTGATTTAGATTTTATTTTTCATTTCCCATAAATGTTTCTTTGGGAAGGTAGTCAGTATAGTCACAGGTATAGTTGACTGAGCACGCCCTTTCAGTTTTCGGTAAACCGTCCCTTACACCCGGTATAGGTCTTGGTTTGGTCATAAATGTAAAATGGTCGTATCTTTTCGTTGTGTTGTCGTAGAATCTTGAAATTGTTACAGCTTTAAGGGTCCATAAATTTTAATATTTGATTTTAATATGAACTTGATATCTTTACCTGATGGTGAGAATAAGGGTCTTGACAGACAGGTAAATAGCAAAGTGATCCTATGAGGGATCCGTTTTTTTTTCGATTGAAGTACGGAACGCTAAAAGCGAGTGTTACAAAAACTGTGTGTGACAGTAATAACGTAGATTAGTTGATTAAGGTTCATTAAGTACTTTTTGGCCAGAATACGGCGTGGGCGGGTTTGTTTACTCAATATATTTGTTTCCTCAATACATATATTGACAAGCCCGTTAGTGAGCCTGCCTTTCACGCCGTGGGCCGCGGGTTCGATCCCCGCCCAGGGCAAACATTTATGTGATGATCACAAGTGTTTGTGCTGTGTTGTGTGTTGAAATTAGATGACCTTGTGTGAAATGTCCCCTATATATTTATTTATATTTGATAATTATTTGTTTTTAGGGTTCGGTACCTACCTCAATCGAAAAAATACTGAGCCTTTTTAGGATTTCCTTTTTCCGTCATGACTCGTTTTTTCGTGAATGGAAAAAGGTATAAAGTTAAATTTTATTAATTTCAAGTAACTATGAAGATGACCACGACTTTTCTCCACAAAAGTCTATCGCTTTACGGGTGCCTTCCAGCTATGCTTGATAACTAGTTAAGAGGATATGTCTGAAAATATTTAACGCTCAATGGGCGGAGTCTTCTCGCTCGAGCCCCCCGCTCCCCGCACAAAATACACGCACTGAGCACCCGCCGCACGCGGCACGCTGGCCGTAACAAGCATAGAAATGCAAGGAGTTGCATTATATAAAATCTTTTTAAATAGAAACATGGCCTATATTATGAGTAAGGGTTTTATAATCACCTAAAGTCGAAATTATGTACCTAGTAAAATAAATTTTGTATTTTTTAAGACTCATTTGTCTCCAAAAATACCCAAAAAATGTGCATATCGTGTTAATCTTGGAAAAATTGCAAAGATTAGGAGAGCTCCATTTTCGTAGCTCGCAGAGAAACGCTTGAAATGGAGCATTTATATTCTTTGGAATTTTTCTAGCTCACAAGTTACCGACCTAGCACGGCTCTGGCAGAAAAGCCTAAGTTGGCAACCCTAAGCACGGAAGATGACGGAGCACCAATCAATCGGCACAAGCAGTTGGAGTCGTAGGCTGACCACCAGTCAGACAAGAAACCTGAAAGCGACAACTTGATCGAATAATGGCTCATACAAAATTAAGCCATATTAAGAAACAAAACTTCAATAAAATAGTCCACCGCGACGGTTCCGAGCTGATACCGATAAAAATAAAAGAACAGCGCCGGATCATGTAAAAAGGAAACGGACTATACAAATAAATTCTTACATCAAATATAAGGGCTCCATGGGCGGTGGTGACCACTTTCCATCAGGTGGCCCACCTGCTCGTTTGCTCACTTGAAACATAAAAAAAAACAAAAGTAAAAAATTTAAAATAACCAATATATGGCCTATTGGGTTTACGATTGACCATGATCATTGTAAATATGTCACTTAGTTAATTTTAATATATTACTTATTTACATCTTATATTATGTCAATATTGAAACAATAAATTCGACATAGTTAAGGCAATCATTCATATGTTCGATTCTAGAAGAGGCATAGGTCTGAAAAAAAAACCGGCCAAGTGCGAGTCGGACTCGCGCACCGAGGGTTCCGTACCACCACATGATCATAATTGTATTAGTTAAAATTTCAGTAAGTTAATGTGCTAGATTTTTTGAGTCCGACACGCGCTTGACCAAATTTGATTATTTGTTATTATTTAATAGCTTATGCACTATAAACATACCAATTTTCAAGTTTATAAGTGATCCCGTTTTTAAAAAGAACTAAAACAAAAATCGCCTCAGCGACCATCCAACTTGACCCCTCTCTTATATGAATGTTCTTGAAACGGGGAGCTCATCACAATTGGTTACCATTAGTTGTGAGAAAAGTTGTAATATTTAATGATTTCAGACTTTTCCCATTATTTGTACTGTGACACCTAGCTTCTTGCCAAATTTCATAATTTTAGGTCAACGGGAAGTACCCTGTAGGTTTTGCATTTTTGAATATATGTATGGAGATGAGGGACATAAAATGCCATATTTTTTTAATGCGTCATTGTAAAAAAATTAAATTTTCAGATCTTGTGTGGTTCATGGATCCTAACATATGGTATTAATTTCAATCTGATACCTTTACAACATAATGAATGATTGCCTTAACTATGTCAAATTTGTTGTTACAATATTGACATAATATAAGATGTAAATAAGTAATATATTAAAATTAACTAAGTGACATATTTACAATGATCATGGTCAATCTTTAACCCAATAGGCCATATATTGGTTATTTTAATTTTTTTACTTATATTTGATGTAAGAATTTCTTTGTATTCAAACTACGTACTTTATTAATTAAGTACGTTATTGTTTCAATTATTTGATCATGTATTTGATTTAAATAAGTATTATGTATAATTTAATCAAGAAATTTGTAGAAACAATATATGAACTGGTTGTACCTAACAATATGGATAGGGATTGATTTAATGAAAGTTCACAAACTTAATTGAACCAAGCCGCTTTATTGAATCTTTCCATATATTTTTCGATTTAATCTTGCCGTGATTTTCAGGTATGTGTTTCTTGACCATTCAAGGTTAATATTACAAAGACCAAAACATGAGTAGTGAAAATCGACTCGACAAAATAAAAATCCAAAGTTACCTATTCAATTTTCATTCCTTCCTCTTTTTGTTGAATCTGAGGTGTTTCAAGTAGTGAAATTAAGTATTCAGAAAGGTATTCGTAGTTGCTATCATATGCCCAGCCTAAAATTTTATTTTATTACTTAGTTTTTACAAAAAGTCGATATTTTATATCGGGCGCCTACGTGATTTAGTTTTGGTACACGCACAGTATATCTGTCGAAATCTAATGCTCCTCCTAAACTGCTCCCACTGTCAAATAAACATCTTTTCACATATCCTCTTAAGTTTGCAATAAATTGTTTGGAGAACACCTAGAAAAGTTTTAAAATTTCGAATATTTTGTTCTCTTCGATTTTATTTAAGCAAAGATTTGAATAAATTTAATGTTAAAATGCAAAACTACTTACCAAAAGTTTACCGAAATAAATTCCAGTCCATTACAAGTTCATAAAAACTTTTCTTTCTTTAGCCTAAAAGCACTGGCCTAAACAACGAAAACAACAATTCACAAACTTTGTTTTTCGAATTCCATATTCAAATTGTTCACTTCACAAAACTTCGAAACCCGAATGTTCTATTTTCAAATTTCCCGCCCTACGTTTCCGCACGCTTAGCACGGGAGCGCTTCATTCAGCCTTCAAACAGAGACTGCCTGCCTACTGCCTGGCTGCGGCCTGCCCAATTTCGTATTCCGAATTTGGTATTTAGATTTGTATGGAGAACTGATACAGAATAGCAACAAGTGAATAAAGTGATAATTATAGTAGATTTACCTCAAATTTTTCTTATGGCTAATACACCTTAAATGACCTTGGGACTGAAGAATTTCGTTACCCTTCTTTACATATTATATGGCATTTTTATACTCATAGAAAAAGGAAATAATAATCTACAAAATAGGACAAATGATGTGGTTTATTCGTAAACGTCCACTGCAGAACAGGGAGTTCCCTCCAAAACTCCAGAAAAAACGCATGGTACCTACTTTGGAGGGGATTTACCATAGTCACCACGCTTGTAAGCGTTGCGCCTGGGAACCGCTGTTGTCGGTGACCGCAGTATGTAAGATAGTACGATACAAGATGCTGCTGCCCGTCCTTCGGTCCATGAGCCCTTAGTCGCCTCTTACGACACCCACGAGTAGAGATGGGTTGGTACTATTCTGTGCCGGCCCCACACAGATTAAATATTCTTCGCGGGCTATAAATAACTGTTGATACTTAAAAGATAAGCTCAAAGTAAAAAAAGTTTTCTTCAAATATTTTACTTAAGTATTCGAGCGATTTGTATTGTTTTCAACTTTAGTCCTTGCTTACTTTTAGTTTGCGTAAATTTCTTATGTTTAATTCAGTGTAAACCAGACGCTCTCCTTTATAAATCTGTGTGTAAACTGACTGAAACCCAATTTCCAAAAGTTACTTATAATCTAAATATATAAAAGAGCTTGTCCTGACTGCCTGACTGATTCATCAACGCCGAGCCGTAACGGCTATAAATACAGATCTGAAATTTTGTACACACTATGCACGTCAAAACCACCCACTAAGAAAGGATTTTGGAAAATTCATCTCTCAAGGGGGTGAAATAAGGGATGAAAGTTTGTATGAAAGTCCTTTGTTTCTTGAGCTAGATTCACACAAATTTGAATTTAAGCTTTTGGTAGAAATTAAAGAAACACGTGTTTAAGCATTTCTTAAAAATATCCCTTCAAGGGGTTGAAAAAGAGGATGATTTTTTTTCGTATGTTGGTCTATAAGTCTTTCATTTTTAAAGGTAGAATTATAGAAATTTGGTTCCGAGCTCATAGTTATAAATAAAAAAGTACGTGTTTAAGAATTTTTCAACATTCATCCCCTAAGAGGGTGAAATAAGGGATGACAGTTTGTATGAAAGTCCTTTGTTTCTTGAGCTAGATTCACACAAATTTGAATTTAAGCTTCTGGTAAAAAATTAAGATATGCGTCTTTAAGCATTTCTTAAAAATCACCCTAAAAGGGGGTGAAAAGGGGGATGATATTTTTTTCGTATATTGGTCTATAAGTCTTTTATTTTTTAAGGTAGAATTATAAAAATTTGTTTTTAACTTCTGGTATAAAATTAAAAAGAACGTGTTTTAGAAATTTTCAAAATTCATCCCCAAAGACGGTGAAATTAGAGGAAAATTTGTATGAAAGTCCGTCAGTTTTGAAGTTAGGATCTTCAAAATATGTATTTAGACTGACGACAAAAAATTAAGAAATCCAATGTGTAGGACGTGAAATACCATCATCCCCTGGGGATGGGGTTGGGGTGCGATAGGGTTGATATGACTAAAAATCAATATGGGTGTCGTTTGTATGGTTTATCGGATCGCTGATTACGAAAACTACAACAATTTTGAAATCTAAGTTGGTAGACGTGAAATACCATCATCCCCTGAGGATGGGGTTGGGGCGCGATAGGGTTAAAATGTCTAAAAATCAATATGGGTGTCGTTTCTATGTTTATATAAGGATAGGGATAGCGGTTAAGACGGCTATAATGATAGGGATAGGAGTAGGGGTAGGGTTAGGGGCAGGGATAGGGAGAGGGAGTGGAATGGAGGTAGAGAGAGAGGGGGAGAGGGAGGGGGAGAAGGAGAGACTGCACATTGTCTGAATATCACGCGGGCGAAGCCGCGGGCACAGCTAGTCTACATATATAAAAGAAGAAGGTGACTGACATATCAACGCACAGCCCAAACCGCTGGGTCTAGAGATTCCTAATTTGGCATGTAGGTTCTTTATGAGGCCTAGGGGTGCACTAAGAAAGGGTTTTACAAAATTCCACCCCTAAGGGGGTAAAATAGGGGATGAAAGTTTGTATGAAAGTCCGTCAGTTTTGAAGTTAGGATCTTCAAAATTTGTATTTAGGCTGACGACTAAAAATTAATATTCATGTGTCTCAGGGTTTTTGAAAATTCGACACCCTTAAGGGTGAAAAGGGGGATGAAGTTGAAAATTCTTTATTTTTAAAGTAAAATCCACATAATTTATTATTTAGGCATAAATGATGTAATTCTATGTAACGTTCATCACTGTTATTGAAATTCCACCCCAAATTCAACCCCTAAAAAGGGAAATGGGGTGAAAAAGTCTAAAAACCAATATGGGTATCGATTGTATGGTTTATCGGGTCGCTGATTACGAAAACTACAACAATTTTGAAATCCAACGTATATAGTGGACGCTAAATACAATCATTCCCTTGGAATGGGGTTGGGGTGCGATAGGGTTGAAATGTGAATATGGGTGCCGTTTGTATGGTTTATAGTTCAACGTGGTGGACGTGGGGTGCGATAGGTTTGAAATGTTTAAAAATCAATATGGGTGTCGTTTGTATGGTTTGTCGGGTCGCTGATTACGAAAGCTACAACAACTTTGAAATCCAACGTGGTGGACGTGAAATACCATCATCACCTGGGGATGGGGTTGGGGTGCGAAAGATGGCGTTAGGGGTAGGGATAGGGGAAGGGATATGTATAGAAATAGGGGTAGGGGCAGGGTTAGGCGCAGGTATAGGGGTAGGGTCAGGGGCAGGGATAGGGAGAGGGAGAGGGGAAGGGGAGGGGGAGAGGGAGGGGGTAAGGGAGGGTTAGGGGAATAGTTAGGGGGAGGGGGAGAGAGAGGGGGGGGGGGAAAGAGGGCGGGAGGGGAGAGGGAGGGAGAGGTGGAAGGGGGGTAGGGGGAGAGGAAGGAGGGAAAGGGAGGGAGGATGGGGGGAGGGGAAGGGGGAAAGGAAGAGGGAGGGGGGAGGGGTGGGGGAGAGGAAGTGAGGGGGTTTGGGGAGGAGAAGGGGAAAGGGGAGGGGTATGGGGGGAGGGGGGAGGGTGAGTGGGGGAAGGAGTGATGGGGAGGGGAAGGGGGATGGGTAAGGGGGGAAAGGGAGGGTAAGGGGGAAAGGGAGGAGGTAGGGGAGGGGGAGAGGGAGGTTGGGAAAGGGAGAGGGAGGGGGGGGGAGGAAGGGGGAAAGATGGAGAGGGACAGGAGGGGAGGGGGATGGAGGGGGAGAGGGAGAGTGCGAGAGTGCGACAGGGAGACTAAGAGGGAGGGCGAAGGGGGAGGGAGAAAGAGGGTGGTGAGGGATGGGGGGGAGAGGGAGAGGGAGGGAAAAGGGAAAGGGAAGGGGAGAGGGAGGGTGAGGTGAAAGAGGGAGGGGCGAGGGAGAGGAATAGAGAGGGAGGGGGTGGGGAAGAGGGAGGGGGAGGGGGGATGTGGAGGTGGGGGGATAGAAAAGGATAGATAGGGAGGAATAGGGACTTTTTTTACTTTTATGAATACCTTCTAGCTACTCATTCACTCCCTTTATTGCCTTCTTTTTTAAGTTCGGCTGTAACGATTGACAATGAAAATTCCACACTACCTACCAGTTGACTAAAATCAAAAGATAATTAAATTTTTAGTAACATAGCATTCAACTTGGATAAGTACAAATGCATCTTTTACGTAGGGATCAAGAAGGAAAAGCGTTCCGCAAAATATGTTTCAGTTAAGTTCGAGTTCTGTTTTTTTTATAAAATCTACGCGGACGAAGTCGCGGGTAACAGCTAGTATTTTAATAATTATTATCATCCATAATTAATAAAAAATAATAATACATCAAATATATTATTCAACTTTTGAAGAGTCATAACATCCCATGAAAAAAAAAACGTCCACTACAGGACAGGGAGCTCCCTCCAGAATTCTAGCTTATGCTGGGAAAATGTGGAGGGGAAGTACCATAGTCACCTCGCTTGTTAACGTTACGGCTGGCACCATGGTCCGCGGTTGTAAGTGACCGCAGTAAGTAAGATGTAAGATACAAAGGAGGATGCTGCTGCCCATCCTCCTGTTATCCTTTAGTCGCCTCTTACGACACCCACGGGTATGTATGGGTTGGTACTATTCTTTGCCGGCACCACACAGGAAGAGTAAATCAGGGTTTTTTTGGGGGTCTGTCAGCGAACTGTATCTCCCGTGTATGAACCGTAGGTTATAAGGTATAAGGTTGAAATTTTCACATTTAGTATTTCCGTTGCAGCTATACAACAAAGACGATTTTTGATCGATTATTTAATTAATTATTATTCAATTCAAATTATCATTTGTTAATATTCAAATAATTCAAAGTTAAACATTTCTCCATTTGTCCCGTGTGGTGCCGGCAAAGAATAGTACCAACCCATACATACCCGTGGGTGTCGTAAAAGGCGACTAAGGGTTAACTGGAGGATGGGCAGCAGCATCCTCCTCTGAATCTTACATCTTACTTACTGCGGTCACCTACAACCGCGGTCCATAGTGCCAGCCGTAACGCTAATAAGCGAGGTGACTATGGTACTTCCCCTCCACATTTTTCCAGCATAAGCTAGAATTCTGGAGGGAGCTCCCTGTCCTGTAGTGGACGTTTCATGGGATGTTATGATGAAACATTTCTCTCGCAAATTCGCACCAATTTCCTGAGGGCGTCTATTGAAGGAGTTAGCAGCACCACATCATCCGCGTAACTATAAAAATAGAAAATAATATTGAATCAAGGGGGGCTTACCGGCTAATAACGTGTTTTTAAGGCTATTCTTGCTTTTGTTGTTTTAGCACTGTCGATCACATCCGACCACATTTGTGGTCCGACTAGCGAAACTGCCAAGAGGATGCAAGGCAGACCTGTTGTTTTTTACTCATATAGGTACCTTCTATTTCTACGAATAAGTTTCATTTGTGTACTCTATCACGTAACCCATTTTTGCACCGACTGTACAAAACCTGCCAGGTTGCGGATTAGCAGACCCAGCGAACTACGACCAACGTTTTGTGGACCTAGTAGGCCACTGCTATCGCTACAAAGTTGCAAATTTCTTGTACTCGATGACGTAGGATAACACGCAGTGCCCTTAAAGTCTAAAATTGGTAAAATAAAATGTTGAAAAATAGGGTACGAGTACCTCCTCTGTAAAGTGAGGGTGAAATTTTGTTTTCTTGTCGACCCCATAGGGTGGGTGTCGTTGGATAGGTCTTTCAAAAAAAATGTGAGTGCAAAATATTAAGCCCCAGAAACTTGCTTTGCGATAAAAAAAACCTAAAAAAACGGTACCCTATACTGCGCGTGGCCCGACTCGCACTTGGCCGTTTTTTGTATATGTAAGGTCATCTGATCCCAAGCTTGGCAAAGCCTGTACTACTCGTATAGGTATCAGAGACTAATATACATAGATAAATAACACCCCTACACATAACAAACACTTGTGATGGTTACGCTAACTAATGTTTGCCCTAGGCGGGGATCGAACCCGCAGCCCACGGCGTGTAAAGCAGGCTCACTACCAACCACACCAACGGGCTTGTCGAAGAATCTCGAATCGCCGATATTTAAGAATTGGCCTCTTTTCTGTTGGCGAGAACGGTAATGACCGTGTCTTATGGGCCGAAGGTAGCGGGTTCTTTTTAGGGTTCCGTACCTCAAAAGAAAAAAACGGAACCCTTATAGGATCACTTTGTTGTCCGTCTGTCTGTCTGTCTGTCAAGACCCTTTATCTCACGAACAAGTAAAGGTATCAAATTGAAATTAATACCATGTATTAAGGTGCATGAACCACACAAGATCTGAAAATTTCAATTTTTTACAACGACGCAATCAAAAGATATGGCAGTTTATGTCCTCATCTCCATACATTTATGCAAAAATGCAAAACCTACAGGGTACTTCCCGTTGACCTAAAATTATGAAATTTGGCAAGAAGCTAGGTCTCACAGTACAAATAATGGGAAAAATCTGAAATGATTAAATATTACAACTTTCCTCACAACTAATGGTAACCAATTGTGGTGAGCTCCCGTTTCAAGAACATTCATATAAGAGAGGGGTCAAGTTGGATGGTCGGGGAGGTGATTTTTGTTTTAGTTCTATTTTAAAAACGGGAACACTTACAAACTTTATAATTGGTATGTTTATAGTGCATAAGCTATAAAATAACAACAAATAATAAAATTTGGTCAAGCGCGTGTCGGACTCAAAAAATCTAGCACATTAACTTACTGAAATTTCAACTAATACAATTATGATTATGTGGTGGTACGGAACCCTCAGTGCGCGAGTCCGACTCGCACTTGGCCGGTTTTTTTTTATTGTCAATGGGTTTACTCTTGACCTCGATCTAGTCTTGAAGACAGAGATGAGGTCGAAGATGGAACGAGCTTGCCCAGAAGAAGCCTATTCACTCGCGACTTGAACAGATTCGGGTTATATGAACTCGGGAACACAGATGCAAGCAGAAAATTCCACTCTTTAGCCGTGCGCATTATAAAAGATGTTTCAAAGCGCTTTGTAAGAATGTGCGGAATATCAACCATGTATGGGTTCAATGTAATCCTCGCTCTATACAAGCAATTTTTTTTGTGAATCTAAAAGTGTATAACAAAATTAAAGGGTGTAAAACTGCCAAAATTTCCAGCTCACAGTTTGTTATATCCCTACCGAGGTATCTTACAAAGATGTGTAAAATGAAATTAGCTCAACCCAAACAACCTGTCTAAATGATGAATGGCCGTTGATAGCTCTATGACGTCACCCGCGTGCCCTTCCGAAGTTGGGTCGCCATTGTTTTTGTGAATTCAGCTGGACTTGTTTTATTTTTCTCACATTTTCACCCGTTAGCACATAATTTGACACAAAATATTGTTCTTTGTCATTTAATCCTATACTATTAAACGAGCAATATTTGTATACAGGGTGTTAATTTGATTGCGTGCCATAGCTTAGGGGGTGGTTCAGTAACGATAAAGGAACTCATAAAAATTATAAAAAAAATCCTACTTAAAAAAAAATACAACTCCATTGAAACTAAACTAATGCGGAGGGCAATGACCCGGAGCACCGCGCTACCAAAAGCGCGCGAAAGAGTTTCAGTTATGTATGTATGTGCCTACATTATCCACTGATACTCGCACGCTGGCTCGGTGATAGCGCGGTGTCCCGCGTTAGTTAAGTTTCAATGTTGTTTTTTTTTTTCAGTAGGATTTTTTTAAATATTTTTTTGTGTCCCTTTATCGTAGCTGAAACACCCCTTAAGCTATGGCACGGAATTAAATTAACACCCTGTATATATATTTGTAATCGATTTCTGGAAAACAGCTCAAACAATTTGGTTGAAATTTACTATACGGGGGTTCTTGGTGGCAAAAAATCGATCTAGCTGGGTCTCATGTCTGGGAAAATTAGTTTTTCCCGTATTTTTAAGCAATTTTTAAATTCCGCGTTTTAGACAAAAACCTACAACGCCATCTGTTGGCGGGTAGCTCAGCTTGCTCACCCAATGATATTTTAAAGTTGAGGCGGCTATTAAAGAGCGAAGCTCGGTCGTCCAGGTACTATATATATATTTGTAATAGATTTTTCGAAAACGGCTCTAACGATTTCGATGAAATTTTGTATACAGGGATTTTTGGGGGCAAAAAATCGATCTAGCTAGGTCCCATGTCTGGGAAAATTCGTTTTTACCGCCTTTTTAAATATTTCTTAGCGCGTTTTAGTGCGTTCAAGAAACTTACAGCGCCATCTGTTGTTGAGTAGCATAGCTCGCTCACCCAATGATATTTTAACCAAACAGAGCATTGCTCGGTCGCCCAGGTACCTAAACATACATTAGGTACATCAATTTTCTTTCATGAATATTTTCCCTACGGAGCGATCGGTCGTGTCACGTGTTTTGGCTGATATGATAATCGTCTCTTTCTAGTCTCTGTCTCGTCCCTGTCTCGGCCCTGTCTCATCCCTGTCTCGGCCCTGTCTCGTCCCTGTCTCGTCCCTGTATCGTCCCTGTCTCGTTCCTGTCTCGTCCCTGTCTCGTCCCTGTCTCGTCCCTGTCTCGTCCCTGTCTCGTCCCTGTCTCGTCCCTGTCTCGTCCCTGTCTCGTCCCTGTCTCGTCCCTGTCTCGTCCCTGTCTCGTCCCTGTCTCGTCCCTGTCTCGTCCCTGTCTCGTCCCTGTCTTGTCCCTTTCTCGTCCCTGTCTCGTCCCTGTCTCGTCCCTGTCTCGTCCCTGTCTCGTCCCTGTCTCGTCCCTGTCTCGTCCCTGTCTCGTCCCTGTCTCGTCCCTGTCTCGTCCCTGTCTCGTCCCTGTCTCGTCCCTGTCTCGTCCCTGTCTCGTCCCTGTCTCGTCCCTGTCTCGTCCCTGTCTCGTCCCTGTCTCGTCCCTGTCTCGTCCCTGTCTCGTCCCTGTCTCGTCCCTGTCTCGTCCCTGTCCCGTCCCTGTCCCGTCCCTGTCCCGTCCCTGTCTCGTCCCTGTCCCGTCCCTGTCCCGTCCCTGTCTCGTCCCTGTATCGTCCCTGTCTCATCACTGTCTCCTCTCCGTCTATCAGGAAGTCCGCAGCGACTTTTATTGACGTGCGTTTGTAAGAGTATATTTTGCATCAGTTTTAAACGACGACAGAAAAGACGATGAGAAATGTTACCTGTCGCACAAACCCCAAATATTCTCTTTTTCGATTTGCTTTGAAGTAGGATTTACCACGATGACAATCTATGGAAAATCGGTCGGTGATGATGAGTCGAATCGATTTATCGTTATCGCTAATTGAGGGTAGACCCCTGACATTTAAGGTAAGCTCACCACACAAGTAAAGCACAGGTTTAAATGAAATATCGCCAAGCGAGAAGTGAGTCGGCGTTTACCCTATCTATTTTTCGATTTCGTCAAAGAAATCAATCTTCAAAAGACTTTTTCCGTTTCATATAAATTGGTTGGATACGTTTGTAAAATCAACGTTTATTCGAATATTTCTTTACGTCATAATATAGGGTAAGATTCTACTCTATCGCAAAATTACACAGGATGTAAAAAAAGGAGGATGATTCTTCTAAGGGGTGATTCACCGAACTCTGTGTCAGGGATGTATCCGAATAGTTAGACCGAGTTAGCTATATGTGATATCTGCCCTCTCTCTCCCCTGTGTGCAATGGCCGCTGCCGCTACGCCGGCTCCTGTAAATATTAAAATATAAGTTTTGGAATAAACCTACCTGAACCAACTACCTTCGTGTTTAACTTCCACGGCTCCAACCCACAGCATAACATGGTGTCAGAAGTGGTTCAAGAAACAAGATTAACCAAGAATCAAGTTGAACACGTGCGGCGTCATCTCATCTCATCAAAATGGCGGGTGGTGAGTCAGGCGAATCTCAGCCACAACCATTAAAATTTGGAGGGCTGAAGCCTTTAAACATTCAGTCTAATAATATGCCATTAGAGTGGAAAAACTGGTTGACGCAACTAAAAATCTATCTCCGTGCGAACATACTGGAAGATTGTAAGGATGATAGAAAAGTCGCTATCTTACTGCATTATATTGGTCGAGACGCGCTCAACATATTTTACTCATTCGGATTCGATATAGACACAGTCAAGTTCGATGCTCTTATAAAGAAATTTGAAAGTCATTTCCTTCCACAAATAAATGTCACCATCGAGCGTCATAAATTATTTAATAGGAGACAGGGAGACGAAGAATCTATTGATGACTATACGACAGATCTAAAAAACATAGCAAGTCAGTGCGAGTTCGATACACTTCAAGACAGTATTCTTCGAGATATCTTTAGCTGGAACTTGAACGCGAAAAATCAGTACATTAAAGAGAGGATTCTACAGGAGAAACCGAAAAAATTAGACGACGCCATAAAGCTAGCCAAACATCATGAAGCTTCCAGACAACAAGCCAGAATGCTGGAAAGTTCTACGTCCTCAACTGCCTACACCATAGGAGAAGTCAAGAGAGACAGGTCCAGGCAGCCGTCCAGGTCAAGACAGACATCAAGATCAAGACAACCATCTCATACAAGACAAGATAACCAGTCAAGACAACCATCTCATACAAGACAAGAAAACCAGTCAAGACAGCCATCATGGAATAGACAAAGCCAGCACAAGAACAAAGACACATGTAATCGATGTGGTCAGGTACACAGATACAGATGCCCAGCCAATGGAGTCAAGTGCAAGATCTGCAACAAATACAATCACTTCGCAGTCATGTGCAGATTTAACAAGTCCGTCTATACAGTAAGTCAAGAAACACATCAAGAGAGTGAATCAGTTAGTGATCTATTCATAGGAACTTTGTCAAGTACAGAAGAAAACGACAGAAAGTGGATGGTGGACATTACTATTAATGATAAGAATATTGAATTTTTATTAGACACTGGAGCAGACACAAATATAATATCTTTCAACACTTTCACACAACTCAACTTAAACACTAAAGACATCAAGAAAAGTTCACACAGACTTTCAACTTTCAGTGGTGAGGTACTACCAACAGTAGGGCAATGCACTATCAACATAACACATAAAAATAAAAGCTACTTAGAGAATTTTCACATTGTTGACTTGAACTGTCAGAATACACTGGGCAGGAAAACTTGCAAAACACTAAACTTGATTAGAAAAGTCCATACTGTTAACTTTTCCCTTCCAGTGCAATCTGATCCACAGGAAATTATCTCAAAGAATAGTGATCTCTTCGAGGGACTAGGATGCATTCGAGACTTTGAGGTTAACTTAGCCTTGAAGCCGGACGCCAAGCCTTCTGTCGATGCTTGCAGACGTGTGCCTTTACAGCTGCAAACCCCCTTAAAGGAAGAACTGGCGAGTCTAGAAAAATCTGGAGTTATACAACGCGTTTAAGAACCAACTGAATGGGTGAGTTCAATTGTTATCACTACTAAAAAGAATAAAAAATTACGCCTATGCATAGACCCTCGTAAACTTAACCAAGCCATTATGAGACCTCACTACCAATTCCCTACACTAGATGAAATCAAGTCAGACCTTGCCGGTGCAAAATATTTTAGTACACTAGATGCTAACAAAGGATTTTGGATGCTTAGACTTAGTGAACAGTCATCTAAGCTCTGCACATTCATTACACCTTTTGGCCGATTTAAATTCACACGCTTACCATTTGGCATCAATGCAGCACCAGAGATATTCCACAGCGAGATGGTTAAACGATTTGGAGACATTGAAGGAGTTAAAATTATGATGGACGACTTCCTAGTGTATGGTAAAGACATTTCAGAACACAATGAGCGTCTACAAAAAGTCCTAGAACGAGCACGAGAAATAAACCTCAAATTTAACAAAGAAAAGTCAGTTATCTGCCAAACTAAGGTAAGGTACTTAGGTCATGTCTTCAGTAGCGATGGAGTCAGCGTAGACAACGCAAAAGTTGAAGCTATATGTAAAATGTCAAGTCCTACGTCAGTCACAGAGCTTCAGAGATTTCTAGGAATGATAAACTATTTAGGTCCTTTCATCAAGAATTTGTCACAAGAAACTACTGAACTGAGAAAGCTACTACAAAAAAATGTCACATGGCACTGGTCAGACCAGCATGAGACTGAATTTAATAACTTAAAAAGAATGATTAGCAGTGCACCAGTCCTTACCTACTATGACCCCAATAAATCTGTGCTTTTGTCTGTAGATTCCTCCAAGGATGCTTTGGGAGCGGTCCTCTCGCATGGCAACCAACCTGTAGCCTATGCATCAGCATCCCTAACTAAGTCACAACAGAACTACAGCCAAATTGAGAAGGAGCTACTTGCCGTTCTTTTCGGCTGCACCAAGTTCCATCATTACATCTATGGTAGACAGGTAACAGTGGAAACCGACCACAAACCACTTATTACACTCTACAAGAAAGCACTCTATGAAATTCCACCTAGACTACAGAGAATAATGCTCAGACTACAACCTTATGAGTTACTGGTTATATACAAACCTGGTAAATATTTGTATATAGCTGATACCTTATCACGAGCAGCCTTGCCAGAAAACACACTTACAGACCTAGAAAAAGATATAGACCTACACATAAACCTAGTCATGTCAACTCTATCAGTCAGTTCAAATAAGCTCAAAGAAATTGAAGAAGCAACACTTACAGATCAAACCCTTAGCCAAGTTATTCAGTATTGTCAAAATGGTTGGCCAGAACACAAGAAATCAGTCAGTCTGTCAGTCAGACCATACTTTCCTCTCAAAGACCAAATTCATGTCATAAATAACATAGTTTTCAAGTCAAATAGCATTGTCATTCCAGAGTCTATGAGAGAAAATATCTTAAAAGTCATACATGAAGGTCACCAAGGCACAAATAGTTGCATCAGACTAGCTAAAAACAAAGTATTCTGGCCAAGCATCAATTCTGATATAGAGAAATTCATCAGTCAATGTAATATTTGTCTTACTTACCGGAGAAGTCAGTCCAAAGAACCTATAAATCATCATGAGTATAAACTTCTTCCCTGGTACAAAGTAGGTATAGATCTCTTTGATTTTGAAAGTACTAAATACCTAATTGTAGTAGATTATTATTCTAAGTACATTGAAATTGCATTGTTAAAGTCAAGCTCTAGTGCGAACATTGTGATTACACATCTAAAGTCTATTTTTGCTAGACATGGCATCCCTTCAATACTCATGTCGGACAACGGTCCCCCATTTAACAGCCAAGAGTTTTCTAACTTTATGCGGCAATGGGATATTGAGCATGTCACGTCTAGTCCTTATTTGAGCAGGTCGAATGGCATGGTGGAAAGATCTGTGGGTATTGTGAAGAACATGTTAAGGAAATGTAACGCTGATAAGACTGATCCTTACTTAGCACTTCTTACCTATAGAAACACACCTAAAGAGACAGGCTATTCACCTACTCAACTATGCATGAATAGGAGCTTACGGACACAACTTCCTACTACAGATGATCAGTTACATTCACAAACTGTTGACACAGCAGAACTGAGGCAAAAAATTGAAAAGCAAAAGGTAAAAACTAGTATTTATTATAATCAACACTCAACACAGCTTAAACCACTAAACATTGGAGATAAAGTCTATTATAAAAAGCAGCCCAACAGCACATGGACACCTGGTATCATAACACAGTTAGGTCCATCTCCTCGTAGTTACACAATCCAGTCTCCAGAAGGAACTTTCCGACGTAATCGTTGTCACATCCTTAAGCCAAAATATCCTGAACAGTCTTGTGGTTCACAGACACAGAGTAATCCCAGTCAATCCCAGACACTTCCTCAGTCCAATATCACACCAAATTCCTCTTGTCCTCGTAGTCCAGCTCAGCAACCTGTAACACAAACAAACACAAATCATCACAATACCAACACTACAATAAACGACCCAAATATTAAGTATTCATCATTTGGTCGACCGATAATTAAACCTCGTAGATATTGTGAGTAAATGAGTAAGAATTTATGGTAGTATATAAATGTAATTACCTAGTTTGTAAGATTTCATGTCGTAATTGTAACCTAATTTTAATATTGATTGTCATTCATTCAAACGTCAAACCAATTGTCATTCATAAAGGATGCGTTCAGAAATTTGCATTTAAAAAACAAAAAGGGTACGTTCGGTTTCACTCAAAATTTTAGAAATTGTAAACTTCTTTTTAAATTTCGAAAAGGGAGATGTCAGGGATGTATCCGAATAGTTAGACCGAGTTAGCTATATGTGATATCTGCCCTCTCTCTCCCCTGTGTGCAATGGCCGCTGCCGCTACGCCGGCTCCTGTAAATATTAAAATATAAGTTTTGGAATAAACCTACCTGAACCAACTACCTTCGTGTTTAACTTCCACGGCTCCAACCCACAGCATAACACTCTGAAGTCCATGCGTCTTGCTCTACATCCAGAGACGAATTATTTATGTCATTCAATACAAATTAGTGTCACCATTTACTAAAACTACGCCCAGTATTATATTACTCTATGCTAAAACTAACACGTTTTCCGCACCCACACTACTAGCGTCATTTGAGTGCGATAAACATAGTACCATTATTGCGAGAGAGTGAGATGCATAAAACCAGTGACAGCGACTCTATGGCAACGAATGTGTATATGATGTGCATTCAAAATAAGCGGCTACATAAATTGGATAGTATACCTATTCAATAAGGAAGCAATTTTTTTTACTATATTCGCTTCTATGGGGGGGTGCGCGCAGGCGAAATGGCCCTATCGTTGTTCTGTGGGGTGATTCTTCATCACTAATAGATTGTATAGAAAATATAAAAAAAATATTAAAGTAATGTAACAAGCACTATGCAAATGGTTCGATAGATGGAGTGCTCAGTTTCTACAACACGCTATTGACTGGTCATCGTGGCCTCCTCTTAAAGGTCTAACCATTTTTGCACCCTTAGACTTTCGCTAGCAGTCTCAAGAGCAGACGGTACCCGGCTCTCCTGTGACTATCCCTAGCCTAAGTTAATGCGTCTATAGTGCTGTGAACGGTGCCCGGTCCACACTATAGCCGTATTACTTGGGCCGATCTTGTCTAAAGTGTAATCACTTCGATAAATATAACGTGTGTCTCTTTAACACCGTTGTTTCCTTGCTGGCCTCCCGGACCCCTCTTACAGTAAGTAATTTTAGCTCAAAAGGAAGTAAAGCGCCTGAAGGGCTAATTGACCCCTATGATCAGCTGGTGATGCAGACAAAGATGTTTTTGTTATAATATCCAGTCACTAACAAGTACCTATTCATTTCAATAAATTATTGTAATCTAATTCGAAGAAAAATCTGATTACATTTTTCTTAGAATTTCATTACAATTCATGAAATTTCATGATCACAAAAAAATAAAAATTAAATTAATACTAATAAATAAGTTTTCTTTTTAATATTTTTTTACAGCCAATTAGTGATGCAGAATCATTCCTTAGAAGGATCACCGTATTTTTTTACACTCTGTATGTGGAGGCGTTTGGTGGCTGGTGCCCGAAAATATTAACATGTTTGAATAGCAGCAAAAAAAATGTCATCGATATAGGCCATCGTAATAAGTTTGTTGTGATGTGACAGCTGTCAAAAGTATGAAAAATTTATGATCTGCAAAGAAAATTGAACCCTGTGCGTTTGTGTTAAGGAAACGTAAAAACGGGCTTTGCTACTTTAGCAATAAGGCCGCCTTTTGTACTACTCTGTTCTTTTTCTGTATATTTCTGTAACTATTTCTTGTATTTCTTGGTGTGCAATAATAGTTATTTGTTATGCAAGGCAGCAAAAGATTTATTTGGCGCGAGTGGCTTGTATTGAAACCTGAGCAAGTGAAGGATTCTAGGATTGAACCACGAGCAAAGCGAGTGGTTCAAAAGAAGAATCCTGAGCGTGGCGAAGGTTTCAAGGCACGAGACGCAAAATAACTTTGCTGCCGAGCGAAACACAAAATTTTTCACCTCATTAAAGCGAGGAAATGTTAACATAATGCAAGAAAAGCAATTCAAAAATATAAAACAAGTATTTAATTAATTACTCATACGTTTTAACGTAAGGGCAGAAAAGCCCTTGAAAGCCGCCGAAGCTACCTCGACTCCGTGTTCCTTTTCAAAATTATTAATAATCAAATTGATTCCCCTCACCTTCTACAACAGGTTGATTTCAGAGTCAAGCGTACCTCTTCACGTTCTACTCATATTTTTGCCATTAGACCTTTTAATACTAATTATGCGAAGAATTCATACTTTCGTCGTGCGATGCGTGTTTACAACACTTTATTAATTGAAATTGATATTTTTTCTTCTACCTTGGCTTCCTATAAAAAACAACTTGCTTTAAAATTATTTTCTTTCAATACTACTGTTATTAATTAATTACAAATGCAGTGACTTGATCTTTTTTCTTAATTTCATATTTTTATATAATTTATAAGTAACAATTGCACTTTTTGTTTTGAGATTGTTTCGTTTTTCTTGCTTCAAAGTGACCAATGTTATTAGAGTTCTCACATTAACAAATTGTATTATGATAAGGGGAACTACAGGTCTGTTTATTTTATATATGTTATTTACATAGTCTAACTTTGTGACTGTTTGTTTCTTAAATAAAATAAAAATAAAATAAGGGCAGAATACCTACATAATGGTACTGACGGCAGCAAGCAAGTGGAAACATAACCAGTATAACCTGAACCAGCTCTTCGCTACAAACCTCCGAAACCAGAGCCCCGCTCAAGGTCAAAGAGTTTTCACGGACGAGTGGCCGTGTATAGATTAGACATTAAAAAGGAAATCACTATAATCAAATTTATTATTATTTTTTGGACTGTTGTGCTTATGTTCGTGACTCTACCTATAAACTACTTCATAAATTTGCAGTACAAGGTTCATTTTCATTGGTTTTCAATGTGGAGACAGAGGATAGGCAGTGGCAGGCAAATCTAGGTAAATCTATTTTGTATTGCGTCGATTTTAAAGGGCGAGTCCATTAATCTGGGCAAGAGAACAAAAAAAAACAAAAGCCAATCGAAATTTAAATTTATTTTCATTATCAGAAGTTATTAACATATTTGAATAGCAGCAAAAAAAATGTCATCGATATAGGCCATCGTAATTAGTTTGTTGTGATGTGACAGCTGTCAAAAGTATGAAAAATTTATGATCTGCAAAGAAAATTTAACCCTGTGCATTTGTGTTAAGGAAACGTAAAAACGGGCTTTGCTACTTTAGCAATAAGGCCGCCTTTTGTACTACTCTGTTCTTTTTCTGTATATTTCTGTAACTATTTCTTGTATTTCTTGGTGTGCAATAATAGTTATTTGTTATGCAAGGCAGCAAAAGATTTATTTGGCGCGAGTGGCTTGTATTGATACCTGAGCAAGCGAAGGATTCTAGGATTGAACCACGAGCAAAGCGAGTGGTTCAAAAGAAGAATCCTGAGCGTGGCGAAGGTTTCAAGGCACGAGACGCAAAATAACTTTGCTGCCGAGCGAAACACAAAATTTTTCACCTCATTAAAGCGAAGAAATGTTAACATAATGCAAGAAAAGCAATTCAAAAATATAAAACAAGTATTTAATTAATTACTCATACGTTTTAACGTAAGGGCAGAATACCTACATAATGGTACTAACGGCAGCAAGCAAGTGGAAACATAACCAGTATAACCTGAACCAGCTCTTCGCTACAAACCTCCGAAACCAGAGCCCCGCTCAAGGTCAAAGAGTTTTCACGGACGAGTGGCCGTGTATAGATTAAGAATACTAGACATTAAAAAGGAAATCACTATAATCAAATTTATTATTATTTTTTGGACTGTTGTGCTTATGTTCGTGACTCTACCTATAAACTATTTCATAAATTTGCAGTACAAAGTTCATTTTCATTGGTTTTCAATGTGGAGACAGAGGATAGGCAGTGGCAGGCACATCTAGGTAAATCTATTTTGTATTGCGTCGATTTTAAAGGGCGAGTCCATTAATCTGGGCAAGAGAACAAAAAAAAAAACAAAAGCCAATCGAAATTTAAATTTATTTTCATTATCAGCCAGTACCTTACCCACTAGGCATTCACTATTCATAATACTATTTGTTTCTTTCCTATAGCTGCATACCTCTTTCTCATCTTGAAAACTATAGTGCGTGGCTGGTTTTACAAGCGGCCAGTACTGCAGCAGGGTGGGTGGGGAGGTTTGCATACTACAAAATAAATAAGTACATCGCGTTCGAATTTCAAAAACCTTTTGCCCGCTAGGGGCCAAAAATCGCTTTTGGCCGCAGAATTTAACCGACAAACCAAATGTTTCCGAGCTTTGGAGGTGAAAAGTATATTTGTATTGTATTGTATTGTATTGTATTGTACGTAGCCCTACTTTAGTTCAGACCACAGAGCAGAAACAAGTTCAGACCATCCGTGGCCATTCGATACCCCTGAATCCAAATTACAGATTTTTGGACTTTTTCTCTGTTTCTTTGTTCGAGCATCAAGCAAAAACTACTGAACCGATATTAATGAAACTTTTTTGTTTGTAAGCTAATAAATAGTTTGACTTAAAGACTTGTATTCTTCGTTTTTTTTTTTCAATGGGAACCGTAGATATACACAGAAAAAAATGATCTCTTAAAACAAGAACGCAATATGTCTCAACTGATATTGCTTGGTTATAAAGTTAAATCTCTTAGAGTAAAATGATCACTCTAACGTATTAAAAATGCCGAAAGCTTAAAATTCAAGAGAGAATTTCTTCGAATAAGAGTTCTATTACTAGGTTTGAAATTGATGTTTTGAATTAAAACCATAAATTTTTTACATCAACAATGAAAAAACCTTAAAGCAAGTAAAATATTAATCGATTGAATACATAAATCGTTTCGCCTAAGAATTATGAAAAATATTAGATGAAGATTTAGGACAATATTGATGCAAATAATATGTTGCTTGGTATAAGATAGTTGCTGTTTCGCTCAAGAAATTGTTAGGTAAGCAATGAAGAGTTAAGACTATATTAAGGCAAATAACATTTTGCTTAGTATAAGATGGTTATTGTTTTGCTCAAGACCTAGATAGATATGCTATGAAGAGTTAAGGCGATATTAAGTCAAATAATTGTTGCTGGGTACAAGATACTGTGTCAAAGACGGAACAGTATCAAAATTTCGATTACTTTGCTAATCAAGCCTGTGGTCTAATGGTCAGAGCGAAGGACTACGATACCGATGGACGCGGGTTCGAATACAGCCACCCCCAGGACTTTTGGTAAATTATAATGGTTGATATGATATAATAGTTAATGATAACATTTAATAAATAATAGAAATGGAAACAAAAGTAGAAAGAAGAATAGTTGAAAAATAAAAAGGTCTAATATCAAAAATGCTGGCAGAGAGCAGAAGAAGAAGAGAGGAATAAAAAGAAAAAAACGAGAGATAAAAAAGTGATTTTTTTTTAAAAGAGCCAATTATTTTAGTTTTTATTTTTGAAGAGCTTTAAATTTTTCAACAAAATTAGTTTCGCTCTTAGGGTGACACATTTAGCTTTTTGAAAAAAGAGCTTTAAAATTTTTATTTAAATTAGTTTCATTCTTGGTGTGATAGATGCTTCACTCAAGTAAGTTTGGTTTTTGTTGTGATAGCTTTTAGTTTTTACAATAAGATGACAGTTGAAAATTGATATAAGATATTTAGTTCTTGGTCGGAGAACTATACGACAAAACCTTTTATTTCTCAATCTAAGACGTTTTCGAGTTTCCTTATATCGAAAACCCAAAAGATTTTAACTTAAATAATATTATTTGGTTCAAGATATCTTTTTTTTCTGTGTAATTTTTATTTTTTCATTTCGTTTAGTTTTTTACAATCATTTAACGTGTCAGTACTTTCTTCGTACTATTTCGTTACTTTCTTCCTTTTTAGTCGGGGATATTTTAAAAGTCTTATTTAATATTTTTTTCAATTACAACCTTCGTGGGTTTTTACAAGATTTTTAATTTTGCTTTTTCACCTTCAAGGGTCCATAGACTTTGGTATTTGTAATTATTTTCAACTTGATACGTTTACCAGTTCGTGAGAAAAGGTCTTGACAGACAGACAGATAGACAAACGGACAACAAAGTGAACCTGTGTTTCGTCTCTTTTCTTTTTATAGGTAAAGCAGGGTAGGGAACCCTGAAAAACAGTCTCTCCCACGCACGGCTACTACGTCTTTTAATATAAATGTTTATTGATTATCTGTTTGTCAGAAAAACATGTTTTAACGTCGATTAGAGATCGCTTAAAAATAATTCAGCACTGAAAACAAAAACCGGCTGAGTGCGAGTCGGACTCGCGCACCGAGGGTTCCGTACCAATAAGGTAAAAATACGGTTTTAGTTATGGACGCGCAGTCACGCAGATTTGTATTAAATGCGTGCGAGTCCGATACGCACTTGACCAGTTTTTATTATGTTTTGTTATTCTACAACGTGTTAATGGAATAAACGTAACTCTCATACACCTCAACGAATTTTTATTAAAATAAATCCTATTTTCGTAAAAAATAGCATAAAAATACTATATCAAAATCCCGTTAAATTGATTCTACTCTCGATTTCGAACAAAATATTTTCTCAGTTTTGCTTATTCCGTTAACACGTAGCTTATGCACTAACATACCAATTTTCACCCCGTTTTCACTATAGAGTTAAAAAAAATTGAGCAAAAATCGCTTAAAAAAACACGTTTTTAGTAGAGGAGCCCCCTAATTAAATTTGTTTTTATTTGTAGTTATAGCAGCAACAGAATTACATAATCTGTGAAAATTTCAATTGTCAACCTATTACGGTATATGAGATAGAGCCCGCTGACAGACTGACATCGGAGGCATATTAACTAGGTCCTTTTTTTCACCCTTTGGATACGGAACCCTAAAAATGTCTATGTTTATTGCTTTTTACTTCACAAATAGCCACGGACCGACGTGTGTCTTTATGTAAAAATTGTTTATGGACCAATTGTAACTAATCGATAGTTGCAGAAAGCTTCTGTTTTAAAACAGTTTTAACTTAAAAGACGCTTTCTGCCGACGCGGGCTGTCTTTGTTAACAAAATGGAAAATTTCAGCAATAAATATAAGGAAGCTTTAACTTTATACAGGGTGTATAAATCTGCAATAATCTGCATACCTCTGGGGTATGAAACTGAACAAAATTTTCCACATGACAATTATTTTGTTCTTCATAAATATTGGCCAATTTGTCACAATATATGGAGAAGCAAAATAAAGGAAAAAACCGGCCAAGTGCAACTCGGACTCGCGCACTGAGGGTTCCGTATCCGTCCACCATAAGATGTACTACACTGAAGAGCAAAATAAAACAGGTCGGTAGTTTTTCCGCCGTACATTTTCATACAATCATGATTGACAACGTCAATATCTTATCCAAATCGAATTAAAATACGAATCCGATTAGTCAGATCTTTAGATAAGAACCTTGATTGAACGTAATAGGAAAGGCTTTGTTTGTAGTAGGATTTTATTATTATTATTTGATATTATATCAGCAACAGAAATACAGGTGAAAAGTAGTCCTTAACACGTGAAAAAAAAAACATCTCGGGCCTTCTATCCCTCATTCTGCTCAGGATTCTACTCTAGAATTCATCCCTGCGCTCGGGGCTATACTTTAGATTTGTTCGTTGGTCCCTCGAAGAGAGTTTCCTTTTTTTTTCACTTGTTGGGTAATCTACTAGCGTATTCACAAAAGTAGCAGAACAGAAATAGTTCTGTTTTATGTGCAGAGGAACCTGAAATGTTTAAGATATACCAAAAACCTTGTATGATATTTTTTTTCGTTTATTTCAACTCTAACAACACATTTTGCAGCTTTTTCAAAACAAAAGCAATCGGCTAAAAAAAAAACAAGTTTTTAAAACAATGTTATTCTTTCCGTCAAACGTACTCTCGTACTCTCTCTCTGGTTTTAGTGTCGTGGCTGCTAACTAATTCGGCATACATTGCCGGGAGGCTTGGTTATGTTAATTGCAATATCTTTACTACAACGAGCAATGTATGCCGAATTAGTCTTTGAATTCAGTAGGTGTGATTGTGGCTTAAGGTGGTTTCTGAGTGGCAGCACCTTACTTTTAGAAATAAATTTATTGCGTCGCAAATACAAAACTTTTCATTAGTATCATTCGTTTGGCGGGAATATGGGGTAGTTATATATGTTATAACCCGTAACATCATAGCTTAGCTTATCATTTATATCTTTGTATTGTTAAAGTGCTAAAAGTGGCCGTTTTTGGCACTTTTACAATACAAAGCTATTCACGATAAGCTAAGGTGTGAGGTGATGGATAATAAAATATAGAACTATCCCTAATTGCCGCCAAACAAACAATCCTTATTAAATGTTTTGTATTTAAGAAGCAATAAATTTATTTCTCAAAGTGGCAGCACCTCTGCTCAGCTACCCCCTTAAGGCCTTAATAGCGTTCAGCGTTACTTGATCAAATTAAAAATGCACTTTAATCGTATGTGCACGCAAAGATGTCACGCGTTTACAGTTTTTGGTCGGGTTCGCGGCCGCACGCGCTCAAAAACTCGGTTTTTTGCACTTTTCATTAGTATTATGTGGAATAAAAATAAAACATTCAAGTAAAAATATAGATATAATAGATACCTTTTTTGTGTGTAAAAACAAACTAGTAAACTTTTGCGGTTTTGGAGAAATTTTGCAAATTATCACAAAAACAGGTGCTGCTGGGGATTGATTGGTTGGTTTTGATGGCCATTTATTTTAATATTTCAACGTAAAGTTAGGCATTTGACCGCTGTGCTTGTTGACAAAGAACACGCGGGAACGATGGTCTGGGCGCGCTCGTGTTTTATTTACGTTGGCCGCCAGGCGTTGGCGCAGTTGTGGTCGGGTGAAAAACTTCAAACTGGTTGATCTTATTTGAAGCTGCGCTTTATTCGTGCGCTCCACCGCAAGTTCGACGTGAACACACACGAACAACAGAACTGTACACGTTTGATATTACCGCGGGTGGGCCGCACGCGCCATTCTACAGCTGGCCCGCTACTTCCACGGCACCTGCGTTTTTTTATAGACAACGACATGTCAAGCTTGTCACTCGCAGTACGACTCTAGCCCGTAAGACTATTGTACGGTCTTCAACCGCACCGGCAAATTGTCGCTCCGCTCTAATCACTAGTACATAAGCAACCGCCATTGTGCTCGCACGTGGGTCCATAAATAAATACTTTACAAGTTTTCCGTGTTTTTCCTGAGACACCGCCAACAAGTATCAAGTAAAGTGTACTGGCTGCCAAGAGCTCGTACATTTTTGGTCCTTCAAACCTCAAGTTTAGTGTTTTTTAGGGTTCCGTACCTCAAAAGAAAAAAACGGAACCCTTATAGGATCACTTTGTTGTCCGTCTGTCTGTCTGTCTGTCTGTCTGTCTGTCTGTCTGTCTGTCTGTCTGTCTGTCTGTCAAGACCCTTTATCTCACGAACGGGTAAAGGTATCAGGTTGAAATTAATGCCATATATTAGGATCCATGAACCACACAAGATTTGAAAATGTAAATTTTTTACAAGGACTCAATCAAAAGATATGGCATTTTATGTCCTCATCTTCATACATTTATTCAAAAATGAAAAACCTACAGGGTACTTCCCGTTGACCTAAAATTATGAAATTTGGCAAGAAGCTAGGTCTCACAGTACAAATAATGGGAAAAGTCTGAAATCATTAAATATTACAACTTTTCTCACAACTAATGGTAACCAATTGTGGTGAGCTCCCGTTTCAAGAACATTCATATAAGAGAGGGGTCAAGTTGGGTGGTCGCTGAGGCGATTTTTGTTTTAGTTCTATTTAAAAACGGGAACACTTACAAACTTGAAAACTGGTATGTTTATAGTGCATAAGCTATAAAATAATAATAAAATTTGGTCAAGCGCGTGTCGGACTCAAAAAATCTAGCACATTAACTTACTGAAATTTCAACTAATACAATTATGTTTATGTGGTGGTACGGAACCCTCAGTGCGCGAGTCCGACTCGCACTTGGCCAGTTTTTTGTTCTGGAGTGTGATAGCGAATCGGCTCACCGGCCTCCCACAAGCGGGTCTCACCGGTGCAGTTGAGAAGGCGCATAATATCATACGAAAGGATAAAAGGACACTATACTATCAAGAATCAGCAAGACCTACAAGTTTCGTCCCGAAGGAAACTTTTATTACTTAACAAGCAACAAGTCCAACAAGTCAACAAGGATTTTAGTGCACTTCATACTTACTTCATACAAAAACAAGCAGGTACCTAATTAACAAGTCTTCCTGTGTCCCACTTGATTGCTGGGCAAGGACAAATATATTTTTCTACATAAACAAGTGAGCAAGAGACTATCAAGTTATATCAAGATGACAAGCACCATGGCAGACTTAGAAGCTTTGTTGTCAACCCAAGCTGATCTAGAAGATGGGATTCAACGAGCTCTAAGTAATTTCAAGAAAGACAGTGCAGACCGCAAGACGCCTGAAAACATTTCGCGACGACTCGGAATGTTACATAAATACTGGGAAGAATTTTGCGTTAACCACCAGCAACTATTAAAACAATTACCAGAAGACCATGATTATATCACTTCAGATTATTATGAAGCAACAAGAGATCAATACAAACAAGCAGTGAACTTTATGGAAGAAACACGCCTGAAGTTAAAACCTTCTTCCAACAATCAGCCCAACCCAAGCAGCGGTGGTGATAACAAGTACGTTGAGAAAGAAGATAGTAACTTCGAGCGACCAAGTAACATAACTAGTAACCAAACAATGAGTGCTAGTAAACAAGATACAAGCAGCAAGCCAGAAGAAACGCCTAGGAGGCAGGGTAGTAACTACAAGGGTGCTAACCCTTCTCAAGGCACAAACAGCAGATTGGATGAAATGCTAAAAAAGCAGTTTAGCAACTTCAAGGCATTTTCAAGGACTGTCTCTAACATAAACTTAGAAAATATCAACGAGAAGTGGGAGTTTGAAGACTGCCTGAGAAGTCTTCAGTCGCGCTGGCAAGCTGTTGATACTCTGCACTGGGAGATAGACAGCGAGCTAGACGGCTCCAACAAACAGTACGAGACAAAATTTTCTGTAGTGAAGAGCTTTAAATTCCACATGAAAAGAGTAATCGGCGAACAACGGCTGACTTACGAGGAATACTCTACACTTCTTTCCCAGATCGAGGCGTGCTTAAACTCGAGGCCGCTCTGCCCACTGACGGAAGATCCAGAGGACCTTGACTATTTAACTCCGTCTCACTTCCTATCAAGTGGTCCTATTTTAACAATCATCGAGACCGAAAGAGATCTACGAACACGCTGGCAGCTCACTCAAAAAATATTTCAAGATATTTGGAAGAGATGGCGCTCTGAATATGTAACCCAGCTAACAGCACGATCTAAGTGGCGACAAACAAAAAACAACATCAACATTAATGACGTAGTTCTCGTTCACGACGACAATCTGCCACCAGGCAAGTGGATCATGGGCAGAGTAGTAGAGCTACACCCAGGCAAGGACGGCAACACGCGTGTCGTCACCCTGAAAACGAAAAGTGGCTACTTTAAACGCCCTGTAATAAAGCTATCAGTACTTACCGGGCACGAACAAGATACAACACCAACTCCTAGTCAGCCAAAAGATGACGGAAATGATAACCTAAATAAGACAAGAAACACAAGAAAGAAGCTTTCGTTTACAACCCTATTTACTGGATTATTATTTTTCATGACCATCCTATCAAGCGCCGAATCCAAAGTCAACGTCACGAGATTCAGAGACAACCAAACATTGTATTTTGACAAGGTCGCAAACATGCTACTAATCAAGGACGAATGGAAGTTAGTCGTGTTTTATGAAATGGAGCCTTATTGGCAAGGAAATAAGGCACTTAACTCATATATACAAACAATGGACACGGCGTGCAAAACTATCCAAGATCAATCCCACTGTAATGCGATACTACTCCAGCTACGTCACGGCTACGCTGAGCTCGAGTACTACAACCAGCTTTTATTAAGTCAGCATATCGGCGAGAGACCAGCGTGGGCGTCAAAACAACGCGTGCGCCGGGGCCTGATAGATGGCGTAGGATATATCGCAAACTCCCTGTTCGGAGTGTTAGATGAAAGATTCGCCGAACAGTACAAGAAGGATATTAACCAACTGCGAGAAAACCAAAAACATATCGCTACACTTTGGAAAAATCAAACTTCCATTGTAGAGGCGGAAAACAATCTATTAAAACGTACAGAAAACGTTATGAATCAACAGCATAAAATCATAAACCAACATATGATAGCGCTACAAAAGGCTATAGAACAAGTGAGAAATGCCGAACAAGTGTACAGCGCCATTAACGACTTCGCAATAGGAGCTATAATAGCAAGCAACGTGCTCAATAATTTAAAAGGAATACAGAACACTTTAATCGACACAGTTACGGATATATATCAAGGGCGCTTCAACTTACATTTGCTAACGCCAGAACAACTCATTGACGAGTTAAGCACTATATCAAGCAAACTCCCTAAGGATGTTCTGTTGCCTATAGAAAACATACATGCCGATCTACGCAAGTTATACAATCTACTCAAGGTCAAGACAAGAATGATGACAGAATTTCTAATTTTTGAGATACGGATTCCGCTCATCAGCAGAGAAACCTATGAGATTTTACAAGTAATCCCTATACCTAAATATCAAGAACAGATAACCGTCAGCCTTGTTCCAGTGTCAAATTACATTGCAATGGACTTGAAGAAAGACACTTTTATCCCTATGAGCGAAATTGACGTAACAGCCTGTTACAAGCAAACAGAAACTCATTATTGCTACAGCAAGCAACCCGAATACCAGATGAAGAAAGATAAAGATTTATGTAATATAGAAGAACAAGAATGTAAAACTACAAGAGACCTATGTAAAAATAGATGGCAAGAGAGCCACGCTATAAATACATACATCTACATATGTTGCGACAAGTGCAAAGTTCGAACAATGTGCGAGGATCAAGTGACCGCACACCAGCTGACCGGAGCTGGGCTAATGAGCGTAGGTCATGGCTGCATTATCAAGACAGATGAGTTCACGATCTATCCTCACAAGCCCCATACAAGTGAGGTTCAAATATCGTCGAATTTATATATTCCAAAAATTTCAGCGATTAATCATATAATAAATATAACAATTCCCTCCTTAAAAATTACGAACAAGTCTCATCTGGAATTGGAACAAGAAAATTTGGCTATACAGAACAAGATCAAAGATCTAAAGGAAACCGCCGATCTTTCTGATATTGTATCTTATCATGATATACACCACTACGCTATGATATACATGCTATTTAGCGTAGCCACGGTCGTGGGCATAATCATCGCCATAAAACGTATTCAGAAACGTAGACGTCGGACAGCTGAAACAAGAGGAGCCAAGACAGAGTCTGCAGAATATTCACCTCGACCGCAACCTGTCAAGATGACCCGTCGAGAACCTCATCCGCGACCAAGAGCTGAACCCATCACGCACATCAAGCGTAAAGACCAAGCGACGAGTCCTGTTTTGCAAAGATTTAACATAGATTTTGGAAGCGACTCTAATTAATTTTTATTGTATTTTCATGTTTTTTTTTCTCTGGCCCGGGAAGATGTACGGTCTTCAAACGCACCGGCAAATTGTCGCTCCGCTCTAATCACTAGTACATAAGCAACCGCCATTGTGCTCGCACGTGGGTCCATAATAAATACTTTACAAGTTTTCCGTGTTTTTCCTGAGACACCGCCAACAAGTATCAAGTAAAGTGTACTGGCTGCCAAGAGCTCGTACAACTATTAAAATAAGAAAGTTACAAAGACCAATGTGTCACACTTGCATATTAACTATCACTACGGATTAAAACCTGCTCATGAGCTTTGTGTGCGGTTTTAGCGCGCTAATAGTCGGTTCAAAACTTGCTCGTATTCACTCGTTTAAGCGACGTGACGTCATCAGTGACGTCACTTTAGCGCGCTATCATTGCATACGAAAATGAGGTATTGCAGCGTGTGCGAAACGTCAAATTCATAAGACATTTGTCATCAATCTGGTTTTCGAGAGATTTTTTTCAACTTTGTTTGGGTTTTTTAGATTTAATTATCTTATCGAATAATCATTATCTCTCAATAATTTCTTAAAACGCAAAACAAAATCAAAATTTTAATTTTTCTCAGTGACATTGACATAAGCGCGCTGTAGTCTGGTTTAAAACTGTATTTGATTGTATTCGACGAATGCACGCATATAGAAATAAACCGACTATATTCAGTGAATGTGATGTGTGCGTTGAATTCAAGAAACAATCCGTAGTGTATGTGTTTGATATTTCGTCACCACGTCCGCCACCGCACCTGTCACCGCACCGCCGCAAGCTAACGTGAACAAGCACTGCACTAAGCTAGGAAAATGGATCAATAGTATTTTTTTATAATATTGAGGGACATTTCACACACGGTTATCTGATCCCAAACTAGGCAAAGCCTGGGGTACCAAAGACTGATATATATATATATATATACATAAATAGATAAATAACACCCAGACACAGAAAAAACACTTGTTTTCATCACACAAATGTTTCCCCTATGCGGGGATCGAACCCGCGACCCTCGGCGTGAAAGGCAAGCTTACCAGCCACGCATAAACTGCACTGTCCTGCAAAATCTGTAGTGAGTTGCTTTACGCCACCTGCGTCTCAACTTACGCCCAACCTTGTTTCTTAACAAAGTTGGGAATTACAATTGTTTACTTTGAGGTACACACGGCCGCACATCAATAGAAACACTTTTGGACCTTATGGCGTGGTAATAGAGTTGAAAAAGTTTCTACCGACAAGCGGTTGACCGTACCTCACCAAATAGATCGAGGTGTGTGAGAAAATCAAACAAAATATCACAGTAGGTACGCCAAATACGCAACCACATATTCCCATGAATTCTCAGTTCATCAGAAAAATTTATTTCATTTCGTTGATCGAACGAACATTACGTAATCCGTCATAGTTGTTTAAACATACGAATTTAGACGGACGGATTAGCCCCCACCAAACACATCCGAGTTAATCTCATCAGCTCGAAAAAGGTTCCTCCTTATTTATTTTATCGACGTTTTAAAAAAGTTTGTGATTTAGACGGTGGTTTTTCATACGCCTACCACGTTGGTTTATCCAGAAAAATACCTAGAGCTGCCTCTAACAATCAATATCGCTCTATTTGGCGGCAAAATTTCGGCTCATTATATTATTCAAAGGACCGGCCAAGTGCGTGTTGGGCCACGTGCAATGCAGGGTTCCGTAGTAAAGTTGATTTAGGAATTATTATTGTTAAGCAGATTTCAGTTCTTCATATTTTTTCCGACCTAACGATCAGCGAAACCCAGCGCCTGATTGCTATTTATAATTCTATTAATTTCAGTTTTTCGCCTATTACTCCTTAACCTGTGACCTGTGACATGTACTTAGCTGTGATAGTTTTCCTTTTAATTGCATCACATTTTTAATTTAATCAGAGTTTTAATTTAGGTAATATAAAAATTTTCTCGAATTAAAAAAGATAATTGATTAAAAAAATTATTGTACTAATGATTGTACTTCGGAGAGTGTTTTCAAGAGCTCCACGAGCTTATTCCACCATCTCCCTTCTACCATCGGCAGTCAAGACGCACCGCAGGATATCACCCATACTTGGTTGATATTCCACACACTCGCACAAAGCGCTTTGAAACATCTTTTATAATGCGCACGGCAAAAGAGTGGAATTCTCTGCCTCCGTCTGTGTTCCCGAGTTCATACAACCCGAATCTATTCAAGTCGCGAGTGAATAGGCTTCTTCTGGACAAGCTCGTTCCATCGTCGACTTCATCTCTGTCTTCAAGACTAGATCGAGGTCAAGAGTAAGCCCATTGACAATAAAAAAATGCTACTACTATGATTTTTTTCTAATGTTTGGACACTTGTCTAATAAAAAATTGCGTTTTGAAGCTAAATATTTCGCAAACAGATCTCTACACCGAAAAATGGTGTTTGCAGATCCACATTATTTTTAAAAGACCTATCTAATTACACCCCCAATGGAATACACAAGAAAAAACATTCACACCTCCACTTTACTTGTAGTGAAAGTACCCTAAACATTTTTTTTTCAAGGCTTTATGATACCACTTTTTCGGTGTCACTAATATGTATTGGTATCCATACGACATTACAGCTTTCTAGTACTAAGGGTCGCTGAGATAAGCCGCGGACAGACTGACAGACGGACATGACGAATTTAAAAGCGTTCCTTGTCGACTACGGAACCCTAAAAAGGAAAAGAATATGAATGTTTTTACAATTCTACAATTGATACATATTAACAATGGGATGTAACATAGCCCCAGGCGTGCCTGCTACTCGTACTACTACATCACTGACAGAAAATGTATGACAGAAATCCAGTGTCTCTGCCACCTAGTTATACTTCTTTCACTAAAAATGCTTTATTACATAAAATACCACTTTAAATCTTTACTTTATTCTACAATCTGACAGCGATAACGCTGAGCGAATTTGTTGGAAACTTCCCGCGAAGGATTTGATGTGATCCTATTTTAGATTCTTGTCTTTGATAGAATCTTGACGTAGTTTCTATCGATATTTTGAATTGCGAGAATACTTGAATGGAAACTTTTATTAGGTACAGCTATACAGGGTACAGGGTAATGGATGGATGTTTGTTACTCTTTCACGTAAAAACTACTAAATGGATTTTAATGAAACTTTACAATAATATAGCTCATACATCAGAATAACACATAGGCTACAATTTACAAACCTGCGCAGACGAAGTCGCGGGCACCAGCTAGTCACTAATAAATTGTAAAATAAGTTTAAAAAATACATTTTTAAATTTATTTTATTTGGGGCTCCAGGCGCCTCATTTCTTCTTGAGCTAAAACTACTTTTTTAAGATTTTTTTTTATATTTGTATACAATCTATATACATACCCGTGGGCCCCGTGTGTGGTGCCGGTAAAGAATAGTACCAACCCTTACATACCCGTAGACGGCGACTAAGGGTTTTAAACTGGAGGATAGGCAGCAGCATCCTCCTTTGTATCTAACATCTTACTTACTGCAGTCACCAAAGACCACACAGCCCAATAGACGCCTAATATCTTAGTTTCTATAAACAAATAATTCTGTCAACTCATTTTAGTAGTCGGGTCGGGGGAACGGCAAAAACTTCCATACCACCTTATAGTACAAGGAGCCATTTTTCCTGTCTGTTATAAATGATGTTCACGGGTCCAGGACGGGGTCGGTTCTGAAGTAATCGGTACTGAAGTAAGACCACTGACCTCTATATATATATATATATATATATATATATATATAGAGGTCAGTGAGTAAGACGTATATGTCTAACGAGTTGCCAGAAAAAGTTCGCATTACATGAGGTGTCTATTCGGCTGTGTGGTCGTTGGCAGTCACCTACAACCGCGGTCCATGGTGCCAGCCGTAACGCTAACAAGCGAGGTGACTATATGATACTTCCCCTCTACATTTTTCCAGCAAAAGCTAGAATTCTAGAGGGAGCTCCCTGTCCTGTAGTGGACGTTTCATGGGATGTTATGATGATACAATCTGTTAATGAGGAGGGGCGGGTTATGTTGTCGTAGTTTATCTATACTTTGCTTTTAGGTTTTCGTATTTATCGTTATTGCTATTATGACGTAAATGAGTGGAACTCTACGTGAAGGTACGTTTAGATTGTACAGGCAAAATGACGACAAGCCTAACACATTGGACTTTGTACCGCGCTTAATGATGTGAACGTAAAGACGAAAGTCGCATAGCGAGTGTCGAGCGTGATCGGCTCTTGACTGTACCAAAATTAATTAAGTGCTATCGTATTAGCACTCGCCTGCCTGCTGTGATTTTATTACCCGACCTACTTTTGACAATACACTTCACAATGCCTCTCTACGCCAAATTATTTTCTCAGATTTATACCAATAACTCTCTCCCTGCCGATTAATTCCCCGAACAATATAATCTGAAATATAGTCAACTAGCTGGTGCCCGCGACTTCGTCTGCGCAGGATAAATTGTAGCCTATGTGATATTCTGATGTATAAGCTATATTATTGTAAAGTTTCATTAAAATCCATTTACTAGTTTTTACGTGAAAGAGTAACAAACATCCATCCATACCACGGAGCAATACTTACAAACTTTCGCGTTTATAATATTAGTAGGATAGGATAGTAGGATAGGATAGGATAGTAGGATAGGATACTAACTGACATAGCCCTGAGAATCGCTAAACTAAAGTGGCAGTGGGCAGGGCACATCGCAAGAAGAACCGATAGCCGATGGGGCGTAAGGGTTCTAGAGTGGCGACCACGTACCGGAAGACGAAGCGTTGGCAGGCCCCCCACAAGGTGGACCGACGATCTGGTCAATGTCGCGGGAAGCCGCTGGATGCGAGCAGCGCAGGACCAGTCGTCATGGAGATCTTTAGGGGACGCCTATGTCCAGCAGTGGACGTCTTTCGGCTGATATGATGATGATGAATATAATGTGGATCTTTTCATGGCTAGAGTGCACAGGCATTATCTAGGTAAGCATACTACATCTGTGCCCCATTATCATTTACCACCAGGTGAGATCGGGGTGGAATGCTCACCTATAGCATCCTATAGATACTCGCATAAAAAAGAGATGGCTTTCCGAAAACTGAAAGGGCATGATCTGATCAGTGGACTAAACAGGGAATGAAACTTTTAGGAAAATTGGCCTCTCGATACATTTGTCCAATCAAGTTTACAATTTCGTATGGAGATGCAATAGTATTTCAAGGTTAGAGTGAACAGACATGAACTAGGTAAGCATGCTACATCTTCGACCACTCTTACAGGTGAAATCGGGATCAAATGCTCATCTATATCCCAATAAAAAAACTGGGAGATTCTTGAATAGATAATGAAATATTTTAACCGTGTGAGACGATTTTACATACTCACATTTTGCGAATTTATAAAAGTCGTAGAACATTTAGCCTGCAAAATAAGCCCTGTGATTTACTTTTTAAGAGTTTTTATAAGAGTATTTCAAAGCTTATAAAAGCACCTTAAAAGTCATTTGGTGATATTCAAGAATCGGGATCCCAATCCTGTTTGAAGGTTTGAAGCAATTATTGTTCGCCGTTGCTCTATACATGTAAGCAGGCGCTCTATTTTATTTATTCTTCATCATAACATCCCATGAAACGTCCACTAAAAGACAGGGAGCTCCCTCCAAAATTCTAGCTTTTGCTGGAAAAATGTAGAGGGAAAGTAGATACCATAGTCACCTCGCTTGTTAGCGTTACGGCTGGCACCATGGACCGCGGTTGAAGGTGACCGCAGTAAGTAAGATGTAAGATACAAAGAAGGATGCTGCTGTCCATCCTCCAGTTAACCCTTACTCGCCTCTTACGACACCCACGGGTATGTTTAGGTTGGTACTATTCTTTGCCGGCACCACACATTTACTTGAAGTTAATCCATCCTTTTCTTTCGTCCGTGTGGTGCCGGCAAAGAATAGTACCAACCCAACTCTACCCGTAGGTGTCGTAAGAGGCGACTAAGGGTTTACCGGAGGATGGGCAGCAGCATCTTTCTGTGTATCGTATCAGATTAACTGACGTGACCAACAACAGTGGTCGCCAGCCGCAACGCTTACAAGCGTGGTGACTATGGTATGGTAAATCCCCTCTTAAGTACTACACGATTTTGCTGGGGGTCTAAGGGAGCTCCCTGTCCTGCAGTGGCGAGTTTTCCCAGAAGAAGCCTATTCACTCGCGAGTCGTGACGCGATGTTTTTTTTTTCAGTTTCAGGTATCGGTAGATAACTTTTTGCACCCCTGATAACTTAATCCAACCATATCGTGTCATATTTAGGTAATAAAACCTGTCAATGGCACCCATTCCCTATTTGATTTAGGCACAGATTGGGTCGAGACGCCGAAAGGGGTTTTATTATTTTCCGATGTCATATTTTCCGTTTTTAGGGTTCCGTACCTCAAAATAAAGAAACGGAACCCTTATAGGATCACTTTGTTGTCTGTCTGTCTGTATGTCTGTCTGTCAAGACCCCTTTTCTCACGAACGAGAACAGGTATCAGGTAGAAATTGATAACATATATTAGGGTCCATAAACCACACTAGATCTGAAAATTTAAATTTTTATGGTTCCGTACCTCAAAAGAAAAAACGGAACCCATAGGATCATTTTGTTGTCCGTCTGTCTGTCTGTCTGTCTGTCAAGACCCTTTATCTCACGAACGGGTAAAGGTTGAAATTAATACCACATATTAGGATCTATGAACCACACAAGATCTGAAAATTTAAATTTTTACAATTACGCAATCAAAATATATGGCATTTTATGTCCTCATCTTCATACATTTATTCAAAAATGCAAAACCTACAGGGTACTTCCCGTTGACCTAAAAAAATGAAATTTGGCAAGAAGCTAGGTCTCACAGTACAAATAATGGGAAAGTCTGAAATCATTAAATATTACAACTTTTCTCACATTTAATAGTAACCAATTGTGGTGAGCTCCCGTTTCAATAACATTCATATAAGAGAGGGGTCAAGTTGGATGGTCGCTGAGGCGATTTTTGTTTTAGTTCTATTTAAAAACGGGAACACTTACAAACTTGAAAATTGGTATGTTTATAGTGCATAACTTACTGAAATTTCAACGAATACAATTATGTTTATGTGGTGGTACGGAACCCTCAGTGCGCGAGTCCGACTCTCACTTGGCCGGTTTTTTTTACAACGACGCAATCAAAAGATATGGCATTTTATGTCCTCATCTCCATACATTTATGCACTAAAGCAAAACCTATAGGGTACTTCCCGTTGACCTAAAATTATGAAATTTGGCAAGAAGCTAGGTCTCACAGTACAAATAAAGGTAAAAGTCTAAAATCATTAAATATTACAACTTTTCTCACAACTAATGATAACCAATTGAGGTGAGCTCCCGTTTCAAGAACATTCATATAAGAGAGGGGTCAAGTTGGATGGTCGCGGAAGCGATTTTGTTTTAGTTCTATCTTAAAAACGGGAACACTTACAAACTTGAAAATTGGTATGTTTATAGTGCATAACCTACAAAATAACAACAAATAATAAAATTACGTCAAGCGCGTGTCGGACTCAAAAAATCTAGTACATTAACTTACTGAAATTTCAACTAATACAATTATGATTATGTGGTGGTACGGAACCCTCGGTGCGTGAGTCTTACTCGCACTTGGCCGGCTTTTTTTTTGGTCTCTTAACGACTAAATTAAAATATATTATGAATGTGAACAGGATTTAACAGATGGTGTGGCTATACAGGGTGTAACAAAAAGGGTATACCAATTACCAACCCTGAAGGGTGTGAATCTGCCCATGAAACTGAACAACTTTTCCTTGGGAACATAGGTCACAACTTAAAAAAAAAAATGAGCCATAGAAACTGAATCAGCTGATAGTGCATTTTGTATGGGAGGTCAAAAATCTTTTTTCGTATTTCGACTTGTGTCTTAGAGAAAGTTGTGCAGTTTAATGGGCAGAATCACATTCTTCAGGGTTAGTTTACCCTGTTACACCCTCTATAAGCTACTGATATTTTAAAGGATTACGTTTGGATCTCTGCCTAAAACCCGAGTATTCATTTATGAACATTTCGGGCACACATTTTGTACATTTGCTTTTGCTACATATTTTTTTAACGGTGAAAATAAATGGTCGCCTTTCATCCATTTAAATCCAGTAAAAATAAATTCCTTTATGATAAATTATGATATGACTTTAATCGACTTTCAAGTTTCAATAATGTCTTTTCTTGAATATCACTATGAATATACAGAATCACCAGAAAAAAAAAACACTGGCCTTTCCTTTCAAAAGCGAATGTACAGGGTGTAAGAAAAAGTACCGATTTCCTTTTAACCACATGTTGTTTAAGTAGAATAAAGTACATAAAACATATTGATAATTAAAAAATAACATAAAAATAAAATACTTCCTATGAAAAAAAAAGTTCAAGTTGCAAGCCCTATTCTAAGATCGCAACGCGCTCCCGCCGCCATTCACTAGCGTGCAACAGAGATAGAAGATAGAAAACTACGTAAAGACTACACTTGAGGCAAATACTCACGCTTATCAGTGCGATAGTCTTGAGTCTGGTAAGGGTTGACACAATTAAATTTTAGTATTAATTTTTAAAATCTGTATTTTTATTATTTTTTTAAACATGCTTATTGTTTTTTATTCTACTTATAGAACATGTGGTTAAAAGGAAATCGATACTTTTTCTTACATCCTGTATTCTCACTGAAATAGTTATAAATTCCTAGTGCTTTTTTCTTTTTTTTCTCTTTTGTAATTTGGTGGCATGACCCTATTCACCCAAAAACGGGCCATAGGCCTAAAGTGGGTCAATGATTGTGTATTTTGTACGCATGTGTTTTGCCTAATAAAAGATTTTGAATTTTTTAAAATTTTTAAAAAAATTTATTTGCATACAGCGGATTTGCCCATGAAACTAAACAACTTTTCCCAAGGAACATAGGTCATAGAACAAAATCAAATTTTGACATCCCTAAAACTGCATCTGTGATAGCCTAATGGTGATACCGCATTTCTTATTTGAGGTCATTTTTGGTTTTTCATATTTCGACCTATGTTCCTTGGGAAAAGTTCCGTTACACGTTGTATTATGATTTACTGTTAAAGAGTTTTTCAGATTATTTTTTTATTTTTAAAAACTCTTTTATCACTCGGTTATATTTTAGGAATTGGGCCCCAAAGCGCGTTTAAAGCTATATTAAATGTGTTCAATATCGCAAAGTAACGGCGTATTCTCGTAAAAGGGTTTTAAAGGACCATTTACCTAACATCGAATAAAGGTAAAATAACAATAAACCATGCAAGGCATAACAATTACAATGGGAAGGAAAATCGACTTGATCCGGGACAAACAGGTTTTTACCCTTAACCGCATGTTGTTCTTAATAAAGTTGGTAAGTATAATCCAACGAAACAATAATGGTGCGACTTCGTCTGTCTGTCTGTCACCTGTATATCTCAGCAACCACTTATATGCTATCGACTTGAAAATTGGAAAAGTTTTAGAATATGATCGCTCAACTGTATTGCAAATGAAAGATTTATAAAAATATTATTATTATTGTAAATGAGGTACAAACATTTTGAGGGTAGCTGTCATACCTACATAAAAATAAAAAATATCTCAAAAACGACTGTAACGATTTTGATGACCGAGAATCTCTATTCAAAAGAGTATGTTACGGTAGTAGTCATTGATCTGCAAAAATTAATAAAAGGGTTGTTCCAATACAACCAAAATTTTGATACTTGCGGCAGGAAATTTCTAGGCAACCCTAGGGCGTTGTATGATCCCATGTGTAATAACCTTCTATACAGCGTGAATTTTTATTTGTTTTGAACCCGAAGCCCAGTTATTCTACTCATGAAAACAAGCAACTTTACCAAAGAAAAACATTTTATACTTTAAAAAAGTTTTTCACCTTGCCATACAAAATGAGTCGATCACGTGACCACTTTACTATGGGGAGAAGAAAATTTTTTTTCGAGTAAAAATTTTTTTTTTCGGGAAAGTTGCTTGTTTTCATGATTAGAACACTGGGCTTCGGGTTTAAAACGAGTGAAAATTCACGCTGTATAGACCACATTTCGTTCAAATCACAGATAGGTTCATAATCTCGCTATGGGATCTTATAATATTAGTGTGGTTGGTAGTGAGCCTTGCACGCCGTGGGCCGCGGGTTCAATCCCCGCTCAGGGCAAACATTTGTGCGATGAACACAAATGTTTGTTCTGTCGGGGTGTTATTTATCTATTTATGTATGTATATCAGTCACTGATACCCACAGCTCTGCCTAGTTTGGGATCAGATGTCCTTATGTGAAATGTCCTCCAATGTGCCGCGCTATATTTACCGCTCGTTTTATCAAGAAGAAAACTAAAGGATTAAAATTCTGTTCTGTTCTGTGCTGCGATATTTTGCTCCTCTCACACTATGACCTTGAGCGGGTCTCTGGTTTCGTGCTTCTGTAGCGTAGCGCTGGTTCATCTTATACTGGTTTTGTTTCCATTTGCTAATATTTTCGGAGAAACGACCGTCGATGCATGCAGGACCTTATAACGTGGTAATAGAGCTGAAAAAGTTTCTACCGACAAGCGGTTGACCGTACTTCGCTGCAAAGGTGGATCGGTGCTATGATCGATCGGGTTATAATATTTCGAATAAAAATACTTTCACACTAAGTCTTTTCGGAATTGTGTAATTCGGACTTTGCTTGCAGACCCTGCTTGCTGCCGTGCGATTTGTTACTTGCCGGCCCAACATGGCCATTTTTAAAATGCTTTATAAAAAAGACTTTCCGAATTAATTAACGACCGTAGTCCGTCCAACTGGTATTTGGGTCTAAAATTGTTAGAAAGTTTTGTATAAAACATGCGCACCATTTTGCCTATAGGTTGGATTGTTTTCACATAATGAAAAAGTAAGGTATGAGAGGAAAAGAAAGGCCTAGGCGAAGTAACTTTGTCTAAATCAAGGAGAAGATAGAAGTCGTGTCGTATCAAGAAGTACGAGTAAAGTACCTTGCGTACACAAGAACTGACTGGAATTACTCCACCGAGAAGCTTTGAAGACTCTTAAGAGGGTATTCTAGTCCTAGAAATAGGTATTTGTACAAACCATTGCTGTCTCGCTGCGCCCCAATTGGCTCACATTTTAGCTGACTAAATTGTCCAGGGGAGTTTTTCTAAAATTTTTGATATCATTCTTCGTTTCCAAAATATCGAGCGCCAAAGTAAAAATTTGATTTTTTTTTTGCACTATTTCGGCCATTACTTTTTAGTCTTTTATTTTCTCGGATAATTCGTTTTGCATCTTATAACTCTCGTTAATACGCGTCTTTTAAGCTTTTTTTTAATATCATATCTTCACAACTCTCTGAGATAAGGGGATCGCACTTTTTCGTGGAAACGGGGCCTATACTGGAACGAACGAAAAGACATTTCCAATGTCAAAACAGGTCGTGCTGGGGATCTTTTTTCTCAAACGCGGTTAGCAATAATACAATTATATTCAAGTAAAACCCTTTCCAAAATCTTGATATACAGGGTGTTAATTTAATTGCGTGCCATAGCTTAGGGGGTGTTTCGGTAACGATAAAGGAAAACAAAAAAAATATTTAAAAAAATCCTCTTAAAAAAGCAAACTCCATTGAAACTAAACTAACGCGGAGGGTAATGACCCGGTCGGAGCACCGCGCTATCACCGAGCCAGCGCGCGAGTATCAGTGGTAAAGGTAGTCTTTATTTTTTTATGTGTCTCTCATACCTAATAAATGATAAAAAAAATATTGATAAAAAAATATTAAGTAGGATTTTTTTAAATATTTTTTTTGTGTTCCTTAATGGTTACTGAAACACCCCCTAAGCTATGGCACGCAATTAAATTAACACCCTGTATAACGCTGTATTTTTTTCTATGGTTTTAATGGCCATTTATTTTAATATTTCAACTTAAAGTTAGGCACTTGACCGCTATTAGCGCCTTAACGTGTCTTCCAAGACGCAGAATCATTTAACTTTTTGGAAAATCAGGTGATTCATCCTAATTCCTAATCGAACCCGGAACCTCCGGATCAAGAGCCGAACGCTCCATAAAAGACCACGGAGGCTAATAACGAAGTAGGTAATTTAGTTATTATTTTTATCAAGAAATTTTCCTTCTGCGATTAAAATTAAGTAAATCTTTCCTTGAATATTAAGAGGCCTATTACAAAATTTCGTTAAAAAAAATGAAAAGTGGAAAATCTCACTCGGCGTCCAAATTTTTTGACACTGTTTTGTAGCTTCAACTAAACGATATAAATACTTTTTGTATTATCAAGTTATTTAATACTATTATTGCGTTTGAAAGGTGTAACGGGCCGATGGTCCGACACGGAATTACACGAAGAATATAATAGATTATATTCTATTTTAGGAGTGTTAAAATGAGTAATAATACAATAGGAATCTTAATATAAATGATCATAGATTTTTTGTTCGACTCGTAATGAAAATAAAGGTCCGATTATGCATTATTACTTAAAATAATAGCTTGAAAATACTCGTCTGGCGCTGCGAATCGGCGCATATTAAAACCTCCTTGGTTCGAACTACTTTGTCAAATAGGACATAGAAAAAAAAGTGTGAAGGAAGTGGGTAGGATTGGTGAGGCTGGCCATGGCCTACTCGATTTCCGATTCCTGATTGGCTGGTTTGGGCGGTCTAAAGACAAAATTCGAAAAGTGTGGAACATGCAAGCTACGTCACCTTTTTCTGCTGCGACCGGATCGTGAGAGCAAGATGGAGCCCCGCTATGACAAGAAAAATCTGCGAAAATGAAAAAATGTGACTGTACGCCGAGTTTCGTCGCTGCAATTGACAAAAGCTAAGTAACTAGGGCATTTCGTCACCCAATTAGTAAATTAAGTTCAATTCGACATTACGATTAAATGACGCTTTCCTAAGTTGCCCGCCGATGGCGATCTTTGTCAAGAAAATTATTATTTTACTAAATATTTTTGTGTTATAGCGACCTTTGGAGCTCTAAACGTCAAAACGCGTGTTGAGTAAGAATAAAAAATCAATATTAATAGAGTAGTTTTACCCGAAGGGAGACTAGATGTCTTAGTGCTTAGTTCATCTTCCCTTAAAACTTACAGGAGGTCGATGGACCATGTGAAATAGGATCCAAAAGCTACAAACCATTTGCTGCACATCAGCAGAACGCAAGGGGGAGCTGAGCGTCCAATTCCAAGCCAGCAGCAGTCCAGACAACCCAGTCATCATTTCAGTATGCCAGTCGCAGACGGGTAAGAAGATTTAATATTTACTCCTCAAATCGGCCAATCTACTTTAAACGATTTATGCCAGTCAATTATTTGAGCATATCTATCCTTCTCTGGGATTCTATACAATCAATTTTACTAACTTTAAAAGGTATAGCTACAACTGAAAGCTACTACCCACTTCAATATAAAATTCAATTCTAAGTCTGTTATAAACAAGGTCTTTTTGGCTCAAATGCTGCAAATGAAAAATGCATTTGATTCATCTAATAAACTCATTCTTTTCTATGCTACAAGCTAAGATACAAAGCTGATGATATATAAATTCGACTTTGGGATGGAAAGGGTTGCAAATACAACAGGAGTCAGTTTGTAAGTCATGTCGCACATAGAAAGTAATAAAACACCTTTATTTATATGGAAATATTGAGCTGAAAGGACTGGATATATTTCAGGCCTTTACATTGTTAAAAATAAACTAAATTTCCTTGAAGAAAGTCAAATATCAATCTTGGAGAAGTTTAGATGTACTATTTTGATGTTTTCATGTACCATTTATAGCCTTCGGATCTGCCTGCTTCCTTTCACACAAATTATTTACAGTACTATAGGCTTATACTAATCAATGCATTCATTCTAGGAAATTAATTGTATAGGAATTCAACTAATTCATGGTCCGCACTCAAACGGATTAGGGTTACTCGTTAATCACCTCGTCGGGTTCTAAAAGCAGTTTAGACATCTCATCGGCCATTTTACGACTAGGACAATCCCAATACATAGGCTTCAAGAACTACAGGACAAGCGTTAGGTAACATTAGGACTTTCCTTAGATTTCCCTTTAGGTTCAGCTAGGATAGTTAGAAATTTAGACATTACCACATTTAGATATACTTGCATCAATAAACAGTTAAACTTATACACACCTTCATGCATAAATACAACTTAATAGCTTAGGCTAGGTTAGGGACCTTTACAATCTGATGCTTGGGTTCGTGCCCAGGATAGGAAACTAGTAAGTAAGTTTTAAGTAAGCCGTTAGGAGACGTTACAATCTTGGTGCTGCCGTTGACCAGTGATGATCTGGCTTCGAGCTGCATCTAGCTGTTACAATCAGGTTAGCCGTGCCCATGATATGAACCTGGCTCCTGCCCTTTACAATCTGCGAGCCGTGCCCAGTATGTCTTAGAATCTATGTTACTACAGATATTATTTTAGAAGCAGTTCAGCGCTTTACAAAGGCCAGCGCATCGGGATTAAGAAATTTGGCAGTTGTAATTACGTTCAACCCGTGTGGTGCCGACAAAGAATAGTACCAACCCATACATACCCGTGGGTGTCGTAAAAGGCGACTAAGGGTTATAAACTGGAGGATGGGCAGCAGCATCCTCCTTTGTATCTTACATCTTACTTACTGCGGTCACCTACAACCGCGGTCCATGGTGCCAGCCGTAACGCTAACAAGCGAGGTGACTATGGTACTTCACCTCTACATTTTTCCAACAAACGCTAGAATTCTGGAGGGAGTTCCCTGTCCTGTAGTGGACGTTTCATGGGATGTTATGATGAATTACGTTCAATTAAGGTATTACAACGAATTGTTTTTAATCAAACGTAGGCGATTTTCATTTCCTTTATACTAAAGTTTAGTATGGTATAAGTTATACGAAATAATAAAGAGCAATTTTTAGTTAAACCTAAGCGTTTTTTGTAGTTTTTTCGTTCGGAACGGATTTTTTGTCTAGATTTTCCAATATATTTTTCAAAATTCCCAGGACACTACGAACTACACTATTATATAAGAGATTTTATTGTATATTTTTAATTTTGTTTGCTTAGCCCAATAGTTCAGTCCACGAGCTCAAAAAAGTGTCTTCGCGCATTTTATGAAAACTTGCTTCGGAATATTGGCTATATCTACCAATATAAGAAAAAATTGTAAAAAGCGAGGCCGCTCTAACTTCAATAATAACTATTATTCAACATTTTATAAGTTAAAGTTGTCAAAGTCTTTCCGTTTCTCAGATTAAGGACGCCGTAATTAGCTGTTTTGCGCAAAATCACGTTCAAAATGTAATAGGCCTCTTAATTTATGAATCAAAATAGCTGCCTTTGATTTAGCTACTCTCTACTCTTGAAATAAATAAGCTACGATAAATGGGCCAACAAAATTCTGATCGCGTACATTTAAATTGATTTTCTGGTATCAAAGCGGATGATAAACAAGGTTACGGATATTAAAACTATGATTGTATTTTGATACCTCAGGGGGTAGATTCAAGAGGAAAAAATATTTGTTATGGTAGATCCAAGTGGAATGAGGGCTCTTGTTTGTTAAAATATATGGTCTGCCTGCGTCTATGTACCCGAGTTCATATAACCCAAACCTATTCAAGTCGTATTCCGTGTGGTGCCGGCAAAGAATAGTACCAACTCATCTCTACCAGTGGGTGTCGTAAGAGGCGACTAAGGGTTTATATAAACCGGAGGACGGGCAGCAGCGTCCTTCCCTGTATCGTATTATCTACATACTGCGGTCACCAACAACCGCGGTCCATGGTGCCAGCCGTAACGCTTACAAGAGTGGTGACTAAGGTACTTCCCCTCCATATGTTCCAGTAACAGCTGGAATTCTGGTGGGAGCTCCCTGTCCTGTAGTGGACGTATTATGGGATGTTATGATGATTCAAATCGCGAGTGAATAGGCTTCTTCTGGGCAAGCTCGTTCTATCGTCAACCTCATCTCTGTCCTCAAGTCTAGATCTAGGTCAAGAGCAAGCCCATTGAGAACAAAAAAAAATTTAACAGCAGTACTGTTCTTACTTTTTCGCGATATGCAAGTAAAAAGTATCAACTGCAACCTTAAATTTGTAATGTCATACACATAGAACAGAAATAAAAACTTAAATATAGAATTTCTAAAAAAAATGATCTAATGAGATATTCAGATCAATTCAGAATTCCAATTATTAAACATTAAAGCAAACTAACCATAAAAGATTTCGATTAAACACTTGTTTAAATTTTGGTAGTCATCGAACACACTTTATATGGATTTTTACAGATCAAAGGAAACTACCAAAAGATACTCGCATGAAGATTTTTTTTTTCATTTCCCAACACATGTTGAAATTAGAAATTAGAATGATGGCTCTGGTCCACACGCGATGGCAGCAAAAATATACAGTAAGATAATAGGTCTTTACCTATAAAATTTCCGTTTTGTATGGCGAATTTTAGGTAAACTCAATATTCAGTACTAACATTTTTGCATTTTTCTTAGGGATTATAAATCCAATTTTTTTTAAGTATTATTTGGAAGACATTGAGCTAACAGAAGCTTAAATTTAATTTTCGAAAAATATTATCTGTAAAAAAATATAACAAATCTAATGATGAAATCGGAAGGCATTTAAGACGAACAATTTTCGAACCTTTAATTTTACGTATATATCAAACTAAAAATAAAAACTTTATTTTATGCGTTAATTGATAACCTTGGAGTCAACTTTCAAATATAAGACAAGTGAAAAAAATAGCATTAGAATTATAGGAATTATGATCTCATTAATCTGTAAGAAAATTTCGGCAATTTCATAGGTACAATCAAGAGACAACATTTTGCGGGCTACATTAACACGGTCGGGCTACTACAAGGAGTCTTTTGCTTTAAAATCTGCTCAACTGTGGAATAATTTGCCCTCTGAAGTTCGTCACTCCGAGTCGCTTGCTATTTTCAAAACAAAACTGCATAATTATCTCCTAAGTCGTTCCTCTTCTGTTTGCAACTGAGTATACATGTATTCGTAACACTATAGTTATATATATGTATATTTATTTGTTTATATTTTTGTATTTATTTTATATTTATATTTTATTTATATATATATGTGTGTTTTTTGTATGCAATTTTTTATTGGTACACTACCTGCTGTGATTATTTATGTATGTCTTTTCCTCTATACAAAGGTTGTCTGGTAGAGATCGCTCTCAGCGATAAGACCGCCTTTGCCCACTATACCCTTAAGTGTTATTCTTTGTGTGTTCTTATGTTTATGTGTGCAATAAAGAATTTATTCATTCATTCATTCATTCAAGAGCAAGTCAGCTCTAGCCTCAACGATCATTGAAATAAGCGCGGTACCAAGACCATATTAGCTGAAATTGATTGCGATACAATTCAACTGCCTTTTATAAGTTTTCGAAAGTTGATCAACTTCTAGGAAAATTGATGAACTTACGATTTTTATTATTTTCCGGTGACATGTACCACAAGCGTCTTGCAAATAATGAGAATAGGTCAATTGCAAGTCGGACTCAACAAATTTGACCCAGAAGTTCAACTGAAACTTATCTGTTTTTTAGGGTTCCGTACCCAAAGGGTGAAAAACGGGACCCTATTATAACCTCAGTTGCCCCGTGGGTTTACATGTGAACCCGGAAAATTATGACATATGACCCCTATGTAAATTTCCCATAGAGTTCCCGGAAAATAGAAAATTTATGATAATTGTTTTAAAATTTATTCAAAAATATACCTTATTACGTTAACAACTACATTTTCTTTCAATTAATATGCCTCCGATATCTTTATGTCTGTCAGCGGGCTGAACCGTAATAGATAGACAGTTAAAATTTTCACAGATTATGTATTTCAGTTGCCGCTATAACAGCAAATTCTAAAAATAAAAAAATTTAATATATATAGGGTGACTTTTAATTAGTTCTTGATAGCAAAAGATATGCACTCATGATAATGAACAACTTTTCCCAAGGAACATAGGTCGAAATACGAAAAACCAAAGACCTCCCATACAAAATGCGCTATCAGCTGATGCAGTTTCTATGGGAGGTGAAAACTTGATTTTCGTATTTCGACCTATGTTCCTTGGGGAAAGTTGTTCAGTATCATGAGTACATTCATATCTTTTTCTATCAAGAACTAATTAAAAGTCACCCTATACCGTGTGTAAGGGACAGCCTTCCGAATACTGAAAGGTCATGATCAGTCAACGTAACTGAACAACTTTCAGGGAACAAAACTTTCAGGAAATGAAAAATTAAATCGGCCTCTCCATACAGAATTGCAAACTTGATTGGACAGTTTGTATGGAGAAGCTGATTTTTTTTTCATATCCTGAAAGTTTTGTTCGCTAAAAGTTGTTCAGTTACGTTGACTGATCATGCCCTTTCAGTATTTGGAAGGCTGTCCCTTACACCCTGTATAGTATGGGCGATTTTTGCTCGATTCTTTGTTTTAGCTCTATCGTAAAACGGGAACAGTTACAAGCGTGAAAATTTGTAAAATAGTGCATAAGCTATAAAATAACAACAAATAATTATCGAGTGCGTGACGGGCTCAAAAAATCTAGCACAGGAAGTTACTGAAATTTCAAATAATACAATTAATATTATGTGGTGGTACGGAACCCTCGGTGCGCGAGTCCGACTTGCGCTTGGCCGGGTTTTTTCATTGTGAAGAAGAAGTAAAGTTACAAATTATAAAAACGCAAAATTTACTAACGTAGGCACATTATTTCAACCTGCGTATTCTCTGAATTTGTAAAAAGAAAAGCACAGGAAGTATTAGAAAAAATATTTTTCAAGAAAGAAAATAATTCATTCATAGTATCTTTTATAAATAAATAACAGTCTCGTTTATACAAGAAAAAGAAAACGCTCACTATGTAACTATACTAACTATAATAACAAAGTATTTATGTAGTGTGAGAACGATCGCGACAATTATTATTTTACAATAGCTTCCTCACTATTATGGTTGGTACACACATACATACAATTTTCTTCCAGTTCAAGATTTTTTGGTCGACTACACCAAAACAAGAGGGTTATGTTTTTCGAGTGTATGTACATATATAAGTATGTATGTATGTATGTATGTATATATGTATGTATGTATGTATGTATGTATGTATGTATGTATGTATGTATGTATGTATGTAGGTATGTATCTATGAATGTATGTATGTATGTATTTATGTACGTATGTATGTGTATGTCGATTTCTTTGTCGCGCTCTGCAGCCCAAACGGCTTGATAGATTTCAACATGTGAAGTGTCGTTAGATGTGTATTCATTGTGGGAGTGTCATGGGGTAAAAAAAACTAAAAATAATAAAAATTAAATAAAATTACTTCATCGTAGAGCTTAATTAACTTACCAATACATTAAATATTTTTATAATAAATTATTTCTTTTTTCCTAAATGTAGAATCGCTAGGCCTCGGTAGCAAAGCCAATGATAATTCACACCCATGATCGCGATCTTTGGAAAGAAAAAGGGGAGGCCTTTGCCCTGCAGTGGGACATATAGGGCTACTTAAAAAAGAAACTTGTTTCGCAATACAGGGTGAAAGGGACGGTCTACTGAAAACTGAAAGGGCGTGCTCTGTTAAAGAAACTGAACAACTTTCACAATTAAACATTTTTGAAAAATGAAAACAAATTTTGACCACTCCATACAAATTGCTCACTCTGATCGAATAGTTTGTATGGAGAGGTCAATATATTTTTTTACATTTCTCAAAATGTTTCTTTGGGAAATTTGTCCAGTTTCGTTGACTGAGCACACCCTTTCAGTATTCGGTACACCGTCGTCCCTTACATCCGGTATTAGTCGTTCGTGTAAATAGCGCCTTACGAACAAGATCAATAACTATTTATTTGCACGCCAATCTGTTTTAATTTGTTCGTTAAAAGGTCGTCTTATAATATTCTTTGGTCGTTGTACAATCTCAATACTACTATCTTCTCGAATATCAAACAACCGACCTGGTACAGTCAAGAGCACGTCAAGGCTGACAGATTTGAACTTAGTGCCGTTCCTATTTCAATCGTCGTTAGAGCTAGAGTCGCACTGATAGTGTTAACCATAACAGTAACAGCCTCCGTGGTCTAGTGGCACAGAATAAAGTAATAGTACACTCAACAGCACATCAGTAGGAACACTTTTGGACCTTATGGTGTGGTAATAGAGTTGAAAAAGTTTCTACCGACGTGCGGTACCGTACTATCATACAGAACGGACACGCGCGCCTTGGGTTCCGATATACCTAGATTGGAAGCAATAAAGTCCATTTTTAGGACCGCAAAACTAAATTTGTTTGTAAAGGTTTTTTGCAGATTTCTAAAAAACTGTGCAACTTAGAAAGACTGTTTTATTTTTGCTGTAATATTTATAAAAACTTCTATCAATGGAATGGTACAAATGAAGACCTTTCATATGATACCCCACTCGACCTAGTAACGACAATTTGAAATTTTGCCCCCCCTATTTGGGCCCCCTTTATATAGGGTGACTTTTAATTAGTTCTTGATAGAAAAAGGTATGAATGTACTCATGATACTGAACAACTTTCTCCAAGGAACATAGGTCGAAATACAAAAATCAAGTTTTGACCTCCCATAGAGACTGCATCAGCTGATAGCGCATTTTGTAAGGGAGGTCAAATTTGGTTTCTCGTACTTTCGTACTTATTAAACTTCATAAAATGCAGAATACAATGCGAATAGAGCTCTGCTACTACTGCTTTGCATCATGCTATAGCAGCGTAAAAGAAATGAAAAAAAAAAAATACAGCCCAAACAAAATTTTGTAAAAAAACTGACTTTGGTGGCATCTAATTCCTTTACTTTTTAATATTTGATAAAACAAAAAATACAGCATTTATCTTCTCAACGAGCTCTAAACAACGATATCCCACTCGATAGGGTAGGTCAAAATTTTTATTTCGTTCTCCTCCTTTTATCTAATCATGGACTTTATACAAAATCCTCAAGGATGTCAGGGCGACACCCTCCCTAATCTACCCTCCCTAATAACCCTAATCTTGTTCAGGAGTCCTTGAATATCAAGAAAATGCAAAAAAATGTATTGCGGACGCTAAAACACCCTTCCGACAAAATGTAGGAGACCGTCTGCAGGGCTAAAAGCTGACTCTTAAAATAGGCCGTGCTGCAGTTGTTTTTTCAAATGTTTTTTTTTTTTCATTTCTTTTACGCTGCTATAGCATGATGCAAAGCAGTAGTAGCAGAGCTCTATTCGCATTGTATTCTGCATTTTATGAAGTTTAATAAGTATGTTGTAAGGCATTTACATTGAATATAAATAAATTCGAAATTTTTAGCAGCAGATTCCAACTACTGAGAAAAAAATTGTGGGTCACGCAATATGAGAATAATTTTCAAATTTATTTTACGTTTGTATATCCAAGTTTGTATACAACGTGTTAACGGAATAAGCGAAACTGAGAAAATAGTTTGTTCAGAATCGAGAGTAGAATCCATCTCACGGTTTTTTGATAGCGGTATTTTTATTTTCTTTCATTATTTAAGTTTTTACGGCGTCGCGCGTTTCATGAGCGGTGAGGAGGGGAGGGAAGTGGGCGTGGCGTGCACGGAGTGCGCGGACTATAACAACGATGAAACTAGAACAATAATGAAACTTTAAAATAACAATAATTTTCTAGATAAAAACAAATCTTTTTTTAAGATTTTTTTAAGGGAATGGATTTATTTTAATAAAAATCAGTTGGGGTGTAAGAAGGTTTCGCTTATTCCATTAATACGTTGTATATACTTGATAGATTTTACGATAGAGCCAAAAACAATAAGCATAATAAAACGCTTGTAATTTTATTCTTGTATTGAACTTCCTTAGTTTTAAACTTTAAATTAGAAAATTCACCAATATTCGTAACTTAAAATAAACTTTACTTTTATTTCGATTATACTAAAATATATTTTTTAAGAATATTGTCCTGTTTTATTGATCATCAAATACAAACAAATCATACAATATAGCATACACCCAACATGTCATATAAACGCTAAACTATTGATGTCTAAATTCAACGAGTGTGCGCATGGGCAAGACGTTAGACGCGACTGAAACGCGGCTGCGCGGACTGAAAGCGTTCGAATTTCAAAAATAATATATTCTTTTTTCAAGTAAATACTTAAGAAAAGTGAATGATAAAAGATAACCTTGCCAGTTCTTTTTTCTTAAAATTTCATTTACTAATCAAAAATATACATACTGTCTGCGTAAAAAAACAGCCATTTTTAGTCAATATTTATTTGTATATAAAATATTTTAAATAATAGTTGAAATATTGTTTAAAAAATAATAAAAATGGTGAATAAAGTGTACACAGTTAATTCTCAAAAGGAAGTGAAGAAAGGAAGCAAACACATGCAAGTTTTAATGTCAATAGTTGGTAAGTTTTTTCATACAAGGTGTACAGGAAGAGTATAATAACCATGACTGAAGAATGTGAATTTGCTCATGAAATTAAAAACTTTTCCTATAGTAAAAAGGTTAAAATACGGAAAAAATTCCAGTCAAGTGAGAGTCGGACTCGCGCGCCGAGGGTTCCGATATACCTATAGTATTTGGAAAAGCAATAAAGTCCATTTATATGTAACGATCTCTTTAAGTACCTAGCAGTTTTTTTTTAGAAATGTACAACGGCCCTAAGCCAAACTAAATTTGTGTGTAAAGGCTTTTTGTACATTTCAAAAAAAAACTGCTAGGTACTTAAAGAGATCGTTCCATATTTTTCTAGATTTTTCGTTTAGCAAACTTTAAGAGGGGAGAATGGTATTATATATATTTATATTCTGATACATTGGGAACTATTGGGGACATTTCACACAAGGTCATCTGATCCCAAACCAGGCAATCCTGTACTATGGACATCAGAGACTGATATGTATACATTTTATTTAAGGTGTATTCGGCTAATTCCGAAAATCGGGTAATTCCAATAACGTCTATTTGCTTCCAAACGCGCCATTATTGTTTGTGCTGGTATACGTTACCTAGCTAGCGGCCAACTTAACTCGCTCCCCTGCTTTGGTTGATTCCGGCCGCTAAAAGCGAGCATACGTTGTGGAGGCGCCATTACTGTCATCGACGCAATTTTCACGCACTTTTTACGTTATCGCAATTACACCCCAGTCGACAATTTCTTTGTTTGGTAAGTTTTTAAACTGCACGTTTCCACATTCGATAGATTGTCGTTTTTGTGCATTGTGAATTAGATTCAGAACGCTCTACCTAATGATTTTTAGTTATTTTCGTCTTTAACCGACGAGGGTAATTCCGAAATTTCATAGTTAATGCCTACAAAATTCCTGACGGTTAATTCCGAATTACATTATCTTATAAATATGTTTATGCTACTCAACGAGCAGCTACGATAATAATTTTTTGGGAGTGTAAACCCGAATGAAAAGGAAATATGTTCCATATGGCACAATAAAATAAATACTACTTTTGAGTGTCATTCGGAATTATCCGCGTGTCATTCTGAATCGAACTCATGCACTGAAATGAAAACCAAATTTAAAACATTTTGATCTACTTACTGGGTAAATTTTTGGAAACAATCTTTAAGTTGTGGTTTAGTTTACATATTCAAGAACCCATTTATTATGAGTCAGTTATAATTTGTCACGCTATCAATTTATCTAAAAAATTTTGTAATTACCCGAATGCACCTTACATTATAACTTGTAAAGTAAGACTTGTAGATGGGATTTTTGGAACCTTTCATGACCCCACTTGACGTAGATACGACAATTTAAAATCTGCCAATGTGGACCCCATTTACAATAATATTTTTCTTTTTAAATTATTTTGTCTGCAACAAAGTTTGGCAAAAATAATTTAAGATTATTTAAAAAATCATGTCGATAGCGTTAGTATAATAGTTGCTGAGATAAACAGGTGTGACAGACAGACAAAGTCGCACCATTCCTCACGGTTCCGTTGTTACCATTTTGGTTTGGGACCCTATAAATAACAATGCAATTTATAATTATTACGGAAAGTCGATATTATTTTTTCATGTTTCACTACAGTTGCTTAGAAAAAGTTGTTCACTGTCATGGGCAGACTTACAACCTTCAAGATTGGTAAACCAATTATTTAAGATTTTTTTCAATACATTTACAGCGCGCCTTCTTACGCTTCTTGCGCCAATAACAAGAGTCAATTAAGGTCCAATACGGGTTAAGACTGAATGGCGACCGTTAGAGCGTTTTCCTAGTTTCGGTAGGCATATATTAATACCTTCATCCTTGGGTACCAAATAGGCGTCTGAATCCTATCCTACTTCCTATCCTATGCTACTATCCTATCCTACTTCCTTCCTACTAATATTACAAACGCGAAAGTTTGTAAGTATGGATGGATGAATGTATGTTTGTTACTCTTTTACGTAAAAACTACTGAATATATTTTAATGAAACTTGGCACACATATAGGTCCTGGAATGGCACATAGGCTACTTTTTACCGCGGGAAAACACTTCATTCCCACGGGAAAACGCATTTAATGCGGGTGAAACCGCAGGCGGAAAGTTAGTGAGATAATAAATACAAAAGCCTGTGTGCAATTTTTGCGTAGTTACGTAATTAAATTAAAACTATCTGCAAATAAGTCCGTAGTCCACACGGCCGCACGTCAGTGTTAATATTTTGACCTTGAGCAGACCTCTGGATGCGGGCGTTTGTAGCGTAGCGCTAGTTCAGCTTATGATAGATAGATAGATAGATAGATAAAACCTTTATTCAATAAACATAACACATAAAACAGATCACAGGAGTTTACAAATATTAACATACACAACTCAAAATAAATAGGTAGATTAGGTAGTTTCACATTTTAGTCGCACGTAACATCAAGAAGACAAAGTCTATTCTACAGGCAGCCGACCTTTTGCATGCTGTATGTGGTATGCCTATTGTATAGGCGCTGGCTCAGCATTTTGCATACAGCACCGGCAACGGCACTGCAGCGCTGATATTCTGCCAGAACCGTAAACTTCTCTCTCGTCACAGAGCAAACAGGCTAAATTTTAAAAATAAATTCAAAAATAAAATAAGAAAAACCGTAAAACTAAATACTAATTAAAAACAATTTATAACAAATATTATCAAAAAAAGGAAGAAATAAAGAAATAACGTTATAGTAATTTATTTTTATGCTGGTTTTGTAACTACTTACATGTTGCCGAGCTTACATACCTACCTAGTTATTTAACCTTCTATAAACTGATCAATTATTATAAAGAAAGACGCTGTTTCTATTCATGCTTTCAACCAATCCCATTAATTGATACAAGATTTGTATAAACGACAGTTAGAAACGAAAGGGTCTAACCCAATTAAGGAACCCAATTAAAATACTGTAGGTATAATACTGACTTGGTTTTCCAAAAGCAGAATATAAGGTGTTAGGGTAAACTGTGTGGTTTTTTCGGACGTGGTTTTGAAGGAAGTACTCACATTGACATCTCATAAAGTCATAACCAACGAATTGATTTTTTTTATATAAAAAAAAAGTCAGGTGCGACTCTTTTCCCCCCTATGTTGTTATATACTCTTTGACCCAGGTGGTCACGCAGGTGTACGGTTAACAATACCCCATCAAAATATGACCCAACCACTTTTTTCAGAAGCCATAATGAAGCCTCTTTCATACGATGTTTCTCGAACACACAGCAGCAAACCCGACAGAGTCGACAGATCAACATTTTCCCAACAGGGATCCCATTGAAAACCGGGACCCCATTAATATGCCTCCGATGATGTCTGTCTCTATGTCTGTCAGCAGGCTGTATCTCATGAACCGTAATAAGTAAACGAGAAAAATTAACACAGTATTTCTGTTGCCATTTATGAAAATAGAATAAATAAATGGTACAGCAGAACTGCACTTACTTTCTCGCAATACTCAAGGAAAAACTATCAACCGCAAACTTAAATTTGTAATGCCATACACATAGTATGGAAATAAGTACAAACTTTTATTTAAGTTTTTCCAAAAAAATGTTCGAATGAAACATACAGATCAATTCAGAATTCAAATTGTCAAATATTAAAACAAACAAACCTCAAACGATTTCGAGTAAATCACATGTTTAACTTTTGGTAGTACTGGAACACCCTTTATATGAATTTTCACAGATCAATGGATATTACCGTAGGATACTTGCAAGGACATTTTTTAATTTTCCAACACATGTTCCTGATGGATAATTGTTCAGTTTAGTCTACTGAGCAAGCCCTTTCAGTTTTTGGTACGCCCTGTTCACAAAATTTTATTTAAAAAATCATAAAGAATATCCAGTCAGGTCGACAACTAATCCAGGATTAATATTATAGAAAAATTTTATAAACTCAATGGAACCAATTTTGGGTAAATCACATATTTACGATTTAGTGGTACAGGAACACCCCTTATATGAAATTACACAGATCAATTAATACTGGCGCAAGACATCTTACATGGAGATGCTTGGTCATGCAAAGTTTCATCAACATTCTATGAGCCGTTTTTGAGAAAATTTCAATTTTTCGTTTTCGTTGTATGACAGCTACCCTCAAAATGAGAGCCAGCAAGAAACCACTAAGAACCCTTCGATGGATTTGCATAAAACTCCTAAGTTCAAAATATGGTGTCAATCTGACAATTCGTTTAGCCGCTAGGCCAAAGCGTGACGGACAGACCGACCGGACGGACCGACCGACCGACCGACCGACCGACATACGGACATTTTTGGGAGACTTGCTTTTTATGATGTATAAGTGATATAGAACACATTTTTGAGAAAATAAGAAAAACTTTTTTTTTTACGAATACAATACCTTTCTCGCTCCGCTCGAAAGTAAAAATTAAAGGTGGTTGGTTGGGGAACCCTAAAATTTATTGATTTTTTTTTCCATTTTTGTGTGAAAGTCTTAATGCGGTTCACAGAATACATCTACTTGCCAAGTTTCAACAGTATAGCTCTTATAATTTCGGAAAAAAGTGGCTGTGACATACGGATGGACAGACAAACAGACAGAAAGACAGACAGACATGACGAATCTATAAGGGTTCCGTTTTTTGCCATTAGGCTACGGAACCGTAAAAATGGATCATACAATACCTTTCCATGCAAAACTCAGCCTAAGCCAGACAGATCTTTAGTAGTATTGATCAGTCAAATTTAAGATTTTTTTTTTTCAATATCCTAATTCCAATTCCAACCTATATTTTGTCATTATTTTCAGGGTCTCTGCCTACCCCGACGGGAAAGAGGCGTGATGTTATGTATGTATGTATTTTCAGAAAATTACTGCACCAATGTTTGTCTTATAGTATATGGTAAATAACTGTGCTTATTACTAAATATGACTGTCAGTCTGTTTGTCTATCACTCTAAACAGGAACTATTTTACCTTTTACGTAACACCTTTTATACATCTTAATGGGCAGTCACATGTTCCTCATTGAAAGAGTACAAATGCGAACTGAAATCGTGCCAATAATCAATAGATAAATGATCTTACATACACAATTACCTGAGGAACGTGAATGCCTAGTTCATATTATGCTCTACATTACAAAGTAGCCTACTTGTCGGCATTCTACTCTACAGAGTACATTTCGGTGAATGTGCGTTTGATTTCATCACCATCATGAAGTGCCATCTCCATCCCGGAGGTCGGCGACCATATGTCTCTATGTCTTCCTATCTTCAATCATGCGAATTAACTTTGCTGTGCTCTCTACTTATATTATTCGAATATTCATTACATTAGAATATCCGCAATATTCAGTCAAGTCAAGTCAAAAAAGGTACTTATATTTTCCTAGAATATAATAAAAAGGAAATTCTTTATTGATTGATTGACTCGTCAAAGCACAGCCGAAACTACAGATGAATCTAGAAGCATGAAATTTGAACGGTATGTTTTTCAAATCATGTTTAGAAAATGATTTTAAGGAAGAGTAAAATGAAATGAGGTAAAATATTTTGCATGAATACCTAATGAATATCCATTATTTGTGAAGTGAGATGAAATGAATGAAATGTGCATTTAATATTTTGATAAAAATAAAGAAATAGTTTCTTGAGGCGTGATGTTATGTATGATGTATGTAGTTTCTTGAAAGTCATCTTCCAAGGAGGTGAAATAGGGAACGAATTTTTGTCAGTTCGTTGGTCGTCAAGTCCTTCATTTTTGAAGTAATTTGGATTTGAGCTCTGTAAAAATTCAAAAAGTACATATTTCAGCTTTTTTTTATTTATTGTCAGTGGGCTTATTCTTGACCTCGATCTAGTGTTGAGGATAGAGATGAGATCGACGATGGAATGAGCTTGCCCAGAAGAAGCCTTTTCACTCGCGACTTAAATAGATTCTCGGTAACACAGACGCAGGCAGAGAATTCCACTCTTTAGCCGTGCGCATTATAAAAGATGTTTCAAAGCGCTTTTGCGAATGTGTAAAATATCAACCAAGTGTGGGTGGTATTCTGCGGTGCATCTGGTCTCCTTATGGTAGTAGGGGGATGGTGGAATAAGCTTGTGGAGCTCGTGAGCACACTCCGAAGTACAATCTGTAAAAGACCGACAGACATGCAACTTTGCGACGGTGGGCCAGACTATGAAACATGGTTTTCACCAGTATCTCATTACCAACGAGCTTCTTGGCTCTGTGGTCTATCGATTCAAGTGCGTCTAGTTGGTATTTAGCTGAACCATCCCAAAGGTGATAGTACTCGTAATAAAATTCTCCATGCAAGATCGGACTTGTGCTTTAAATAAAACTAGAAGCTGTCCAGGAGTGAATTATCGCTTAACGTTATTTTATTTTATTTTTTTAGTTTATTAGGCTCACAAAACAAGTTAAAGTCATGAAAAGCCAAAGTAACAAGATAATTTTTTAAAACTAGACAATAACTCTTAGTAAGTTAGGATTAAAGTTAAGGAGAGGGTTAGTTTAGTGTTAATAGTCTTAATCTATAAAAATTATATAAGCTAGAAATAACATCACTGTGAAAGCTCGAATAGCAGCGAGACCTTACACAATACTGTATTTTAGTACCTAATGTGAGAATTAAGTATGTGTACTATGTAAACATACACAGCGCTTCGGGCATTCACTGTAACAGTTACAAAAAGATTGAATATGATAGCTAGTACACTATATTGTTTACTGCAAAATATTTTTGACATCGTTTTTGAATTTTGATAACTTAGGGTTAAAAATATCTAAGGAGGAGTTAACAGCCACTGTATCATTGTAGAGGCGACACATTCTGTTTATTGGGTTGATACGAGGTATTGTTCGCAAATACCTTAAGTGATAACAGTTTAGGCGATGGCTTAAGAGATCTGTAACTTGTGGAAAACTCAAGCAACGAGAGCAGATAGGGCGAGTCAATCTGTGAGTGAACAATTGTATACAGATGCACCAGGTCACTACAATTACGGCGAGAATTCAGACGTGGTAGTTTGAATCTATTTAATCTTGCACTATAGGACCTGAGCTCACGTCCCAGGTACATTCTATGAGAAAGGATATTGAGAAATTTGGACTGTACTCTCTCAATTCTCTTACTGTTTACTTCATAGAAGGGAGACCAGATTACCGATCCATACTCCAGTATGCTCCTTACCAAAGAGGAGTAGAGACTAATGATACATCTAGGATTTATGAAACCCGTAGTAGAACGTGAGATAAAGCCAGATAAAGCCAATCAGCTGAGTGCACTTGGTGATAATATAGTTATAATGAGGCTTGAATGTAAATTTTTCATCGAATGTAAGTTTTTCATCGAATCAATCGAATCAACCAAATCTTTGACGACGGTATTGCGCTCCAGGTTAATACCACTAAGGGAGTAGTCATAGATAATCTTGTTTCTCTTTGTGAATGTTATGACGGAACACTTCTTAATATTGAGGAACATTTTATTTGTTTCACACCATTATTGAGGATACACAGCTTTTTTGGCGCAGTTTAGGTTTTTGACTCGTTGGCGACGAAGTTCAGGTTTGCACACAACTTGATGCCAAGAAGCTCGAGACTGTCAGTAACTGGTACAGATATACCTCAAAAAGTAGAAGCCAGATTGAACGGACTTCTTTTGGCGCAGAACAGATACGCCTGACGCCAACTCACCAGATTTTTGTCACCCCGATCGGAGACACGACTTAATTCATTCGCGCTACCTTGGCTTTGCTCGAAGCTATTTTAGAAATTCATCCCTCAAGGAGATGAAATGATGAACTTTGTATGGCATTCTGAAAGTGCTAATGTTAAATACATGAAATTTGGAAGATGTATTTCTCATGTTATGAAGGTTCGCGATTAGAAATTATTTTAAGAAATTTGACTGATTAAAAGTCCTTTGCTTTTATCGTAAAATTTTTACAAATTTGAATTTTAGCTTTATGGTAAAAGATAAAGAAACACGTGTTTGAGCGTTTCTTAAAAATTATCCGTAAAATTTAATAAAAATTGCAATAGACCTCGCTGAGCATTAGGAGGTTGTTCAATTCGTTAATTATCATAAACAAATAACTTAGTAAGTTTAGTTCTTAGGATGAAATGTAGATGGCGTTGTTCAATTTGCTGAATTATCTAAAACATGGATACGTTGTGTCATCCATGGAAATACTAGTTGTTTGTAAGCAGTTTTTACCTTGTCCTCCGCTTTGGTTCCCGAGACCAACCGTCGAAGACTGCGGGCTCAGCAGTCTAACTAAGGCGCTACGTACCATTGCAGACGCGCCGAGATTTGTACGCAACGAAGTCATTCGGAGGGACCTGCGTATCGAGACTCTAGACGATTTTATTTCCAGACTCTCGACCAGGATGTTCGCGCCCGCTGATCGGTCAGACTTCCAGCATCTCCGGGATGTGGCCCCATACCACGCGCGTCCACCGGACTGGAAACCGTTTCCTCGCGAGCTTGCTACTGTGGAAGAGCTCGATGAGGAAACGTGAGTCATGGGACCCATTAAGACCGTCGGTTTGAGGGCATCCACCACTCTAGTGGATACGACCTTGCCGACGGCCAAACACACCCAGACTCCAAACCTAACACGACATCCATCGGCTGAGCCGCCCCAGAGGGCCTAGCTCGCCGTTATACCGGACAAAGACTCCATTCCGCCAGGCTGATGTCGCTCACTGGGCCTCCCTGAACAGGGTCTCACTCGGTGGGCTGACTCGCCGGCGGACCTGACCCCACCTGCGCCTCACGGAGGGGCAACCCCTGCCCACCGTGGGCCACACCCCAACGCCCCGCTCGTCTCAACGGGCGGTGACCGACACTGCGCCAAGGAGGGACACCTCGACGGCGCCTCCCCGACGTCCACTGTTGCGGACATCGAGAAGACAACCTGATTGCCTTGTACTCTTTCCACACGCATTAAGGGATATTTTTGTTAATACATTAGTTTATTGTTGTCGATAGCTTTTGGTTTTATTTCTCTCTCACACATAGACGATTTCGGTGTGCAGTCTTTGGGTTGTACAGAGGTAAAAAACTCAAAACCACTTTGCGTTAAAAAAATCGCAAAGAAACTATGGAATCCTATAATACGCGTGGAGCGACACGCACTTGGCCGGTTTTTTATTACCATTTTGTAAGGAACCCTAAAAATAGGCAGATATACATATATTTTTCATAGGCAGATGGCACTTATACATACATTCTAAGAGGGCGCCACCAGTCACAAAAGTAGAAATATCATTTTAAAAAACCGGTCAAGTGCGAGTCAAACTCACGCGCCGAGGGTTACGATATATCTATAGTATTTTTGGAAGCAATAAAGTCCATATTTAGGACCGCAAAACTAAATTTGTTTGTAAAGGTTTTTTGCAGATTTCTAAAAAACTGTGCAACTTAGAAAGATCGTTTTATGTTTGCTGTAATATTTACATAAACTTCTATCAACTGTAATTAATTCAGATTTTTCAACCTACGGAGATAAGGGTATTTTTTTTTGACATTTTTCATCACAACTTGAAAACTAAGAGTTGTAAAAACATACAAAAATATATTTTAGAATGTACAAGTAAAGCCCTTTCATATGATACCCCACTCGACCTAGTAACGACAAGTTGAAATTTTGCCCCCCCCCCCCCCTATTTAGGCCCCCTTTACAGTAATAATCAAATATTTTTTTTAATTCTTTCATGTGCAATTAAGTTGAGCAACCAAATTCTACAACTATTCCAAATTTCAAGTCGATAGCAAGAGTCGTTGCTGAGTGACAGACAGACAGACAAAGTCGCACCATAAGGGTTCCTTTTTTTTTACCATTTTGATATCGGAACCCTAAAAAGGTGTATAAATTAAACAAATTTTAATGATTGGAGGAACTTTCTATATTTGACAATACATACATTATCACGGCAACCTATAAGAGACGATAGACTTATTCACTAAAATTATTCCTGAATCAAACTATTTCTCCCAAAGTTATTCTTCCTTAAAAGTTATTCTTTCTTAAAATCACCTTTAAAAATAAGAATATTTTTTTATTAGTTTTTCGTAATTTAATTTGCCCATAAAATATTGCCCACGTAATATAATTTGGCTATAAAAATAGATATTTCGCTTGCAATATTATCCCAAAAGCGTGAGTAGTTACTGAGACAAACTAGTGTGACAGACAGACAGACAAACCATAAGGGTTCCCTTTTTACCTTTTTCGTTCGGAAACCTAATAATACCAAAAAGGACTTCTTACTATGGCCATAGGGTTGCGTAGGTGTACTTCATCATCATCATCATATCAGCCGAAAGACGTCCACTGCTGGACAAAAGCCTCCCCTACAGATCTCCATGACGACCGGTCCTGCGCTGCTCGCATCCAGCGGCTTCCCGCAACCTTGACCAGATCGTCGGCCCACCTTGCTGGGGGCCTGCCAACGCTGTACGGTGTACTGCTTTTTATAAATCTCTAGCGCCCCTCATGCTTTTTCTAACGACTGATCAAAATGAGTCTTCCTTCGCCTGATGTGTAGAAAATATATAAATACCTACTCATGACGTATTGAACGTAACATTTCGCTTGTTTCAGTATGCCTGCCAGTCCTAGCTTACGGAACAGCTATGGGGTGGATTTCCCCTCACAAAACGTTACTCATGGGTCCTGAGTCCCCTTCTCCACAGCCAGTGACTGAAGAGGAGGTGTCCTGGATGGCTTCCATCATGTTCATCTTCGCGCCGATAGCGGTGTTCTTGTATGGTGCTGCTGCTGATAGATATGGGAGGAAGAGAGCGTTGTTGTGTGCTTCGTTGCCTATTGCTGTAAGTAGGTCAGGTCTTTCTTGGGATTCCTATACCTTCTATTTTTAATTTACGTCTTATTGTAAACTAGTGAATACGAAATAGACTAGGAAATATTTGACAAACGGCTTCCGTTTTGCGTCTAAAAGCAAAACGAACATCTGTTATTTTAAAAGTGTTTTTAAACCAATACGACCCTGCTGAATTCATATATGCTTGATACGTAAATAACATAGTAACGTTATTTAAGATGGCGGCCAAAAACTGTAAATCTACAAATTTTTGGCCTTTTGAGACTTGGTTACGAAATCCAAAAAAGAGATTATATGTCTTTGAATGTTTAAACCAACGTCCGTATTGCTTTAAAAAAATACCTTAAAGATAACAGATGTTCGTTTTGCTTCTTGAATATTTTTTTATGTAATTAGTCTAGTCTTAAAGTAATATTACTATGAAACAAGACACATCAGGTACTGCTTATTTTAACGCGGAAATTTCTTCCAGCAGACCTAGAGAAGCGTGATTTCACTGGAAGAGACAGATAGAACGTGCACATATAAACTACGAACATAACTTTTATTTGTAAACCTTTCTTTTTCTACGTCTAATAAAAGCTTGTTTTAAAAATTATTTCTTACCATTATTTTATTACAGTGTAATTTTTGCAGGCAGGATGGGCAGTAAAACTAAGCTGTGCGCATCCAATAGCGTTGATTGGTGCACGTGCACTTATCGGGTTCGGTTCAGGAGGAGCGTTCGTCGTGTGCCCACTGTACGTGAAAGAAATCAGTGAAGACAGCATTAGAGGCATGACCGGGACCTTTATTATATTCTCACAGGTAAGCCCAGCTCTTTATGACATACATACATAATATCACGTCTCTTTCCCGTCAGGGTAGGCAAAGACCACAGTCCTCCACCTGCTACGATCTTAACATGCTCGTCGGTTAAGGGTACTTTTAATTTTAACCTGGCCTTTATTTAGAACGTCCTGAATTTGGTCCTGGTACGTTCGCCGAGGCCTTCCCCTTCCATCGATTCCATTCAATCTCGCCTTGTAGATCTTCGTTAATTCATCCTCTCTACATGACCAAACAATCTCAGCATCTCTTTCTCAATTTTAGTCTCAGGGAACCCTTATGGTTTGTCTGTCAGCCGTCTATCTGTCACACTAGTTTGTCTCAGTAACTACTCACGCTTTTGGGATAGTTGTAGAATATGTATCTACGTCTCCTTTTACGCCACAACGTTCTCTTATTACACTATTTCTAATCCAGTCACTCAATTTCACACTAGGTAATTATACCTACTCCTCAACGTTCTCATTTCTACTGCATTAATTCTACTTAAGAAAAAGGACCGTATGGCCAGCACTTTCGACTTTATCAATCGTATTAATAGGTTGAAAGTACATGCTACCATAAGGTCCTTTTTGATTTGGACGACCACATTCTTTTCCGTAGTATACTAGTAGTTAGAGCGTACGACTCGCTCTCAATCCGGTCGTTCTGAGATTTTCCCAGTTTTTTTTCTCTATAATCCCATAGCAGAAGATTCTGTTCTCCTGTGGCACCAAGTTATAAAATATTTGTGTTTATTAAACCTCTTATTCTTATTTGCGCGTAAGGTCGGCAACCGACACCTAAAAGAGTAGAATTATGATCGATTCCCACGCGGACGAAGTCGCGGGCAACAGCTGATACGTCAGTTTACTTATATCTTTATTATGCTTGCTAGGGTGAACCTTGAACTTCAAAATTGTGCTGCTGTTTAACAACAGAGCTGTCTGACCTGCTCAATGTCATGCAATTGGGTATGACGCTCCAAGGACGCTCCCATAATTGACAACAATCGAATTTGGAGATGCTTATCTGAATGATATTGTTGTAATCTGAAGAGGCAAACCCAATTTTGTAGACTAAGTACATAGTGTTACATATTATTGGCCTGACTGTCTCTACACAACCGTAAGCGGTTGTTTTAGCCCCGAGCGCTTTTCTCTGTATAATCTTAACAAAAGCCCCATAACACATGGCGCTGTAGGGTTTCTGAAACACGCTATTTTCGAGTTATGTTAAAAAAAACCCGAAAACGAAGATGAGCCCTGTCTAGATCGTTACTGGCTGGTCGGGAATGAAGATAGGCACTTTAAAAATAAGTGTTTGGACAGCCAAGCCAAAGACCAAGCTATGTTCTGTATGAACTTTGACAAACCCGTTGGTGTGGTTGGTAGTGAGCCTCCTTTCACGCCATGGACTGCGGGTTTGATCCCCGCCCAGGGCAAACATTTGTTTGATGAACACATGTAAATGTGTTTGTTCTGTGTTTGGGTGTTTTTAGGGTTCCGATACCAAAATGGTAAAAAAAAGGAACCCTTATGGTGCCGCTCTGTCTGTCTGTCTGTCTGTCCGTCTGTCTGTCACACCTCTATATCTCAGCAACCACTTACGCTATCGAGCTGAAATTTGGAATAGTTTTAGAATATAGTTGCCCAACTTAATTGCACATGAAAATTTTTTGAAAAAAGTATGATTATTAATGTAAAGGGGGCCAAAATAGGGGCGGCCCAATTTCAAATTGTCGCTACTAGGTCGAGTGGGGTATCATATGAAAGGGCTTTACTTGTACATTTTAAAATATATTTTTGTATTTTTTTAAGTTTCTTAGTTTTCAAGTTATGATGAAAAATGTCAAAAAAAATACCATTCCCCCCCCCTTATCTCCGAAGTTTGAGTAAGGGAAAATCTGAATTAATTACAGTTGACAGAGGTTTATGTAAACTTTAGGGGAGGTAGGGGAGCATTGGGCAGTCGGGAGGTTTGGGCACTCCCTCATTTCTCAAAATCTACTCCAGATATTTTTTGTTTTCTACCACAGCACTATAGTTTAATAACTGGCAACACCGCTTATCAAAAGTGTCAGCTGTCATTTCACTTGGTTGTCAAGTTACATGCGCTTAACGGTTTGTTGCGTACTAATTGTGGGGTTCGTTTTTCAACATTTGAAGATGGCGGTCGTGTTTATATTTCAATTTTAGTTTTATTTGTTTATTGAAGAGTTTAATGAATAATTTGATTGGGTGTTATGCAGTAAACGTCTTTGAAAATGAACATCTATTAGAAGATTGGAATACATGCATTTATCAAGATTTTTGGATGGAGAGAAGCGGCCCATCGACACTTCAATAATTTTCCCCATCAACTTATCGGAGTCATCATAGTACACAGGCCCTCGTCTTCGTGATGTGGATTCCTGTGTAAATCTTTCACTTGACATTGGCGAACTCGCCATAATTTTATAATAATTTGTTAACTTGACATTGTGCAAAATACATCTGAGATGTGACGCCATTAAATAAATATCTATCTATATATATTGATTGTGATTTGAAGAAACATAACAAAGAAATCTGCAAGAAAGTGTAAGTATCTGTGTTAACTTCTTCTATTGTGTTTAATGAAGATTATATTTACCTGTCAATTAGGATTCAATATTGGATAAAAATAAACTTATTCGAATGTATCTGAAAAGTGAGGTTATGGGGTGCATTGGGCACGCAGGTAGGAGGGAGGTTTGGGCATGCCCAATGCTCCCTCTGTTTTTAGTATAATTTGGTGTCATACTTTTGTGCTTTTTTTATATGCCTATTGAATTGAATGGTTAATCATTTCTTTTCAGTACAATGCCATTTTCATTTAAAAAGAAAAATAAGCGACGTGAAATCCCTAAAGATGTTATTTTGCGCGCATTGGAAGAGGTTTCTAAAGGAGGAAAAATTAAAACTACTGCGATGAAATATGATATACCCAGGTCTAACCTTCAAAGATACATAAAGCAGGGTGGCGTCGTGAAAGATATTTCTTCTAAATTTATATCATCTCAAATATTCACGAAAGATGAAGAAGAAAAAATTTCAGAATATCTTGTAACATCGTCTAAACTAAACCATGGACTGTCAAAAATGAAGGCACGCGAATTGGTTTATGAATACGCCACTGCCATTGAAAAACAAATACCAGATAACTGGACAAAGAAGAAACTTGCATCCAAAGATTGGATAAGGGGATTTTTTAAAAGACAACCTCAGCTTTCGATAAGGACACCAGAAGCTACCAGTCTCTCACGGGCCACAAGTTTCAATAAGAAAAATGTCGGAGATTTTTTTGAAAATCTTAAAACTGTATATGAACGACATCGCTTCGGCCCTGAGTCTATTTACAATATAGACGAAACTGGATTATCAACAGTACAACGAACCCAGAAAGTGATTGCTCTCAGAGGCACTAAGCAAGTTGGGCAAGTAACGTCAGCTGAAAGAGGGACGCTTGTAACGCTTTGCTGCGGTATTAATGCATTGGGTAACTCAATACACCACCCTTTTTCATATTCCCACGGGTCAATTTCAAAACGTATATGCTAAATGATGCCCCTGTTGGTTCAGATGGAGCAGCACATCCTTCAGGGTGGATGACAGCACCAAATTTTTTAAAATATATGCACCATTTCGCAAAACACGCAAAACCAACGCCTTCCTCGCCAGTTCTTTTGCTGCTGGACAATCACGAGAGCCATATTTCAGTACCAGTTCTCGATTTTTGTAAAGAATCAGGCATTGTTTTAATGACTTTCCCACCGCACTGCAGCCATAAACTGCAACCCCTAGACCTGACTGTCTACGGACCGCTCAAAACTTATTATAACACTGCTGTAACAGATTGGATGGTAAGCAATCCTGGAAAAACGGTAACAATTTATGAAATCCCAAAATTAGCAGCAAAAGCCATCCCACTTGCATTCAAGTTGCAGAATATTCAAAGGGGATTTGAAAAACCTGGCATATGGCCACTCAATTCAAACATTTTCTCCGATGAAGATTTCGCTTGTTCTTCTGTAACTGATCGCTGCTTGCCGGAAGAGGATAATGTTCCTACAGAACAATCGATTTCAGACCAACCTGTCATGGAACAACCTTCAACAGAAGAAAATCAGAGTTCAGAGAATCATACAAGTTCAAATGTGGAAGTCACTGGGCCATCTCAACTGGAATCTCCCTCTAGAAGCCAGACTAAGGGCACTGTCAATGTAACACCTGATTTAGTAAGACCATATCCGAAGGCCGGCCCCAGGAAATTGCATGGCATGAAACGGAAGAAGGGAAAAACTAGAATATTGACGGACACACCCGAGAAAAGACTTATAGAAATGGAAGAAGAAGAAAGACAAAGAAAAAATAAGATCAAAGAGTTCAACAAAAATCGAAAATGCTCTAAAAATACAGGACAGAAAACAATTCCGAAGCTTGCTGATGAACTTACTTCCAAACCAGGAAAAAGCAGGAAGATTAGCAGCGATGATGAAATAAAAAATGTTTCCGTTTCTGACGAAGCCCTTGTTGAATCGGAAGAAGATTTTGATGAAGACGATGTGATCGTTCTGGATAGAAATTTCCAGATCAATAACTTTGTGTTGGTTAAATTTGACACCAAAAAAACTGTCTATCATTATGTTGGAATAATTGAAGAGGTTAATCACTCCATGGCAACTGTTAAATTCATGAGAGTGAGTAAAATAAGAAATACGTTTATATTTCCTGACATCGAAGACGTAGCCAGCGTCCCCCTGGAGGATATAAAGACAAAATTGCCTACACCAACGACATGGATGAAACGTGGCAGCTTAAAGTATAAATTTGACAAGCCTCTCTGGATCATACCAAATATAAGATAAGTTTAATTAAGTCTAACATCGTGCAGTATTGATTCTAAGTCACATTGTTTATTTTTTCTAAAGTCTATGATAAGAAAAAATGTTTGTATTACAATTTTTTATAGCAATGTTATATAATACTTAGGCATAGTAGTATAGTAAAGGAATATCGTGCATATTAAATACAGTGCCCAAACCTCCCTACAGGGGTGTCCGAACCTCCCTCCCACCGGGAGGTTTGGGCACCTTGGACATGTTTTCGAAGATCTTTTGTAACTTTGAGACTAATTATAATACCAAAACTTTTCTTAGCAATAATTACTGCCAAATATGTGTGCTCGATATATTTGGAATACAATTTTGATTATGATAAAAAATAACAGTTTTATTAAAATTTATGTAAAAAAGTGCCCAATGCTCCCCTACCTCCCAGCAAAAATAAAACGATCTTTCTAAGTTGCACAGTTTTTCAGAAATCTGCAAAAAACCTTTACAAACAAATTTAGTTTTGCGGTCCTGAAAATGGACTTTATTGCTTCCAAAAATACTATAGGTATATCGGAACCCTCGGCGCGCGAGTCCGACTCGCACTTGACCGGTTTTTTATCTATGTATGTATATCAATATCTGATACCCATAATACAGGGCTCGTTTGGGATCAGGTGACCTTGCATGGAACGTCAAAAAAAGGAGTAAAAATAATCTTAAAAGCCATCAACAGATGGCGCTGTAGGTTTCTGGATCGCGCTATTTTTAAGAAATACCTACAAATACAAAAAGGGAGAAAACGGACATAAAACAGAAAATTTTTTCTCTTCCCAAAAAGGCTATTCAGGGTCAATTGATCCCCCAGCCCGCGGGCTCAGTCGACCACTTCAAACCCCTGTAAGGAGAACTAAGCCCACGGGCAAAATCGTAAATTGCAATTGGGCAAAGCCTGGTTACGCATGGGAGTTTGTATGTACAGATCTATCAGTGGGATTACATTCAGCCCCTGCCACTGCTCCTCGCGCTACCGGCAATAATTCCCTGAATAATGCCGCAGCAGGATCGAGAGAAGTGCGTGTTTACATACTGCCCTACCACTCACATCGCTTTGGACGTTTCATGATGCCAGACGTCGAAATAATTTCAGCCGCCGCTCTGTGTCTTTTTTGCAATACATAATTATGTTCGATGTTTAAAAAAAATAAAGAAAATTCGTCGTCGAAGAAGATGGTGGATGATATCTATCCATCGTAATAGAACTTTTTAAGTACCTACCAACCTTCTTAACAGATTTTTAATGCATATCCGAATTCGTAGGGGTTTTAAAGTTAAGGCTCCATTAAATCTATTAAAAAAAAACCAGCCAAGTGCGAGTCGGACTCGCGCACTGAGGGTTCCGTACCACCACATAAACATTGTATTAGTTGAAATTTCAGTAAGTTAATGTGCTAGATTTTTTGAGTCCGACACGCGCTTGACCAAATTTTATTATTTGTTGTTATTTTATAGCCTATGCCCTATAAACATACCAATTTTCAAGTTTGTAAGTGTTCCCGTTTTCAAATAGAACTAAAACAAAAATCGCCTCAGCAACCATCCAACTTGACCCCTCTCTTATATGAATGTTCTTGAAACGGGAGCTCACCACAATTGGTTACCATTAGTTGTGAGAAAAGTTGTAATATTTAATGATTTCAGACTTTTCCCATTATTTGTACTGTGAGACCTAGCTTCTTGCCAAATTTCATAATTTTAGGTCAACGGGAAGTACCCTGTAGGTTTTTCATTTTTGAATAAATGTATGGAGATGAGGACATAAAATGCCATATCTTTTTATTGCGTCGTTGTAAAAAATTGAAATTTTCAGATCTTGTGTGGTTCATGGATTCTAATATATGGTATTAATTTCAACCTGATACCTTTACCCGTTCGTGAGATAAAGGGTCTTGACAGACAGACAGACAGACAGACAGACAGACAGACAGACAGACGGACAACAAAGTGATCCTATAAGGGTTCTTTTTTTTTCTTTTGAGGTACGGAACCCTAAAAATGATAGGTACAGCCTTTAAAGAGATTATGTGATAGATAAACAAAACACACACGTCTTTCTCCTCCAGGCGCTCGGCGAAAAGTGAGCGACAGAGCTGAATGTGAACACGCACTGCCACTCGCGCTGCCCGTCCTTTGACTTCCGCACAAAAAAACCGCCTTTTTGGGGAGCGCCGGGCAGCGCGAGTGGCAGCGGCAGTGGCATGAGAAGTATCGTGTTTACATACTCGTCCTGCCCACTTCCCTGCCCACTTCCCTGCTCACTTCGGCTGAATGTAATAGTGGGTTATAATTTTTATGTGTTTGGGGTGGTTGATTTTATTTTAAGGGGTCGAAAGTGGTTTAAGTGACGCGACGGTCCCGGTGGGTCAAGTGATCCATGAAAAAAACAGAAAGTGGTAAACTGAGACCGCAGGCTAAAGCCCCGAACGCGTAACTACAGTAAATTTCATCGAAATCGTTTAGCCGTTTTCAATAAACCGATAAAAAATATATATGTACAGTTATTGCTCGTTTAACGTAATTAATAGGATTTGATATCAAAATTTTAGGTTTATTACGATACGATGATAAAACTAAGCTGTAATATTTACCTAGTAAATAACTCGGCGCAAAATCATTTAAGACAATGAACGATCTCCTAAGATACCTAACAATTTCTCAGTATAATTTCTAATTATAGACAACGATATACAGGTAATCCTGTATAATCAAGTAACCTTTTATAAGGTCTAGGAGACTCGAGCAGACACAACAATATCTTTTACAATTACTTTTAGTACGGGCTGAAATCTAAACTCGCAAAAAAATCGGTTATACGAGTATATAACACAAAAATTGGTAGATATTGTCAACAGCAAACTTAAATTTGTAATTCCATACACAAAGTACGGAAATACAAACTTATATTTGGGTTTACAAAATATGTTGTAATATTGGGAGGTCTAATCAGGCGGAGCTTGCACAAAACCTGCTGGGATGAAACTTGGCACGATCCTAGTAAATACTTTTAGAAAGAACACGTGCTCCCCGGCAGGACGCGACGTCGTGATCTAGTAGAGCTCTTGATCCGGAGGTTCTGGGTTCGATTCCCGGTGGGGACACTATAGACAAATATCACTTTGTATGACTTCTGCAGTTTGGTTGTAACATCCTCACACAAAATTTACATAACGACGACTACGCTGAATTTAGGTACACACGGCCGCACATCAGTAGAAACACTTTTGGACCTTATGGCGTGGTAATAGAGTTGAAAAAGTTTCTACCGACAAGCGGTTGACCGTACAATGACTGAATGAATGTCAGAATACCTTGTGACACATATTTTCATTAATCTTCCTTACCCTTAAATATTTCTATCACCGTTTATATACAGGGTCTTTGGTACATCTCTGCAAATCTCTTTGGTTATTGCTACTTACTTAACTGAACAACTATGGTATAAGTATAAACTTGTCATTTTGTTGGGCAATTCATAAAAATCGACGAACAATATACGCTATATATATTGTCCGTCGATTTTGGCTGAATTTTAGCTGGTATTATTCTTACTTCATACATTATTCGGTCGCGGAACTTTCCGCAACGGAATTCCAGCAGGTGTGTCCGTACACTTATAGTTTCATGGATAGAGATAAATCCGAGAGCTTTGCAGGTCTCTATGGTTCACTTATAGTTTCATGGATAAAGATAAATCCGAGAGCTTTGCCGGTCTCTATGGTTCACTTATGGTTTCATGGATAGATATAAATCCGAGAGCTTTGCAGGTCTCTATGGTTCACTTATAGTTTCATGGATGTAGATAAATCCGAGAGCTTTGCAGGTCTCTATGGTTCACTTATAGTTTCTTATAGTTTCATGGATAGAGATAAATCCGAGAGCTTTGCAGGTCTCAATGGTTTCGGGCGATTGTAACGTAGCGCTAGTTCAACTTATACTGGTTTTGTTCATACGTCCTTCCTGCCGTGCGTACCTTAGTTTGTTTTTGTCCGCAGACTGTTGGAAACCTTCTGGTCTTCATACTTGGAGACCAGCTTCCATACAAGACGGTGCTGTGGATCCTGCTGGCCATACCTTTGTTGCACTTCTGCATCCTCTTACGGCTTCCGGAGACACCTTCGTACCTGGTCAAGTGTGGAAGGAATGAGGTACCGGTGTTTTTATTTCTTTTTGCTGCTTTTTTTTCTACAACTTAGAGCTGATTTTTTTTATTGAAAATGGGCTTACTCTTGACCTCGATCTAGTCTTAAAGACAGAGATGAGGTCGACGATGGAATGAGCTTGCCCAGATTTTTAGACAAAAGAGACACAATAGTTATTTACTATGCTAGGCAGCAAAATAGTTTTTTGGTGCGAGTGCCTTGTATTGAAACTCGAGCAAGCGAAGGATTCTAGGACTGAGCTACGAGCAAAGCGATTGGTTCAAAAGAAGAATCGTGAGCGTAGCGAGGGTTTTATGGAACGAGACGCGTATTAACTTTGTTGCCGAGCATGACAATTTGTCACCTCACAACAGCGATGAAAGCGTAGTTGGGTGAGTGAGGCAGTACCGTATACCATATAATTCAATTCAATAATTTATTCATAAATATACTTTTACACGTAATTTTTTTTAAATAATATAAATCAATTAACTTACTTTATAGTAAAGTTTAGTTAATTAATGATAACATAGAATATCTTAGTTCTATTCATCATCACGTTCTAATTTCAAAAAACTTCATCGCGACGCCAGCGGCCCAAAATGACTTTTGCACGCAGATTTCGTCTAATAAGGTAATTCCGAGCTTGCAACGTAAATCGTAGTTTAAGATACAAGTGCCGTAAGTAGGGTTATTACAAACGAGTTGACGTTTTGTAAATCCGAGACAAAGTCGCACGGCCGTGTGTCTTACGACGTTTTTCAATACATTTGTGAGAAAACAGGTTTAAGTAATACACTTGTTAAAGGAATCAACCATGGGTACTGTCAGCCTCTTGTCGATTCAAGTATGTTCTCCTGGTACTCTCCATTTTATTTTGAATATAGGTAGGCTGATATGATGATGATAGGTAGGCAGTGGTCAGTCGTCACCCAAGTAAAAAGTCACCACTGTAGTAAAAACTCCTTGGCAGTATACTTTTTTTACTTACCGCACTAGTTCGGTAAGTAATTACTTACGAGCAATGTTTACATCCTTGTAAGTACGTTTTTCGAGCAAATGTTTTGAAAAATATATTTTCGAATGTCCAAAAGTTTTTGCATTTATCCTCCACATGTATGTACAGTCAAGAGCACTTCAAGCTTAGCCCTGATTTCACCATGATCTATTTGTTAACTAATTAATTGACTTTTTATACCTATTTTCCTTACTGCGTCTCCTGGATCAGTGCGACACGCGGTCGTCCGCAGCGGACGGTAAGATACATAGATAGAGAGATATAATAGAGTTCACCAAAGAAGGCTACGTTTTACTGTTAAGAAAAGATTTAAACACTGCCAAATCTACAAAGTAGAATATCGCAAAATTTCACAACCACAGGCAGGATTCGAACCTATACACACGTACCGTCGTGTATACAGGTTTGAAACCGCAATACACACATACGAGTAGAAAAACGTTAAGACCATCGTTTTAAATGGAATTCAGGAATATGCACATTTTTAACACTTATTAAATGAAGTACCTGGTCGACCGAGCTTCGCTCTATAATAGCCGCCTCAACATTGAAATATCATCGGGTGAGCAAGCTATGCTACTCGCTAACAGATGGCGCTGTAGGTTTCTATCTAAAACGCGGTATTTTTTTTAAATGCCTAAAATCACAGGCAAAACGATTTTTCCCAGACATGAGACCTAGCTAGATCGATTTTTCGTCCCTGAAAACCCCCGGATACTAAATTTCGTAAATATCGTTAGAGCCGTTTTCGAGAAACCGATTACAAATCTATATATATAAAAGAAGAAGGTGACTGACTGACTGACTGACTGACTGACTGACTGACTGACTGACTGACTGACTGACATATCAACGCACAGCCCAAACCACTGGGTCTAGAGATTCCAAATTTGGCATGTAGGTTCCTTATGAGGCCTAGGGGTGCACTAAGAAAGGGTTTTACAAAATTCCACCCCTAAGGGGGTAAAATAGGGGATGAAAGTTTGTATGAAAGTCCGTCAGTTTTGAAGTTAGGATCTTCAAAATTTGTATTTAGGCTGACGTCTAAAAATTAATAATTACGTGTCTCAGGGTTTTTGAAAATTCGAGACCCTTAAGGGTGAAAAGGGGGATGAAGTTAAAAATTCTTTATTCTTAAAGTAAAATCCACATAATTTATTATTTAGGCATTAATGATGTAATTCTATGCAACGTTCATCACTGTTATTGAAATTCCACCCCAAATTCAACCCCTAAAAAAGGGAAATGGGGTGAAAAAGTCTAAAAACCAATATGGGTATCGTTTGTATGGTTAATCGGGTCGCTGATTACGAAAACTACAACAATTTTGAAATCAAACGTGGTGGACGTGAAATACCATCATCCCCCTGGGGATGGAGTTGGGGTGCGATAGGTTTTAAATGTCTAAAAATCAATATGGGTGTCGTTTTTATGGTTTATCGGGTCGCTGATTCGAAAAATAACTACAACAATTTTGAAATCCAACGTGGTGGACGTGAAATACCATCATCTCCCTGGGGATGGAGTTGGGGTGCGATAGGTTTGAAATGTTTAAAAATCAATATAGGTGTCGTTTGTATGGTTTATCGGGTCGCTGATTACGAAAGCTACAACAACTTTGAAATCCAACGTGGTGGACGTGAAATACCATCGTCCCCTGGGGATGGGGTTGGGGTGCGATAGGTTTGAAATGTCTTAAAAATAAATATGGGTGTCATTTCTATGTTAGGGATAGCGGTTAAATTGGCGTAAGGGGTAGGGGTAGGGATAGGGACAGGTAGGGATAGGGACAGGTAGAGGTAGAGAGGTAGAGAGGTGGATAGGTGGAGAGGTGGAGAGGTGGAGAGGTGGAGAGGTGGAGAGGTGGAGAGGTGGAGAGGTGGAGAGGTGGAGAGGTAGAGAGGTAGAGAGGTAGAGAGGTAGAGAGGTAGAGAGGTAGAGAGGTGGAGAGGTGGAGAGGTAGAGAGGTAGAGAGGTAGAGGGGTAGAGAGGTAGAGACGTAGTGACGTAGAGAGGTAGAGAGGTCGAGAGGTAGAGAGGTACAGGTAGAGGGAGAGGGAGAAGGAGGGGAAGGGGGAGATGGAGGGAGTGAGGAAGGGGGAGGGGGTGATGAAAAGGGAGAGGTAGGGGAGAGAGTATGGGCAGGGGGAGAGGGAAGAGGGGGACGGGGAGAGACAGAGGAGGGGGAGGGGGAGAGACAGAGGGAGGGGGAGAGGAAGGGGGGAGAGGAAGAGAGAGGGAGAGGGTTTTTGTTTTTCTCAATTACTTCTGCGAATTGGCTCTGTTTTGAAATATTACATAAAGGTGTCTCTCATCTCTCTCTTTACATTTGTTAGGATACTGCTGCTAAGTTCCTCTGTTCTGAGTAATTTATGAGTAACGTCTGTATATTATATAAAATTCAGCTGGATCTTGAATTATACTTACTCATTGATTTGCGCAGGGTTAGTCCTGTTTTTCCTTAGTTTAAAATTACTCCGAAATGACGGGAAAATATCTCATTGCTTCGGAAAACCGGTAACAACATAAATACGAAATCCACGCGAGCGAAGCCGCGGGCAACAGCTAGTATATATATATATACAAATATTGCTCGTTTAATAGTATAGGATTTGGTGTTATTATTCTGTAAACAAAACCCCAACTGCTATCGTATATAAAGCGTAGGTATGCAGTCCATTCTGAACGATGCAGAACTATTTGCTCCGGACCCACTCCGCACGAAACCGGCTGACTGAACGGACTATAACGTGTTGATGGAATAAGCAAAACCTTCATACACCACAACAGATTTTTATTAAAATAAATCCATTCCCGTAAATAATATCTTATAAAAAAAAATTTTCTTCCAAATATTGTTATTTTAAAGTTTCGTCGTTGTTCTAGTAGATGTAGTAGTAGAGCAATTTTAAGCTATCATGGCGCGTCCGCCTCGCGTCCACGCACAACACTTCATTCCCTCCTTCGCACCGCCCGCGCGCGTAGCCACAGAAATATTTAGAAGCGGCAAATTTTTTAATAATAAAAATAAATTACCCCTATCAAAAACCCGTGATTGATTCTACTCTCGATTCTGAACTATTTTCTCAGTTTCGCTTATTCCGTTAAAACGTTGTAGGTATAAGCTTCATACATTTAAACGTCCGCTGCTGACATCCGCATGAGACGTCCTCTTCGCACTGATCCAGGAAACTTATCCTTTGTCAAAATCACGTAAAACGGGGTCCTATACACTCTTATTTTTTATCACCTCGGATATTTTAAGAGATGGTTCTGTCTTTGAAACTGAACAACTATTTCTATGGAACATAGCTTGAAATAATACGAAAAAAAAATCTACTTCAAACTGCATCAGCACATTTTGTATGGAAGGTCGATTTTTTTTATGTTTTGACCATAGTTCTGTGGGAAAAGTTGTTCAGTTTCACGGGCAGAAACACGCGCAGGCGCGCCATGATACCATAAAAATCTACTAGAACAACGATGACACTTTAAAATGACAATATTACAAAAAGAAAAAAAAATAAGATTTTACGGGAATGTATTTATTTCAATAAATATCAGTTGGGATGTATGAGGGTTTCACTTATTGCATTAATACGTTATAATTTTACATTTATTTGCATTTTTCCACTTATCAGGAAACAGCGAAAGTCCTTGCATGGCTACGTCACCTCCCTCATGATGACAAGACCATCAAAGAAGAAATGGACCGATTGATAATTGAGCAGACCACCTGTGAACCTAAATTCTCTCCACGACTACTTTGTAAGTATGAATGAATACGAGTAGAACCTCTTATTTTATTTCTTTAACATTTTGAACTTTTTTTGCCTCCCAGCGAAGCCTCCCTTAAAAACATTTAAAAAATTTTTTTTGAAAATTTGTATGGTTTTGGATCATCAAGTTGCTTATTCTGTGAAAATGGGTTCAGTGAGTTATATTCTAGTGACCCCCTAAATCATGTTTCCGGGAAAACTTTAAGGGTGGGTCCCACCATCTAACTTAACCGTAACCGAATATACGCATCTAGCTCTCTCCAACCTATAGAGAGCAAGAGGCGTATACTTACTCGGTTATGGTTAAGTTAGACCCTTAATGTACCTACTCTAGAATTTTCTTTAATCACGTGATCAAATTTCGATCACGAAAACAAACACGAATACCCTATCTGTTTTGCAAACAATGTCAATTGAATCTGACCTCTTTAAGAAGCTATTTAATTGGCCTTGATATCTTTGCCCCGACAGTTATTTCCAATTTAGCAGAATTATAATTTGGTTGAGCAAATTGTTTGTAAGGCGTCAAAAGTCAATACGGGGGTCGAAGTTTTCTGATGACCGGGCTACTTGTCGGTTGTTATGTGTTCCTGGTAGAATGTGATGCGTGTTTAGGGTTTCATTTCCAAAAGGGTGCCAACGGGACCGTATTACCCAGGCTACGTTGTCTGTCCGTCTGTCAGACCTTTAGAGAACTGTATCATTTGAACCGTAGTAACGATATAGTTGTTTTTTTTTAACAGAATACGTGTTATTTGGCGGATTACCTCAGAAATAATAAAGGCAATGAAAGGTCAAAAAATAAGTTGGGTCCCCATATAAGAGACGTGTTTTAAATGTCTTTTTGTTTCAGCTCATATCAGCTGATTCAGTTTCTAGGGAGGTCAAAATTTTTTTTTTCGTATTTCGACCTATTATTTTCAGGGAAAGTTGTTCGGTTTCATGGACAGATTCACATGCTTTTGGGTTGGTCTATCTTTTTTGCCACACCCTGTATAGAATAACAACAAGTAATAAAAACTGGTCAAGTACGAGTCGGACTTGCGCGCATTAAATTCTCTTCTGCACGAGGATTTGCTCGCATTAAAGTAACGACTGCGCGTCCCTAACTAAGACGGTATTTTTTCTTAGTAGTACGGAACCCTCGGGGCGCGAGTCTGACCCGCACTTAGCAGGTTTTTTTGCTAGCCGGGACTTCATTCATTGGTATTGATTACCCATTTGTTTTGATTTTGTAGATTTTTATGTCTGGTTCTTGATCATTTTTCAGTTGGCTGCTGACCTAAAAGATTGGTCTTGCTTGCTTGGTGTATAATTCAAATCGAAACTTATATATTATAAAAGAAGTTTCTTTTTTATTCTGCTCTTAATTCAAGTTCGGCAATAAATAATTCGTACTAACCTACAGCATCTAGTTTCGAAAGTTATTGTTCGAAATCTGAATGCAAAAGCGCTATTGGTCCAGAAAATAGTTATTTGTTATGTCGCGCGGGTGTATTGACACTCGAGCAAGCGAAGGACTCTAGGATTGAGCCACGAGCGGAGGAAGTGGTTCAAAAGAAGAATTCTGAGCGTAGCGAGGGTTACAAAACAAGAGACAAGAAATATCTTTGCAGCCGAGCAAAACACAATTTTTTTCCTCACTATCTGTGCTGTGTCGCTTCAGCGAGGAAATTACTAACGAATAGCGCCAGTACCTACTTATACTATTTATTTATCACATTTTAAATTAAAATACCTTTTTCAGGGTTGCGATACCAAAATGGTAAAAAAAGGAATCCTTATGGTGCAACTTTGTCTGTCTGACTGTCTGTCTGTCACACCAATATATCTCAGCAACCACTCAGAACCGGAACAGTTTTAGAATGAGTAATTATAGTATATCTTCTTTCCAGTCTCCAACAAGACAGCTTTGAAAGCGTTCTGGGTGGCCCTCATAGTGAACCTTACGCGCGAGTTCTGCGGCTGCATAGCAGTACTGGTCTACGCCAGCCACATCTTCGCGGCAGCTGGCAAGAACGGCAGCATGGCCCTCACTGCCAACAAGCAGTCAATACTGCTGGCTGTCGTGCAGATTATCGGCAGTTTCCTGGCCTGTCAGCTGGTAGATCGGGCGGGAAGAAAGGTGGGTTGAGTTAAGAGTAAAGTAAGTGCACCTATGATAAATTCTTCTAGACCAGAGATTCCCAATGATCCACTGAATTGAGGATAAAAGTGAGGGCTACCTTACAAACGGTCCGGTAACTCTCCTTTTTAGGGTTCCGTACCTCAAAAGAAAAAAACGGAACCCTTATAGGATCACTTTGTTGTCCGTCTGTCTGTCTGTCTGTCTGTCTGTCTGTCTGTCTGTCTGTCAAGACCCTTTATCTCACGAACGGGTAAAGGTATCAGGTTGAAATTAATACCATATATTAGGATCCATGAACCACACAAGTTCTGAAAATTTTAATTTTTTACAACGACGCAATCAAAAGATATGGCATTTTATGTCCTCATCTCCATACATTTATTCAAAAATGAAAAACCTACAGGGTACTTCCCGTTGACCTAAAATTATGAAATTTGGCAAGAAGCTAGGTCTCACAGTACAAATAATGGGAAAAGTCTGAAATCATTAAATATTACAACTTTTCTCACAACTAATGGTAACCAATTGTTGTGAGCTCCCGTTTCAAGAACATTCATATAAGAGAGGGGTCAAGTTGGATGGTTGCTGAGGCGATTTTTGTTTTAGTTCTATTTAAAAACGGGAACACTTACAAACTTGAAAATTGGTATGTTTATAGTGCATAAGCTATAAAATAACAACATATAATAAAATTTGGTCAAGCGCGTGTCGGACTCAAAAAATGTAGCACAATAACTTACTGAAATTTCAACTAATACAATTATGTTTATGTGGTGGTACGGAACCCTCAGTGCGCGAGTCCGACTCGCACTTGGCCGGTTTTTTTTTATATGCTGTCTAGGGATGGTAAGTGTTTAAATTGCACAACGCCCCGGCGCCCTCCCCCTTCGCGCCAATCTATCTCATTTTCCGAAAATTTCTCAAGTTCCCTACGAAGAATCACAACGTTCTAAAGGAGAAATTTCCGGAAAATAAGTTTTTTTTTTTTTTTAAAGTGCATGTCTCTGTAAGTACTAACCAGTCCTAGAAACAAAATTTGAAACACAAATCATAGGAAATATAATTCTCTACAACATTATGCGGAACATTTTTTTAGCTAAAATGCACCTAAACGAAAAAATAAGCGTTTCCTTTAGTTGCAGTAGTTCGGTTGTTAGTCCGGTTGACCGAACTAATGCAACTTTTTAGTAGCCGTAGTCCAGTTTATTTAAATAATCGAACTTTTGCTACTATTAAAGTGTAGCAAAAGTTTGAATTAATTTATGAAAAAAAAAATCTTAAATCTTTAGGATTTTTTGACTTTTGTCGTATAAATACCGCGGCGGGCGCGGAGGGGGGGAAATTGTACTTACATTTTGTATTTCAAACACTTACTAACCATCCTAGAAAACATATCAAAAATTTTGAGTTATCGGGCGTTTTGTAAAGTAACTACCCTGACTACCCTTTTCAGTGGATTACAACCTCGGATCCATGAGCGTGTTCCAAGAAGCCCGCGGAAAAAAATATTAAAGTCAAAATTATAAATGCAAGGGCGCTTGACGATAGACGTGCGTGCTGAAATATGTTCTTTTTAAAGATTTCTATCAAGACAGGCAACATCAGAAATACGCTAAATTGCTGATCACTTCAATGACTTTGAATGGCTCTCTGTACGCTTTGTAGTCGCTTAGATACTTACAAAGAACATATGATTTCAATATCTTCTTTGCAGAATGGCGACAATAAAATCAATCATAAGATCAAATTTAATAATTTCAATCATTTTCACACTTTTTTAGGGTTCCAAACTACTAGATCCCACTGCTGGGCTCCCCCGCGGCTTTTCATTGGTTACGATCTTTACTAACCTCTTCCCAATTCTTTAGGAAGGTATCAAGATCGTCATGCCATCGCTTTCTTGGTCTACCTCGGCGTCTGGTCCCGTCATGAGGTATCCAATTGATGACTTTCTTTGCCCACCTTTTAGGGCACATTCGACAGACATGGTCAGCCCAATCCCACTTAAGTTTAGCGGTCTTCTTCCCCACGTCGGCTCCACTTACGCTATCGACTTTAAATTTGGGATACTTTAAATATGCTTTTGAAACTTTCTTGCAAACGAAATAATTAGAAAAATATTTTTTTTGTATATTAAATGAAAAAAGAGGTGACTATGGTACTTCCACTCTACATTTTTCCAGCAAAAGCTAGAATTCTAGAGGGAGCTCCCTGTCCTGTAGTGGCGTTTCATGGGATGTTATGATGATGATGATCTTCAATGAGGCCCAAATAGGGGGGGGGGGGAATTTTATAGTTACTAGGTCAAGTGGGACAGCCTTCCGAATACTGGAAGGGCATGATCAGTCAACGTAACTGAACAACTTGCAGCGAATAAAAGTTTCAGGAAATAAAAAAAAAAATCAGCCCCTCCATACAAAATAAGTTTGCAATATTGTATGGAGGCCGATTTTTTTTTTCAACTTTAAATCGCTGAAATCTATATATCAGATATCAGAACTCTATATATCAGACCCGTGAAGATGATTGTTAACTACTTAGGGGTCGTAAAAAAACCCGGCCAAGTGCAAGTCGGACTCAAGCACCGAGGGTTCCGTTCGACTAAGATAAAAATCCCATGTAGTAGTGTGTAGTTTCACGCAGCAGTGTATTGAAAATGCGCGAGTCCGACAAGCACTTGACCAGTTTTTATTATTTGTTGTTATTCTGTAGCTTATGTGCCAATTTTCACGCTTGTAAGTGATCCTGTTTTTAAGACGGAACCAAAACAAAAATCGAGCCAAAAAAATACAGGTTTTTAGTAAAGCCCTTACTAAAAACCTTTAAAAAAGCATTCCTGAAGCATGTGCATCTGCTCATTAAACTAAACAACTTTTCCCATTAAAATAGGTCGACAAACAAAAAAAAACTTTTTCAATTTCCTATAGAATCTGAATCTGAGGGCAAAAACGAATTTTCGAATAGGTACATTCAATGGTAATGGTACGTCCCGTGTGGTGCCGGCAAAGAAATGAACCAACCCATACATACCCGTCGGTGTCGTCAGAGGCGACTGAGGGTTAATGGAGGATGGGCAGCAGCATCCTCCTTTGTATCTAACATCTTATTTACTGCGGTCACCTACAACCGCGGTCCATGGTGCCAGCCGTAACGCTAACAAGCGAGGTGACTATGGTACTTCCCCTCCACATTTTTAAAGCAAAAGCTAGAATTCTGGAGGGAGCTCCCTGTCCTGTAGTGGACGTTTCATGGGATGTTGATGATGATGATGATGACATTCAATGGGAAAAGTTATTCAGTTTCATGGGCAGATTCTTATCCTTAGGGTTGATATACAGGAATACAATCTTTTCCACTTAAAAATTAATTTGGAAATGTGGGTATAGATTCAAGTCCATAAAAAAGACGCCATATTGAGTGTTGTTATATTTGGCTTGTTAATTTTTATAGCGACAACACATGTTTTTAACTTCGGTTGCCTGAAAATATTATCGGGAGGTATAAAGTACGTGCAGCAAATTTTCGCAATCTTGCCGGTAGCTTTTATTGAAGGCTGTTCAGCAGTTTTGGCGAGAGACTGTACGTACACTCATCTAAATATATAAAAGAGCATGTCCTGACTGACTGACTGAATGATTCATCAACGCCGAGCCGTAACCGCTATAGATACAGATCTGAAATTTTGTACACAGGTTCTATGTGCGTCAAAACCACACACTAAGAAAGGATTTTGGAATATTTATCTCCCAAGGGGGTGAAATAAGGGATGAAAGTTTGTATAAAATTCTTTTGTTTCTTGAGCTAGATTCACACAAATTTGAATTTAAGCTTCTGGTAAAATATAAAGAAACACGTGTTTAAGCATTTCTTAAAAATCACTCTTCAAGGGGGTGAAAAAGGGGATGATTTTTTTTTCCGTATGTTGGTCTATAAGGTAGAATTATAGAAATTTGTATTTAAGCTTTTGGTAAAAAATAAAAAAAATAAACCTTTTTTTGGAATTTTCCAAAATTCATCCCCTAAGGGGGTGAAATAAGGCATAAAAGTTTGTATGAAAGTCCGTCAGTTTTAAAGTTAGGATCTTCAAAATTTTTATTAAGACTGACGACTAAAAATTAAGTTTTACGTGTCTCAGGGTTTTTGAAAAATTTACACTCTAAGTGGTGAAAAGGGGGATGAAGTTGAAACTCTATCATTTCAAAGTAATATCCACTTTTATTATTTAGGTATTAGGGTTGTAATTCTGTGGAACATGTGTAGCATGATTGCTTGTTAAGTCGCCTCCCAGACAGCTATTAACTGTTAAAGTTGCCTTGGAGGACTTTGTTTTTAAAGTTAAGTCGCTACAAAGAGATTTTTCTCCTTGTAGTGCGTTCCACGCTACTCACCGGAGCTGCTGGCCGCATTACATGAGACGAAAGGGTGTTGTAAACTTGTTTGTTATTGAATTAAAAGCTGTTCTTATGTTCCACATGAGTCGGGCAAGTTTATTATACTGTATCTTCACATTATATTAAGTAAGTTAAAAACATGAAGTACCAAAAATTAAATAGAAACCTAAGTTTAAGGTTGTAGAATAAAATTAAAGAACTAACCTGTCGTTACATTGGTTTTATACTTAAGACAAATCTCCGTAGATCGTGCCGAGGATCCATCGTCACGAGATCATCTGAGTGTCTTGCGCCGATGATGAGATGCAGCGATGTACGCCAGGTTCATGGTCACGAGTTTAATGTTAAAGGTGGGCTCCACCCACGAAGTCTAAATCATCTTCTCTTAAAAAGGATGGCCCTTGTCTACAGCCCCTACCTGCGACCCATGTGGGATGAACAAATATTTAAAATCTTATCTACATTGGATGCAATCAGACATCTTGGGCCTGTCTCTTGATGATCACATCTTAATTCAGCTTCACCTATCCGATGTTCATGGATTTATCATTTTTCCAAAAAATTCTTTTTAATACTCGGTCTCTCGTGCAATGACAATCAAAGAAGTGTTGCCATTCTTAAAATCGAGAACTGTCACAGCATAGACTACAAAACGCGAATCTCGACGTACCTAATGTAGTATCCGAGCCTGCCTAAATACCAATATTTGCGTCCACACGTACCAACAGCAACGTGACAGCCTGTAGCCCATACACTACCGATATCTTGTGATAGAAATATGAACTAACACTCATTCACCTACTGCAACTGTGGCTCCATTGTTTCCCAGCGACGATGACAGATGGCAGCACGTGTATTGATTTCGATAAGAAATCGATGTGTGAAAAACACGGGCTACACATGCATCTCTGTTATTGCAATTCCACCCCAAATTCAACCCCTTAAAGAGGGAAATGGGGTGAAAAAGTCTAAAAACCAATATGGGTATCATTTGTATGGTTTATCGGGTCGCTGATTACGAAAACTAAAACGATTTTGAAATCCAATGTGGTGGACGTGAAATACCATCATCCCCCGGGGATGGGGTTGGGGTGCGATAGGGTCGGTATGTCTAAAAATCAATATGAGTGTCGTTTGTATGGTTTATCGGATCGCTGATTACGAAAACTACAACAGTTTTGAAATCTAAGGTGGTGGACGTGAAATACCATCATCTCCTGGGGATGGGGTTGGGGTGCGATAGAGTTAAAATGTCTAAAAATCAATATGGGTGTCGTTTCTATGTTTTTATAAGGATAGGGATAGCGGTTAAGACGGCGTTAAGGATAGGGATAGGTAGGAGTAGGGGTAGGGGCAGGGAGAGGGAGAAGGAGAGGGAGTGGGATGGAGGTAGAGAGAGACGGAGTGGGATGGAGGTAGAGAGAGAGGGAGAGGGTGAGGGAGGGGGAGAGAGAGAGGGAGAGACTGCACATTGTCTGAATATCACGCGGGCGAAGCCGCGGGCACAGCTAGTCTAAACTATAGAAATAGTGAACATAATTTTAGCATGTTATTTAGACCTTATCTTTACCAAAGGAACATACGTCGAAATACCCAAAATCCGTACACGTAAAGTGGTAAAGACAACCGGACATGGTCCTCTCGGATTAAGGAGAATTTTAATAGTTATTTGTTATGCAAGGCAGCAAAAGCGTTATTTGGCGTGAGTGCCTTGTATTGAAACCTGAGCAAGCGAAGGATTCTAGAATTGAACCACGAGCGAAGCGAGTGGTTCAAAAGAAGAATCCTGAGCGTAGCGAAGGTTTCAAGGCACGAAACGCAAAATAACTTTACTGCCGAGCGAAACACAAAATTTTTCACCTCACTAAAGCGAGGAAGCAGCCAGTACCGCAGCGTGGAGGTCTGCCATACTGCATCACGTTCGAATTTAAAAAAACTTTTGCTCGCTAGCGGCCAAAAATCGCTTTTGGCCGCAGAAAAACCTTTTGCCCGCTAGGGGCCAAAAATCGCTTTTGGCCGCAGAATTTAACCGACAAAACAAATGTTTCCGAGCTTTGGAGGTGAAAAAAGTATTTCTTGTGTTCTTCCAGCCCCTCCTAGCAGTAACCAGTGTGGTAGCTGGCTTCAGCATGTGTCTGCTGGGCACATGGTTCTACCTGGACCACATCGGGCAGCACCTGCCAGGCTGGGTGCCGATAGTGGCGTTATGCTTCTCCATATTCGCCGACGCGTCCGGTCTGCAGCCTCTTCCTTTTGTCATTATGACGGAAATGTTTAATTTTCAAGTGAGTGGGTTTTTTTACTTTGATTGTAGATTGATGGATTGGTGATGAGATGCTAGTGTAAACCAAGTTTCACAGCCTAGCCCACTGGCGTAAAATTGCATGTCTGTCGGTCTTTTACAGATTGTACTTCGGAGAGTTTGCCCAAGAGCTCCATGAGCTTATTCCGCCATCCGCCTTCTACCACCGGGAATCCAGACGCACCGCAGGATATCACCCATATCTGGTTGATATTCCACACATCCGCACAAAGCGCTTTGAAACATCCTTTTAATGCGCACGGCTAAGGAGTGGAATTCTCTGCCTGCGTCTGTGTTCCCGAGCTCTTATAACCTGAATCTATTTAAGTCACGAGTTTCTTCGAGGCCATCTGTCCTCAAGATCGAGGTCAAGAGTAAGCCCATAAATAGTAAAAAAAAAATATTGAGGGTTAATTTCCAAGTGCTGTAAACTGGAAAATTCCAACCAATAGGATTGTTTTACTTGACAGCGCATTTGACAAGCTAAGAAAAAGGTCGGATTTTTTTCTGCGCGCAGCACTGGTGGAAAATCAGCCTAAGTACTATCTACACATAGCTGAATAAGCTCGCTAACTACTTAGCTCGAGGCTGCTAGGCCTGCTAGAAAACAAATTGTTATAGGTAAATTTATAATTCAGCTTAAAAAAAGAAATAAAAAATCGAGCAGTCTCATTTCTTATATTTCTACACTTTGGATTTATATTCACGTGCCCGTGCAAATTTTTTTTTTTTCAGTAGAATGCCCTGGGGTACCACTGGTACCCAAGGGCAGGTGAGATACCTATTAAGCAATCCATTGAAATATACCCGACGGCTTCAGGAAACCTAACTCCAAGTTTTATTTCTCTGAATGAAAGCGCAAAACAACCTTAGTTTCGGGCATCCGGTATCCGGGATCTGACTGGGGTTGGTTTGGGAGTCAATTTTTGCGTATTTTTGCGAAAAACGAGGGCAATCTACTAAAAAACTTGGATACCACCGGTACCCAAGGGCATGTGAGTGGTTAAGTGCTTCGTTGCCTACACAACTAGGTACACACGGCCGCCCATCGGTGGAAACACTTTGACCTGCAGCGTATCTCTGGTTACGGGCGCTTATAGCGTAACGCTGGTTCAGCTTATACTGGTTTTTCTACGTGATTACTATCGTGTGTACGGTCAACCGCTTGTCGGTAGAAACTTTTTCAACTCTATTACCACGCCATAAGGTCCAAAAGTGTTTCTACTGATGTGCGGCCGTGTGTACCGACCGAGCTACCTATCTGATTTATCGTGATTTTGGACATCTGATTTTGGTCATCGTTTTTTGATGCTGATTTCTTAGTTTATTTAAAAGACTAGATTAAAGGAAAGACTAAGCAGGTAGACGTTTTCTTCGTAGCAATGTAAGGAGATACAAGAACCAAGCAAAAAACTACTTACCTCATTATGTAACTTACCTATAAAAATAACTTAATTTAACCCCAACATAATTCTCTCAGGCAGATTTTATTTGACAGGATGATAAAGTATCATGAATTAAATGTAAATACAAAATATTCAAAAAAAAATTTACAAAAAAAAAAATTTATACCTTTTTTGTCATTTTTGTATGGAAAAATTAAAAGTACCGATTTTTTTGGATTTTTTATAGAAGGTTTGTCTCATGTACTGCAATACCCCAGCAAAGTTTCATCGACTGAGGATTTAATGCGGGGGTCTTCATAGAACGATCCACTTCGTTGCCTAGACTATGGGGTGTAAAACTACTAATTTTGGAAATTTAAATTTGGTTGTCGAATTTTTATGCTGACTGTACCCCTCCCTTTCTTGAAAGGTAGCTGTAACGATTGTATAAGCGGACCATGCGCAGTCTCTTTGTCGTACGGCCATTGAAGGCTTGATTGAAGTCTATCGAGCAACGAAATACAGGGTGTAAGGGGCAATGTACCGAAAACTGAAAAGGCGTGTTCAGACAGATTTTTTTTTTCATTTCCCAGAAACGTTTCTTTGGGAAAGTTGTTCAGTTTCGTTGACTAAACACATCCTTTCATTTTTCGGCACACCGTCCCTTACATTCTGTATAACATATTACATAAGTTCCTAGTGAAATAGTTAACATAATTTTAGGAACATAGGAACACAAGGAACGTAGGTCGAAATACGAAAATCAATTTTTGACCTACCATAGAAACAGCTGATAGCGCATTTTGTATGGGAGATCAAAAATTGCTTTTCGTATTTGGACCTATGTTTCTTGGGAAAAGTTGTTCAGTTTCATGGTCTTAGTAACATGCTAAAGTTATGTTCACTATTTCTGTAGGACCCTATATACCTACCTATACCGGGTGTAAGGAAAAGTATCGATTTCCTTTTAACCACATGTTGTGTAAGTAGAATAAAGTACATAAAACATATTGATAATAAAAAATAACATAAAAATAAAATATTTTCAATGAAAAAAAGGTCAAGTTGCCAACCCTATGCTAAGAATCGCAACGCGCACCCGCCACCATTCATTACGAACTCCATCAGAGATAGGAGATAGAAAACTACCTAAGGACGACACTTGAGGCAAATACTCACGCTTATCGGTGCGATAGTCTTGAGTCTGGTGAGGGTTGACACAATAAAACTTTAATATAAATTTGTAAAATATGTTATTTTTTTATTATACTTTTTCATTTTTTAAACATGCTTATTGTTCTTTATTCTACTTATAGAATATGTGGTTAAAAGGAAATCGGTACTTTTCCGAACACCCTGTACAGGTAACTATGCCAATACCAAGGTTGCCATAGCACGATTGCCTTTATATTCGGTCTTCAATTGATTTCCATTGAATCGGAAACCATATCTGTTGAGTGGGATGAGTGAGGTACGTAGGTAGGTAGGTGTCTATTGTATGCTTTTGTGAAAAACGTTCATTCATATAGTTATTCTGGTTGGCAACCGTTATTACTGTTATCTGTTTTCTGACCTATACATATGAAAGATAAACCGTGTCCGACTGATCTTAGACAAGTGATCTAAAGGGTAAGGGTAAGTCCGAAAACTGAAGGGGCATGATAGTCCATATTAACAAAATTTCCAATCAGGTTTACGATTTGGTATGGCGACGCGGATTTTTTTTTTCAATTCCTGAAGGTTTTATTCACTGAGAGGTGTTCAGTTTCGTTGACTGATCATGCCCTTTCAGTTTTCGGAAGGCTGTCCCTTGCACCCTGTGTGATCAGGAAATGAAAAAGGAAATCAGCCTGTCCCACGCCTCTCCACACTAAGTGTGAGACTTGATTAGACAGTTTGTACGGAGAGGCAGATTTTTATTATCATTTTATTCGCCGAAAGTTGTTCAGTTACCTTGACTGATTGATTATGCCCTTTCAGTTTTCGGTAGGGTGTCTTTTACACCCTGTATTATCACGTAGTCATCCACGAAGAACTGATTTTTGACAATTCTGCTCATAAAGGATGAAACGGGGGTTCAAAATTTGTATGGAGGAAAATCCACGTGGACGAAGCCTTGGGCAAAAGGAACTCAAGACGTAGTTATTATGGTTTCAAACAAAGATAGAATAGCTTGTCTAACAAAGGAAATACCTATAGGGGAAACAATTCGTGGGTGGGCCAATTTTCGGCACAGTTGTAAAAATAATACAAACGTCAAATTACTTATATAACATTACATTACTTAATTACAATACAACAAAGTCTAATAAACCGCCCCTTGGCGTTCCTGGTGCAAAAGTGCCCATAATGCTCGCGGTATTACCACGTTGAATGGCTATGGGGGGTCACATCCCCTGTCGGAGCCGACGGCGTATGTCACGCATAAATCGTTTCGTAGCAGCGCGCCGTTTCTATCGCCAAGGGGACGAAAATGTAGCTTTGACCCAAGTGAGCATAATTATGTCGTTTAAACGCCACCTGTGATTCGGCCGCCGCTCCGACCACGCGTGTAGTTCGATTGATATGGGAAGCGCCGTAGGTGCTGACACGCGTTGCGACCCACACCAAACGCCCCCTCTCCCACGGCACCAACGTCAGGCCGTCGGGTCGTTTACCGTCGGTGTGGCTAAGGGCTGTTGGCTCAAGCAAAGACGGAACGCCAGCCGACGTGAGAGCCTTCGGAAAGAAATCGTTAAGGCGAAAGGATATCTTCAACTCCAAAAAAGAGCTAACTTTGAAGGCCTACTATTCTTTAAGAAGTGGTCTAATCGTTACAAAAAAATGAACATGAGATAATTTCAATATGATAAACAATATTTTTTTATTATAACTGTTAATTTTTCCAAAAAAAAATCTAATCTCACCCGTTATTTTGCGCAAAAATATCCTTACTGCTTCCAAACGCCTAAAGCGATCATGATGATTCTTTCACCAAATTAAAGAAAATTTAACGGTTTTTAAAATTTAAGTCAAAAATTTGAAAATAATTATTTACGTGGCATTACCTTGATAGAATCATGTTAATTACCGTTGAGGGCTGCCACAAGTGCCTACCAGTGCATCAACGGGAACTCAATGCGTGATGACCACTCGCCTCCACTATGGAGAACCGCAGATGCACAAATGTGGTTGACATGCATCACAGAAGAAAAACTAGTAAAACTCTTTTCTTTTCAGCTCCGCGGCACAGTAGCAACACTAATAATGGCCATATCTCTGGGTACTGACTTCGCTCTGCTCAAACTCTTCGCGCCCATGATAGAAGGGATCGGGTACCACTCCACCTTTTGGATATTCAGCGTCATCTGTCTATCAAACGTCTTCTACCTGATCTTCTGCGTTCCAGAAACGAAGATGAGGAACCTAGAAGATATCTACGCGGATTTGGAAGGGAGAAAGAAGAAGAAAAAAGATGCAGAGACGAATGAAAGTTAAGCAGAATTTTGTAATAATAGTGGTTAATTATCGAAAATCATCTGCAACTTATTGTACGCAAGACAGCAAGCGCGTAGAAACAGAAACCAATAAAAACACTTTTGGACCTTATGGCGTGGTAATAGAGTTGAAAAAGTTTCTACCGACAAGCGGTTGACTGTACAAACGGCCGAAACGAGCGGCCGTGTGTACAAATAAGTAGGTACACACACAACAAGGTTTCTTGAATGAAAACATTACTATTTCATACAAGCTGGTCCCTGCGATTTCGTCTGCGCAGATTTATAAATTGTAGCCTGTGTTATTCTGATGTATAAGCTATATTATTGTAAAGTTTCATTAAAATCCATTCAGTAGTTTTTACGTGAAAGAGTAACAAACATACATCCATCCATACATACTTACAAACTTTCGCGTTTATAATATTAGTAGGAAGTAGGACGGATAGGTAAATTCAGTGTAACCTAAGGCTTCCCGCACACGACCGAGAATCGGTGACCGATTTTTTGTCGGCATCCCGCTCTGACGTGTTATCACCTGAATCTTCCGTCCTTGTCCTGGCCGATAATCGGCCACCGATTCTCGGTCGTGTGCGGGAGCCCTAAGAGTGTAACGGAAATGTGTAATAATATCTAGGTAGGTACTGCAGTAAAGAGTGTGGATCTGCCCATTAAACTGAACGTGATTGATTAAAATTACAGCAGGTCAGACCTATGCGCGAGAGCAGGACGAAGCGATACGTGTGTCTCTATCGCTCCACGCGTCGCTCCGTCCTACTCTCACACTGCTGTCATTCTAATCAAGGTACGGTCAACCGCACGTCGGTAGAAACTTTCTCAACTCTATTACCACGCCATAAGGTCCAAAAGTGTTTCTAATGATGTGCTGTTGAGTGTACATTATTTAGAATGTAGCACAGTTCTGGTGCAAAGGCACCCTAACTGTCCAGTGAAGACAGGCGGAGCTGAATGAAATGTAAGTAATTCTGAAACTAGACGAATAGTGCGAAAGGGGTTGTCACAATGTCTAACAGAAAGGGTGTGTATGTAAATCTGTCCATTTAACTGAAAAACTTTTCAATAAACTGGTCCAAAACAAAACAAAGAAACTCTTCTTATATTACAAAACGCAGATGCAGTTCGTTGAGAAAGTTTTTTATTTTCGAAACTGACCTTTTTCTTTGGAAAAGAATGTTTAGCTTCATGGGCAAATTCAAACCCTTCAAGGTTGTTAGATTGTTACGTTTGTAAAGCCACCAGCACGCTAGTAGAAACACTTTGGACTTTATGACATAGTAAATAGAGTCGCAAATGTTTCCGCTGACGTGCGGTTTACCGTACATGCATACAAATCATCACGCCTCTTTCCCGTCGGGGTAGGCAGACCACTACAGTCCTCCACCTGCTACGATCTTGACATACTTCCCTCGTTTCCTGTACTTTCATCAATCCTTTCATTTAGGGTACTTTTAACCCGGCCTTTATTTAGAACGTCCTGAATTTTGTCCTGGAACGTTCGCCGAGGCCTTCCCTTTCCAACGTTTCCTCACTCACCTGGTAGATCTCTTTCGTCAATTTTCGTTCGTTGATCTATATGACCAAACCACTTCAGCAGGCTTAGCACGCTGCAGTTGTCAGTTTATCTAGCTAGGCCCATAGATTAAAGACTTTAAGCATGTTCACGTTTTTTTGACATCCGAGCAGTGCGACACATTTTGAAAGACAAGGACGGCTCTCTCTCTCTGTCTAAAATACCAAAAAAATTGCTAAACATTGCCCTCCACTGGCTTCGCGCTTGGATGTGATAGATTAGATGACATAATTCCTCAAATAAAGTGACATTTCTCCGAGATATACATTTTCTCTCGGGCAGCGTGCTAAGCCGGTAGCATTCATTTCTCAATTTTAGTTACTAAGTAAGAAAAGATGAATTAACTTCTTATGGCTCGCCCCTCCACAGCTGCTTGTGTAGATAGAGGTTTTGTTCCAACAGCAATGTGGAGTGGCCGGCCATTTTAATGTAGTTTAGGTATCTTATCTTTACATCAAACCTTAGCAATAAAGGTTAACTTTGAACACTGTACAAGTTCCAAAACATGTACGAACGTTACGCAATCATAATCTACCTCAAAGATTTCGAACTTGCTATTACTCGTACCAAACTTTTAGGCGCAGGAGGACAAAATACAAATAAGAATTTGAACTTTCCATACAATTTACATTCTACCATATTATCTGTGATTATACTCTAAAACTTAATTAATGTTAGGCTAGATTTCAGGATTTCAGCTAGGCTAGGGGTCAGTAGTTTTTGAATATATTAAAAAAAAAAAGATAAAGTATAAAAATCTCAACTAAACAGAGAGGAAAATATTGAATTTTTTCAACAGAAATTGATTTTCATTTCGAATCATGCTATCGTATTGCATATATTCTAAATAAATATGTACCTAATATTTGATAACCAATTACACAAGATGTGCCATTAGCTGATGCAACACAGTTGCAGTATTTTTTATAATCTTTAAATAAAATGTATATAAATAAATACTATTTAATTTAAGATTTGTAATATATAGTAATAGATGATTATTAGTTTTAAAAAAATAAATGAATCTCTTTAATTTCTCTTTTTCATTTTATTTTTTCTTCCCTAACGGAGCTGTTAAGCTTGGAAAAATAAAGACTTCACTATATAGGGTGACTTTTTATTAGTTCTTGATATCAAAATATATGCATGTACTCATGATACTGAACAACTTTTCTCAAGGAACATAGGTCGAAATACGAAAAACCAAATTTGACCTCCCATACAAAATACGCTATCAGCTGATGCAGTTTCTATGGGAGGTCAAAACTTGATCTTCGTATTTCGACCTATGTTCCTTGGGGAAAGTTGTTCAGTGTCATGAGTACATTCATACCTTTTTCTATCAAGAACTAATTAAGTCACCCTATATATGTTAATATCTAAATACTGAATTTGAGACAGAATAGAAAATCAGTGTTAGGGAAACGTTAGGGATACAGTTCCACAAATCGTCTTTATAATTAAAGCTCTGTTAAATCTAGAGCTGTCTCTTTCTGTTTTGATGACAAATATAAACATATAAGTGGGCCTTTGTTGCCAAATAAATAAAGGGTGTAAGCGACGGTGTACCGAAAACTGAAGGGGCGTGGTCACTCAACGAAACTGAACAGCTTTCCCAAAGAAACATATGTTCAGAAATGAAAAAATTGTTGACCTCTCCATACAAACTGTTCGACCAGAGTGGGCAATTTGTATGAAGAGGTCAAATTTTTTTTTCATTTCCCAAATATGTTTCTTTGGGAAAGTTGTTCAGTTTCGTTGACTAAGTACGCCCTTTCAGTTTTCGGTACACCGTCCCTTACACCCTGTATATAATTACTAGTTGCTCAAAGCCTCTTAAAAGTTAAAGCTCCTTTAAATACAGGGTGTAAGGGACAGGTTTCTAAAGACTGAAAGTTCATGAACAGTCTGAATGAAATGAAAAAAGTAATCGGCTTCTCCATACAAAATTGCAAACTTGATTGGACAATTAGTATGGAACCAGATATTTTTTTCATTTTCTGAAAATTCTAGTCACTGAAAGTTGTTGAAAGTGACTGTTATTGAAAAGAGAAATCGGCTTCTCCATACAAAATTGCAAACTTGATTGGACAATTTGTATAGAACCTAATATTTTTTTCATTTCCTGAAAATTCTAGTCACTGCAAGTTGTTGAAGGTGACTCTTTCTTTTTTCGGAAACCTGTCCCTTACACCCTGTATTTAATGGAGCTTTAACTTTTAAGAGGCTTTGGGCAACTAGTAGTTATTGTAAGGGACAGGTTGCCAAATACTGAAAGGGCATGATCAGTCAACGTTACTGAATACATAAAACATTCCGGAAATAAAAAAAAATCGGACTCACCATACAAACTTTTATTGATTTTCATTTCCGGAAAGTTTTATTTACTGAAAGTTGTTCAGTTACGTTGACTGATCGATCATGCCCTTTACACCCAGTATATTGCCGTATAAAAGCGTATACAAGGTTATTTTTTGGACCTGATTTACTTTTGCCCACGTATTAGTGAGGTCAAAAGCAACAACTTTTGTTCTACGAGTTTGCTAACGCACAAAAAAATTTCGACCCTCCATACTAAAGTGGTCACGTGACCGACTCATTTTGTATGGGAAGTTGAAAAATTTTCGTTCGTTGTTAGCAAAGTCGTAGAAAGAAAAGTTGTTGCTTTTGACCTCACTAATACGTGGGCAAAAGGAAATCAGGGACTCAATTCTTGAAAAACACCGGATGGTAAAATATCACTCAAAAAATTCAAAACCACAGATTTTTCGGTTCAAAAGTGAAGATTGATACCTATTCGTAAAATATAAAGCAGTCCTAGATTGTTAATTTTCATGTATACTGATTTACCTTTAAACAGTTTAACAAGGCAAATGTGAATTTTTAAAGTCTCAAAAGTGATATTTTATCACCCGGTGATTTTCAAGAATTGAGGCCCAGGTGATCAGGTCCAACAAAATAACCTTGTATTTTGGCTTATAAAAGTATTGCCATTACTTACAAAGAGCTTCTTAAAGTTAATGCCTCCTTAAAATACCGCTGATACTGTTTTTTTTTTTATTTATTGCCCGTGGTACTACCGCGTTGTACTACCAGTAGTACCACGGGCAATTATTTTTACCCGTGGTCCTACAAAAAAAAACGGTTGGACCACAGGCAATTTTTTCTTACCCGTGGTCTAATCGATAAATGTCACTAGTGCTACGAAACGAAGCTTATATTTCTATTTCTTTGTTTTGAACAAAAATGTTGATTATAGAAGAAGAGTGAGAAACGGAGCGAAACGCAGAAATATACAGTGAAACGCAGAAAAACAGCGATAGAGAGCGAAACGGAGAGAAACGGAGCAAAACGTAGAGAAACGGAGCGAAGCGTAACAAAATGGAGCGAAACGCAGGAAAACGGAGCGAAACGCTGAGATACGGAACAAAACGCCGGGAAACTTTCGCTACTGGGTCGAGTGGGGTGTCACATGTAAAGGCTTTATTAGTACTTTCCAAAATAGATTTCAAGGGGGGGGATACCTTATCCCTGACAATTTAGCAAATCGAAAAATCTAAATTACGTTTCACTGTGTATCGCTTTCTTTCAGTATGTTTCGCTGCATTTTTCTGCGCTTCATTCTGTATTTCTTCGTTTCACTGCGTTTCGCTTCGTTTTACAGCGTTTCGATTATGTAAAGAAAACTTCAATATGTTTATTTATCATGATTATCGACATTAGATTTTCTAAATATTTTTATGTGCAGCTCTATTTCTTTTGGTGGGACCACGGGTAAGAAAAAATTTTTTTTTGGTAGGACCACGGGTAAAAAAAAATGCCCGTGGTACTACTGGTAGTACAACGCGGTAGTACCACGAGCAATAAACCTTATTTTTGTGACAAATAAAGTGTTTAACAGATTTAAAGGCGCTCTATCTTGAAGAAGCTTTCTACAACTGGTTGATAGTGTTTTTATTTTTTGGAGTAGGTTCAAAATAAAAAAAAAATGTAGAGTTTTAGAAGATTTACTTATTTTAATAAATAACCAGCTTAGTTTACAAAAGCACTTTTTTTGTTGATTTTCTGCCATTTTTTTTATAAAATATCTTTTGGGACTAACTCAAGAGTGACAATATAACTTCGTATGGTACTTTTAATGGTTTCCAAAATAGAAACAGCTTGACCGACTTAATCATTTTAAATACGAAAAACATTCGTAAACGCTGAAAGGGAAATCTACCAGATTCAGATAATTTTATTCAATGTAGATTCTTTACAGAATACTTATTGAATGTCATGCAGAATACAATGCAAATAGAGCGAGTCTACGCCGTTTCGGATCGTGCTATGGCAGCGTAAAAGAAACGGCAAGAAACCACTGCAGCACGGCCTACTTTAAGAGTCGGCTTTTTACAATGTGTTTCTTTCTTCCGCCGATTTAAAAGTACAGTGAATGAAAAATGCGCAAGTATTTTTATGTCACAAGTGGCTAAACGAGCAGGTGGGCCACCAAATGGTAAGTGGTCACTACCACCCATGACACCCACCATTTTATTAGTGAAATATGTTGACACGATAAGACAGCAAAGCGCGTTACCCACTCTGAGAACTAAGAACTAAATATACTGCCATTTGCACAAAGCGACTAAGCTACTGTATTAAATTATAATCAAAACAGAAACGACAGCTATTGATTTATCAGAGTTTTAAGGAGGTTTTGTGCAATCGCCCGTTATTAAAGTTGTAAAGGGGTTGATAGACGTGCGAGTAAGTTCGCGAACTTGTGGCTTGAAGACCTTTTTCGCTGGTGTGTCACCCTAAGTACGCGTACTTTAAACCGCCGAGCAAGTTCGTTGGCGATCTGACAAATTTGAGATTTTGCTCGTAACCCGTCTCCGCCCGTACGTGTGGCATACATTATGTACACATGGCCGCACGTCAGTAGAAACACTTTTGGACCTTACGGCGTTTAGTTTAGTTTATTTATTTTCATATTGTAAAATTATACAAATTCCATTATGTCAAATTATATGCCTTTACAATATGATCGTCAGTCTGTATATAAAAATAATAAAATGAAATGATAAACAATATAATGGTAATAGAGTTGAAAAAGTTTCTATCGACCATGCGGTTGACCGTACTAACACAGAGTAAGCTTTACGTGAGTCACCATCGTCAAGCCGATTAAGTTCGCGATCTTGAAAACCGCATACTTTAAGTTCGTACGTCTACTCGTATCACCCACTTAAATGATTAAGACGGTCGAGCTGTATTGAACCTTAGTTGAAAATATTGTGATCCCATGAGGTGACTAAGCCTAAATAAAAATAGGACTAGGTTGAGAAACTAAAATACATGACAATTACATACTAGGTGTAAGGATGGGTACAGATACTGAAAGGGCATGATCAGTCAACGTAACTGAACGACTTTCAGTAAATAAAACTTTTCGGTAATGAAAAATAAATATCGGCCTCTCCATACAAATTAATTTCATGACTAAGAAATAACACGCATCAATTTTCATGGTTATATTTTCATTGCTTTATTATTATAATGCGTGAAATTTTTAAACACAGCATTTTACCTGGTGGCTTCACAAGTATAAAATTTATTTTTCCATAGGAATTATTGTTCTTTTCTATATTTTTTCCTACATAAACCAAAACACTAATACTTAAAATACTAACGCTAAATAAATATTAATTAAAGTTTGGACAGTGTAGGTTAGGTAGCTAGCTATAAGTAGGCGATACGCTGTGCCGTTCGCCGAGGAGACGACAGTCGAATACACAGTCTTTAACTGCACGCGCGTGTTTCCTTTACCGGCCCTATAATCCGATATTAACAGTTGGCACCGAGGCGGACTTAACGCGTGACGTTATTTTAGTTCATTATTATGGCTAAATTATCAATTGGACCATTAAACACATTCAATCACGAAGTAAATGAGTGGCCGGTGTTTAAACAGCGATTGGAGTTTTGGTTTTCGGCGAATGATGTCGAAAGTGATGACAAAGCGAAAATAAAACAGCGTGCAGTGCTTCTCAGCTCGTTAGCAGAACCCACGTTCAAGTTGGTCAGAGATTTAGCACTACCCAAGGAGCTTAGTGCCTTGGAATACGAGGATATTGTAAAGTTGCTAGATGGCCATTTTAAACCTGCCACGTGTGGTTTTGCCGAGAGGAACCGTTTCTACTCATCGACTCAGCGGGCGTCCGAAGGCTTGGCGGAATGGGCAGCGCGTGTGCGCGGGCTCGCCATGGATTGCAGTTTCCCTTCGGCGAATTTCGACGAAATGCTTCGTGATCGATTCGTCATCGGAATGCAGCCAGGGCCGGAGCGAGACAAGTTATTCACGACGGAGATGAAGGATCTATCGCTGAGCAAGGCGTTAGAAACGGCGCAAGCTATTCGCAGTGCCCGGTTCGGTGCTGCGGAGCCTGTGCCGGGTAGTGCAGCAGCGGCAGCGTCGGGGTCGCGGGACCAGCTTCCCGTGTTCAGAGTCGTGGGCGCCGCGCCGACGGTGGCGGCGGGAGCGCGCCAGCAGCCGCGCATGTCTCAGCCGGCGCGCCGTCAGGCAGTAAACAGCGCGCTTGAGTGCTCTGTGTGTGGCTACACCGGGCACCAAGCTGCCACGTGCAAGTTTAAACACTACAAGTGTAGTCGTTGTGACGTGCGCGGTCACCTACGTCGGATGTGTCCTATTAATTACAAGAAAGTGCAGCAACACTTTGTTGAGGTCGAGGTAAATAGTGAAGGTGCAGACGACGGTGAGTGTGTTATTTGTAGTATTACTTCCTCTCGTGGAGAACCGATGCAGGAGTCTGTGCTCGTAGATAAATTAGAAATTAACTTCGAAATTGACACTGGTTCTGCCGTAACGATTATTTCGGATAAATTGTATAATTTACATTTTAAACATTTGAAGCTAACTCCGGGTAATCTTCGTTTACAAAGTTACAATGGTAGCAACATTGCAACTTTAGGTACTCTCACCCTGCCTTTTACATACAAGGACAAAACTAGGGATTTACTTGTCTATGTTGTCAAAAACGGCGGCCCGCCACTGTTAGGGAGGGATTTTCTTTCGAAGTTTAACTTTAGAATCACTTCAGTAAATAATTTCATGGACTACCTACAAGCTATGACATTGAAGTATCCAAAGTTATTTTCAGACGGGTTAGGACGGTTCAATGGACATGAAATAACTCTAAACTTAAAACCAAATTCACAACCAATTTTTTACAAGTCACGACAAGTGCCATTTGCACTAAAAGATGCTGTGGAGCGGGAGTTAAACAGATTAGAGGATTTAGGTATTTTGGTACCCGTTCGTAGCTCGGACTATGCTAGCCCCATAGTGCCAGTTTTGAAGCGAAATAGCGAGGACATTCGTATTTGTGCAGATTATTCGGTAACCTTGAACAAACAGTTAATAGTGGACAAATATCCATTACCGCGTATAGAGGAACTATTTAGCAAACTTCACGGCGGTCAATTGTTCTCTAAACTGGATTTATCGCGAGCGTACAATCAGCTGGTCTTAGATAAAGAGTCTCAGATGCTTACTTGCATAAACACTCACAAAGGGTTATACAAGTTCACAAGACTGGTTTTCGGGTTATCGAGTTCCGCAGCGATTTTCCAAAAAACATTGGAACAATTGTTATCGGGTTTAGACAAAGTTTTAGTATTTCAAGATGATATTTTAGTGACTGGTTCGAACGAAGAGGAACATTTGTCTAAGCTTAATGAAGTGTTCAAGAGGCTCGAACAGGCAGGTTTGGTTTTACAACAAAGTAAATGCAAGTTATTTCAACAATCAGTGACGTACTTAGGCTTTAAAATTGATCGTAACGGGTTGCACAAGTGTAAAGATAAAATTGAAGCCATAGTTAAGGCAGAGTCCCCGAAAAACACAACAGAATTGAAATCCTTTCTCGGCATGGTAAATTATTACCGGAATTTCATTAAAAATGCTTCTTGTGTGTTAAGCCCGCTTCATAAGCTGTTACAAAAAAACGTTCCATGGACATGGACAGAGGAACAGCAAATGGCTGTAGATGAAATTAAAAAAGCTTTGGTCTCGGATGTGACACTGGCGCATTACGACCCACAGGCTAAATTAATTTTGACGGTGGACGCGGGACCAACGGGCCTAGCAGGGATCCTCGCTCAAATAGGAAAAGATGGTATAGAACGACCGATCTCCTTTGCATCACGTTCTCTAACCAAAGCAGAACGGGGCTATAGCCAAATCCAAAAAGAAGCCACGGCAATCATATTTGGTGTACGTAAGTTCCACCAGTACTTGTATGGTAGATCAAATCCATTCACATTAAGAACCGACCACAAGCCGCTTTTATCTATTTTTGGTAAAGAAAAAGGCATACCCGAAATTACCGCCAATCGCTTACAACGGTATGCCATTTTCTTAGCATCATACAACTTTAAATTGGAGTACGTAAGTAGTACACAGAACGTCGCCGACTTTTTGAGCCGGTCTGTGGCGGCAAATTCAAACGAAGATAGCAATGTGGAAAATGAGGGAATGTCTGTTGATAGGGCGACTTACGTTAACTTTATTTATGAAGGTGATCCATTGATGAACATTGAAGATATCGGCAGAGAAACACAATTAGATACACTGCTATCAACTATTAGTATGTATGTACAGAATGGCTGGCCATCGCGTTTATTAGACAGGGAAATAAAGCCATTTTACATGTGTCGTAGCGAGTTGGCTGTTGAAAAGTCGTGTTTGGTGCGAGGATATAAAGTTGTAATTCCGGCCAGCAGACGTGATAAAGTTTTGCAGGAATTACATAATGGGCATTTAGGTACAAATAAAATGAAGGCAGAGGCGCGGAACCGGTTTTGGTGGCCGGGCTTATCAGCTGATATATGTAGGTACGTTGCTGCGTGCAATGTTTGTGCGACTTTGCGTCCCACTCCGCCCCGCGCCCCTCTCACTCCCTGGCCATACCCGTCAGAACCTTGGTCACGTGTACATTTAGATTTTTTGGGACCAATAAGTAACAAAGTTTTTTTAATTATAGTTGACGCGTATTCAAAGTGGATTGAATGTTATGACGTCTCCACAGGTTATGGCGCTAAGGTTGTCATAAATAAATTATGTGATGTTATGAGCAGATTCGGCTTGTTCAAAACAGTTTGCACAGATAACGGGACGTCGTTCACGTCAACAGAATTTGAAGAATTCTGCAAGCGAAATAATATACACCACATAACAACGCCTACTTATAGTCCAAGTAGTAACGGACAGGCTGAGAGTTCCGTAAAGATAGTAAAAAAAGCAATTAAGACACTCATTTTGTCCAAAATACACGTTAGGGATTTTAACGCAAAACTAAATGAATTCTTGTTTCAATATCGGAACTCCGAGCACAGCACTACTGGTAGGTCTCCAGCGCAAATTTTATTCGGCCGTAAGTTGAGAAGTCGATTAGACTTATTAAGTACTCGTCAGCCTCCTTCACTTGATCTCGATCTCGACGGTGTTGTGAAAGATAGGCAGTGTTCGCAGAGTAGTTCTTACGGTGGACAGCGACGCATAAGTTTTACTAATGGTGAAATAGTACTCGTAAAAATGTACAAAAATCAAAAGACAATCTGGGTCAAAGGAATTATCATAGACATGATGGGGAATTCCATTTACCAAGTGCAACTTCTTGATGGAACTGGCAGTCAAGTCTTCAAACGGCATGTCAACCAGCTGCTTAAGCTTTCGGGGGAAGTAGTGTGTATTGACGGAGCACCTGGAGTTGATGATGCGCCGGTGAACGACCACAATCAATCTAATCAGGGTGATGACCCAACACATTCTTCAGTTGGACCAACTCTAGAGTGGTCATCAGAACCAGAGGCAGTGATACCAGAGACGGGAGGTGCTAATCAACATGATGTAATTCCACAGATACCTTCCTCTGGAGTTAGTGCTCAAAGGTCACCACAGGTTACCCCTCTAGGTGGCACTGATAACGTGGTTAGCGATAATGAAGAGCAGCCATCGATCGTTGGGGGAGGAACAGACACCCAAGTGTCAGAGAGTTCCCCGCCTCCAGCGCCAAGAAGACACCTTGGTGATTTATTAATTTTTAAGGACTTTTTCTAGAAGCTAAGGGTGGAGAGATGTAGGTTAGGTAGCTAGCTATAAGTAGGCGATACGCTGTGCCGTTCGCCGAGGAGACGACAGTCGAATACACAGTCTTTAACTGCACGCGCGTGTTTCCTTTACCGGCCCTATAATCCGATATTAACAGACAGAGAAATGTTTGTAACTTGCAAAGGATTAATATTGAAGCTGATAATTTTGGAAAATGTTCCTTGCCGAACATTTCAGAGACACTTCAAAGTCTCCATACAATTTTGTATGGAGGCCGATTTTTTTTTTCGAATCCGGAAAGATTTATTTACTGAAATTTGTGACTGATCAAGTCCTTTCAATATTTGCCAACCTGTCCCATACACCCCATACAAGGTATAACAGAAAGGGTATATCAACCCTAAAGATGTGATTCTGCTCATGAAATTGAACAACTTTCCCTAAGGAACATAGGTCGAAATACGCAAAAAAAATTTTGGCCTCCCATACAAAATGCGCAAACAGCTGATTCAGTTTCTATGGGAGGTAAATTTTTTTTTTCGTATTTCTACCTATGTTCTTTAGGGAAAGTTGTTCAGTTTCATGGGCAGAATCACATCTTTCAGGGTTGATATACCCTTTTTGTTACACCCTGTATAACATTCGATATTTTAATATGAAACCGATAACAGTCCTTATTCCTTTTACCGGACCATTTTTCTCAATTTATTTCAATAGGTCACTATAACGATAACCGAAATAACCGGTAACCGAAATAACCGGTAACCGAAATAACAGGTAACCGACATAACCGGTAAGTAATCACAATAACCGATAATCTGATTAATCGGTAGTCACAATACCCATTAACTGAAATAACCGGTAAATACAAAAAAAACAAAATATTACTCAGTAATTTATATAAAATAATTGAAAATTAATGAATCATGTTCTAACAATCTATGTTTATTGTATAAGCGAAATAAAATTAAGATATATTTTGTATTATCGCAAAAATTTTCTTAAAAAAAAACTTGCTCGATTTGAACCAGATTTAACATAATATTCGATAAGTAGTTACAATTGTGTGTTATACAGGGTGCAAGGGACGGTGTACCGAAAACTGAAAGGGCGTTCTCAGTCAACGAAACTGAACAACTTTCCAAAAGAAACATATGTTGGTAAATGAATAAAAATTTGACCTCTCTATACAAACTGTTTGACCAGAGTGGCCAGTTTGTATGGAGAGGTCCAAATTTTTTTTTCATTTCCCAACATATGTTTCTTTGGTAAAGTTGTTCAGTTTCGTTGACTGAACACGCCCTTTCAGTTTTCGGTACACCGTCTCTTACACCCTTTATTTCTGAAGATTTTTGCTTTCGAATAACTAAACGATATAAAACAATCAATCAACAATTATTTTTTGTGTCGTCAAATTTCCTAAAACAACCTAATCAAATATTCAAAAAACCCCATAAACAACGTGTAACGGAAAGGTGTGATAATACTGAAACTGAACAACTTTCCCCAAGGAACATAGGTCGATATACGAAAATCAATTATAGACCTCCCATAGAAACAGCATCAGGTTATAACGCATTTTGTATGGGAAGTCAATTTGGTTTTTCGTTTTACAACCTATGTTCCTTAGGAAAAGTTGTTCAGTTTCATTGGCAGATTCACACCCTTTAGTATTATCACACCTTTCCGTTACACGTTGTATAAGCGGACAGGGTGTTAATCTGCCCATCAAACTGAACAACTTTAATAGACATAAATACAATAAAGATTCCTATGGAACTGCTTTAGATAATAAACGGTGTAAGGGACGGTGTACCGAAAACTGAAAGGGCTTGCTCAGTCAACGAAACTGAACAACTTTCCCAAAGAAACATGTTTGGGAACTAAAAAACAAAATTGGCTTCTCCATACAAACTGTACGATCAAAGTGAGCATTTTGTATGGAGAGGTCAATTTGTTTTTTTATTTCCCAAAATTTTTTTTTTTTTACTTTTTGATTAGTTTCGTTGACTGAGCACGCCCTTTCTGTTTTTGGTACACCGTTCCTTACACCTTGTATGGTAGGACATTTTGTATGGGTGTTAAAAGTTAGAACTGTTCTTAAAGTCTTGGCCTAAGTTGATGGCAGTTTAACACTCTTTACTCTTAGGATTTTTTTTAACATTCTGTAAACACAACTCGATATAAAAAAAACTGAGATCTGCACACAGGATTTCATTCAAACAGCACGATTGCATTTCGTTTTCACACTAACAAAAAAAGAAGTTAAGGAGATTTTCATTACATAATAGATTTCTTCATCGAAGAAAACTCAAATATACAGGATGTTTGGTTTATCTCCGCAAACCTTTTATCTTATAAGTGAGCAAACGAGCAGGTGGACCACCTGATGGTAAGTGGTCACCACTGCCCATGGCGACCACTGTCGTATTAGTGGCATAATTTGACACTAATAGGACAGCACACCGCGTTTCTCATCTTGTGAGGTAAGAGGGTAAGTCTGATATGCCGATAATTTCGCTGGCTCCCCAGCAGTGCAAATATTGCTGCTTTACTTACCCAGATAGACTTTGCACAAAAGTTCTACAACCTCTCGGATTCTCGCTCTACCCATGCATCTAAACAACTTTTGTTTTACGACTTTTACGAATTCGCAAATCTTTTTTTGCATCTCCATAAAAAATTACTAGTTGAGCAAAAAAAATATTGCTTATTAAAAAAAGTTGTAGAGCAAAAGTTGTTCAGTTTCATGATTAGAGCAATCATTACAAAAACCGAAGGTTTGCTGAAATATGCCTAAGACCCTGTATAAAAAAGGGCTTTGACAATACCGGGTGGTATAAAAAAGGGCTTTGACAATACCGGGTGGTATAAATAAGCCCAGGTATCAGATCACTACAAAAGAACTTTGGTACTATCGTTTTTATAAGTTACGTCGACTATATTGATACCAGAAAGAGGAGGGAAATCTGACAACTGTAAGCCAATGAAATACAGGCCTTATGGCTTTACGTTTAGAATTAAAATACAACAATCAAGAAACTCGCGGAAATGTCTTTAGCAAAAAAGAAACAACTGCGCAGGTACAATCAAGGAAAGACATTGTTGATCAGGTAGAATACAAACAGCGCAGGGCATCATTCTCGACGACAATCTTAAATGACTTTTAACTTGATTTATTTGATTACATGTATATTTGATAATCTTCATCCCTGATTCAAATGAGTTTTTGCAGTAAAGAGATTATACATTCTGACTTTTTAAGTGGCATGTTATGAATTTTTAAATTCATCGCTCTTAGAAGTAAATAGGTATTTATGAAATGAACCTCATTTTCTCATGTTTTATTTATCCGATTTTGGGTGCTTTAGATTAATATTTTCAAGCTATTTTCCTTAGCCCTGTAACTTATAATAAGATAGTACTGTACCGGACTAGTCCATACAATAACAAAAATATTGCTTTTTATATAATATCCCTTAATAAAAGGAAAGAAAGTATATCATTGATATTTGATTTCTACATGAAAATGATTCGATAAGATTTACACAACATCAAGGATTTAATAATAGTTAAATGTCACCTGCATTTGGTTTTTTTTTTTTGCATAAAGGATATGATTTTATTACTCAGGCAAGGAAACTGAACGACTTTCTTTAAAAACATAGGTTGAAAAACTACACTCTAGGGCAAAAAAAATCAGCTATTCTCTCATGCAATGATGGATGGTGTCAAAGTAAGCGTTGTCTTACCTAAATCGAATAAAAATTCTATTCTGGGTGTCGATTCTTAACTTTCGATATATTGATACGATACTATACGAGATATGCCAATTTAGATCTTCATCCCTTGACGATATAGTAGGATATTGGTTGGAGGCCAATCCTTGCCAATTTGACAATTTATCCAACCGATATTCTACTCTATTGTCAGTAAACGATGTTATGAATTCGACTGTATCGAAGTAGTAACGTTTTGATATATCGAATATTGAGTAGACACCCTGATTGATGAGGGTTTCTTGAACATTCTAGATATGAGTAATCTTTCACAAAATTGTAAATAAGGTTCTTTTTAGGGTTCCGATACCAAAATGGTAAAAAAAGGAACCCTTATGGTGCCGCTCTGTCTGTCTGTCTGTCTGTCCGTCTGTCTGTCACACCTCTATATCTCAGCAACCACTCATGCTATAGACTTGAAATTTGAAATAGTTTTAGAATATAGTTGCCCAACTTAATTGCACATGAAAGAATTTTGAAAAAAGTATGATTATTAATGTAAAGGGGGCCAAAATAATAGGGGGGGGGGGGGGGGGGGGGGGGGCAAATTTCTAGCTCGAGTGGGGTATCATATAAAAGGGCTTTACTTGTACATTTTAAAATATATTTTTGTATTTTTTTAATTTTCTTACTTTTCAAGTTATGATGAAAAATGTCAAAAAAAAACCATTCCCCCCCCCCCCCCTTATCTCCGAAGTTTGTGTAAGGAAAAATCTGAATTAATTACAGTTGACAGAAGTCTATGTAAACTTTAAAGCAAAAAACCTTTACAAATAAATTTAGTTTTGCGGTCCTGAAAATGGACTTTATTGCTTCCAAAAATACTATAGGTATATCGGAACCCTCGGCGCGCGAGTCCGACTCGCACTTGACCGGTTTTTTTTTTATTATCAATGGGTTTACTCTTGACCTCGATCTAGTCTTGAAGACAGAGATGAGGTCGACGATGAAACGAGCTCATCTAAATACCTGTATTTTTATTCGATTTAAATAAGATATTGAATTTGATCCCATCTTTGTATGAAAATTTAAGGCAGAAAATAGACCGGACGGTTATTTATGCCTCTTGGGTGTAGAAAAAATAGTCTCGACTACGCAACGCTAGAAACGAATAGAAAAGCCTATATTTTTTCCTATTATACTCGTACCTTCGGTTCTCAGGAAAAGATGCTCAGCTGTAAGTATGGTCAGATATATAGAAAAAAATACGTACCGTTTAGGTTTTTTTAATAACAAAAAATTCTTTTGCAAACAAAATAGTTCTCCAAATATCAGCGACATTACACGTAGGACATTACATAAAATTTATTTACAAATTTGAAAATTCATTTAAATTTTAGGAAGTGTTAAGATGGCCGTAAAAGAAAATTTGTTCAAATTGATAATAACATACCATTTTATTACACTATGTTTTTCCATAGTCAGTTATGTGAAAATACAAGGTTTTAGGAAGTACCTATAAGTACTAAATTTACTTATATAATTTTTTTAATAGGTTTTTTAATATTTTTTAACCACAAAAATAACTTTTACGAACCATCCAAAAATAGACACAGCCAAATAAGTAATTTGAAAATTTCTAGTTTATTATTATTAGTTATATTTGATTTACTTGAATATGTCATGCGTCCTATTTTTTTATTAATTCTTATTTACATGGACCGGATATTTATACAATATAAAAGGTGTAAATAAAAGGTAACAATAATGAAGGATGTGAATCTGCCCATAAAACTGAACAACTTTTTCTTAGGAAGATAGGTCGAAATACAAAAAAAAGTATTTTTGACCTCCCGTACGAAAGTTTGTATAGGAAGTTGATAAATTTTATTATTTTGACAAAATTACTATGATTTGGTTAATGGGAGTATTCACATTCTTCAGGTTTATTATACCTTTTCTGTTGCATTTAATAATCTAGTTTATTTTATCTAAATAAGTATGATTAAAGACAAGTTCTCCAAATTAACTTCCACATATTCAGTTTTAAAAGAAGCACTTTAGTCTTTGATAGTGGTGTCAATTCTAACACAAACTATGTAAACTAAATAATAAAAATAGTTCTAAAAGTGTGCTGTCTTTGTTACCCCTTATAGGGAAAGAGAAGAAAAGTTTCTGTTTCATTCACACCAACAGACAGAGAGAAAATTGCTGACGTTAATGCTTTTTCGGGTTACGTTTTCTAATAGAGGATTTTCATTTGTCAATTCTCCTTTGTTAAATATTCGTCCATGGTTTTAGTTTACGTCTGCCAAAATTTAAAGTATTTTTTTGTCTTGTTATTTTTGATAGAACGCACAACTTAACATATATTTTTTATCTTCCACTATAATGTGTAGTTTTATAACACTCGAAGTGCTTAATTCTTACCAGTCAGGCATCTGTCGATATACTTTCTGCTTCCTTCTGTTCTTCCTTCTCTACTTTCTCTACTTCTGGGATACTCTCTATTTCTTTCTGTACTTCTGGAATCTCCTTAACTTCTTTTTCTTGAGGTTTTTCAGCGACCTCCTTGTCTATGCTTTCCGATGGTTTCGAGTCTGTGGAAATGGAGCTCGATGTGAGGCTGTTCGGTTGGGAGGATTCTTTGCTCTGTGGTTCTTGGGAGTTGCGCGTATCGGACGGTTTGTCTTTTGAATCTGTGGATGGAAACACGTATTAGTTTTTTTGTTTTGAAAGTAGCTGTAGGACTAACTACGTTCTAAAGGTTGTAGTGATAGATCCCTCTCGAAGTTGAGATTGCTCTCGAAGATGTACTATCAACGAAGTTGGCGCCTGACCGCTTTATAATCCGTTCCACGAGTCAATGCAAAAGCTTACCAACATATTTTGCAGCCGTAGAACCAGACAAAGTTCGACGAACCAGAGTATATTTGACGGAAAAAATAACATTGTCTTACAAACTTGTTTTTTCTGACAGTTTTAGCTGATTACTATTGATCATATAGCTGCAAAATGTGTTGGTAAGCTTTGGCATTGACTCGTGGAACGGACTATAGAAACCTTGTTGCTTGCATGTGGAGATCTTAGCCCGCCCCTTACTAATGGGAGACGACAACGATTTTGTTTTATGAGTTATGACTTTTTCGGATACTTCAATGTCCATCTGTCACCTGTTGGTCAATTCATTCATTCTCACACTTGCACGCACGTTTTATTTCTCACTTGCAGTCTCATACACACAACATACACAATTAACACACAATCTACACACATTCTTCACACTTACAGTCTTAAACTCGTAAACACTCTCGCATTCTTGATATTGTTTTCAGCACCGCTCCGCTGATTGTCTTAAAGCCTAATTGTCATTTTTCGGATGACTAACATCTATAACACAGGTTCTTCCTAGCTTAGATGTTAGCTGGCAAAACTATTATGTATTATCTTAAGGCAAACTACTGTTTTTATTGTGTACATCTAGATATTTTATCTTGTTGTTTGCAAATAAAGAATTGTATTTAATTTATTTATTTATTTAATTAAAACTTGAACATAGCGGACCAAAACTAGCAAGACGGAGCCATTGAGATTCCTGCAAGCCACTACTGCACACGAAACTAAACGTAAAGGTGGTCAGGTGCCAACTTTGTTGATGGTACCATGAACGAACAATATAGACTTTAAAGCCCACGTCACACAGAGCGGTACAAGCGGTAAAGCGGTCCGGAGGCGGACCTGCGGGAAGCGAAAGCGTTCCGGGACCGGTCACACAGAGGTACCGCGCGGAAACCGCGGCGGGACAGCGGGGCGGTAGTGGTCGGTGTGACATTATTTATCTGTGATTATTCAAAAGACGTAAATCCTTTGCTATAAACATAAAACCAAACTGATAACCTAAAAAAAAGTCTGCGCAAAGCAGCAAAATTCTTGTAAAAAAAATACAACGTCAAAGTCCGCGTCCGGACCGCACCGCAACGCGACGCGCCGCTGCCGCTCTGTGTGACGGGTTGCATTGAACGCAATGGAATACAGCGCCCGCTCCCGCCGAAAGTTCGGCCCCGCGCCGCGCCCGGTCCGCGGGGTTGTACTAGCGGCCCGGCCGGCCGCCCCCGCGCCGCGCCGCGACCGCTTTCAATGTGACAGGGTGCATAAGAACTCATACTTTTATAAAAAATACCGGAACGCTTCCGCTACCGCCTCAGTGTGACTTGGGCATAAGGGCACTGCATGTTATCCTACGTCATCTAGTACACGACATTTGCAACTTTGTAGCGATAGTAGTGGCCTACTAGGTCTACAAAACGTTGGTCTGCCAATCCGAAACCTGGCAGGTTTTGTACAGTCGGAGCGCAAAGTGGTTAAGTGACAGATTACAAGAATGAAATCTATTCGTAGAAATAGAAGGTAAACTATACAAGTAAAAAAACCGGCCAAGTGCGAGTCGGACTCGCGCACTGAGGGTTCCGTACCACCACATAAACATAATTGTATTAGTTGAAATTTCAGTAAGTTAATGTGCTAGATTTTTTGAGTCCGACACGCGCTTGACCAAATTTTATTATTTGTTGTTATTTTATAGCCTATGCCCTATAAACATACCAATTTTCAAGTTTGTAAGTGTTCCCGTTTTTAAATAGAACTAAAACAAAAATCGCCTCAGCAACCATCCAACTTGACCCCTCTCTTATATGAATGTTCTTGAAACGGGAGCTCACCACAATTGGTTAGAATTAGTTGTGAGAAAAGTTGTAATATTTAATGATTTCAGACTTTTCCCATTATTTGTACTGTGAGACCTAGCTTCTTGCCAAATTTCATAATTTTAGGTCAACGGGAAGTACCCTGTAGGTTTTTCATTTTTGAATAAATGTATGGAGATGAGGACATAAAATGCCATATCTTTTGATTGCGTCGTTGTAAAAAATTGAAATATACAGATCTTGTGTGGTTCATGGATCCTAATATGTGGTATTAATTTCAACCTGATACCTTTACCCGTTCGTGAGATAAAGGGTCTTGACAGACAGACAGACAGACAGACAGACAGACAGACGGACAACAAAGTGATCCTATAAGGGTTCCGTTTTTTTCTTTTGAGGTACGGAACCCTAAAAACAACAGGTCTGTCTTGCATCCTATTGGAAGTTTCGCTAGTCGGACCACAAATGTGGTCAGATGTGATTGGACCACAAATTTGGTCGGACTGGCGACACTGCCAAGAGGATGCAAGACAGACCTGTTGTTTTTTACTTGTATAGTTTACCTTCTATTTCTACGAATAGATTTCATTCGTGTAATCTGTCACTTAACCACTTTGCGCTCCGACTGTACAAAACCTGCCAGGTTTCGGATTGGCAGACCAATGTTTTGTGGACCTAGTAGGCCACTACTATCGCTACAAAGTTGCAAATTTCGTGTACTAGATGACGTAGGATAACATGCAGTGCCCTTAAAGTCTAATAAGAAGGACTGACCATCCCCTTTTAGAAATCGTAACCCGGAAAAGTAATAAACTAGATGGCGCTAATAAATAGTCCGGTAAGTTATTATAATTTATCGAGTATTCTGCTAAAAATAAACCGAATTTCAATGTTAGCGTTTCTTTACATTGAAACTATGCTGAAATTTTGAATGATTTTTTTGCAGAATAATCGGTAGACCATAATTAATTTCTAGATTATTTGAAAGCGCCATCTAGTTTCCATGAGTTTTATGCCTTTCCGGGCTACGTTTTCTAGAATGGGGATTGGTCAGTCTTATTATTATTCGTCCAAGATGGTACATACAAATTAAACATCGTGAGTGCAATCTCAAACTTGAAAGGGAATAATCAATACAACTACAGTCACCAGCAGAAATAACCGGCCGGTCTGTTTTCTTTCATATATTTGCAAACAAATATGGGGGCAAACGAAGCGTCAATTTCTTAGCTAAATTGAATAAAAATACAAATTTGATTGATGAGGTCTTTAGATAAGAACCTTATTAACAATATTGTCAAAGATTAGATATATCTAAAATGTTAAAGAAAACCCGTGCGACTCTTAAAACATTTTAATTCGCAAAATGACGTATATTTTTTTCTGAACGATGCACGGAATTTCCTGGATACCGTGCACAGGTCTAATCTTCAAGAATCGGTAGTTAGACATCTTATTTAATGATCTCACTGTTTATTCACGGATATTTATTTCGTTCAGGAAATATATTGACGCTTCATTTGATCCCTTACTTGTATGAAAATGTACGACAGAAAATAGACTGACCGGTTATTTCTGCCGGTGAGTGTATAACCCTATAAACTATAATCCTTTGGTATACAATATTTGTTTTTCTTTTTCTGGTTTTATAGAATCACTAATATTAATCTGCAAGGTGTAGTTTTTAAATTCCAATAACTGAAGAGTTGTGCTCAGCCGACGAAATTGACCAACTTTGATGTTAAGTAAATTGCCCAAAACTTCTCGGGTAGTAGCTCTGAACTGAACAACTTTTGTTTTGTGTTATAAATTCTTTAAAAAAAATGCTTTTTCATACAAATTGGCTCGGTCAGCTGATCGATTTGTATGAAAAAGCCAAGTTTTTTTGCAAATTTCTGTCAGAATTCAAACTATTACTTTACACCAACATCTGTCACTCGCCAAGTTTTCAGGCTGTAGTCAGCACGACAATAGGAACTACAACTACGATTTTCTAGCTACATTACTATCGACCTACAATCGACTACAACTTTAATTAGCGTTGGTTGCATAAAAGCCCGTTAAGGTAGTTGCTGGGTGGCAGCACCTTACTTTTAGGAATAAATTTATTGCGTCGCAAATACAAAACTTTTCATTGGTATTGTTCGTTTGGCGGCAATATAGGTTAGTTATATATGCTATAACCCATAACATCATAGCTTATCTTAACATTTATAGCTTTGTATTGTTAAAGCGCTAAAAGTGGCCGTTTTGGCACTTTTGCAATACAATGCTATTCACGATAAGACAAGGTGTGATGTGATGGATAATAAAATATAGAACTACTCCAAATTTCCACCAAACAAACAATCCTTATTCCCTCTCCTCTCCCTCTTGTCGATTGATGTTCTCCTGGTATTAAAAATAAATAAATTTATTTCTCAAAGTGGCAGCACCTCTGCTCAGCAACCACCTTAAAGTAATAAATCCTTTTTCAAACTAAAGCCTCATACAGAAAAAGAAAACATAAAACACCGCCAGTTGCAAAAAGCATATTTAAAGTTAAAGCTCCTTTAAATCTATAGCTGTCACTTTCTATGACAATAACACAGAAAGTATCAGCGCACGATAAGGTTTAAAAAAAAATAAAATGTTTCTCAAATCTCTTAATGACGTCATAGTAGTTTAAGATACAAGTTCCGTAAGTAAGGTTATTACAAACGAGTTGACGTTTTGTAAGCCCGAGACGAAGTCGAGGGTTTACCATCAGCACGAGTTTGTCATAACCCTTACGGACGTGTATCTTACGACGTTTTTCAATACATTTGTGAGAAAACAGGTATAAGTAATACACTTGGTAAAGGAACCAACCATGGGTACTGTCAGCCTCTTGTCTCCTGGTACTACTCCTTGGTATTATACTTTTTTTACTTACCGCACTAGTTCGGTAAGTAACTACTTAGGAGCAATGTTTACGTCCTTGTAAGTACGTTTTTCGAGCAAATGTATTGAAAATTACATTTACGTCGCTTCACAAACAAAGTGACGTCATGTGAGAAAGAAAAGAGGCGACAAAAAAAAACATCGATTCAAAGGAGCTTTAGCTTTCAAAAACCTTTGTGCAACCGACTGTTAATGTCACATTAACAATAATAGGCCTTCCTACAACCAACCCTATAACTATAACAACGTTTACGAACGAAATACTAACATGAAATTAAAAATCAAAACTTAAACAGGACTCCGCTCCTGGTTCTTCGAAAATAATTCTAAAGAACACAATCTTCAAATAAAATCTTCTCCATTTTTCAAAATATCCTTCGTAGTTTTGAAGAATCTTCTATCTATCAAGGCTACTTATGTCTTCGTGAATTGAGCCAAGCATGAAAGGATAGTCTGGCCCATAGGAGGTCTTGGAATGGAAAGAAGGAAAAAAGGTAGTTAGGATTCTGGGATTAAGTGGTGAGGATTTTGGATTACATTTGCTGGGTGGTGAAAAAGCTTTTAGGTCTTGGGAACATGGAGTAAAAGTCGTTAGTAGAATGTTCTGAAAAATAAAAACGTGAAAGGAAAAATTTATGATAAGAATAAAACAAGGAAAATAAATAATGAAAGATATACACACAGAAAATATTTCTTTGATGAAGAATTTATTATTTCATATATCGCCGTCCTGCTGGTAAAACCTATTATCTCGAGATAATTTAAAAATTCAGTTAAAACCATATATCCAAAAGCTACTTTCTGCAGATAATTTTGATTTTTTGCAGCGAAAAAGTATTATCACAATTTACTAGGTTTTACCAGACAGCATATTTTATAATCTACCCTGGCAGATTTCTCGAAAAAAGTTGGTTTTCTAGGTTATTATATTTTCTTTGACATCTTTTGAGTTAAAACTTAAACAAATGTCTCCAAATCAATTTTTAGTTTAAAGTTGAAGAGTGGAATGTAATTTTGAAGTACTAGTAGTCGTTATACTTTTGATTTATTATCGTTAGTCTAGGAAACGAAGCGGATCGACGTATGAAGAAGAAGACCCTCGTTTTAAATCCTCAGTCGATGAAACTTTACACTATATGAGACAAACCTTCTATGAAAAAATCCAAAAAAAAAATCATGTACTTTCAATTTTTCTATACCAAAATTACAAAAAATGTATGAAAAAATGTTTTTCAAGGTTCCTTATTCCAACAGAAAAGCATGGAGGGTCCGCAGGCCGGTCAGATGCCTACTTCTGGTGTAGATATTTGTGAGGATCACCTGGATCCAGAATTTGAAACTGTATAATACAGTAGCACTATTCCCCTCTGGACAGTCTACCTACGAGTATGCCCTTAGACGAACCGAATGCAGTGGAGTTGCCTGGACAACCTTCAAAGAAGATCAAGCAGTTCTCTGTGTGCCTGATATGAAAAATGCAAGTATGCAGGCTAAAGTTGTAATGGTTGATTGTGCAGTTAACACACCAAGGAAAATCCATCCCAAGTTGCTTTATATAGAAGATATTTCAACAGAGGAAGACAGGGGAGTACCGTTGTTACGTCAGGACAAGGAACAAACACTGATTCAACAGTAGTAGATCATGGCTTCACAGCTAAAATGGATGTAAACATGATGTCAATTGTTGAAAAAAAGCCATCTCTGTACATAGGATAACCTAACAACTTTTTAAGGCTAGTAGATTTTATTAGTAAAAATACTAAAGTGCCAAACCTACATATAATTACAGTCTTGTATAAATTAAAACATGGAGATCCATTTTACAAAATATCAAATCTATTTAATATATCTGAAACAACGCTGTGGAGGATTTTTCCTAGAACTTTAGAAATGTTGTCTAACATCCGTGCAAAATTCATTTGTTGGCCATCATCAGCAGATATTAAAAAGAATTTGCCACTGTCTTTTCATTGTAAAAAAGAACATTAAAATACAGAAAGCATAATAGATTGTTTTGAAATCAAAATAGTGAAACCTATTAACCCAATACAAAAGCTGCAATACCATAAAATTTTTAATTAGTGCTACACCAGATGGGTTTATAAACTTTATATCCAAAGGATATGGTGGCCGTACTTCAGACATAAAAATTGTCCAAGAAAGTGGTTTCCTTAATGTTGTCAAACCAAACTCAACAGTCTTGGCAGATAGAGGCTTCAAGCATTTGAGACTGAGCTTCAAAGCAAGTCTGTAAAGCTCTTACATCAACCATCAGTCTTTACCAACAAAAAAGTGTCTAAATCTGAAGCTATTGAAGCAAAGGTGATAGCTAGTCTCCGGATACTTAGTGATAAGAAGAGTATGGCTATTTAAATTTTTAAAACGCCACTCCTCAATAAACAATAAAATTGTGTTGCGATGATACTGTTGTGGTAGCTTGCGGCTTGATTAAAGATTAAATAGCTTTGTTACAAAACAAGTCAAAATCAGTCTATTTTACCTTGGTCATTGATTGTCACGTTTTAAAAAGTGAAATGTTTAGTCAAAAATGTTTGTAAAATTGTAGGTAATATATTGTTGATAATGATAGGTTGTGTAACTGAAAATATTAATAACTCAAATGCGGCTCTCCTGCCTCACTGCAGCTGCAAAATGCTCTAGACTGTACCAACTATTAAATCATAACACCAGCATTTTTATAATGGAAAAAAATTAGTTTTTTTTTCATGAAATAGACATAATACCAAACCAAATATTTTGTTTCTTTTAATTTTATATTTCAGGAGAAAATACATTTTAATTTTAATACTGATAGGTCACCCACCACCGGAAAATGAAAAAAGGTAAGCCCTGACTGCTTGCTCACAAAGTTAAAATGAATAAAAAGTAGACAACAGCACATTGGTAGAAACTTTTTCAACTCTATTACCATGACATAAGGTCCAAAAGAGTTTCTACTGATGTGCTGTTGAATGTACCTAGCTTATGAACCAGAGGATGGGCAGCAGCATCTGTCTGTGTATTGTACACTCAACAGCACGTCAGTAGATTGTTCCGGCGTGATTCTTGCTTTCAGCGTAGGTACAAATTGTATTTTCTCTTTTGACTTCCACATAACCTATGGCTGTGTCCACGTAAGAGTCTCGAGATGACATGAGGACTCCAATTTCCGCTGCATTGTATGCATCGTTCGTTATATATGATGCATGTACTCCAAAAGCATTGTAAGATCTACCTTCGGTAGATTTCGACTCTCGGCACGAACAAATCTCTGTAGTTGTCATTTTATATAGGTAGACATCGTGTAAATACCTATTCAATAGAATAAAATGATAAATTTTCAAAAATTCTGTATGTTTTGTATGTTTACAGTACTTATTTGTTTGTATATAAGAAATATCACAGAAGAATATAAGGGTTGCCAGTCTTCCCGTCAACTTTTTGTATAAAGTTACGACATCATAAAATAGAACTCCGAATGTTGACAAAAACGTTCATCTGTATTTCAAAATTATATACCATAAATTCACAAACAATAAAAGCTTAACTTATAAAAAATATGAATAAAAATAAATAACGTTTCAATTTTAAAAGTTAGCAGCAGACAGATACAAAAATGTGTTTTTCTCATTTGTCTGGCAATGCTCTAAGTTCATTTGCATGACATAACCTTTGACTACACTTTTTTTAAATTGGAATATGGCCGTGTGCACTATTCAGCCAATTCAGCCGCGATGTGACGTCATCACCATATTTTTGTTAATTTATTGTTTTCTCCGAAATACAAAAACTAAATATTCTCAAAGTAACTTTTATGTGACTTGCAAAACATAATCTCGAAACGTTTTCTAATTAGAGCTTTATTTATATATGAAAAGTTGTCAATTATACCATTTCCTCATTTTTGGCCATCTGGCCCATGAACTAATACTATTAAACGAGCAATATTTGTATATATATATATTTGTAATCGGTTTCTCGAAAACGGCTCTAACGATTTCGATGAAATTTAGTATACAGGGGTTTTTGGGGGCAAAAAATCGATCTAGCTAGGTCTCATGTCTGGGAAAATTCGTTTTCACCGTCTTTTTAATATTTCCTAGCACGTTTTAGTGCGTTCAAGAAACTTACAGCGCCATCTGTTGTTGAGTAGCAATAGCTTGCTCACCTGATGATATTTTAATCATACAGAGCATAGCTCGGTCGCCCAGGTACTTTTGTATGAAATCACAAAGCTATACCGTCACAAATCTTTTTATCCTATCCTATACTATTAAACGAGCAATATTTGTATATATATATATATATATTTGTAATCGGTTTCTCGAAAACGGCTCTAACGATTTCGATTAAATTTAGTATACAGGGGTTTTTGGTGGCAAAAAAACGATCTAGTTAAGTCTCATGGCTGGGAAAATTCGTTTTCACCGTCTGTAACTATTTCTTAGCGCGTTTTAGTGCGTCCCAGAAATTTACAGCGCCATCTGTTGTTGAGTAGCATAGCTTGCTCAGAGCATAGCTCGGTCGCCTAGGTACTTACAAAATTTACTGAGCAACTTTATAACTGCACACTAAATTTGAAATAGTCTTTCAGCAATTTGCAAGTCTCTTTTCTACAGGGTGAAATCGAAATCATTCGATAAATTTTTAGGGTGAGTTCAGACCATGAAAATGAACTACTTTCCCCACAAGAAACATGGGTCCGGAAACGAAAAAAAATTTTCGACCTGCCATACTAAATGCGCGCTCGGATAGGCTCACTTTGTATGGGAGGTCGAAATTTTTTTTTCGTTTTCGGAACCATGTTCCTTGAGGAAAGTTGTTCATTTTCATGGTCTGAACTCACCCTAAAAAATTGTCGAATGATTTCGATTTGACCCTGTAGATGGAAATAGTATTATTTTTTTTAGTTTTCTACCCGGGCATCATCCCTATTCTAGGCACTTATAGACAAGCGACATGGACTTTCACCCCCATTCTACTTTTTTTCAAGATTTTATTTTACACCCTGTCGGCGTGAATGAAATGAAATTCCTTGTTGACTACGGAACCCTAAAAAATATTTAATTCTGCTATACTTCTAACCATGATTCAGTTAGAACCATCTTAGGAAGAATTATGTTGAATGTATCAAAGTGGCACCACCTGTATGTGTTGTTCTATTTCACTAAACTGTCCAAAGTACAAGCATTCTGCGATAGATGGCGCTACAAGAGTTTCTTAAACACGCTATCGATGTGACTACGGCGTATTATAAGTAGCCGTGGTAATGACATTCGCGCAACAAGATGTCCGTCGAAACCTCTCTCGGTTAAAGACAGAGGTTGCATTATTTATACATGTCAGGGATTGATTGATTGAGATGAAGGCAAAACAGGCTCACAAACTCACTTTAATTTAAAATTTAAATATACAGGGTGTCTCATTCAAATCGGTCAGTATGGGAAAGTCTGAAACTATAAGACATACGAAGATTTGTTCTTAGGAACCATGTCACCGATTTTGATAAAAAGAAAAACTGCATTCATACATTTGAAAAAAAAGTGTACCCATATTGTATTGAAAAAAACGGTGGTCACTTCGAACACCTACTATGATAAATTAAAGTATGTAAAAACAATGCATTTTATTCATTTTAGACATCGTGTTTCATAGAGACATTTACTGCTTAAGACCTACACAACCGTTATTTAAACAGAAAAACTGTAAGCTTTTTTTTCAAAACTACCGGGTTCGATTCCCCAGCTGGGTACACTTTTTTTTTCAAATGTATGAATGCAGTTTTTCTTTTTATCAAAATCGGTGACATGGTTCCTAAGAACAAATCTTCGTATGTCTTATAGTTTCAGACTTTCCCATACTGACCGATTTGAATGAGACACCCTGTATAAAACAGCTTGTCCTGACTGATTCATCAACGCCGAGCCGTAACCGCTACGCTATAGATACAGATCTGAAATTTTGTACACGAGTTTTATGCACGTCAAAACTACCCACTAAAAAGGATTTTGGAAAACTCATCTCCCTTAAAGGGGGATGATTTTTTTTTCCGTATGGCGGTCTATGTCTTTCATTTTTAAAGGTAGAATTATAGAAATTTGGTTTTGAGCTCTTAATAAAAAATAAAAAAGCACGTGGTTTAGAATTTTTCAAAATTCATCCCTTAAGGGGGTGAAATAAGGGATGAAAGTCCGTCAGTTTTGAAGTTAGGATCTTCAAAATTTGTATTTAGACTGACGACTAAAAATTAAGTTTTACGTGTTTCAGGGTTTTTGAAAATTCTACACCCTAAGGGGTGAAAAGGGGGATGAAGTTGAAACTCCTTCATTTCAAAGTAATATCCACAAAATTTATTATTTAGGCATTAGGGTTGTAATTCTGTGGAACGTACATCACTGTTATTGAAATTCCACCCCAAATTTAACCCCTAAGAGAGAAATGGGGTGAAAAAGTCTAAAAACCAATATGGGTATCGTTTTATGATTTATCGGGTGGCTGATTACGAAAACTAAAACAATTTTGAAATCCAACGTGGCGGACGTGAAATACCATCATCCCCTGGAGATGGGGTTGGGGTGCGATAGGGTTAATGTCGTCTCGATGTCTAAAAATCAATAGGGGTGTCGTTTCTATGTTTATATAAGGATAGGGATAGCGGTTAAGATGGCGTTAAGGATAAGGATATGGGTAGGGGTAGGGATAGGGAGAAGGAGAGGGAGGGGGATGGAGAGAGAGAGAGGGAGTGGGAGACGGTGAGGGAGGGGGAGGAAGAGGGAGAAGGAGGGGGAGAGGGAGAGACTGCACATTGTCTGAATATCACGCGGGTGAAGCCGCGGGCACAGCTAGTCTGCTATACAATCAAAACCACAGCTTCCTCTTGCGTTTCTTTTGATGCATCAAGACCGTTACCGGTAGTACTAACCTATCGAGCAAAGCAACGTATTGAAATAGCTCCAAGTTTTGTTTCTCATAATGCAAGCTCTAAACAATCTTTGTTTACGGCATCCGGGATATCGACTGGGCCTGGTTCGAAGTATTCTGGCGAAAACAGGTGCAATGTACACTCGCGGAAGGAAAAGGTTCGCCAGTTTTCAAATTGATTCGTTTAATGTCGCGAGCACATAATATTAACTTTTGAAACTGTAACACAGATTCGACTATTGTATGTAAAAGAATACTTTACTGTTCGACACTAAAGTTCAAATTAATTCAGATCTTGTTCATGACGATTATCTATATATATATAAAAGAAGATGACTGACTGACTGACTCACTGACTGACATATCAACGCACAGCCCAAAGCACTGGGTCTAGAGATTCCAAATTTGGCATGTAGGTTCCTTATGAGACCTAGGGGTGAAACTGAATTTGGGTTTAATCATGTCACCCCTAACGAAATTGTTAAAGCCTTTAAAAGTATTAAAATGAAAACCACTGAGGACCTATGGGGAATGTCAGTAAAAGTCTGTAGTGCGATCATTGATACTATATCTCCATATTTAGCTGTTATATTCAATGATTGTGTCGATCATGGTACATTTCCTGACTTAATGAAAAAAAGTAAAGTAGTTCCATTATTCAAAGCTGGTGACAAAAAGGATCCCAGTAATTTTAGACCAATATCAGTCTTACCTGTACTTAGTAAAATTTTTGAGAAGGTCATACTCAATCAAATGCTTTCACACTTCAATAGAAATAACTTACTACATGACCATCAATTTGGTTTCACGAAAGGGCGCAGTACAACGGATGCCGGGACTGCACTTTTAAAATACATCTTTTGCGCGTGGGAAAAATCTGAAGATGCTATTGGTATCTTCTGTGATCTATCCAAAGCATTTGATTGCGTAGATCATAGCACATTGTTGCTAAAACTTGAACATTACGGTGTTAAGAATAATTCACTTAAACTACTTAGGTCATATTTGGAAAACAGGATTCAAAAGGTACAAGTAAACAGGACGAAATCACTGGGATCTGTTGTCAAAATTGGCGTACCTCAAGGGTCCATATTGGGGCCATTTTTATTCCTTATTTATATTAATGACCTTCCTTCTGTGGTGAAGAATCTGTCAAAGATTGTGTTATTTGCTGATGATACTTCATTAATATTCAATGTAAGTAGGAAATCACAAAATTATAACGAAGTCAATGATGCACTTCGACAGATTCATGCATGGTTTACTGTTAACAATCTAGTCCTAAACGCCAAAAAAACTAAATGTATTAAATTTGCACTACCAAATGTAAGGTCTACTTCACATAACATAGTATTGAATAATGAACCATTAGATTTTGTAAATAGTACAGTTTTCTTAGGGTTAACACTAGACTCTAAACTTCAATGGGGCCCTCATATAACGGCTCTTTCTGGTCGATTGAGCTCGGCTGCATATGCTGTTAGAAAAATCAGACAACTTACTGATGTAGCTACTGCAAGGCTGGTTTACTTTAGCTACTTCCATAGCATTATGTCTTATGGCATACTGCTTTGGGGCCGAGCAGCTGATATACATTCAATATTCGTTTTACAAAAGAGGGCTATAAGAGCAATTTATTGCCTGAAGACTCGTGATTCCCTGAGAGAACTGTTCAAGGAAATCAACATTATGACAGTGCCATGCCAGTATATCTATGAAAATATAATGTATGCTAGAAAGAACATTCATCAATTACCTAAAATTTGTGACAGGCATAATTTTAATACTAGAAATAAGCATAAAATTGATCAACCATATACTAGATTAAGTAAAGTCAACACATCTTTCGTTGGTCTGTGTATACGATACTACAACAAAATACCTGACAATATAGTGCAATTACCTGAGAGAAAGTTTAAAGAATGTGTAAAGCAAACGTTATGTAAAAAAGCTTACTATAGATTGGATGACTATATGAATGACAAAGAGGTATGGTGCTCTGATATTCCAGCGAAACACAAGAAACACATTGTAAAAAGCCGACTCTTAAAGTAGGCCGTGCTGCAGTGGTTTCTTGCCGTTTCTTTTACGCTGCCATAGCACGATCCGAAACGGCGTAGACTCGCTCTATTTGCATTGTATTCTGCATGACATTCAATAAGTATTCTGTAAAGAATCTACATTGAATAAAATTATCTGAATCTGAAAATCTGACTAAGAAAGGGTTTTACAAAATTCCACCCCTAAGGGGGTAAAATAGGGGATGAAAGTTTGTATGAAAGTCCGTCAGTTTTGAAGTTAGGATCTTCTTGGTTACTTACATTATGTTACTTATGGCAAGTTGCACTAAGCCTCTAAGCTACTGTTATTAAATCTATGGCTGACATTTTCTGTTTTGTTGACAAAGAAAGTGACAACAACAGATTTAAGGAAGCTATAACTTTAAAGAGGCTTTGTGCAACTGGCAGCTAGTCAAATTGTGAAGCCGTGTGTAATTACAAGTGCAAGTACAAAAACCGCTTGCCCACCGCGACGATACCGTTAACAAGAGAAAACCAGAATGTGGATTTAATAGATTTCTAATCCTAATCGTATGTTTGTAAGTGTGCATTGTTGTTTTTAAGTGTCGACTGTTAGTTAGGGGGGGACCTGGCGACCTAAAATACAGGTTACTACCTAGTTTAGGCACCAGATCTCCCACAATACAATGTCCAAAACTTTGCTTTCTTATTGTTTATTAAAAAATTGTAATTTGTAATGACATTTTTGTGGGACGATGAATAAATTTTTATATTTTTTATAATAGGCCCCTATTCTCAAAACGAAGTTGCAAATTCCGTGTACTCGATGAGTGTCGATGACGTAGGATAACTTGTGGTGGCCTTAGAGTTTTCGAGTGCCCGCTTACCAAGTTCTCCAGGCAACCCGAAGACATTAAAATACTAACGGGTTACGGAAGGACGTACTTATGCCCGGTTATCATTTACTTACATATAATAAGTCTTTACCTATGAAATTGCTGAAATTTTCCTATAGATTAATGAGATCATAATTCCTATAATTATAATGCATTTTTTTTTCATTTGTCTTATATATTTGAAAGTTGACTTCAAGGTTATCAATTTACGCATAAAATAAAGTTTTTATTTTTAGTTTGATATATAAAATTACAGGTTCGAAAATTGTTCGTCTTAAATGTCGTCCGATTTCATCATTAGATTTGTTATACTTTTTTACAGATAATATTGTTCGAAAATTAAATTTAAGCTTCTGTTAGCTTGATGTCTTCCTAATAATGCTTAAAAAAAATGGATTTATAATTCCTAAGAAAAATGCAAAAATGTTAGTACTGAAAATTGAGTTTACCTAAAATTCGCCATACAAAACGGCAATTTCATGGCCACCGTGAACCGCGGTCACCAACAACCGCGGTCGATGGTGCTAGTCGTAACGCTAGCAAGCGTGGTGACTATGGTACTTCCCCTCCACACTGTTTCAGCAAAAGCTGGAATTTTGGAGGGAGTTCCCTGTCCTGTAGTGGACGTTTCATGGGATGTCATGATGATGATAATGAAGTACAGGCCTATCATCGCATCACACTGTCGCCACTTGTTTGGTCCACAATCTGACAAGTTTGGACCAAACTGAACTTAGTCACAATGTTAACATTGTCAGATGCGGACGTATCAAAAACAATTAACATACCCATAAAAAACAAAACGAAAATTTTATTTTTCGTGAATTTTTACTTAGTCATATTGCTTTATCTTTCATTACAATCCAATGAACAACATTGAAAAACCAACCCTAATTCATATAAATAATCAAAAAGTCGTTTTGTTTTTACCACGTATTGTTTGCCGCCGTATGATACTTCTTTAATATTTGAAGAGCGTTTCGTATTAAACTATTCTCAATGTTTCATCCAAAACAAATTTTCCAAGCCGCTTGTACAAGGTAAATATAACTATCAAGTAATGGTCACGACATGGCCATGACGTAGTTTCTAAGATTTTTGACAGATGGCGCTATTTTTCATTGTATAGAAAAAAAGTAACAGCGTCATCCTAAGAACGTATCTCGACTACACAACCAGTAACAGAAAGGTTTGATAATACTGAAGGGTGTAAATCTGCCCAATGAAACTGAACAACTTTTCCCAAGGAACGTAGGTCGAAATACGAACAACCAAACTTTACCTCCCATATAAAATACGCTATCAGCTGATGCAGTTTCTATGGTAGGTCAAAATTTTATTTTGTTCTATGACCTATTTTCCTTGGAAAAAGTTGTTCAGTTTCAAGGGCAGATTTAAAGTTAAGGGTGTGAATCTCAGATTCACTTTACTTTAGATTCACATCCTACGACGGGTATGCTCTAAATTATGAATACCAGTAAACTAAATGCCTTACGATAAACAAATAAATAATGGAGTGAAATAATATTATGTGTAATGCAATCGTATCTAAGTGAAGAGGTGAACTTACCAGCACCGTGTGAATTGGGCCATGGTTTCCTCACGAACATGTTCTCGACGATTCGGTCTATGTTATCTTTCTCCGATGAATTCGCTGGCCTGAAAAAAAATATAAGATTGAAACAATCGGGGCGTTTACAACTTATAGTTCGTCCATCTTAAGGGGGTACCTCCGGTCCACTAACGCCCCCATCAGTTAAAAAAATATTACTCGCTAAATACGAAACTTATCAAAAATCCGGAAAGACAGATTGAAGTAAGGGTACATTTGTTTATTTAGAAACTATTTACTCTGTAAAATAAAGTTCACTGTAGTTACAGATACAAAAACTGCTAAAAGTGGCCGTTTTTCGCACTTTTTGTATTTGTAACTACAGTGTATTATATTTTTCAGAATTGATAGGTTCTGAATAAACCAGGATACCTTTACCTCAATTTGTCTTTCCGGATTTTCGATAAGTTTTGTATTTAGTGAGTGATATTTTTTAAACTGATGGGGGCGCTAGTGGACCGGAGGTAGCCCCTTAAGAATGCAGTGAGTCATCAAGATCTTAGGTCGGATAGCCTTTTTTTACATTTATAAAAACTGTTTGTTATCTTTTCATAAGAAATAAAGTGATCTAATGTAATCATGAACAGAAAGCTCCCTTCAGAACTCCAACAAAAACGCTTGGTACTTTGGAGGGGATTTACCAGTCACCACGCTTGTAATAGTGCGGTCAGTTAGCTGTTTCCCGTGGACACGCCTTACAATTTCACCAAATTTTTTCCAGGTACTATTTAGGTACATAGCTCTCAATTTTTGATAGGAGCCAATTCTTGAATTTCAAAAAAATATCCATAGAAAATTCAAGAATTGGCTCCTATCAAAAATTGAGAGCTATGTACCTAACTAGTACCTGAAAAAAATTTGGTGCAATTTGGTGAATTTGGCGATATAAGACGTCAAGCGACCGGACTATTAGCGTTGCCACCGCAGTATGCAAGATGGTACGGTCAACCGCTTGTCGGTAGAAACTTTTTCAACTCTATTACCACGCCATAAAGTCCAAAAGTGTTTCTAACGATGTGCGGTCGTGTGTACAATACACAGAAAGATGCTGCTGCCCATCCTTCGGTTCATAAGCCCTTAGTCGCCTCTTACATTCTTTGCCGGCACCACAAGGACGAAATATTACCTATATACTGGACATTATAATTTCAATCAATTTTATAAATTATTGATTAGTTTTTTTTTTTAGTTTCAAATTATTTCACTAATAAGACGGTGGATCTCATGCACGGTGGTGATCACTTACCACCAGGTGGCCCACCTGTGACATAAAAAAAAAACCGGCCAAGTGCGAGTCGGACTCGCGCACAGAGGGTTCCGTACCACCACATAAACATAATTGTATTAGTTGAAATTAGTTTTTGAGTCCGACACGCGCTTGACCAAATTTTATTATTTGTTGTTATTTTATAGCTTATGCACTATAAACATACCAATTTTCAAGTTTGTAAGTGTTCTCGTTTTTAAATAGAACTAAAACAAAAATCGCCTCAGCGACCATCCAACTTGACCCCTCTCTTATATGAATGTTCTTGAAACGGGAGCTCACCACAATTGGTTACCATTAGTTGTGAGAAAAGTTGTAATATTTAATGATTTCAGACTTTTCCCATTATTTGTACTGTGAGACCTAGCTTCTTGCCAAATTTCATAATTTTAGGTCAACGGGAAGTACCCTGTAGGTTTTGCTTTTTTGCATAAATGTATGGAGATGAGGACATAAAAAGCCATATATTTTGATTGCGTCGTTGTAAAAAATTGAAATTTTCAGATCTTGTGTGGTTCATGGATCCTAATAAATGGTATTAATTTCAACCTGATACCTCTTCTCGTTCGTGAGAAAAAGGGTCTTGACAGACAGACAGACAGACAGACGGACAACAAAGTGATCCTATAAGGGTTCCGTTACTTTATCTTGAGGTACGGAACCCTAAAAACATACTATGTTTACCTGTCGGGTGCGTTAGGGCGTACTATGGGGATGGCAGCGGTAGGCCTCCTCTGTGTACGAGTTGGAACTTGTTGTGGGACTGGTTCTTGCTCCGCGCAACTGTAGTACGTTACTCCTCCAGCCTGAAACGTTATTCAAAATAATTTCCACCATCATCAACATTACAACGTGTGGGTTCCAAGGTCGATGGCCGACCTCATAAACCCTGGTTGATGTGCCGGCAAAGGCCTCTGTAGATAGTAGTCGGGACTTATGGCTTAACGTGCCTTCCGAAGCACGGGATCATCTAACTTTTCGGACAATCAGGTAAATCATCCTGCAATGTCCTAAGCAAACTGGGGAGGTCGCACCATGGTACACACGGCCGCACATCAGTAGAAACACTTTTGGACCTTATGGCGTGGTAATAGAGTTGAAAAAGTTTCTACCGACAAGCGGTTGACCGTACAAGGGGAGGCTGGAGCGCTTTTGAGATTTAGAAAACAGTCTGAGACATAGACAGTGTTACTCGTACTTGTATAAATTAAAGAAAATATATATGTCTTACTTAAAAATAAAAATATCCCAAAGTTAGCCACAGAGTCAGATAATTTTATTCAATGTAGATTCTTTACAGAATACTTATTGAATGTCATGCAGAATACAATGCAAATAGTGCGAGTCTACTTTTGTAATGTTTTTACAATACTATAAAAAAACTACTTACTTACTGATATTTTACTATTTATTTGAGTACTTCTAAAGACATTAAATATTTCTACAGTTATTCCGCGTTAGGATTGCAGTAAGTCATTTGTGCAATTGCAGGGTAAAGGTGGAGTTAAAATTCATTTCTTTTTAATGTAACGCCTTAGAGCAACGCGTCAAACCGCGCAAGCCCGTTTAGGAGACGCCTTTTATGTAGCTTCCCCTCTGCCAAAGTACAAGCACAAAAGAGCATATGCGTTCAACAAAACTAGTTGCACTCGGATTTTTAACTAGACCAAGTCTAGTCGTCGTCGTGAACGGTCACAGTACAAACATGCTTTGTTAATGTGTTTTCTGCTGTAAAAAAAGATCTGTGACATGAAGCTTACAAAAAGAACGTGTTTCATTTCACATAGAATAAATGGTTACTGTATAATTGCTATTTAATTATATAAAAAACACGAAATTCGTGTTAATATTCTAAATCAATCGTCGGATTTGTTTGACAACACCGAAGATCTTGATTGAAAGAAGATACTGAAATAAACTTGTACAAAATTCGTATGGTATCACTGGTTATAGTCAGAAAAATAGATTTGATACTTGTTAATTTATTTTATTCTTTGGCACATCAATTGTAATTTTCACCTGGACATAGGTTGCGTGCAAACTCGATTTATTTGCGGGCAACATTCTTATTTTTCCTGAAAAGCTTCAGATATTATGCTCTTCGTTTATTGCTGCACGCACTTGACTATTTGTGCTGCTCCTTTTCATGGAAGCCTATAGTTATTAATATTAGTCTCTAAACTAGCTCCCGTCCCGTCCCCTAGGGGTGTCTACGGGACTTTTTACTAAGCCCTGTCAGTCTGTCCGACCTCTATCTTTGGAACCGTAGTAACTTAACTATATGGTTTGAATTTTAACAGAATACCTATGTGTGATTGTAGCGGATTAGCTAATAAATAATAAAATCAATGAAAAGTAAAATATTAGAGGGTCTCCATGCAAGAGACATATATTTGGTGTTTTTTTTAGCTCTGTCGTAAAAACGGGAACACTTACAAACGTGAAAATTGGTATGTTTAAATTGCATAAGCTATAAAAGAACAACAAATAATAAAAACTGGTCAAGTGAAAGTTGGACTGGCGCACATTTAATACACTTCTGAGCGACAGTAAAACGTTATTTTCACCTTCATCATAATCGTCCACTGCAGAACAGGGGGAGCTCCCTCCCGAACTCCAGCGAAAAATACGTGGTACCTTAGAGGGGATTTACCATAGTCACCACGCTTGAAAGCGTTGCGGCTAGTTGTGACCGCAGTATGTAAGATGATACAATTCATAAGCCCTTATTCGTTTCATACGACACCTACTATCTTTATACTATCAGTTGGTACTATTCTTTGCCGGCACCTCACGGACGATACGTGTCCCATTAGTGGTACGGATCTCTTGGTTTAGTAGTCGGACTTGCACATGGCCTGTTTTTCTTTTAGTGCTTTAGATATGTGTACATACAGTCAAGAGCAGATCTATCAATTATGAATTAAAACAATATTATTATGTACCAAGAACTGATCAAAATCGTCATGCTAGACTACCGATTTCACTCGATAAGTTCACAAAAATACTCTTAATCTTAACTGAAAATGTTAATTATCTGTTCTTGTTTTTGTTTAAATTCACAAATCATTGCACATCTCAGCTTTTGTGCGATGTTTTTCAATGTTTTGAATATGTTTTCGATGAGAAATTTCTTCAAATACTACAAAAATTCGTAGCTTTGACACATCAACAATACACGTCAAGACAGCCGATGGGGTTGTCAACATTTTTTTGGAATGAAACCTCATTCCCTACCTTTCTATCCTACACTAAGGTTGAAAGATAAATCTGACTTTTTGGTGAATAATTTAGTGATGTTCAACGTACAAAGTACGTGTCGATAAATTTGAGAAACGGAGTAGAACACAACACATAAAGCGAGGTGGTCCCAAAAATTATGTCTCTATTTTTGTTTACGTGTATGGAGTACAATAAATAACCACACTTTTGCACATTATGAAAAGTATGAATATAATCGAAAATGGTACGGGATCCGAGAAATGTTTTTCCTTGGTTTTCACGTGATATTCAGGGAGAAAACGAGATGTCTCAGTAGATGGGGGACAATGAGAGGATAAAGAAAAACCTTGTGAGAACTTTTAGACCAAACCCCAGAGTTCAGGAAGCCTTTTCCAGATTTACAGGCTAAATCCAGATTTGCTTGGCTGGCAAATGATTTTTATTATCACCATAAGCTATTATTATATAGGGGCACTTTTGTTCGTCCTGAATATCAACCATTATAATTAATCAGACAAGTCGGAAAAATCTGGAATACACAATTTCTTTGTGATATCTTTGTGATATTCATGGCGAACAAAAGTTATTGCCGGTGATAGAGTAGCTTACGATGATACTAAAAATATTTGCTAGATAAGAAAGATAGGGGCTTTAGCTAACAGCACACAAAAGCAGTAGGTAACAGCAGCAGCTTGAAAATCTGAAAGAGGCCTCTTGATTACCGGAATTCTATCTAGACTATCTCATAGCTCCGATGACAGTACTCAATTTCTGTTTATTAATTAATGCAACACCTCAAGATGGACAATTTCACACTTTAGGGGGATTTATCAATTCGACCCCTACGGTACTCCAAACAGATGTTAATTTTATTTCGGTGAATGAATCATACTGCCAAATTATTGATTTTAAAAATTAAATTGGCAAAACGTGATAACATTTAACATGCACATTGATGAAATTATTCAGCGACTGTAAACTTCAAGGCAACAACATTTTGTCGTGAAAGAAACGTTAATTCGCTAGTTCACTCAAGTACGAGTTTTTTTTTATGATCCTCGCAGGCAAAGTCTCGGGTAACAGCTAGAAATATTATTCATAAAGGTTAAATTTTGTATGTTTCTTACTCTTTTACGGCCTTACTGCTGAACAAAACTTGATGAGTGGCAGGAATATTTCTACTTACTTTTACTGCGAATCCTACGCAGACGAAGTCGCGGGTAACTTGTAAAGTATATATTTTTTACTTTTATTGTTTCTTCTTAATAATTCTATAAATCTTTCGATATGTCGATATATGTATGCAGAACATCACTTTAGTTATAGGTTTGCCAGCATTTTCATGTTCCGATTCCGGAACTTTTGAAGCCTTGACGGAACTTCAAGCTAATATAGGTACACGAGACAAAATTGAGGCACCAAAAGCTAAGAATAAATCGACATATTATTAATATATTATTATTTGTTTGTATATTAAGGTAAAATCACACCACACGTACAGGGCCATTAAAGCGAGGCTGTACAACAAAGAGCATGTAACAACATTGGCATACCTACTGTCTGCCTTTTTGTAAAAGTCACAAATTCTTCGCAACTCGTGAAACTAAGTCAATCTAAAGTAAATAAGATTATAATTACTAATTCTTGATTGTCAAACTGTCAAAAGATGCACACATGCAGGGCGTACATGGTGGTCCACCACTGGATTTTATTTGACTATCTGACTATCTCTTAACCTTTAATTTGGTAAAAGGAATATTTCCCACCCAGCATTTGACATTTTGCGGGCCTCGGTGAAAAATATAACATGTCCCCAAATTTTTTATATGCTATGGGCAATAGGAATAGAGCTCCCACATCGCCTTAATTTATGTGGGAAATATGTTCCTTCTGTCCATATTAGGACTCACAACAACCCGAGTTTCTTATTTTCTCCTCGCAGAGTTCACCCTCCGAGCATCTTCGTAGTCTTCCCTGAAAGCACTCTTTTCTGTGGGACCTCTTGCACAGAGTCTTCACTCCGAGTTCCTCTTCCCTCTAGGATCTCTTCTTCGTAGTCTTCCCTCCAAGCACTCTTACCTCCGGAACATATTCCACAGAGTAGTCCCTCTGTACCATCTTGGATTACCTCTGAAGCTTCAACTTTCTTAGGACTTCTGCATCTTGTTCCTTTTTAGGGTTTCGATACCAAAATGGTAAAAAAAAGGAACCCTTATGGTGCGACTTTGTTTGTCTGTCTGTCACACCTCTATATCATATAAAAGGGCTTTACTTGTACATTCTAAAATATATTTTTGTATTTTTTTACGTCTCTTAGTTTTAAAGTTATGATGAAACATTTCAAAAAAATACCACCCCCCCCCTTATCTCCGAAGTTTGTGAAATGAAAAATCTGAATTAATTACAGTTGACAGAAATTTATGTATACATTACAGCAAAAATAAAACGATCTTTCTAAATTGCACAGTTTTTTTAGAAATCTGCAAATAACCTTTACAAACAAGCTTAGTTTTGCGGTCCTAAAAATGTGCTTCCAAAAATGCAAAACGTATATCGGAACACTCGGCGCGCGAGTCCGACTCGCACTTGGCCGGTTTTTTTAGATCAATTCCCACTGAACTACACTACAGCATAGCTGCTCGGTGGCCCGCTTTATATACCCATGCTACTCGTTCCCGAATATTCTAGACTCACTTTTAAATTTAGGTTTTTGTTGGATCTTTCTAGATTTTAGCTCTCTTTCTTCAGCTTCTTTTCTTTCTATTCTTTCTAGAATGTTCTAAACAAATGGTGAATGATAAAACATCCATATGCGTGGGAAAAGCTTGCTTGGTAGCCTTGGCTTGGTAGCCCAAGCAAGACCCTATCCATTGGACCACGAGGCTATTAACTTTGTTGACGAAATTTTCAAACATTTCTCTCGTATGACAGTCGCCAACCTGACGTCATGTTCGTGGCAATATGCATGCATGTACTCATGACTACTACTTTTACTATGAAGTAATCAAAATATTTATTTATATTTCGACCTATGTTCATTGTAAAAGTTGTTCAGTAACACGAGTACATGCACCTCTTTTGCTATCAAGAAGTAATTAAAAGTTATTCTGTATATATATGTCAAATGTTCAGGCAGGGATCCGTGTATCTGTCGTATGTTCCACCGCTTGTGAGGCAGCACCGCCCTCTCATATGTTATAAGACCTGCCTGTGAATACCCCTCTGCAGAAGCTACGAGTATCTTTGCAGTAACTGACCCGGATCCGCAATTTATTCGAAGACATCCAGAAAGACAATCAAGGCTCGAATACTGTAGCCACAAACAAAAACAGAATATGAATTTAACCAATTGGTATAGTTCCGATTAAGTTACAGGAACTTTTCTGTTTTTATTAGCAAACATAGCGCAACCAACCAAAATAAGCTTCTGGCAGCACTGATTCACCTCCCCCCGGACCCCGCAAAAAATGCCAGAATTATTTGAATGAAAATATGATGCTTTGCCTACTCTTTTCCGGGCTCTGCGCACGAAAATCGTGTTACTCTATGTGTAACGCACAAAGAATTCAAGTGTTCATTTTATGAACCTGACTTTATAATTTTAGGCGACCTGATTGGTTAAAGCTTACAGCGACGGACATCGATGACTCACTGCGTTGTTAAAACGGATGAACTATAGACATTTTTTTTTTATTAGGTTCACAAACCGAATGGTTCACACCTACAACTAGAATTCTGATAAAACATAAGTTAATGATATTTGTGTACATTCTCAAATAGTGAACACAGCATTCACAAGGGATAAACAAAATATCCGGTAGTTTTATCTTATGTTACGTTAAATTAGGTTAGAAGTAAGAAGTTAGATTACAACTACGTTAAATTAAGTATTAATTAAAATTTGGTCATAACCAAATTACTAAGTACTTTATCCTTAACTGAGGCCAAAGAACCAGTGAATATGTCAAATTTGAAACGAATACCGTTATAACCGGCACACATTCTGTGGATAGGACTGTGTTGGCCAATGTTGGTCCTAACATGAGGAGGGACAAATGTTCTCCTATTTAGAAGCCTACTGTTTGGTCGTGGAATTTCAAATTTTATGGCTTGTAGAAGTTCCATTGTAGAAGTTCAATTTTCTCGAGTTTAGATCTAAGAAACACTCAGGAGAAAATTTATTGAAGATTAAACGATTTTTTTGCAATTCCGCTTTCGTTTAAAGCGGGATGGTTAATTGCAAACTCATGCTTGTAAGAAAGAGATGCTTGCACTCGTACTACCTGGTCTTCAATATCCCCTAGCTGTCCCACGGCAGGGCAAAGGCGTCCCACCGTCTAAAACAATATTATATGGAAAATAAAAAGATTTCAGGACCTGATTACAATCGAAAGACAAGAATATCAGCAGGATTGAGCTATGCGTGAGAGCAAGACGGAGCGAAGCGTGTCTCTGTCGCTCCAATACCTTATAGTGTAGGCAACGAAGCAGTTGACCCCAACATAAATTTCTCAGGCAGGTTTTTTTTTGACAGGATGATAAAGTATCATGAATTAAATGTAAATTCAAAATAACCAAAAAAAAATTATCATAATTTTTTTTTATTGAAAATTAAAAGTACCGATTTTTTTTATAGAAGGTTTGTCTCATGTAGTGTAATACACCAGCAAAGTTTCATCGACTGAGGATTTAATGCGGGGGTCTTCATACAACGATCTGCTTCGTTGCCTAGACTATTACGCCGATGCGTCATTCTAATCAAGATACTTTTTTATGTCGCAAAGATTTCAGGATCCGAAGACCGAAGCCTGTTAGAGTTAGCTAGTCTAGGGCGCGTTTCAAAACAGGTAATAATTACCCTGAAAGCGGGATAGCTTTATATGACAGTGTCAACATAATAAACAAGAATCAACTTGCTTCTCATGTCAGCCGTGTTCACAAAATTAGTAAAACATATAAAGGTCAATGTATACGCTTCTATAATAAGGTACCCACTGATATTGAAAGTTTACCGTTAGATAAATTCAAAACTGTTATCAAGCAGAAATTTTATAAGAAGGGTTATTACAAAATATCAGATTATCTAGAAGAGAATAATGCATGGGATTAGGCTACGGTTCTAACAGGCTAATTCAAAATTAAAACTGACTTATGTTTGTTGTATATCAAAACATATTTAAAAGAGCGCGTGGGTTTTTATTGTCGCTTCTTTTTTTCCCACTATGGCGCCACATTGTTTGTGAAGCGATGTAGTTTAGCTGACGTCATTAAGAGATTTTAATATCCAACAATGAATAAACGATTTTGACTTTTGACTTTTTTGACTTTGACGTCGATATATATATATATATATATATATATATATATAAGGTCGAGACAAACTGCTGTCAAAGTTTAATTATTACCCGTTTTGGAACACAGCCATTACAACGTGTAACGGAAAGGTGTGATAATACTGAAGGGTGTGAATCTGACCATGAAACTGAACATCTTTTTCCAAGGAACATAGGTCGAAATACGAACAACCAAATTTGACCTCCCATACAAAATGCGATATCAGCTGATGCAATTTATATGGGCGATTGATTTTGGTCTATGACCTATGTTCCTTAGGAAAAGTTGTTCAGTTTCATGGTCAGATTCACACCCTTTAGTATTTTCAAACATTTCCGTTACACGCTGTATAAGATAACGAATAAATAAATCAAATTATAACCTTTTTGACATTATGTGGGTTGTAGTCGTAAGCACTGGTATTAAGTGCTCACGTAGTTGTGGTGCTGATAGATATGGCGAGCGTACATTTGAACACCCTCTTTTCGCCTTTTTCAATGTGAGTTGTAGTCGTAAGCCTGTGTTGGGTTAGCTACAGACTAAAAGGTGACGAACATGGCAGAGACCTTTAATTTTAATTATTATTATTTATCTAAATATATAAAAGAGCATGTCCTGACTAACTGACTGACTGATTCATCAACGCCGAGCCGTAACCGCTATAGATACAGGTCTGAAATTTTGTACACAGGTTCTATGCACGTCAAAACCACCCACTAAGAAAGGATTTTGGAAAATTTATCTTCCAAGGGGGTGAAATAAGGGATGAAAGTTTGTATGAAAGTCCTTTGTTTCTTGAGCTAGATTCACACAAATTTGAATTTAAGCTGTTGGTAAAAAATAAAGAAACACGTGTTTAAGCATTTCTTAAAAATGAAATGAACAACTTTCCCCACAAGAAACATGGGTCCGGAAACAAAAAAAAAATTTTCGACCTCCCATACTAAATGCGCGCTCGGAGAACGAAGCGAACCGCCAGCGCCATCGAGGGTGGACGCTTCCACCGACACGTGCGCGGTTGCAAATCTCTGTCCAATCCTTGTTTGTTTTTAGGGTTCCGTTCCTCAAAAGAAAAAAACGGAACCCTTATAGGATCACTTTGTTGTCCGTCTGTCTGTCTGTCAAGACCCTTTATCTCACGAACGGGTAGAGGTATCAGGTTGGAATTAATAACATATGTTAAGGTCCATGAACCACACAAGATCTGAAAATTTCAATTTTTTACAAGGACGCAATCAAAAGATATGGCTATTTATGTCCTCATCTCCATACATTTATGCAAAAAAGCAAAACCTACAGGGTACTAAAACTATGAAATTTGGCAAGAAGCTAGGTCTCACAGTACAAATAAAGGGAAAAGTCTGAAATCATTAAATATTACAACTTTTCTCACAACTAATGGTAACCAATTGTGGTGAGCTCCCGTTTTGAGAACATTCATATAAGAGAGGGGTCAAGTTGGATGGTCGAGGAGGCGATTTTTGTTTTAGTTCTATTTTAAAAACGGGAACACTTACAAAATTTAAAATTAGTATGTTTACAGTTCATAAGCTATAAAATAATAACAAATAATAAAATTTGGTCAAGCGCGTGTCGGACTTAAAAAATCTAGCACATTAACTTACTGAAATTTCAACTAATACAATTATGATTATGTGGTGGTACGGAACCCTCAGTGCGCGAGTCCGACTCGCACTTGGCCGGTTTTTTTTGTTTGATGCTGTCGCAACCCCCCACCCGCGCGGCGCGGCTTATTACAGTGCCTCAATGTCGTGTTTTATTTTAACTCTACGCTGATATTAAAATGTCTGATATTTAAGTGTTTTGTGAAGGTTTTGTTTAGTGCACTATGAGGTGTACCTATTAAGTGTTTTAGAATTACCTCAAGAGATCGTGTGCGATGCGTTAAGTGTTTTTTTTTGTTAATGTCAGATTGTGTACTCAACGGCAAGTTACCGCAAATTTACTACAGAATTGGACATGAAAGCGTCGTAACGTTTGAAAATTATTTTTATTTTAACACTTCCTGTGTTCGGATTAATAACGTGTCGTAACGTTTGTCTATAAGTTATAAAGAATAAATAGGTACGCCTCCTGAAAAATGCGGACATATTCATCAAGGATAAAAATTACGAGGCGCTGACATTTGGTGAGATCTTTCTGATTACATTATATTATGTATGCAAGTAGCAGTGAATGCTGGAAACTTGGTGAATGGTGCCCTGCACGCCTTTATGAGGAGTCAGAAGGTGTCTCACAAGGCTCGGTTGGCTGTTCATAGGGGTGTTTTGGTACCAACACTGATGTATGGCAGTGAAAGCTGGGTATGGCAGAAGAAGCATGAAAGTAGAATTAATGCAGTGGAAATGAGAGCGCTAAGGAGTATGATTGGTGTTAAATTGAGTGACAGGATTAGAAATAGTGTGATAAGAGAACGGTGTGGCGTAAAAGAAGACGTAGTGACCAAAATCGAGAAAGGGATGCTGAGATGGTTTGGTCATGTAGAGAGGATGAATGAACGAAGACTGACGACAGAGATCTACCAGGCAAGTGAATGGAAACGTTGGAAGGGGAAGGCCTAGGCGAACGTACAAGGACCAAATTCAGGACGTTCTGAATAAAGGCCAGGTTAAAAGTACCCTAAACCGACGAGCATGTATGAAAGGATTGATGAAAGTACAGGAAGCAAGGCAAGTATGTCAAGATCGTAGCAGGTGGAGGACTGTGGTCTCTGCCTACCCCGACGGGAAAGAGGCGTGATGTTATGTATGTATGTAAGTAGCAGCAGATTCTGATTCCATCCCTGTACTTTTACATCGTTTTGACTACTTCATACGGTTCATATTAAAATTGGGTACCTACATACTGTGCAACAGTACCAGCTTAGCCGCAGGCGCAGGTATGGGGTGACATAAGGGTCGGATAACGTCTTGTTTGTTGAAACTACATTCACAAGAATGAAAGTGGACCCAAAGAACTCCAGTAATGAAAAACTTTGGAAAGAGACTGGGAAATATACCTCAAACACCATTGAATGATGCGTTGCAAGACCACGCCAGCGAAGTCAAATTATACAAAATAGTTACGTAAAGTTTCGCCTTTTTGTTCGACGCTAAGGCCACAGCCCTGAGGTTTTACCGCACTCCAGGTACAGACAAAGATTTAAGCATCTGCAACGCAAAAACAAAAGTATAAGTAGTAGTATTTTTCACACTCGCCTAGGTCTGCTGGAAGACATTTCTTTATTGAAATAAGTAGTACCTGTTGTGTCGTTTTTCTTTATGTATTGTCCATTGTATTTTCTTGTGTGCAATAAACAATAAATAAATAAATAAACCGGAAACAAGGCCTGTCTACAAAAAAAACTCCCGACCCCGTTGTCTAGTGTGAACAATAACTTTATGGCACCATTTGTGTCGAAACTTGGTCCGAGTGTCGAAGCGAGTCGTTTTTTTTTTTTTTAATTCAGTGTAGTTTTGCCAAACCAAAAAGTGATAAAATATATAAGTCATCCCAACATGCAGCAAGTAGCGACGAAGAGCTAAACGATTTTATAGTCGGACTTCCAACCTTAACATGGAACTAGGGGATCTTTCAAGCAAGATAACTTTCAACAAAGAGTTTACAAGGAAGAACATATTTCGTAATGACATGAGATAACAATCAATCGGTAAGGGAAAAACGGGAACGGCGCCGCCGCCGCTACAAACAACACGAGTCAACATATGAAGGAAGCTTTCCTCCGAGGCACAGAGAGCCCGCGCGGTCATCAAAGCAAGAATAAGATGAGAACGGCAGCTCAGGACATATCTAAGCGGGAGGAAACTGATAGTGAAACGGCCATCCGTTTAGACTACGAGACAACCAACAACCTCGCACTTTCTACCAGCACCTTCAGCACTGCACCCATCTAAGGCATTGAAAGCCCAACTGCCACTGTCGTCAACGCCCATTTCTAATATGATAAACCCGTCTCTCCCTCATCCCAATACTGGCTAAAGGCTGTACAGCCGGTCGGTTCTCAGCAAATACGCTGCGGTGTTTTGCTCAACCCCCCTATCCCTCGGGCTTCCTAATATCCTCAAAAACGCACACACTGGTGTTATCCGGCTTGCCGGGGACAGGTCTGCCTGGCTGGTGTTGTGCGATGTGACGTACACAATAAATGTGGGTACTCTGGGAGAATATCACTTCATAGCCAGCCGGCGAGCGGGGATGTTCTGTCTGTGTCCTACGTACCATTATTAGCTAGTTTTACTAGATGCATACCGATAAATAACAGTACGTCCTACCGGACATAACAGTGGCGACGAGGATGGGATGAAAGCGTGGTGAGTGGAAACCAATTTTTGACAATATTTTCAAATTATCCGCAAAAAATAACTAGAAAAACCTTTGCCATCTCAAGCAATGGAAAAAAATGAGGATTAGACACATATCCACCCTGAAAAATGTCTCCGTGCACGTATTTGCTAAATTATGCATTGATTAATAAAATTGAACCGTTTGTTTACAAGTGTTCGACCGCCATCCCAAACAATGTAACTAAAAAATATACAGAGAATTTCGCTTAGGCTCTCATGTGTGTGGCATTACTTTAGCCCTTGCTGTGCCTTATTTCTCACACTCAAGAAAAATAAAATTACGGAAATGCGTTTCAAATATATCTTTCGTCAATTGTTTCCGCTGATGGCTGCCTGACCGTATTTTAATGATGCATTATTTCTGTTACCGAGGTAATTTAGGTAATTTACAGTTAGTAGCTGCTAATACCTACACAAGAACTAAATTGTTACACGTGTGTGAATTCCTTTAAATAACCTAATACTTATACAAAAACAAAGCAAACAAAATATTTTTATCAGCCTCTGTAGGTAATCTATAGTGCAGTAAACAACGGGTCAAGCTTGATACTGGTAGTGCGAATCCAGCCGTACATCTAATGAAATAACAACGGTACAAAGTTTAATGTGTCAGGCTTGATGTGCTCTTGACTGTACCAACTTAGAAATTGCGGTTCCCGAACCATAATTTTTGGGATCGAATCCCCGTGGAGACACGTCAAACAAAAGTGGTTAAGACGTTGCATAATAAAGCCACTTGATTGACCGTTAAAATAATATGAATGCGTGCTTCGGGATGCAGGCTTAAACGGTTGTTCTAGTTATTATAGGCAGATCAGTAACTCTGACACCAGGGTTTGTGAGGTTGTACGTAAGTGCTTATATGCTTGCGTAAGTGCTTATTATGACACCGACGTAATGGTAAATAAAACTCGTTACTATGTGTCGTACCGTACCTACCTATGCACCCAACTTACTAGAGTACGACGACGTTTTGACGTGTATTTTGACGTTAACAAAATATAGGCAACCAACTTAAGATTACCAACAGAATCACCTGCACTATGTATATAACTTGCTTATGAAGCAATACCAGCTATTCGTGTTGTAAACAATTTATTATTAATAAGTAGACATTCGGTACACAGGACCAAAATACCAAGACGAGAATAAAAAATAAGCCAGGTATGTAAATAACAACTCTTGATGTGGAACAAATTTCACTGTGCTAACTGCTTATATCTATTGATCCAACTAAAATTACCTACCTACCAAATATTTTTGTTTAATACATCATTAACAAACACCTTAAAACTACTTATTAACTTTTATTATTAATTATAAATCTTGGTAAGTAGGTACGGAATGGATGCAGTGTTATTAAATGAAATCCTAAAAAAAATATATATATGTAAAAAAGATAGGCTCAATAATTATTACACCTCTATATTACCTACAAAGTATAATATACAAGTAGGTACAGCTAGGCAACTGAGCTTGCTCCGAATAACCTTACTCGAAGCAGACCAAGACATGACACCAGGGGTTTCCTGAATCTTGAGTAAATAAGGCAAAACGAAAAGTTTCGTCCACATGAGATTAGATCGATTTTCGGCCCGAAAACCACTAATAGTAAATTTCATTGAAACTCGAGTCATTTTTTATTACAAGTATATTTTTATTTATACTTACTTGATAAGTAAGTAGTATAGTATGTTGGGTACATTGAGTATTGTCACTAGAGTAGAGGAGACATTGCAAGAAAAACTTGTGTGCCGGTTAACATTGAAAACATGCAAAGATGACTGACCAGCAGCGGCAGCACAGAATCCCTAGATGAAAGTAGGTATAAGTAAGAAAGTCACACAAACTTGATATGAAAAAGAATTTGCCGCATAAGACGAAATAAAGTACTTGTGGTGCTGCAGTACTTTCCTTCGTCAAGTGTATAAAAATTTTTAGTTTTGCAATCAAATCAAATATAGTTTATTCATTGTTGGATATTACAATCTCTTAATGAATTATTAATTTAGAGCAATATTACAAAGGTGATATCCATTAACTACGAATTATTAAAGATTTACTAGTAATTAAATAAAGATTTACAGCTATATATTGTTTTGTAAAATACGCATAGCATCATTATTGGCCAATATAACGGACTGATGTGAGATGCAAATAATAGGCAATTTTCTATGATATTTTCAACTACGGTTTTTAACTGTCGTTAGGTGGCACGCTCATCACTGTGGTAATTTCTGTTTTATGGCTTTTTAAAATAAATTAAATCTTTTTGGAAGAAAATATACTAAAGACATTTGAGATTTGCAAGAACTAGTACTTGAGTTCAAATGCTTATGGCACTGTTTCTCAGTCAGCACCAGAGTGGAGGTTACTTTAAAAAAAAATGTTGATACTTAGGCGCTAAACAATTTTACTATTACTAGATATTTCTTAAAACAGAAAAAAAAATATTTGAATAAAAACCAATAAAAGAGACAAATCAATGTGATGTAAATAGACATACCGAGGTATGCGAACATATTTTCACTATACTTTAGTATCACAGTGTTTCCATTTTCCTGACGATAATCAGCAGCGCCATCCAGTTGAACTTTCACAAGGTGCGGGAAAACACCCTATTGAAAATAACAAGTAATAGGTACTGAACTTACGTACCAAGAGTAAAAACAAAATATCAACTTGTGTGTGTGTTTGCTTTTTATCATAAAAGAGTCTTAATATTCTATAAAGCCACAAAATAAACTAACGAAAACAAAACAAAGGAAAAGTTAGTTTTAACGATAATCCTCGAATGGATTGAAATCCTCAGTTATATTGGTGATGCAACGAAATCAAGCTAGTATTTTTCCATTGTGTACGATATGTAAGACCTTAAAAGTTGCAAACACATATAGACAGACACCTTCTTTTATTGATCTAAACTTACAGTAAAAAAAAAAGAAGAAGAAAATGTATATTTTGTTTCGATTAAAATATACATAGGTGTCACAAGAGTTTGTTCGTCCATGTATTAGCTGTGAAAACAAATAAGTTCTTAATAATACCACAAATAAATATAAATACCTAACAACAGCGTCTCAAATTTTTAAATCCATAATAATATGTAGGTACAGATAAGGAATTAAAAGCTAAAAAAAAGAGATCAAGCATTTATAAGGAAACTGTTATATGCTGAATATTGGGTATTTCAAGACGTAAATGCGTCATTATTATTTAGCCAATCAAAAAAAAAATTATACTTGTTGCATCACTAATATGAGAAAAGCTACGCATGTGAACCATGTGAATGGGGGAGTCTAGATGCGATAGCACAGTGGTCAGTGCATTGGATCGTGCTGCTTCTGGTGTCTGGTGTATGTAAATACAAAAAATACTAGTTGGTTCGGTCCAAAGGTGCGGGTTCAATTCCTGCTCGTGTCTTGACAGACTTTTCATATCCATAAAGGTTTATATGCGTGGTCAGAAGGCATGTGTTGATTTGGCCACAAGTCGAAAGACACCACAATAGCCCATGAGTCAAAAAACACCACAATAATCTATGGGGCGAAAGACGCCACAAAAATCTATGGGTCGAAAGACGCCATAATAATCCATGGATAAAAAAAAACAATAGTCTATGGGTCGAAAGACGCCACAATAATCTATGGGTCGAAAGACGCCACAAAAATCTATGGTCGAAAGACGCCACAATAATCCATGGATCGAAAAAACCCATAATAATCTATGCGTCGAAAGACGCCACAAAAATCTATGGGTCGAAAGACGCCACAATAATCCATGGATAGAAAACAAACCGGCCAAGTGCGAGTCGGACTCGCGCACCGAGGGTTCCGTACCACCACATAACCATAATTGTATTAGTTGAACTTTCAGTAAGTTAATGTGCTAGATTTTTTGAGTCCGACACGCGCTTGACCAAATTTTATTATTTGTTGTTATTTTATAGCTTATGCACTATAAACATACCAATTTTCAAGTTTGTAAGTGTTTCCGTTTTTAAAATAGAACTAAAACAAAAATCGCCTCGGCGACCATCCAACTTGACCCCTCTCTTATATGAATGTTCATGAAACGGGAGCTCACCACAATTGGTTACCATTAGTTGTGAGAAAAATTGTAATATTTAATGATTTCAGACTTTTCCCATTATCTGTACTGTGAGACCTAGCTTCTTGCCAAATTTCATAATTTTAGGTCAACGGGAAGTACCCTGTAGGTTTTGCATTTTTGAATAAATGTATGGAGATGAGGACATAAAATGCCATATCTTTTGATTGCGTCATTGTCAAAATTTAAATTTTCAGATCTTGTGTGGTTCATGGATCCTAATGTATGGTATTAATTTCAACCTGATACCTTTACCCGTTCGTGAGATAAAGGGTCTTGACAGACAGACAGACAGACGGACAACAAAGTGATCCTATAAGGGTTCCGTTTTTTTCTTTTGAGGTACGGAACCCTAAAAAACACAATAATCTATGGGTCGAAAGACGCCACAAGTGTCGAAAGACGCCACAATACTCGTAATCGATGGGTCGAAAGACGCCACAAATACCCATGGGTCGAAAAATGCACAAATGTGTACGCATGGATCAAACGACACCATAAATGTTCCATGAGTCGAAAGATGCCATAAATCTTTCAGAGTTGAAAAACATTATGAATACCATAAATTTTCTATGGGTCGTTTGATGCCATTAATGCCATGGCAAAGCAACACATGTCTACTATGTTTCTTGCCGTCTCTTTTACGCTGCCATAGCACGATCCGAGACGGTAGTCGAGTCGAATTTTTGAATTTGAATTGTATTCTGCATGTTATGATGACCATTAAGTATTATGTAAGGAATGATATATAAAAGTATTTCAAATCATATAAAAAGGAAGAGATGTGACGTACACAATAAATGTGGGTACTCTGGGAGAATATCACTTCATAGCCAGCCGGCGAGCGGGGATGTTCTGTCTGTGTCCTACGTACCATTATTAGCTAGTTTTACTAGATGCATACCGATAAATAACAGTACGTCCTACCAGACATAACATACCCTATCTATCTATCTATCCCATACTAAATGCGCGCTCGGATAGGCTCACTTTGTATGGGAGGTCGAATATTTTTTTTCGTTTTCGGACCCATGTTTCTTGGGGAAAGTTGTTAATTTTCATGGTCTGAACTCACCCTAAAAAATTGTCGAATGATTTCGATTTCACCCTGTAGATGGAAATAGTATTATTTTTTTTTTAGTTTTCTACCCGGGCATCATCCCTATTCTAAAGGCACTTATAGACCAGCGACAAGGACTTTCACCCCCATTCTACTTTTTTTCAAGATTTTATTTTACACCCTGTCGGCGTGAATCAAATGAAATTCCTTGTTGACTACGGAACCCTAAAAAATATTTAATGCTGCTATACTTCTAACCATGATTCAGTTAGAACCATCTTAGGAAGAATTATGTTGAATGTATTAAAGTGGCACCACCACCGGTATGTGTTGTTCTATTTCACTAAACTTTCCAAAGTACAAGCATTCTGCGATAGATGGCGCTACAAGAGTTTCTAAAACACGCTATCGATGTGACTACGGCGTATAATAAGTAGCCGTGGTAATGACGTTCGCGCAACACGATGTCCAGCGAACTGTATATAATTTTTGGAAGCCTCTCTCGATTAAAGACAGAGGTTGCATTATTTATACATGTCAGGGATTGATTAATTGAAATAATTGATTGAGATTGAAGGCAAAACAAACAGGCTCACAAACTCACTTTAATTTAAAATCTAAAATCTAAATATATAAAACAGCTTGTCCCGACTGATTCATCAACGCCGAGCCGTAACCGCTATGCTATAGATACAGATCTGAAATTTTGTACACGAGTTCTATGCACGTCAAAACTACCCACTAAAAAAGGATTTTGGAAAACTCATCTCCCTTCAAGGGGGTGAAAAAGGGGATTATTTTTTTCCGTATGGTGGTCTATAAGTCTTTTATTTTTAAAGGTATAATTATAGAAAATTGGTTTTGAACTCTTGGTAAAATATAAAAAAGTACGTGTATAAGAATTTTTCAAAATTCATCTCCTGAGGGGGTGAAATAAGGGATGAAAAAGGTAGATTCACACTAATTTGACTTTGAGCTTTTGGTAAAAAATAAAGAAACACGTCTTAAAGCATTGCTTAAAAATCATTTAAGAGAGTGAAAAAGGGGATGATTTTTTTCCGTATGTTGGTCTATAAGTTTTTTATTTTTAAAGGTAGAATTATAGAAATTTGGTTTTGAGCTCTTGGTAAAAAGTAAAAAAGTACGTTTTAGAATTTTATAAAATTCGTTCCCTAAAAGGCAGAAATAAGGGATAAAAAATTATATGTAGGTCCGTCAGTTTTGAAGTTAGAATCTTCAAAATTTGTATTTAGACTGAAGACTAAAAATTAAGTTTTACGTGTCTGTGTTTTCGGAAATTCAACACCCTAAGGGGTGAAAAGGGGGATGAAGTTGAAAATCCTTCATTTTCAAATTAAAATTACAGTAATTCTGTGGAACGTACATCACTGTTATTGAAATTCCACCCCAAATTCAACCCCTAAAAGAGGGAAATGGGGTAAAAGTCTAAGAACCAATATGGGTATCGTTTGTATGGTTTATCGGGTCGCTGATTACGAAAACCAAAACAATTTTGAAATCCAACGTGGTGTACGTGAAAGACCATCATCCCCTGGGGATGGGGTTAGGGTGCGATACGGTTAAAACGTCTAACAATCAATATGGTTGTCGTTTCTATGTTTATATAAGAATAGGGATTGCGTTTAAGATGGCGTTAGGGATAGGGGTAGGGGCAGGAAGAGGGAGGGAGATGGAGAGAGGGATAGGGAGGGGGAGATGGAGCAGAGAGGGAGAGTCTGCTCATTGTCTGAATTTCACGCGAACGAAGCCGCGGGCACAGCTAGTAATAGATAAAAGTGTATTACCTTTTTGAGATCATGTGGGTTGTAGTCGTAAGCACTGGTACTCACAGTGCTCACGTAATTGTGGTGCTGGTAGATCTGATGTGGGTAGGGTGCGGGCGGTTGGGCGTACATAGCCGCGCCGCCGAATGCCGCGCCCACGGCGCCCTGCTGTTACAATAAGTATTTTAAATAAATAAGTACCTGGGCGACCGAGCTATGCTCTGTATGATTAAAATATCATCGGGTGAGCAAGGTATGCTACTCAACAACAGATGGCGCTGTTAGTTTCTTGAACGCACTAAAACACGCTAAGAAATATTAAAAAAGACAGTGGAAACGAATTTTCCGAGACATGAGACCTAGCTAGATCGATTTTTTGTATACAAAATTTCATCGAAATCGTTCGAGCCGTTTTCGAGAAACCGATTACAAATATATATATCTACACATATATATACAAATATTGCTTATGTAATAGTATAGGATATTAGTTTTTACAACAAGTGCATAAAACATGACCATTTATAAAGGGTGTAACAAAATAGGTAAACCAACCCAGAAGGACGTGAATCCCATGAAACTGAACAACTTTCACAAAGGAACATATGTCAAATTGAACTCCCATAGCAACTGAACCAGCTGATAGCGCATTTTGTAGAAGAGGTAATTTTTTTTTCGTATTTCGAGCTATGTTCCTAAGGGCCAGTTGTTCAGTTTCATGGACAATATCACGTCCTTAAGGGTTGATATACCCTTTCTGTGACACCTTGTACAAGGCTTACGTTTTCATTTAATTAAGCCGCGGATAAAAAGTATTTTATGGTCAAGTTATAGTCTGCTTTTCACTTTGATTGCGAGAAAATAAAACGTAAAATTAGTTTAGAAAAGTTGTATTTTTGTTACTTATGTTGACCCCATACCTTTCTATTCAATACTTTTACTCATTTATTACAGAGCTGGGCTTATATTTCATTTTTTTTATTAATTTGGCAATCGTCAACCGATATTTGGGGACATTTCTGCCAGTGTCGTGTTCTAGAACATTGTTCAGTTTTCGGAATTTCTTCACTTTTTAGAAGATAAAATATGGCGAACCGCAAGTGTCGAGTGGGGAAATTGTTCATTGCTCCCCCCGTAAAGCGATAGTGGACTTTACGAAGGAAATGTCCATGACTTTTTGAGACAACACAAATTGGGCCCAAACACGAGATCGCTTGAATTCTTCATCAGCTGCGCACTCCGTAGTTAATTTACTGCATAAAACACTATCTTTATTATCCACTAAATCACTACACACACAAAAAATAAGAATTTCCCGCCAAAAAGCCGCTTATATTTCTGGGCTCTGTCTAAGAGGTTAGTTCTAATTACCTCAATGATCTTACATTTACCATGATTGAGGACTCCTAACAATTTATACAGAGGCAAAACGAGCAGAGCAAGACATCATAGTCGATGTACTTCGTCCCTTTCTAATTGTTGCCATACTAATGAAGTTTGCTCAATTTCCGTGCAAAAAGTAAAGTTTTATATCCACAAATTTTTATTTATACGTATTTTTAAATACTTATTTAAATAATTTTTAACGTGCAAAGTATAAACTTCTCTCTCACTTTTTAATTAAATATTTATGAATGCAGAAAATCATTTTCTTTTGATTTATCTGGATTAAAAACTCTTTGGTAAAATGATTTTTAACAAAGATTTTGCATGACATTTTGTTGATGTTGTCATGGCAACATAAACAAAATGTCATGCAAAATCTATAAGAAAGGGACAGCTTCATCTCTTCTTACGCCCTACTCTGCTCGCATAATTTTTGGTAGAGCGCAATCTGGTTAAAAGCGCCGCGCGCGAAGTAATAAATCTATGAATTACCTGCATATATTGAGCAGGCATCATGGCCGGTGGCGCGTAGGCTTGTGCTGGCTGTAGTTGACCTAAAAAAAAATTGTTTAACTATAATACAAAATTGCATCTTACAGCTCGATTTTTTGTAACTCTATCGCTGACGGTTATTTCCTGCGCATGGGTGACAGGCGGAGAGCCAATGAACGATTCGCACGCCTCCCCCCACCTGCCGCGCTCACCCTTCGACTCATTTTTGAGTTCTGCGCATTAACGGTCAGTGCTAGAGTTGCAGTAACTGCTTTTTTACTTGACCACAAAACAGAACAACTTTTCCTAAGAAACATAAGTGGAATAACGAGTTTTTCATTTCCTGTAACAAACCCTGATCTGCAAATAAAGGGTTTTGTATGAGATGACCAAAATTTGTTCTTGTTTTTCAATCGAGGTTTTTTTTGTAAACGTTGTTATTTTTCAAGGTCTAATTAATATACACTGTGTTAAGTAAATTGCACAAAACCTCTCGGTTAGTGAACAACTTTTGTTCTACGACATAAAATTTTGCTTACAATTCGATCAGCTGACAAAGCCAATTTGTATGAATAAGTAAATTTTTTATGCGAATTTACAAAAGTCGTAGAACAAAAGTTGTTAAGTTTCATGTTCAGAGCTGTATGTATACAAGGTATAAGGAACGGTGTACCAAAAACTGAAAGAGCGTGCTCAGTCAAGGAAACTGAACAACTTTCCCAAAGAAAAGAAGACAAAGGAAAAATCTAATATTTTGAAAATTTTACATCAAAATATTCAAGGTTTTTCTGGAAAAATTTTAGAATTAGAATTATTCTTAGAAAGAACAAAATTTGACATTATTTGTCTGACAGAACACTGGCAAAAAGACTATCAAATGTTGATAAATTATGAAAATTATTGTATAGCCAGTGCTTTCAATCGAAAGTCTGCTTTACACGGTGGATCACTGATTTTAGTTCGTAACAGTTTTAAGATAAAGAACCGTAAAGATATTGTTCGACTTTCGGTTGAAAGATGTATTGAAATATCTTGTGTTGAGCTGGACGAGCATGTTGTAGTGTGCGTATACAGACCTCCCGCTTTTCAAAAATTTTCAATGTTCGAGTTAGTAATGGAAGATGTTTTAAAAATAGTGACAAAAGAAAATAAGTTTGTGATAGTGTGTGGTGACTTTAACGTCAATATCTTAGAAAATAATACCTATAGTAACAAACTTATAAGTCTTTTCAAATGTTTTAATTTAGAGCATGTATTTTTTGAACCTACAAGGGTGACGTCATCCTCGGCTACCTGTATTGATAACGTCTTTTGTAATTGCGATTATTTTGAGAAAAGTATCATAAACTCGATTCAGTCTGACCACTCTGGTCAAAGTGTTACTTTTAATTATTCTCGAGTAACCCAGAAGATAGATATAGAAACCAGGAGCCTAACGAGCGGTAGGTTAGAAAAGTACAAAAACACGTTACTAGAAAAACTGCCCTGTCACAATTATAATACTAACAACCCTAATAACTCATATGAAGATTTATTCACATTGATTAATACTGAATTCAGTAAAATTTTCACTATTAGAAAAAAGCAAATTATTGTAAAATTCAAATTCAGTGACTGGGCTACCGCTGGTATTCGCAAAAGTAGAGAGAGACTTTTTGAATTATATGAGCTAAGAAATTATTCAAATGACGACAATTTCATTGAATATGTCAAAAAATATTCAAAATTGTTTAAATTAGTTTGTTCAAAAGCAAAGTCATTTTTTCTTCGGAAAAAAATACAGTCTGCTGATAACAAAATTAAGGCTGTATGGAATGTTATAAACAGTGAAACTGGAAAAGTGAAACCGCGTGACAATCAAATCACACTTCATACAAATCGCGGAACTATTAGTTCAAACGTAGAAGTGGCTCAAGAATTCGAAACCTTTTTTACTAATATTCCTTTGAAAACAACAGAGTCACTCAATTCTTCATCTTCACTTGCTAGCGATTTACTTCAAAAGAATGTGGACGCCTGCGAAACTGAATTTGGGTTCAATCATGTCACCCCTAACGAAATTATTAAAGCCTTTAAAAGTATTAAAATGAAAACTACTGAGGACCTATGGGGAATGTCAGTAAAAGTCTGTAGTGCGATCATTGATACTATATCTCCATATTTAGCTGTTATATTCAATGATTGTGTCGATCATGGTACATTTCCTGACTTAATGAAAAAAAGTAAAGTAGTTCCATTATTCAAAGCTGGTGACAAAAAGGATCCCAGTAATTTTAGACCAATATCAGTCTTACCTGTACTTAGTAAAATTTTTGAGAAGGTCATACTCAATCAAATGCTTTCACACTTCAATAGAAATAACTTACTACATGACCATCAATTTGGTTTCACGAAAGGGCGCAGTACAACGGATGCCGGGACTGCACTTTTAAAATACATCTTTTGCGCGTGGGAAAAATCTGAAGATGCTATTGGTATCTTCTGTGATCTATCCAAGGCATTTGATTGCGTAGATCATAGCACATTGTTGCTAAAACTTGAACATTACGGTGTTAAGAATAATTCACTTAAACTACTTAGGTCATATTTGGAAAACAGGATTCAAAAGGTACAAGTAAACAGGACGAAATCACTGGGATCTGTTGTCAAAATTGGCGTACCTCAAGGGTCCATATTAGGGCCATTTTTATTCCTTATTTATATTAATGACCTTCCTTCTGTGGTGAAGAATCTGTCAAAGGTTGTGTTATTTGCTGATGATACTTCATTAATATTCAATGTAAGTAGGAAATCACAAAATTATAACGAAGTCAACGATGCACTTGGACAGATTCATGCATGGTTTACTGTTAACAATCTAGTCCTAAACGCCAAAAAAACTAAATGTATTAAATTTGCACTACCAAATGTAAGGTCTACTTCACATAACATAGTATTGAATAATGAGCCATTAGATTTTGTAAATAGTACAGTTTTCTTAGGGTTAACACTAGACTCTAAACTTCAATGGGGCCCTCATATAACGGCTCTTTCTGGTCGATTGAGCTCGGCTGCATATGCTGTTAGAAAAATCAGACAACTTACTGATGTAGCTACTGCAAGGCTGGTTTACTTTAGCTACTTCCATAGCATTATGTCTTATGGCATACTGCTTTGGGGCCGAGCAGCTGATATACATTCAATATTCGTTTTACAAAAGAGGGCTATAAGAGCAATTTATTGCCTGAAGACTCGTGATTCCCTGAGAGAACTGTTCAAGGAAATCAACATTATGACAGTGCCATGCCAGTATATCTATGAAAATATAATGTATGCTAGAAAGAACATTCATCAATTACCAAAAATTTGTCACAGGCATAATTTTAATACTAGAAATAAGCATAAAATTGATCAACCATATACTAGATTAACTAAAGTCAATACATCTTTCGTTGGTCTGTGTATACGATACTACAACAAAATACCTGACAATATAGTGCAATTACCTGAGAGAAAGTTTAAAGAATGTGTAAAGCAAACGTTATGTAAAAAAGCTTACTATAGATTGGATGACTATATGAATGACAAAGAGGTATGGTGCTCTGATATTCCAGCGAAACACAAAAAACACATTGTAAAAAGCCGACTCTTAAAGTAGGCCGTGCTGCAGTGGTTTCTTGCCGTTTCTTTTACGCTGCCATAGCACGATCCGAAACGGCGTAGACTCGCTCTATTTGCATTGTATTCTGCATGACATTCAATAAGTATTCTGTAAAGAATCTACATTGAATAAAATTATCTGAATCTGAATCTGAAATATTTTCGAGAAATTAAAAAAAGGATTCCTCTCCATACAAATTGCCCACTTTGATTGAACAATTTATATAGGGTGACTTTTAATTAGTTCTTGATAGCAAAAGATTTGCATGTACTCATGATACTGAACAACTTTTCCCAAGGAACATAGGTCGAAATACGAAAAACTATATTTGACCTCCCATACAAATTGCGCTATCAGCTGATGCAGTTTCTATGGGAGGTCAAAACTTGATTTTCGTATTTCGACCTATGTTCCTTGGGGAAAGTTGTTCAGTATCATGAGTACATGCATACCTTTTTCTATCAAGAACTAATTATAAGTCACCCTATATAAGCCAATCTGTAGTTGACTGTACTCATGCAAATTTGTCAGTGCCTGTAATTATCGTATGTACTCACTAATAGTATGTTGTGGAGGTATATTGTGCATGGTGTGATGAGACACCAGCTGTTGTTGCTCCAATATTCCCAGACGGACTTGCTGAAAAAAAAAACATTGTAGAATAGAAATTGTTTATTTCTGTACTCAGTACGAAATAAGAAAATACCTACATAGTAAAAGCATAAAAACACAGAAAATGGAGTTAAAAAAGCAGATATGAATATACTTTGGACTGCGCAAAGAAAACGGCGCTAACTCAGTATTATTGTTGCTAGCGTGAACCAGCAGTACTGATGTTAAGTAAGCACCATTAAGTAAGCACCATAAACATGGGGTCCCATTCCGTACTACGGTTTTTTCGACGGAGTAAATAGCCCGTATTAATTTGGCCCTTTTGTTTCTAATAATTAAAATAAATGTTACTACTAGGTTGGTAGGTAAAGGTGTAAACTATGACATTAATTCAATTTTAACATCCAGATATCAATTTATTCTAAGAATATACCTTATGGTAAAAATAGCCCGAACAATTTTCGGCATAAATTCGTTCTATGACGTGAGGCATCTGTACTAGTATAGTATTATAGTATCTGTGCTAAAGGCCAAGTTTAAAATTTACATATGGATGATAGAAGAAACTATGTTTAAGCACAACATCAGAGCTTAATAAAAATAAACCAAATACGTTTTTTATCATTGTAGTATTACATTATTTTTAGAACCTCGAGTCCAATCGGACTCAAATTTTTTTTTATCCCTATAGCAGTTTTTATAGAAAATAGAAAATTAATGAAAAATACAGGGTGTTAATTTGATTGCGTGCCGAAGCTTAGGGGGTGGTTCAGTAACGATAAAGGAACTCAAATAAATATTTAAAAAAATCCTACATATTTTTTTTTAACTCCATTGAAACTAAACTAACGCGGAGGGACCTTAAGCACCGCGCTATCAAAAGCGCGCGAAAGTTTCAGTTATGTATGTGCCTACCTTATCCACTGATACTCGTACTGCGTACCACTGATGCTCCGTCCGGGTCATTGCCCTCCGCGTTCGTTAAGTTTCAATGGAGTTTTAGTTTTTTTTATTTTGTAGGATTTTTTTAAATATTTTTTTGTGTTTCTTTATCGTTACTCAAACACCCCCTAAGCTATTGCACGCAATAAAATTAACATCCAGTATATTGAAATATATTAAAAATTCTGCGTTATTGCGTATACAGGGTGTAAGGGACGGTGTACCGAAAACTGAAAGGGCGTGCTCAGTCAACGAAACTGAACAACTTTCCCAAAGAAACATTTCTGGGAAATTATAAAAAAATTTGACCTCTCCATACAAATTGCTCACTCTGGTCGAATAGTTTGTATGGAGAGGTCAAATTTTTTTTTCATTTCCCAGAAATGTTTCTTTGGGAAAGTTGTTCAGTTTCGTTGACTGAGCACGCCCTTTCAGTTTTCAGTACACCGTCCCTGACACCCGGTATAACTACGTTTTCTTTTCGATTCTTTCAAATATTGACACATTGCTACAGAGGAGTGATGCCAGGATATAAAAAAAACCGATCAAGTGCTAGTCGGACTCGCGCGCCGAGGGTTCCGATATTACTATAGTATTTTTGGAAGCAATAAAATCGATTTTTAGGACCGCAAAAGTAAATTTGTTTGCAAAGGTTTTTGCAGATTTCTAACAAACTGTGCAACTAAGGAAGATCGTTTTATTTTTGCTGTAATATTTACATAAACTTCTATTGACTGTAATTAATTCAGATTTTTCTTTTTACAGACAAAGTCGCACCATAAGGGTTTCTTTTTTTACCATTTTGGTATCGGAACATTAAAAAGAAGCGAAAAGAAAAAATCCACATTGGATTGCATACGCAAGCGGTATAAAATTGCGGTTCCACACAGTTATAAAATGTTACCTGTGCTAACCTTTATTTACATGTAATTATTTCGGTGTCCAAAATATTTCGAGGCCGCTATTTTTTATACAACTATAAAAAATAGCGGTTAACAACCGTTATGTTTCGGTATCAAAAAACTATTACAAGAAAAAATAACACGTAAAGGGTGTAACGACGGGACGGGTAAGAGACGGGTTTCCAAAGACTGAAAGAGCATGATCAGTTAACGTAACTGAATATATTTCAGTGAATAAAACTTTAAAGAAATGAAGAAAAAAGATCGGCCTCTTGGACAGTTTGTATGGACAGGCCGCATTTTTTTTCCTTTCCCGAAAGTTTTATTCGCTGAAAGTTGTTCAGTTACGTTGACTGATCATGCCTTTTTAGTATTCGGAAGGCTGGTATACCTGCTGTTGCTGCGAGATCTGTTGTTGTGAAATTTGTTGCTGCGATATCTGCTGCTGCGAGATCTGCTGTTGCGAAATCTGCTGTTGCGAGATCTGCTGCTGTGATATCTGCTGCTGCTGTATTTGTTGCTGCTGCATCTGCGGCTGCGGCAACTGCTGCTGCTGAATCTGCTGCTGCGGCAACTGTGGGGGCAGCTGGTGCGGGGGGGAAGGCCCGTGCTGCGCCGGACCGCGGTGCATCTACACGAGAACAGGATTCATAAATTTATTTAGTCGTATTTATTAACAAAATATGAAAATACCGTAGTAGAGATGACAAAAAGTGAACTTAAAATTTTGATAGGCTAATAAATACGGCCGATATAAGTATTTAAAACTTTTAATAACGCGCCAATTAGACACAGAGATCTGACATGGACAGTGAAGTCACATGTCACTACGGCCATATAAACTTTGTGTAATTTTTTTTTGCTGAAAGAGAGAAACAAATCTTCAATGGCTTATATCTTTTTTGATTTCATAGTTATTCAAATAATATTTTTACTAAACTGTTTATTACATGAATGAGTATAAATTATTTAAATAAAAAGAAATCATGCATATTCCCTCCGTTTTTGCCAAATGGTTTTTAGTCGGCTACCTAACCTAGGGTATTTAAGTATGACCTGCGGCGCGCTATTGCGTCTTTACAAAGGCAGTCGAATGTCACGCATAGCACGCGCTTAACGGACTGCACGGCTTGAAAGAAAAATCATCGAAATATGTTTTTGTGAAACTTTTTGACGATGGATAAAAAGAAATAGACAAGAAAACATTGTTGAGTGGGTAAGTTGTTCAGTGTCATGAGTACTTGCATATATTTTTCTATCAAGAACTAATTAAAAGTCACCCTATATAGGTCTTTACCTAAGGCCGAAATTTTCTTACAGATTAATGAGATCATTATTCCTATAATTCCAAAGCAATTTTTTCATTTGTCTTAATTTTTAAGTTTACTTCAATGTTATCAATTTACGCACAAAATAAAGTTTTTATTTTTAGTTTGATATACAAAACAAAAGGTTCCAAAATTGTTCGTCTTAAATGTCGTCCGATTTCATCATTAGATTTGTTATACTTTTTACAGATAATATTTTTCGAAAATTAAATTTATGCTTCTGTTAGCTTAATGTCTTCCCAATCATGTTTAAAAAAAGTTGGATATTTAATTTCAAAAAAAAAATGCAAAAATGTTAGTACTAAAAATTGAGTTTACCTTCACTGGAACTACGTATCGATATTCAGTATCGACACAAACCTCGCCCATCACTTATGTAAAGCCTTGCAAGTGGGACCTCGAACAAAAGTGGGGTCTCGCTCCCGTGATTTATTGCCCCATTCTTGGCGGTAAACTGCCGCGACTATCCTATCCCACTAATATTATAAACGCGAAAGTTTGTAAGTATGGATAGATGGATGTTTGTTACTCTTTCACGTAAAAACTACTGAATGGATTTTAATGAAACTTTACAATAATATAGCTTATACATCTGAATAACACATAGGCTACAATTTATAAACCTGCGCAGACGAAGTCGCGGGCACCAGCTAGTAATTCAATACGCCAGCAAATTCAAAATTTACCTGCTGCATAATCTGCTGTGGGTGCGGTATTTGCGGCGCCGGACTTCCCTGGTGCTGGTTGGGGGCAGTTTGTTGACCGCTGCTTGCCGCCGGATACTCAGCTGTTACAAAAACATTATATTACATAAACTTTAATAATATCATTAAACTATCAGACACCACAGTGAAAGTCTTATTTTTTAAATAAAAACAAAAAATATATATAAAAACGGTTAAGTTGCCTATTCGCGACAGCTATGGCTGATTAAGACCACTTCCTTTCACTGTTACACCTCTCGTGATCTGTGGTTGCCTGTTGTTGTTCGTGTCCTGCTATCAGATTTATGTGTATTTATATTTATATTATATGTATGTATATGTATATATATTTATTACGTTTTTATAGGTAGGTTTATATATGTAGTGTTTATGTTTGTTTAATTTGTTATATCTTTAGGTCAATCTTTATGCACCTTCCCCGCATCTATGTTAGCCTAATATCCTGCACCCAAAGGTTGCCTGGAAGAAATTGCTGTTTAGCAATAAGACCGCCTCATTGTACACCTATTTCTAATATTGTACTTTTCACAAAATTTCGTGTGCAATAAAGAATATTGTATTGTATTGTATTAAACATGATATTTGTGCTGATTTTCGTTTTAGAATGCCTTGACATTATGTGCTCGTTTTCTGTCCTTGTAATGCTGCTACACGAGTATCTGTGATTATTATGGTCTTTGAATCTTTGCTCGTGATAGCAGAAGACAGTATATCCTAGGTTATTTTTTTGGACCTGACATCCGTTTGCCCACTTATCAGTGAGGTCAAAAGCAACAACTTTTGTTCTACGACTTTGCTAACAACGCACAAAAAATTTTCGACTCTCCATACTAAAGTGGTCACGTGACCGACCCATTTTGTATGGGAAGTTGAACATTTTTCGTGCGTTGTTAGCAAAGTCGTAGAACAAAAGTTGTTGCTTTTGACCTCACTGATAAGTGGGCAAACGGTATCAGGTCCAAAAAAAACCTAGTATAAGACTGACCGCAACCGCGGTACAGCGTCTTACGTATGCGCGGGAAGGTGAGGGAGTGGTTTGGAAAGAGCAAGAACTAAATGCCGCCGTGAGCGATGACGAGCGATGGCCCCCCGTCTCGCCGTGAGCGTACCTATACAGCGGTTGCGGTCAGAAAATAGAGGACGGATTCTCTACCCCCCATGCTACCAATACCTCCCCCCTCCCCTGCTTGTCGCGTGGCTATTGCTAGGGTCCGTTACTACCGGGCGCGCTTTTCAGAGGACACTCAATCAGTGACACTGTTGAATACAACAGGATTTCACACGCGTCTATCGAGTATCCATGCTGACGAGAATAATGTCACGACATGGTGGAGGTGCTGGGATATGACACTTCAGTCTTAATACAAACATCAGTCTGTGGTGATTACGCCTGCTGATGATGTAGTGGGGAGTACTAATCAATCTTAAATTGTATTTATTACTAATCATAGAAGGAGGGAGAAGTTCCATTCACATCATTTAGACCTCTGGCGTTGCAATACAATGCGGTTTGGGCGATCGTTTCTTTTGCGCACATGTAGGATGTGGAACGAAATTCCCCCTGCGGTTTTCCCTAGTAGTTACGGTATGGGGGCTTTCAAAAAGCGGGCTAATAAACTCTTAAAAAGCCGGCAACGCACTAGCATCGCCACTTCTGGTGTTGCAAGTGTTCATGGGCGGCAGTGACACTTTCCATCAGGTGGGCTGTCTGCTTGTTTGTCAGTTTTGACATAAAAAAGGCGTATCCACTGACTGCTGTATCATTTCATTATGTGCTGGTTTTTGGTACAGTTTTGATACAGATTTTTGGTCCTCTGGACTCACCATAAACTTGTGCTGGTCTAAGATGCGTCAACCAACTTTTTGCGCTGATTTTCAACAGTAAAGCTAAGTTTTCATCGTTGGTATTTTGCTGGTTTTTGATGATATGATTTACTCACCATGATATCTGTGCTGATTTTGCTGCTGTGGCTGCTGTTGCGGCTGCTGCGGCGGTTGCTGCTGCTGCTGCGGCGGCGGTTGTTGCTGCTGGTGCGGCGGGGAGTACGTGTCGAGCGGTCGTTGCCGTAGACTGCAAATCAAATCAAAATCTGTATTATGTTTGATATTATTACACTTTATGACATCATATTAATAAACGAAATGATGTCAATTCAGGAAAAAGTATTAAAAATAAAGAAATTCCTAACTAGTTAAATATTGTTGACTATATTTTTGTTGCTTTTCTATTCGTATATTGTAGTCACATAAAATTGCGTCATGTGATTAAATATGACCAAGTGAAGTTGAGGCCCTCTGTACAAGCCCACATCAATTACCAGACCATTAGCCGTGCTGGTTTAGATTTGAAGACGGTATCTTATAATAGGTCAAATGTAAGCCCATCGACCATAAAATATCCCACCTGCTGTGTCGCTTGAGGCGGAGACTTGTTTGGGACTACATTCCGAGGGTGTTGTTGCCGGTTATTAATATAAACTCAAGTGGATCCCACCTGCTGTTTCGATTGAGGCGGAGACTTGTTTGGGACTACATTCTGAGGGTGTTGTTGCCGGTTATTAAGATAAACTCAAGTGGATCCCACCTGCTGTTTCGATTGAGGCGGAGACTTGTTTGGGACTACATTCTGAGGGTGTTGTTGCCGGTTATTAAGATAAACTCAAGTGGATCCCACCTGCTGTTTCGATTGAGGCGGAGACTTGTTTGGGACTACATTCTGAGGGTGTTGTTGCCGGTTATTAAGATAAACTCAAGTGGATCCCACCTGCTGTTTCGATTGAGGCGGAGACTTGTTTGGGACTACATTCTGAGGGTGTTGTTGCCGGGTATTAAGATAAACTCAAGTGGATCCCACCTGCTGTTTCGGTTGGGGCGGAGACTTGTTGGGGACTACATTCTGAGGGTGTTATTGCCGGGTATTAAGATAAACTCAAGTGGATCCCACCTGCTGTTTCGGTTGGGGCGGAGACTTGTTGGGGACTACATTCTGAGGGTGTTATTGCCGGGTATTAAGATAAACCCAAGTGGATCCCACCTGCTGTTTCGATTGGGGCGGAGACTTGTTGGAGATTACATTCTGAGGGTGTTGTTGCCGGGTATTAAGATAAACCCAAGTGGATCCCACCTGCTGTATCGCTTGGGGCGGAGACTTGTTGGGGACTACATTCCGAGGGTGTTGTTGCCGGGTATTAAGATAAACTCAAGTGGATCCCACCTGCTGTATCGCTTGGGGCGGAGACTTGTTGGGGACTACATTCTGAGGGTGTTGTTGCTGGGTATTAAGATAAACCCAAGTGCATCCCACCTGCTGTTTCGATTGAGGCGGAGACTTGTTTGGGACTACATTTTGAGGGTGTTGTTGCCGGGTATTAAGATAAACTCAAGTGGATCCCACCTGCTGTTTCGGTTGGGGCGGAGACTTGTTGGGGACTACATTCTGAGGGTGTTGTTGCCGGGTATTAAGATAAACCCAAGTGGATCCCACCTGCTGTATCGCTTGGGGCGGAGACTTGTTGGGGACTACATTCCGAGGGTGTTGTTGCCGGGTATTAAGATAAACCCAAGTGGATCCCACCTGCTGTATCGCTTGGGGCGGAGACTTGTTGGGGACTACATTCTGAGGGTGTTGTTGCTGGGTATTAAGATAAACCCAAGTGCATCCCACCTGCTGTTTCGATTGAGGCGGAGACTTGTTTGGGACTACATTCTGAGGGTGTTGTTGCCGGGTAATAAGATAAACTCAAGGGGATCCCACCTGCTGTTTCGGTTGGGGCGGAGACTTGTTTGGGACTACATTCTGAGGGTGTTGTTGCCGGGTATTAAGATAAACCCAAGTGGATCCCACCTGCTGTGTCGCTTGAGGCGGAGACTTGTTTGGGACTACATTCCGAGGGTGTTGTTGCCGGGTATTAAGATAAACTCAAGTGGATCCCACCTGCTGTATCGCTTGGGGCGGAGACTTGTTGGGGACTACATTCTGAGAGTGTTGTTGCCGGGTATTAAGATAAACCCAAGTGCATCCCACCTGCTGTATCGCTTGGGGCGGAGACTTGTTGGGGACTACATTTCGAGGGTGTTGTTGCCGGGTATTAAGATAAACCCAAGTGGATCCCACCTGCTGTGTCGCTTGAGGCGGAGACTTGTTTGGGACTACATTCCGAGGGTGTTGTTGCCGGGTATTAAGATAAACCCAAGTGGATCCCACCTGCTGTGTCGCATGGGGCGGAGACTTGTTTGGGACTACATTCCGAGCCTGTTGTTGCCGGGTATTAAGATAAACTCAAGTGGATCCCACCTGCTGTTTCGATTGGGGCGGAGACTTGTTGGGGACTACATTCCGAGGGTATTGTTGCCGAGTATTAAGATAAACCCAAGTGGCTCACACCCGCTGTATCGCTTGGGGCGGAGACTTGTTGGGGACTACATTTCGAGGGTGTTGTTGCTAAAGTGGCTCCCAACTGCTGTATCACTGCCACACGGCTCCTGGCTCGGAGCGGGCTGGCTCGGTTGCGGGGTGCGGTATGGCCGGCTGCTGTGTCGCTTGGGGCGGAGACTTGTTGGGGACTACATTCCGAGGGTGTTGTTGCCGACTATTAAGATAACCCAAGTGGCTCCCACCTGCTGTATCGCTTGGGGCGGAGACTTGTTGGGGACTACATTTCGAGGGTGTTGTTGCTAAGTATTAAGATAAATCCAAGTGGGTCCCACCTGCTGTATCGCTTACTCCCGCGTGGCTCCTGGCTCGGAGCGGGCTGGCTCGCAGGGTGCGGTTTGGCCGGCTGCTGTGTCGCTTGGGGCGGACTTGTTGGGGACTACATTTCGAGGGATTTGTTGCTAAGTATTAAGATAAATCCAAGTGGCTCCCACCTGCTGTATCGCTTACTCCCGCGTGGCTCCTGGCTCGGAGCGGGCTGGCTCGCAGGGTGCGGTTTGGCCGGCTGCTGTGTCGCTTGGGGCGGACTTGTTGGGGACTACATTTCGAGGGATTTGTTGCTAAGTATTAAGATAAATCCAAGTGGCTCCCACCTGCTGTATCGCTTACTCCCGCGTGGCTCCTGGCTCGGAGCGGGCTGGCTCGCAGGGTGCGGTTTGGCCGGCTGCTGTGTCGCTTGGAGCGGACTTGTTGGGGACTACATTTCGAGGGATTTGTTGCTAAGTATTAAGATAAATCCAAGTAGCTCCCACCTGCTGTATCGCTTACTCCCACGTGGCTCCTGGCTCGGAGCGGGCTGGCTCGCAGGGTGCGGTTTGGCCGGCTGCTGTGTCGCTTGGAGCGGACTTGTTGGGGACTACATTTCGAGGGATTTGTTGCTAAGTATTAAGATAAATCCAAGTGGCTCCCACCTGCTGTATCGCTTACTCCCACGTGGCTCCTGGCTCGGAGCGGGCTGGCTCGCAGGGTGCGGTTTGGCCGGCTGCTGTGTCGCTTGGAGCGGACTTGTTGGGGACTACATTTCGAGGGATTTGTTGCTAAGTATTAAGATAAATCCAAGTGGCTCCCACCTGCTGTATCGCTTACTCCCACGTGGCTCCTGGCTCGGAGCGGGCTGGCTCGCAGGGTGCGGTTTGGCCGGCTGCTGTGTCGCTTGGGGCGGACTTGTTGGGGACTACATTTCGAGGGATTTGTTGCTAAGTATTAAGATAAATCCAAGTGGCTCCCACCTGCTGTATCGCTTACTCCCACGTGGCTCCTGGCTCGGAGCGGGCTGGCTCGCAGGGTGCGGTTTGGCCGGCTGCTGTGTCGCTTGGAGCGGACTTGTTGGGGACTACATTTCGAGGGATTTGTTGCTAAGTATTAAGATAAATCCAAGTGGCTCCCACCTGCTGTATCGCTTACTCCCGCGTGGCTCCTGGCTCGGAGCGGGCTGGCTCGCAGGGTGCGGTTTGGCCGGCTGCTGTGTCGCTTGGGGCGGACTTGTTGGGGACTACATTTCGAGGGATTTGTTGCTAAGTATTAAGATAAATCCAAGTGGCTCCCACCTGCTGTATCGCTTACTCCCGCGTGGCTCCTGGCTCGGAGCGGGCTGGCTCGCAGGGTGCGGGTGTCGCTTGGGGCGGACTTGTTGGGGACTACATTTCGAGGGATTTGTTGCTAAGTCTATATATATAAAAGAAGAAGGTGACTGACTGACTGACTGACTGACTGACTGACATATCAACGCACAGCCCAAACCGCTGGGTCTAGAGATTCCAAATTTGGCATGTAGGTTCCTTATGAGGCCTAAGGGTGCACTAAGAAAGGGTTTTACAAAATTCCACCCCTAAGGGGGTAAAATAGGGGATGAAAGTTTGTATGAAAGTCCGTCAGTTTTGAAGTTATGATCTTCAAAATTTGTATTTAGGCGGACGACTAAAAATTAATAATTACGTGTCTCAGGGTTTTTCAAAATTCGACACCCTTAAGGGTGAAAAGGGGGATGAAGTTGAAAATTCTTTATTTTTAAAGTAAAATCCACATAATTTATTATTTAGGCATTAATGATGTAATTCTATGCAACGTTCATCACTGTTATTGAAATTCCACCCCAAATTCAACCCCTAAAAAAGGGAAATGGGGTGAAAAAGTCTAAAAACCAATATGCGTATCGTTTGTATGGTTTATCGGGTCGCTGATTACGAAAACTACAACAATTTTGAAATCCAACGTGGTGGACGTTAAATACCATCATTCCCTTGGGATGGGGTTGGGGTGCGATAGGGTTGAAATGTGAATATGGGTGTCGTTTGTATGGTTTATCGGGTCGCTGATTACGAAAACTACAACCATTTTGAAATCCAACGTGGTGGACGTGAAATACCATCATCCCTCTGGGGATGGAGTTGGGGTGCGAAAGGTTTGAAATGTCTAAAAATCAATATGGGTGTCGTTTGTATGGTTTATCGGGTCGCTGATTACGTAAGCTACTACTACTTTGAAATCCATTGTGGTGGACGTGAAATACCATCATCCCCTGGGGATGGGGTTGGGGTGCGATAGGTTTGAAATGTCTAAAAATAAATATGGGTGTCGTTTCTATATTAGGGATAGCGGTTAAATTAACGTTAGGGGTAGGTATAGGGGTAGGGATAGGGAGAGGTAGAGGTAGAGGTAGAGAGGTAGATAGGTAGAGGGGTAGAGAGGTAGGGGGGTAGAGGGGTAGAGAGCTCGAGATGTAGAGAGGTAGAGGGGTAGAGTGGTAGAGAGGTAGAGAGGAAGAGAGATTGAGAGGTACAGGTACAGATAGAGGGAGAGGGAGAAGGAGGGGAAGGGGGAGAGGGAGGGAGGGAGTGAGGGAGGGGGAGGGGGTGAGAGAGAGGGAGAGGGAGGGGGATAGGGAGGGGCAGTGGGAGAGGGAGGAGGGGGAGGGGGAGAGACAGAGGGAGGGGGAGAGGAAGGGGGAGAGGGAGAGAGAGGAAGGGGGGAGAGGGAGAGAGAGGGAGAGGGTTTCAGTTTTTCTCAATTACTTCTGCGAATTGGCTCTGTTTTGAAATATGACATAAAGGTGTCTCTCATCTCTCTCTTTACATTTGTTAGGATACTGCTGCTAAGTTCCTCAGTTCTGAGTAATTTATGAGTAACGTCTGTATATTATATAAAATTCAGCTGGATCTTGAATTATACTCATTGATTTGCGTAGGGTTAGTCCTGTTTTTCCTTAATTAAAATTACCCCGAAATGACGGGAAAATATCTCATTGCTTCGGAAAACCGGTAACAACCTAAATACGAAATCCACGCGAGCGAAGCTGCGGGTAACAGCTAGTATTAAGATAAATCCAAGTGGCTCCCACCTGCTGTATCGCTTACTCCCGCGTGGCTCCTGGCTCGGAGCGGGCTGGCTCGCAGGGTGCGGTTTGGCCGGCTGCTGTGTCGCTTGGGGCGGACTTGTTGGGGACTACATTTCGAGGGATTTGTTGCTAAGTATTAAGATAAATCCAAGTGGCTCCCACCTGCTGTATCGCTTACTCCCGCGTGGCTCCTGGCTCGGAGCGGGCTGGCTCGCAGGGTGCGGTTTGGCCGGCTGCTGTGTCGCTTGGGGCGGAGACTTGTTGGGAACTACATTCTGGTGTTGTTGCTGCAATACAATACAATAGAATTAAATATCGGATTCTTGAAAACGGTTGTAATATCAATAATGTTTACTAGACTGGGGCTTTTGGGGGCAAAAAATCAATCTAGCTAGGTCTAAGAAAATTGATTTTACTACATTTTCTCTAGAATATTATGAAAATTGCGCTATTCTATATCTGTTGTAGTTTTTCTACTCTACACTAGATGGCGCTGTTTTGTTTACTTTAATATTTTATCAAGTAGAGCTCGGTTGCCCAGGTATCTCAAAACTAGTGTAAATTATTTTTTTATGCATTTATATTAATTTTGGTAGTAGTGGTAGTTTTCCCTCTCTTTCTAATCACGAAAGTTAAGCAACGATGGCCGCGGTCCAAACCCGGATGGGTGACTACTAGTGGCACAACAACCAGAGCATTTCTGTGCTTCGGATGGCATGTGTTACGCTGGTCCAGGACATTGTCAATGATAGTAGTCGTCAAGCTAAATCTAGAAGACCATTTGGCGGCTTGAAAACTCTTGACAGCCAAGTTGGCCTGTTCGATTTTGGATACACTTTTTTATCGAATTTAGTAGCACCTTTTATTGGAGTGGCAACACAGCTGTCTTATAATCTGTTTTTAGAAACAACGGTCTCCTCTTTGTGATACGACACACGGTTGTTTGAGTTTTGATTTTTGGTTTTGTTGTAAAATATTAACATTTGACTAGGCATTATTTTTGTTGCCTATTTTTTATTGCAATTGTGTTGTAAAGTGAAAAGACTATGACTTGTTCGGTGATTGTTGGAGGTTATTCGGTTACTAACCGGCCTCGTCATTATTTATGAATTTTGAAACCAATAAGGGCTAATTACTGTGGTTTGACTCGGCAGTAGCACTCGTGGTGAGGACTGACCTAAACAATGCAGCCTTGGAGCGATTTGCTGATATGTCCGGACGCTTGGCTCGGGCATCCGGGGAATATGAAAACTTCTTAGCGGCCGTTGAATTGTTATCTTTTAAGGCTACTACCTACGCCAATGACCTTGCCGTGTGGGCGGAGCCTATACCCTCTCCCCGCTGGACCCACAAAAGTGTAGTTAAATTAGAGGTACGTAACTCAGGGTGCACAGGGTTTAATTTTGCTTGCTCGCACGGCTCGCACTACGCAACGCAGCACAGGTCCGTCTAGCATGACGACTCGCCCCGCACTGACTTCATAGACGAGGGCGGGGTATGGGCTGGGTAAGGGTGGGAATTTAATCGGTTTTTTTAAGGAATTAGATACATTTTTAAAAAATTTCAAAAAAATAAGCCGACCACATCAATAAACGTGGTTTTGTAAATAAGGTTATAAATTTTCGTATATTTTTGATAAGAATTGCAGCAGTAAAGTGGTTACAAGTGGAAAAAATAGGGGTCATTTTGGATTTTTTTTTCTTGAGTTATATTCAATAAATAAATTTTTGAGGCCGACCACATCACTTGTCATATTTTGTAGATTACTAGATATTATTTTCGTCAAATAATCTGCCTATTTTAGTATCTAAAAGTGGTTAAAAAGTTACAAAATTTTAGGGTCAAGTAGGACTGCCTAGCCTTAATGAATGTTCGGGTGAGGAGCGAGACACCCTTTAGTGCTGGTTTTGAGCAAGTTGTGGAATTTGGCGATGCCGTCTCCCAACGTGTTGCAGAGGTTGGGCGGGCAAGAGAGGGAAGGGGTAGTTTTGAGCATGTAAACACTCCTGAAGGACTATTGAGTCGCTTACCGACATTAGAGTGGAAAAAATACAACGTAAGTTCGCGCGCTGGTTTTACAAGCGTGTATATGGATATTATCCCTTTTTGTATCCCTCATTGTTCGTATCAGCTATGGTGGATATGGAGACGCTTTCTTTAAGAAGGAAAATGCAGCTGCTGATGCACTATCTTAGTGTACTGCATCAAAAGAGAGATGGTCCCCTGGTGATGCAGGAAGTGGGCATCATAGTTTCGGAAAAATCTTGCGGAGCGCATGGAGCGATGGCGCCGCGGCGTAAACTACGGCTGATACAGCGCCCTGTCACGCGAACCAAATTTGCGAACAACGCACCTACCACACGGGCACTTACGTTGATGGGTAACATTCTCTTTCACATTGACGAGATTGACTTGTTTACTGACAAATTAGCATGCTTTCTTAGCAAGTCGAAAAAGTACCTTGAACGTACTTCATAGATATTCTTTTCTTTTGACAATTAGATTTTTGACAATTCGAAATTTTATTTTTTGACAGTTTGTTGACATTTTTTTTTGTCAATTTATATTTGTAATTTTTATAATTTAATTAAGTTGTGTAATTATAAGCTTACTTGTGTTTTGGATTTTCTGTAAATAAGTAAGTTGAATGAATAAATGAAATGAAATGATGATTAGACCTGCCCAGGTTTGAGGGTCGCATGGGAGATTGGGTCGGTTGTGAAAGCATGTTCGATAGCATGGTGCATGGAAGGAAGGATCTGCGACCAGCTCAGAAGCTGGGTTATTTATTGTCAACGACGCAAGGTGGGGCCAGGGAGCTCATCCGGCACCTTCCAGTGGCCGATGATAGTTACATAATCGCCAGGGATCTTTTGGAAAAAAGATACCAAAACTTGAGACGTCTTGCAGATACTCATGTGAGTCAAATTTTGAATCTGCGCGCCGTCAATCGTTTGTCTTGTCTGCGTAGTGACCTCTTAAACCCGTTATTGGTAGCAGTAAACGCACTACGCAGCCCACGGAATATAAAACAGTAGAGGAAGGGGCATGAATATTATTTCTAAGAGAACCGGTGTCGCCAAATTCACACATAGACAGCCATGTTATAACAGTAAACTCACACAAACACGTTTTTCAGAAACCAATCAGAGCGGTCACATTTTTCCAAAACCAGAACGATGTATCTTAATGTTCTCTTATTGCAATAAACGCTCAACTTCCTTAGAATAGAGTTACTTTTTGCATGCTGGAAAACATCAAATAAGCCTTTTTGTCATTAGCTCTAGTTACGTAGTGATTACATGTTAGTTCAGCCACTCGACGCTAAACGACGCTCTTCAAGCTGCATACGAATTCGTACCTTAATAGGGAGTGACTAATATTATTTTAGCTTGCCTAATAGGGGGAAATTGGGAATCCACTAAGCCGTTTGCTAAACTCGTGCGGGTAGCATGTCTCGGCATTCACTGCGTGATTAGTAAGAAAGTTATGTAAGCGCAGTGCTGTGTGACACGCAGTGAATGCCGAGACATGCCACCCGCTCCGTGCGTAGCGGAACAATCTAGAAAGGAACTGGTGCCGTACGAGTCAGCACGAGTTCTAATATCGACTTTATTGCGTCGTGATAGGGTGGAAATTTGTTTGTAGTTGAGCCATTAAATTGTTTAAATAAATAAATTGTAAACAAATTGATAAAATAAAACAGAATAAAGACTCACATATGATATGAAATGTCGCCTTGCTGTCGGTTACTAGTCCAGCTTTTATTTTGGCATTGAAAGATTGTGCAGTTGGGCATTTTTCCATTTTTTTTTAATTTTCGAGGAGTTGCGTCCACACGTCACTTTCGCTTTGCGTAAAACTCCAACTGACCGAAGCGTGGGAACAAAGTAAGCAAAACTTTTACTACTTGCGATACACACAGCCACCCACTGTGCTCGAACATGCCCCTTCCTCTTGTGTTTTGTATTCCGTGACGCAGCCTGAAGCTGCCCGTAGATGAGTGGTCATTTTTATTGATGCATATTGTTATGGGCAAACTACCTGGCGATTTGAAGGCTCGTTTTGAACAGCGCTATGGTGGCGACGCGCCACACACCTGCTTCCTTTTGGTGACCTACTGAAATTCTTGGAGGACGAGTGCAGGCATGCGGACAACACGAGCGCGCCCGAAGCAGCCCAGCCACAAGCGAGGCAAAACAAGCCTCGCGATGTGGCGCGAGCACAACGACTGCCCCTTAAGAGCCCCCCACCTCGATTTGCCACCACGGAGAACACTCCCACCTGCGGTTATTGTAAGGCAGCTGGCCACACCGCGACAGCTTGTAGGTCATTCCATTCGCTCAATGTGAGCTCCCGACGACTGATCGCAAAAGCACGCCATTGGTGCTTTTCTTGTTTGGGTGACCACTTTCAGCGAGATTGTGCTCGCGCGAGACCTTGCTCGCATTGCGGAGGCGACCACTTCACTTTGTTGTGCGCTAACGCAAACGGTGGTCGGCCTCTTGATCAGAGGGAGCCCGGCTCGGGCGGGTATGCTAGTGCGCACCAGGGACCTACGGTTGAGCCTCCCCGCAATTTGGATCGGCGCACACCTCCACCAAACGTCGATAGGCGACAATCGCCCCCTCGACAAAGTTACTCAGCTGCTAGCCTGCTAAACGAAGAAGAAGAAGCATACTTACCAAAGCGGATGGTGATGGCTTCTTCCTCACTTCTGTTGCTACTACTGGTCTCTGTTGCCCTTCCGTTGCGTTCACCTTGCGTACCGGCTGACTTTGACTGGGAAAACAAACAAAGATATATTTTTTAATATTACAAGTGAGCAAACGAGCAGGTGGGCCACCTGGTTGTAAGTGGTCACCACCGCTCATGACATCCACTGTCTTATTAGTGAAATAATTTGACACTAATAAAACAGCAAAGCGCGTAACCCACCCTGAGAATTGAGATGGTATGTCTCATGTGCAAGTAATTTCATTGGCTCCCTTACCCTTCAAATCGAAACACAGCAGTGCAAAAACTGCTGCTTTACGGCAGAAAAAGGCAATGGGGTGGTACTACCTCAGGCAGACTTTGCACAAAAGCCCTACCACCTACCATTACCATTATCACATGAACTATGGGTGATAAATTCCTTTCAATTCTCAGATTGCTTCCAACAGCCCTCTTGAAAGAAAACTCACATCATAACATCCCATGATCCGTTCTTTGCAACACTTGAAGTTCCACCAAAACACGTGGTACAAAAATGGAGGTAAACTACCATAGTCACCACGCTTGTTAGCGTTGCGGCTGGCACCATGGACCGCGGTTGTTAGCGACCGCAGTATGTACAGATGGACGCTGCTGCCCATCCTCCGGTTCATAATCACTTGGTCGCCTCTAACGACACCCGCGAGTAGATATGTTACATTGATATATGTATACTTTTAAAAGTATATGAAATTTAACAGCAGTTGCACAAAGCATCTTTAAAGTTACAGCTCCTTTAAGTCTATTGTTGACTCTTTCTATTTTGCTGACAAAGAAAGTGACAGCAATATATTTAAAGGAGCTTTAACTTTAAAGACGCTTTGTGCAACTGGCTGTAAAAGCCTTAAAAAAATTAAAAGCTTTGAATTGAGTTCCGTAATTTGCAGCATATTAGTCATTGAAGAATTTGAATATGAGAGGGCAAATGTCGAGTCTTATCAGGATGTTAAATCATTGGCAGAGGACAAAAATAAATGGAGATTGCTCCACCGACCAGAGCGCGGCACTTAAATAAAAGATCAAGTCAATTGTATTATTATTAGACTTATATTGCAGTGCCCTTACAAGATTTTGCTGTACTGGAAATAATTATAATGAAGACCTATAGTTAAACAGGAAAGAGTAATTTTAAATAAATCAAATTAAAAATGCAACGTGTGGTGCCGGCAAAGAATAGTACCAACCCATCCCTACCCGTGGGTGTCGTAAGAGGCGGCTAAAGTTTAATGAACCAGAGGATGGGCAGCAGCATCCTTCTTTATATCCTATCATCTTATATTCTGCGGTCACCAACAACTGCGGTCCATGGTGCTAGCCGTAACGCTTACAAGTGTGGTGACTATGGTACTTCCCCTCCACATTGTTTCAGCAAAAGCTGGAGTTTTGGTGGGAGTTCCCAGTCTCAGTGGACGTTTCATGGGATGTCATGATGAAATTAAAAATGTTGCCACTCACATGCGGTTGACCATACGTACATAGAGATGGCCGTTGATAAAACATCTCTCATATACATAAAGACGACTGGTGATAAAACATCTCCCTTCCAATCATAAATCTTACCTGTTATTAACAACAGTAGCAGTAATGGTCAAATTCTCCAACGGTGGCATCTTCTCCCTATTCTCTTTCTGTCCTTCTCTGTCTCTATCTCTTCCCTCTCTTTCTTTCCTCTCTTTCTGGACACGTGGCGGCGGGCGTTTCCCTCTGGCCTTGAAGGAATCGTTGCGGCGTAGCGAGGTGCCGTTTTCAATAGAGTCGGTCGATGACGGCTGGGATTTGGACCGAGGGCGGGGTATGCGTTTTTTGCTGCAGACAATATTAATGATATAAATTATTTACCAAGATAAACGGTGAGGTGAAGTGACAGAATTTTTTTGACTGACTCACTGACACATATCAACGCACAGCCCAAACCGCTGGGTCTAGAGATTCAAAATTTGGCATGTAGGTTCCTTATGAGGCCTAGGGATGCACTAAGAAAGGGTTTTACAAAATTCCACCCCTAAGGGGGTAAAATAGGGGATGAAAGTTTGTATGAAAGTCCGTCAGTTTTGAATTCAGGATCTTCAAAATTTGTATTTAGGCTGACGACTAAAAATTAATATTTACGTGTCTCAGGGTTTTTGAAAATTCGACACCCTTAAGGGTGAAAAGGGGGATGAAGTTGAAAATTCTTTATTTTTAAAGTAAAATCCACATAATTTATTATTTAGGCATTAATGATGTAATTCTATGCAACGTTCATCACTGTTATTGAAATTCCACCCCTAAAAAAGGGAAATGGGGTGCAAAAGTCTAAAAACCAATATGGGTATCGTTTGTATGGTTTATCGGGTCGCTGATCACGAAAACTACAACAATTTTTAAATCCAACGTGGTGGACGTTAAATACCATCATTCCCTTGGGATGGGGTTGGGGTGCGATAGTGTTGAAATGTGAATATGGGTGTGTTTGTATGGTTTATCGGGTCGCTGATTACGAAAACTACAACAATTTTGAAATCCAACGTGGTGGACGTGAAATACCATCATCCCCCTGGGGATGGAGTTAGGGTGCCATAGGTTTGAAATGTCTAAAAATCAATATGGGTGTCGTTTGTATGGTTTATCGGGTCGCTGATTACGAAAGCTACAACAACTTTGAAATCTAACGTGGTGGACGTGAAATACCATCATCCCCTGGGGATGGGGTTGGGGTGCGATAGGTTTGAAATGTCTAAAAATAAATATGGGTGTCGTTTCTATGTTAGGGATAGCGGTTAAATTGGCGTTAGTGGTAGGGATAGGGGCAGGGATAGGGAGAGGTAGAGGTAGAGAGGTAGAGACGTAGAGGGAGAAGGAGGGGAAGGGGGAGAGGGAGGGGGTGAGGAAGAGGGAGGGGGAGAGGAAGGGGCAGGGGGAGAGGGAGAAGGGGGAGGTGGAGAGACAGAGGGGCGGGGTGGGGGAGAGGAAGGGGGGAGTGGGAGAGAGGGAGAGGGTTTCAGTTTTTCTCAATTACTTCTACGAATTGGCTCTGTTTTGAAATATTACATAAAGGTGTCTCTCATCTCTCTCTTTACATTTGTTAGGATACTGCTGCTAAGTTCCTCTGTTCTGAGTAATTTATGAGTAACGTCTGTATATTATATAAAATTCAGCTGGATCTTGAATTAGACTCATTGATTTGCGCAGGGTTAGTCCTGTTTTTCCATAGTTTAAAATTACCCCGAAATGACGGGAAAATATCTAATTTCTTCGGAAAACCGGTAAAAACATAAATAGGAAATCCACGCGAGCGAAGCCGCGGGCAACAGCTAGTAAATACATATATTTTAAAATGCGAAATCTAATCTGTCTGCCTATCGCTTTCACGACCAATCCGCTGAACCGAATTTTCCTAAAAAAAAACCGGCCAAGTGCGAGTCGGACTCGCGCATCGAGGGTTCCGTACAAACATGTAGGAGTACAACGTGTTAACGGAATAAGCGAAATTGAGAAAATATTTTTTTCAGAATTGAGAGTAGAATCAATTTCACGGGTTTTTGATAGGGGAAATTTTCTTTTTTATTATTTAAATTTTTGCTGCTTCTATTCTAAATATTTCTGTGGATACGCGCGCTGGCGCGAGGGAGGTGGGCGTGGCGTGCGCAGAACAACGATTAAACTAGAACAATGATTAAACTTTAAAACAATAATGTCTCGATGTCTCGATCAAAAAAACTTTTTTAAGATTTTTTTACGGGAATGGATTTATTTTAAATTATAGTTTTAATAAAAATCAGTTGGGGTGTTTAAGGGTTTCGGTTATTCCATTAACACGTTGTATAAGTAAAAGTTATGGTATTTTTATTGCAAAAAAAAAATTATGTGATGTAATATTTTTATTATTGCTAAAATTTATGCTTTTCGCAAATCACAATAAAAGTGTAATCGGTTTCTCGAAAACGTGTAATCGGTTTATCGAAGACTAACGATTTCGATGAAATTTAGTATACAGGGGTTTTTGGCGGCAAAAAATCGATCTAGCTAGGTCTCATGTCTAGAAAAAATCGTTTTCACCGTCTTTTTTAATATTTCTTAGCGCGTTCAAGAAACTTACAGCGCCATCTGTTGTTGAGTAGCATAGCTTGCTCACCCGATGATATTTTAATCATACAGAGCATAGCTCTAATAAGTTTGATTTTTTCACAGCTCCAAGGGACAGTAGACCAGAGTATTCGATATGAGTTTCAGCTTGATAACTCCACGCGTTCCTGAGAAAAAGGGTCTTGACAGACAGGCGGACAACAAAGTGATCCTATAAGGGTTCATTTTTTTACTTTCAATGCAAATCCATCGAAGGATTCTGAGTGGCTTCTTGCTGACTCTCATTTTGAGGATGGCTGTCATAAAACGAAAATGAATAATTGTAATTTGCGCAAAAACGGCTCAAACGATCTTGATGAAACTTTGCATGACCAAGAATTTTCCTGTAAGGTATCTTGCAGCAGTATCTATTGGTCTGTGGAAGTTCATATAAGGGGTGTTCCCTTACTACTAAAATTTAAAAATGTGATTTAATACTCAAAATCGGTTTCTTTGAGCTTATTTTAATGTTCCATAGTTTGTATTCTGAATTGGTTATCTACCAGAGTAGGTATTCTATTTCAATTTTTCTTGCAAAAATCTAGCACACAGGATGTACCAAAAACTGAAAGGGTAGTAGACTAAACTGAACAACTAAGAAACATGAGTTGGGAAATGAAAAACAAATCTCCATGCAAGTACTGCATACTAATGTAAATATTGGTGATATTTTGCAAATAAATAAATTGAATTGTATGAAAATTATTATAAAGCGTATTCCAGTACTGCCAAAATTTAAACATGTGATTTATTTGAAATCGTTTACGGTGTGTTTTAATGTTTAACAATTTGAATTTTGAATGGATCTGCATATTTTATAAGATATTTTTTTGGAAAAACTTAAATTTAAGTTTGTATATCTATACTATTTATGAATAAAATTAGAATTAGAAACAGCAGTTGCAGTTGAAATTTTTTACTTGCCTATCGCGAGAAAGTAAGTGCAGTGCCGCTGTACCATTTATTTCCTTTTGAGGTACGGAACCCTAAAAAGGGCCACTAAAATACTAAAATAATTTTTCGACTTCCCATACAAATTACATCAGCTGACAGTACATTTTGTATGGGGTAGATTTTTTTTCGTATTTCTACCTATGTTCCTTGGGAAGAGTTGTTTAGTTTAACCACCTCTTAATATATACATACATACATACATAACATCACGCCTCTTTCCCGTCGGGGTAGGCAGAGACCACAGTCCTCCACCTGCTACGATCTTGACATCCTTGCTTCCTGTACTTTCATCAATCCTTTCATACATGCTCGTCGGTTTAACCTGGCCTTTATTCAGAACGTCCTGAATTTGATCCTGGTATATATCCAGGCTAATAAAAAACTTACACCCGTATACAGCGTATTTTGTCCATAAAACTGAAGAACTATTCCCAAGAAACAAAAACGAAAAATATATTTCGACTTTCCATACAAAATACAGCACATATTGTGGAAATAAACCCAGTATAAGCTGTACTAACGCTACGCTCCAATCGCCCGAAACCTGCTCAAGGTCAAAGTGATTCCAATTTTATTTGTTGTGTTCCCAAAGCTTCATTGATATTCTATTGAAAGAAAAAGAAATCGACATCCTGGACAAAATGATCACCGTGACAAATTGGTCACGTGACCACTTCGTATAATAGGGCGGATATTTTTTTTATGAAACTTTGTATTCTATGAAGAAAATTTTGTTTGTTTTCATTAATAGAATAACTGGGCTTTGGGAGTAAAGCGACGAAAATTCAATGTATTTTTGTCAAATCTCGTCAACAGATGGCGGTAGAGGGCGATTAAAACGCGCTATCGTTGTGTATTTCATTTTGAATGGCTTTCGAAAAGCTTTAGAGTACGTGAGTTTCTTCACCGAGTACGTTAGATTAATTTTTGAAAACACGTCACGTGCACGTATTATGTGCACTATACAGGGTGAAAAGAACAGGTTAGCAAATACTGAAAGGGCATGGTCAGTCAACGTAACTGAAAAACTTTCAGTAAATGAGTGAAAAATTCGTTTGACATTTGCGCCTTTTTTTTAACACAACTTTTAAAAAATTAACGGTTTTTTTTATTTTTTTTTATTATACAGCTAATGAGTTTTTAAGCAAATTTCACATTCTAATATTTTAGACAATTAATTTGCGTAAATTTCCAATCTATTTAAATCCATTTTAAGGTTAATATTAGTTAAAAACGAAAAAAATAAAAAAAAGGCGCAAGTTTGGCCTTAGTTTGGAGTATGTCCAAAAATCCAAAATAATTCATATATTAATAACCTAAGAGGATATTAGGCGCAATTGTGCGATAATGGAGATATGATAATTTATTACGCCGACTCCATACAAATTATTTCGAAAAAAATTCTGAGTGCACTGTTTACAATTATAAACATGAAAGTTCATTTTATAAGGCATAAAGTAGGTTAATCGTTTCCAAAGCAAAAAAAAGCGTCACTCAAAAAAAAAAATATTGAATGTCTATGAAACGCTGATTTCAGCCCAGTGTGCGGCGGCGCGGCGGCTAGGCGTTTGTAACTATCTTCCTCTTCCCGTGTGCGTGTGTTTATACGCCTCTTCGGTCAAAGCCGACAAAAAGAAGAAAAAACCTTAAAATCATGACTTACCCGCCTCTCCCTCCAGCTTCGAGTTCTGGGAAGTCCTCAGCGTTGGGAGGTTTGCGTGGCGGCGGCGGTGCGGCGGCTTGGCGTTTGTACGCCTCTTCGTCTTCCCAAGTGCGTGTGTATTTGTTTGGTCCACGCCTGTCAAGTAACGGTTAAAAACTACAGTCGAAATGATATACCTTGATATTGATTGAAGGAAATTTTCAGCAAGGGTAGGTAATAAATAAATTGTATCTTATACTATTAAACGAGAAATATTTGTATAGTAGCTGGTGCCCACGACTTCGTCTGCGCAGGTTTATAAATTGTAGCCAATGTGTTATTCTGATGTATAAGCTATATTATTGCAGTTTCATTAAAATCCATTCAGTAGTTTTTACGTGAAAGAGTAACAAACATACATACATCCATACATGTTTGCAAACTTTCGCGTTTATAATATTAGTGGGATAAATAAGGTCCTAATGAAATAGTGAACATAATTTTAGTATGTCACTCAGACCATGAAACTGAACATTTTTGACCTCCCACATAAATTGCATCAGCTGATAGCGCATTTTGTCTGGTAGGTCAAATTTGGTTTTCCGTAATTCGACCTATGTTCCTTGGGAAAGTTGTTCAGTTTCATGGGCAGATTCACGACCTTCAGTATTATCACACCTTTCCGTCGCACGTTGCCATTCGCAACTAGGCATGTTTTTGAGCCCATCTTTATTTTATTTGGGGAGCTTACAGCCTAGCTACTTGATTATAAAAGTATAAAAACAATGGCTAGTTACAAAGATATCACAGTTGTACAGAAATAGTATAGGAGTCTGAAAAAAAAATTACTTAAGGGCTTTCCTCCAGCCAACTAGCGCCCCCATCATTTAAAAAAATATTTTAGCGATCGCTAAATACAAAACTTATCTAGAATCTGTCTTACGAAATTAAAGTAAATGTACCCTAGTTTATTTAGAGCCCATCAATCCTGAAAAATATAGTTCACTGTAGATAATAATAATAAAATAGTTTATACATGTACAACAAACATACAAGTACAAATAAAGTTGACAGAAAAATCATGTAAGTACAAATTACGTCAAGTCTTAAGACCATCAGCCTATTCCTTCACTAGGTGAAATCCTGTAATAAAGGAAGAGTTGAAGAATACAGATACAAAAACTGCGAAAAACGGCCACTTTTAGCAGTTTTTGTATCTGTAACTACAATGCACTATATTTTTCAGAATTGATAGGTTCTAAATAAACTAGAGTACCTTTACTTTAATTTTGTAAGATTGACAGATTTTCGATAAATTTTGTATTTAGCGAGTTATATTTTTTAAATGATGGGGGCGTTAGTTGGCTGCAGGAAAGCCCTTAACCAAAAGGTAGTAGTAGGTGGTAGTAGTAAAGGTAGTAGGTTCTCTACTGACAAGTGTTTTGACAGTTCGAGTGCTGCTACAGAATATATCAAAGCGAGGGTCTTTATTCAGTTGATTGAACACAAACACTATCGTAGCGTGTTTCTACTGAAGTGCAGTTGATCGTACAATCGTAGCTTAGAAATACTAAGAGCAGCAAAAAAATCTACATAGTAATATACAAAACTTTAGAAACAGTATACTAAAAATTTAATATTTTTTTTTACCAAAAGCATGATTTCAGATCGATTTTTTGCCCCCGAAAACCTAGATAGCCAAATCTCAAGTTGGTCTTTGGAAAAAATATATCGCATTTCCGAAACCCTAGAGCGCTATTTGTTGTAATTATTCTACTCCATACTAGATGGCGCTATTTATGCTAGAAGCTAACATTGAAATTTCGTATGTTTTTTAGCAGAATAGTCTACTCAATAGACAGTAATAATTTTGCTGACAAATAGCGCCATCTAGTTGTATACTTTTCCGGGTTTCAATCCGCGAGTTTACTTTTTTATTGAACGTCTAAACAGAAATCTTAAATAGATTTTGTATGAAGTTTTTGAACAATGCCGTCATTATTTTTTGCTATAGTACGAAACTTAAAATTCATCAATTTTGAATTAAGTATTCTTTTTTAGATGCAAACAGAATAGAGAATATGCACGATTCTTTATATTTAATAAATGTATCCTCATTCATGTAATAAACAGTTTAGTAAAACAGTTTTTCGAATAACTATGAAATTAAAAAAGATATAAGCCATCGAAGATTTGTTTTTGTCTCTTTCTAGCAAATCGAAATTTAACACGGGAATTTATATGGCCGTAGTGACGTGTGACGTCACCCTCCATGTCAGATCTCTGTGTCTAATCGGCGCGTAATTAATAGTTTTACATGTTTATATCGGCCGTATGTCTATTTAAATTTTAATTTCACTTTTTGTCATCTCTATTACGCTATTCTCATATTTTGTTTGATGCGCCTATAGTTATTTATGCAACTGTTGCGTAATGAGAGTAATTTTAACACGAGATCTGGTTTTTAAAATAGTATAGATCGAGTGTTAAAATGACTAATTACGTATAGTTGCATACAAAACTTTATCTACGACCGACAAAATAAAATAAAATTTTAAAAATTAGTGATCAATTCATGGAACTAAGAGTACAGTTAGCTAGTACAGTTAATTAAAGTTATTCCGTTATTCCAGATCCAGAGCTTGTGGATGGAGTTGCTTTAACAATAACTTCATGTTACACCCGGTATATGGTTACTGACAGCCTCTCTCTTGTAGACTCATGTTCTCCTGGTACATACTTTCCATTTTGTTCAAATCACTTCTTTTGTTGCCACAGTCACTTTATATAGAAGCGAGCCAACTGTCAGCCTCTTGTCGATTTATGTACTCCTGGTACTCTCCGTTTTCTTTTAAATATAGGTAGGCAGTCGTCACCCCAGTAAAAAGTATTTTTACAAAATTACTTTAAAGTAGGATGTGTGTACTGTGGTAGTATTGCCTTAGCCTATGCAGATTGAAAATTATGTATTATAACAGTTGCGGAATGAAAATCCATACTCCATTTCCGTACTGCTCGTAGTATGGAACAGTGTGGAAATGAAAATGATAGCGGACAATGACCTCAATTTCGAATCTGTCATTGGTTTCGAATTTGGAATATTCCGGTACGGGAGTAGATAAAAAAACTTATTGTATTTTATTTTTGACATAGTAAACTCGCGGATTTCCATGGGGTATAGGGTGGTCAATCCTGCTAGAAGTTAAAACGAGCAGAACTTGGTCTTGGTACTGGGAGCCAATTTTTGAAAGTCACCGGGTGATTTTCGAGTTTTTTAAAATTAAAATAAGCCCTGTTATCGAAAGTAAGGATCAATATTTGTTAATTATAAAATAATGTTCAGTTTTAAAATTAACAACAAAACAATTTGAGTTTTATGATTTTATCGTGGCTTTTTTTAAATATGAAAATCACCCGGTGACTTTCAAAATTGGCTCCCCGATAAGACCAATAGTATAATATGGCCAATTTCAAAATATACAATTTATATCTATTTTTATTATATTTAACTACAGTAAAAAATATGAAAGCCATGCATGCAGGCAGACAATTTTGAATAGATTTGACTGACCAAATTTGACGGCTCCTCCAGTAGGTTGAAAATAACAAAATAGATATCAATTTGAGAAAAAAACGGCCTATTTTTTAAACATTTCTGTTGACACAATACACCCATATTTTTTTATCACCCATGATATTATAATAGGTGGTTCTGTCCATGAAACTGAACAACTTTTCCCAAGGAACATAGGTCGAAATGAGAAAATACGACATCCCATACAAACTGCATCATCTGACAGCACATTTTGTATAGAAGTTAACATTTTTTTTTGTATTTCTATGTCTTTTGGAAAAAGTTGTTCAGTTTCATAAGCAGAACCACCTCTTAAAATATCCGGGGTGATAGAAAAAATAACGTTGTATAAGGATCTTATGATGATGCTAAGATAATTTAGCATAGTTACTTAGACCAAAAAACTGAACAACATTTAAAACAATATTTTCTTAGCTTCTTGTTACAAATCAGACGCCGGATTATATGATGACCAAAGATTTTTTTGGATCTAGGTATGTGTTTAGAAAAGTTGGCAGCACTGAATGGTCACGCATCGGCGTTTACTAGGCACGTTCCACATTTGCCATACAAACCAAGCGTGTCAGTGGGCGTAACCCATTTACACGCAAGACAGGAGATAGTGTAGGCAACGAAGCAGTTGACCCCAACATAAATTTCTCAGGCAGATTTTATTGGACAGGATGATAAAGAATCATGAATTAAATGTAAATTCAAAATATCCAAATGAAATTTTTCAAAAGAAATTTTTCATACTTACATTTTTTGTAATTTTTGTATGTAAAATTAAAAGGACGGACTTTTTTTGGATTTTTTTATAGAAGGTTTGTCCCATGTAGTGTAATACCCCAGCAAAGTTTCATCGACTGAGGATTTAATGCGGGGGTCTTCATGCAACGATCCGGTTCGTTGGCTGGACAAAGAAGCGTGTATGAAACGATCAAATATAAACGTACGGCACGCATGTGTACAGTCAAAAGCAGGTTAAGCTTGACACTCGCAGTGCGACTTCCGCCTCTAAGCTCACTGAGATAAGCGCGGTACAAAGTTTTTTTTTTACTGTATATGGGCTTACTCTTGACCTCGATCTAGCCGAGAGGATACAGATGAGGTCGACGATGGAACGAGCTTGCCCAGAAGAAGCCTATTCACTCGCGACTTAAATAGATTCGGGCTATAAGAGTGACGAGCTTGATATGCTGTTGACTGTACCGGATCCGCACGCGGACGATAACCCATGTGACTGGAGAAACGCCCTAAAACACAGCTAAGAAGAATATGTTTTAAACTTTCGCACTTCTCATACATGTTTATTTTATTCCTGGTCTTAGCGTCGGGAATAGTAAGGTAATTTATTTTTCATCCCATCTATTCGAAAATCGCTGAACGATTCGTCAATAAAGGCGAACAAAATAGCTGTTTTCTCCAAGAGACTTACGTAGCGGGTAAAAATGGGATTTAGAATTAGAATTTAGGTCCACCATAGGGATATTTTAGGTCAACCATAGAGGTCGAACCAAAATATTGTATGAAAAATGATACTGGCCGGTTGTACTATTAAAATTATTATGAATTAAAAAAAAAACAAATATGCTCTAAATGTAAACAAGACCAACCAAAGAGGTTCTGTTCCTAATTGATACAAAAATGTCAATAATATTTTTAGTTGTTACAAATAATACTTAATATGATTTTTAGTATTGTTTCATTTAGTAATAATATTGTAAAATGGTATTTCATGTTTAAAATTTATGACGAGTTTGTGTCTCAATTAGCCTCTTATTCTTTTCTCATAGAGGGAGATGAAAAGTAGAGTGTATTGTGAATCCTTCACTTCGCTCTGAATTCAAAATAGCGCCCTCGCCTTAAAAATATTATTTTACATCTCTCGTATTCGGTTAGTAGGTCCTTATTACCCCCAAATGGAGCTTGTAGGTGACCAATTAGCGCTCTAGGGTAATAATGTAGCTAGAAAAGCCCTAGGGCGGTAAGTAATTGAGTTTTAAAAGAGTGAAGTGTTTTTATTTTATACTTACCGCCCTAGGGCTTTTCTAGCTACATCATTACCCTAGAGCGCTAATTGGTCACCTACAATTTGGTGGTAATAAGGACCTACTTACCTCACAATCGAGATGTAAAGCAGAGTAGTTAGCTCGGGTGTAAGCATCAATTGCACCCTCGAACCATAGGCGCCCTCGCTGCGCTCGTGCGCCTAAATATCTCGGACTGCAATTGATGCCTTACAGCCCTTGGCTACTAATCTACTATTACAGCTTTGTGATACAACCTACTATTGCCTAAATTACAAGTATCGCGCTAATACCCGGAGTAAAATAAACAGCTAAGATGAAAGCTATAGTACTCACCCATATCGCCTATTTCGCCTCGCGTGTGGTGGGGCGTCTTCGTTACGGATGTCATAACCGTAGATAGCTACCAACTCGTCCCGGGACTTAGGCGCCTGAAAAAAACAAATAACTTTAATAAATTATAACATCCCATGAAACATCCACTGCAGGACAAGGACGGCAAAAACGCATTTAGGAGGGGAATTGCCATAGTCACTTTGACTGGAACAGTTAACAGCAGTTTACTATGCTTTAGTAGAATCGAGGCTTAGGTACAGCATAAAATTCTGGGGCAATAGTTACCAGTATAACCTAAATAAGGCATTTGTAGCACAAAAGAGAGCCATCCGTACTATGGTGAGGATTCCACCATGGGAGTCGTGCAAAGAGCATTTTCAGAGGCTAGGTATTCTAACGGTCCCAAGTCTATATATATTGGTTCTCCTTACTGATGTTGTAAAGCACAGACATATTTTCGAAAATGATAAGGATATGGAACTGAGGGAATCCACAAGAAGAAAAGATATGCCCAGAATTATACACCCTACTCTTACCGTAGCAGAACATTGCTCTCGGAATCAGTCTGTCAGACTGTTTAACAGAATGCCTATAGAATTTAAAACTATTAAAATTGTTAATATTTTTAAAAGGAAACTTAAATCGCATCTTCTGGAAAAATGTTGTTATTCAATTGATGAGTTCTAATTTTACCACTTGTTTTATTTTAGGTACTTTTGACATTAGACATTTTTAATGCTCCCCTTTTATTTAATTTCTTTTTGACATATCATTAGTGTTATTTGAAATTACTTTTGACATTTTATTAATTTTAAACTTCGTAGACATTTTTTTTTTGACATTTTACTTTATTCAACAAATTTCTATTTAATATGACTTTTTTGTATTTTTATAATGTTTTAGATAGACAATGTATTTTATATTTTATTTTTGTTAAATTTCAAACACAATGTATATTGTAAATGAATAAACGTAATAATAATTGACTAAACCTAAACCGACGAACATGTATGAAAGGATTGATGAAGGTTCAGGAAGCAAGGGAAGTATGTCAAGATCGTAGCAGGTGGAGAACTGTGGGCTCTGCCTACCCCAACGGGAACAAGGCGTGATGTTATGTATGTATGTTATGTATTATACTGACATAGCAAATCATTACAAAATTGCAACCCTTGAAAGCCGCCGAAGCTACCTCGACTCCGTTTTCCTTTTCAAAATTATTGATAATCAAATTGATTCCCCTCACCTTCTACAACAGGTTGATTTCAGAGTCAAGCGTACCTCTTCACGTTCTACTCACATTTTTGCCATTAGACCTTTTAATACTAATCATGCGAAGAATTCATACTTTCGTCGTGCGATGCGTGTTTACAACACTTTATTAATCGAAATTGATATTTTTTCTTCTACCTTGGCTTTCTATAAAAAACAACTTGCTTTAAAATTATTTTCTTTCAATACTACTGTTATTAATTAATTACAAACAAATGCAGTGTCTTGATCTTTTTTCTTAATTTCATATTTTTATATAATTTATAAGTAACAATTGCACTTTTTAGAGATTGTTTCGTTTTTCTTGCTTCAAAGTGACCAATGTTATTAGAGTTCTCACATTAACAAATTGTATTATGATAGGGGAACTACAGGTCTGTTTATTTTATATATGTTATTTACATAGTCTATCTTTGTGACTGTTTGTTTCTTAAATAAAATAAAATAGTCACCACGCTTGTAAGCGTTGCAGCTGGCGACCGCTGTTGTTGGTGACCGCAGTATTTAAGATAGATAGATATTTATCTTTATTTATAGATAAAATGGTACGATATACAGAAAAAAGCTGCTGCCCATCCTCCAGTACTCAAGCCCTTAGTCGCCTCTTACGACACCCACGGGTAGAGAGAGGTGGGTTGAAACTATTCTTTGCCAGCACCACATGGGACTAAATAAATAAATAGAAGAAAAATTTGACGCGAACCGCAGCGACCTTCAGCGTACCGTGGCTTGGAGCCCAATTCTTGAATATAACTATGGGATGAACAACTTGGGTTCTAGTGACCATAAAGCACAGGTTCAGGCTTATTTCAGGCACCAGTCTACGTACGCTTTTAACTTTCGAGCGGAGCGGGAAAGGTATTGTATTAGTGAAAAAAAAAATTTTTTTTATTATACTCAAAATTATGTTCAATATCACCTAAAAATACATCATAAAAAGCAAGTCTCCCTAAAATGTCCGTCCGTCGTCGGTCGGTCGGTCTGTCCGTCACGCTTTGGCCTAGCGCCTAAACGATTAGTCCGATTGACACCATATTTTAAATTTAAGATTATTGTGCAAATTCATCAGAGGATTCTGAGTGGTTTCTTGCTGGCCTCTTTTCGAGGGTAGCTGACATACACCCATATTTAAAAGAGCGAGAGGGTTTTCATTATCGCTGCTTTTTTTTCACCTTGATGCCACTTTGTTTGCGAAGCGATGTAGTTTAGCTGAAGTCATTATGAATAAACGATATCCTATACTATTAAACGAGCAATATTTGTATATATAAATATATATATTTGTAATCGGTTTCTCGAAAACGGCTACGGGTTTTCGGTTGCGAAAAATCGATCCAGCTAGGTCTCATGTCTGGGAAAATTCATTTTCACCGTGTTTTTAAAAGCATTTTTAATATACAGCGCCATCTGTTGGCGGGTAGCATAGCTTGCTCACCCGATGATATTATAATGTTGAGGCGGCTATTATAGAGCGAAGCTCGGTCAACCAGGTGTACTTTGATTTGACTGACCTGTTCGTTTTCGTTGTACTTGTCATGTGACCACTTGTTGACGGTTTCCGACTTGCGTCCAGCGCGACGTCGTTCCGAAGGCGTCTCTCCTTCTTTTTTCTCAGACGCTGTTTCTGATACGGCATTCGTTGATTCTTCTCCGCCACTGCAAATAAATAAAAAGGTATTTAAACGGGTTAAGCTTTTTTTTTATGGTTCAAATGAGCAGGTGGGCCACCTGATGGTAAGTTGTCACCACCGCCCATAGCACGCAATGTCTTATTAGTGACATACTTTGACACTAATAAGATAGCAAAGCGTGTTGCCCACCCTGAGAACGAAGATGGTATGTCTCATGTGCCAGTAATTTCACTGGCTCCCTAACCCTTCAAACCGAAACACAGCTGAGCAACTTTACGGCAGAAATAGGCCAGGGGGTGGTACTTCCCCAGACGGACTTCGCACAAAAGCCCTAGCACCTACAGCAGAAATAGGCCAGGGGTTGGTGGTGGTAAGCTTGAAAATACAAGGTATATCAAAAACAAAGTAACTAATCTGCCCAAGATACTGATTTTTTTTTCAAAGGAACATGGGTCGAAAATAAAAAGAAAACCGACCAAGTGCGAGTCGGACTCGCGCACCGAGGGTTCGTACCAATAAGGTAAAAATACCGTCTTAGTTATGGATGCGCAGTCACGCACTTGACCAGTTTTATTATTCGTTGTTATTCTATAGCGTATGCCAATACCAATCACACGCTTGTAATTGTTCCCTTTTTACTTTCGAGCGGAGCGAGAAAGGAATTGTATTCGTGAAAAAAAAAGTTTTTCAAATTTTCTCAAAAATGTGTTCTATATCACTTATACATCATAAAAAACCAGTCTCCCAAAAATGTCCGTCCGTCGGTCGGTCGGTCCGTCGGTCGGTCTGTCCGTCACGCTTTGGCCTAGCGGCTAAACGAATGGTCCGATTGACACCATATTTGGAATTTAAGAGTTTTATGCAAATCCATTGAAGGGTTTGAGTAGTTTCCTGCTGGCTCTCATTTTGAGGGTAGCTGTCATACAACGAAAATGAAAAATTTTTATTTTCGCAAAAACGGCTCTTAAAATCTTGATGAAACTGCATGACCAAGCATCTCCATTTAAGTTATTTGCGGCAGTATCAATTGGTCTCTAGGAAATTCACATAAGGGGTGTTCCCTGACTACTAAAATTTAAAAATGTGATTTACTCAAAATCGGTTTCGTTGAGCTTATTTTGATGTTCTTCAATTTGGATTCTAAATTGGTTTTCTACCTGACTGCATATTTAATTAAATCATTTTTACATAAATCTAGTTAGTATAGGTAAGTTTGTATTTTCATATTATTTGTATGGAATTACAAACTTAAGTTTGCAGTTGGTACATATTTACTCATTACTATCCGCAGCCTTTATAATATAGTAGTTAGAGCAATCGGCTCTTGATCCGGAGGTTCTGGGTTTGACTCCCGGCGGGGATACTGTTGAATGATGACTTTCGTATATCGCGAGAAAGTAAGTGCAGTGCTGCTGTACCATTTATTTACGATAGAACTACAACAAAAGTCGAACAAAAATCGCCTAAAAACACGTTTTAGTAGGGAAGCGCCTTTAATTTTTGTATTTTATTATTTGTTGTTATTGCGGCAACAGAAATTTGTATTCAGTGAAAATTTCAACTGTCTACTTATCACGGTTCATGACAGACAGACAGACATCAGACGCATATTAATATGTTTGTTTTTCACCCTTTGGGTACAGAACCCTAAAAAGCTAATTAAACTGGTTAAGATTTACGGTTTCAGGACGTTCTGAATAAAGGCAAGGTTAAAAGTACCCTAAACCGACGAGCATGTATGAAAGGATTGATGAAAGTACAGGAAGCAAGGGAAGTATGTCAAGATCGTAGCAGGTAGAGGACTGTGGTCTCTGCCTACCCCGGCGGGAAAGAGGCGTGATGTAATGTAAGTATGTAAGCTTGATGGTTAATTATTGAAAAAAAATCTGATTTCAAAAATGACTTAGTGTAGTATTATCGTGTTTAGTGAATTTGTTCAGACTGTACCTACGGCTATAAGATCACTAGACCATTACCGTTGAGTTGGATAAGTCTAAATAACTAACTTTTATCAAAATTACAAGTTACTTATTGGCTAGGTAAAATTTGCCAAAAGTTGTTAGTATCATGATCCAAGTGTATTATTTTCTTATAAACTATCATTTGTTTTGTATTTGGGGAACACCCACCCGTGGCTCGCAACTGCTGGTTGAAATATTCTACTACTGGCCTGACAATCCTTCGAATACCGCGTGAGAAGTCCACTACAGGACAGGGATCCTCCAAAATTCTAGCAAAATCGCGTGGTACACGCTTGTTAACGTTGCGGCAGGCACAATGGACCGCGGTTGTTGGTTACCGCAATATTTAAGATGTTACGAGAAGGACGCTGTAGTCTCATCATCATCATAACATCCCATGAAACGTCCACTACAGGACGGGAGCTCCCTCCAGAATTCTAGCTTTTGCTGGAATAATGTAGAGGGGAACCTACCATAGTCACCTCGCTTGTTAGCGTTACGGCTGGCACCATGGACCGCGGTTGTAGGTGACCGCAGTAAGCAAGATGTTAGATACAAAGGAGGATGCTGCTGCCCATCCTCCACTTTATAACCCTTAGTCGCCTCTTACGACACCCACGGGTATGTAAGGGTTGGTACTATTCTTTGCCGGCACCACACGGAACTGTAGTCGCTGTAGTCTATAATCCCTTATTTATTTATTTATTTTATTTTTAATGGGCTTACACTTGGCCTCGATCTAGTAGGACAGAGATGAGGTCGACGATGGAACGATGCTTGCCCAGAAGAGGCCTATTCATTCGCTACTTGAATAGATTCGGGTTATATGAACTCGGGAACACAGTCGCAGGCAGAGAATTCCACTCTTTAGTCGTGCGCATTATAAAAGATGTTTTTAAGCACTTTGTGCGAATATGCGGAATATCAACCCAGTATAGGTTATATCCTACGGTGCGTCTGGACTCCCGATGGTAGAGAGATGATGGAATAAGCTCGTGGAGCTCTTGAGCACACTCTCCTAAGTACAATCTGTCTGTGTTTCTGTATGCGTGTATTTGCCTCATACGACGCCCACGGGGTTAGTACACACGGCCGCACATCGGTAGAAACACTTTTGGACCTTATGGCGTGGTAATAGAGTTGAAAAAGTTTCTACCGACAAGCGGTTGACCGTACTATACTTTGCCGGTACCACAGGAGCAAAGTTTCTAGTAACTAGCCCAATTAAGACAACATAACCAACAACAATTATCTTAGTAAAACGGTAAGCAATCCAGTAATAGTCTCGAGCAACTTTCTACATTTATAATGTGAGCGATGCAACGTCGCGCATCAGTGGTCAGCTTGGTCATTGACGCTTTAAGAATTTACTATTTTATTTACACAGTAATGTAAAATATGAGGATCACATACATCGTTGTCGCGAGAAGAAAAATGGGGTGGTTCTGCCTATGAAACTATACGATTTTCTCAAGGAACATTGAACGAAATACGAAGAAGAAAAAACTAATTGCGCATTTTCAGGAAGGGAGTAGTTTTTACGTCATTTGACATAGATCCAGTGAGGTCTTTAGAAAAGTAGTCCTGTTTCAGAATTCACCTATTTTTGAATGGTGATCAGGGTGTTTGATACATTTTCAATCATAAATCAACCAAATTGTATTAAAGCTGTTTCCACGAAATAATTTGGTGTTTAGAAAACAAATTAACATCAATTTTAATGAAAAGTCTGATCATCATCATTGCCGTAACCTAGGGGCGTTGACGAGGGCATTGGACAGGTTAGTGGTCAGTTTTCAAGCAGCCCGCCGCCTCTGACATGGCTTGACTAATGGTTACTATCAGTAACAGTAGCCCAGAATAACCGTTTAGATTTTTCAAAGATTTTGCCACAAAATCACAAAAGTGATGCGATTTAAAAAGTACACAGCCAAATTATCACATAATATTTTTTCTAAACGAATTTAGCATTTAATTGCAACAAACATAGGCAATTTGTTTTAGATTGTTTTAAAGGAAATTAAGAGTTTACTTAATAGCAGGAAGCACAAAAAAACTAATAACAGTAACAGCCCTTAGAATAGAATAGAATAGAAACTTTATTTGTATTAAATGTGGTAGATAGTTGTTACATAATATTGTAGGAAGAGTATCACACATTCAACCAATATTAATTTGGTATACAAACAGAGAGAGTCAAAATTAACAATGATCAAAAACAACATTAAATTTCTTAGTCATAAAAATCTTCAAAAATGTTACATAATTATTATTTAAACTTATATGCAAGAAATTCTTTTACATTATAAAAGCAATTTTCACTTAGTAGCGCGTATAAGGCTTTTTTAAATTTACCAACAGGCAAATCCTTAAGGAGGCAACAGGCAAAGCCGGTAACTTATTATATATTTTGACCGCCATATTGTAACTATTCATAGAAAAGCAGGTGGTAGTGAAGGGCAGGGGCACCAATCGATTGGGATATCGGGTCAAGAAGGTACAGTTTTCATTCATCCGCGTGAAAAGTTCCGAGTTCTTTTTAACAAATAAGCTTAATTCAAAAATATACATTGCTGGCAATGTAAGCAAATTCATTTTTTTAAATAGTGGTCTACAGGAGTCCAGTGGACCCACACCGCACATGGACCTTACATTTCTTTTGAATAAGAAAAGCGCGATTTACATCAACGGAGTTCCCCACAAGACAACTCCGTACCTCAAGGTAGAGCACACGTGACCGTGGTATGCAGTCAGAGCAGTTGTTTTATTACATGTTGTTGTGAGTCGGTATAGGGCATAAGTAAATCGGTTTATTTTTTTACATACTTTATCGACGTGTGCTTTCCAAGTCAAGTTAGAATGAATGGTGAAGCCCAGGAATTTGGCTTTATTTACTTGCTCTATATCGTCATCACCATGTTTAATTGACAAGCTTATTGGGGATCCATTTTTATTATAGAATTGTATAAATTTTGTTTTGCTCACATTAACACTAAGATTATTACATGTCAACCAATTAATTATTCTATTTATCGTCAAATTTATTTCAATTTCATATTCAAGAATGTCACAATTAGGGCTTTTATTTATAATTATAGATATGTCATCTGCAAATAACGTGCACTTATATGGGGTAATTGAAGGGAGGTCGTTAATATATAAAATGAATAATAAAGGACCAAGAATACTGCCTTGAGGCACGCCTGTGTTATTCCTACAAAATTTGGAATTGTAGGTTGTTAGTTCTGATGAATCATTCAATTTATTTACATCAACTCTTTGTATTCTTCCATTGAGATAGGTCCTGATCCAGTCTAGGGCATGACCACGAACACCATATGACTCTAACTTCTCTAAAAGGATTGCATGATTCACATAGTCGAAGGCTCTACTCAAATCAAATAAAACCATAGACATCGGCGTTCTTTTGTCCATAAAATAAGAGACTTGACGTATTATTTTGAAGCATGCTAGCGAGGTCGATTTTCCCTTCTGGAAGCCATGTTGTTCGGGTTTAATAATATTAAATTTCGTGCAGAAAGCTGTTAGTCTTTTATGGAAAGCCTTTTCAAAAATTTTTGAGAGAACAGGGATAAGTGTAATTGGCCTATAGTTCTTCATATCATCTTTTTCCCCTTTTTTAAATAAAGGTTTCATTATTGACAGTTTTAGTGCTGATGGAAATATTCCAGTACTAAATGATAAATTAACCAAGTATGTTAGGGTTAGTAACCTTTCAAATTATATCTTGTTGTAACCGCCACACCCATTCTTTGCTTGAAATGCGATATTAAACAGAAGTCCTCATCACAGAAGAATTTTTTTGTATGTTACAAGTGGCCCAATGTGCAGGTGGGCCAGGATAGTAAGTGGTCACAACCGCCCATAGCACTCACCGACCGTCTTATTAGTGACATACTTTGACTCTAATAAATAATAAAGCAAGGTACACTGCCCACCCTGAGAGCTCACGACTAAGATGGTAAGTCTCATGTGCTGGTAATTTTACTGGCTCCCTTACCCTTCAAACCGAAACACAGCACTGCAAACACTGCTGCTTTACGGCAGAAATCGCTACTTCCCCAGACGGACTTTCCACAAAAGCCCCGAACTCAAGAAATAGCACTATACAGGGCGGACACTTCTCCCCCCCGCCATTTCCAGTACCTTCCCTCCCCCGCTTGTCTTGTGTACTCCTGGGGTCTGTTAATACGGACCATACCATGGGGGCGCGCCATTTACAGGACATTGGCAATCAACCACGTATTCGGGTGATTTCCACCCATTTGTTGCTTGAAATGTGGTATTGAACGTAAGTCCTCGTCACAGAAGGTCATCATAACATCCCATGAAACGTCCACTACAAGACAGGGAGCTCCCTCCAGAATTATAGCTTTTGCTGGAAAAATGTAGAGGGGAAGTACCATGGTCACCTCGCTTGTTAGCGTTACGGCTGGCACCATGGACCGCGGTTGTAGGTGACCGCAGTAAGTAAGATGTAAGATACAAAGAAGGATGCCTCTTACGACACCCACGGGTAACACAGACACACACCTGTCACAGAAGGTAAATAGTACTAATCATACAGATAATCTGGGCTGGTGAGGCTACATAGAAGCTAGTAAAAACATCTGCGACTGTGGTGTGATGCCACAAACTACGGCCCACTTTGCAGCATGCGCGTCGTGCCCTAAATCATGCTCGCCAAAGGATCTGTGCAAGGCCAGGCCAAATGCTTTACGTGCAAGAAAAATTAAGTGTTGCCAAACTTGTTTACTATTAATATTCTGTGGTGTTGCCATCGGTACGAAAGACGATCATACAGGACGGACAGTCTACCCCCTGCTATTTCCGATACCTCCCCTCCCTCGCTTATCGCGTGTATTGCTGGGGTCTATAGGAGACTGGCAAAGGTATGAAAAATATTATTTTCAGGCCGTTACACAGTCCGTGAAACTGAAAAACTCTTTTCCCAAAGAATATTAGTCGACATACGAAAAAAATCTTCCCATAGAAACTGCACCAGCTCATTGCGCATTTTGGAAATAATTTTTTTGAAAAAAATCTTCCCATAGAAACTGCATCAGCTCATTGCGCATTTTGTATGGGAAATATTTTTTTTTTTTCGTATTTCGATCTATGTTCCTTAGGAAAAGTTGTTCAGTTTCAGGCTTACTATTTTTTTTACACATAATATTTAACAGTGATTTTGCATGTGTCATTTTACTCGTAAGTGTCAGAGTGTGGTGTTGTCTCACATTCCTGCACTGCTTGCACATATCAAACCAATTACAAATTGTGCTATTTATCTGCATCTTCCAGTGTCTTTTGTCTGCTGGAAGAAATTCCCTACTTGAAATAAGCAGTACCTGTTGTCTTTTTCTTAATAGTACCTGGGCGACCGAGCTTCGCTCTATAATAGCCACCTCAACATTAAATATCATCAGGTGAGCAAGCTATGCTACCCGCCAACAGATGGCGATGTAGGTTTTTGTCTAAAACGCGGAACTTTAAAAACACCGGCAAAACGAATTTTCCCAGACATGAGACCCAGCTAGATTGATTTTTTGCCCCCGAAAACCCCCGTATGGTAAATTTCATCAGTATCGTTAGAGCCATTTTCAAAAACCGATTACAAATATATATATATATATATATATAGTAACTGGGCGACCGAGCTTCGCTCTATATTAGCCGTCTCAACCTGAAAATATCATCGGGTGAACAAGCTATGCTACTCAACAATAGATGGCGTAAGGCTGTAAGTTTCTTGAACGCAGTAAAACGCGCTGAGAAATGTTAAAAAAGACAGTGAAAACGAATTTTCCCAGACATGAGACCTAGCTAGATCGATTTTTTGCCCCCAAAAACCCCTGTATACTGAATTTCACCGAAATCGTTAGAGCCGTTTTCGAGAAACTGATTACAAATATATATATACAAATATTGCTCGTTTAATAGTTAGGATATAAACAAATATTGCTTGTGTATGAGATATGATTTGGATATATTTTTATATGTAAAACAAACACTTGAATAAAAAAAAATGTTCTAATCCAACTAGTTAAAACAGCTAATTCCCCAAAACCATTAAACATTGTTCACTCTGATGTCAGAATCAAAATAGTATTTATTTGCCTACTTGTGTATTGAAGTAAGGCCAATGTAAAAAGTCTATTTTGATGTTTCCTTAACACCAACACACAGGGTTCATTATTCTTTGCAGGTCATTATTTTTCATATGTTTGAAAGCTGTCACCAAGGATCTATTACAGTGACCTTGCTTTGGTCACTGAATTTTCTTTTTGCTTCAATAGTCGGCCAACTAAAAGTAGTTGAAAGCTTCCTCAAGATTATAAGATCTTACCTAGCAGCCGTTCGGTCGTCATGTTCATAAAACGTGCCTCGTTTGGGAATGTACTGAGGATTGCTCCGGTCTTCGTCATCATCTACTCTGCGCTCTGTCTCCTGAAATAAAGTTAAGAGCATTAAAGTGAAGTTTAATCATAGTTAATTGACTATTTTTTTGGCAATTTTCATGTATTTGTCTAAAATTTTCAAAATTGAGAACCTTTCCAATAAATGTTCAAAAACGTGAGTGTCAATTGAAAGGAATCATACAGCTGATACTAATACATACATTTCTTACATTTTTGCATATTTCACAGCCGATAAACAATTAAATAAAATTTCATTCTAACCAGATTATTGTAATGTACAAGATGTTCAAATTAGTAGTTAAAAATTCATTTTACATAAATAGACCATTTTTTCAGAAAATAAATTTATTGAGTACATCTAATTAAATCATGTTTTTATTGCTCTGACTGAACAATTCCTAGATTGTATGACCTAATTCAATATTTATAAAAAAACATAAGTCTATATCAGGACCTTCTGAATAAAGGCCAGATTAAAAGTACCCTAAACCGACGAGCATGCATGAAAGGATTGATGAAAGTACAGGAAGCGAGGGGTGTATGTCAAGATCGTAGCAGGTGGAGGACTGTGGTCTCTGCCTACCCCGGCGGGAAATAGGCGTGATTTTATGTATGTATGTATGTCTATACACCATTTAATAATGATATACTAGTGAAAATATAATTTCAAAATAAAACAAGATGTAATGCAAAAATAACATTTAAATGAGAAGTAGCTGTATGAGCATAACTAATGTAACAGTACTTTACACCTTGGCAGGAGAATGGACAAGTGAAAGTCAATAAAAGTAAACAGTACTCCACGTAAAACTATAATATTTAGTCAACGAAATTATCTCAATTTTCATGGTAATAGGGTTTGATTTTGGATACATTTTTTTTATTGAAAATGGCCTTACTCTTGACCTTGATCTAGTCTAGAAGACAGAGATGAGGTCGACGATGGAATGAGCTTGCCCAGAAGAAGCCTATTTACTCGCGACTTGAATAGATTCGGGTTATATGAACTTAGTAACACAGATGCAAATTTTCAAATTTAATATCTAGAGTTGTATGCAAAAGAAAAGCTTAAATATTTTTCTATGTGCAAATTGTGGTTATGTGCGCCTCGGCTCATATTTCATCTTGACTGCAAAATATTTGTTGTATGAACATAATTATTTCATGGATTGTTCATTTCTCATATTTACGAAATCAGATTAACAGATACTAGTAATAGAAATTTTGAATCTTTAAGCACAAGAAAGTTTATACACTATGTTCTTTTTGATTGGCGTTAACTTTGGGATGTTTTAACAAAAGCTATTAACTTTCTTTTACAAACATAGGTTGTAATTCAAAAAAGAAATTCAATGTCGCATATTTAGTTTAGTTTATAAGGTAATTAGTACCTATTATGTATGACTTGATCTGTAAAGACATGAATAAAAATTTTAGAAGGCCATGTCGCATAGAAACTGCATCAGCTAATAGCGTACTTTGTATATAAGGTAATTTTTTTTGTCGTATTTCATAGGGAAAGTACTTTCGTTAACTGAGAGTGTCCTAAAGAATACAAATCTTTATTTAACAAGATAAACATGAATATTTAAACATAAATTGACATAGCAATTGTTAGCAAACCTTTTTTTAGTATCTAAGTAAGCAGTGTTCACTGTTGAAATTATTCTACCTAAAGTGTACATATAAGTTTGTACAAAAATTAATTTATGCGGTCATGTACACTCAACAGCACATCAGTAGATACACTTTTGGACCTTATGGCGTGGTAATAGAGTTGAAAAAGTTTCTACCGATGTGCGGTTGACCGTACTTGCTGAATGATGAAGAGCAATGACAATGGTCATGCTACCTCATTTAAAATCAATTAAATGAGACCAAATCTGATTCTAGTCTGGCGACTGGTGGCAGATGTAAATACGAGAAAAAAACAATAAAAAAATATAAAATAGACATACCTGGCTCTCCGGGTCCCTTTCAGAGTGCTCAGAATCGCTAGCAGCGGAATCATAATCAGACTCATCATTCACACCACCCTGTAAGCATTCCGCCACTTTTAACAACTGCATTATTATGAAAGAGTGCAAGTATGAACCTAGCAATAGCGAAAGGCAATTTTACTGGTAAAATCAGAGACTACAGTACGCTGGACTTTCAGAGAATGGTCTGTGATCGTGACCCCAATATCACGAAAAGAAATGGGCATGCCTTCACCTTCAGTGAAAGTACCACGAGTGTACTTTTAGCGCCAAAACGAAAGTTGCAATTCTAATTGTTTAGATGCGGTCTAGGCGGCCGCACGTCAGACTTACGATCCCTGAGGTGTCCTGGTCGTTTTCTTGATGAGAAGCGTCCGAATAATCCCCCGAATCGTGTTCTCTCCGCCTAGCCACAGTAGTCATGCTGCTGCCTTGAGCTACACACAGAACTTCCAGATTTGCGGCTTTTGTTTGGACTATGATGTTAATTAATTCACTAGCGGTTATCGTGCTCGATTTACAGTGGATAATGAGAAAATCCCCTCTTTTTTCCACAGAAAATATGTATAACGTCAAATAAACAAGAATTCGGCGGCCATTTAAAATTGCGTTTTGTTTCAATCAAATTATTTTATAGTTGGTGGCTTTTTTTTAACAAAGATTTTTGAGAAAATTACAAACAATAAAAATAAAATGCCCGCTGTAGAAGCTTTTTCATTGAAAGTTAAACGTAGTGATTATATCCTGTAAGGAAAGTTTTGAAAATTCTTATTTATGTATTTGTTTTTAAAAGTTATATACTCTACTGTTAACTGAATACTTTTAGAGCTATAGCCTGCCTGATCAAGTACCGTCCTTAAAAAAAAGGATTGAGGTACGATTCTCATGACAAACCAACGAACGTGTTTAATATTCAATGCGTACTGGATACAAGAAAGTATTTCTGCGGCGTCAGAAAAAAAATGGTCTTTAAAATGCTTGTGGCAGTATGGGCTCTGCTGCCTTTGCCCTGATTTTAAAAAGCAACCACTTCCCTTTGGGACTTTGTCTATAGCACAGAGCTTGTCATTGTTTTACCGTCTTATGTCAAGCACGCTATTTTATCTTAGCTTATGTAAATATTATAGCTATAATTGATTCAGTAATACACGCCGGTGAAATCTACATCATCTAGTTGTTATTTATTTATGTCGCCGTATCGGCGACTAAAATGGTGACTCCTTCGTTGAAATTTGAAAAAACAGATGCGTGTAGCTGACGCCATTTTAAAATGATTCTTCATTGAACAAAAATAATTTATTTCGGCGAGCGTCGTTGGCGCGGTGGTGCGAGGCAGAATTCCGCGCTGCCTTTTCATCCAGCAAGCTGCCAATCTTGACGGCGCCTTACTTTTAAATCGGGGCGCCCAAGCACCGTCGTCGGAGCAAACGATCACCGTGCAAGTCTGGAGACTTTTGAAATTGAAATTGTGAGAGTTGCCCGTTTCGTATGAGATTTTTGGTACGCCGCTGTTTTCCTGAGGAGTGTTTCATCAGGTCCACCCACGACGCTTCGTTCCCTTGTTTGGTGAAGTAGACAATGCAGTTTTTTATTTTCATTTATAGCCTAAGAAAAGCGAAGTTGCCAATTCTTTGGACTTCAAGGCGAAACTTTTATTTTTGTATATACACCTATTAATTGCCCAAGTGCGAACATTTATTTTATTGCTTGTGTGTGTTTTATTTTGATTTTTTTTCAATAATAATTATAACCCGGACTGTTATAATAGTTAGTTATTGTTTACGTTATTGTTTTTCTGACTGGGTGATAACAAGTTGCTGGTTTACTAACACTTTGCTTTGTTTTTGTGTGTAATACTAATATGGCAGAGTTGGAGAAAGCTTTAGCTGAGCTTGAAAAGCTTCGATTGCAAAATGAAACTCTAGCCTTTCAACAAAAGGAGCTTCAAGATAGGCTTGCTCAGAGTAAAAATACTAATCCATTTGCTGTTCATGGGGTCCGTCCTAATTTGGCTCCTTTTTGGCTCGATCGACCTGCGGGTTGGTTTGCTCACATCGAAGCTCAATTTTGTCTCTGTGGTATTACTGCAGATGACACGAAATACAATCATGTTGTCTCACAGATTGATTCCAGGATGTCCAGAGAAATGGAAGACCTTATTGTCAAGCCACCAGAGAAAGGTGAGAAAAGGTATGAATGGCTGAAAAAGGAAATGATCCGCAGATTCAGTATTTCGGACACTCAGCGAATCCGCCAACTGATCTCTGGGGAAGAACTGGGTGACCGCAAGCCTAGCCAGTTCCTCAGACACCTAAAGTCTTTGGCAGGTAATTTATCTGATGATACTATCCTTCGTGAACTTTTCATGCAGCGCTTACCCAAGTCGGCCCAGCAAATTCTTGCCACCCAGGCAGACATGTCCCTGGACAAGGTTGCTGAGTTGGCTGATGCCATATTAGAAGTAAACTGTGCATCGGTCAATGCAGTCCAGACTGATCAGAATACTACTGGTCTTGCTGCCCAGGTGCAAGAACTAACGCGGCAGGTGGCAGCGCTTGCTGAAAGGCAGTATGGGCCTCGGTCTAGACGCATGTCTAGATCTAGGTCTAGGACTAGATCGGTTTCACCTGACAGTATGTGCTGGTACCATCGCAGATTTGCTGCAAAGGCCACTAGATGCACAAAGCCTTGTTCTTGGTCTGCAAGATCGTCGGAAAACCAACAAGGCAGTCAGTAATGGCGACGGCTGACTGCACTTATACTGGTCGTCGTCTATTTGTTACAGATAAGGAAACAAAGTATAGATTCCTTCTTGACACTGGCTCAGACCTTTGTTGTTTCCCTCGACGGTTTCTTTCCTCTAGGGCATGCCAGTCTTCTGGTTATGACCTATGTGCCGCAAATGGCACTACAATAAAAACATATGGCAGTCGGTCATTGACTTTGAACCTCGGGCTACGTAGAGATTTCAAGTGGAATTTTATAATTGCCGATGTTGATACTGCCATCATTGGCTCAGATTTCTTAGCCTACTTTAATTTGTTGCCTGACTGTCGCAATAGGCTTCTTCGAGATGGATTGACTGGGCTCTCTGTACCAGTTTCTGTTTCAAACTTTAATCAGCCTAGCATCCGCACTGTAACCACAAACACAAATTCACCTTTTTCAAAACTTCTTCTGGAATTTCCAGCTCTAACGAAACCACCTGGCATCAACCGCGAGGTGAAACACAACACTACTCACCACATTAAGACGACCGACGGACCGCCCGTCGCTGCGCGTCCCCGTCGTCTCGCTCCTGAGAAGCTGCGCATCGCCCAGAAAGAGTTCACCGACTTGGTGCAGTCCGGTACGGCGCGTCCTTCTAAGAGCCCGTGGTCATCACCGCTCCACCTCGCGCCTAAAAAGGATCTAACATGGCGTCCATGTGGTGACTATAGGGCATTAAATTCTCGTACAGTGCCAGACCGTTATCCTGTGCGTCATATAGGGGATTTTGGCCACAGTTTAGCTGGTGCTACCATTTTCAGTACTATTGATCTAGTGAAGGCCTACCAACAGATTCCTGTAGAGCCAGCGGATGTTTGCAAAACTGCTATCATCACGCCGTTCGGTCTCTTTGAATTTCCCTATATGACGTTCGGGCTACGGAATGCAGGGCAGACATTTCAGAGATTCATGGACGAGATGGTCCAAGGACTGGAATTCTATTTCCCTTACATTGATGACATTTTAATTTTCTCGCGTGACGCAGAGGAGCATATTTCGCACCTCCGAATCCTTTTCCAGAGGTTGTGTGATTATGGTGTAGTGATCAACCCTGGAAAGTGCGTGCTCGGTGCTGCAGAGGTGATTTTCCTTGGCTATAAAGTCTCCAAAGATGGCATTCGTCCTCCCGAAGAAAAGATTTCTGCTCTGCGAGAATTCCCGCTTCCTAAGACGGCGCAAGGTCTAAGGAGGTTCTTAGGTATGATCAACTATTATCGACAGTTCCTACCTAAAGCCGCTGACACACAGGCGCCGCTTATTGATTTCCTTACCGCCAGTAAACTGAAAGGTAACAAGCCCATGCCTTGGACACCAAACCTGGAGCGTGCTTTCCACGCGTGCAAAGACAGCTTATCCCAGGTTACTATGCTCGCTCATCCTATACCTAATGCCCGCCTTGGGCTGTATTCGGATGCATCCAGCACGCACGTGGGAGCCTGTCTCCAGCAGTGGTCGAACCGGGGTTGGGAACCATTGGCTTTCTTTAGTAAGAAACTGACTGCAAGTCAGTCTACCTGGCCGGCTTACTACCGGGAGTTGCTGGCTATTTATGCTGCGGTGCAGCACTTCCGTCATATATTAGAAGCACAACATGCTACTATATATACGGACCACAAGCCTTTGTTATACGCATTCACTCAACGTAGAGAGAAGCTGCCACCGCCGCAATTGAATCAGCTTACCTTTATATCACAATTCACCACGGATATACAACACGTAAAAGGTGAAAACAACATAGTCGCTGACACGATGTCCCGAATTGAGGCAGTATCATTAGACGTCGACTATGTCGTTCTGGCTAAAGACCAGGCAGTTGACGACGAGCTCAAAGCCATGCGCGACAACTCGTCGCTAAAACTTGTGCCTACGCCTATTACAGGGACCGACGTTACCATTCTCTGCGACGTGTTGACGGGTAAGTTGCGGCCGTATCTTTCGCCTGCGCACCGCCGGCCGACGTTCGAGCGCCTGCATAGCCTGAGCAACCCGGGTGCGCGTGCCTCTGCTCGCCTCGTGGCCGATCGCTTCGTGTGGCCTGGCGTGCTCAAGGACTGCCGCCGCTGGGCGCGCGAGTGCCTGCCCTGCCAGCGCTGTAAGGTGACGCGCCACGTCTCTGCGCCGCTCGGTACTATAGCAACGCCCTCGGCACGGTTCAAGCACGTACACATAGACATAATCGGTCCACTTCCCATTTCCGACGGTTATTCCTACTGCCTGACGGCAATAGACCGTTTCACCCGTTGGCCAGAAGCTTGGCCGATGATGTCTATTACTGCGGAAGAGGTGGCTAATTGTTTCGTGCGCGGTTGGATCGCGCGCTTTGGCGTTCCCTGCACGGTCACTACTGACCAGGGCCGCCAATTTGAGTCTGTATTATTCAACCGCCTCTTGGATATTGGCGCCACCAAACGCGCACGGACCACTAGCTACCACCCACAAGCTAATGGTATGATCGAGCGTTTTCATCGCCAGCTTAAGGCTGCTCTCATGTGTCACAAAGACATCTGGCACCAGGCTCTACCATTAGTCCTGTTGGGTGTTCGGGCCGCCCTAAAGGAGGACCTAAAATGTTCTTCTGCGGAGCTTGTGTACGGTGAGCCGCTGCGGTTACACGGTGAACTTTTGATACCCAGCAGCTCTCAGCCGGAACCCTCGGACGATTTCGTGAGCCGACTTCGTCGCAAGATGGCCAGCCTCCGTCCTGTTCCTGGATCTGCACATGCCACACCTGCAACTTTCGTGTTTAGGAATCTTAAGGATTCATCTCACGTTTTCCTTCGCGATGACTCTGTTCGGAGAGCCCTTCAACCACCTTACACTGGCCCATACAAAGTCGTTGGTCGCTCCCTCAAAACTTTAACCTTGGACTCTGCCGGAAAGAAGGTTGAGGTCAGTATCGACCGCACTAAGCCGGCTTTCATCGCGCCTGACCCTGATATAGTCGTCCTGCCCGCCTCTCCCGCAGCTGCTGCAGCGCCCTCCGCGCCACCCGTGGGTCCGCCCGCGTCGGCTCGTCCTTTAGCTCCTCCTATTGTTTCCGCACCTGGTAAACACTCAGTACAGCAGCCTGTTATCACTCGGTCAGGACGAACTGTTAGATTTAAAACTGTTTATGACGTATAGCTGTTTAGGTTTGAATATTTTTGTAATGTGACTTCAAATCTTTGTTACATTTGTATGCATTTTCTGCATTTGCGAAGTTTGATTTTTTGTTTTTTGTTACGTTTTGTTAATTTTTTTGTGTAACTATTTTTCTCCGTAGGGGGGTGGTTTTGGCAGTATGGGCTCTGCTGCCTTTGCCCTGATTTTAAAAAGCAACCACTTCCCTTTGGGACTTTGTCTATAGCACAGAGCTTGTCATTGTTTTACCGTCTTATGTCAAGCAGGCTATTTTATCTTAGCTTATGTAAATATTATAGCTATAATTGATTCAGTAATACACGCCGGTGAAATCTACATCATCTAGTTGTTATTTATTTATGTCGCCGTATCGGCGACTAAATGCTCATATATATTTTAGTAGTATGTAAACCTTTATGAGAATGTAGTACGTATTTTTGACATAAATCAGCTGACAAGGCTGCATTTGACATTGTTTATCTTTCGAAAAATTACGTTTCCATTGAAAACAATCAAATATTAAAAAGAAGAAGAAGAAAACAATAATTATTTGTGGCGTAAAAAAATCTTATTAAAATACAAAAACTCGTAAACTTTCATCAAATTTCAATGGAAGGGTACCTAATAATAATGTTCATGTACTCTTGTTAATTAATTTGGTGACCTAAATTTATAGTTGAAATTTTTTATGTTAGTTCCAGCTCTGAAACTGCAGAAGAGGTTAAGACTATTCAGCTGTTGGCTAAGGGTATATTAGAGACCTACGAACCACCACTGGCAACCATCGGGACACACTTAAAAGAGCTAACGTAAGTTGGGCGCACGGTGGTGCACAATGCCAAGTCCGACAATTATACAGGCATCTATAATACCTTTATGAATGAATTACTCTTTATTGCACACATTCAGGAATAAAAATTAAAAACTTACGGTTTTACAATAAGTGGGCAAAAGGCGGTCTTATCACTAAAAGTGATTTCTTCCAGACAACCTTTTGAGGAAATCAGCAGTGACGAAAGACTGTAGTGTAGTGCACCAATACACAGTTACATATATAAATATTTTGAAATAAATATGTAAAAAATATATACCTACATACATATGATTAAATACAGTATATATATACATATATTCATTATAAATAAATATTACACACTATAAGTTATACATAAAATAAAATATATCCACATAATATGGCTGCGAACTCATAATAACTTAGCAAGGAAATACTGACGAATTTTGGTTTTAAATATGTCCAGAGACTTAGAATGACGCACCTCCTTTATTTTGTGTGTGTATACATTACAGGTAGGTACTTTTAAAATATTTTTTTAAATTTTCTAGGGAAAAGCAAGAAGCTGTTCATGGAATGCTTACTTCTGAAAGGCGAAAACTGGAAGATTTACAAAATGATGCCATGCTCGATGCTTTGGTAAATATTCAGATTTTGCTTATACCTATATGTTTTGTGTGCTAAAAAGAATGCTTACCTATTCATTCTACTTATACATATTTTTAAATATATCAATTACTGTCCCATTGTTAAAACTTGAGTTATTAAAAATTTATTTTACATTATTATTTAAGACTAGCTTCCATGCCCGCGACTTCGTCTGCGCAGGATAAATTGTAGCCTATGTGTTATTCTGATATATAAGCTATACAGGGTGACTTTTTGAGACGGGTCAGTAAGGGCAGGTACCTTAACCGCTACAGTTACAGGAAAACGTTCCTACGAGACCATCCATAACTTTTGAAGATATTTTGAACTGCATCCACAGATTTTGGAAAAAACTTACAATATCAAAAATAAAAGCTAAATTACAAAAAAAAAATTTTTGTGTCTATCGATCCCATTTCATGTGGGGATCAAAAGACTCTATGGGACCACTTTAGGTATGAGTACTAGAAATGACAGAAATTGCCAAACTGCCCGTTTAAATAATTTTATCACTCATTTTCATTTAGTTTACTGCTCATTTTTTACTGCTAAACTAGTTTGCAAACATGCGTTTTTTATTTTTTTACCTACCATAACTCAAATATTGAACTGCCGCTTTAATTCTATGCCATTATTAAAGGCAATCCTATTATCATCGAATCAACTATGTCAAACTAATCCCATGATTTATACAGTGTCTTTGGTAAATGACTGCAAACCTCTCAGGTTGCTCTACCCATGAAACTTAGAAAAATAGGTCGAAATATAAAAACAAATTTTCAAAGAAGCGTTCAACGTCAACATCCCATAGAAACTGCATCAGCTGATACCGTACTTTGTATGGGACGTAATTTTTTTTTTTCGTATTTCAACCTTTGTTCCTCAGGGATAGTTGTTCAGTTTCGTGGGTAGAGCTACCACCTGAGAGGTTTGCAGACATTTACCAAGGACCCTGTATAAAACTTGGAAATAAGGCTTTACCATTATTTTCCTTTCTAGTTAGCTGACATAGCAACAAACAAAGAAAGACTGACATCAATATCAAATTCTATGATGAGCTTACACAAAAGGGTGCAGTCTTTACAAGTAAGTCTGTTCTTTCAAGTTTGATCCATTTTTTTCGTTTATACCAATTCTTACCAACACATCTTACAGCTTGTCAAAAGCAATCGGCTAAAGCTATAAAAAAAAAGTTGTAAAACAATATTATTCTTTCCGTCAAATATACTACGGTTTTAGTGTCATGGCTGCAAAACAGATTGGTAACCATTGGAATAAACGAAAAAAAAAAATTATACATACTTATGCTTTTACCACACCGCAGCCTACTGCATCGTCATCGCCCGCTGCACCTACGCGGCTGAATGCGAACTTCTGGGAAACGATGCAAAGGTCCGTTAGAGTTCGAAAACCGGTGAACCGTTATGGGTTTGATTTAAACGTAGATTAAAATAATAATAAAATAAAGTAATAATAATAAAGATAATATAAGTTAAGATACATAATTATAAGAGAATATAAAAACTATTAGAGAATCTGGTACTTACATATTGGGGGGAAAGATCTGTGAAAAGTTTAAATTTATGTAACTTAATATTTGTTTGTAATTAGTGGGGGGAGAATGGTGGTGTATTGTGGGTAGTTTTATAATTGTCTACCTTCTTTAATAAAATGTCTCGCAATACGCTGTTTCACTGTTTTCATCTAGCTTCCTGTATTTTAGTCTAGATAGGCTACTTATATGTAATTTTTATTGGTTGATTCAAATAAATGAAATTAGTGTTGTGAAAATAAATAATTTGTAATGTAATTGAGTATTCTGCTGAAAAATTGTTAAAAATTTCAACATAGTTTCTAGCAGAATACTTAAACCATAATTACTTCGATGATTGTTTGTCAGCACCATCTAGTGTTCGGTTCTTCATATTAATTTTGTCCTTTCTATTTAAATATAATTCCTTTTGTGATTGTGCATTAGTTTATGCACTTTTGTAATACAAAGATTAGATGCTCATTATGAAGATGATGTGATAGGTTACTCACTTGCTATAGTCTGACGTAACGCTTTACCGCGCCTTAGGTATGCGCGGGAGGTGGGGGAGTGGGAAGGAGAGAGCAAGAACTAGTTGCCGCCGGGAGCGGGGGGGAGCGATGGTCCCCCCCCCCCCGTCTCGCGGTAAGCATAACTATACAGCGGTTGCAGTCAGACTATAGTAATTCCAACACTTAAATATTAAACTTCTTTTTTCAGACAAGAGCAGCTAATGTAGAAAAAGCAGCCAGAGCTAAAGCGGCCAGTCAAACCAAAGGGCCTCCGAGTCCCAGTAAGCCACCAAATAATTAAAAATAACCTCAACATTAATGCTGATTCCTTTTAATGTAAAATTGTAATACTTTGTATATTCCTCAACCATTTGAATTTTCACTATTTCGAATATTGGAGATGCGGATACATGATCATTAGGTACAAAATGCATTAAATTTTTGCTATTTTCATTTGTTAAGGCGCTGTGCATAGTCAAAATCACCTCCCTAACAAAGGGCTGAAAGCGAGTGCTAGAAGCGAGCGGATTCGCGTTGTTTAACGTTTTTGCTCATTTCTGCACTGTTTAAAAAAAAAGGGTATGCAAAAAACTAGATTTAACAAAAGACTTTTCTAACACAGGTAATTTTGTGTCGATATTACAAACATACATATATACATAACATCACGCCTATTTCCCGTCGGGGTAGGCAGAGACCACAGTCCTCCACCTGCTACGATCTTGACATACCTACTTCCCTCGCTTCCTGTACTTTCAGTGTCGATATTTATAATTATTTTAAGCGATTTGGTTTATAGTAGGAAAAAAGCACATTCTCAAAAAATATTCTATTGGGAAATACATTAATGATTGTGTTTTTGCGTTGGAAGAAAACTAACTATCGAACTGAAGATGCACATACAGGGTGTAACGGACAGGTTGGCAAATACTGAAAGGGCATGATCAGTCACTGTAACTGAACAACTTTCAGCGAACAAAACTTTCAGGAAATGAAAAAAAAATCGGCCTCTCCTTACAAAATTGCAAACTTGATTGGACAGTTTGTATAGAGAAGCTGATTTTTTTTTTCACTTCCTGAAAGTTTTGTTCGCTGAAAGTTGTTCATTTACGTTGACTGATCATGCCCTTTCAGTATTTAATTTTGCCAACCTGTCCCTTACACCCTGTATAAAAAATCACGATTGAGGTAATTGTACAAGTTTTTTTTTATAATGGTATCTAAAATGCTACTTTTGACTTTGGACAGCGCCTAAAAGCAATGCGCGGATATCTTAAAGCGCCAATAGACGATCGGATCGGACTGCTCTGAATTTAGCTCCGGACCACGATTTTGGCCAATAGCGTTGCAAATTGTCCCACGCGACAACTTTGCTATTGGGCAAAATCGTGGTACGGAGCTAAATTCAGAGCAGTCCGATCCGATCGTCTATTACAAACCTTACAGTCAAAACTGTGGTCGAAACAATGTTGCTAGATTAGAATTACAGCAGTGTGAGAGCAGGACGCAGTGATGAGTAAGATACTGGAGTGACAAAGATACGTATTGCTTCGTCCTGTTCTCACGCATACCTCTGTCCTACTTTTATTCTAATCAAGCTACATTATTTCTACTGTAGATCTTATGTAATTTTTTTTACTTTTCATTTACTTGTCATTGTAATTTATTAAAAATAATAATAAAGGGTGTTTTTAGATGTTTGGTTTTAAAAGTTAAATAAGTCCCATAAAAATAGTGTAAATGACCATAGCATTGGCATCGCTGGAAAGGTGTTGGTCTGCCATTTGTGTTTTAGCAACATTCCGTGCATATGGGCACTATCCCTAGAAGTGATATAACACGGTAATGGGTCATGTTCATAAAGCACCGTTATAGGGTTGGGCCACATTGATCGACGGCCTTTCGCACTTTGCCGATTGAAAAAGAGCACACTAGTACGCATTATGCCGATTCACCGCTTACGGAGGCGTTCGCATCCGTACACAGCCGTAAGGTGCCGTACAGCTCCGTATGCAGATGAATCGATGGAAACATCTCAAACTGTTGTTGCCTCTTTTATCGCCGTCGATCGCCGTCATTCGCCGTCGATCGCCGTCATCAGCCGTCGATCGCCGTCGTCAGCCGCTGAACGCCGTTGATCGCCGTCGTCAGCCGTTGATTGCCGTCGTCAGCCGTCGATCGCCCTCGTCAGCCGTCGATCGCCGTCATCAGCCGTCGATCGCCGTCGTCAGCCGTCGATCGCCGTCGTCAGCCGTCGATCGCCGTCGTCAGCCGTCGATCGCCGTCGTTCGCCGTCGATCCCTGCCGACGGTCGACCGCGTTTCGTCGTCAGGGCGCGTTCGCCACGTCGATGCGACAAGATTTCCATACTTTGCGCTCGTTTTGTACAGGCAAACCGTCGATCGCCGTCGATCAGTGTGGCCCGACCCGTACGCGACAATTTATGCCCATCGATATTTTTCTGCAATCAATTGATTATCAAATGTGGAAAAGCTTAAAAGGTGCAACATGTCCACAGAGCATGACAATATCAATAATTCAATTTATTCAATAATTGATATTGTCATGCTCTGTGGACATTTTTCAGCTTAAAAGGTGCAACATGTCCACAGAGTATGACGAAATCAATAGTTGATTTTGTCATGCTCTGTGGACACGTTGCACTTTTTAAGATCTTCCACATTAACGCCATTTGAACAGAGCAACGAAAATTCAGCAATCATGGAAATCAAAATTCATAAATTTATCGTCGATTTACGGCCACGGGTTTAGGTTTCGCTCCAGTCGCTCGAAATCATTTTGTGACATTAATTAATGGCATAAAGTTATCTTTTAAATAAAGTCAAAAACGAGGGCATCAAGATTATTTTGACGTGTTTTATTTCATTTTAAACTTAAAATATTAAAAAAAGACACCCTTTATTTCAACTTCAAGAAGGTACTGAGCAAAAATCTATGACAAAAAAGAAAAATTCAGTACGAACTCACTAATTCTCATAGCTGAAAACACATTACAGTCTGTCAAAAAAGTCATGAAAATAATAGGGGCGCCATTTTCTATGCCAAAACAGATTTGATATGGCAACATTCACTCACTTTTGTATGAAGAAATTTTGTGTTACCATTAAAAATAATATTAGTTCTCACAGACTACTTAGATGATACCATAGATTTATTACTTCGCGCGTGGCGTTTTTAACCAGATTGCGCTCTTCCAAAAATTATGCGAGCAGAGTAAGACGTAAGATGAGAGGAAGCTGTCCTGCGAGTACTTAGTTGTTCATTTTGTATTTTCTGGATTTTTATTGATTTTAATGTTACAAGTTTTAAAGTTGGTTGGTACAGATAGCAAAATTTTTTATTTTTTTTTAGAATGTACAGTCAAGAGCATATCAAGCTAGACACATTGGACTTTGTATCATTCTTATTTCAATAGACGTCCGAGCTAGAGTTGTTTCCGGTTGTCAAGCTTGAACTGTCGTTGACTGTACTAGTGAGAGTAACCAAGTAGGTATCTAGTTCGTTAACAGTTTTACAAAATATACTATTAATACTATAACGCATCTGATTAAAAATAAAATCTTATGAATTATTTCGGCTTCACAGTGCATAGCCGTAAACAGTGAAACGATGCAATATGAGCTGGCGTGCTATGTCGCCGCCGATACCATGTTTGTATGTAACAAATTTTCCTAGAACTTGCTTTTAATAATCTCATCAAACTTTTCTAAAAGATAGTACTGATTAATTAATTTGTTTGATTTTTACAATAAGGGTGGTTTTTTAAAGCCATAATTTAAATTGGAATAATCACAAAATAATAAAAAAACAATCTTTTATAGCGTACAAACATTTGTTTTTTTAAATGTTCTTTCATACGGATAGTTTTGATAAATATGGATGAAATGTAATTTAAGAATGTTCCAAATTATATAATGTAATTATTTTTACATAAAGATTAAATACATAGGTAAGTAAGTAGGGGGTTCAGTAATATTACATTGATAACAACAACCAAATATTTTCCAAAAATACTTTTCTCTTCTTTTCAAAATGTTACACATTATTATCACTACATTTTTTTTTATAATAAAATAATTAAGGTAATTAATTACACAGCACAGTGCGAATTTTCCGTAAAATATATTAGTTAAAATATTACTTTTTAATAGGTTGTAACACAAAACTCACTTTAAATTCTCGTTAGGTCTAAATTCGTGTTCTTTTTTATTTGAAACTTAAACTTACTTCGTGAAAAGAAAATGATTTTAAAATAAAACTAACTTGTTTTTCTTTACTGATAATAAAATATCCGGAAAACATACGTAAATTTTTACTTTACTATATTGCCAACAGTAAAATGGACAGCTCACGGATCATGTAACTATTTATTTATTTTTTTCCACTTTAATCATTAGGTACATTTAAAAGAAAACACTTTAAAAAAATTAATCACCCAAATTTTATTTACATGATCTGTTGCTGTTTATTCTTAATTAAACTTACGTTACGATGCTTATGGTGAGCCACTGGTGAGTCGCTGCATGAATTCTTGTCTTCAAAATTTGCTGCATTTTTATTCTATTTATGAACTTCTTCCTTTAATTATTTATTATTATTTGACCGAACCTAGCTAAATTTTTAATATTTTTTTTTCCGATGCCTAGCTAATAAAAAAAAAACCGATACACAATTTCACTGTATAGCCGCATCCACTTCCGCCACTGACTCACCATAGTAATATTATTAATAATTCACATTTTTATTTAATTTAGAAAGTCAAATTTTATTTATTATTTTATGTTATTCATGTTATTAGGAGTACACATTAGATTCATAACGTCTACCGAAAAGTTCATAACGATTTTTTTTTTCAAGTTAAATTTTTAATAAATTTTCCATCACACAGCACAGCACAGTCACATTATTGTTCGCGCGATCGTCAGCGTAGTGATGACATATGGCACCGAGACGTGGCCGCTCACGATGGGCCTTATCAGAAAGCTCAAAGTCACCCAAAGGGCGATGGAAAGGGCTATGCTCGGAGTCTCTCTGCGCGATCGAATCAGAAATGAGGAGATCCGCAGAAGAACTAAAGTAACTGACATAGCCCTGAGAATCGCTAAACTGAAGTGGCAGTGGGCAGGGCACATCGCAAGAAGAACCGATGGCCGATGGGGCGTGAGGGTTCTAGAGTGGCGACCACGTACCGGAAGACGAAGCGTTGGCAGGCCCCCCACAAGGTGGACCGACGATCTGGTCAAGGTCGCGGGAAGCCGCTGGATGCGAGCAGCGCAGGACCGGTCGTCATGGAGTTCTTTAGGGGAGGCCTATGTCCAGCAGTGGACGTCTTTCGGCTGATATGATGATGATGATGATCGTCAGCGCTGCCCGTATAAGGCAGCACTGGCAGGGTCGCCATGCGGTGCGGGGACCCGGGAGAGCGTTTAATAAGACACACGTGTGTTCCGTATGATGCAGGTTTATTGACTAATACTTATATACTAAGGTAGGAGAGGCAAGCACACTACAGTCCCTTTCTAATAGATTTTGCATGACATTTTGTTTATGTTGCCATGACAACATCAACAAAATGTCATGCAAAATCTTTGTTAAAAATCATTTTACCACAGAGTTTTTAATCCAGATAAATCAAATGAAAATGATTTTCTGCATTTATCAATATTTAATGAAAACTGAGAGAGAAGTTTATACTTTGCACGTTGAAAATTATTCAAATAAGTATTTAAAAATACGTATAAATATAAATTTGTGAATATAAAAGTTAACATTTTGCACGGAAATTGTGCAAACTTCATTAGTATGGCAATAATTAGAAAGGGACGAAGTACATCGCCTATGATGTCTTGCTCTGCTCGTTTTGCCTCTGTACAAATTGTTAAGAGTACGCTATCATGGTAAATGTAAGATCATTGGATGATACTGATTAGTTCTCTTTCATGACTTTCTTGACAGACTGTATATCTTTTAGGGCCGTTTGCACTAAACTTAAGAATCGCCCCTAACTTGTTTAGGACACTCCTACCAATACTTTGACAGCCCTTAGGCATGAACTTGGGCGATTCTTAAGTTTAGTGCAAACGGCCCTTAATCTCCCATGTTTAGGCTGTTGCATAAAAATGAAATTAAGAACAAAATATAAAACAAACATTTATTTATATTTAAAATAACAAAAGTTACATTGTAAGTACATGCTATTTTTAAGTTTTTAAGTAAAAATAAATATGTTGTACTATACTTATAGCTAGAATGTTATGTTGCTATTTGATACGCTTAAGAATACAATAGCATTTTTGTTAATAGTTATTTATCTTCTTATTAAAATATTTTTCCAGTTTCGTTATAATTTTAAGACTTAGACTTTACTTTACTTTCTATGTTACATTCCAAAAAATATACGAGATGTACTCTACACTACAAAAATATTATTTACTATCGTTACAAACCTATTTAAAGTTATAAATTATATTGAGATATCTTTTATTTTTTGGCCTTATTCCTAGAATTTTAATAAGGTCAATAAGACTAAAATAAGCCTGATTTTTTTAAACACAATATAAAGTAAAAGTGTGGTCCACAGATAATTTTCTGTGGTCGCCTTGTATATTGGGTGTAATCTTGATATAGACTATGTGAAACTGAACAACTTTCCTTAAAGGGCCCCATACAAAGCCCTGCCTGCAGGGCCCTGCTTGCAGTGCCACTGCAAATCGTGCTTTGTGTGGTAATGCAGGGCCGACAAAAACGCCGTTACATCGGCCCTGCAAGACCACACACGGTACGATTGGCAGTGCGCACTGCAAGCAGGGCCCTGCAGGCAGGGCTTTGTATGGGCCGTTTTAAGAACATAGGTCGAATTACGCCAAAAAAAACCATCTTCTATAAAAAAACACGCAAGCAGCTGGTGAAGTTTCTATGGGAAATAAAACATTTTTATCGTATTTCGACCTGTATCTATGGGAAATAAAACATTTTTATCGTATTTCGACCATGGGGCAAGTGGTTCAGTTTCACGGTCTGAATAACAGAAGGATCATAGTGTATTTTTTTATGTAGCCTGTAGGGTGTCCCACTGCTGTATTTCATTTGTTTTTTACCATTAATCAAATCATATCTACACTAAAATACACTCCAATTATAAGCTTTAAATGGCAGTAAAATTTCAAATTAATACTACATAAAAATACTAAAGAGAAACAGCGAAAAATGTCAGTAACATTATTGTTTGTCCTACAGAGCTTTGATAAATTCGTGTTTTAAGATATTATCACTACGGATTAAAACCTGCTCATGAGCTTTGTGTGCGGTTTTAGCGCGCTAATAGTCGGTTCAAAACTTGCTCGTATTCACTCGTTTAAGCGACGTGACGTCATCAGTGACGTCACTTAGCGCGCTATCATTGCATACGAAAATGAGGTAGTGCAGCGTGTGCGAAACGTCAAATTCATAAGACATTTGTCATCAATCTCGTTTTCGAGAGATTTTTTTCAACTTTGTTTGGGTTTTTTAGATTTAATTATCTTATCAAATAATCATTATCTCTCAATAATTTCTTAAAACGCAAAATAAAATCAAAATTTTAATTTTTCTCAGTGACATTGACATAAGCGCGCTCTAGTCTGGTTTAAAACTGTATTCGATCGTATTCGACGAATGCACGCATATAGAAATAAACCGACTATATTCAGTGAATGTGATGTGTGCGTTATATTTCGGGACTTTATGGAACAACGCACGTAAAGAGCCACTTTTCATACAAATTGGACCGATCAACTTAGTGTCGATTATTTTGCGAATTTCCGAAAGTCTTAAATGAATACAGAATAAGCTCTTTAAAGTTTTGAACGAATTTATTACAACTGTTTCTATGTTAAATGATTTAACATAGAAACAGTTGTAACCCGTGAGAAAAGGTCGATTTAACTTAAATCTAGAAAAGGTCGATTTCTTCTCACGGGTTTTAATAGGGTAAAGTGTAAGTGTGTAGGTATTTGTGATTTAATTTTTAAGAAGATATCTTAGTAAGTAGGTTTTCATAAACTAAGCTGGAGAAAGAGATCACAACATTATATTCTGACTAAATTGACAATAAATTTTGACCTCCTAACATTAAAACTTTTTCATTTCGAACGAACTAATTACCTACTAGATAATACGATCTAAATACTGCGACTGTAAAATTATATAAAATCAAAAGCGAATTTGTTTAATACAAATTCCAACAGTTTTCATACTCATATTTTTGAACACTGAGATGCTCTTCTTTCGTATTTCAAAACTTATCACTTTAAACTGCTTTGAGACGCTATGGATGGATACCCGCCCGCATACAGTCAATACAGGAAAGATAGAGAAACAAAGATCGCGATCTCCGTCAATCTAAACTGCCTGATACACGGTCGGCAACATTGGTCCCGACAGAGGTGACCTTGGCTGGCAACCATTCGTGTGCTATAGAGAATTGGTTGTAAACTGCGAACTACACGGTCAGAACGCGAAATACACGGTCGGAACTGACCAAGGTCACCTCTGTCGGGACCCATGTTGCCGACCGTGTATCAGGCACTTTAGGCACTTGATACACGGTTGGAAACATGGGTCCCGACCATGGGTTGACCTTGGCTGGCAAACATTGGGGCTGTATAGGGAATTCGTTGTAAGCTGCGAACTACACGGTCGGAACGCGAAATACACGGTCGGCACCCATGTTGCCGACCGTGTTTCAGGCCTGCATCTTGCTTTCTCTTTCTTTTCTAGTTAGCTGCATCCCAACCGGACCGCGATCAAGATTGACTGTGTGCGGGCATAGCTGAAATAGCAATCATGCCATATTAATACAGATCGCGTTATTACAAAGAGCTGGAGAGGATATAAATATAACTGCATATGTTGATTGACTGTTTAGCCATCCAAGCATGTGGGCACCAAAAGCCCCGTTGCTGTCGCGTCTTACTCTACCAAATAAGTACTTCGATAAGCCACCTACTGCGAAGGTCGTCGAAGGCCTAAATACTCAGATAGAACTTTTCTTAAATAACGCGACCTGCTCTTAGAATTACGTACTAGTAAGCAACCCGAGTTTTGAAATCTAAACACTTCAACAGACACAAAACTAAAAAGAAATCTGACTAAAAACGAAATGACATCGACTCTCGTACCTTGATCGCTTGTTGATTTTTTTAACGACATTTCACGTTTTTTTTCAAACAATCAAGTATTCATAAAAAAGAGATACACGCTCGCTTACCAATTATTAAGAGGCTACATCCCTTCCACTAGTGCCCCGATCAGTTAAATAAAATACTACGCGCTAAATACAAAACTTATCGGAAATTCGGAAAGAAAGATTGAAGTAGAGGTACCCTAGTTTATTTAGAACCTATAAATTCTGTAAAATATAGTTTACTGTAGTTACAGATACAAAAAATGCGAAAAACGGCCACTGTTAGCAGTTTTTGTACAGCAGAATCCGTTTAGTACTCGTAAGACGTCGATTATAACGACCGACCGCTTTTAGTGACGCATATGTTTCTTTGATGTATTAAGAAATAACGTAAAAAATGACTTCTTCAGTACGACATTTGGATAGTACGACGTAATATCACCGGTCCCTTGAGTTTCGTTATAACCAGATTCTACAGTATCTTTAACTACAGTGAACTTTATGTTACAGAGTTGATAGGTTCTAAATAAACAAGGGCACTTTTTCTTTAATCCGTCATTCCGAATTTCCGATAAGTTTTGTTTTTAGCTAGAAATATTTTTTTAACTGATGGGGGCGCTAGTGAATGGCGGGTAGCCTCTTAATACCTAGATTTGTTACCCAACCATTTAACCATTATTACCCAAAGTCTCTCGTACTATTCAATAAAATCACTCCTCTGCTAGTTTTAACCACTTTCGTGACAGTACACAGAGGAATAATGAGTTCGTTACGTTGGTGCGTATGTTATTTCTTCTGGTTAGCTTCGTTCACGTCACTCAGACCGGTGATGACGAAGGATTCGATGCCCGTTTCGTTGGTACCCCGTGCGATACGGAAGTAGCCGTCTTCGCCCCAAGCTGTGCCCCAACTGTTGCCTACGATCTGAAAGAAAAAATTAGATTACATTATCAGTCGCACACTAAAGCCACGATCACACCTTCCCTGATTCAGAAACTAATTCGGCTTTCATTGCTCGTTGAAGTAAGGATATTGCAATTAATATAACCAAGCCTCGCAGCAATGTTTGCCGAATTAGTCCTTGAATTCAGTTAGGTGTGATCGTGGCTTTAGAAAACCAAGTATCGTTGGTACACACGGCCGCACATCGGTAGAAACACTTTTGGACCTTATGGCGTGGTAATAGAGTTGAAAAAGTTTCTACCGACAAGCGGTTGACCGTACAAAGAAGGATGCAAAGATAAATATATACCATAGTCTACCTACTCTGATCGGGACAACTGTTTCGCTTAATATAAATAATTATGGTACCTAGCAAAAATTGACAAAGCTAGCATATAGGAACGCATTACGAGTATGCCATCAATAAAACTACGGCTTATAAAACGTCAAACGATACTTTCAAATACTTTAAGGGGGTTGCTGAGCAGAGGTGCTGCCACTTTGAGAAATAAATTTATTGCTTCTTAAATACAAAACATTTAATAAGGATTGTTTGTTTGGCGGCAATTAGGGATAGTTCTTTATTTTATTATCCATCACCTCACACCTTAGCTTATCGTGAATAGCTTTGTATTGTAAAACTGCCAAAAACGGCCACTTTTAGCACTTTACCAATACAAAGCTATAAATGATAAGCTAAGCTATGATGTTATGGGTTATAACATATATAACTACCCCATATTGCCGCCAAACGAACAATACTAATGAAAAGTTTTGTATTTGCGACGCAATAAATTTATTTCTAAAAGTAAGGTGCTGCCACTCAGAAACCACCTTAAGGTTTTAAGTAGGTATCTAAAAGTATTTTCGTTTACCTTTAAATTAATCTTTTTTTAATCATTCATCTTAAACCAGAACCTCATATTTCATTATAAAATTTTGTTATGAAAAATTATTTTTTATTATTAGGAACATCGCAGTCGTTAGTATTGTCCTTCGAAAGAAGAATATCGGCAATGCCTTAATAAGCAATTGCACTTATGACATTACTCCTAAGGAGCTGAAATTCTTTCTAATATTGTCCACTTCATGGCTTAAGTAAAAAAATTTTTTACTAGCCTATAATAGGTCCCACTGCTGGGCAAAGGCCTCCCCTCTATTGTGCCATTCCTCTCTGTTTTGTGCCTCCAACTGCCAGTCTCTGTCTAGGTTATCGCGCCGTCGTCTACGGGGACGGCCTCGACGGCGGCGACCATCCTCTGGCACCCATTCCGTGGCTACTCTAGCCCACCTATCCGGGTGCATATGCAGTAAACATTACAATACTTTATGCGACACTTACCCAGAACTTGTCACCTCTCTCCTCGCCCCAGCCGATAATCTTGACGCTGTGTAGCCCTTTTAGGTTCTGGTCTCCGTACCTCGTGTGACGGTAGATGCCGCCGCGGTAGTGGAAGAAGTCCTGGTAGACGGTCATGACCGCTGAAACAATGATTAATTGGTTTTATATACATCTCAAACACAACTCAGACATCTCTTGCGTACCTATTTGGAATTACACGTTGAATATACAGCGTGTATCAGAAAGGTGTGATAATACTAAACAGTTTTGAATCTGCCTATTAAACTGAACAACTATTCCTAAGGAACATAGGTCATAGAACAAAATCAATTTTTGACCTCCCATAGAAACTACAAGGCTGATAGCTGATAGCGCATTTTGTATGGGAGGTCAAATTTGGATTTTTGTATTTCGACCTATGTTCCTTGGGAAAAGTTGCTCAGTTTCATGGGCAGATTCACACCCTTCAGTATTATCACACCTTTCCGTTACACGTTGTGTATAATGGTACCAGTGACACAAAGTGGTGTCGCTAGTACCATTACAAGTCATTGGTACTACCGACACTATTCCCACAGAATAAAGTTCAGGTTGCGTTAGTAAAAATTTAATCAAGCAGTTTCTACACTTCCATATTCTATTTAAGGGGTAATCGTAAGCCAAGTGGGGCCATAAGATTACTCGCCGTGCATAACTTATCGAAAATCCGGTCAGGCAGATTTATGTACCTAAAGTTATCGTAGTTCAATTAAAACCTATTTGTTGTGTAAAATATGTCGTACTGCAGTTATGAATATAAAAAGTGCAGAAAACGGCCAATTTTTATAACTACAGTGTCATAAAGAGTTGATAGGTTCTAAATAAACTACGGTACTTTTACTTCACTTACTCTGTTTGACCGGATTTTTTATGGCGGGTTACGTAACCTTTTTTTACTAAAAGGGGCGCCATTTGGATCAAAGTATCCCCTTAATTTTTAAAAGAAAATTGTAAAGGCCACGTTATCACGTCGACTCAGGAATTTGCTAATGTAAGATTATGGCTATCAATGGCTGGTCTGTTTTATTTCACACGGTACCTTAGTACTTACATTGCTGTTGTGCGATTTGAATCAGTGCAGTGTTTGTTTTAAACTTATCAGAACACACAATGAACAGTGTATTTTTTTAGGTTACTGATAATAATATTGGACAAGGTTGTATCAAAATGGAAAGTGGTACTAATTTAAAATCTTTCATAAAATTCGTCTTTATTTTATTTTTCTAATTATAGTAAGTAGGGCGACTTAAGCTCTTATGGCTCTTGAAATAAGAACAGTTCCTACATGTTTAATGTGTCAATGTTTTGTACCATTATCAAGTTCGTTTTCATGTAATACATAAGTTCTAAAGATGTCCTTTAACATATAAATTAAAAAGAAAACGTAAAACTGTTTGACTATTTGTATGTTCTCCTACGTAGGAGTAATATTATACAGGGTGTAAGGGGTGTACCGAAAACTGAAAGGGCGTGCTCAGTCAACGAAACTGAACAACTTTTCCAAAGAAACATTTCTGGGTAATGAAAAAAATTTTGGACCTCTCCATACAAATTGCTCACTCTGGTCGAACAGTTTGCATGAAGAGGTCAAAATTTTTTTTCATTTCCCAGAAATGTTTCTTTGGGAAAGTTGATCAGTTTCGTTGTCTGAGCACGCCTTTTCAGTTTTCGGTACACCGTCTCTTACACCCTGTATAAGAGTATACAATACTATAAGTAAATTTGCCAGTAGCATTTAGTTTAAAAACAGCCTGTTATGACAGGTTTTTAGATTCTCTTTACATACATATAGATCACCCCTTTTCATAGGCACAAATACTTGTATTCTAATGAACTTGGCGGTAGGGAGGTGATATTTACCTACTTTAACCGAACAGGGTTGCTACACACATGTTCGATAAAGAATTATTATTATTTTTATTGAATACCGAAAATACCGGATAACCGGTATTGAAACTACATTAATACCGAAAATACCGGGATTGAAAAAAGGGTCAGGTATTGCAACCCCTAGTATGAAGCAACCCAAGATTGGCATCACTATGCTTAATTATAAATAAATGGAAAAGTGTATAGTCGTAAAAAAAAACTGATCTAACCTTGTACAGGCCCAGATTCCATCAGCTCCCACATAATATCTCTCTCGCTCTCTATCCTGTAAGGCGGCGACACTCTGTACTTAGCAGTCCTGATCTTGATGTGAGGCACGCAGCCAGCCTTGATGAGGTTCTCCTTGATGTTGTACCGGCAAGGAGTCACTTTGGCCACGTACGGGAAGCAGGCTTCATCTACCAATCTGGAGAACGCAAAGAATTGTAAATATTTTGAAATCTGCCTCTTGAGAGATGAGAGCAGACATGGGTAAGGGAAGGTTCCTACATCATTTCGAATCCCTATCCATCGAAAGTTGTTTCATCGATATATCGTTTTATCGAAAAACTTGTTCATCGACGTACCTACTTATTTATAGAAAGCTTTTATAATCGACGTTAGACTCAATCGTAACATAAAGTTAAAAATACGGTCAAGTGCGAGTCGGACTCGCGTGCTGAGGGTTCCGATATACATACCTATGGCATTTTTAGAAGCAATTAAGTTCATTTTTAGATCGCCAAAGTAAGTTTGGACGCGATATTTGGGACGACCGATGGAAAGACAGCCACTACCGCTGTAGTGACGAAGTCAAAAGGACCTGACCCAAAGACGTAACCATCGTGCTGAGGTGGAAAGACGAGAGAGGCAAGCATGAAAGTTATTTGAGGCTGCAAAAGTAAGTTATTATTACATAAAATTACAAAACGTGTTCTAAATTTATAAAAAATCTTAACTATCTTCAGTAGCCGGAAATTTAATCGAAGATATTCTTGAGTCTAGATTTAGGTGCCTGAATACAAATTATTTAAAAATATTATGTAAAGAAACTACATCCATCAGGATGTGATGTGATACTAATGAATGTAAATCTATCTTAAGAAATATAAATGTGGCTTCAAATGGTTAGTGTATTATAACACACGGTTGCTGTGTCGCCACTTTCTTCTATTTGAACTTGGCTTTGTCACGCTACCGCGTGTCGAGATCTGAGTCTCAGTAGGTAATGACGAAAATTTAAATTCGATAAATGAAAAGTTGCAAAATGTAGATAGGTAAAGTCAAGAGCACGTCAAGCTTGACACAATGGACTTGTTCTTATTTCTATCACCCTAGGGGCTAGAGTCGCACTACTAGCGTCAAGTTTGACCTGCTCTTGATTGTACATAAGTATGTATTAATGTCGCTTCATAAGATCTCAGAGGTCAGAGATTTTTATGTCAGAAGAGCCGCGAGTTAATGATCAATGTTTTTAGGGTTCCGTACCTCAAAATGAAAAAACGGAACCCTTATAGGATCACTTTGTTGACCGTCTGTCTGTCTGTCAGTCAAGACCCTTTTTCTCACGAACGAGAAGAGGTATCAGGTATAAATTGATAACGAATATTAAGGTCCATGAACCACACAAGATCTCAAAATTTCAATTTTTAACAACGTCGCAATCAAAAGATATGGATTTTTATGTCCTCATCTCCATACTTTTATGCAAAAAAGCAAAACCTACAGGGTACTTCCCGTTGACCTAAAATTATGAAATTTGCAAGAAGCGCTAGGTCTCACAGTAGAAATAAAGGGAAAAGTCTGAAATCATTAAATAATTCAATTTTTCTCACAACTAATAGTAACCAATTAAGGTGAGCTCCCGTTTCAAGAACTTTTCTATAAAAGAGGGGTCAGGTTGGATGGTCACGGAGCTTTTAAAATCAAAGAGCAAAAGCTTTAAGTATATCATATGGTAGATAGGTTCGGAACCCTTAGGGCGTCAGTCCGACTCGCACTTGGCCGGTTTTTTTTTATTACTTACCCGTACTGCCGTGCGAAGTTCCAAGCAATATCTATATGCCCCCCATCGCATCCCTGCTGTCCCCTCTTGTTACACGACAACAAACTCTGCGCACTCATCACCATGTTCTCAGCTCCGTTGGATAAAATAGCGAATCTGCAAAGAAAAAGTAGTTTGTCTAAGAAAGAAAGACAAAAAATACATAGAGATATCTATTATTAAAAAAAGTGGCACCTAACAAGTAGTGCCAGAACCATAAATCTACGTTAAAAATAAATAATTTATGGTTACCAATTCCGACATCAATGAAAACTGAAAAACTACTCATATTCTAATTAACGAACTCGGCTGTCAACACCTTCTTGCGGAACATCCCCCTTTTTAGGGTTCCGATACCAAAATGGTAAAAAAGGAATGGTGCCGCTATATGTCTGTCTGTCTGTCACACCCAAGGAGGTCTTTGTTCTGAGGTCACACCCGTATATCTCAGCTACCACTCATGCTATCGACTTGCAATAGTTGCAATTTGGCATAGTTTTAGAATATGGTTGTCCAACTTAATTGCACGTGAAATAATTAAGAAAAAAATATGATTATTAATGTAAAGGGGGCCCAAATAGGGGGGGGCAAAATTTCAAATAATCAGTACTAGGTCAAGTGGGGTATCATATGAAAGGCCCTTACTTGTACATTCTAAAATATATTTTTGTATTTTTTTGTAACTCTTAGTTTTCAAGTTATGATGGAAAATGTCAAAAAAATACCGTTCCCCCCCCCCTTATCTCCGAAGTTTGTGAATGGAAAATTCTGAGTTAATTACAGTCGATAGACATTTATGTAAATATTACAGCAAAAATAAAACGATCTTTCTAAGTTGCACAGTTTTTTAGAAATCTGCAACAAACCTTTACAAACAAATTTAGTTTTGCGGTCCTAAAAATGGACTTTATTGCTTCCAAAAATACTAAGGGTATATCGGAACCCTCGGCGCGCGAGTCCGACTCGCACTTGACCTGTTTTTTAATCGTTTTGCCTCTGCCTCACTTAGTCTTATTGATTATTTGAAATATGATTAGTTTGTCTGATCCCGAAACTAAAATCATCATTACATACGAAATAGCTAAATAACACCTAGACACAAAACAGACACTATTTCATCACTTAACTGTTGTTATTATTATTTATTGAATTGCTAACATACTTATATGTCGCAGGTAAACTATACCTACATATAAATCGTCATTTTACATTTTGCCTTGGCGTTCTACAAAATGCCGAAAATTTTTTATTCGTCGTTTTACATAATGCCGCGGCATTTCACAAAACGGCGCGTAATTCGTTTCTGTATTTCTCGCCGGCTGCTGCCGCGGCTTGCTCGTGCGTTGTTTTCGTAAGATAACATAACCCAACCTAACCGATCCTTGCTCGGGATCGACGATTTGCCTGCGACATGTACTTACATTTTATAAAAACCGGCCAAGTGCGAGTCGGACTTGCGCACCGAGGTTTCCGTATCACCACATAATCATAATTGTATTAGTTTAAATTTCAGTAAGTTACTGTGCTAGATTTTTTGAGTCTGACACGCGCTTGACCAGATTTTATTATTCGTTATTATTTTTTAGGTTATGCTCTATAAATATACCAAATTTAACGTTTGTAAGTGCTCCCGCTTTTCAAATAGAGCTAAAACAAAAATCGCCTAAAAAAACAGGTCTTTAGTGTGGGAGCCCCCTTAATTTATAACTTTTTTAGGGTTACGTACCTCAAAATAAAAAAACGGAACCCTTATAGGATCACTTTGTTTTCCATCTGTCTGTCTGTCTGTCAAGACCCTTTTTCTCACGAACGAGAAGAGGTATCAGGTTGAAATTGATAACGAATATTAAAGTCCATGAACCACACAAGTAGAAAAAACAAATTTAATTTTTTTATAATGACGCAATCAAAAGATATGGCTTTTTATGTCCTCATCTCCATACATTTATGCAAAAAAGCAAAACCTACAGGGTACTTCCCGTTGACAAGAAGCTAGGTCTCACAGTACAAATAAGGGGAAAAGTCTAAAATCATTAAATATTTCAATTTTTCTCACAACTAATAGTAACCAATTAAGGTGAGCTTTCAAGAGCTTTTCTATAAAAGAGGGGTCAAGTTGGATGGTCACGGAGTTTTTAAAATCAAAGAGCAAAAGCTTTTAGTATATCGTATGGTAGATACGGAACCATTAGGGCGCGAGTCCGACTCGCACTTGGCCGGCTTTTTTTTATTTTTAGTATTTGTTGTTATAGCGGCAACAGAAATACATAATCTGTGAAAATTTTAACTGTCTAGCTATTACTGTTCATGAGATACAGCCCGCTGACAGGCAGACAAACGGACAAATCTAGTTCAGCGCAGCCTTTCACAAAAGTACTGCATCCATAATAAACGGTTCCTTCATTCATTCAAAAGCTGACAGGTAAATAAAAGACTTAAGTGTAAACAACTTTACATGAAAATAATGTTTAATGCTAAGTGAACCTGAAGTTAACATAGTGTTTACATTTCAAAATAGCACGCTAAAGACGTCAGAGTCTTAATAAGTAACGGGTGTCATTTGAATTGCAAATCTTTTGCACTTATTGAGTTTATACTCGCAGCCCTGCGTTAATCCCAGGCTTGTGCTCATGCAAAAGGAAAAGAAGGATGGCTGTTGGTTGGTCTTTCACTGCAACCCTAATAAAAGTAATACTATACTATTATACGAGCAATATTTATATATATTTGTGCATATATTTGTAATCGGTTTCTCGAAAGCGACTAACGATTTCGATGAAATTTACCATTCGAGGTTTTCCGGGGCGAAAAATCGATCTAGCTAGGTCTCATGACTGGGAAAATTCGTTTCCCCCGTGTTTTTAAGATTTTTTTTTAAATACCGCGTTTTAGAAGAAAAACTACAGCGCCATCTGTTGGCTGGTAGCACAGCTTGCTCACCCGATGATAGTATAATGTTGAGGCGGCTATTATAGAGCGAAGCTCGGTCGCCTAGGTACTTAGTAGTAATAATAAGTAGTATGATCTGAACATCACCATTCCCCTGCCGTGTTCGAAATTTCTCTCTGTCAGCCGTTTCTGATATCAAGTTCATCAATATCTTTTCATCCTTTTTTTCCTAATCTTATTCATTTTACATAATCGATCATCATAAATTTATCTGCCCTTTACTGTTACCAATTTATTATCTTTTACAATGTGCATCCATCTTTTTCAGGACCAAATTCAGGACGTTCTGAATAAAGGCCAGGTTAAAAGTACCCTTAACCGACGAGCATGTATGAAAGGATTGATGAAAGTACAGGAAGCGAGGGAAGTATGACAAGATCGTAGCAGGTGGAGGACTGTGGTCTCTGCCTACCCCGACGGGAAAGAGGCGTGATGTTATGTATGTATGTATGTATCCATCCATCTTTTCTTCAATCTCCTCGTACACACCGCCGCACGTCGGTAGAAACACTTTTGGACCTTATGGCGTGGTAATAGAGTTGAAAAAGTTTCTACCGACATGCGGTTGACCGTACCTACTCTTAATGCATCCACATGCACTCTTCACTCTCTTTATATCTTCCCATGTGGTGCTGGCGAAGAATAGTACCAACCCATCTATACCCGTGGGTGTCGTAAGAGGCGTCTAACGGTAAATAAACCACAGGAGGGGCAGCAGCATCCTTCTGCGTATTATGTTACATACTGCACTCACCAACAACCGAAGTCCATGGTGCCAGCCATAACGCTTACAAGCGTGGTGACTATGGTACTTCCCTTCCACATTGTTTCAGCAAAAGCTGGAATTTTGGAGGGAGCTCCCTGTCCTGTATTGGACGTTTCATGGGATGTTATGATGATTCTCTTAATTACATGTTGGTCTTCGAAATTACATGAATTTTCTTTTATTAGACAGGAATGTTACAAAATAATTCTAAAAATAATACTTATACGAAGAATTTTTGTATGGTAGCGCTGAAGAGACTAACTCCTAATGCTTGATAATTCCCTGGTCAGGTTATGCTAATACGTAGGATCTTGAGTCGGCCACAATTTTTGTACCATCACAAGTATCTCTTAGGTGTCAAGTTCTGTTCGGAATCTGTTACCTTATGCATATCAGTGTCAAAAAGCTTTCTAGATATAAGTAAGTTTGTAGTTATATTTAACTACTGTGATGTTACTGTAAAACACCGAATTTAATTAAGACCTAAGACTTACCGGCAATAAGTCTGACGAAACCTTTACCTATTTACCAACAGGAAATAGCAAATGTTCGAATTCTCGAAATTTCTCCAAATTAAAATGAGGGCCCAGAATGTATAATAGCATAGAGTAATATAATACTGGCGTAAATGATAGTAAATAAGTTATTAGGCTCTCTCTACAAAGAACAAACTCAAAAGCCGACTCTTAAAGTAGGCCGTGCTGCAGTGGTTTCTTGCCGTTTCTTTTACGCTGCCATAGCACGATCCGAAACGGCGTAGACTCGCTCTATTTGCATTGTATTCTGCATGACATTCAATAAGTATTCTGTAAAGAATCTACATTGAATAAAATTATCTGAATCTGACAAACATAATTGAAATAAAGAAAGAAATTGCGTCACTAGCATTAAACTCTGTGCATTAAACAACACTAATTTCCTTGACGAGCCTATTCAACCATAGAATTCACTATTCAGACGCCTCGCACGCAGGGTCATCCCCTCTTGGTTGGCATTCCTTACATCCACAATTCCACACAACCGAGCAGCGGAATTACCTGAGTGAGTGTATTCCCGAATTCATACAATAAATATATTCAAGTTGCATGCGCGGATGAACTTGTCTGTCACATCACACCTTAATCCTCCTAGGGCCAACTCTTTTCCTTATCTACCTTAATGATCTGCTCAATGCAGCCAACAAATGGTAAACTGATTGCTTATGCCGATGATACAGCTCTAATCTTTGCAGCTAAATCCTGGTTAGAAGTTTTCTCCATGGCTCAGTCTGGATTCGATGAAGTTTGCAAATGGTTTGATAATAATTTACTTACATTAAATGCGTCTAAAACTAAATACATGACCTTTGGAATCAGAAGCTCATCTCTACCTCCCCAAGAAACTTTCTCTATTATTGCGCACACCTGTAGCAACTACAAACCTACTGAATGCACATGCCCAAAACTCGAATCAGTAAATACCTTTAAATACCTAGGCTTGTTGCTTGACAAGAACATGACCTTTATCCCTCATGTTGAACTCATAGCTGCTAGAGTGCGTAAGTTAACTTACATTTTTAAACATCTACGTCACATTGCTGATCCAGATCTAATAAAAGTAGTGTACGAAGCACTTTGTCAATCACTCCTTGTGTATGGCATCACCATCTGGGGTGGTGCAGCTAAAACAAATTTCATTAAAATCGAACGCGCTCAACGATTGATTCTCAAAGTGGCTACTTTTCGGTCTTATTTCTTCCCTACTCACGATTTATACAGGCTCTGTAAAGTTCTAACTGTTCGGCAGCTCTTTGTACTTAACACCATCCTCAAACAACACTCGCTCGTCAATCCCTCCCTTCAACAGATAACCCCTAGGCACCGACCCAGAGTATGTGAAAGCAAAAAATGCAACACCGAATTCGCAAAGAAATCCTTTAATTTCTTAGGTCCCCATCTATATAATAAGTTAAACTATAGCCTTAAACTATTACAACTAAATAAATATAACTGTAAGAAAACAGTCAAGACTTATCTGCTACAATTAACTTATGCAGAAACTGAAGAGTTATTAAAAACACTGCAATAGTTTCACTACCTCTACACACACTTCTCACTCGCACAGTCTCACACTCACCATACACACACTGACACACACTCACCATACACACACTTCACACAGAACACTCGCCACACACATGCATACACCGCACAGCTGTTCGCTTTCGTGTAATGGGGTAGAGTCCTGGTGACCTGCAATACAGGCCTCGTAGCCTAGCTCGGGCACCAGTTCACCACAACACAAACTTAAAACTGAAAAACTAGATTGTGCACAACTATTCAATTTTATTTTTAAGTTTACTTTGTGGTGAAAATAAAGTTTTTTTTTTTTTTTATCCTACAACTAAAGCCTTTTATTAATATAATTAGCCCTCAATGTCCCACCCTATCAACAAAAAGAAATACTGACAGAAAAGATAAATTGGTCGCGTTGTACAAACATCTTCAACCAGTTTCATGTCAAAATAAAGCTACAAAACCAAGTACAAAACCAAGCTACAAATAAAGTTACAAGCTACAAATAAAGCTACAAAATAAAGCTACAAAATAAAGCTACAAAACCAAGTAGGTACTTATTTTAGCGCGACTAGTACACTCAACAGCAGATCAGTAGAAACACTTTTGGACCTTATGGTGTGGTAATAGAGTTGAAAAAGTTTCTACCGACGTGCGGTTGATCGTACTAGTAGCGCTAAAAATAAGTCTTTACTATAGCCCACAGGCCCATGTACACGGATCCTTTTATTCCTCTGTCATCTATTAAAAGCGGTTCAGAATGTATGGTTTGGTTTTTAATTAATCGTTGTTTTAATTTTTTAATTTTAAATTTAATTAATTTAATCGATTATTCCGAGAATTTATGTCGTATCACAAACAAAAAAATACCGGTCAAGTGCGAGTCAGGCTCGCGCGGAGGGTTCCGATATACTTTTTGTATTTTTGGAAGCAATAAAGTCTATTTTCAGGACCGCTAACCTAAATTTGTTTGTAAAGGTTATTTGCAGATTTCTAAAAAAACTGTGCTACTTAGAAAGATCGTTTAATTTTTAGTTTAATATTTACATAAACTTCCATTGACTGTAATTAATTCAGATTTTTCCTTTCGTTAGGAGAGGCAGAATCATTGCACATGGGCATGCGTGTAAGCAAGAACCCACTTCAACTGTCTCTTGAAGTGACGAGTCTGACGAGGTGTTTGCACAGTTGTCTTGGCGAAGATTTTTCGCTTGGCTTATGTTAGTTTAAACCTTGGAAATATTTATTATTCGAGGCTGAAGTAAATGAACTTTGCTTGTTAGCTGCGTATTGTTTTAGTTATACATTTTATGCATTATGGCTGTATTAATGGAAATAATGATAAAAGTTCATTGTGCCATGAAAAGCGATATAAAGTCTACAGCTGGACGATAATCAACTCAATACTTAAAAGTAATTATTTTATGTAATTAAGTCATGTATGTCTGGCCCATATTTTTGAGTAAGAAAACGTTATAAACATTATTTTGGTTTTAAAATACATGCATCTAAAAATAATGATACTCTCTTTTTCGTATGCATGCATGACAAGAATGGGTGACGCAAAAAGAAGAAGTGTATGCCCAGAGTATAGGCAGTTCAGAAAATGAGTCATCAATATTCACCTGTCGGAGGCAATGCTTGCTATGGAGACAGCCCAATCGGAGCCACACCAGCCCTGGTCCATGATGGGTGAGATATATCTGGGCCACTGCTTTCTGGCGTCGAAGTCGTAGGGGTACGTAATGTCTTTGTCGTAGTGAATGGGTCCCATACGTTGAGTTGCCTTGTCCAATGGTAAAGTACCTGGGGATACAAATAAAATTCATCATCATCATGACATCCCATGAAACGTCCACTACAGGACAGGGAACTCCCTCCGAAATTCCAGCTTTTGTTGAAACAATGTGGAAGGGAAGTACCGTAGTCACCACGCTTGTTAGCTTGACGGCTGGCACCACAGACCGCGGTTGTTGGTCACCGCAGAATGTAAGATGATACGATACACAGAAGGATGATTTACTCTATATTCAGACAGAATTACTGCTTCTGTGATTCCTCTTGTGGGTTCTATTTATATTTATCTTATTTAATATTTATCTCATTAGTCATACAAACACTCATACACACACACACACACAAACACATACACACACATACACGCCTTTCTCACAATACGCACGCACGCACTTTGATTGTTAATTTTAGCTTACCTATAATAGATTGTTTGTTTTATTATTCATATTACTTAGTCCATCGGTTAAAAGCAAACTGGTCACCGTAACACAAGTTTTTACTTACCTCGGGACCAGAGTGTTTAATTTAATTTGTTAAATTTTTGTGAATAATAAACTATTTTTATTTTATTATTTTTATGATTGATTTGATAGTAAACTGACGTGCTGTGGTCATAAGATCTCGCCAATGTTAGGCACCCCTTTGAGGCTTATGTCGCCAAAAATTTATATTTTTAAACATGTACGTCAATCCAATTAATTGCACTTTTATAAGGACTTGGCTATCGCACTGCCGTGCACCTAAATAGTAAATTCGCAGAGTAAAAATAGCAGACCCAGCAAACCAGTTTTGTTTCACCGCTATAGTTTTGCACAAAGGCAAAAGCGAGGCTATTGTCTGTTTGTTTCTTGATTTAGAACTTTCTCTTTAGTCTAGTCTAGTGTTATCTAGTTTATATTTATGGCCAAGCGGTGATAGCTATAAATTTACGATCACGAAGCAAAAATTATGCTTTAGCTTGGAAACATAATACATGACGCGAATTTTTATACTTTTCGATTCCGTTCCTATCTTAATAAAAAAACCGGCCAAACGTGCGAGTTGGACCCGTGCATCGAGGGTTCTGTACCACTTAGATAAAAATACCGTCTTAGTTATAGTCGCGCAGAAGTGTATTAAATGCGCGCGAGTCCGACACGCTCTTGACCAGTTTTTATTATTTTATAGTTCATACACTATGAACATACCAATTTTCACGCTTGTTAGTGTTCCCGTTTTTACTATAGAGCTAAAACAAAAATCGTGCAAAAATCGCCTAAAACACGTTTTTACTAAGGGAGCCCCCCCTTAATTTATTGTTGTATTTTATTTTTATTATTTATTGTTATAGAGACAACAGGAATACATAATCTGTGAAAGTTTGAATTGTCTACCTACCGGCAAAGAATATATAATATTACTACCGGTTCATGAGATACAGCCCGCTGACAGACAGGCAGACATCGGAGGCATATTAATAGGACCTGTTTTTCACCCTTTGAGTACGGAACCCTAAAAAGCAACTTTGTTTCTTTATGTTTATATAAAAAGAAGACAATTTTTAAAATAAGAATGCATAAAATTATTTTGTAATGAAGTACTTAGACTTTACACAATTTAAAAAGAAAACAATGCTTTTCAAAGTACGTACAATCACTGGCCTTCGGAAAAATCTTAGCATTAGTAGTAATCTTAGGGTAATTATTTCTTTACTGTTGTAACTATTGTTACTCTCCCTTCTTTCCATCGGTATTGTGGTGTACAGCAGGCAATGCTGGTGGCCAGCTTGGACAATGTCTGTCAATGCATCGACCACTACCGAGACGCAGTCACTCTATGTCGGGCCGTGCTACTGGACATACGTCTAAATAAGATATAGTTATCAATTGTAGAATAGATTTACACCAATATATATACAGTACTATCTGGAAGGGTGTTGTGTATCATTACGTAAATATATCCCGAAACACACGAGGCCCGACGGGACACCACAGATATCATTCCATGCCACACTTCGGACACTACATACTCGTACACACGGCCGCACATCGGTAGACACACTTTTGGACCTTATGGCGTGGTAATAGAGTTGAAAAAGTTTCTACCGACAAGCGGTTGACCGTACATCGAGCGCGAAATTGAAATTTGGAATAAGAAGGTCGCGTAGGCTCCCATCACGGAGTAAGGCGGGGGAGGGTGCGCGCGGGGATGCGGCGTGGATTGCAAAAGACGGAAATGTCCGTTCCGTATGATAGTACTACTCGTATTACTTTATTCTATGTCCATGCCTAGACCAGGTCCTGATTTCTATTAAATGTCATTCAGCGCTAAAGTTAATTGGAAGCATGTCTGCAATACGGATTAAAATCAAGATTAAATTACGATATCTGTCAGAGATAAGGTTGGAAATAGATTATAACAAAAGATAAAACATTTATAGGAAAGAGAGGTGAATAAGTGTTTCAAGGAATATTTCTACTAAATTTCTTACTCACTTGACATCCGATCTGATGTCACCGATAAATGTTGAACGTAATATTTTTGAAATAAAAACCTGATCTACAACGTGTTAACGGAATAAGCGAAACTGAGAAAATAGTTTGTTGAGAATCGAGAGTAGAATCAATTTCACGGCTAAACAAATCTATCTATATATATAAAAGAAGAAGGTGACTGACAGACTGACTGACTGACTGACATATCAACGCACAGCCCAAACCGCTGGGTCTAGAGATTCTAAATTTGACATGTAGGTTCCTTATGAGGCCTAGGGGTGCACTAAGATTCCACCCTTAAGGGGGTAAAATAGGCGATGAAGGGGAAGTTTGTATGAAAGTCCGTCAGTTTTGAAGTTAGGATCTTCAAAATTTGTATTTAGGCTGACGCCAAAAAATTATTATTTACGTGTCTCAGGGTTTTTGAAAATTCGACACCCTTAAGGGTGAAAAGGGGGATGAAGTTGAAAATTCTTTATTTTTAAAGTAAAATCCACATAATTTATTATTTAGGCATTAATGATGTAATTCTATGCAACGTTCATCACTGTTATTGAAATTCCACCCCAAATTCAACCCCTAAAAAAGGGGAATGGGGTGAAAAAGTCTAAAAACCAATATGGGTATCGTTTGTATGGTTTATCGGGTCGCTGATTACGAAAACTACAACAATTTTGAAATCTAACGTGGTGGACGTTAAATACCATCATTCCCTTGGGATGGGGTTGGGGTGCGATAGGGTTGAAATGTGAATATGGGTGTCGTTTGTATGATTTATCGGGTCGCTGATTACGAAAACTACAACCATTTTGAAATCCAACGTGGTGGACGTGAAATACCATCATCCCCCTGGGGATGGAGTTGGGGTGCGATAGGTTTGAAATGTCTAAAAATCAATATGGGTGTCGTTTGTATGGTTTATCGGGTCGCTGATTACGAAAGCTACAACAACTTTGAAATCCAACGTGGTGGACGTGAAATATCATCATTCCCTGGGGATGGGGTTGGGGTGCGATAGGTTTGAAATGTCTAAAAATAAATATGGGTGTCGTTTCTATGTTAGGGATAGCGGTTAAATTGGCGTTAGGGGTAGGGATAGGGGTAGGGAGAGGTAGAGATAGAGAGGTAGAAAGGTAGAGAGGTAGAGATGTAGAGAGGTACAGGTAAAGTAGAGGGAGAGGGAGAAGGAGGGGAAGGGGGAGAGGGAGGGAGAGAGGGAGGGGGAGGGGGTGAGGGAGAGGAAGGAGGAGGAGCAGGGGGAGATGGAGGAGGGGGAGAGGAAGGGGGGAGAGAGAGGGAGAGGGTTTTAGTTTTTCTCAATTACTTCTGCGAATTGGCTCTGTTTTGAAATATTACATAAAGGTGTCTCTCGTCTTTACATTTGTTAGGATACTGCTGCTAAGTTCCTCTGTTCTGAGTAATTTATGAGTAACGTCTGTATATTATATAAAATTCAGCTGGATCTTGAATTATACTCATTGATTTGAGCAGGGTTAGTCCTGTTTTTCCTTAGTTGCTTCGGAAAACCGGTAACAACCTAAATACAAAATCCACGCGAGCGAAGCCGCGGGCAACAGCTAGTATAAAATAAAAATGACTATGCTATCGACACGCAAAGAAGAAGACGGGTTTTTGATACGGGTATTTTTTTTTTAATATTTAAATTTTGGCCGCTTCTATTCTAAACATTTCTGTGGATACGCGCGCTGGCGCATGGTGGCGCGGCGGGGAAAGTGAACGTGGCGTTCGCGGTGTGCGCGGACTAGAACTGCGATGAAACTAGAACAATGATGAAACTTTAAAATAACAACATCTAGATTAAAAAAAAAAATAAGGTTTTTTTTACGGGAATGGATTTATTTTAATAAAAATCAGTTGGGGTGTATGAGGGATTCGCTTATTCCATTAACACGTTGTATATATCAACCGCGTTGCATGCGTTTAACTCTATTACCATGCCGTAAAGTCCAAAGTATTTCTACTGACGTGCTGTTGGGTGTACCGTCGATGAGAGTACCCAAGGAACGGAACCCGTATGGTGTGACTTTGTCTGTTTGTCAGTATTTGTTTATCTCAGCAATTACCTACTACCTACTAAAATTTAGAATAGTTTCAGAATATGCTTGCCCAACTATATTGCGAATGAAAGAAAAAATATATTTTTATTATTGTTGGAAATAGGGCCCAAATAGGGGGGCAAACTTCAAATTTTCATGACTAGGTCGAGCAAGGGGTATCATATAAAACGGATTTATTTGAGCATTCCAAAATATTTGTTTTAACGACTCTTAGTTAGTCTTAGAAGTTATGATGAGAAATACATAAAATAATCCCCCCCCGTATCTCCGAAGTTTGTAGAGGTATATGTAAACAATACAACAAAAAAAACGATCCATCTAAGTAGCACAGTTTTTCAAAAATCAGCAAAATCCTATACAAATAAACGTAGTTTTATGGTCCTAAAATAGACTTTATTGCTTCCAAAAATACTTTAGGTATTGCGCAGAAAATAAATAACCAAGAGAATGGTAGTTTTCCAGACTTCGCACAGGTCCAAACATCTTTTCATAAATTAACATACATTAGCCAAAAACACTAAAACTACTGCGATCTTTAGGCTGGTTTTATTACGTAGCAGTAGTGTCTATATCCCTTGTACGTTTCCGCTGATGTGAGGTTGTCTGTACCTACTGTACGGAACCAAAAAGGTTGAGGGATGATCAACGTTTAAGAAAAGGTTAAAATTGCTGTAAGTATATGAACTAATGTCATGCATACAAAGTGAAACAGGAAGGGTATATCAACCCTGAAGTATGTGATTCTTCCCGTGAAACTAAACAACTTTCCTTAAGGAACATGGTCGAAATACGATATTATTTTTTACTTCCCATAGAAACTGAATCAGCTGATCATCAATTTTTAGGGTTCCGACACCAAAATGGTAAAAAAGGAACCCTTATGGTGCCGCTCTGTCGGTCTGTCTGTCACACCTTTATATCTCAGCAACCACTTAGGTTCAGGAAGCAAGGGAAGTATGTCAAGATCGTAGCAGGTGGAGAACTGTGGTCTCTGCCTACCCCAACGGGAACAAGGCGTGATGTTATGTATGTAACCACTTATGCTATCGACCTGAAATTTGGAATAGTTTTAGAATATAGTTGCCCAACTTAATTGCACATGAAATTTTTTTTAAATAAAGTATGATTATTTATGTAAAGGGGGCCAAACTAGGGGGGGCCAAATTTCAAATTGTCGCTACTAGGTCGAGTGGGGTATCATATGAAAGGGCTTTACTTGTACATTTTAAAATATATTTTTGTATTGTTTTAAGTTTCTTAGTTTTCAAGTTATGATGAAAAATGTAAAAAAAAAAAATACCATTCCCCCTTATCTCCGAAGTTTGAGTAAGGAAAAATCTGAATTAATTACAGTTGACAGAAGTTTATGTAAACTTTACAGCAAAAATACAACGATCTTTCTAAGTTGCACAGTTTTTCAGAAATCTGCAAAAAACCTTTACAAACAAATTTAGTTTTGCGGTCCTGAAAATGGACTTTATTGCTTCCAAAAATACTATAGGTATATCGAAACCCTCGGTGCGCGAGTCCGACTCGCACTTGACCGGTTTTTTTTCATATTTCGACCTATGTTCCTTGGGTAAAGTTGTTCAGTTTCATGGGCAGAATCACATCCTATATATCGCCTTTCTGTTACACCTTATATAATTCGTATTCCGATGTTCCTATGGACCTTGGGATAAGTTATCATCTGTTTGATTAGCTGATTTACTTGCACTCTCTCTTCATCCCGGCGCAGTTTGCAAAATGTTACACGAGGCTTTGCCACGTATGTGGTACCGGCAAAGAATAGTACCAACCCATCTCTACCCGTGGGTGTCGTAAGAGGCGACTAAGGGCTTATGAACCAAAGGACCGGCAGCAGCAACTTTCAGAGTATCGTACCATATTCCATACTGCGGTCACCAACAACAGCGGTCGCCAGCCGCAACGCTCACCAGCGTGGTGACTAGGTAAATCCGCTCCAAAGTACTTCCCGTTTTTTCTGGAATTCTGGAGGGAGCTCCCTGTCCTGTAGTGGACGTTTGATGGGATGTTTTGATGAGGCTTTACCATAGATCTACAATACAATTCAATTATTCTATGAAATTTAAAGAACAATACAAATAAAAACATGTGCACAATAAGGCGGTCTTATTGCTAAATTCGCAGAATGTCGCGTTCGCAGAATGTAACATTATCATAGTTGTACACGCTGTACGATAAACCGCACGTTAGTAGAAATATTTGCAACTCTATTACCAAGCCATAAAGTCTAATTTGTTTCTACCGACGTGCTGTTGAGTATACCTATCTGTGACCTTAGAGCCCATAAGCAAAAAGCCTTCAACTTGACAGAACGCGCCATAATTCATACAATATGCATTTAGATAATGCATAATACGCAAATTGAACAACAATTACACATTCTGTCCCAGATTTTATGCATCTGTTGGCCTACATTAATCATAGCCGACCAGTAATGTAATCCAAAAGGTTAACTATACTGGGTCTTAGGAGCTGTTGTTATTTTATTGCTATAATAAAGTCTAGAAGAGCAGGAGTTCTTTATTAAAACGTAGATATACAAGGTAAGTAGGTGTCCCGTGTGGTGCCGGCAAAGAATAGTACCAACCCTTTCATACCCGTGGGTGTCGTAAAAGGCGACTAAGGGTTATAAACTGGAGGATGGGCAGCAGCATCCTCCTATGTATCTAACATCTTACTTACTGCGGTCACCTACAACCGCGGTCCATGTTGCCAGCCGTAACGCTAACAAGCGAAGTGACTATGGTACTCCCCCTGTACATTTTTCCAGCATACGCTAGAATTCTAGAGGGAGCTCCCTGTCCTGTAGTGGACGTTTCATGGGATGTTATGATGAGGTATACAAAGTGGCCTATGTCCAGCAGTGGACGTCGGCTGATATGATGATACAAGGTGTAACAAAAAAAGTATATCAACCTTAAAGGATGTGAATCTGCCTATGAAACTGAACAACTTTCCCCAAGGACTATAGGTCTAGATAGGAAAAAAAAAATTGACCTCCAATACAAAATGCGCTATCAGCTGATTCGGTTTCTGTGGAAGATAAAAAACAAAACTTTTTATATTTCGACCTATTTTCTTTAGGGAAAGTTGTTCAGTTTCATGTGCAGATTCACATCTGCAGGGTTGGTATACCCTTTTTGTTACATCCTGTATGAATACTGGAAAGCACTTTTTTAGAATTCTGAACCAATATGGTAAAACCTGTCACACCTGTTTATCTCAGCAACTGCTTACGCTATCGACTTGAAATTTGGAATAGTTTTAGAATTTGATTGATTTGAATTATAATTACTATCGTAAGTTCCATTTCCGTCACACTACGCTTCTGATAAACGCGGTAAAAAGTCTAATGTGTCAAGCTCCACGTGCTCTCGCCTGTACCTACAGTAAAAATATTAGTGAAAATGTAATCAATAACATACAATGCATTCCGAAAACTCCTGAGTGAGGCTTTTCTGAGTGACGTGAGTGATATTGGACTTCGTACCGTTCTTATTTCAATAGATACCTACATGGGCTAGAGTCGCGTTGCGATTATCAAGCTTGAGCTGTCGTTGACTGTACCATCGTTTACCCCATTCTATATCTTCCGGCCTAGATTATGTAGGTAAAACTATAAAAAGCAATTATAAACAAAAATTTGGATTATTTTAATTAAATCATACAAAAGTTTACCAGTAACATCTTTCATCTCTCCAGAAAGTTTTAAAAGATTATAGGAGTAAATAACAACATCTGATTTGGCTCGGTATTCAGAGGGGACAGTGTACCGTAAAACCCAAATGGCGTGCTCAGCCAACGAAACTGGACAACTTTCCCAAAGAAACATTTTCGGGAAATGAAAAAATTATTCACCTCTCCCATAAAAATCTTTGATCGAACAGTTCGTATGAAGAAGCCAAATTTTTTAAATTCCCAAAAATGTTTCTTGGGAAAAGTTGTTCAGTTTTGTTGACTGAGCACACCCTTTCAGTTTTCGGTACCCCTCCCTTACATCCTGTATATCATTCTATAGGTATGTAAATTGAACTTAGCAGGTATGCAAATTAATTTATACTAGTACATACATACCTATGTAGTAACCGAATGATATTTATGGAAGCATTTGTCATAACAGATAATAGGTCGGCAAGGATGTGCAAATAAGTGCTCAGGTTGCTGATGGAGTGTCATTTTGCTGAGATATGCGATACGAGACAGAAGAAGAATGAAGTTCCTTTTTGAACATACGAGTTTATTTGTAGAGAGGGCTAATCTTGTCCGTGTTATTCCGGCAAAGAATGGTACCAACCCAAGTTTACCCGTGGGTGTCCCATGATACTTCCACTGCAGGACAGGGAGCTCCCTCCAGAACTCCAGTAAAAACGTATGGTACTTTGGAGGGGATATACTAGTCACCACATTGCGGCTGGTGACCGTTGATGTTGGTAACCGCAGTATGTAATATGGTACACAGAAAGACGCTGCTGCCCATCCTTCGGTTGATAAGCACTAAGCCTCTCACAAACCGGAGGGAGGGTGGGCAGCAGCATCTTTCTGTGTATCGTACCAACCATCTTACATACTGCGGTCACCAACTGCAGCGGTCGCCAGCTCCAACGCTTTGGTAAATCCCCTCCGCGTTGTTGCTGGTCTTCTGGAGGGAGTTCCCTGTTCTGGAGTGGACGTTTCATGGGATGTTATAAGTGTGTGAGTAAGTTAGGCCAAATAAATAAAGTTAGGAGCTTGTCTCTACATTTCATGAGACAACTTTTTAATAGTTAAATCGTTATGAGATTGTAAGACTTGGCAACGTATTTTAAATGAAATATTTTTAGTGGGTCGATATGTCCTAATTATGCTCATGTTTATTATTTTTCATTAGAAAGCTAAAAGACATTGTTTACTTCTAAAAACGAAAATAAACAAAACATTGAAATTGACAATTAATTTTAAACTGACAAAAACGGTTTTCATTATTTAAAAACGGTTCAAACCAAAAATTATGTTAAATAACATAGTTGAAACGAAAATATAGAACGCAAGACACCTTAGTAATAGGTACAGTCAAATGCACATCAAGCTTGACACATTGGACTTTGTACCGTTCTTATTTCAATAGACATAGGTACGGGCTAGAGTCGCACTGCGATCTGCGAGTATCTAGCTTTACCTGTCGTTGACTGTACCTACCTGACAAACTGAGAGGAACGTCTTATCCCACATAGCCTTTTGGTTGCCCTCAGAAAGGTCTCTCCGAGTGCAAGAAACTGGAGAAGTAGGGCACGACAGCAAGTGTGACATGGATTGCAGAAATGCAGAACGGTGCACTCACACTTGTCGTTATCAGAGAAGCCCCCACCTCTCTCTAAGTTCCCCGCATCTGCCAACGCCCGATCGCAGTCCATTTAGAGTCTTCCATGCAGACCAGAGAAGATCGTGTCCTGGTGGCAGCTCTTCGGCAATTGGGATGTATGCTGTCAAGACGGTACCTTTTAGACCACAGTTCTATCCGAGCCTTGGATGGATCTGAATCGAGAGGCTTGGTGTCTTTTATGTAGCTTTGACGGCTATTAAGGCGTGAGGGTGGTGGATTATGACCGTATATAGTAAATGTCTGCCATCCGATTCTTGTTTTTGTTTCTCAATAGCACAGGCTACCTGACGTCACCGGAGGAGCTATCCCAGCAAGGGAGTCATCATCATCATCATATCGTGTGGGTTGCAAGGTCGATGACCGACCTCACAAACCCTGGTGTCAAGAGTTGTTGAGCCGCCAAAGGCCTCTGACATGGCTCATTAACGACTACATCCGTAGATAGTAGTCGGGACCAACGGCTTTACGTGCCTGCCGAAGCACGGAATCATCTAGCTTTTCGGACAATCAGGTGATTCATCCTGCAATGCCCTAACCAAACTGGGGAGGTCGCACAAAGAGATTTTTGTTTGACAGTGTCCCCACCGGGAATCGAACCCGGAACCTCCGGATCGAGAGCCGAGCGCTCTAACCACTAGACCACGGAGGCTGTTGAGTATAAATGGCCCAGCGGTGTTGGCTTTAAGGTGCATGTGACTATTTGACAGGTTTCGTTGGGAGCACTGTCAGATTCGGTTCGCGTGAGGTTTTTTCTTCCCCCCTTGCCCCGACCATAATAATATCAATTGCAAAAGATCTTACTCATCGATGGTGACGGTAGCGTTAAGAAATGTAAAGGCTCATTTTACATTCAGTAGGTAATATGACTCAGTTTTGAGTAAGTATAAGTAAAATAACCGTGCCACACCTGCACAAGTCATATTGTCAGGTTGTACACGTATACTGAGTGCTTGCTTTAAGTAGGTAAATGGGTATTTTTCGCTTTAAGTGAATTTTGATTTGATCTAGATAACTCAACCAACAGCCTCTGTGGCCCTCTGTGGCCTAGAAAGAACATTCATCTATTACCTAAAATTTGTGACAGGCATAATTTTAATACTAGAAATAAGCACAAAATTTATCAATAATTATATACTAGATTAACTAAAGTCAATACATCTTTCGTTGGTCTGTGTGTATGATACTACAACAAAATACCTAACAGTATAGTGCAATTACCTGAGAGAAAGTTTAAAGAATGTGTAAAGCAAACGTTATGTAAAAAAGCTTACTATAGATAAGATGACTATAAAGGGTGACTTTTAATTAGTTCTTGATAGGAAAAGGTATGAATGTACTCATGATACTGAACAACTTTCCCCAAGGAACATAGGTCGAAATACGAAAATCAAGTTTTGACCTCCCATAGAAACTGCATCAGCTGATTACGCATTTTGTATGGGAGGTCAAATTTATTTTTTCGTATTTCGACTTATGTTCCTTGGGAAAAGTTGTTCAGTATCTTAAGTAGATGCATATCTATTGCTATCAAGAACTAATTAAAAGTCACCCTATATGAATGACAAAGAGGTATGGTGCTCTGATATTCCAGCGAAACATATTGTAAAAAGCCGACTGCCATAGCACGATCGGAAACGGCGTACACTCGCTCTATTTGCATTGTATTCTGCATGACATTCAATTAATATTTTGTAAAGAATCTACATTGAATAAATAATCTGAATCTGAATCCTAGTGGTTAGTGTTCAGCTCTCTATCCGGAGGTTGTGGGTTGGATTCCCGGTGGGGCACTGTCTTTAAAAAAAATATTTTGTGTGACTACAATAGTAGAATGCAGTAAGTTATGAATGCAATTGCCGGGTAAAGGTGTATTCACAATGGAGTTAAAACAAAAACAAAATTTTTTTTTCGTTTTTTAGGTAACACACAAAGGAAACAACTGCTTCTTTCGAAGGTTTGCCTTCAAATAGTCATTGCGCATTTGACTTTAAAATTTTAAGCGAACTGATTAGTTACGGGGCTAGGCTACCAGCAGCGGCGGAAAGCGATGACTCACTGCATTCTGAAGATGGACGAACTATAGTATAGTTAGGACATTGCAGTATAAATCTTATTTTTCACCCTCATTAAAATAGTTTGTAATCAGTTAAATTCATGTTAAACTTTTTAATTGTCTGTACGCCGAATTTTTACATACAGCATTAAATCAAAGCAAGTCCTAACGTGATATGAAGTTTACTTATTAATATTTAACCTATTCATTCACCGAATGAAATCTATACTTGAGTCCATCCTTCAGTTTCCTCCCGGAATACTCCGAGAAGTCAGCAGTTCGCCACGTCCCGCCACCCCGTAGCACCCCCCGGATGACGTCAACATTCATCGTGCAAGCGTCCTACTCGTAAACCCAGTCCTAACAATCTACGAGGACTCGCCCAATCTATACTTGAGTCCATCCTTGAGTTTCCTCCCAGAATACTCCGAGTAGACAGCAGTTCGCCACGTCTCGCCACCCTGTAGCACCCCCCGGATGACGTCATCATCCAAGTGTCCTTCTCATAAACTGAGTCATAACAATCTGCGAGGATTCATCATAACATCCCTTGAGACGTCCACTACAGGACAGGGAGCTCCCTCCAGAATTCTAGCTTTTGCTGGAAAAATGTGAAGGGGAAGTACCATAGTCACCTCGCTTGTTAGCGTTACGGCTGGCATCATGGACCGCGGTTGTAGGTGACCGCAGTAAGTAAGATGTTAGATACAAAGGAGGATGCTGCTGCCCATCCTCCAGTTAACTCTTAGTCGCCTCTTACGACAACCACGGGTATGTATGGGTTGGTACTATTCTTTGCCGGCACCACACGGGACACTCGCGAGGATTACTTATTAATATTTCACCAACTCACCCAATCTATATTTGAGTCCATCTTTGAGTTTCCTCCCGGAATACTCCGAGTAGTTAGTAGCTCGCCACGTCTCGCCACCCTGGTTCACCCCCTGGATGACGTCATCACTCATCATGCAAGGATCTTTCTCGCAAACCCAGTCCGGTTGGTCGTTGTAGATTTCACAGGTGCTGTAGAAGAAAGAAAATAAATTAAGTAAGTATTATTTTATTATTTTGTTGAATACAAGTAAAATGTTCATCTGTTAAAAACTCAATAAGAGAAATAAGTACAAACTTGTTTAACTGCATTGTAAATTAGATATAGTTAAGACGCAGTAATTTTTTTTTGGGTTTGTGTGTACTATATTAAAACAAAAAGTTATACAGCGTGATTTTTTCCAATCTTCTTCTTCTTTTCGAGTCAATGGCAAAACTGACTATAAAAGCTTAGCCCAAAAAGTAGCCACATCAATAGCCTTATGGTTGCCTTCAAAAAGGTCCCTCCGAGTGCAGGAAACTGGAGAAGTAGGGCACGACAGCAAGTGTGTCATGGTTTGCAAAATACCGCATTCACACTTGTCGTTATCAGAGAAGCCCTACCTCTTCATGAGTTCCCCGCACCTGCCAACGCCCGACCGCAGTCTGTTTAGTGACTTCCATATGGACCAAGGAAGATCGTGACCTGGTGGCAGCTTTTCGGCAGTTGGGATATGAATGTTGTCAGGAGGGTACCTTTTTGACCAATAGAGGGCTTTGTATGGGAAATCAGGATTATACGTTAGTAAAACTCTTTTGAAGAGTTGTTCGCATTCATGGCGCTGGTCTTACGGCCAGTTGCACAAAGCATTTTAAGAGTTAAATCTTCTTTATATGTATTGCCGTTACTTTCTTCGTAATTATAACAGAATGTGACAGTAGGAGATTCAAAACAGAGCTTTAATATTAAAGAAGCTTAAAGCTAAGAATAGTACCACACTATATGTGGGTGTAGTAAAAGGCGACTAAGGACATACCAAGCTTTCTTCTGCGAACTGTGGTAGTACCACACTATATGTGGGTGTCGTAAAAGGCGACTAAGGACATACCAAGCTTTCTTCTGCGAACTGTTTTAGTACCACACTATATGTGGGTGTCGTAAAAGGCGACTAAGCACGGGCCAAGCTTTCTTCTGCGAACTGTTGTAGTACCACACTATATGTGGGTGTCGTAAAAGTTGACTAAGGGCATACCAAGCTTTCTTCTGCGAACTGTTGTAGTACCACACGATGTGTGGGTGTCGTAAAAGGCGACTAAGGACAGGCTAAGCTTTTTTCTGCGTACTGTACCAACAACATTCTACTTGTGCTACATTGCTTAGAATCGCTCATTGTAGGCACAGTAAGGATGTAAACAATAAACCAAGAGTAAACAATAAACCAAGAAACTAAAATTTCTACTACCACTTATCTCTCAAGTACTTTGGTACTCTTGAACCTACAAGTAGTTCTTTTATAAAGCCGACAGTACAAGGAACCAATTTAAAATGTAAGTAGGTACTTAAAGTTGCGGTAACACATGTCCAATATAAAATGAGCTACGATGCGTGCAACAATTTTCGTAACGCTAGATCAGCTCGTTCTGGTTAGGCTTACCAAATGTAATCTAGGACTTAACCATTAATTCTTTATCAAAACTTAATTACAAAATTCCATATTCGTTTACTGTTGTTCCTACAGGGAGCTACCTTCATTATACCTACCACTGCAGAAATGCGTGGTATGTTCGACCAGTTCGACGTAGTATCATAATTATATTTTTAGGGTTCCGTACCTCAAAAGAAAAAAACGGAACCCTTATAGGATCACTTTGTTGTCCGTCTGTCTGTCTGTCTGTCTGTCTGTCTGTCAAGACCCTTTATCTCACGAACGGGTGAAGGTATCAGGTTGAAATTAATATTATATATTAGGATCCATGAACCACACAAGATCTGAAAATTTCAATTTTTTACAACGACGCAATCAAAAGATATGGCATTTTATGTCCTCATCTCCATACATTTATGCAAAAATGCAAAACCTACAGGGAACTTCCCGTTGATCTAAAATTATGAAATTCGGCAAGAAGCTAGGTCTTACAGTACAAATAATGAGAAAAGTCTGAAATCATTAAATATTACAACTTTTCTCACAACACAACTAATGGTAACCAATTGTGGTGAGCTCCCGTTTCAAGAACATTCATATAAGAGAGGGGTCAAGTTGGATGGTCGCTGATGCGATTTTTGTTTTAGTTCTATTTTAAAAACGGGAACACATGCAAACTTGAAAATTGGTATGTTTATAGTGAATAAGCTATAAAATAACAACAAATAATAAAATATAGTCAAGCGCGTGTCGGACTAAAAAAATCTAGCACATTAACTTACTGAAATTTCAACTAATACAATTATGATTATGTGGTGGTACGGAACCCTCTTTGAGCGAGTCCGACTCGCACTTGGCCGGTTTTTTATTATGTTATAAGTGAGCAAAACGAGCAGGTGGGTAAGTGGTCACCACTGCCCATAGCGTTATAAATGGCATATTTTGACACAAATTATTACCAATCATTAAATGTTAATAATATTTTATTAACATTTAATGATTGGTAATAATTGGAAATAACATAATAATTGGAAATTAGTTAATGTAGAATTTAAATTTGATAATGATATTTAGTGAATAATAAATTATATTAGATTAAGGAATAGATAAGATTTACAGTCATATTGACGTCAACATTGTCGCTTTGGGTTGAGTACCTGTTATGATAATGATAGTAAATATAAATAAATAAATTAAATAAATAAAAAAAAACAAATAAGACAGCAAAGCGCGTTGCTCACTTTGAGAACTAAGATGGTATGTCTCATATGCCAGTCATTTCACTGGCCCCTTTACCCTTCAAATCAAAACACAGCAGTGCAAACACTGCTGCTTCACGGCAGAAAAAAGCAAGGGGGTGGTATTTCCCCAGACGGACTTTCCACAAAAGCCCTACCACCTACAAATATAGTCACCACGTTTGTTGGTGCTTTTCAATCAGAGCTGTACGAGGAAGCTTCGCGCATGCGCAGCTTACAAGCTAAGAAAATTGAGCAATTCTATGGGTTGGAATTTTTCCAGTAAAGGGTTAAGATACTTCGCACAGCTCCGAAGGAAAGACACCCTTAGGGGTAAAATATACAAGAACGAATATGGTAAGTATGTATGTATTAATATGTATAAAAACTGTTAATGGAATAAGCGAAACCCTCATACACCCCAACCACAGAGATATAAAGGGGGGTTATATGTGTGTGACCCCAACTGATTTTTAGGGTTCCGTACCTCAAAATAAAAAAAAACAGAACCCTTATAGGATCACTTTGTTGTCCGTCTGTCTGTCTGTCTGTCAAGACCCTTTTTCTCACGAACGGGTAAAGGTATCAGGTTGAAATTGATAATGAATGTTAAGGTCCGTGGACCACACAAGATCCGAAAATTTAAATGTTTTACAACGACTCAATCAAAAGATATGGCTTTTATGTCCTCATCTCAATACATTTATGCACCATAGCAAAACCTAGAGGGTACTTCCCGTTGACCTAAAATTATGAAATTTGGCAAGAAGCTAGGTCTCACAGTACAAATAAAGAGAAAAGTCTAAAATAATTAAATATTACATTTTTTCTCAGTAACTAATAGTAACCAATTAAGGTAAGCTCCCGTTTCAAAAACTTTTCTATAAAAGAGGGGCAAAGTTGGATGGTCGCGGAGTTTTTAAAGTCAAAGCTTTTATTATATCATATGGTACACAGAAAAAAAAGATATCTTGAACCAAATAATATTATTTAAGTTAAAATCTTTTGGGTTTTCGATATAAGGAAACTCGAAAACGTCTTAGATTGAAAAATAAAAGGTTTTGTCGTATGGTTCTCCGACCAAGAACAAAATTTCTTATATCAATTTTCAACTGTCATCTTATTGTAAAAACTAAAAACTATCACAACAAAAACCAAACTTACTTGAGTGAAGCATCTATCACACCAAGAATGAAACTAATTTAAATAAAAATTTTAAAGCTCTTTTTTCAAAAAGCAAAATGTGTCACCATAAGAGCGAAACAAATTTTGTTGAAATATTTAAAGCTCTTCAAAAATAAACACTAAAATAAAAGGCTCTTTAAAAAAAAAGCACTTTTTTATCTCTCGTTTTTTTCTTTTTATTCCTCTTCTTCTTCTGCTCTCTGCCAGCATTTTTGATATTAGACCTTTTAATTTTTCAACTAATCTTCTTTCTACTTTTGTTTCCATTTCTATTATTTATTAATGTTATCATTAACTATTATATCATATCAACTATTATAATTTACCAAAAGTCCTGGGGGTGGCTGGATTCGAACCCGCGTCCATCGGTATCGTAGTCCTTCGCTCTGACCATTAGACCACAGGCTTGATTAGCAAAGTAATCGAAATTTTGATACTGTTCCGTCTTTGACACAGTATCTTGTACCCAGCAACAATTATTTGACTTAATATCGCCTTAACTCTTCATTGCATATCTATTTAGGTCTTGAGCAAAACAACAACCATCTTATACTAAGCAAAATGTTATTTGCCTTAATATAGTCTTAACTCTTCATTGCTTACCTAATAATTTCTTGAGCGAAACAGCAACTATCTTATACCAAGCAACATATTATTTGCATCAATATTGTCCTAAATCTTAAAATATTTTTCATAATTCTTAGGCGAAACGATTTATGTTTTCAATCGATTAATATTTTACTTGCTTTAAAATTTTTTCATTGTCGATGTAAAAAATAAATGTATTTAATTCAAAACATCAATTTCAAACCTAGTAATAGAACTCTTATTCGAAGAAATTATCTCTTGAATTTTAAGATTTCGGCATTTTTAATACGTTAGAGTGATCATTTTACTCTAAGAGATTTAACTTTATAATCAAGCAATATCAGTTGAGACATATTGCGTTCTTGTTTTAAGAGATCATTTTTTTCTGTGTAGATAGGTACGGAACCCTTAGGGCGCGATTCCAACTCGCACTTGGCCGGTTTTTTTATTAAAATAAATCCATTCCCGTAAAAAAAATCTTAAAAAATATTTCTTTTCTAGATATTGTTATTTTAAAGTTTCATCATTGTTCTAGTTTCAGCGCTGTTCTAGTCCGCGCAATCCGCGCACGCCACGCCCACTTCCCTTCCCTCTTCACCGCTCAATTATTTAGAATAGAAGCGGCATAAATTTAAATAATAAAAATAAATTACCCCTATCAAAAACCCGTGAAATTGATTCTACTCACGATTCTAAACTAACTATGCAGTTTCGCTTATTCCGTTAACACGTTGTATATGAACAAGTTTTGAAGTAGCACGTGCCTATTCCTCGCCTGTCCCTTGCCCTTGCCGTATAATGTATATTTCAGGCCTTACGCCTTAAATATACTTGTTGGTAAGCGCTGCCCATCCTCTGGTTCAAGTACCCTTCGTCGCATTTTACGACACGACACCCACGAGGGGACACTATTCAAAGTCAAAATCATTACGATAGTTTACTCATCAAGCATGTTTTTCAAAATGCATTAACAATTAGAATTAGTCAGGGTCTAGATGACCTCATTCGAGACCTAAGTTCCTAATGACCTATTATCATATGGCTCTGAATAACTATGATTATACTTCACGCCTCGTCCTTTGAGATTAGTATTCTAGACATGTAGTAGACACTATTTGCTACCACTCTGCACTAAGTTTAGATATTTTTGTATCGTTTTAAAATTTGTTACTGGCATCCCTCACACTCAGCTCTCTGCCGCCATTATATGACATCTTCATTGACATTTTAGTGCTCAACCACTCTAGTCACGTATAAAAATTCCTGCCGTGTTTTCACACAAATATACCTACGTTACATGTCAAAATGCCCAAACGGAAAAGTTCAAGAAATTGTGAAGAAGATTTGGACCATTTACTGAATAAAGTTCGATAGTTGGAACGCAAAATTCGCGAACATGACAAAAACAGTTCGGAACATGACGTGTCACCGCCAGGTTAGTCAATACCTCCTAGTACTTACAACTGGGTACAGAATGCATCTCGATCTAGCCGCTGGGGCTACATCAACGCATTCAATAAATAACGGTTGGCGTTCAATCCAGCGGGGATTGCACCTAACATAGATAAGATAACACTCGTTATCTAATACTCAGTGCTTGTTTTTTATTTGATTTTTTTTTTATCTACCCACATTTTTGCGAATAAAATAAAATCAATTTAAGTAATATGCACTGTTGTACGTTATTTATATGTACCTACCCTCACAATGTATTCACGTTGTAGAAACAGTATATAATCTGAGCAGCTACCAGGGCTGTCTCGCCATATACTTATTGCTACCTACATAGCAAGACTTATTCATGTTTTCAGGCACATGAGTGCTAGAACCAACGGATTGGTTGTTACTAGTCCGAATCTGAACCACCGGTCCCCATCAACATTGATGTCACAGAGGATCCTATTGAGGAGACTCCTACCGCCACGGCTGAGACGGTCTAAGCACATTGTCCGGGGCTGCAACTCAGGAAAAAGTAACCGATGTCACTACGTCGGATGCAGATGCGCTCGAGATCCTTGGAGAAGATCCTTCAGTTACCCATACTCTTGGTAAAGATATATTGCAGGAAGTTGATTTCCGATTTCAATACACAGGGGCTTAGTAAAGAATCTCACAAAGAATATTGATCAAAAGTAAGATAAAATCAACCCCAAAATATCGCCAAGCGCGATAAAGGTATCAAGTTAAAACAAAAACAAATGACCAACGCTATATCGTGTTTAAGCGAAATCATTTCCTCCCAGATTCAATTGAAAATTAAAGATAAAGATATGCTCAAAAAGCTTATGGATTTAGGACGCTTGCTATGCGACATACATCATAGTTATTCTTCGGCAAGAAGAAACTTCATTTTATCTCCGCTAAAATGGATCTTAAGGAACACTCAAGTAACACAAAAATTGATAAATTTTTGATTAGCGAATCAATAGCTAAGACAAAAAAAAAAAAAAACGGCAAAAAGTCAGGAGTTGAAGTAAAACCTGATTCAGGCGTATTCTTGATACAACCAGAAGCCTAAACCGCCTACCAAAAATTTTAACCAGAAGGCTCCCGGTCCAGCGTACAGGCCGCCGGCCCAGCCAGCGAGGAGCTACGAGCCTGCAGCCCAGCGTGCGCCCCCGCCGCCAGCCGCCACCTCCCCCGCCGCGGCCCGCGCCACGACGATACAACACGTGGTCGCGTCCCTTCTGGTATAAAGCTGTACTCTTTGGTCGCGTCCACCCGCGCAGGCTGCAGCACCGCGCCGCCGGTACAGTTGAGTATGCCAGCCGTTTACAGTATTTATTAATAATCGCATGATTCTTTCTTGGATTGATGGATATAAAATTAATTTTGCGTGTCCGGTTAATCAAGACTCACTTCCTCCCACACAAAACCTTTCAGATCTGGAAAAAACGCAATTCTACGATGCGATAAACAATTTGAAGCGTATTCGCACAATTTTAGAGTGTGAATCCTGTAATTAGATCAATTTATCTCGAGTGTGTTCCTTACTTCGAAGCCGAATGTTAAGTCGCGTTTCATATTGAATCTTATAAAAATAAATAAATTTATTCAAACTGACCATTCCAAACTGGAAGACTTACGAACAGCACTCAAACTTGTAACACAAGATTGCTTTATGGTAACCCTTAATCTCAAGGACGCTTACTTTTTAATAAAAAATCACGTAAATTCTAAAAAGTACCCTAGGTATTTCTTCGACGGAAAATTATATCACTTCAATGTTTTACCATTCGGCCTCAACACACCGCCCTTTGTGTTTACAAAAATAATGAAGCCAATAGTGAAACTGTTACCATCTGCGGGTATGTTATCCATAGTTTATTTGAGCGATTAGCTTTTATTCGGTCAATGTTACGAAAAATTTTTCCAAAACATTGAAAACACTACAAAATCTCTTTTAAAGATAAGCCCGCCCTTGTATATGTCCTTTATTATTGTAATTTTATTTTTAATTTGTGTGCAATAAAGAACATATAATAAAATTACTTTTTTCACTTGGCTTCATTATTAATGAAGAAAAGAGCGTCCTCCATCCTTCAATATCTTGTTAATTCTTGGGTATGATAATTAACTCCCACGATTTGAACCTTAGTTGGCCAAACGAGAAAATATTACGAATTAAAACAGACTTAGAAAACTTCCTTAAGTTAAAACGTTGTCAAATCAGAAACCTGGTCCAACTAGTAGGTTTGCCCGTGTCAGCCTGCCCTGCAGTAGAAATATGGATTTCTGCATACTAAAGAACTGGAACGATGTAAATATATTAACTTAATCACCGATGATGATTACAATAAACTTATGACCATCCCTTCTTCCGTACACCCAGATATACGTTGGTGGCTTAAATATATCGATCACTCTGCACATCGCATACTGACCGATAACTATAGAGAGAGATCTATTCTGACGCATCAACTACAGGGGGGGGGGGGGGGAAGGGACCTGCAATGGAATGACAGCGAACGGCCAGTGGTCTAATACTGAGCGAGAAAAACATATTATTATTAACTACCTGGAGCTCTTAGCTAGTTTCATCGCTCTCAAACCTTTGCACACGATCTTTATAATTGTCAAGTTCTAATGCGTATATACAACACTTCCACGATCTCTTACATCAATCGTATGGGGGGGGTATTCAATATCGCCATTTAACGCAAATTACGAGAGCAATATGGGAATGGTGTGAAATTCGCAAACTTTTTATCTTTGCGTCTTATATAAAATCGTGCGATAATACTAATAATATTAATATAGTATAATCGCAGACGCAGAGTCACGTAAAACTCATCCGGATATTGAATGGGAAAGCCGACTGGGCTTTTCAATCCTTAACGCACTCATTTGGCAAGCCTGAAATTGATTTGTTCGCAAGTCGCATAAACAAGAATTGTACAAAGTACAATGCGTGGCAAAGGGATCCAGATTCCATCGCCATTGATGCATTCAATGTGTCGTGGAGTGATACTTTTTTCTACGTTTTTTCTCCCTTCTCAGTTGTCCTGAAGGCTTTTGGAAAAATTATTTCAGAAAAAGCTGATGGCATAATCTTTATGGCCGAAGCAGGCCTAGTACCCACTTTTTCAGTCTCTCATCGTCTCGAAAGTTTTTACATTTCCACCTCACAAACAAACAGGCCTTAATATCTCATTGCATCTCCCGTCTGATATATTTGACGATTACCCTGGTTGCCGCCGTCTTCTGCGGGCGGCGCTATCAAGACGCGCATGCCAACATCATCCCTAGACATAAGGCTAGCCTCACTATCGAATAATACTGTTAAGCAGTATGACGTCTGTAAAAAAAAAAAAAAAAATATGGTGGTACTTTTGTCGATCTCATTCGCTCGATGTCTTCTCTGCATCTGTTCTCAATAAGTATACTTTTTTTTTTGACCCAAGTATACGACAACGGTTGTCAGTACGGAACCCTAAACTTGTGTAGATTGGCGTTATCCTAGATAATAGGTTATTATAAAGCCAAAGACGACAGAATACAAAGATTCTTTAAGGGTGTATTTCGTTTTAGATCACAGTTACCGGAATACACAAGCGTTTGGGATACAAACCGCGTTCTAGAACACTTGAATAGTTGGGATCCGAATAACACTCAATCACTCTATCAATTATCAAAAAAGACTATTATTCTATTGGCGTCAACTAGCGCCCATAGAATACAAACTTTCTCAGAAATTAATATTAAAAATATAACAGTTACAACAGTTACAATCCCTTATATCATAAAGACCTCCCGACCCGGTTCAAAACAACCCGTAGTCTATTTACCTTTCTTTCCACATAAGCCATACAAGACAATACAAGACCCTTGAAAAAATCAGATCTTCTGTTCGTTGGCACAAAACAACCACACAAATCAGTTGGCAGTGAAACGCTCGATCGGTGGATAAAGAGCACACCAAACCTGTGCGGGATCGACACAACTGTGTTTGGGGCGCAAAGTACCCGACATGCAAGCAAGTCACATGCGCATTAATTGGGTGTCAGTGTCGACGCTATACGAAATACCGCTGGCTGGAGCGGTAACTCTCGCCAATTTTTATAAAGACCTATATAAATGATGGATGACCGTATGTCATTAGCTCATTCTAAAATTGATAACCGACAATGTAAAGGTTTATTTAAGTTTCCACTGAACATTATATCAAATTCACATAACTGTAATTTCTACATTATAATTTTGGTTTGAACGCTCAGTGTTATAGAATATATTTTATTCTATTTACCATCCTTACTAGCCCATCCAGTGAGTTGTTGATTAAATTTTAAAAATAAAAAAGGGAATTCATTATAAAATGCGTTATCATTGATAATATTTCCCTTAATGCATTCTAACTCTCAAAGTCTACATGTCTAGAATACTAATCTCAAAGGACGAGGCGTGAAGTATAATTGATGATTAAACGAACTTACCTGTAAGTGAAGTTCTATCATAATTATGCGAAGCGCCTCGTCCGAAGAGATTAGTATCCCGCCCACCCAAAGCTAACTTTGCCCTATTGATCTAAGGAAATATATATCAATGAATTATATCTCTAAACTTAATGAAGATGTCATATAATGGCGGCAGAGAGCTGAGTGTGAGGGATGCCAGTAACAAATTTTAAAACGATACAAAAATATCTAAACTTAGTGCAGAGTGGTAGCAAATAGTGTCTACTACATGTCTAGAATACTAATCTCTTCGGACGAGGCGCTTCGCATAATTATGATAGAACTTCACTTACAGGTAAGTTCGTTTAATCATCAATTGACAATGACAACAGACGGACAAGCTAACTGCGTTCCTAAATGACACAGTCCTTCTATGACTTCATCCGAAACATTTGGACAGGTTTTTCTGTAATGTATTAAGCTTATTTCCATGCAACATCTAAGCTTTTTATTTTAAAATAGGTAATTTTATTTCTGGAAAGATCTTTCATCCTACTTTAGTGCGGGTTTTCGATAAAGTGATTTTATATATTTCAGTACCTGGTCGACCAAGCTTCGCTCTATAATAGCCGCCTCAACATTTAAATATCATCGGGTGAGTAAGCTAATACTACTCGCCTATTACAGATGGCATTGCAGGTTTCTGTCTAAAACGCGGTATTGTTTAAAAATACTTAAAAGCACAGGCAAAACGATTTTTCCCAGATATGAGACCACATTTTTCGCCCCTGGAAACCCCCGTATGATAAATTTCATAGAAATCGTGAGAGCCGTTTTCGAGAAACCAATAACAAATATATAAACAAATATTGCTCGTTTCTTAGTAAGTATAGGATAAAGAAACAGTGTCAAGTCAGAACGAACCTAACAAATATGTAGGCGTTTGTGTATGTAATCGTTTGTTTGTTTGACTAGATCAGCTCTAATCGCTTGCAAGGTGTTTATTTATGCTAGGTCATATTGTGATGGCCACGTATCTTCCCGTGGGCTTTTGTAAAGACGACTCATCAATTTTCAAAACAGGCTCTATGGTCTAGTGGTAAGAGCGCTCGGCTCTCGATCCGGAGGTTCTGGGTTCGAATCCCGGTGGGTACACTGTCAAACAATTCAACCTTCTGGTACCTATGTAGGTATGTACTTTCCGGTACCAACGTAACTGAAAAACTTTCAGCGAATTAAACTTTCAGGAAATGAAAAATAAATCAGCCTCTCCATAGAAACTAGATTGGACAGTTTGTATGGAGATTCCGATTTATTTTTTCTTTAATTCGCTGAAAGTTGTTCAGTTACGTTGACTGATCACGCCCTTTCAGTATTCGAAAGGCTGTCCCTAACACCCTGCTTTACAATACAAGGTCTTAATACCTTGTTAAACCTTTTAAATGCCTGAACTATAAATGAACCTTAATGGAACCATAAAGAAGCAATAAACCTATCTGATTGGTGACATCAACGTCACAAAACATCAATTGGTCATTAAACACGAAATGACCAATTCGGGACTATCATACAAACGTCATTGTGTAAACAGTAAATAAGAAAATACAAGGTATTAAATGATATTTCCCGAAAATTTAAACTGTGGCTTCAGACATTAAGGCCGATATTCCACTGGGACACCATGGCGGCGCAACCAGTCGCCGTTACCAATAAAATGAATAGATAGTTACTCACCTGGTATCCGTTTGGTTGCGCAACCAATTTGGCGGCTCGACCATCTCGGACGCTGGTCGCGCTACCAGTGAAATATCCGTAGGGTGTGGCGACTCTGGTGTCTTTCCTGGTGTCTAGTTACGGACACCACGGTGGCGCGAATATCGGCCTAACTGGATAACTTTATCTTTTTACCAAATTGTATGCCGGTTTTGCCGCTTGTTGTATGAATACTAGAGCGATCTCCATGCTGCAGACGGCACGTTAACGGACTGATAAGAGCAAAATTACCTCCCTTTCTAACAAAGGATAGAATGCGCGTGTTACAACGGAGCGAATTCGCGTTATTTTACGTTTTTCGCTCATTTTTGCATTTTTCTCAAAATCTGTCCCCATAATACTAATTATAAAATAATCTATATGATAATGCATAATATATTGAATAATGTGTAAAAGTTTTAGCATTCAGAAAAAAGGTTTTAAGGCAAAAAAGCAGAGGTAACTTTCGATTTTTTTATGGATTATAAAATTTTATATTTTTAATTGTTAAACAAAGGAATTTTTCGCACAAACCTCCCAAATCCTACTACCTCGTTTGCATACCACAGTTTTTTTTTTAGGGTGTAACAAAGGCAGCAACACTTTTAGACCTGTAAAATTAAGTTTAGTTTTAGTTTGGGTCTGCCAGAATCGACACCAATAATAAATATATAAAGTATGCAAAATTTAAACAAACGTAATTACACGCTTAATGGTCGCTACACGGTTCGAATTATAGCTGATCTCAGAAGGTTTTATCAAATTCTTAGGCTATGACTCATTTTACTGCTCAAAACAATGTCATGCTTGTGTGTTGACATAATATTTGTTTAATTCCATAGAAGATACCCACCACAGTATCTTATTACGCACAGGCTGTGAAATAAAAAATATTTACAGTATACGGAAGACGATAAATAAATACTTACCATTAAAAACATAAATGTAAAATAATGAAAGCCAAGTTCATTAGAAAGAATCCTATCCTACTCCTACTAATATTATAAACGCGAAAGTTTGTAAACATGTATGTATGGATAGATGTATGTTTGTTACTCTTTCATGTAAAACTACTGGATTTTTAATGAAACTTTACAATAATATAGCTTATACATCAGAATAACACATGGCTACAATTTATAAACCTGCGCAGACGAAGTCGCGGGCACCAGCTAGTTAATATTATAAACGCGAAAGTTTGTAAACATGTATATGTATGGATGGATGGATCAATCAGTAAATTTATTCAATAAGCTGCCTGTAGAGTTAAAGATTTTGACAGACATTAAAGATTTTAAGAAAAAACTGAAGGCTTTATTATTGGAAAAGTGCTGTTATAAGGTAGAGGATTTTTAATTTTTATATGTAGAAATTTTTGACATTATTATCTATCATTTTGACAATAGATTTATAGAATTTTTGACATTAGATTAAGAGAATTTTGGACATCAGATTTACAGGAATTTTGACATCAGATTTAGAGAATTTTTGACATTATTAATTTTAGTTCGTTTTGACATAAGTAGTAATTTGAAGTAAATTTTTGATATTGTTGTTTATTATTATTTTTATATTAAATGGCATGATATTGTGGAGTCTTAACTTCATCCTGTTTGGTTGTAGGTGCACTTTTATCTTATATTGTTTAAGTGGTTTTATTATTTTAATTTGTGTATTTTTTTTTTTTTTAATTGTAATATTCAAACACAATCATGAATTGTTCTATGAATAAATGATATTGATGGATGTATGTTTCTTACTCTTTCACGTAAAAACTACTCAATAGATTTTAATGAAACTTTACAATAATATAGCTTATACATCAGAATAACACATAGGCTACAATTTATAAACCTGCGCAGACGAAGTCGCGGGCACCAGCTAGTAAAGAATATGCGTGGTTGGTAAAGTGAAATCTAAATGGGTGTCCAGTTCTGTTGAAACATTCTAAAATAAATTTACAACAAGATTTCTTACTTTTTCTGCTATAACAATGTTTGTTATTAAAAAAATATAACATTTGAAATTTTAAAACTCGAATTATTTACACAAGGCAGATAAATTAGGATAAAATTGAAGTTCAAGTTTTCACTTCACACCTTCCTAAGACTGATTCGCCGTACATTGCTGGGAGGCTTGGTTTTGTTAATTCCAATATCCTTACTTCAACGAGCAATGTATGCTGAATTTCTTTCTGAATTAAGGATGGTGTGTCAGGGAGTTCCCCAACCTAGAGCTATGTGAGCTTCCCTATTCGACGCGGGTTTTGCTTTACTGAGTGACTGCCGTCTGATGTTTGCCACCCAAAGCGCAAACCGAAGACTTATTATAAAGACGTTGCCAGACTGGTAGACTTTTCAAAGACACCTAATGGCATCTAACTTGACTGAAGTCGAAAGAAACCAATGATTTAACGTCCGTTCCAAAGCACGGGTACATACGTGTCATCATAACATCCCAAGAAATGTCCACTACAGGACAGGGAGCTCCCTCTAGAATTCTAGCTTTTGCTGGAAAAATGTGGAGGGGAAGTACCATAGTCACCTCGCTTGTCAGGGTTACGAATGGCACTATGGACCGCGGTTGTAGGCGACCGTAATAAGTAAGATGGTATCATACACAGGAGGATGCTGCTGCCCATCCTCCAGTTTATAACCCTTAGTCGCCTCTAACGACACCCACGGGTATGTATGGGATGGTACTATTCTTTGCCGGCACCACACTATCTTTTTAACAAACTAATTGACAGTGACAAAGGATTTCTATCATACTACGTCTGCCTTGACCAAGTGCCAATGTTGACGATTTTCATTGAACGTCACGACTATTTTTATTTTTATACGAACATTGACATCTACGTGATATTGGCCTTCAATTTTAATCTACAGCTGTCTGGGTACTGACCGTGTTAGTACACACGGCCGCACATCGGTAGAAACACTTTTGGACTTTATGGCGTGGTAATAGAGTTGAAAAAGTTTCTACCGACAAGCGGTTGACCGTACCTATTTGTTATTTTTTATTTATTGATCCAGTTGCAAATTACATGTCATCTTATAAAACTAGTAAAATATGTCAATGGCATGCAACGCCTTGTTCAGGCACAGCAACATATCTTAATCTAATTACATTATTTTAACGGCACAATTATTTATATAATCTATACGAAAATTAAATAAATAAATTATCTAATTTCTACAATTCTTTGTCAGTAAGGAACTCTTTCACAGAATAATAACATTTCGCAATTAATATGTTTTTGAGTTCGTTTTTGAATTTGTCATCACTTTCTACCGACCGAATGCTCCCTGGAATCTTATTGTAGATTTTCACAAATCTATTCAAAGGGCTATTACAAAACATAGTCATACAACTTGTGAATTTTTTTAATGTATCCTTAGGTCTCAAATTCCGGGTTTGCGTCTCTCTTGTTTGTTCAAACATGTAGCGGTATTTCCTGACAAATTGGCACACTTCCAAAATATATATTGAGGGAAAGGATAGTATTTTATGCTTTTCGAAGTACGGTCTACAACTTGTTCTACTGCGTATGTTAAAGAGGATGCGGATGCATTTTTTCTGCATAATAAAAACATCATGCGAATCGGTACTTTCTCCCCATAGGACAACCCCGTATCTCAGCCATGCGTAAGCCTGTCCGTAGTATGTCGATAATGCTGTCTCAAAGTTTGTGTTCCTCTTTACTATGCTCAGCGCGTAAACAAAAGTTGATAGTTTTGTTTTTACTGTTTGAACGTGTTGCTTCCAATTAATGTTTGTATCCAATATTATGCCTAAAAGTTTGCAATTTTTTACCTCTTCTATTTGTGTATTCTGTATTTGTAAATTTATTTGGAGTGGTTTTTTTTGTGGTGGATAGAATTGGATTATTTTTGTTTTGTTTAAGTTTATTTGCAGATTGTGTTCCGATATCCAATTGTTTACGGTGTCTAGGTTGCGCTTTAGTAATTCGTTGCAATCTTTGTCATTTGGTCGTATCCATGATCATAATCAATTCAAGACTCTGTATCTCGTCGATGAAGTATATGTATACCTAGTAAGTTTCAGTCATAACCATAATATTATGATGATAATATCCTCACACTACCTACTTTCTTACTACTTCCTGAAACTTGGTTGAAGTTTGTTTGTTTTGTTTGTTATTTTGAAGATTGGTTCTTTTATTTGGTTGAAGTAGCTGCACCTAGATGGTTTTGACTTAACTTCAGTATTTTCTTGCATATTTTTTTCAGAAAATCGTATTAGGTGTCCTATTTGGTTCTCTTTTATCTTCCAACAGGCGAGACGAATGGATACTTTGGAAGGGGAAGGCTTGGGCGAACGTTCCAGGACCAAATTCAGGACGTTCCAAATAAAGGCCTCGTTAAAAGTAGGTACTCTAAACCGACGATGGTGTATGAAAGGGTTGATGAAAGTGGACGAAGCGAGGGAAGTGTGGCAGGACCACAGTAGCCTAGTTGGTAAAGCGTCTCCGGTACTGACGGAGAAGACGCAGGTTCGAATCCTGCCTGTGGTTGTGAAATTTTGCGATTTGCTACTTTGTAGATTTATCCGAACACTGGAAGTGTTAAAATAAAAATCATTTTGAAGTATGTCAAGATTATCACAGGTGGAGGCTTGTGGTCTCTGCCAACCCCGACGGGAAAGAGGATTGGTTTTCAGTACCGGAACATCCCAATGGTATATTTACTCTACTTCACTACAAAAGCCACATATGCGTTTTTGCCAAAAGCTATGGAAATAGTGTGTTATGTTATGTATGAGACACGGTTCTGGCACAAGTTTCATGAATACACCATGAATTCTTCTGTAATATCTACTTCTTTAGATTTTCAATATTTTTGTACACTATTTACATCGTAATAATTTATTTCACTTTTTTTTGTATACCTTTTTTAGGGTTCCGATACCAAAATGGTAAAAAAAAGGAACCCTTATGGTGCCGCTCTGTCTGTCTGTCTGTCCGTCTGTCTGTCACACCTCTATATCTCAGCAACCACTTACGCTATCGAGCTGAAATTTGGAAAAGTTTTAGAATATAGTTGCCCAACTTAATTGCACATGAAAATTTTTTGAAAAAAGTATGATTATTAATGTAAAGGGGGCCAAAATAGGGGGGGCCAAATTTCAAATTGTCGCTACTAGGTCGAGTGGGGTATCATATGAAAGGGCTTTACTAGTACATTTTAAAATATATTTTTGTATTTTTTTAAGTTTCTTAGTTTTCAAGTTATGATGAAAAATGTCAAAAAAAATACCATTCCCCCCCCCTTATCTCCGAAGTTTGAGTAAGGGAAAATCTGAATTAATTACAGTTGACAGAGGTTTATGTAAACTTTACAGCAAAAATAAAACGATCTTTCTAAGTTGCACAGTTTTTCAGAAATCTGCAAAAAACCTTTACAAACAAATTTAGTTTTGCGGTCCTGAAAATGGACTTTATTGCTTCCAAAAATACTATAGGTATATCGGAACCCTCGGCGCGCGAGTCCGACTCGCACTTGACCGGTTTTTTTTTGTTATTGTTCTTCTCTTACCCTATGTATGATTTTTGTGTTGTGTTGTGACGTCTCAGTAATAATAAATATTTCTGATTCTGATTCTGAATTTTCACTGGTTTTCTTCCGAAACCCAGAAATTCTACTCGTAAAAACAAGTGATTTTCCCGAAGAAAAATTTTTTTTACTCGAAATCTTTTTTCGACTTCCCATAAAAAATTAGTCGATCATATTGTGAGCACTTTAGTATGGAGAGCCGAAAAATATTATTCAAATCAAAATCAAATCAAAATCAAAGTTGCATGTTTTCATGAGTAGTGGGTTTCACTGGGCTTCGGGAGCGAAACCAAAAATAAAAATATCAACTGTTTCATATCTTTTATACCTAGTCGAGCCTCGGCGAGCTTATTAACGATTTCTTAATTTGGAAAAGTTTAGTATCTGCTCTATGGTATCGGTCGATATACTTGATTCATATTATCATAGAGAAAGGAAACAAATATTATTACACATTACATTTTTTTTATTAATAATGGGATTGCTCTTGACCTCGATCTAGTCTTGAGGACAGAGATGAGGTCGACGATGGAACGAGCTAGCCAGGAAGAAACCTCACTCGCGATTTGAATAAATCCGGTTCAGATTCAGATGTCCGCAGATCTGTGGCTAGCTCATGTGAAAAGGCCAAGATGAAAGACACACGACACCCTCTGCACAGCCACGAACCAGTGCCGCAAAGGCTAAAAAGCCGAAAAAATTTCGTAAAGTGTGTCGATAGCCTGACCTCTGACCCTTCACAGGCTCGCTGCAGACTGTGGCGTGAAAGAGTTTCACTTCCTTCCCCTTTTGTTCCACCTTCAGAGAGTCTTTCGCCTGGACAGAATTTGCCATGGCTGACCTGGAAGTCTCTAAATAGACTTCGGACTCAGGTTGGCTTCAGTAAAGACAACATGTCCAGGTGGGGTTTCTCAAAGGATCCTAATCTGATCTGCACGTGTGGTGCGATACAAACTATGGCCCACCTAACATCGTGTTCTGCGTCCCCTTCCACCTGCACACAGCAAGAGTTAATGGACGCCAAACAAAATGCAGTGCATGTTGCCGAATTTTGGGATAAACAAATATAAAATTAAAATGACGATGCCATCGACACGCAAAGAAGAAGAAGATTCAGATTCAGATAATTTTATTCAATGTAGATTCTTTACAGAATACTTATTGAATGTCATGCAGAATACAATGCAAATAGAGCGAGTCTACGCCGTTTCGGATCGTGCTATATGGCAGCGTAAAAGAAACGGCAAGAAACCACTGCAGCACGGCCTACTTTAAGAGTCAGGTTTTTACAATGTGTTTCTTGTGTTTCGCTGGAATATCAGAGCACCATACCTCTTTGTCATTCATATAGTCATCCAATCTATAGTAAGCTTTTTTACATAACGTTTGCTTTACACATTCTTTAAACTTTCTCTCAGGTAATTGCACTATATTGTCAGGTATTTTGTTGTAGTATCGTATACACAGACCAACGAAAGATGTATTGACTTTAGTTAATCTAGTATATGGTTGATCAATTTAATGCTTATTTCTAGTATTAAAATTATGCCTGTCACAAATTTTAGGTAATTGATGAATGTTCTTTCTAGCATACATTATATTTTCATAGATATACTGGCATGGCACTGTCACAATGTTGATTTCCTTGAACAGTTCTCTCAGGGAATCACGAGTCTTCAGGTTATAAATTGCTCTTATAGCCCTCTTTTGTAAAACGAATATTGAATGTATATCAGCTGCTCGGCCCCAAAGCAGTATGCCATAAGACATAATGCTATGGAAGTAGCTAAAGTAAACCAGCCTTGCAGTAGCTACATCAGTAAGTTGTCTGATTTTTCTAACAGCATATGCAGCCGAGCTCAATCGACCAGAAAGAGCCATGATATGAGGGCCCCATTGAAGTTTAGAGTCTAGTGTTAACCCTAAGAAAACTGTACTATTTACAAAATCTAATGGTTCATTATTCAATAATTATGTGAAGTACTCGTAGACCTTACATTTGGTAGTGCAAATTTCATTCATTTAGTTTTTTTGGCGTTTAGGACTAGATTGTTAACAGTAAACCATGCATGAATCTGTCCAAGTGCATCATTGACTTCGTTATAATTTTGTGATTTCCTCCTTACATTGAATATTAATGAAGTATCATCAGCAAATAACACAATCTTTGACAAATTCTTCACCGGTTTATAATAACCTCGGGAACATACACACTTGTCGCTTTGAGGTACTCTCTCGTGTTTTAAAAACGTTTTGAATTTGGTCTTATAACTTTCACCAAGGCTTTCCTTTTCAAGTCTTTCAACACTTTCATTCACAGTCCTTGACATAAAAGATGAACCCTCTGACGAAACTTTTAGGCGTCGACTGAAGGATTTTTTATTGGATAAAGTACTTTACTCTGTAAAAGAGTATATTAGTTTTATTAAATAAGTTTTGACATAGAAAGACATAAATATTTAATGTTAAAATCAAAGCAATTTTGTAATTCTATTGACATTTATATTTTGACATTTCGATTTTACAATTAATTATTTCAATACGTTTTTAGTATTGTTTATTAATTATTAGTTTACTATGACATTTACATTTATTATGACATTGAATATTATTATTATTACTACGTTTCTTTTCTGTAGTTTTTGACATGTTTGTATTTTGTTTTATTATCTTTATGTTACATTTTTGACGATCATATTATTCACTGACATTTGAACAACGTATATGTACTTTTGTATCTGATAATATGAAATAAATAAATCTAATCTAATCTTGTAGATCTCTATGACTTCCTTCATTTATCCACTCTACACGATCAAACTAACTCAATATTCCTTTTTAAAATTTTACTCATAATTTCTCACTTTATGAATAGTGTAAACAGCTGAAATTAGATATGCAATCATGTGAGAATGACGCAAACTATTTATGGACAACACATGATCGTCCAATAAGTGGAGACGTAAGCTTGATCATTCAATGTCGATCAATGATGATTGCATGGCATTGGACAATGTTACTCGTTTGCTTATGTCACTGCGTTAAGCCACGATCACACTTAGCTGAATTCAAAGACTAATTCAGCATACATATCTGGGAGGTTTGGTTATGTTAATTGCAATATCCTTACTTCAACGAGCAATGTATGCCGAATTAGTCTTTGAATTCAGCTAGGTGTGATCGTGGCTTTAGGTGTTTTCCGTAATGGTAGCACTTATTGCTACTTAAATGGTGTTATTTTGATATTCTATGTAATCTTAAGTGCATTGTAAACAGCTAATCCGAATAAGTAATGTTATGTCACCTATGTAATGCAAGAAATGCGAGTTTATTTTATAAAAGCCTCTAAGGGCGTTTCTTAAGTATGTAAACAACCATAAGCCTAAGGCAAAGAACATATAATATTACGCTAACGCGAAAGGGTGTTAATCTGCTCATTAAACTGAACAATTTTTCCCAAGGAACAGGTCCACCTGTGGACCAAAGTGGTACCAAAGAACTGGAGCTCAGCGAATCTGTAATTTTGAAGCGGTACAATAGAGATGATCTGTCATGCAAAGTTTCATAAAAATCGTTTAAGCCATTTTTCAGAAAATTTCAATTCTTAATTTTTGTTGTATGACAGTTGCTACCCTCAAAATAAGAGCCAGAAGAAACCAATCAGAATCCTTCGAAAAAACATACCTAGCTATTTTGATTATTTGTTTAGCCGCTAGGCCAAAGTGTGACGGACAGAGCGACCGACTGACGGACATTTTTAGAAGATTTTCTATTTACAGTTTATGGAAAGCATTTTTGAGAAAATTTAAAAAAATATATTTACAAATACAATAATTTTCCTGCTCCGCTCGATAGTAAATAAGAAATGAATAACAAATGTCAAGCTTAGCAATCTATTTAGTTTTAGGAGAATAAGTATTGGCTTGAATTGTAATATGCATTATCAACTAAACATTTGTGCAGTTGTTTCTGTGAATGTGCATTAGATTTCTAAAGATGATCGATCTAGGTAGTGTATCTAGTAAAGATCAATCAGCTGATTTACGAGGAATGGCGTCAGAGAACGCGTGCGCAGGCGGCGATGGTTTGTAGTGTAACCGCTTTGAATTATAATTAGATGCGTGCGGTGGTCGGTTTGCGGTGGAGGTTCCGTACAAATTTAATTTCGTATTTTATTGTGATTTCTTTCTCTTTACGAATATAAGCAGTAATTTAAGTTTCACACGAGCCCTGGGGTAGATAATGAAATACAGGGTGTTAGGGACAGCCTTCCGAATACTGAAGAGGCATGATCAGTCAGCGACACTGAACAACTTTCAGTGAACAAAACTTTCAGGAAACGAAAAAATATCAGCGTCTCCATACAAAATTGTAAACTTGATCGGGCAGTTTGTATGGAGAAGCCGATTTTATTTTTCGTTTCCTGAAAGTCTTGTTCACTGAGTGTTCTTCAGTGTCGTTGGCTGATCATGCCCCTTCAGTATTCGGAAGGTTGTCTCTAACACCCTGTATACTGCAATTAATCGGACTTCGTAATAACGAAGTTTTTGAACTGGGGGGTGATCGTGGTAATTTCAACGACATTGCCAAAACAAAAACGTTTGCCTCAAAAGTCATATTAAGTCTTAACTAAGTGTTTTAGGCAATCGTTTTTGTTTTGGTAATATCGTTGAAATTACCACGATCACCCCCCTGAACTTTTTTTATGTGGCCTATTTTTAAGATAAATGTATGAACAAATTTTCGATCAAAACTTGCATTTGTTAATAATTGATTTCTGAATTTTACAGCTAACCGAAAGCAAGCGTACACTCAGAGACAAAAAAAAACTGTTATTCCAACCTGCCTCAGTCTTTGGTCAAAATTAATGAAAAATGTTTTTTTTTTATGTGACAAGTGAGCAAACGAGCAGGTGGGGCCACCTGATGGAAAGTGGTCACCACCGCCCATGGAGCCCGCTGTTTTATATGTGGCATAACTTGACACTAATAAGACAGCAAAGCACGTTACCCACCCCGAGAACTAAGATGGTGTGTCTCGTGTTCCAATAATTTCTCACCCTTCAAACCGAAACACAGCAGGGCAAACACTGCTATTTCACGGCAGAAATAGGCAAGGGGGTGGTACTTCCCCAGATGGACTTTGCACAAAAGCCCTACCACCTCGTTAAACTGTACTCAATGGGCTTTCTTTTGAACTCGAGCTAGTGCAAAGGATAGAGATGAAGTATAGAAGCTTGACTTAATGCCAGTTGCAGAAATAATCTTTAAAGTTAGGTATACGACGCACAAAATAACTCTGGCCCTGTCATTGATGCGCAGAAGTCAAAATTGGGCCATTTTTTTACTTCTGCGCATCAATGACAGGGCCAGAGTTATTTTGTGCGTCGTATTCAATTCAATTCATTTATTCTAAAACAGAAATTCTGTGTGCGAAATAACATACATAATACCCAAATTAAAGTTTTAATACATAAAGTCAATAAATTAAAGCTATATATAAATAAAAGCTAAGCTAAGCTAGCTAAATTAAAGTCAATATATTAAGTCTATTGCTGACAGCTCTTATAAGTCTATTGCTGACTCGTTCTGTTTGGTTAACAAAGACAGTGACTGCAATAGATTTAAAGAGGCTTTAAACTTTAAAGACGCTTAGTGCAACCGGCTGTCATGTGTGATTACTTGACAACGTAACCCTAAAACATTTTCAATGCACTCGTCGTAACAATCGTAAACATTTTAATTGACGTTTTATTAGTTTTAGTGAATGTCAAAGGTTTTATAACTGGCTCTTTTCGTGACCGGGATATTTATTTCTTTGTTTTCTATTGTATAGTTAAGAGCATGTGAAGCTTGACATATTTTAATTTTCATAACCTTTTCATACAACCTCGTCGGTTTAGAATACTTTAAACCTGGCAGTGGGCAGGGCACATCGCAAGAAGAACCGATGGCCGATGGGGCGTAAGGGTCCTAGAGTGGCGACCACGTACCGGAAGACGAAGCGTTGGCAGGCCCGCTACAAGGTGGAACGACGATCTGGTCAAGGTCGCGGGAAGCCGCTGGATGCGAGCAGCGCAGGACCAGTCGTCATGGAGATCTTTAGGGGAGGCCTATGGCCAGCAGTGGACGTCTTTCGGCTGATATGATAAACCTGGCCTGCATGTATTTAGAACAACCTGAATTTTGTCATTGAACATTCTCCAAGGCCAACGCCTAGTAGATCTCTTTTGTCAATCTTCCTTTATTCGTCCTCTTTACTTGACCAAGTCCTGCGACATGTGGCTTTCTATTATCGTAAACGCTATAGAATAGAATAAAAATGTATGTTAATTGTGACGCAATATTTCGTTAGCTCATGTTAGTCCCATACATTTTTAATTCTTTTCTACTAGCGTTTGCGATAGTAGAACGACGCTGGTCTCTAGGCCTAGGTCAACATTCCTTTGTCACACAACGTTTTCTTGTCTATCACACTATTTCTAATCCTATCATTCACTAAAATAGATTCAAGCAAACTGGTTCATTTTAAGCCACGATCACACCTAGCAGAATTCAAAGACTAATTCGGCATACATTGCGGGCTCATGACAGCTGTATTACTGCACGATGATGTCCTAATACAAAGGAGCATCTAACTTATAGATAGCGTATAACATAGCCCTACACACCTCAGGAGGCTTGGTTATGTTAATTGCAATATCCTTACTTCAACGAGCAATGTATGCCGAATTAGTCTTTGAATTCAGCTAGGTGTGATCGTGGCTTTAGGAACTTTTTGCAATTACAACTGGCGGTATAACATACCTACGAATCGATGCAACGAGAACGTCAGCATCAAAATTGAAATCGAGGCATTAATAAATCAATCGGTCGTACATGGTGTATGAAAATATCAGGTATATCTTGCCTCCTACACGTTATGTTTCTGAATCATAACATATAACAACTGCCCTATAAAGGATCTTTCGTAAGGTTCATACTAAATGCTATACAACAATTTTCGTTACGTTATTTTGTAGTCCACTCTAATTATTACCTACTTGTGGCCAATTGCCAATGTCCTTTAGACGATGGGCCCCCTTAGCCCGTAGTAACGAACCCCAGCAGTGGCCAAAGCCTCGCAGAACTTCCTTGACTTTTGTGAAACTAGCGGTCTTTGTCTACAAGTGTGTAGGAACAAATGATAGGTCTTGACGAGATCTTCATTTTGAGTGACAGCTGTCATCATTAAAATGCACATACTCTTATCTCGGAGAGTGGCAATCTTCAATTAGGTCACAAAGCGGGGGAGGGGAGGTATCGGTTATCTCTGGGACCGATCCCTTCTCATATCCATGAAGACCATACACTTGGTAAAGAAAGCTATACCTTCTAGAGAAAAAGAGAGGCAGAGGACAATGCATACACAGGGTGGATCAGCATGATTACCCTCATCAATAAAGAGAACCAAATCAACCTGACCAACCTCGAAAATTAAGAGAGCCGGCACCAAATTTTATGGGACAAGGCAAAGAAATCTTAAATTATTTTGACCAGCAAGGCTAATTAATAAGCCTTGTTGGTTAAGGAAATATCCTTCTCGATTTATTTAGAAATTGGAAGAAAGCATAATGCATTTCTCTCTTTTGTTTTGCAAATTTCATACGCCTAAAGAAAAAGTACATACATACATAAAACACATACATAAAATCACGCCTCTTTCACGTCGCGGTAGCCAGCGACCACAACCTTCTTCGGTCTTGACATACTTCCCTCGCCTTCTCTACTTTCATCCACCTTTTCATGCACCCACTTCGGTTTAGGGTAGTTTTAACCAGGTTACGAAAAACTAAGTGTTTTAAAACAAGCTAGCTAGGATACACTTGATAGCCGAAATCGGGTATTAGGTTTGCGCCAGAACAGAATTCAGACATGGGCCAAACATTTGGAGACAATTTTAAAGACAGTTTGATCTAAATTCTGAGCGAAGTGTTTCAGCAATCTTTAAGATCCTCTATAGAATTTCAGGGCTGAAAATGAAACAGATCTAAATATAGGGGTGACCCTAACTCAGGTGATTTCAAACGGTGATTTGAACTGGCCGCATGCCATTCAGCATTGTTTGATGATGTGAGCATGCCGTTATTGATATAAATAACACATTGACCGAGAACGAAACGGAAATTGATTTGTAAGGTGTGGTAAACGATACAAGAATAACCAAGAACATTTTTATTCTAAGGCGAAAGGAAACACAGGCCAGTTTAATAGTTCGCTCAACAGACAGGCACACAACATCTGTCGTTCAGCCGCGATTACACCTGCTTGAATTTGACGACTGAATAAGAAATCTACCTAGGAGGCTACGTTGAAAAAGACGTTTGTGAATTCAGAGTTCTAGCTAGGAAGCTAAGTATAAAAAGTGCCTACTAATACAGTTGCTGAATAGTGATGTTCCGATAGCGATAGTTTCGCTGTCGGTAGTTAATCTTGAAATACAGTAACTCTGTTGAATAGCCTTATCGAAAATAATTATTGTACAATAAAATGCTATCGATTGTTAAAAAATGGCTGATACAACCTCAAGACAAATACAACCGATAATTGAAAGAAGAAAAAATTACAGACAAACTTATTTGCGGTCTTAAAGATGGGCTTTTATTGCTTTTAAAAATACTACAGGAATATCGAATCCCTCGAAGCGAGAGTCTGCCTCGCACTTGACCGTTTTTTTTTTATATAAGTATATTTTTGTTCGATAAATGTTGAATTAATCATTCGCACTTGGACATCACTAAACATGCTAAGTCCCTTCAAGTAAAGGAGTTAGAAGGTTTAGTGATGTGAAAATTTTGCGAATGATTAATTCGAATCGAACAACTTGTCCATGCAAAATAAAAATAAAGCATTATCTTGGTTTAATAATAAGTACTAATAATAAACTTAAAAAAATCACTATAAAAAAATTGTATACGACTGTTCGGTTGAGTCAAGGAGTGATCACAGCTAGCTGGATTCAAAGACTAATTCGGCATACATTGCTCGTTGAAGTAAGGATAATGCAATAACATAACCAAGCCTCCCAGCAATGTATGCCGAATTAGTCTTTGAATCCAGCTAGATGTGATCGTGGCTTTAATAGGCTGACAATACATTTCCGTGATATTTTTATTTTTATTTACCTTAAATGGACAAATGAGACCTGAACATTGCCGTGCCAAATCTTATGAATGAGAGTATTTATGATCAAACAAAAACAATGGCTGTGGTAAATGAAGTGGATGCATTTTTTCTCTTTTTCTAGTCTTGCAGGTGCACATAGTCATTCACCGTAACTGAACAACTTTCAGTAAATAAAACTATCAGCCTCTTCAATACTCTTCATATAAAATTGCAAATGGACAGTTTAGCCACGATCACATCTAGCTGGATACAAAGACTAATTCGGCATACATTGCTGGGAGGCTTGGTTGTGTTATTGCAATATCCTTACTTCAACGAGCAATGTATCCCGAATTAGTCTTTGAATTCTGCTAGGTGTGATCGTGGCTTTTTTGTGGAAAAGAAGATTATTTTAATATTTTCTGAAAGTTTTATTTACTGAAAATTATTCAGTTACCTTGACTGACCACGCCCTTTCAGTTTTCGGAAACCAGTCCCTTAGACCATGTATTGGTCAATTTAATTTCGATGCGAACACGGAATTAAATTAAAATTAATCATTCGCACTCGGACATCACTAAACCTCCTTACTCCCTTCATGTAAAGAACTTAGGAAGTTTAGTGATGGGTAAATTTTGCGAATGATGATGAACAACTTGTCGATAAAAAATAATAATTATTCATGGTGTAATAAAAAGTACTAAAAAAAAAATTAAAAAATTCACTATAGATTACCATCGATACTTGAAAGGTTCAGATATTTTCTATACGACTGTTCAGTAGAGTCAATAAACCTGCTTTGCGACAAAAAAAAATCGTAAAAAGAACTAGGTAAAGGAGTGATCACACTTAGCTGAATTCAAAGACTAATTCGGCATACATTGCTGGGAGGCTTGGTTATGTTAATTGAAATATCCTTACTTCAACGAGCAATGTATGCCGAATTATTCTTTGAATTCAGCTAGGTGTGATCACTCCTTTACTCTACACTGCGCGTGGCTTGACACGAAGTACGAACTTGGTCGGTTATTTAGTATCGATTATTACCGGTACTTTTAAGAATTCGATATTCTCGATATTTTCTATAGGAATATTCGGTAGAGTTACTGTATTTTTAAAATTCAACCATCGATCTCGTTATCGCAGCAACACTGATTCAATAATTTTCAAAATTTACGGTTTGGTTAGGTACTCAATCAATCGCCAGTTAAAGCGCGACGGAGTCAGATGTGTCCGTGTAGAATACTTGACTAGTGCAACACTGTTAGTTATAGCGGTCTTTAATTGTTTTTCTAGTAGGAGCGCTTGTTTTAAGTAAAAAAGTATACCATCAGTTAGGCCATTATTTTTTGTTCGACAAGTTGTTCGATTCGAGTCAATCATTCGCATTTGCCCATCACTAAACCTTAAGTGGCTTACTATATTCCGATGTCATTTTTTGGTGGTCATTTCCTCCGAGGCGAGTTCGCCCGGTTGGTCATTTCGCCCGAAAGTATTCATTGTTAGTCGAGGTCTTTTAAAACCATATCCAAAAGATAATGAGAAACTGTGGCAAACAATAAATAAACCTACATACAGAAAAAAAAATCCAAATAAGAACTTCTAGATAAAAAGAATTGACTTCAGCATTTTGTTACTGTAAAAATATCGTTGGCCGAAAATATTTTACTTAAGACTGCACCACGTAAAAACTACCAAAACAGCAATCATGGTTTAATATTGCTTACATATTTAATATGATTTTTTTAAAAACCATTACGATTACGCCATACATTTTTAGTATGACCGCGCGAAGTCTAATAAATAGCTCTGACACGCGGCCGATACCCACAAGAGCTCGAAGTGAGACCACGTCAGTTTGCACCGCGACGCGCCAAAATTATGGATCGCGTTTCAACGTATACACATTCTCTGCTTTCATAGTGTAACAAGGTAACTTTGTTTTTTACTATTTTCTAAAGTAAGATATTTCTTTCCTTGTATTTATACTCGTAAAGTGTTTGTTTTAGAGAAATGGGGAAGCGCAAAGATAAATATTATGTATCCCGTCAAAAATTCAAAAAATATCTATTCCTTTAACCAAGTAAGTACCTACTTATATACCATACCTAGGTAGTTTTGTGATGGTTGACTGGTGATGAAGGGTAGGCGGAGGAAGATAGGTAGATGATGGGTCAGAAGGGTTATCAGAGTAATAGATTTTCGGTACGTGATTGATGTCCGGACGAAGATGGGTGACCGGTGGATGATATTGATGGGTGACCGGCGGAAGACGAGTCAATGGTAGATGATGGGTGACCGGTAGATGATGGGTAATCGGCAGTGGTCGGAATTGGTAGAGCTGTTTAGGGTCGATGATCGGAAACTTGAACGTGCTGCTTGCTACATTATTTCGTCAGATCTGTTAGATTTTCCTCTTGAGACGGATTTCCATGGCATGGCTTTCCGAAATAAGACTGCCTTTTGATCGTTAGTATGTATCCTTTGATCTTTTGATCACAAAAACAATGAAATGTACAACGATGGCACAGATTTAAATGGATTACTTTTTTAAAAGAAGCAAACGGCGCCAAACTTAGGCAGGAAACAGGCTACATTATTTCGTCAGGTCTGTTAGATTTTCCTCTTGAGACGGATTTCCATGGCATGGCTTTCCGAAATAAGACTGCCTTTTGATCGTTAGTATGTGTCCTTTGATCTTTCGATCACAAAAATAATGAAATGTACAACGATGGCACGGATTTAAATGGATTACTTTTTTAAAAGAAGCAAACGGCGCCAAACTTAGGCAGAATGATAGTTGATGACTGGATGAATGATGATGATGAAAGGATGATGAGTGACACGCGGATTATAGTTGATGAGTGGATCAATGATGATGAGTGATGCGTGGATGATAGTTGATCAGTGGATAAATGATGATAAGTGGATGATGAGTGATGCGCGGATGATAGTTAATGAGTGGATGAACGATGATGAGCGGATGATGAGTGATGCGTGGATAAGTGTATGACTGATGATGATGAGCGGATGATGAGTGATATTTGGATGGTAAGTGATGCGCGGATGATAGTTGATCAGTGGATGAATGATGATGAGCGGATGATGAGTGATGCGCGGATGATAGTTGATGAGTGGATCAATGATGATGAGTGATGCGCGGATGATAGTTAATGAGTGGATGAACGATGATGAGCGGATGATGAGTGATGCGTGGATAAGTGTATGACTGATGATGATGAGCGGATGATGAGTGATTTTTGGATGGTAAGTGATGCGCGGATGATAGTTGATCAGTGGATGAATGATGATGAGCGGATGATGAGTGATGCGCGGATGATAGTTGATGAGTGGATCATTGATGATGAGTGATGCGCGGATGATAGTTAATGAGTGGATGAATGATGATGATGAGCGGATGATGAGTGATTTTCGGATGATAAGTGATGCGCGTATGATAGTTGATCAGTGGATGATGAGTGATGTGTGGTTGAGTGGATGAATTATGATGATGAGCGGATGATGAGTGATTTTCGGATGATAAGTGATGCGCGGATGATAGTTGATCAGTGGATGAATGATGATGAGCGGATGATAAGTGATGCGCGGATGATAGTTGATGAGTGGATCAATGATAATGAGTGATGCGCGGATGATAGTTGATCAGTGAATGAATGATGATAAGTGGATGATGAGTGATGCGTGGATGAGTGGATGAATGATGATGAGCGGATGATGAGTGATTTTCGGATAATAAGTGATGTGCGGATGATAGTTTCTACCACCATGTCATTACGAGTAAGTCTAAAGTGTTTCTACTGACGTGCTGTTGAGTATACAAACTTGAAGAAAAAAAATAAAAAATAAAAAGCATTTATTCATAGAAATTATAGTACAGATTACATATTTATCTTAGAGCTGTTCCCTGTCGCCCCTCGCTTCCCCTCGAGTAACCCTCCGTTATACAATCGTTGCGCTGAGCTATATTAGTAGAGTTCATTAAAAATACCTTGAGAGAAAAAAGTTCCATTCAAAACACAGTTTTTTAAAAGGTGTCGTTTCCTCCGAGCGGGCGAGAACGCGTCTCGGGTGAAATGACGCACTACGACTCCGCGTGGACTGCGCGCATGTGTGTGTTCGATCATACGCTCACTACTGTTGCTTCCGACTCGACGCGAAAACTAAACAGTTTTGATCCTATACATTTTTTTATGAAAGGGACAACTGATTTAGACATGAATTGAAAATTTTGTCAGGATTACAAAGTATCTCTTTTAAGGAAGTCTAACAAAATTACGGACAAGTACAAGGTGTCAAACAATCTCCTGAAAACTTCATCAATGGACTCATACCATGAAAAATTAACGATTTTCACCATACATACATCTATACACAACAAAAAAAAATGTTAAAGTGCGAGTCGGATTCGCGCATCGAGGGTTCCGATATACCTACCTATAGTATTTTTAGAAGCAATAAGGTCCATTGTAAGGACCGCAAAACTAAATTTGTTTGTAAAGATTTGTTGCAAATTTCAAAAAAACTGTGCTACTTAGAGAGATTGTTTTTTTTCTGAATTATTCACATAAACCTCTATGGACTTTAATTAATTCAGATTTTTTCTTCGGAAAACTTCGGGGATAAGGAAGGGATAATTTTTTAAAACTTTTTTCATCATAACTTGAAAACTAAGAGTCGTTAAAAATATAAAGAACTATTTTGGAATGTACAAGTGAAGCACTTTCATATGATACCTAACTTGACTTAGTACTGACAATTAAAAACTTTGACCTACCCATTTGGGCCCCCTTTACAATAATAATAATATTATAATTATTTCAATTGCAATAAAGTAAGACAATCGTATTCTAAAACTACTTCTACTACTAAATATAAAAGTATAAACGAGTTTTTAGCTTGCTTTTCAATTTATTTTAAGGTCATTAAAATACTCATAGAAGCCTTTATACAAAGTATCTGAACATATCAGTCGCGCTATAAAGTGTACCAGCACAGAAAATATAGAGGTATACTAACGTATAGCACAACTAGTGAACTGACTATGATCCCTACTATGTTGATGTTCCTTAATAGTGATGTACAATTATTTCAAGAAGCAACAATCGAAATATTCGAATGTACTACTTAGTACTATCCAAATAATCTTTTATCATTCAATTGTTATTTTTCATTGGAATCATTATTCGCTTTTCGTACGATTTTGAATGAAAAATTTATTCTAACTAAAAGAATGAATAAAGCACTCAAATTCTTTGTGTTTACTTGACTGGTGCAACCTAATTTTAATTCCTTGTTTGTTTTTTAGTATACCGGTAATTCTGTGGTTTTTTTTTGTAGTTATTCTAGTGTTTTTCTATACAACATAAATTAGCCCTTATTAATATTTTCCGTACGATGAGGTGTTCTATTCGTATTGGCCCTTCACTAAAGTTCCTTTCTGCGTTGCTTACTATGCGGCTTACTCAGTTAGTGACTTACTAAGTTCCATCTTTCTACCTTCCTTTCCTACGTAGGAGACTAACTGACTTAGTGTGTGAATTCAGTCAGGTGTGATCGGCCCTTTACACTTTAGCAACTTATTGGCAAGTATTAAGGAGCCACAGCGTATCGCATTGTTTCTGAACGAACTAACAACATTGTTGTTTTTGAAGTTAAATATGAACTGATGCTTCTTGAGCCAGTCAATGTTTGAAGTGCTGTACCTGTTATCAAGCTTTAAAAGACCTACACGGCTTTAATAGCATTAAAATCATAACATATTTATTATTTATTTGGACCTGATTTGCGTATGCCCACGTTATTACACAGGTCAAAAGCAACAACTTTTGTTCTACGACTTTTCTAACAACGCCCAAAAAATTTTCGACTCCCCATACTAAAGTGGTCGTGACCGACCCATTTTGTATGGGAAGTTGAAAATTTTTCGTGCGTTGTTAGAAAAGTCGTAGAACAAAAGTTGTTGCTTTTGACCTCTGCAATAACGTGGGCATACGAAATCAGGTAAAAAAAATAACTACGTATAAAAAAAATACGCTTGTAAGCGTTCCCGCTTTTACGATAGAAATAAAACAAAATCGAGCAAAAATTGCCAATAAACACGTTTTTAGTAGGATCCTCATTTTTATTTTCTTTATTTTTATTATTTTTTGTTATTGTGGCCACAGAAATATATAATCTGTGAAAATTTCAACTTGCAACCATTACGGTTCATAAGATACTTACAGCCTGATGACGGTCCGACAGACAGGCAACGAAATTCTCCCTTAGGGTAAGGAACCCACGAAAGGTTTTCCGTAGTTAGATTAGGGGCGTGGGTGATTCGACCGCTCGGTTTCGCCCGCTGCGTCCGAAACCGGAAAGTACTTTAATAACATTAAATGTAATTAAAGTACTTTTAATTTTTTGGAGTGGATGTTTCGGCCACTTGCTTTTTTTATGACTATTTTTAGAAAAGTAACATCAGCAACAAAATCAAATAATATTTTACTTCATAGCATTCGTGAAAATATGCTTAAATTAAAATTTGCTAATTATTGGTTGATTATTTGAAGGACTGATTGTATTTAATTATTGATGTTGATGATTCTGAATAAAGCATTTAAAAAAACTGATTTTTAGTGATATAATTGAGACTAAGAAAATTTATACAAAAAACTGTTTAAAATACCTCAAAACAAGAAAATCATCTTATTTATTTAAATATTGATTTAAGTATTTTTTTTACATCGTAGTTATTGCTTATTTGTATTATCTGTTAATTAATGTAATTATGTAATTATTTATTAATTAAACGGTAGATTTTACTAAGTATTTTATTATTTTTGTTTCCATTATATTAACCCATCCGAAGGTTTGCGATGCTGTCTGTACAAAATATGCAAAATAAAAACGACCATCCGAAACGCCTACTCACAAAAATACAAAGTATGTACTTTCCGGATTCGGACGCGGTGGACGAACCTGTGGTGCCGGCAAAGAATAGTACCAACCCATGCATACCAGTGGGTGTCGTAAAAGGCGACTAAGGGTTAACTGGAGGATGGGCAGCAGCATCCTCCTTTGTATCTTACATCTTACTTACTGCGGTCACCTACAACCGCGGTCCATGGTACCAGCCGTAACGCTAAAAAGCGAGGTGACTATGGTACTTCCCCTCCACATTTTTCCAGCAAAAGCTAGAATTCTGAAGGGAGCTCCCTGTCCTGTAGTGGACGTTTTTTTTTTCATGGGATGTTATGATGGACGAACATGAGCAGTCGAATCACCCACTAGCCAAGTTATCGTGTTTCTCACATACGAGTATATGGAACTTAATGTAGAACATAAATAGAGTTTTGAGTTACAGCGTCGTTATTTAAGTTTTATAGTCAACATCCTGCGTATCGGGTGGCAGAAGTATGGGCATGCGCAGCCTTGAACTTGAATGAAAGCGCTTATAAACGTGTGTGTACTTATACGGCGTACAAAATAACTCGGGCTGTAACCGTTGAGAAGTGGAAAAATGAGACGCGGGGGTGAGCGCGGCATGTGGGGCGAATCGCTCATTGGCTTTCCGCCTGTCACCCATGTACAGAAAAAACCGTCATAGTTCGACTTATCCTGAACGCGCTATACATAACAATTTGGCGTTACAGTAAACTTATAGAGCCTTATTATGTACCAGTCAGGAAAAATGTGTAATATAATACTTTTTTTAGATGGCCCACTTGATGGTACATGGTGACTACCGCTCATAGCACCCACTATCTTATTAGTGGCATAATTTGACACTAACAAATAAGACAGCAAAGCGCTTTGCCCACCCTGAGATCTAAGACGGTATGTCTCATGTGCCGGTAATTTCACTGGCTCTCATTCCCTTTCGAACTAAACACAGCTGCTCTACGGCAGACAAAACTATGCAAGGGGGTGGTATTTCCCCAGACGGAATTTGCACATTAGTTCTTGATAGAAAAAGGTATGAATGTACTCATGATACTGAACAACTTTCCCCAAGGAACATAGGTCGACATATGAAAATCAAGTTTTTGATAGATCATAGAAACTGCATCAGCTGATTACGCATTTTGTATGGGAGGTCAAATTTAGTTTTTCGTATTTCGACTTATGTTCCTTGGGAAAAGTTGTTCAGTATCATGAGTACATGCATATCTTTTGCTATCAAGAACTAATTAAAAGTCACCCTATAAATAGAGGCTCTTAAGTTGATGTATTAACTGTATGGACGGACACAGACACCTTGCCTATCTAAAGCCACGATCACACATAACTGAATTCAAAGACTAATTCGGCATATATTGCTGGGAGGCTTGGTTATGTTAATTGCAATATCCTTACTTCAACGAGCAATGTATGCTGAATTAGTCTTTGAATTCAGCTAGGTGTGATCGTGGCTTAACCAAGCCAGTTTAGCAGGACTAATATCTATGATCTAGCTCCAAACCTGCCCCTCACCCGTGACCTATTATAACTTTCTCTGAGAAAATGTTCTCAAGGTAATTGTGTGAAAGTTGACATACAGTGTGTTTAGAAAATTAAATATCAAAAACCGCCTAAGTGCGTGTCCAGCCGCGCACAATGTAGGATTCCGTGGTTAAGTGGCTTAAGGAGTTATTATTGTTAAGCAGGTTTTGTTTTTTTCAAAAACCATTCCTAACGACCAGCAAGGTCCAGCGCCTGATGCTATTGATATTTAAATTTTTAGGGTACCGTACCTCAAAATAAAAAAACGGAACCCTTATAGGACCACTTTGTTGTCCGTCTGTCTGTCTGTCTGTCTGTCAAGACCCTTTTTCTCACGAACGAGAAGAGGTATCAGGTTGAAATTGATAACGAATATTAAGGTCCATGAACCACACAGGATCTGAAAATTTAAATTGTTTACAACGACGCAATCAAAAGATATGGCTTTTTATGTCTTCATCTCCATACATTTATGCAAAAATGCAAAACCTACAGGGTACTTCCCGTTGACCTAAAATTATGAAATTTGGCAAGAAGCTAGGTCTCACAGTACAAATAAAGGGAAAAGTCTATAATCATTACATATTTCAATTTTTCTCACAACTAATAGTAACCAATTAAGGTGAGCTCCCGTTTCAAGAACTTTTCTATAAAAGAGGGGTCAAGTCGGATGATCGCGGAGTTTTTAAAATCAAAGAGCAAAAGCTTTTAATATATCATATGGTACATAGGTACGGAACCCTTAGGGCGCGAGTCCGACTCGCACTTGGCCGGTTTTTCTCAACTTACGACTATTACTCCTCAATTTGTTACCCCCATTAAGTGTGATAGTTTCCTTTTACTGTTATGATATTTTTCACATTTCCAGTAACAATCGTTTACCTGGTAGGGGAGGGGGGGACACTTGACTCTAACAAAAATTTGCAAATCTTGTAAACGGATCCCGAAATCGAAAAGTGATCGTCGCAAACTTATTAATATTTTTAAAAGATCTCTCTTACCACATCACGGGGTCAACGAGAAAAAAAAATCATCCTAAAAATTTTATTTTTTCATGATTAATTATTTTACCACCTTCTCGGCGTGACTAATTTCAGCTTTATGGTACAGTCAACCGCTCGTCGGTAGAAACTTTTTCAACTCTATTACCACGCCATAAGGTCCAAAAGTGTTTCTACTGACGTGCGGTTGAGTGTACTTAGTCGCTGAGCTAAGCCGCGGAGAGACACCCAAACAGACTGACATGACGAAACTATAAGGGTTCCTTGTTGACTAGGGAACCCTAAAAATGGTTGATAAAATTGGAAAATCAGTTTTTGTAATTCAGATAAAATCTGAGACCTAGCTATGGGCAATTCAATTTATGGGTTCTACAATTTTTTTCCGTTGTTGTGGTGAATTTTCTTTTGGTTTGATAGAAGGAAGGCATTTGCCCAGCAATAAAGCCGCATTGCATAAAAAATCTACAACTTGGACGCAGAGAGTCGTTTCATTGATTAGTCAATAATATCTGTTTTATTAATGTTTCGTTTGTGTCAGAAAATAGACATATATTAATCAAAAAGTTATTTATAATATTTGATTACCTAACCAACAAAATACGCTTCTTGTTTTTTCACAAATTATCATAATTTATGCTTTGACTGTAGAAAACACTCTATATAACACTGAACGGGACTTCGTCGTGACTGTACTGCAGTTTAAATGCCAAATCTGCCTTTATTATGTAGAACTCACGGCGCAGGCGCAAAGGGAAATTGTTAGACCACAGACAATAAACGTCCATAATAGACTAAAACATCTAGGACAGTTCAAAAAGTTAAACAGGATTCTAACGGTATTGCAATGACGCCTAAGTACAACACAGTAAGTGATTTAAAGACTTGAGGCACAATCAGATCTTCCTAAACACGAAGACAAATGCGGCATACATTGTTGGGAGACCTGGTTTTATTAATTCCAACCAGCAATGTATGCTGAATTATTTTCTGAATTCAGGAAGGTGTGATCGTGGCTTTAAGCTCTCTTTCCACCATAACTGTGCTAGCTATACTGTGACGTAAAAATTCCGACCAAGAGGATCATTTCATTTTCATAGCTTCATCATCATCATCATATCAGCCGAAAGACGTCCACTGCTGGACATAGGCCTCCCCTAAAGATCTCCATAACGACCGGTCCTGCGCTGCTCGAATCCAGCGGCTTCCCGCGACCTTGACCAGATCGTCGGTCCACCTTGTGGGGGGCCTGCCAACGCTTCGTCTTCCGGTACGTGGTCGCCACTCTAGAACCCTTACGCCCCATCGGCCATCGGTTCTTCTTGCGATGTGCCCTGCCCACTGCCACTTTAGTTTAGCGATTCTCAGGGCTATGTCAGCTTTTTATGAAAGCTGACATAGAGCTCAGAAATTGACCAATCCTATTGGTTCGTTTTTTTCCAGTTCACAGACACAGAATAAATAATACTATCGTACAGAACAGACACTCTCCACCCCTCTTGCAATCTACCCCGCACCCCCGCGCGCACCCGCCCGCGAGATTCTCGTGCTCCTTCTGAGGATATTTTGTACTGAATATTCGAGCCTACGCGACCTTCCAATTTTGAAATTCGCGCTCGATGTATGTAGTGATCGAGGTGTGTCACAGGTTAGCTACCTACCACATCTCTGGAGGATTTTTTTTTACTGGGGGACATTACACACAGGGTTCTCTGATCCCAAACTAGGCAAAGCCTGTACTATGGGTACCAGAGACTGATATACATACATAAATAGATAAATAACACCCAGACACAAATCCACCCTAACATTCCATCGTCGAAAAAAGAAAAAAAAAATTATGTGAAACAAATATATAGCCACCTTCGGCAACAATGATGGATGCTATGTACTCACTGTGCACCGCCCGCCCGCCCGCAAATAAATGCGCATGCGCAGGCAACTGCAACACAGCAACCACCCAAAAACACTCTACACGTGTTTCGCCTCTACACGAGGCATCCTCAGGAGATGTTAGACCGACCAGTGCCAAACACGGATTTTTTTTTTGAGATGGACTTCCGCAAAGTAACGCCTGATTCTATTAATTATTCCATCGTCGACCTTATCTCTGTCCTCAGGGCTAGATCGTGGTCAACAGCAAGAAAAAAAAAACTAATTCTTAAAAAAAATTTAAACCCCCGACATCACTCGTTCAATAGGGTTCCGTCCGTACCCAAAGGCTGAAAAACGAGACCCTATTAATATGCCTCTGATGTGAGATGTCTGTCTGTCAGTGTGCTGTATCTTTTGAACCGTAATAGGTAGACAGTGTTAATTTTCACATATTATGTATTGCTGTTGCCGCTATAATAAAAAATTATAAATATAAAAAAAATACCGTACATATTCCCTACTAAAACGTGTTTTAGGCGATTTTGGTTTTAGCTCTATCGTAAAAAAAACGGGAACACTTACAAGCGTGAAAATTGGTATGTTTATAGTACATAAGCTTTAAGACAACAACAAATATTCAAAACTGGTCAAGTGCGTGTAGGACTTGCGCGAATTTAATAAACTTCCACGTGTTTGAGCGCCCATAACTAAGATGGTATTTTTACTTTAGTGGCACGGAACCCTCGCTGCGCGAGTCCGACTCGCATTTGGCCGGTTTTTTATTATTTGGAATTTCCAATTTAATATTTAGTAACCCTAACCACACTCATTAAGCGGACGATCTTTGTAAAATTGTAGCTTTAATTAAATATTTTAAGTACCAAAAAACGTAATTACGTGCTTTGCAAATAATGTTACTCTAATATTACACAAAAACTTTAATGGCTTACGTTGTAAGTATTTATTTTAGTTGATGATGCACAATTTCTGTAGGATGTCTGAAAGTCAACGAGTCTGCCAAATGACCAAATCGTCACTTGCTTTGTTGCACAATAGATTAAGAGAAGAGAGCGTAAATCCCAAGTCAGAAATGAAACACAGAAGGCAGCTAAGTGCTTATTGGAAACAAATAAAGGTGGACCGACGATCTGGTCAAGGTCGCGGGAAGCCGCTATGGATGCGAGCTGCGCGGACCGGTCGCCATGGAGATCTTTAGGGGAGACCTATGCCCAGCAGTGGCCGTCTTTCGGCTAATATGTTGATGATGAAAGAGTGTAAGGGTACCTAAAACTGAAGGACGTGTTCAGTCAATGAAACTGACCACTTTTCCCAAGGAAACATTTTCAGGAAATGAAAACACTTTTTGACCTCACCATACAAATTGCTTACTTTGATCGAACAGTTATAGTATGGAGAAGACATTTTTTTTTTAATTTTCCAAACGTGTTTCTTTGAGACAGTTCCATTGACTGAACTCGCCCTTTCAGTTTTCGGTACAGCGATTACACCCGTCCCGTTTTGTATGGCGAATTTTAGGTAAACTCAATTTCCAGTACTAAAATTTTTGCATTTTTCTTAGGAATTATAAATCCATTTTTTTTTTGGGCATTATTGGTAAGACATTAAGCTAACAGAAGCTTAAATCTAATTTTCGAAAAATATTATCTGTAAAAAAATATAACAAATCTAATGATGAAATCGGACGACATTTAAGACGAACAATTTTCGAACCTTTAATTTTATATATCAAACTAAAAATAAAAACTTTATTTTATGCGTAAATTGATAATCTTAAAGTCAACTTTCAAATATAAGACAAATGAAAAAAAAATAGCATTAGAATTATAGGAATAATGATCTCATTAATCTGTAAGAAAATTTCGGCAATTTCATAGGTAAAGACCTAACATTATAGCCCAAATATCGTCGCCCTTCTAGCTAACCGTTACAACTCGAAATTGTTACTTTTCCAGGGCAACCCATTTTCGGTTTCGAGTTACAATCACGCTGCTATAATTACGTTATTTTTTATACTATGCATTACTTAATAATGAATTATAACAACTATTAGCTAGTTCTTTAAGTTAATATAAGCCGGAGAGCTCTAACGTCTCTATTTATTTATCTAAGCAGATATGACACTCTGTGAGAACTTTGTTTTAGTTTTTCGGGTAAGAAAGTCAGATGTAACGTTGATATTTTTCTATTATTCGTCTACACATATGAATAAAACTACCTTATACCGTTGTTTTCATTCATAAACTATTGCTTGTGAACGTCTTATTAAAATACAACAAGTTTCTAACATTTGGGTATATAAACAAATTTTTTTTAGGTACTTTTATTTAGCTTTGTAATTTTCAGGCAACTATAATACAACTAAGTATAAATGCAGTCTTATAATATTTCAAACATAGAGTTTCCTCTAGAGAGAGTTTTAAGTGTAAATATTAATGTAAACATTGCATTAATATATTCTCGCTAAGTGCTCTATGTACATAAGACAGCAATTTTCTTAATTTAAGCCACTAGTTTTCTTAATAAAAAGATCTTGCTAACTGATCTATGTTCATACGACAAATAGCAAGAACATAAATGACCAACTATGCAGATATTGCAAACTAAAAACACGATATATCTTTGAAACGGTCAACGATACAGAAATGACGATTAGAGAGAACTTGTGCATATCGATAAGACCAATCTAATGGCATTGTCAGTGCAGATATAATAACGGTTTGTGAGATATAACGGTTAGCTAGAAGGGCGACGATATGTGGTTGCGGCATTTTGCATGTATTCTGAAAGGATCTCCCTGTCCTGAAAGCTGGGTATGGCAGAAAAAGCGTGAAAGTAGAATTAATGCAGTAGAAATGAGAGCGTTGAGGAGTATGATTGGTGTGAAATTGAGTGACAGGATTAGAAATAGTGTGATAAGAGAACGTTGTGGCGTAAAAGAAGACGTAGTGACTAAAATTGAGAAAGGGATGCTGAGATGGTTTAGTCATGTAGAGAGGATGAATGAAGGAAGATTGACGAAAGAGATCCACAAGGCGAGAGTGAATGGAAACGTTGGAAGGGGAAGGCCTCGGCGAACGTACCAGGACCAAATTCAGGACGTTCTGAATAAAGGCCAGGTTAAAAGTACCCTAAACCGACGAGCATGTATGAAAGGATTGATGAAGGTTCAGGAAGCAAGGGAAGTATGTCAAGATCGTAGCAGGTGGAGAACTGTGTTCTCTGCCTACCCCGATGGGAACAAGGCGTGATGTTATGTATGTATGTATGTATCTCCCTGTCCTGCAATGGCTGTCGCTAGAAGTTTCATAGGATATTATGATGATTATTTACGCGAATGTCACCGTCATACGCAGTGCCCAAAATACTTACAATGTTAGAATTATTTGTGACAAAAAGGTACTCACACCAAATTAACCTGGTTAAGAGAAAGGGCCTTGATTTATAATATTAAAACAAACGTTTATTCCGTTTATTCAGTACACGATGACATACATAACGTTTTAAAATTGGGTCACGCAATATTAACTGCATTCTTCTTGGTTACTTGATTTTCGTCAGTGTTTTATGAATAAATATCGGAAAATAAAACAAGGTGGTGAACCTCTTAAACTACCATACCATCTGATTATGGCCAACTGGCAGGATGGCAGATTCTCAAGAAAGAAAAAAATACTTTATTTTCGTAATGTTGATTTTGTGCTCGGATATTTATTTTATGAGTTAAATTAAATTAACGGACTCGTAAACGGATTGATCGATAACTTCGAATTTGTACTCCAGGGTATTTAGAAACTTTTATATGAGTGGGTTTGAAGTAAATATAAATGTGATTTTTTTATTATTATTGACAAAATTAAGTTTAAATACATATATGTAAAATAGTATTAAAGAAAAAAAATATAGGGAAGATGACGAAAAATACATTTAAAACCGAAAAATTCAAAAATAAAGTTTATCATTACAGTTGACATTTTAATTTTGTATAAAATGTATTTAAAATAATATTTAAGAAGTAAAACATGAAAATTACTTCCATTACATATTATCCTATAGGTACAATTTCGAGTTAACTTATTATCTTACTGAAACTCCGAATTTCAGCAATTCCAATGGGAAAACATTTAAATTTTTAGGTAAACTACCTATGATAATAGTTCTATTAACAATGCTAATCGATTGATTGCATTAGCATTTTAGTATAAATAAAAATATATGTTCCCGAGGTCATACGATTTTAATAATTATACATTTATATGAGAGATTAGTTGTTTAACAAGAATCCGAGAAAAAACAGCCATACTTAATTACTTCCAGGTCAAATAATAATTTCTCTGGACTATTGGGCCTATTCCGGAGGTTGATTAAGAAGTGAATATTTGACTCGGCCACATTTCAGTAGAAATACTTGTATCATCAGTAGTCCAGAGACACACCGCAGCTATATCACCCACACTTAGTTGCGCGATTCACAACATCTTTTATACTATAATTATTCCTCTACCTGCGTGTTACCGAGTTTGGGTTCATTTAAAATCCCGAATTTATTCAAGACCCCAGTGAATAGGCTTCGTCTGGACAAGCTCGTTCCATCGTCGACCTCATCTCTGGCCTGGGCTAGATCGAGGCCAAGGGCAAGCCCATTGTCGTTAAAAAAGTTACTTATATTAGCACTCAGCTACGTTCAGGAAACGAACTTTTGAGCCCGAAAAATATTAATCTGACAGAACAACTTTGCCTGAGGCAAGGCACATAAGAAGTAACTTAGGTCGAAATTCGAAAAAAGTCACCAAGTGGTTTGCTCGATTCCATGTACTTACAAAATAACAAACGTAATATATCCGTAGATAGACGTTTTGTCTACGCGATCATGTATCAGACAGGTCAACATGATAGGACATGTTAGTAATTTGAAACGATTAGCCGCGTCAGAATTGGTCATCACTCTTTATTGAACCATGTCATGTGCAATTTGTTAGTAGTTGCAAAGTAAACAAAACATTTGGAGTTCGTTTTGCCTTGAAACATTTCTTTGATAACACATGAAATATATCTACACAAAGAAAAGTACTAATTAGGTTTTCATTGGTTTGCTCCAAGAAAGAAACAGACACGTCTTATAAAGAGTTGGATGATAACCCAAGATATTGACAACTACGCATATAAATCACAGTAGCCCAAGAAACAGAAATCTCTGATGATAGCTTCAGGACTAGACAACCCAAAGCACACTTCTTCTTAAACAGGACAGCCAGCAGTAGTTTACTACATCATAATGGACTTACTACAGACTAAACCGGTCGGTCTTCGTCTAACCCAAGAAACAGACCCCTCTGATGATCGGTTGGGGCCGTGACAATCCAAGGCACACTTTTCGGAAACAAGATAACAGTCTTTTAAGGACTTACCATTTATTACACCGGTCGGTCTTCGTCTGACCCAAGAAACAGACCCCTCTGATGATGGGTAGGGGACGTGACAGTCCAAGGCACACTTCTTCGTAATCTGGACAGCAGTCGTCCACTACTCTTGTCTCGTTGCAGAACTCGTCGCAATAACAAAGAGTATCTGGAAAGAAAATAATATGTTTAGGTTTGATGATAAATGCTCAGCACAGGACACAATGAAATTTGTGCCGTTTTTATTTCAACAGACGTACGGGCTAGAGTCGCACTACGATTGTCAAGGTTGATCTATCGTTGACTGGACTCTAAAACATGGACGCTAGTCGAATTAATATGGCTTGGTTAGAATGACAACAGGACAGAACTATGCGAGAGAGCAGGAGACGCATTTTTGAAGCGTTCGAACTTCAATTCGCATTCGGATTGGCAAGATTCGTATACGAATCCGTAAAATCGCAATTTTTTAATATTAATTCCTGTGAATTCTGCAACGAGTGGTCCGGCCCACTCGTTTTGCAATTCTACCACTCGAAAGTATGTATAATCTGTGATGAGAATGACATTGACGTTTCCTTCACACATGACATTATACTGACATATCAACTTTTTAATTTGCGTTCCATTCCCTCGCAATTCATTACCGGTTTTTAAAATCAATGAGTAATTGCTTTCCGGTTTTGATTTTATCTGCGTGAAACGGAAATTGTTTAAAGATTGTAATTTAATGGCAACATTGCTTTCGAATTATTCAAAAATGCGTAAAATCGAGAGCATTAGAAATTAAATTCGTACACGATTCGTTTTCGTATGCGAACTAAAGATTCACTTCGAACGCTTCAAAAATGCGTCTCCAGGGCGGAGCGATACGTGTCTCAGTTTCTCCGTACTATTTTGGACCTGACATTCGTTTGTTTACTTTCAGCGGAAGGAATGATAGGGCACAGTAAAGAGATGGGCTTATCAGATAGGGTCTCTTCCACAGAGCTCTGAAGCGCATGCGTCTTGCTCTGTATCTAGAGACCCTAGAGACGAATTCTTTATTTCATTCAATACAAATCAGTGTCACCATTTACTAAAACTAACACGCTTTCTGCACCCACACTACTAGCGTCATTTGAGTGCGATAAACATAGTACCATTATTGCGAGAGAGTAAGATGCAAAAACCTAGTGACAGCGTCTCTATGGCAACGAATGTGTTTATGATGTGCATTCAAAATAAGCGCATACATAAATTGGATAGTGTACCTCGTCAATAAGGAACCAAATTTTTTTACTATCTTCGCTTCTATGGGGGGGGTGCGCGCGCAGGCGGAGTGGCCCTATCGTTGTTCTGTGGTCTCTTCCGATGCAGAAGCTATGGCACACCTCGGTTACTACATACATCAACCGCGAATTTGAAATTGGAAGATCGCGTAGGCTCGCATATTCAGTACAAAAGACCCTCAGACGGACCACGGGACTCGCAGGCGGGTGCGCGCGGGGGTGCGGGGTGGATTGCAAGGGGGGCGGAGAGTGTCCGTTCTGTATGATACTACTATTTTATTTATTCTGTGGCTATGGGAAAGAGATGTAGAGTTGATGTCGGTTAGTTGTCGATACCGGTAAGACGATCTTATCTCGCACACTCACAGGCTTGGTATTGTAAGTGAATGACGAATGTAAATAAACATTGACACTTAAAACTGAAGGTCAAAAACGTGTGAACAACTCGTCATCATCTACGCACGTACAACATAACATAACGTTTCTATTTAACGTAGTACACAAAAATAACATTAGTGTCTGAGGCAGTCTATTTACAAAGATAGGTTTTATGTGCTCCAAAAGTGCTCTTGGCTTAAATTCTCTTTGGATTCTGCTCATAAAAACAAGAAAATGTCCCAAATTATCAAAATTTGTACTCAAAAAAAAATTCCGACTTTTCATACAAAAGGAGTCGCTCACGTGGCCACTTTAAAATGGAGTCGAAATGTCTTTTCTAGTAAAAAAAAATTTCGTCAGGGAAATAGCTTGTTTTCATTAGTAGAATCGCTACTACTACGATTTCGGGCGCGAAATCAATGAAAATTGACACTGTATAAATAGGGTTTGTGGATATAAATAATTAGTTGAAGTTGACTTGACCAATCTATCGAAAATGTCTCAAGCCGATGAACAGCTTTCATATAACTACATTACGGTACATAAACTACTAGTCGATAGATAGATAGAATATATTTATTAAAAAATCTTACAGTTTTTCTTAAAAACTAAACAAGCACCCGCAAAACTGTTAATACAGTATGACTGCGGGAACAGTCTTGACAAAATCTTATGAACTAAAATTAATTAGATAATTTAAAAGAACAACTATTAAGTTAAGCTAGGCTAAACTATTCAATAAATGTTGTTTCAACAATTTCGAAAATTTGTTTTTATTCGGTTCATGCCTAATATCAGGGGGCAAACCGTTCATAAGGTACGGTAGACGTTTGTTAAGCGTTCGATCGCCATAGTAATTGTGCACCCTAGGAACAATAAATTTACCCGCCGATATCGACCTGGTACCTTGATCATGTGTTAATAATGAGAGATAGATAGATAGATCATAGAGCCAAAATATTGTTGGTGATGAGATGCTAGTAAATACCAAGTTTCACAGTCTGTCCCTACGGCGCAAAGTTGCATGTCTGTCGGTCTTTTACAGATGGTACTTCACAGAGTGTGTCCATGAGCTCTATGAGCTAATTCTGCCATCCTTCTTCTACCATCAGGAATCTAGACGCACCGCAGGATATCACCCACATCGCATCATCATCATCATAACATCCCATGAAACGTCCACTACTGGACAGGGAGCTCCCTCTAGAATTCTAGCTTTTGCTGGAAAAATATAGAGTGGAAGTACCATAGTCACCTCGCTAGTTAGCGTTACGGCTGGCACCAAGGACCGCGGTTGCAGGTGACCGCAGTAAGTATGATGTAAGATACAAAGGAGGATGCTGCTACCCATCCTCCAGTTTATAACACTTAGTCGCCTCTTACGACACCCACGGGTATGTATGGGTTGGTACTATTCTTTGCCGGCATCACCCACATACTTAGTTGATATTGCGTACCTCCGCACAAAGCGCTTCGCTACATCTTTTATTATGAGCACGGTCTCTGCCTGCGTCTGTGTTCCCGAGTTTATATAACCCGAATATTTTCAAACTCGTGCCATCGTCGACCTCATATTCGTCCTCAGGGCTAGAGAGTAAGCCGCCATTGGAATAGTAAGGGTGCTGGCTGCAATTTGGGTATATGATTAGCTCATGATTCATATTAATAGGGATGATAGATCACCTCAATACGAATAGATTTGGTCCTTACAAGTTTTTCTGTGCGTCGCTGCGTTTTTGAGTTAAAGCAAAAAAAATTAAAATAAGATACTAAATAATTTGTGGCTCCTGTATAAAATCCTTCTGAAGATGTAAAAAATCGAAGAGGCAGACATGCAGCGCTCTGCATTATCACGGGACGAAGTAGTGAATTTTTGCGTTTTGAAGCGCTGCTGTAACTTTACGACGCAGGGCTATTATGGCGGCAGACCATTTTTCTGGGGTTTTATACATTTTATTTAATCAGATAGTCATAGTCTGCCGCAGGTGTACGTTTCATTGTCAAATTTCAAAATAGTTAAAACTTAATTCCTCAAAAACGCAGGGGTGTGGATGTCCGCCAATATTATTTGTATCTTTTAGAGGATGCTCTTATCATCACTCAAAGAGGCAGTCATGAGCAAATCATATAGAAATTTGTCCTTCATCACCCTTACTACAAGTAGATCCCTAGAGATAACCATCGTACCTACTGCCACATAGACAGCATAACCATATACAGCGTGTAACGGAAATGTGTGATAATACTAAAGGGTGTGAATCTGCCCATGAAACTGAACAACTTTTCCCATAGGTCATAGAAGAAAATCAATTTTTGATCTCCCATAGAAACTGCATCAGCTGATAGCGCATTTTGTATGGGAGGTCAAATTTGGTTTTTCTTATTTCGACCTGTGTTCCTTGGGAAAAGTTGTTCAGTTTCATGGGCAGATTCACACCCTTCAGTATTATCACACTTTTCCGTTACACGTTGTATGTTCTTTGGCATAACCCTCTTTCCAGGGCAGTCAGGTACAAAACTACAAAACAGCCTAAAATATAGGTTACCAGACTTTATTCTTAATCTACATCTGATCAAACATAAACAGAGACGGCCTTGTGAGGTATCCTTGCAAGGCCCTAGTTTCGCAACAATTCAAATTGATGCCACAGATAGGCAAGTTAAATATGTGCTCGGCTTACAAACGGCCTGATAATGTTAAGGTTAGATGAATACATATCTACATATAATCAAAAACAAAAAAGTGAGTGGATAAAGAGAAAGAAATGTTTTTTCTACTGTAAAACTGTAATGCAGGCGACTGTAATGTAGACGTCGGTTGGAGTTTCGCCCCTATGTTGTTGACTTACCATCATCTTCATTCTAGGTGCGCACAGGCAAGGATTGGAACTCTCTCCCTGCCAATCTATTCCCGGTAAAATATACATACATAACATCACGCCTATTTCCCGTCGGGGTAGGCAGTACTAGGCAGAGACCACAGTCCCCCACCTGTTACGATCTTGACATACTTTCCTTGCTTCCTGTACTTTTATCAGTCCTTTCAATCATGCTTGTCGGTTTAGAGTACTTTTAATCTGGCCTTTATATAGAAGGTCCTGAATTTGGTCCTGGTATACGTTCGCCTAGGCCTTCCCCTTCTAACGTTTCCATTCACTCTCGCCTGGTAGATCTCTTTCGTCAATCTTCGTTCATTCATCCTCTCTGCATGACCAAACCATCTCAGTATCCCTTTCTCGATTTTGGTCACTACGTCTTCTTTTACGCCAAAACGTTCTCTTATCACACTATTTCTAATTCTGTCACTCAATTAAGCACCAATCATACTCCTTAGCGCTCTCATTTATACTGCATTAATTCTACTTTCATGCTTCTTCTGCCATACCCAGCTTTCACTGCCATACATCAGTGTTGGTACAACAGAACAACGATAGGGCCACTCCGCCTGCGCGCGCACCCCCCAATAGAAGCGAAGATAGTAAAAAAATTTGGTTCCTTATTGACGAGGTATACTATCAAATTTATGTATGCGCTTATTTTGAATGGACATCATACACACATTCATTGCCATAGAGACGCTGTCACTGGTTTTTTGCATCTTACCCTCTCGCAATAATGGTACTATGTTTATCGCACTCAAATGACGCTAGTAGTGTGGGTGCGGAAAGCGTGTTAGTTTTAGTAAATGGTGACACTGATTTGTATAATTGAATGAAATAAAGAATTCGTCTCTAGTTGCAGAGCAAGACGCATGAACTTCAGAGCTCTGTGGTTGGTACAATCAAGTGCACATCAAGATTGACACGTTGGACTTTGTACCCTTCTTATTTCAATAGATGTACGGGCTAGAGTCGCACTGCGAGTGTCAAGCTTGACCTGTCGTTGACTGTACCAAGAAAAATATAATCTAAATCTTTTCAAGGCAAGAGTAATCAGGCTACATCTTTGACCCAACGACAAAATACGCTATCAGCTGGTGCAGTTTCTATGCAGCTGCAATTTGATTTCCCTATTTCGATCGCTTAGTTTCATGGAGTTATGTAATAAGTGATTACCTAACACTTACCTAGTATCCTGTGTGAACAGTCATCTTTCCTGTTTTCGCAGCATCCGCCCCTCTTTCCTCCAAGTCCGCAGTATGGACCAGCCGGAAGATCAGGCCTGTGGTATGCAGATGCGAGTTCCAGTGTCAACGAGGACAGAAGAAGTAGATATCTGGAAACAATTAAAAAACAATCTTTAGAAAACTTTAGAAAGGTAGATTATTATCCTAGAATGGTGGTATGGTCAAGGGCACGTCAAGATTGACACATATCATCATCATTCATCATTTCTTTTTTTTTCTTTCTTGCTGGAAATATGGAGCAATACTAGCTAAGCTACAAAAATGGAGCAACCCTATCTTAAGCTAGAAAAATGGAGCAATCTTAGCTTAAGCTAGAAAAATTGAGCAACTCTAGCTTAAGCTATAGAAATGGAGCAATTCTAGTTTCAGCTAAAAATTGAGCGATACCAGCTAAGCTAGGAAAATGGAGCAATCCTAGCTTTAGTTAGAAAATGGAGCAATCCCAGCTTAAGGTATGAAAATGAACCAATCCTAGCTAAGTTATGAAAATGGATCAATCCTAGCTAAGCTAGGAATATGGAGCAACTCTAGCTTAAGCTAGAAAAATATAGCAACTCTAGCTTAAGCTATAGAAATGGAGCAATTCTAGCTTCTGCTAAAAATGGAGCAATACTACCTAAGTTAAAAACTGGAGCGATCCTATTGGTTGCATTTTTTTCAACCTGTACCTATAAACTTTATAAAAATAACTTCTAGCCTGATCAAACGCAAAGCAAAGAGTGAAAATTGGACGTTCGATAAGAATCGCTTTCGTCCTATTGAAGTAAGAAAGCAACAAAGTCCAATGTGTCAAGTTTGAAGTGCTCTTGATTGTACAAGTGAACATTGTAGAGTTTTCATACATTTCTATTATTTAGTATAGAACCTCTACAGCACCGTACCTAATTACGCATCTGCAAAATATTTTCATTCACAATCTGCAGTGCAACGACCTATTTTCTTCGATAACAAAGCGTAGAGTTTTGATTGCACATACAACCTTCAACAAATATCCTCATAACAACAGCCTTGAAACTCATGGAAAGTTATAGTTTTCCTGAGTGGTATACTGTACGTAAACCTCTCCACGCAGGTTAAATCTAGACTTCTAAAGCAATATAAAGAAAATGTCGATAGATTTTCTTGGTGTATTGTACGTCTTTACGCAGATTTATGGCTTATGTGTGGAATTTAACGTCGTTCTAGTGATTTAGTGTTGCTATTAGGGATTTTCAAAAGCCTGAGGTTATTTTGGACTTCTGTGATCCACTAAACTTCGTGTTTTGATTCAGACTGGAATAGCAGCCCTGGATTACAAACAGCTGAATGTTTTCCGTTGGTTTCAGAGGCAATCGATTAGAGAAGGGCCTCCTTTTTAGGGTTCCGTACCCAAAGGGTGAAAAACGTGACCCTACTAATTTGCCTCCGATGTCTGTCTGTTAGCGGGCTGTATCTCATGAACCGTAATAGGTAGGCAGTTGAAATTTTCATAGATTGTACCTACTTCTGATGCCGCTATAACAACAAAAAAAATAATTAAGGGAGGGCTTTCCTACTAAAACGTGTTTTTGGCGATTTTTGCACGATTTTCAGGATTCCGTAGCCAAATGGCAAAAAACGTAACTTTTTGGATTCGTCATATCTGTCTGTCTGTCCATCCGCATTTCACAGCCACTTTTTTTCCAAAACTTTAAGAACTATACTATTGAAACTTGGTAAGTAGATGTATTCTGAACCGCATTAAGATTTTCACACAAAAATAGAAAAAAAGCAATAAATTTTAAGGTTCCCATACTTAGAACTGAAACTCAATTTTTTTTTTTCATAAAACCCATACATAGATCGGTCAAGTGCGTGTCAGACTCATTCTGCGTAACTGCCCGTCCATAACTAGGAGTTTCTTAAACAAATTAGCCAAGAACTTAAGCGATTATTAAGTCAGGCCTTAAAGTTGAAGACTAAAAGTCAATATTAATTTTAGCTGGAAAAATCATGTCATTTATTTGTGTAACAAATTAAGAATAATTCTAGGAAAATTCTACCACCTTCAAAGTATAGTCAGCAAAAAGACGTTATTTGTGTTATACCATGCGCTAGTCGAATCACTATACGGAACCCTCGGTGCTCGAGTCAGACTCGTACTTGGCCGGTTTTTGACCGACTGCGGCGAAGCCTAACTGGCGCGGCGCCTAATGCATCTTTAGTACTTAACATCACTTAGCATCCAGTGTTTATGACTGTGATAAAACTATGAGGAATCCGAGGCTATGATCAATTTGACATTCCGACCTGTACGGATCTTCAAGAGGCCGTTTGGATTAGCATTATCCTTGTGTTAATTAAATGAAAATCATCAACTTATAGAACTATGAAGAGAGCTTAATAATACTGCATGAGTTTTCAATGGATCGCTCATGAAGCCCAGCGATTCTACTCATGATAACAAGCAAAAAAATAAATACTCGAACACATATTTTTTCATTTCTCCATAGTAAAGTGGTCACGTGATCGAGTCATTTTGTAACTTGGGAAAGCGGATATTTTTTCGCAGATTTTCCAGACGCAATCAATTACAGTAAATATCTGGAAAAATTCTGTAACTTCTGATAGAGTTTTATTAAAATGGCGAAAAGGATTGGATGCCTTGCCTGGCCATCCCTATAAAAAATCAAACGAATCCCTAACAGTCAAATCTCCAACCCCAAGGTCCTACCATTGAAATGACATTCAGGACTTCCCAGGATGCCTCACCGGCCCCACCAAAATTGAATGAAAAAAAGACCACATTTTCGACATTTCTACGAAACATTCTTTGTCTTGTCAAATTTTAAATTCTGTTGTAAGTTCACAAAATTCTCGTTGCTGTTTTTTTTATCCGCCCATCCATTGTTTTGTTCTAATAGGCTTTTTGATGATAGCAAATCATAATGTGGTATTTCTTCGTTGTATTTTTATCAAGATTCTACAAATTTTATACTTTCGTTTGTTCCTTTACGAAAACTATGAATCCCAGCGGCAAAACTAAATGTGTTTTTAGTATTCAAATAAAATCGTAAAATATTCAAGTTTTAAATGATTTATTACCTTAAAGAATGTCTTGAGGAATTCGAGTACATTAGGGAGGTCAACATTGAATTGTTTAGAGGAAACTTGATACAGCATCAAACATTTAGGGCTGCCAGCAGTAAATTACTGATGTCGTAGTAATCTGGGCTAAGGTCGCATGTGATTTCCTTACCATTCGTATTTCGTACATACCTTACATACTTTTGAATTGCATAAGTTTTGAAGAAAAATATATAATTCTAACTTTTAGCAGCATCGATCATATATTTTGGTGGATGCATGATTACTGCTCAAAAAACCGGCTGAATGCGGGTCGGACTCGCGTATCGATGGTTTCAGTCGTGTTGAACAGTTTTTATTATTTGTTATTATTCTATAGCTTATGGTTTTCACGCTTGTAAGTGTTCCCGTTTTTACGATAGAGCTCATACAAAAAACACCAAAAAACACGTTTCTTGTATGGGAACTCTTATTAACATGAGTGGTGACAGACCCACAAACAGAAAGACAGACAGACAGACGTTTTACCATTTTGGTTCAGAACCCTAAAAAAGGTAAGATTGCTGGGGGTTGTCTTGTTGTTTTAGCATGTAGAAGTCTTGCACTACTGGGTTCTCCTCTACCGTCCGGTTTTATCCTACAGATGCAACACAATTGAGCGTTAATATTTATCACCTCGGATATTTTAAGTGGTGGTTCTGTCCATGAAACTGAACAACTTTTCAGAAGGAAAAAAAAATTCGACCTCCCATACAAAATGCTCTATCAACTGATGCAGTTTGTATGGGAATTCATTTATTTTTTCCTATTCCTGCCTGTCCGTCTGACAAGACACTTTTTCCTATGAAGGGGTTAAGGTATTAAGTTGAAATTAATATCAAATATTAAGGATTATGGACCCTTGACTATTTACCCCTTTGTCGGTCGTTCCCTTTCCCGGTCTCATAGCACAAGCAAAGGAAAAAGTCTATAATCATTAAATAAACCTTCCCTCAACCAATTAAGATAAGCTCCCGTTACAAGTACATTCTTAACCCTTAATTGGGTAAAAGGAATATATTTCCACCCAGAATTTTACATTTTGCGGGCCTCGGTGAAAAATATAACATGTCCCCAAATTGTTTATATGGTATGGCAATAGAAATAGAGCTCCCACATCGCCTTAGTTTATGTGGGAAATATGTTCCTTCTGTCCATTCCGGACAATAAGTTTGCATAAACGTTCAGGTCTAGAGGTCAGGTTTGAGTGGACGTAGAGAAAATATTTTAAAATCAAAGGGCAAAATGTAAAAAAGTAGATATATCATATTATTCATATTAGTGGAAAGGTGCGGAACCCTTAGTGCGCGAGTCCGACTCGCCAACGACTTTCTCTTTATTGATGGTATTTCGTTTTTACCAAAGATTTCGGATCTCCTTGCTTCGCTCGGAATAGATACCTTGCTAATTTATTTTACTATGGGATGACATCTGCTAGCATGTCTCAAATTATGTCAAATCATCAATGATCATCAGGAAATGTTCAAAATAACCCGTCAAATCCATAAGTGATTTACCTCCTCTCTGATCCATAGAACGACGCCTTCTAGGTGAGTATTATATGTTCCTTGACGCCTTCACTACGTTGTGGGAAAATTATTTCTTAAATCCTCCTTCTAATTACCCTTATTTTCCTGTGGTTCTTACCAACCCTATACATATATCTTTTGTTTTAATAGGTACTCATTCTTCACACTCCAGGTAAATATGTTGACAAATAATGTAGCGCCATGAATTTATGTGTGTGACCTCCCTCGTAATACCATGTGACATGGCCTTTAGAATAGTTTTATTGTTTTGGAAATTTTGGATACTTTTGTTGGTATTCAAATCGATTCAACACACTTTTTGTATGTCTATTATCGGTTTTTTTCGAAAACATTTTTAACGATTTCGATGAAATATACCATACGGTGTTTTCGGGGACGAAAAAATTACCTCGCGAGGTTTCATAAAGCGTCTGAAAGCAAAAGAGTCTTGAGCCTCTTTTTTATAGCAGCAGCTTGAAGCGCTCGTGCCCGAGTAGTCTAGGCAACGAAGCGGATCGTTGCATGAAGACCCCCGCATTAAATCCTCAGTCGATAAAACTTTGCTGGGGTATTACACTACATGAGACAAACCTTCTATAAAAAAATCCAAAAAGAAATCGGTACTTTTAATTTTTCCATACAAAAATTACAAAAAATGTATAAAAAAAATCAGATTACTTTTTTGGATATTTTGAATTTACATTTAATTCATGATTCTTTATCTTCCTGTCAAATAAAATCTGCCTGAGAAATTTATGTTGGGGTCAACTGCTTCGTTGCCTACACTAGAGTGGTAGTAGCTACTCGTATTTCTTTCTGATCACGAAAGTTAAGCAACGTTGGTCGTGGGCAGAACCTGGATGGGTGACCACTTGTGGCAAAAGAACTAGCTGCTTCGGAAGGCACGTTAACGTTGGTCCCGGTTACAGTCAATGAAAGTAGTCGTTAAGCCAAGTCAGAGGCCATTTTGGCGGCTTGAAAACTCTGACAGCCAGGTTGGCCACTAATCTGGCAAAGCTCGGTCTGTTTTTACACTCTGTTTTTACACAGAGCGATAGCCTTCTGACCTCCGAAACCCAGAGGGTTAACCAGGCCCAATCCTAAATTAGGATTTAAAAAAAAAATAAAGAAAAAAAAACGGAATAAGGCTAGGGCAACGAACGAGTTTTTGAGCAGTTAGGTACCGTCCATCTACCAATGTATAATCGAACTTTATAATCTCTAAAAGGTTAATCGTGTATCTTGTAAATCTTGTACGTAAACACTACACATCGTCCGACAAATTATCGAGTGAGTGAGAATGACAGGTGACGTCATTGGTTGTCATCGGTTAATGTTTCGGTGCGGCTTCCGAGTTGCGTGTAGGTACACTATTTACCATCTTGTGCGTTGTAACGTTAAAAATAGGTTTACAAGGTGTTTGGTATAAGTATGTCTGTCTACAAACTGAACAACTTTCCCTGAGGCACATAGGTCTTAATATGAAAAAAAAATTGGCGTACCATACGAAATACCGCACAAGACCGGGACCAGTGGCGGATTCTCGTTTCAGAGGCCAAGACTCATTTTGCGGAGGCCAAGAATCAGTTATAGTTAAGTTAAATGATTAACTTAAAAAAAAACTATTTCTGACACTTTATTTGTCAATAGAATAGCATTAAAAGAGCTTTAACTCTAAAGACGCTTAGAGTAACCGGCAGGTACGAACGTCAGCATCATCTAAGTAGTCTGTGGTACGAACCTATTCTTGTTTATAGATACCAGGTGATTACAAGAACCGATCGATCCCTTCCGTTAGTCTATTGGCTGAAAATAGCCATACTTAATTAGTAGTTGGCTGGTACGGTTAACCGCACGTTAGTAGCAACATTTGCAACTATATTACAGCGCGTTCAGAACAAGTTTGTCCATGACGGTTATTTTCCGCGCATGGGTGACAGGCGAAAAGCCAATGAACGGTTCGCTTGCCTCCTGGGGGGAGCCGCGCTCACCCCCGCGACTCGTTTTTTGACTTCTGCGCATTAACGATCATGGACAAAGTTATTTTGTACGCTTTATACTATGCCATATTATAAGGTGCTTCCTAAATATATGCCACCGCTTCAAGGGGTGTTTCTACCCATGAAACTGAACAACTTTCCCCAAGGAACCCATAGTCAAATCTGAAAAAAATATGGCTCTCCTATACCAACTCGATCAGCTGATCGGCCAACTTAGTAAGGGAAGTCCAAATTTTTTTTGAGATTTGACTATACCTTGGGGACAGTTGTTCAGTTTCATGGGTAGAAACACCCCTTGCAGTGGTGGCATATACTCGTATTTTACAAGCACCCTATAGTCCAAAGTGTTCCTACTGACGTGCTGTTATGTGTAGTGTAATAGCCAGCCTAATAGCTACAGTACTTATCCTTATTGAACATACGCGGTGATTGGGTAACGGGAAGCCTCCTCAGAATGATCAGAAATAGCTGATTTATGCTAAGGATACAGGGTCTTAATTAGATATATTTATAATTTTCATCTTTGTTTACTCCAGTCCGTTTTTACGGGTATTCCGGTCTGATGTATTATACACTTGATGATATTTTTTAAATATCACGGAGTTGGCTACCTAACCTCGAGGGCACTGGTTTTACACCCCGATGACTAGGTACGGTCAACCGCTTGTCGGTAGAAACTTTTTCAACTCTATTACCACGCCATAAGGTTCAAAAGTGTTTCTACTGATGTGCTGTTTAGTGTACCATCTGACTTACGCAACTCACAGCAGAGGGCAAACCAGGCTCAATCCTAATTATAACTGAAGAAGAAATCCTAATGAAAAAGTGGACATAACTGTAACAAGATTAAATGATATGATATGATGATGTTATAAGTGTATTACAGCTGATCAGACTGACTTATGACAATAACGGTATGAGTTCAAAGAATGGCTGATAGAAACAAATGATTTCTATTGAAGAGAAGACATCCATAATTGCCTTAGTTCCTAGGAAAGTATAGAAATTTTGTCATATAGACTGTTAGATCTTTTGTAGTTTTGGTGATTCTGTTTCTTTTATTTTTACTGTTTGGTATAAACCTGATTTGTTCTCTCTTGTACGGACTTTCAGACTTTGTACAAAGCCCAGCAACGTATGATTAGCTGTATGAAAGCCCTACGCAACAATTCCTCCCAACCCAAGTGGGTTATCAAAATTAAGGGCTATAAAGTTATAGGTGTAGAAAATAAAATCAAGTTGCACAATTTGGCCTCTAAAATCCGGCACATTGATTTTTATTAATTTTAGCAGTCGGGTATAAAGGTATAATCTACGGAGCAGTTCTTTGAGCAGCAATTGTGTATCTACTATCTACCAAAATATACGATCGAAGTCCGGAAGCGATACTTTTACTCATACAAATGACTGCACCACTGATCTCTAAAAATAAACAAAAACAAACTTCCATTGATCGACTATAAATATGAATGATAGATGAATCGATCCTTAAGTCGTTCGATCTACTCAATCAGTTAATCGTTGCGGCTGCAGAATGCATCTGATCTTAATGGATCAAAGTGATCACAAAGATTAATCAAAATTAAACATCTCGCTGTCACAGGGTTGTCAATAACTTTTTGTTTTACTTTTCGTAGCGATCACCAAAACATAATTTATTATAGAAATTGAAACTGAGCGGTCACCCCTCCAAAAAGTTACTTTACGATATGGCACTTTAATACTAAGAAAAGTTAAAAGTATATGAAAACTTGGCGACAGAGACATTACCAAACCAAGGCCTCATCGAAAGTACATTCTTATTTCCTTATTTTGTTGATGATCGCATAAACCTTTCTAGATTTTTTAATAAGTGTTTCATTTTGAGAATTTAATAAAAAAATTGTAAAAAAATGTATTGAATAAACAGTAAAAAAAAATTCTCCCTACTGTATTCTGGCTTTCGCCATTCCACTTTCCTATGGAATTGTGACCGTAAAATGTCATTCATGGCTTATCATGTTAAACTTAAAAATCTTTCTAGAAAAAGTATTAAACAAGTTAAAATATAAAAAAGAGTCAAAGTAAAGATGAGATGACTGGCTCGTTGGCGTAGTTGGTAATGAGCTTGCCTTCTACGCTATGGGCTGCGGGTTCGATCCCCGCCTTGGCAAACATTTGAGTAATAATCACAAGTGTTTGTTCTGTGTCTGGGTGTTATTTGTCTATTTATGTATGTATATCAGTCTCTGATAAGTACACATAAAACACGTTTTGCCTAGTTTGGGATCTGATGATTGAATATATGCCTTATTTACCGGAATAACAAATAATGTACCACCTACTAGCTTTCCGCCTGCGGTTTCAACAGCATTAAATGCGTTTTCCCGTGGGAATGAATTGTTTTACCCTAATAAAAAGTAGCCTATGTTTTATTCCAGGACCTAACCTATATGTGTGCCAAGTTTAATTAAAATCCATTTAGTAGTTATTGCGTAAAAGAGTAACAAACATCCATCCATAATTACAAACAATCGCGTTTATAATATTAGTAGGAGTAGGATTCTAAGCTTTCTTCACAAAAGCACCCAGAAAGGTGCTAATTTCCCAAACAAAATAACCCCCGGTGGTCCATTGTCTGTATGACTGTATAGTGTAGTTACTAAAGTAAACATTTCATTGTGCCACTAACAAAACTATTCCATTGAAACCTTACACCTGTGCTAGCAAGCTGCGTTATACTGAGTTTGGTGGTTAATATACGGGGTGTAAAGATTCAAGATAGTTTATTGCATCACCATAACACTTCACGTAACGGTAGTTAGACGTAATGCGTCCACTGACAGAGCTCCCTGCAGAATTCCAGGAACGCGTGGAACAATAAAGTAGTGATCACACTAGCTGAATTCAAAGACTAATTCGGCATTGCTCGTTGAAGTAAGGATATTTCAATTAACATAACCAAGCCTCCCAGCAATGTATGCCGAATTAGTCTTTGAATTCAACTAAGTGTAATCACTCCTTTAGTACTTTTTCTTCCCCTTTTCCCTTCATTTTTCTCCCACCGAATGGCTATTTCACCGAAAAATAACAAGAATAATAAGTTGATAAATTTTCAAGGTAGTTGATAAAATGTAAACTCTGGAGGAAACTCGTAGATCCATAGGTCCATTAGGTAAAACAACACAAGGTTGTGTTACGTTGCCTTTCGACCAAACGTACGAGCCAAGTGAGCGAGGCGAGCGTGCTGCGGTAGCAGCCGGCGATTGCCAGAAGCAAATTCGGTACAGTTTATTAAGGGGTTGATAAGAGCTAAATTACCTCCCATTCTAACAAATGACAGAATGAGCGTGTTAGAACGGAGCGCATTTGCACTTTTTTTACGTGTTTCGCTCATTTTTTAATTTTTTTCAAAATCTGTACCCATAAGCTATATGATAATTGATAATACATAATATATTGAATAATGTGTAAAAGTTTTAGCATCATAGATTAATGAGTAGTTACTTCAGAAAAAGAGGTTTAAAAGCAAAAAGCAGAGGTAACTTTGGATTTTTTTATGGCGCATAAAATATATTTATTCGTTTTTCAGATTCAGCCAACTTCTTGAAAGATGCTTAATTATCACAGAATTATTTTTCACGGCCATATATACATCACTTTTCGTTAAAAAACTGCTCAAGTGAAGCGTATTTATCTCTTATCAGCCCCTTAATTTTCGACCGTTATATCAACTGGCTGAATTAGTTGATCAACTTAAGATTTTTATTATTTTGCAGTGACATACCGGTATATTTATTTGTCCATCTTTTGTATTATAGTTAGGACGTATTTGTGTAACAGATTCCAGAATAATCGCTTCATTACACGGTTACATTACAAACAATACTTCACTATTTGAAAAATTATGAATTCTTTCACGGTCGTAACAGCTGGATAAACAAAAAGTTCATTTGTATACAAGTAAGCACTTATTTAGAAATATGACATATGAGCACTCACTCGCTGACTTTATTCAGCCAGCAGAAAGCCTCCCCCCTAGACATGACCTACCCAGACCGGTCTGGAAGTCTTTAAACAGACTACGAACACAGGTTGGTCGGTGCAAAGATAGCATGTGTAGGTGGGGTTTCACCGACAGCTCCAATAACAAATGTGAGTGTGGTACCTCCCCACAAACAATGGAACACCTAACCTCCTGTCCCGCATGTCCCGACACCACAGCCTTTATTTTTTTTTTATATATCGTTTACGCCAACTAGTGGAGCTGTTTTGAATTCTTGTGTAAAATACAATGGAAACGCTCGGGTGTCCAAATAAATGCCAAAAAACTTACTCTCAACGTAACAATAATTAATATACGACCAAAAGCAGGTCAATAGAAACACTTAAGACTTTATGGTATAGAGTAATAGAGTTGCAAATGTTTCGGCTGTCGTGTGGTTGACTGTACCTATTATTTAAGTACCAAAGTGACTACTTTCTTTTGCTTCTCAGTGTATCAGACGTGAAATGTACACTTATAGAAAAAAAACCGGCCAAATGCGTGTCGGACTCGCGCCCTAAGGGTTCCGTACCTATCTACAATATGATATACTTAAAGCTTTTGCTCTTTGATTTTAAAAACCCCGCGACCATCCAACTTGACCCCTCTTTTATAGAAAAGTTCTTGAAGCGGGAGCTCACCTTAATTGGTTACTATCAGTTGTGAGAAAAATTAAAATATTTAATGATTTTAGACTTTTCTCTTTATTTGTACTGTGAGACCTAGCTTCTTGCCAAATTTCATAATTTTAGGTCAACGGGAAGTACCCTGTAGGTTTTGCTTTTTTGCATAAATGTATGGAGACGAGGACATAAAAAGCCATATCTTTTGGTTGCGTCGTTGTAAAAAATTTAAATTTTCAGATCTTGTGTGGTTTATGGACCTTAACATTCGTTTTCAATTTCAACCTGATACCTCTTCTCGTTGGTGAGAAAAAGGGTCTTGACAGACAGACAGACGGACAACAAAGTGATCCAATAAGGGTTCCGTTTTTTTATTTTGAGGTACGGAACAATAAAAAAATATATAAAGCTGAAATCGTTCGTAAATAGTTTAAGTAGTATAATTCTTCAATGAACAGTAAACAGTTTGGCGTCTAGTTTATGGGTTTATTCACTTCAATAAGTATACTTACATTCAAGGTTGTTTCATTTTACTCATGAGATTCGTTTATTTTTTCTCACAACATGTTTACCTACCTAATTAAGCAGATTTAACAACATCAGAGATTACGACTGGCTTGTTGGTGTGGTTGGTTTCTACGCCTACTACGCCGTGGGTCGCGGGTTCTGTCCTCGCCCAAGGCAAACATTTGTGTGCTGAACACAAGTGTTTGTTCTGTGTCGGGGTGTTATTTATCTATGTATATAAATTTCTAATACCCTTACCTTTAGTTTGGGATCATTTAGGGCAATATTTTAATGAAAAAATAAAAGAAAAATACACGGTGGGTGTCAGACAATGAAATTTCAGAAACTGGATGGGCTACCGCTAGTTTCAAACATCTCGATCGTTTTATGTGTTTTTCAAGCCGTTGTTAGAAATTTGGCGGCGGCTAACCTGGCAAACCTTGTTCTAGGATTCGGTCTGGGATATCTAGGATATCGCCAATTTTTGATTATCAAATGATTTTTCGATTTAAAAAAAAGCCCGAAAGATAATATCTAAAAGGTGTATTATAATATAGGCCGTGTTCCTTTTTATTAACGTTAACTTTAACTCTTTTAAGGCATGTTCAGTTAACGAAACTGAACAACTTTCCTTATGAAACATACGTCAAACTACGAAAAAGAACAAAACAATAACATACAAAATATACTATAAGCTGAAATGTTGTTTCTATGGGACGTTTAAAAAATGTTCAGATTACAACCATTGTTTCTTAAGGAAAGTTCTACAGTTCAGATATGAAATTTCAGATGTAATTTTTTACAACTTTTCAGCACACAGCGTGAATTTTTATTGGTATCGCTCCCGAAGCCCAGTGGTTCTACTTATGAAAACAAGCAACTCTCCCGAAATATATTTTTTTTTACTCTAAAACATTTTTTTGCCTTCCCATACAAAATGACTCGTTCTCGTGACTACTTTTAATTTCTCTCTTTTGAGGCGGTATGTATAAATAAATACAAACTTTTAACACCAACGTCTTATGTTCATATCAGATTTTATGGATGATATAGGTCGGATATTAAAATCCACCCAAATTCGTAGTGCAAGTGTACATCAGATATTTTCAATATGACTACTTTTAAAAGTAAAAGAGATAGCAATATATTAAATAAACGGATCGAAAGAGTAAAAAAATGCCATTCATAATCACGAAGAGAATAAATGGTACAGCAGCACTGCACTTACTTTCTCGCAATACTCAAGGAAAAACTATCAATCGCAAACTTAAATTTGTAACGCCATACAAATAGTATGGAAAACAAACTTTTATTTACGTTTTTCCAAAAAAAAAATGTCCGAATGAAATATACAGATCAATTCAGAATTCAAATTTTCAAACATTAAAACAAACAAACCTCAAACGATTTCGAATAAATCACATGTTTAACTTTTGGTAGTACTGGAACACTCTTTATATAAATTTTCACAGATCAATAGATACTACCGTAGGATACTTGCATGGAGATTTTTTTAATTTTCCAACACATGTTCCTTATGGCTAATTGTTCGGTTTAGTCTACTGAGCAAACCGTTTCAGTTTTTGGTACACCCTGTGTACTAAATTTTATTTAAAAAAATCATAAATAATATCCAGTCAGGTAGACAACCAATCCAGAATTAAAATTATAGAAAATTTTAATAAACTCAATGGAACCAATTTTGGGTAAATCACATATTTACGATTTGGTGGTACAAGAACACCCCCTATATGAAATTACACAGATCAATTGATACTGGCGCAAGATATCTTACATGGAGATGCTTGGTCAAGCAAAGTTTCATCAAGATTCCATGAGCCGTTTTTGAGAAAAATTAAATTTTTCATTTTCGTTGTATTACAGCTACCCTCAAAATGAGAGCCAGCAAGAAACCACTTAGAACCCTTCGATGGATTTGCATAAAACTCAAAAATTCAAAATCTGGTGTTAATCGGACCATTCGCTTAGCCGCTAGGCCAAAGCGTGACAGACAGACCGACCGACGGACGGACATTTTTGGGAGACTTGTTTTTTATGATGTACTAGCGGTTCGCCCCGGCTTCGCACGGGTAGATATAGGTTCTTGTTGCATCGGGGGTTACTAAAGAAACCAGCCAAGCGCAAGTTGGACTCCCACCGAGGGTTCCGTACCACTAAGGTAAAAATACTGTCCTAGTTATGGGCAGTCATACCATCTTAGTCACGCAGAAGTGCATTAAATTCGCTCGAGCCGACACGCACTTCATCAAAACCATCATAACATCCCATAATACGTCCACTACAGGACAGGGAGCTCCCTCCAGAATTCGAGCCCTTGCTAGAAGAATGTGGAGGGGAAGTATCTTAGTCACCACGCTTGTTAGCATTAAGGCTGACACCATGGACCGCGGTTGTTGGTGACCGCAGTATGTAAGATGGTGCGATACACGGAAAGATGTCGCTGCCCATCTTCCGGTTTGTAAACCCTTAGTCGCCTCTTACGACACCTACAGGTTGAGATGGGTTGGCACTATTCTTTGCCGCTACCACACGGAACGACACGCACTTGACCAGTCAAATTTTTCGTGTCTATTCTCTGTTGTAGAAAACCATTACAGTCACTTAGGGCGCTGTTTCTTTAATTTCAATTTTGATAACGATTACACTCATGATAACTTTTGAATGGTATGTCCGATTTGAATAGTTCAAAAAGTTATTTACAGGTACTGATATAGCCTTGAATACGAAATCATTTATTTGGATAAGGATTAATAGGTACGAATAATGTGGCCTATATAGTTTGTACCGGCGTTACTATTACATATTTTAACATGAAAAAGTAGTTATTGTGACATAACTGTAATAGTTAGACATATGGTATCGCGGACTTTTTTGTAAATATTGATGGCTTCTATAATTCTGTAGTACATTACTTTGCTCTATTATTAATAGTTTCGGCAGCGTACTCGATATAAGGATGCTATTTAGTATTTTTCTCACACCTTGGGTTACATTATCGAAGTTTTCATATGGAACCCTAACTTTTTTTAAATATTTTATAGCCTATGTTCATCACGGATAATGCAGGTTTCTAATGGTGAAAGAATTTTTCAAATCGGTCCAGTAGTTTCGGAGCCTATTCATTACAAACATACAAAAATAGGTACAAATCTTTCCTCTTTATAATATTATAGTGTAGAAGTGTAGATGTAGATAAGTGATATAGAACAAATTTTTGAGAAAATAGAAAAACTTTTGTTTAACGAATACTCTCGCTCCGCTCGGAAGTAAAAAGATCGGATGTTTACATCTGAATAGGCTTCTTCTGAGCAAGCTCCTCTAAGCTGTAGAGTTGTTAGTTTCGTTAACTGAACGTGATCTTAATGTTGAATCAAAAAGAATAAATAAAAATTAAAAATATAACTTAACCGCAAGCTAATTTTGTTTGTTAATGTTTTTTGCAAATTTATAGAATTATTAAATAAATTTCCTACAATTAACTGTATTCGCCATACGGTTAAATAAATAAATAGAAAGCTATAAAACTTAGAAATATCGTTTTATTTTTGCTGGTATTTTTACATAAACCTTTATCGACTGTAATTAATACAGATTTTGTATTAAAATGTCAAATAAAACGGTATTTTTATAGACATTTTTCATCATAACTTGAGATCTAAGTCGTAAAAAAACATAAAAATCTATTTTAGAATTTACAAGCAAAGCCTTTTCATATGATTTCCCACTCAACCTAGTACCAACGACTTAAAATTTAGCCCCTCGCTATTTGGGCCCCCTTTACAATGATATTAATAATATTTTTTCTATTCTTTCATTTGCAATTAATTTGAGCAATCATATTCTAAAACTGTTCCAAATTTCAGGTCGATAGCATGAGTGGTTGTTGAGATATACGTGTGTCACAGACAGACAGGCAGACGAAGTCGCACCATAAGGGTTCCGTTTTTAGGTTCGGAACCCTAAAAACGGAAAAGTAAAAGGCAAACTTTGTTCTTTAGGCAGGATGTTGAGGATATCGTGATACGTCATCGTCATATTCTCTGCCTGCGTCTGTGTTCCCGAGTTCATATAACCCGAATCTATTCAAGTCGCGAGTGAATAGGCTTCTTCTGGGTAAGCTCGTTCCATCGTCGACCTCATCTCTGTCTTCAAGACTAGATCGAGGTCAAGAGTAAGCCCATTTTCAATAAAAAAAATAATAATAATAGAGTCATGGAATTCTTACACAAAACTTGTGCTTCGACAGGTTTACAAATCAGATTTCTAGTTAAACAAGTATTATTGCAAAATCCAAGTCAGGAAATAATTTCATTGACACAACGCCTACACATCCGCCAAAAACTCTATTCGAATTCAGAGCAATAGAATTAATTTATTTATTTATTTAATTCAATTCAATTTATTTATTTATTTGCTAATCAACAAAAGATAGATATTTATTTAATGGCGTCACATCCAAGATGTATTTTGCACAATGTCAAGTTAACAAATTATTATAAAAATATGGCGAGCTCGCCAATGTCAAGTGAAAGATTTACACAGGAATCCACATCACGAGGACGAGGGCCTGTGTACTATGATGACTCCGATAAGTTGATGGGGATTATTGAAGTCTCGATGGGCCGCTTCTCTCCATCCAAAAATCTTGATAAATGCATGTATTCCAATCTTCTAATAGATGTTCATTTTCAAAGACGTTTACTGCATAACACCCAATCAAATTATTCATTAAACTCTTCTATAAACAAATAAAACTAAAATTGAAATAGAAACACGACCGCCATCTTCAAATGTTGAAAAACAATCAAGATAACTGTCAGATTAAAAATTACACTGACAGAATGGTTTGATTTCATGACATTTACCAAAGAGATTTGAACCTCGCTGCGCGCTTGGGAATTTGCCTGTCCTGTGTTTTTGTCGTTTGAAGAATAGTACCATCCAATATATACCCGTGGGTGTCGCAAGAGGCGACTAAGGGTTACAAATTGGAGGATGGGCAGCAGCATCCTCTTGTGTATCATACCATCTTATTTACTGCGGTCACCTACTGTGGTCCATGGTGCCAGCCGTAACGCTGACAAGCGAGGTGACTATGGTACTTCCCCTCCACATTTTTCCAGCAAAAGCTAGAATTCTGGAGGGAGCTCCCTGTCCTGTAGTGCACATTTCGAGGGATGTTATGATGATGATGAATTTACGTTCAATAAAGATTGTATTATTATTTATTATTAAAATGTAACAAACCGTCAAACCACATAAACTCTAAAACACATTGTAAGTACTATTTCATTCATAACTTACAACCCATTTTTGTTTACTTTGCACATATTGTTTTTGGATTCATCCCAAAATTCCTTTTAACAAACCTAATCATTAATAATATCGTCGAAGTTAAACCGCAGGTGAATTTGGCGGATGTCCAAAGTAAAATGAAAAATGTTACGTGGTGTCAAAATACAATGTCTACAGCTTCAGTTTTCGCGGTCTAACCTTGGCACGTCAGCTGGTACTTCTATACAAGGTGTAACAGAAAGGGTATATAACCTTGAAAGATGTGATTCTGCCCATAAACTGAACAAAATTCTCCAAGGAACATATATCGAAATACGAAAAAAAAATGTTGACCTTCCATACAATATACGTTATCAGCTGAATCAGTTTAAATGGGAGATATTTTTTTTTGTATTTCGACCTATGTTTTTTAGCGAAAGTTGTTCAGTTTCGTGGTCTAAGTAATATGCTAAAATTAAGTTCACTATTTCTGTAGGACCCCATATACAGGGTGTTAGGTAAATAACGCAAAACCTCTCGGGTGGTAGTTCTGACTTTTGGAATTTCCAAAAAAAAGTTTGCTTTTTCATACAAATTGGCTCGGTCAGCTGGTCGATTTGTATGCAGAAGCAAATTTTTTTTTGTGAATTTCGAAAAGTCGTAGAACAAAAGTTGTTCAGTTTCATGTCCAGAGCTACCTACCACCCGAGAGGTTTTGCGTTATTTACCTAACACCTTGTATATAACTGGGTTTTGTGTACAATCAGACGAATCAGACTGTGTTTTTGTTTATTCAAGTCTACGAGTACACTGAAATGCAAAAGTAAGTACACTTGTACAGCAATCGCAATGGGATCATTTCATGCGTGGTGCTGGTGCCGACAAAGAACAGTACCAAATAGGTCTTTACCTATGAAATTGCCGAAATTTTCTTACAGATTAATGAGATCATAATTCCTATAATGCTATTTGTTTCATTTGTCTTATATTTCAAAGTTGACTGCAAGGTTATCAATTTACGCATATAATAAAGTATTTATTTTTAGTTTGGTATATAAAATTAAAGGTTCCAAAATTGTTCGTCTTAAATGTCGTCCGATTTCATCATTAGATTTGGTATATTTTTTTACAGACAATATTTTTCGAAAATTAAATTTAAGCTTCTGTTAGCTTAATGTCTTCCCAATAATGTTTAAAAAAATAATAAAAAAAATTGGATTTATAATTCCTAAGAAAAATGCAAAAATGTTAGTACTGAAAATTGAGTTTACCTAAAATTCGCCAAGACCTATTAGTATCATACAGAACGGAAACTCTCTGCCTCCCTTGCAATAATTGCAATCCACCCCGCACCCACGCGCGCACCCGCCCACGCGATTCTTGTGGTGCTCCGCGGGTCACTTGTACTGAACATGCAGGCATATATACGCTTCTTCCAGTGGGCAGGGCACATCGCAAGAAGAACCGATGGCCGATGGGGCGTGAGGGTTCTAGAGTGGCGACCACGTACCGGAAGACGAAGCGTTGGCAGGTGGACCGACGATCTGGTCAAGGTCGCGGGAAGCCGCTGGATGCGAGCAGCGCAGGACCGGTTGTCATGGAGATCTTTAGGGGAAGCATATGTCCAGCAGTGGACGTCTTTTCGCTGATATGATGACGTAGTGTATGGAGTGTGCTGAGGGGATCCAAGCATACCGAGTTATCAGTTATCACTATTGAAATAACGCACTAAAAAGCCTTTAGCTACCGGACGCAGATACTACACTGTTATCTTTAAAGCTGGTATGATTCAGCGAATTCCTGTGTCTCATTCACAATTAATATGAAAACAAACAATCAGTTTCAGCGTTCAGGAATGCGGAATTTTATCAGTCAGCCTCGTGTGATGGATTATATTGTAATCAAGATGTTCTTGCTTAATACTATGTATGTTATCTGATTTGAGACTTGCGAGAATTAGAAAAATTTTAATTCAACGTAAAAATGAATGCTATAAACCAAAATAATGAAAGTCAATAATCTAAGCCATAAACTAAGTTGTGGGGCTAGTATAGCGAAGCGGGCTGAAGGTAAAAGAAGAAAGTTTTATGGTGTAAAAGAAGATGTAGTAAGTAAAATTTATTAAGAACTAAATGCTGAGATGGTTTGGTCATATAGAGAGGATGAAAGAACGAAGATTGACGAAAGAGATCTACCAGGCGAGAGTAAATGGAAACGTTGGAAGGGAAAGGCCTCGGCGCATACGTTTTAAATAAAGGCCTGGTTGAATGTATGTAACCTAAATCGACGAGCTTGTATTAAAGGGTTGATGAAAGTAATGAGGGAAGTAATGAAATCGTAGTAGGTGGAGGGCTTTAAAAAAATTCTTGTTTGTATACCTATGTTGCTCGTTTTTATGAGTAGAATCACTGGCCTTAGGGAGCTAAACCAATGACAATTCACATTGTATAAATTAGGCTTAAGCATATTAATAGGTCTTTACCTATGAAATTGCCGTTTTGTAAGGCGAATTTTAGGTAAACTAAATTTTCAGTACTAACATTTTTGCATTTTTCTTAGGAATCATAAATCCAATTTTTTTTAATTATTTTTAAGCATTATTGGCAAGACATTAAGCTAACAGAAACTTAAATTTAATTTTCGAAAAATATTATCCGTAAAAAAATATAAGAAATCTTATGATGAAATCGGACGACATTTAAGACGAACAATTTTCGAACCTTTAATTTTATATATCAAACTAAAAATAAAAACTTTTTATATGCGTAAATTGATAACCTAGAAGTCAACTTTCAAATATAAGACAAATGAAAAAAAAAACCGGCCAAGTGCGAGTCGGACTCGCACACTGAGGGTTCCCTACCACCACATAAACATAATTGTATTAGTTGAAATTTCAGTAAGTTAATGTGCTAGATTTTTGAGTCCGACACGCGCTTGACCAAATTTTATTATTTATTGTTATTTTATAGCTTATGCACTATAAAAATACCAATTTTCAAGTTTGTAAGTGTTCCCGTTTTTAAATAGAACTAAAACAAAAATCGCCTCAGCGACCATCCAACTTGACCCCTCTCTTATATGAATGTTCTTGAAACGGGAGCTCACCACCATTGGTTACCATTAGTTGTGAGAATAGTTGTTATATTTAATGATTTCAGACTTTTCCCACTATTTGTTCTGTGAGACCTAGCTTCTTGCCAAATTTCATAATTTTAGGTCAACGGGAAGTACCCTGTAGGTTTTGCATTTTTGAATAAATGTATGGAGATGAGGACATAAAATGCCATATCTTTTGATTGCGTCGTTGTAAAAAATTGAAATTTTCAGATCTTGTGTGGTTCATAGATCGTAACATATGGTATTAATTTCAACCTGATACCTTTACCCGTTCGTGAGATAAAGGGTCTTGACAGACAGACAGACAGACAGACGGACAACAAAGTGATCCTATAAGGGTTCCGTTTTTTTCTATTGAGGTACGGAACCCTAAAAATAGCATTAGAATTATAGGAATTATGATCTCATTAATCTGTAAGAAAATTTCGGCAATTTCATAGGTAAAGACCTATTATTAGGGTTCTTCTCACTTTGGTGGTAAAAACGGAACCATTATGGTGCGACTTCGCCTGTCTGTCTGTCTGTCACGCCTGTTTTAGCCACCACTCATGCTGTCGATTTGCAATTTGGAATAGTTTTAGCATAATTGCCCAACTTTGTTGCAAACGAAAAAATAAAAAAAAAATTAAGTTATTTTAAAGGGGGCTCAAATAGAGAGGCCAAAATTTTGAATTGTCGTTACTAGGTCGAGTGTGGGTATCATTTATTATGAAAGGCTTTAAAATATGAATTAATTAGATTCGATATAAAAGAGGTAGTAAATAATACAGCAAAGTCTAAGTAGGTAGCACAGTTCTAAGAAATGTGCAAAAAACTTTTACAAACAAATTTAGTATTGCGGTTCTAATTATATTATACAACGTGTAACGGAAAGATGTGATAAAACTGAAGGATGTGAATCGGTACGTAGTACTATTATGAATTCTGTGTCGGTACATAAAACTGAACAACTTTTCCCAAGGAACATAGGTCGAAATAAGGAAAACCATATTTGACCTCACATACAAAATCCACTATCAGCTGATGCAGTTTCCAAGGGAGGTTAAAATTTTATTTTGTTCAATGACTTACGTTCCTTGGAAAAAGTTGTTCAAGTTCATGGGCTTCTGTTACACGCTGTATTATCGGTTATCGATCCGTTTAATGTTAAAATATTTTGAATGTTTACTTTTATCGCCATCAAACTTTGATAAGACCTATCCGACTGATTAAAATTTTAAATTTTGAAAATCTCGGTAATCACCCAGTGACTTTCAAGAATTGGCCCCCAGGGACTCAATTCTTGAAAATCACCGGGTGATTTAAAGATTCACATTTACCCTGATAAACTGTTGAAAGGTAAATCAGAATACTTGAAAATTAACAATCAAGGACTGCTTTATATTTTACGAAGATCAATCTTAACTTTTGAAAAGAAAAATCTGTGTATAGAATTTTTTGAGTGATATTTTATCATCCGGTGATATTCGAGAATTGGTCCGCAGGGCCGATTTTACTTCATCATCATAAAACGTCCACTGCATGCAGGATCTTCGCTCGGAGATCTTCACACGGTATTCTTCTTGCTTGCTTCTTCAAAATAATAAGACCATTTTTCAGAACGGCATTCTGTTTATAAATGTTGTTTGATGTGTCTAGTCTAGTTGTCAACAACTTATATATACAATTAATAAGTAGTCTTGTAAGCCGTATGTCTGTAACTTGTTGAACTTGTTAAGTTGCGAGCTTGTTAAGCTTCGTGGCGCCACACTTGTCTTGTCAGCGGATTAAATACAGCCCAGTTAATTTTTAAAGATTTTCAAGGGCTTTTGTGCAAAGTCCGTTTCGGAAGGTACCACCCCCTTGCCTATTTCTGTCGCAAAGCAGACGCACACTTCGGACACTACATACATCGAGCGCGAATTTGAAATTGGAAGGTCGCGTAGGCCCGCATATTCAGTACAAAAGACCCTCAGATGGAGCACGAGAATCTCGCGGGCGGGTGCGCGCGGGGGTGCGGGGTAGATTGCAAGGGGGAGGGGGGGGGGGGTCCGTTTATTAATTACGCTGTACGTGTAATTAATTTGCTTATTTGGCGCCGACTCAAAATTACTCGGGTATACTTACATTAGTTTAAGAACTTTGTTATTAAGGTTAAATATTTTTTTTTTATTATTTCTTGCTTTTTAGTTTTTTCGGCGGTTTAATTTTTTTGTTAAAAAGCTTTTATTTTCCAATTTTTTGTGACTATAAATTTTATTTTTCCCACCCTTAGGGTAAACTACATACATTACAATCAGTCAGTGAACAATCAATCCCCTGTTTTCCTACCCTTACGGTTATATTTTTTTTTTTAATTTATATGGGACCATTTTCTAGAGTAGTCCGATTTTGATAATTCTAATAAAAATTGAATTATCAAAATCGGACTACTCTGTAAAAAGTTATGCGTGGTCATACATTAAAAAAAGATAAAAAATATACGCGTCGACTTGAGAACCTCCTCCGTTTTTTTTTGTTTTGTCTAAAATATTGTAAATTTTCATATATTTTTTATATAAAATGTAGCAGTAAAATAGTTACATACGGGAAAAGCAGGACAAAATAAGGGTCATTCTAGAATTTTCTTTCTTCTGTTATACAGATTAAATTAAAATTGTACCTCGACCACATCACTTCTCATATCTTGTTTGTTACTAAATTATTGTTACTTAACAGATATAAATCATTATCAATTAATTTGAATGTCATTGATCGGAAAAAAATCCAATCAATTTATAACTTTATCACGCGGAAATCCTAAACTATTTAATCTGTTCAATCAAAATCACATCAATTATCGATTCACCGATAAAAGCCAGATTTACGAGATTTACTTATATAAAGTCCGCCAAAATATGCCATATTTTAAATTAACGGTTGCACTCGTCCTGATGCTGGCTTGGCAACGTTCTTAATTGAGTTTTTCACGGTTTGAATTTGGAATGTATTATTTTAAGATTGGATTTGAGCATTGACGTAAGAAAAACGCAGCGTTTGGGTTTGAAATTTTGGAATTTCAGCAAAAACTTTTGTTACAATTTGGAGGGAAAGTACCGTAGTCTCCACACCTGTCGCAGTATCGTGGCTGGCACCATGGACAGCAGTTGTTGCTGACCGCAGAATGTAAAATGGCACACAGAAGGACGCTGCTGCCCATCCTCCAGTTCATAATCCTGAGAGAGATGGGTTGGTCCTAAATGCACCAAATGCCTCTTTTCCGTGGGGGTGAGCAGGGATTCCATCTAGCAGACTAGACTAGACCTTCCTCCTGCTACGATCTTGACACACTTCCCTTGCTTTTTAGGGTTCCGTAGACAAAAACGAACCCTTATACTTTCGTCATGTCCGCCTGTCTGTCTGTTTGCGGCTTAGCTCAGAGACCCTTATTACTAGGTGTGGTTGGTTTGGTATGGGTATACGTACTAGTCACGCCGACAAAATAGTAAATTACAATTTTGTCTAAACAAATAAGGGTACTTAAAGAGGGGATGATTTTTTTTCCGTCTGCCTCATCATGAGGGATGTCGTTAGATAGGTCTTTTAAAAATATTATGAGTGAGTATTATATTTTTAAAACACCTATCTTTAGTGTAGCGTGTCGTTGAATAGGTCTTTTAAAAATATTTTTTTTTATTTAGGAATCCGTTTGCGAAATATTTAGCTTAAGATCGCTTGTAGCGGTAAGGCCGCGTTTGCCCACATTACCATAAGGTTTTCTGTTCTGTATAATTTATTTTATTTTTATGTGTGCAATAAAGAATCAATCTATCTATCTATCTATCTTAAAAGTTCTATTTTTTGTTAGAGTCAAGTGTCTCACCCTCTGCCAGCTAAACGGATGATATCAGAAATGTGAAAAAAATCACAGTGGTAGTATTGAATTTAAAAGGAAAACTATCACTGTTAAGAAGGTATTACAGGTTAACGAGTCATAGTAGAAAAAATAAAAAAAAATTATATAGGGTGACTTTTAATTAGTTCTTGATAGCAAAAGATATGCATGTACTCATGATACTGAACAACTTTTCCCAAGGAACATAGGTCGAAATATACTCCCATACAAAATGCGCGATCAGCTGATGCAGTTTCTATGGGAGGTCAAAACGTGATTTTCGTATTTCGACCTATGTTCCTTGGGGAAAGTTGTTCAGTATCATGAGTACATTCATACCTTTTTCTATCAAGAACTAATTAAAAGTCAGCCTATATAGGAATAGCAATCAGGCGCTGGACCTCACTGTTCGTTAGATTATGAAAAAAACAAAACCTGCTTAACAATAACGATTCTTAAGGCAACTACGAAACCCTACACTGCACGTGGTCCGACACGCACTTAGCCACTTTTTTCATATTCTCATCAACTCTTGCATACCCGCTCGTGGTTTTAGTAATTTTGACCTTTATTTAGAACAGCCGGAATAGTTTTGACTTAAATTTAGATCATAACCAATAAACAAAGAAACAGATCACTTTCTCCCATAAATCACACTCTTGACTCTAAAGCGGGGCATGTTAAGAACTTCAGTTATTTTTTTATCCTTGGCACCATTATTGAAATATCAATCTATTGATTCGTTGTAACGTGCGCGCGCGCGTAAGTGCGTTACATTTAGGTGATGGAAAAGTGATATTAAGATATTTTTGGAGACTATTATAATACATATTTTAAAAACCGGCCAAGTACAATAAAATAAATAATATGTGATGCCCAATCAGTTCTTTTAGAAAGGCATACAACTGCAGGATATTTTATTAGAAATGATCGCTTACGTGAATTAAATTTAATTAAAATCTATTTTGTAATTTCATTCTGTAAATATAAACTACTACCAGTGCTAAAAGTTTACAAGTAGTATACATAATACACCTAGATTAATTAAGCTTAGTAAATCTAGGACACCTCGCTGTACTTTCTATGTTCTCAGAAAGTGTGGTATTTTGGAGGGGAATACCATAGTCACCACGCTAGTTAGCGTTGAGGCTGTCACAAATTGGACCGCTATGACTGGTAACCAGACAGTGCGATTTCTGACTTTACGCTGACTTGTTAGTAGTAGGCCTTTTGTGCAAAGTCCGTCTGGGCAAGTACCACCCCCTTACCCTTTTCTGTCGTAAAGCAACAGTGTTGGCCCTGCTGTGTTTCAATTTTAAGGGCAAGGGTGCCAGTGAAATTACCTAGATAAGATAAGATAAGATAAGATAAGATAAGATAAAGATAAAGATATTTATTTCAAAAAGTGTTACACAGGTTTACATATATTACCTTTGGCTACCGCACTAGGAAAATCCTGTTTCGCGGTAAGCCATTCGACCGTTACCTTACGTTATATTGTATTACATTATATTATTAAAAATAAAAAGTAAAACTAAACTAAAAATAACAAAAAAGTAAAATTCTAACGATAACTTATTTTGGTATATTTAAAATGTTCTCCGTGCTGTTATAATCTAGGGAGGTAAGCCATTCTTGCAGCTTACGTTTCGCGGAAGAAATAATAACATTTTTTAAAGAGCAATGTTTATTGACGAATGAATAGATGAACGGATATGCGAACAGTCTAAATCGTTGGGCAAATTTGGAATTAACTTTGGGTGGGTTAGTTCTATACACTCTTTTTTTACATAATGTATCAAGATCCGGTACCTGCACACGTTCTCAGTGGGTGTCATGGGTGGTGCGGTGGTGATCACTTACTATCAGGCGGCCCACCTGCTTGTTTAGCCACTTGTGAAATTAAAGGAAAAAATATTCAAAATAAAAAACTACGAAAATCTTTACGCGCTGTTGACTGTAAAGTCAAAAGCAGGTCAAGTTTGACATTAGCAGTGGGACTCTAGCCCCAACGGTGATTCAGATAAGAAAGGTACAAAGTCCAGTGTGTAAACCTTGACGTGCTCTTAACTGTACAATATGCTAAAGGATAGCCATCACATGCTTAGTCACTTTTTACGGCTGCAAGGGCTTTAGCTGACACTATATCACCACGCAACATAATAAAATTAAGTTATGTAGGTATACAAAAAAGAGATATTTTAGTACTTTCGGGATCGTCAGTGATCTTCAGCGTGAGCCCGACTCTTGCATGTAATTTTTGCTTTTTGCGTAGATCAAACGGAATATTCTTTGGCACACGACCGGATAGGTAAAAATCCTTAACACGAACATATTTAACAGATAATGCAGCCGAAACCACAGGGTGGCAGTTGTTAGATAATCTTAAAAAAACGATTCATAATTAATTTCATTAAGGAAAAGTGGTTGTAGGTAGATATGCGATGCGAGGGAATTCCAAGCAAAAAATAAAAAAGCAAATGTGGGTCCCTTTTCTTTTCAATGGGAGTAAGAGTCAAGGTTTCAACCACACAGGCTCTTGGAATGTTTTACTCCAATTGACGAGGATTTCTTTTCATGGCGACCGTGACATAAATTGGCCTGGCGTGCACCGTTGTATAGACATTCGTTGTTTATATTTTCTGTAGAAAATGCACTTTATTTTTCTTTTACTTTTAAACCTGCGAGCTTAACAGATTACAGTGGCCAACAGGGATTGTCTTAAAGTGTCGTTGTCACTATGATTTTTAATTTTTATGCTTTTGTAGCGAATGAATTCTCGCCTTAAAATTTAATAAAATTTAGAGAAAACAAAGTATTATCGTTTGGTATCTACCTATATTAACAAATATTGAGTTTATTGTATAAACGTTAGATAAAAAAAACACGATTTTTTTTTTACCTTTAGCTTTTGAAAAAATCTGTTTCAAAGAGGAGAGTAAAGATTGGCCTGGTGTAAGTAAGTGTTATCTTTAAAGTGCACATTTATTAGATAATCTGCACTTTATCTAGTTGATTTGTATATTAACGGATGGTACACCGTTAACGTGTAGAAAACAGCGAAACGCTAATCTGAACTAACCAAACCTAACCTAAAAATGACCTTAGCCTTACGTAACCGAACCTGACTTAACCTAACCGATACTTTACTGTATGCTTGGTCGTTAGTCTGCATATTATCGAGTAAATCTACAGAATTACCTAGTTAATATGCGAACTGAAACATTTTCTTTTTTAATTTTACCGGACTCAGCCAGGCGATCTGCAGATAAACTAGGTAATTTGCAGATTAAATGATTTTCGCGCTTTAATGGTAAAATATGGAATAAGCAATATTACTGGGGAGTGAGAGGCGCGGTTACTCCTTTACCAAGCGGATAAAAAACATCAGGCTTCTGTTGATTTCTTCGTTCGCTAGTTTTGGAATATTTTTAGAGCACGGTTCAGTTACCCTGTGGCACAAAATAGAATATTGTTTCTAATGCTTGAGAGGCGGTTATCTATCGGTTACAGAGCGAGTAAAAATACAACAGCAACACAGGAATTACTGTTTGAGTCAAGTCTTTCTTTGATTGGATTACTTCTGGAATCACTTAAAGAAACCGGATCCAGACGGGACGTCAGAAACAAGAATAAAACTCAAAAGTTGTAAATTAAGTGCATGAGAGTGTGAGAACTTTACAAAAAGTCGTTTGTACCATCTTGTCGTTTTTCTTAGACTAACTGATACCCGCAACTTTGTAATGTGGGTGGAATAAACGTGGTTATCTTTACATTTAGTGGTGGTAGGGCTTTTGTGCAAAGGGAAAGTACCACCACCTTGCCTATTTCTACCATGAAGCAGCAGTGTTTGCAGTGTTGTGTTTTGGTTCGAAGGGTAAGGAAGCCAGTGAAATTACCGGCACATAAGACACGCTAGCATAGTTCGCAGGGTAGGCAACGCGCTTTGCTGTCTTGTTGGTTTTAATTATGCTACTAAGTAAGACAGCGGGTGCTATGGGCGGTGGTGACTACTTACCATCAGGTGGCCCTCAAGATCGCTTGCTCACTCGTAACATAAAAAAAAATCTATACTCTCATCAACCTTTTTCTGCGTGTCTTTTTCAATCGGCCTTTATTTAGAACGTCCCGAAAACGTGCATCAATATACATTTTTCATGATGTAGTTTATTAGGATATTCGTACTCTAAACATACAAACATCGCATACTTATATAAAAATATATTTCCCTATTGTTAAATACCAAACCGTGTCAAAATATTTTCCGCGACAAAAGAATTACCATTTCAATTGCTTACCTTGGCTCTGTGTTAAGTTATTTTACTAAATTGTATGGTGACGTTGTACATTACTCGAATTTACAATACAATAGGTGTTAAATAAATTTCCTATTTAGGTTTTGAGGTGAAGGAAATATGTTTTCTTTGCTTCGGAAAATGAAAAAAATATCATAAAATGAAACAAAAAGACCAAAACGAAGGAACACGAAATAAGTAAGAAAAGTTATTTTTCCCATACAAAATGCGCTATTAGCTCATGCAGCAAAAAGTATTTTGAATTTTTAGGGTTCTTCGGAAACAAAATGGTAAAAACGGGACACTTATAGTGCGACTTTGTCTGTTTGTCGGGACTTTCGGTCTCACCTGTATATTTCAGCAAAATTTGGAACAGTTTTTAATTGATGGTCCAACTTCATTGCAAATAAAATAATTTAAACTTATTAATAATTTAGACTTTAAAATAAGTTAAAAAAAATTACTTTACTTTACCCATTTAACGTATTAAATATATTTATTGTCTATTGACAAAATAAATTGACGCTAGGAATCGACGCGCGGAAAATCTGTGCGTCTGCGTAAAACTTGCGCGTAAGCAAACAATAATTGAACTTTGAACGACAACAAGCGAACCGTTTTAGATTATTATTAGAATATTATACCTGTGTCATAACTTTGGTAATACTGATACGTTGATATTATGATAACCTTATGCCGGAGATAAAAAAATAAATTTATTTTTAGGTAGTTTGATCTGACTCCTTAAGTCCTTTCTATAGGACAGTAACTAAAAAAAATATTCTTGATCCTTAATATTGGACCCCGTAGCGCTGCTGGTTAAATGGTTGTGCGCTTCTCTTGAGAAAAACATTAATCATAAGTAAACTAGGTCGTATTTATTTTGTATGTACTTACATTCTCGCCATTTTTGGTTTTTCAATCACAACTTTTTTTCAGTCAAAATTAAAGAATACAGTTTTCGAAAATGTCACTCACAAACTTAAGTTTATTAAAATCTAATTCAAACTTTATTTTATAATCAACTGCCCATTTTGAAAACAAAAACGAAAAACACTGGCTGGTAAAATAATTTTTAAATCGTGAGAAAGGAACAAAAAGTTTTTCTTCTAAAAAGAAAACTCGTCACTTGGCGCGCGCGGGAAATTTCAATTCGTATTTCGAATCGTACGTCAAATCAGTTTGGCTGTAGCGGTAACACTGGCGTTTGGCCGTGTTGATACGGAGAGATATGCACAGGTAAATACGTAGTGTATCAAGATTGTATGTATGTATGGATAAGTAATTTTGCTTTAGAATTCAATGTATTGCTTCCTTCAATTCTCTTCTCTGATGCTTGCGGCTTTGCATCTATTGGCCTTAGACTAGTATTTCGGCTTAGCTAATGATAAAGAAAGTGACAAATTACAATCTTAAGGAGGCCGGAATGTTGATCACTCACGTGTAGTGCCCTTTACTATATTTACTTACTAGACGACCGGAAATAGTAAATTGTATCACAAGGCATAAATAATATTTTTAAGGCGAGGGCGCTATCTAGAATACAAAGCGAAGTGTAAGATTCTATAGTAGAATCCCGAGTATGGCAAGGGATTCAAAAGTTGAATCCTGATCGTAGTGAGGGATTCAATAAGTCGCCCGAGGTAAAAAATATATTTGCAGCCGCGTGTTTATTCGTATTTCGATCCATGTAATTCTTGGGAAAAGTTTTTCAGTTTTAAGCAACATGGTAAAATTATGTTTACCATTTCATTCGGACCCTATATATTCCAACCGTATTTACTAGCCGCTGTAATATCCATATTAATTTAAAGTGCCATTGACTACAGCTAGAGGAAGCTTTGAAAACACCACAGATAAATAAGGGTAATTGAAAGGAGGATTAAAGAAATAATTCGGCGCAAGGTAGTTAAGGCGTCGTTCTATGGATTTGACGCGTTATTTAAAATATTTCTTAGTGATCATTGATGATTTGACATAAAAATTTGGAACATGTTGGCAGATATCATCCCTTAGTAAAATAAATTAGCAAGATATATATTACGAGCGAAGCAAGGAGGTCCGAAATCTTTGGAAAACCCATTTCTAATGGGCTGTTTTTTTTTTATTGAGTTCAATGTTGGTCGATGGCCATTTAATATCATATGCCAAAAGCCAAAAAGCTTTTATTTCTAAGTCCGCAACAATCTACTGGCCACTTGTACTTTTCCGAAATTAGAAATAAATATCAATGAAAAACTTTTTTGATATTGGCGAAATACTCGTAAAGAGATGTGATCGCCATAAAAAAATATTACAAGAGAATGAAGATCTGAACCTTTATTTTTTTAGTTTTAATTTTTGTCGTTTTTCCCTATAAGTGCGGTATAAAGCACTATGCATCACTCGAAAGAAGGAACGATTCCCAGTATTCCCACCTCGAACAACAAACGACACCCTCGTTGGTAATCCGGTCCATTTCTCTTCTCGATGAGCAATGCACTATTTACCACGTGGTGGGAAAACCGTGTCCGTCTCCCCAGCAACCCATGCGAGATATGGCCAAGTGGCATACACCAAAATTTAGTGGAAATTGGTTCATTCCATCAGTAAAGTGTCAGATTCAGTGCATCAAAACTGATGACACTACGAGGTGAAAACTTTGGGTGGCTGTAGAGACGTCTCGTCAGCCAGCCCATTCTATACAGGGAAAACTACGAAGATTACATAAAAGCAAAATAGTTCCGCATTTACTGCATGTCTAGTGCAATTGATTGTAAAAAAGCCGAATCGAAAATGTCCATATGGTAGGAGCACTTCATCAATAATTATGGGTGGCTGGAGAGACGTTTTCCCAGCCAGCCCATGTGATATCTCGGAACATATAGTAGGTAGGAAGATGAAACAAAGCTTAATATTTACTACCTACTCGGAACAGTAGGTAGCAAATATTTCAAAATCCTAGCTCCACTAACTTTTGAGATATTTGTATTTTTTCATGGGCTTGCTGGGGAGACGTCTCGCCAGCAAGCCCATGCTGTAACTCAAAAAGTACTGCACGTAGAATGCTGAGCGATATACCAATAGAGAGTGCATATTTGATGCAATAAGCACCAAGAAAAGTGAGTCCCTAGGTCTTATGGTTTCGGTGCTAGAAACAAAAATCATTTTCCCGCTGAAAATTTGGAATGCATGATGTGAAGTGCAACGTTGCCATTCTGTGCAATTCTACATGTTGCTGTTAGAGCATTCAAAAATCAATCTTGTGTCCTAATAGTTAAGAGGTCCTGTAGACGCACGTGTAGATTATTTGTAATTTGAGAATAGTTCGGGAGACGGTGTACTTAAAAGGCTGATTGGTTAACAAGAAGTTTTTATTTATTTGTGGACAACATGTGAAGAACAAAAGACATAATATGTATTTTGGCTCACGTATTTATTTAATAAATCAGTTTTCTTAACTTATTAATTACAGAACAATTTAAGAATACTTTAAAAATTTTTGTTTGTTACTGAGACCATTAAACCTACATCTCCTCCTAGAATACAGTTGTCACGGTTGCTAAAAAGAGATTGAAGCACCAGTTAGTCTTCACGTGAGCTAAAATACATATTATCTCTTTCGTTCTTAACATGTCGTCCACAAATAAATGAAAACTTCTTGATAACCAATCAGTCTTTTACTAAGTACACCGTCTCCCGAACTATTCTCAAATTACAAATAATCTACACGTGCGTCTACAGTACCTTTTAACTATAAGGATACAAGATTGATTTTTGAATGCTCTAAAAGCAACATGTAGAGTTGCACAGAACGGCAACGTCGCACTTCACATCATGCATTCAAAATTTTCGGCGGGAAAATGATATTTGTTTCTAGCACCGAAACCGTAAGACCTAGGGACTCACTTTTCTTGGTGCTTATTGCATCAAATATGCACTCTCTTTTGGTATATCGCTCAGCATTCAACGTGCAGTACTTTTTGAGTTACAGCATGGGCTTGCTGGCGAGACGTCTCCCCAGCAAGCCCATGAAAAAATACAAATATCTCAAAAGTTAGTGGAGCTAGGATTTTGAAATATTTGCTACCTACTATTCCGAGTAGGTAGTAAATATTAAGCTTTGTTTTATCTTCCTACCTACTATATGTTCCGAGATATCACATGGGCTGGCTGGGAAAACGTCTCTCCAGCCACCCATAATTATTGATGAAGGGCTCCTACCATATGGACATTTTCGATTCGGCTTTTTTACAATCAATTGCACTAGACATGCAGTAAATGTGGAACTATTTTGCTTTTATGTAATCTTCGTAGTTTTCCCTGTATAGAATGGGCTGGCTGACGAGACGTCTCTACAGCCACCCAAAGTTTTCAGCTCGTAGTGTCATCAGTTTTGATGCACTGAATCTGACACTTTACTGATGGAATGAACCAATTTCCACTAAATTTTGGTGTATGCCACTTGGCCATATCTCGCATGGGTTGCTGGGGAGACGGACACGGGAAAACCTGCCCACCTATTCACATAAAACAATTCTCAGAACAACTACTTGATATTTTCTTTGATTCACCTCCGCTTTTGAATGCTACCCACGCCATCCAAATTAATTTTATGTATGACTTACCTTTGAACAACATTTAGTCATCTTATGAATCACTAGCTGGTGCCCGCGACATCGTCTGCGCAGGTTTATAAATTGTATCCTATGTGTTATTCTGATGTATAAGCGGATGCAGGCAGAGAATTCCTTAGCCGTGCGCATTATAAGAGATGTTTCAAAGCGCTTTGTGCGAATGTTTGGAATATCAACCAAGTGTGGGTGATGTCCTGCGGTGAATCTGAACCCTGGCTGGACTACCGGTGGTAGAAGAGGAACCACGCTTGTTAGCGTTGCGGCTGGCAACATGGACCGCTGTGGTTGGTGCCTGCAGTATGTATGCCCATGAAACAACCACTGCAGGACAAATAGTCTAGTGTAACTTTTGCTAGAATAATGTGGAGAGAAAGTACCATGACATTTTTTTTTAATTGAAAATGGGCTTACTCTTGACCTCGATCTAGTCTTGAAGACAGAGATGAGGTTGACGATGGAACGAGCTTGCCCAGAAGAAGCCTATTCACTCGCGACTTGAAGAGATTCGGGTTATATGAACTTGGGAACACAGACGCAGGCAGAGAATTCCACTATAAAAGATGTTTCAAAGCGCTTTGTGCGAATGTGCGGAATATCAACCAAGTATGGGTGATATCCTGCGGTGCGTCTGGACTCCCGATGGTAAAAGGGAGATGGTGGAATAAGCTCGTGGATCTCTACGTCATAGAGTAATATAATCACCACGCTACCATAGTCACCACGCTTGTTAGCGTTGAGGCTGGCACAATGGACCGCGGTTGTTGGTGACCACAGTTCTTAATATGGTACGATAGCGATACAACGAAGGACGCTGCTGCTCGTATTCCGGTTCATAATCCCTTAGTCACCTTTTACGACACCCAGAGGAACATTTGGGGTGGTACCATACTTAGCCGGCACCACACGAACTAAGATGAAAATATACAGCTAAATATTTACGCAAAAAATCAATCTTTTTAGAATCTGTTTAATTTTGATCTATTATAGCCCATTTCAGTAACACCTCAACAAGTAGAGAAAATAACATTTATACTACGTCAGTAAGGAAACTTTAGAAAAACAACTAAATTAAACAAAACAAATAGAAAAACAACCTTACGCGTGGAAAACTACGTTGCGTTCACGCATTCCTTTCTTAACGAATTTTGATTATCAAAAAATGTTTACTTGAAGATGTGTCGTGTCTTTACCTGTTTTTGACTCAAAGCTTGTTTTTTATTTTAATTTTCTACAATATATCGTAAACTTTCATTGGTCCATTGATTCTATTCATGAAAACCAGCAACTTTCCGAAGAAAAATTTTTACTCGAACAATTTTTTTGACTTCACTTAAATTACCACCTTGATCGACTAATTTGTATGAGAAGTCATAAATTCATTTATTTTTTATAAAATTTTATTTTTCTTCCGGAATGTTGCTTGTTTTTGTAGAATTACTGCGCTTCGGGAGCGAACCCAAATAAAAATTCATGCTACTAGTATGTTTACTGCTATAAAAAATTGTGGTTGGATTTTGAGTTTGGAACTACTAGACCGTAAGGGCACTGCATGTTATCCTACGTCATCTAGTACACAAAATTTGCAACTTTGTAGCGGTAGTAGTGGCTTAATAGGTCCAGAAAACGTTGGTCTGCCAATCCGAAACCTGGCAGGTTTTGTACAGTTGGAGCGAAAAGTGTTTTTTTTTTTTTAATTTATTGTACTATCAAGAAATTACATATTTTGAAACTAAATTCCGTACCACGAAAACCCATCAGGTTTATCTGGGTACTGAAGAGTCGCTAGTTACAGCTATTACAGTTTACACAGAAAGTACATAGGTAGGTGCTAGGTGCTATAATAATGTTTTTTTAATGTATTATAATAATTGATATTCTTAAGGTACAAGTCTTGTAAATAAATGACAAATGACAGATTACACGAATGAAATCTATTCGTAGAAATAGAAGGTACCAGCTGCCAAGAGTATGCAAGGCAGACCTGTTGTTTTTTACTTATATAGATACCTTCTATTTCTACGAATAAATTTCATTCGTGTAATCTGTCATTTAACCACTTTTCTCTCCAACTGTACAAAACCTGCCAGGTTTCGGATTGGCAGACCAACGTTTTGTGGACCTACTAGGCCACTACTATCGCTACAAAGTTGCAAATTTCGTGTACTAGATGACTGTGATGTGGAGTTGGGTGATTGGAGAAAGTGGAAAAGTCCGTGGTTTCACTTTAATATATTTATTACTAATTTTATACAAGTCACGGCTAGGCACACCATAGAAATCCCCTCCTTTTTACAATCTGTCATTATAGACTAAGGGTAACACTCATACAGCCTAGTTTACAATACCTTACATCCCCTTTCTTTACCAAAAGTTTGAACAGTCTGTACTAAGTGATTACAATTTAAAATAAGCAAATTAAGTAATACATTTTAAAAAATTCTAAAAGTAATCATCGAAAAATCTGGGTTTTCTAATTACTCGACCACTTCTGGTCTTTACTTCAGGATCTTCTTCTAAGTTAAAAGTTACTGACTTTTTAACATTACTTGTACTGGGTTGATTACTTATACAACTTTTTAAATTCACATTCTCATCATCATTACAATATGCGTTAAATTCTACTATATCATCATCAATAGAACAATTGTTGTAGTCTATATCTCTATAGTCCATAACATTTATTTCATTATCTATCTCATTATTACATTCATCATTCTCTTTCGCTTCATTCTCATTGCTATCTATTTCTATATTTATACATTCATTGTCATTTATACTATTATCCATGTCATTATTATCTATATCATTATTATTATTTACATTATATCCAATATTTTCAAAGTCTTCATCATCATAATCATATGTGTTCCTTATTCTAAGATTTCTGTACCTAGAGCCTTCATATACATGATATCTATTTCTAATTATATTTTGTCCATTTTCTAATAAAATTTTATAACTTCTATCTTTATCCCCTTTCTCTACAATCTTTCCAGGTATTAATTTATTTGTATTTTTATCTGTTACATATACATTTTCATCTTTATCAAACTCTATTCCCTTTCCTTTATTTTTTCTATCATGATACATTTTATATTTATAATTTCTAGTCTCCACATTTTTCTTAATCTTTTTATAATTAATTTCATTTGTACTATCTTTATTCACAGGTAATACAGATGTTACTTGTCTACCAAGCATCATTTCATTCGGAGATTTTAATTCAGAATCAATTGGCATGTTTCGGTATTCTAACAAAGCTAAATCTATATCTTTACCATCACATAAACATTTCTTTAACATCTTTTTAATTGTTTGTATATGACGTTCCACCATGCCATTTGATCTTGCATAATAAGGAGTTGAAGTTACATGTTTGAAACCCCATTGTTGACAAAAATCTGTAAATACAGAGCTTTTATACTGTCTACCATCATCTGTGTACAATATATATCAGGAATTCCCCATCTAGCAAATGCACTTTTTAAGCCTCTGACATGCTCTTCCGCTGTCTGATCTGATAACTCTACTAACTCTACATATTTGGTCAAGTAGTCTACTATCAACATGAAAATTTTATCATTGAAGAAGAACATATCAGCGCCTACAGTACTCCAAGGTCTCTCTGGTACTTCTCTTAGTTTTAAAGGTTCAAATGAATGTCTTTTTAGGGTTCCGATACCAAAATGGTAAAAAAAAGGAACCCTTATGGTGCCGCTCTGTCTGTCCGTCTGTCTGTCACACCTCTATATCTCAGCAACCACTTATGCTATCAACCTGAAATTTGGAATAGTTTTAGAATATAGTTGCCCAACTTAATTGCACAAGAAAAAATTTTGAAAAAAGTATGATTATTAATATAAAGGGGGCCAAAATAGGGGGGGCCAAATTTCTAATTGTCGCTACTAGGTCGAGTGGGGTATCATATGAAAGGGCTTTACTTGTACATTTTAAAATATATTTATGTATTTTTTTAAATTTCTTAGTTTTAAAGTTATGATGAAAAATGTCAAGAAAAATACCATTCCCCCCCCCTTATCTCCGAAGTTTGAGTAAGGAAAAATCTGAATTAATTACAGTTGACAGAAGTTTATATAAACTTTACAGCAAAAATAAAACGATCTTTCTAAGTTGCACAGTTTTTCAGAAATCTGCAAAAAACCTTTACAAACAAATTTAGTTTTGCGGTCCTGAAAATGGACTTTATTGCTTCCAAAAATACTATAGGTATATCGGAACCCTCGGCGCGCGAGTCCGACTCGCACTTGACCGGTTTTTTTGGTATTGTAGACACACATCACAATTTTGTATCATATCCTCTATTTCTTTATTCATAAATGGCCAAAACAATAAACCTCTCGCTCTATTTTTGCATTTATTAACACCCATGTGATTATAATGGAGTTTACTCAACATTTCTTTGCGCATTGATTTAGGTACCAATACTGCTGAATCTTTGAAAATTATTCCGTTAACAACTGTTAAACTATCTTTAACTGAATGATAAATTTTTAAATGAAATGGAATTTCTGAATACTTAGGCCATGAAGTTGTTATGTACTTCATTAACAAGATTAAATCTTTGTCTTTAGATGTTTCTTGTTGAAATATTTTCAATTTTTCTTCACTAATATTTATATTTTCAATTATCATACACACATGAAGTTCTACATTTTCATCATACTCATTATTACAGATAGAATCATCAACATAATTTCTTGATAATGCATCAGCTACTAAAAGTTCTTTACCGGGTTTATATTTGATGATAAGATCATAATATTGAATACGCATTCTTAACTTCTGTAATCTTAATGGTGTTTCATTCATAGACTTTTTAAATATTTGTTCTAAAGGTTTGTGGTCTGTCTCTACAATCACCTGTTTACCATAAATGTATTGCTGGAATTTCTCACAAGCATAGACAATCGCGAAAAGTTCTTTCTCTATCTGAGCCCAAGATTTCTGTGACTCAGTGAGAGCTTTAGAAGCATAAGCTACTGGAGCTTCATTCTGTAATAAAACTGCTCCCAAACCTGTACTGCTGCTATCAACAGACAAAGTTATAGGACCGTTTACATCAAAAAATTTCAAAACCGGCTCTGATGTTAAAACTTGTTTTAATTTAGAAAAGTCATTCTTTTGTTGCTCTCCCCATATAAAAACAGAATCTTTTTTAATCAATTCCCTTAAGGAATAGGTAATATCCGACAAGTTTGGTATGAATTTAGACACATATGTTACAATTCCAAGTATAGTTTGTAATTCTTTTTTGTTTGTGGGTTCCTTCATGTCAACAATGGCTCTGACTTTTTCAGGGTCAGGTTTTATACCATCCTTGCTTAAGATGTGACCGACATATTTAACTTCGGTGACACCAAATTTACACTTTTGTTTGTTAAAACGAACACCTCTCTGTTTGGCTCTTTCTAACACTGCTTTTAGTCTTATATCATGCGACTCTTTGGTCTCACCCCATATTATAAGCTCATCTACATATTGTTCTACACCCTCTAAATCATGAAATATGTCATAGAAGCACTTGCTGAATACTTCAGGAGCTGAGCACAAACCAAAGGGTAATCGCTTATAACAATATCTACCAAATTCACCAGCATTGAATGTTGTATACAGTTGACACTGTTCTGACAGTCCAATCATATAAAATCCTTTAGAAGCATCAAGTACTGAAAAATACTTTGCATTCGGCATTCTAGCTACCAATTCCTCAAAAGTACTCATTTTAAATATTTCTCTCACAATACATTTATTTAAATTTTGTGGATCTAGGCAAACTCTAATGGAATCATCACATTTTTTAGTAGCTACCATGGAACTAACCCATTCTGTAGGTTCATTGACCTTTCGGATGACACCTAACTCTTCTAATTTATCCAATTCATTTTTAATTTTATCCTGTAATTTAAAAGGAATTTTTCTAGGTCGTTCCACAATCGGTACACAACCTTCTTTCAATTTTATATTATATTCATAATCAATTTTGCCTAAACCACAAAATAACTCATCATATTCATTAACAATGTCACTGGTATTTATAATATTCACATTTTGTAATATGCCAAGATTGACAGCTGTAGCATAGCTTAACCTCTGAAGCACCGTGGGTTCACATGTGAACCCAGATCGCTTCCTTCCGTCAAGCACCGCGGGTTCACATGTGAACCCGGAAACAGATTTTCGAATTTTGCCTTATTGCAGAAAAAATACAGTTTATTTTGGTTTGACATGTATGATGACTTTAGACCTTATAAAATTACCTTTCGAATGACATATAAACCATAGAGGTACAGTGGCTACGTTCGGAAATATCAGCGATTACTTGCCGCGCACTGAACACCCGACCAATGTAAGTTGGTCTATTGGCGGGAAAAAATTGCAAATTCGCAATGTCACTTTGTTTTTGCACGGTTGTTGCGAATTTTTGTATGGCAGAGCTAGACGGTTATTCTGCGGTGCTTAGTGGAGTGTTTTGTTATATTTGGCGGAGCTATAGAGGTTAAAATGCATGGAGTGTCAAACTCAACAACAAACAATTTACTTATAATCTCATTTTCATTAAATTTTATTTTTGCATTACATACACCAATTATTTTTATGTCAGATCCATCAAAATTCTTCAATTTAATGTTTTTAAATGCATTTAATTTTAGATTCAATTTTCTCAATATACTCCTATTTATTATATCCACCTGTGAACCTGTGTCAATTTTAAACTCTATAGCATAGTCATTTAATTTTAATTTCATATACCAGTCCTTGTTCACTGTACCTACAGCATGCACCGAGTCAATTTTAAAAATATCATTCACATCAGTCTGATTTTCTCTATTTATAACCGCACATTTCATATTATTATAGCACACCGATGAATAATGATTCAGACGACCGCACTTTAAACACTTTCTACCATATGCAGGACATTGTTTATAAGCATGGCACTTGCCACACTTGCTACATGTTCTTGATTTATTAGAGAAGTTATTACGCTCACCTGACTGCAACCTCTGGTCATCACGCTCACTTGTCCTTGGCTTCGGAGTAGGGTTTGGAGTCCTCCCAGCACTACGGAAACTTACAGATGGTTCTCTTGTCCTCGACCTGGATCTAGAAGGTTTTGTGATTCTGCCAACCATGTTACTAGATGTTTCTCCGTTGCTTAATTTCTTCACTTGATGTTGAGCTACCTGTGCAGCTTTGCAAATAGTTAAACATTTGTCTAGTGTCAAGTCGGCAATTCTTAATAATTTCTCTCTCAGGCTGTCATCCAACATGCCTAAGATTACCTGGTCTCTAATGAGACTGTCCTTCAGATCTTTGAAGTTACAATCTAGACTTAATTGTTTTAAAACAGTCACATATTCCTCATATTGTTCATTATTTTTCTGTTTCCTGCTGAAAAATAAGTATCTATTATACGTCTCATTAGATGGTGGACTGCAGTGGGTTTCGAGTTGCGTCATTATTTGATCATACGTCAGCTTTTCTTTGTCTTCAAACGTGTTGAAAATTTGGAGTCCTTCGTCTCCCAAACAATGGAGTAACAATGCTTTTCGTTGATCATCCTTTAATTTTTCATCTGCACCACTCGCTAATACGTATATGGTGAATTTTTGCTTCCATTCCTCGAAATTCCTTTTGTGCGATCCATTAAGGAGCTTCAATGGCGGCGGCGGCGGTCTTAGCAGTTCCATAATGTACTATTTTTGCATGTATATACCTGACAACTTCTCACTTTTTTCCGTTCGTGAGCCTCAGCGCCATGTGATGTGGAGTTGGGTGATTGGAGAAAGTGGAAAAGTCCGTGGTTTTACTTTAATATATTTATTACTAATTTTATACAAGTCACGGCTAGGCCATAACTTACTAATCTGGGGGCACACCCACCATAGAAATCCCCTCCTTTTTACAATCTGTCATTATAGACTAAGGGTAACACTCATACAGCCTAGTTTACAATACCTTACAATGACGTAGGATAACTTGCAGTGTCCTTAAAGTCTATACCGTTCGTCGGCCCTACGCCCTCCACAAGACGATGCAAAAGCACTGTGATCGTATCTTTGTAATTGATAGGTTTGAAGTTAAAAAAATTGTATCTTCCCTTGGAACAAGTTTTTCAATTTCATGGATAGAATATGTGGTCACAGTACTGTCTATATTACATGTATTCTCAGAACAAAAACCTCCTTGCTTCGCAAATTTCTTTGCATGTATTATACAATGTGTAATTCTACATGCAACACCTCTCGGGGGGTAATTTCACCCGACTGTTCCGTGTGGTACCGGCAAAGAATAGTACCGACCCATCTCTACCTGTGGGTGTCGTAAGAGGCGACTAAGGGTTTATAAACCGGAAGATGGGCAGCAGCGCCCTTCCGTGTATCCTGCGGTCACCAACAACCGCGGTTCATGGTGCCAGCCGTAACGCTTACAAGCGTGGTGGTACCTACTTCCCCTCCACATTCTTCTAGCATGAGCTGGAATTCTGAATGGAGCTCCCTGTCCCTGTAGTGGACGTATCATGGGATGTTATGATGAACCCACTGAACAACTTTGGTTCTACAACTTTTGGAAGTTGTAGAATCAAAGTTGTGCAGTTACATGGGTAGAATTACCACCCAAGAGTTTTTGTGTATTTAGAATTACACGTTGTATAACACTCATAAATATAAATGCGTAACATATCTTTTGTCTATAACGATTTAAACACGTTTCATAGTCTTAACGTAAGCAAATACAATGTCAGATAAACAGATTCATTCATCAGTTAATGTTGTTTATACTTAAACATTTTGTTATATTTACTGTTTTATTTCTCCTTTATTGTAGTTACTAATTATGTATCAAAATAATTATTTACCAATTTTGTCGTTATTAAAGTTCATAGGTCGTTGGACTATGAAATTACCGGCACATGAGACATACCATCTTAGTTCTCAGGGTGGGTAATGCGCTTTGCTATCTCATTAGTGTCAAATTATTTCCCTAATAATTCAATTAAATTTTTGATTTATTGCTTTTGGGTATCCACAATTCCGCCAACGTCACGTAGTGAAGAAAATACAAAATGGAGATTTGCTTTATCGATTAGAATTCCTAGGACAAACACAGGACATCACAATTTATACAACACGATATTAAATTATTAGTTCTACTTGGAGTTGTTAATCGAGTAACACAGGAGGGATAAAAAGGAAAATAAGTATATATTGATAAGAGGTGTGATCGTAAAGATAGGTAAGGGAACATAATAATATAAATATGATATAAGTACTTTAATAGGTCTTTACCACAGATTATGGTCTTTACCTATGAAATTGCCGAAATTTTCTTACAGATTAATGAGATCATAATTCCTATAATTTTAATGCTATTTCTTTCATTTGTCTTATATTTGAAAGTAGACTTCAAGGTTATCAATTTACGCATAAAATAAAGTTTTTATTTTTAGTTTTATACATAAAATTAAAGGTTCGAAAATTGTTCGTCTTAAATGTCGTCCGATTTCATCATTAGATTTGTTATATTTTTTTTAACAAATTATATTTTTCTAAAATTAAATTTAAGTTTGTGTTAGATTAATTTCTTCCCAATTATGCTTAAAAAAAATGGATTTATTATTAAGAAAAATGCAAAAATGTTAGTACTGAAAATTGGGTTTACCTAAAATTCGCCATACAAAACGGCAATTTCATAGGTAAAGACCTATTATTATTATGGGTAATAAATCTTGCTAATAAATAAACGAAGGGAGAATCTATTAGAGACTAGCTGTTCGTGCTGTGGCGTTCAGAAAAAATAGCTAATGACTTTTCCCATGGTTAAAACTATCTTCGTACCACAGATAATATAATTACCAAGTTTTTATCACAATCGGTTTATCAGATTAGTCATAAAAGCGTAACAGACAGACAAACAGACTGCGCAGCTCTTGGTTAGGTATACAGAGTACAGATAGTACGGATTTTTTGTAAATTAAACACCTCTTGTTTACATGGTGGACTGTTAGTTCGCCTACTATCCTAGTAAGTGTAAAATTATAGTGGAATTCCACGCGGACGAGCTATGATACGGGTTTCGTTATTTCTCATACAAAACAAAAACTAACTAAATCTGAGGCGCAGTCACTTTAGCTTCTGTGGCTACTGAAAAAAGAACAGTACAAAGTCCAACGTGTCTAGTTTCACATGCTTTTAACTGTAGGTACATGTACCTACATACAAAACTGTTGGACTTCACCTCTGTAAAATCATACATACATAACATCACGCCTCTTTCCCGTTGGGGTAGGCAGAGACCACAGTTCTCCACCTGCTACGATCTTGACATACTTCCCTTGCTTCCTGTACTTTCATCAATCCTTTCATACATGCTCGTCGGTTTAGGGTACTTTTAACCTGGCCTTTATTCAGAACGTCCTGAATTTGGTCCTGGTACGTTCGCCTAGGCCTTCCCCTTCCAACGTTTCCATTCACTCTCGCCTGGTAGATCTCTTTCGTCAATCTTCGTTCATTCATCCTCTCTACATGACCAAACCATCTCAGCATCCCTTTCTCGATTTTGGTCACTACGTCTTTTTTTACGCCACACCGTTCTCTTATCACACTATTTCTAATCCTGTCACTCAATTTAACACCAATCATACTCCTTAGCGCTCTCATTTCCACCGCATTAATTCTACTTTCATGCTTCTTCTGCCATACCCAGCTTTCACTGCCATACATCAGTGTTGGTACCAAAACTCCCCCATGAACAGCCAAACGAGCCTTGTGAGACACCTTCTGACTCCTCATAAAGGCGTGCAGGGCACCATTCACCATGTTTCCAGCATTCACTCTTCTTTCAATATCACTTTCACACTTTCCATCTCTCGTAAACTTTGAGCCCAGATACACAAACTCCTTCACTTGTTCGACTTGTTCACCATCTATTAATATAGTACACTCTGTCATACATTCTTCTCTTTTAAGTACCATTACTTTAGTCTTGCTTACATTTACTTTCATTCCTTTCCTGTCCAAAGCCACATTCATCATTGTTACCATCTCCTGCAACTCGTCAGCAGATGACGCAAGTACAACTTGGTCATCAGCGTAGAGAAGACATTTGATGAGTAACTCATTCATTCTTAGTCAACACATACTCTCTTTCAGATCAATCAAACAATTATCCATGAACAGGTTAAACAGCCAAGGTGACGCTACACATCCCTGCCTAACACCTTTTTCGATGCTAAACCATTCAGTGTACGCCCCGTTTATTCTGACACAAGCACTGGAATCCTCATAGAGAGATTTCAGTGCTTGAATCAGATGACCGTTTACCCCATACATAGACAATGCTGACCACAATTCATTCCTCACCACTCGGTCATAGGCCTTTTCCAAATCCACGAACGCGCAGTAGACTTTTTGGTTTTTAGCCAAAAACTTTTCAGCTATGCACCGCAAGGAAAAGACCTGATCTGTACATCCCATTCCCTTTCTAAATCCCGCTTGTACGTCCCATATTTTTTCGTCAGTATCTTTCATCACTCTTTCAATCAAAACCTTTGCATACAGTTTGCCGACGACACTGAGAAGGCTTATCCCGCGATAATTTTTGCAGTCCTGTTGTGACCCTTTTCCCTTGTACAGCAGCACAATCACAGCCTTGCACCAGTCACCTGGTACTTGGCCGTTCGTCCAACACAAGTTGAAAAGGCGGTACAACTGACTAGCCACAATGCCTCGCCCAGCCTTCAACATCTCGACCGACACTCTATCATACCCAGCTGCTTTACCTGATTTCATACTTTTCATCGCTTTCATAATCTCATCCATACTTATCTCACTTACACAATTCTCTTCTTCATTCTCATTCATTTCCACAGAAGACCTAGGTTCGCTGGCTTCTGCTTTTTCTCTCTCAAACAGACTTTCAAAATATTCCTTCCACCTCCTCAGAACACATTCTTCACCTTTTATAATACTTCCATCCTGGCTTCTGATTTTACTCAGCTCCGATGTTCCGAACTTTCCTCGGGCTGTCCGTATTGATTTCCAGAAAAACTTTTGGTTGGACTGGAAATCTTCAGTAAGCCTTCTGTCAAACTCATCCTTACACTCCTCTTTCTTTCTCTCAACAACTTCCTTAACAATACCTTTCGCTCTTTTATATACCTTTCTTGCTACACTTACGTCATCACTTGTTGCCCTCTGCATTCTTTGGTTAGCTTTTACTGCTAACCAATCTGACCATGCTTTCTTCTTCTCACAAACAGCTGCCTGTACACTTTTATCCATCCACATATTCTTCTTCTTTCCACCCTTTCTCCTTTTTGACACCCCACAAACATTGACAGCTATACCTACTACTCCATCTTTAAATTCATTCCACAAACATTCAATATCATTTACTTCATCCAGGTTCTCAAATCTTTCACTCAAGCCTTTCAAGTATTCTTTTCTGACATCCTCCTCTTGCAATCTCTCTACTTTGATACGTTCTAGAACGCTCGTCTGCTCTTGTGGTCTATGCCGCCACCGGTTAAATAGACCACCAATTCGGGTCACAACCAGGTGGTGGTCTGTGTCGATGGCGGCTCCACGATATGCGCGAGAGTCCAGAACTCTTTTTCTCAATCTTTCATCCACAACTACAAAATCGATCATACTTCTCGCATCACCCTCCTCTTTTGTATACATATGGATCCTTTTGTGGTCAAACATAGTGTTTGCCACAAAAAGACTCCATTCCAAACATATCTCAAGCAAACTTATTCCATTATCATTCACACGTTCATCACCAAACTTACCAACAACTCTTTCATAACCGTCACGCTTTCTTCCTACCCATCCATTAAAATCACCTAGCATGATAACTCGTTCATTCTGATCACATTTCTCTAACGTATCTCTCATATTTTCCCAAAACTCATCTGTTTCTTTCTGGGCTTTCAGGGACTTTCGCGAACCAATATTCGTTGGTGCATATGCACCTAGAACAAAAATTCGGGTCAGTCCGACTTTCAGTCTGACCCAGATGAGTCTTGGGCTCACACACTCGACTTCTTTCACGCACTCTACCATTCTTCCGGAAAGTATGACACCGACTCCCTGACAGCCTCTGCTGGTACTGGGAACACCAGACCAGTACGCTGTGTAAGGGCCGTGTTCTGTGGTGTCACAACCTTTCCGTTTAGTCTCATTCACACAGAGAACGTCTATACGCCTTTCATCCATCATCTGACATACTTCATCTATTTTGCCATTCATTCCACCTCTGACATTCATCGTAGCAAAGCGGCTCTCCGTAGCCCGCTTTTCGCCCCCGGGAGGAACGTGACGTGATGGGTTGCGAACCACACCGCCGCCTTTTAAGTTTTTATTTTTATTCAAAAACATTGCGTTCCCACGAGTAGCAAGGCATTACGGTCCATCCTGGCAGAGCCCGCATGCCAGGACAAGGCTAGCCTAGTTCTGGGTTCGCCTGGGCCCAGGGCTTGTGACCGCTTTCGACTAGACTCGCCTCTAGCCACGCATCCATCGGCGCGGTCAACCTTAGATTGGCGGAATGGACAGGGATAAAAGGAACGGGAGGGATAGGTTAGTTGGGACAGGAATACTTGGTGTAGGAAAGGTTATTTCTCCCCTTAAAAGACTATTCCTAAAAAACAATGATTCACATCTCTCTTTATTTTTCGAAGTATTTTGTTTATAAGTACCAACTTATCTAAGTTTTCATTACTCTAGAACTTTCGTAATTTTATTTACATTTGTTGCACCGCCATGACGAAACAGATAGGATTTTTTAATTATTATTTTTATTATAAAACTAAATCTAGATTTTACCAATCTTTAGCTGTACCCACGACTTTTACACAAACAACTGGACCGGATCAAACGGAATTTTCAACAACGTATTTGGCTTTCTTCAGTTGAAAATAATAAGCTTTGTTTGTTTTGGGTCGGCTTCACCGCTTGAAACTTTGAACTACCCTATTTTCTGTTTGAGTGAACCGATTGCAATAAAAAAAGTTTAAATATTGCACAAAATTAAATGGAAATTCAAAATATTCACAAAAACATTAACAAATAAATTTTTGCATACATTTTTTGTCATTTTTGTATGGAAAAATTAAAAGTACCGATATTGTTTTGGATAATTTTTTAAAGAAGGTTGAGGATTTAATGCGGGGGTCTTCATACAACGATCCGCTTCGTTGCCTAGACTATTACACGATTCCGAAAAATTAGCGCGGGCGATGCGAGGGAAGCGGGCGGGGGGGTGGCGCAGTAGGTACTCGGCGGGAACCATTGAGGTAATGCGGGAACCAATTCTAGCATCCCGATGCGACGGGCGATTTTTGAGATTTTTTAAATTTAAATAAGCGCTGTTAAACTCTTCAAAAGTAAGAAACAATATTTGTTGGTTGTAAAATAACGTTCGGTTTTAAAATTACCAGCATAATAATTTGAGTTTCATGAGTTTATCGTGGCTTTTTTAAATTTTGAAAGTCTCAATAATCACCCAGTGATATTCAAGAATTGGCTCACAGTCCTTTGTAAATCGAAGCATTCGTAAAAAAATATACTTTTGGTTTAGAGCCAGTGCTTTGTCGTTTTTCTGCCATTGATACGGTGATGGTCAAGTGGTCTGCTGGTGGTCAAGTGGTCGGCTGCTGGTGAAGGCTCAAGAAGTCGGTTAGTGGTCAAGTGGTCAGCTAATGGTCAATTGGTCGTTTAGTGGTCAATTGGTCGTTTAGTGGTCAATTGGTCTGCTAATGGTCAAGTGGTCGTATAGTGGTAAGTGGTCGTCTAGTGGTCAAGTGGTCGTCCAGCGTTCAAGTGGTCGTCTAGTGGTCGGATGGTGGTCAAGTGGTCAGCTGGTGGTCAAGTGGTCGACTGGTGGTCAAGTGGTCGGCTGATGGTCAAGTGGTCGTCTAGTGGTCAAGTGCTCGTCTAGTGGTCAATTGGTTGGCTAATGGTCAAGTGGTCGGCTAATGGACAAGTGGTCGTCTAGTGGTTAAGTGCTCGTCTAGTGGTCAATTGGTTGGCTAATGGTCAAGTGGTCCTCTAGTGGTCAAGTCGTCGTCCAGCGTTCAAGTGGTCGTCTTGTGGTCGGCTAATGGTCGAGACGTCGACTGGTGGTCAAGTGGTCGGCTGGTGGTCAAGTGGTCGGCCGTCGCTGATGTAGTCGGCTGTCGGTTAAGTGGTCGGCTGGCGATCAAGTGGTCGGCTGGTGGATTTTGTTCAAAAGCTAACAAAAAAATAAACAAGCAAAGTAGAAAATTGCATTTTAAAACAACAATACAAATAAAATCTTCAATACTATGGTTTTAGTATCCCCGCAATCAAATGGGTTGACAGCTATTTTAAAAACCGCATGCAATGCGTTGAGATCTGTGACGATGGAGGTAATTCAATTCAATCACTAGTTAAAAAAGTTACAAGGGGTGTCCCTCAGGGGTCTATTTTGGGTCCTCTTTTTTTCATAATATATTGTGCGGATGTAGTTGACCACATTTTCAACTGTAATTATCATATCTATGCTGACGATATCCAAATTTACATATCTTGTAAGCCTAGCGAAAGTTCTGTAGCAGTTCAAAAACTAAATGAGGATTTAGATCACATTGCGACCTGGGCAGAGAAGAATGCCTTAGTATTAAATGGTGGCAAATCTAAGTATATGCTTCTTGGAACCAAACGTCAAGTCCTAAAATTTACAGCACAACGCATTCACATATCTATAAAAGGTGAAGTTGTAGAGCGCGTACTTGAAGCAAAAAATTTGGGGTTGTTAATGGACGAAGAGCTTAGATTTGAAAATCATGTTATTAACACAGTAAAAAATTGCTTTTACCGACTAAAGGTGCTCTACCAAATTAGAAACTCTTTACGTGTAGATGTTCGAATTAGACTGTGTGATTCCCTGATTCTGTCTAAATTCAACTACATGGACGTAGTGTACGGGCCACGCCTACTTGCGCGTACTGCCAAATTAATCCAGCGTGTTCAGAACGCTTGCGCACGCTACTGCTTTAATATACCACCACGCACACACTGCACTCCGTACATTAATAACTCTAATATCCTTAAAATGGCTAATCGTCGCAATATCCATCTGGGCCCTGAGTCAAGATGCTTTCTACAATCGCAAACGCTATAGAATAGAATAAAAATGTATGGGATTGACATTAGCTGTGACGCAACATTTCTATCGCTAATGTCATTCCCGTACATTTTCATTCTATTCTACTAGCGTTTGCGATTGTAGAAAGCATCTTGACTCAGGGCCCTGGCCTGCCTATTATTTGGTCTTGTGAAGTATCAACTCCCTCTGTATCTTCATAAGAAGCTGGTATGGTCCCGCGACGTGCAGGCCCGCTTAACGCGCACCTCCGCTTCTCGGCTTGCGATCCCGCCACACCGCACTTCAACATTCCGCGGTAGTTTCAGGTTTGCCGCAACCAAGTGTTGGAACGATTTACCGCCCCCTATTCGCAGTCTGAAATCGTTAATTTCATTTAAAGAAAAATATAAAAATTACATATTGCATTTACAAAAAAGTTGATAAAATCGATTATAGTAGGAAGTAACCGACTCACCTTAACGGATTCAGACGCGAGGCAGAGGCGGTGGTTGCGTGGGGATATCTTTTCATTTAGGATACGTAGGTAAGTATGTACCTAGACATTCTTTCCTACAAAATAGTTTAGTAGTTAGTATTTATATAGTTTTAGAATTGCTTATATTTAATTTTATCACAAAATTTGGACGATTTATTTCATTTTTATTTTTAGTTTACTTATAGCAATTATTTTATTTTATAAATTCATTTAATAATAATTAACAAATCGAATGAAGTGTATTCTATTATTATCTGTAGGTGTTTACCCACACGCATTATACGAGTAGTAGCATTGTAGTAAATTTGTTATAACATCGTGTAGACGATTTTCTTGTCACCGGAGCGACAAAAGACGATTAGCGAATAAACCTGAATGTGCATGCCGACTGCGGGCGCGCGAGCCCCGATGCGATAGCATACCATCATCACTTCACATAATTTTTTTCTTCCCTCAACACAATTACACTTATTTTGTATTTATCATCTGCTTCTTAGACACATTTTAAGTTTGTATGTATGTACCTGTATGATGTATGTTTATTTTATGCACACTAGCGTCCGTGCCTCACTCAGCGCAGGGTCCACTGAAAACCAGCGTCGCAGCATGCGTGCTGCGGCTTTTGCTGAGTGAGGCCCTTTTATCACTGCCGATGTCACAGCACTGATTTTATTTTTATTTTTTTTTTCTACTTTTGTATTCTACCCTTACGATAATATTTATTTGATAATGCTACATATTTATTGTATTTTTTATAGAATTGTGTTGTGATGTCTTAGTGTTAATAAAAATTTCTGATTTCTGATTTCTGATTTCAATATCTTGAAACTAATTGTTAACTGCGAAAAAATATTTTTAAAATATTAATTTAATGACTCTGTTTAATGGGCAAATCAAGGTTCCTTACATCTGGATTCTGATAGCTGCTATGGCAGGTTCGCGACCACTGTATTGGCGCCGCAAAATAGGCCACTGGTCTATTTCATGCCTACAGGCAAGCCGCACGCTAAAATCCGTTTACACCTTGCCTACCGTCCTGCCTAGTGTATTGGCGCAAATTAGGGCATGCTCCTGGGATTTCCCGGTACCGAAAATATCGGGATTTCCCGGCATTTTTTAAACAATCTAGTACCGGTTCTTCGGCGAAAGAATCCCGGTTCTTTCGGTGATGACTTCGTACATTTCTTTTGGTCAAAAATTAATAAATAAATCATGTGTTATTGATCTAAACATTACCTTTTTAAATTTTTTTTTTTTTTTTTAAATTTACACAGTGCTCATAGCACATAACTTTTGTATAGACATTGAATTAGTGGAAAATCAATGATGAAATTTTCTTGCGGATACAACATGTATCGGAAAGATGTTGTGATGATCCTATGAGGTGTGAATCTGTCCATGGAACTGAACAACTTTTCCCAAGGAACATAGGTCAAATAATATTGTCATCTCATTTATACTCCAAAATTTTATAGAATTTGGATGTACTATTCAAAAAAATACAAAATTCAAAGTTGTTCTCAATTGAGTGTTCTTAGAATACTTCATATAAAACGGAAATTTCATAGATTTACCGTCTAGCTCCTCCAAGGATTTACACCATATTCAATACGGTGGTAATAAAATAATCAAATACGTTATTTACTCATACGAGAAACTTATAAGTTTTCCTAAAGACAGGTAAAAACGTTGTTATGGAAAAGAAGAAACTTGGTTTGAATATACTCAAAATCATTTGCATGATTTATTAATAGAAACGTGTATCCAAGTATTATTCAAAAATGGAGGTATCCACATGGATGCTATATTTCACTAGCTTACGATACGGCTGTTGGCAAACTACTCCATAGAGAAGCTGGGGATTTTGATAATAACCGTCAGCTTAAAATTTCATGTATTAAGATGAAGGACCTACAGATTCGAACCATGTTTTTAATGACCACACATTTCTAATAGATATTTTCATTATAACAAGTGAAAACATTTCAGTCTACAAGTTTATAGCAATATTTGTATGTAGGTAGCGAAAGTACCGAAATTCCCGGGAAATCCCGGCTCCAAGTCCAGTACCGAAAATCTAGTCCCGGTTCTTGGGAGGGCACCGGTTCTGCACCCCCTAGCGCCAATTTTTTTTGCCGTCGTCTAAACCAGCCGAGGCACGGCAAAAACTGTTTACACGGTGCATATTGTCTTGCCTAGAAGGTAGGCGCCTGAGATTTGCCTCCGTCTAAATCCGGCATAAAAGGGTTCCTTTTAATTACCATTTTGGTATCGGGACCCTGAAAAGGGTAAAGTGCGTGTCAGAGTTCGCCTATTTAAGTGCTTTCCTGCAGCCAACTAGCGCCCCCATCAGTTAAAAAAATATTACTCGCTAAATACAAAACTTATCGAAAATCTGTCTTACCAGATTGAAGTAAAGGTACCCTAGTTTATTAAAACCTATCAATCCTGAAAAATATAGTTTACTGTAGTTACAGATGCAAAAACTGCTAAAAGTGGCCGTTTTTCGCACTTTTTGTACTACCTGTAACTACTACTACACGATAAGTTTTGTGTTTAGCGATTAATATTTTTTTGGCTTTAAATGTAATGATTTCAAAAATAATTTTTTATACCCCAATAAACTTCAGACAAAATGGATAAATGTACACCAAATTTAGGTAATTGGTTACCAAATTTATGCTGGTCAAAATTAGCCGGTTCGGTTAAGTTCGTAAGAACACAACCTAACCGATGCCGAATGGGATCGGTTAGGTTGTGTTAGGTTATCTTGCGACCACAACGCACGAGCCGAGCGAGCGTGCCGTGGCAGCGACCGGCGAAGTACCAGAAGCAAATTTGGTGATCATTTAATCATTTTGGTAAACGTAATTTGGTGAACATTTTTATTTGGTAAAAATTTACTCAAATTTGGAGGCACGTTAATACACAGCCTATTTTTTTAACTGATGGGGGTGCTATTTGACTGCAGGAAAGCCCTTAAAGTTCCGTACCAGTGGCGTGCCATAATACTCGTACATAAGCAAAATCAAGTTGGTTGTGTTAGGAAAATTGGAATTAAGAAGAAAAGAAATATAAAAAACTAGCGGTTCGCCCCGGCTTCGCACGGGTAGATATAGGTTCTTGTTGCATCGGGGGTTACTAAAGCAACCAGCCAAGCGCAAGTTGGACTCCCACCGAGGGTTCCGTACCACTAAGGTAAAAATACTGTCCTAGTTATGGGCAGTCATACCATCTTAGTCACGCAGAAGTGCATTAAATTCGCTCGAGCCGACACGCACTTCATCAAAACCATCATAACATCCCATAATACGTCCACTACAGGACAGGGAGCTCCCTCCAGAATTCGAGCCCTTGCTAGAAGAATGTGGAGGGGAAGTATCTTAGTCACCACGCTTGTTAGCATTAAGGCTGGCACCATGGACCGCGGTTGTTGGTGACCGCAGTATGTAAGATGGTGCGATACACGGAAAGATCTTCTTCCGGTTTGTAAACCCTTAGTCGCCTCTTACGACACCTACAGGTTGAGATGGGTTGGCACTATTCTTTGCCGCTACCACACGGAACGACACGCACTTGACCAGTCAAATTTTTCGTGTCTATTCTCTGTTGTAGATAAAACCATTACAGTCACTTAGGGCGCTGTTTCTTTAATTTCAATTTTGATAACGATTACACTCATGATAACTTTTAAATGGTATGTCCGATTTGAATAATTCAAAAAGTTATTTACAGGTACTGATATAGCCTTGAATACGAAATCATTTATTTGGATAAGGATTAATAGGTACGAATAATGTGGCCTATATAGTTTGTACCGGCGTTACTATTACATATTTTAACATGAAAAAGTAGTTATTGTGACATAACTGTAATTGTTAGACATATGGTATCGCGGACTTTTTTGCTCTATTGTTAATAGTTTCGGCAGCGTACTCGATATAAGGATGCTATTTAGTATTTTTTCACACCTTGGGTTACAATATCGAAGTTTTCATACGGAACCCTACTTTTTTTAAAAATATTTTATAGCCTATGTTCATCCCGGATAATGCAGGTTTCTAATGGTGAAAGAATTTTTCAAATCGGTCCAGTAGTTTCGGAGCCTATTCATTACAAATATACAAACATACAAAAATAGGTACAAATCTTTCCTCTTTATAATATTAGTGTAGATGTAATCATCATAACATCCCATGAACGTCCACTACAGGACAGGGAGCTCCCTCCAGAATTCTAACTTTTGCTGGAAAAATGTGGAGGGGAAGTACCATAGTCACCTCGCTTGTTAGCGTTTCGGCTGGCACTATGGACCGCGGTTGTAGGTGACCGCAGTAAGTAAGATGTTAGATACAAAGGAGGATGCTGCTGCCCATCCTGCAGTTAACCCATAGTCGCCTCTTACGACACCCACGGGTATGTATGGGTTGGTACTATTCTTTGCCGGCACCACACGGGACGGTTTTTTTTTATTATTATTTTTTTATTTTTTTGCAAAAAATGTAATACTTAATAAAAATTTTAAGGTCACAGGTCAGTGACAAATAAATAAATTCTTTGGAATATAATTTTCCAATACTTTTTAAAACAAAAAATACGGTTTAATTATCTACTTACTTAATGAGCTCTAAACAACGATATCACGGAAAAAAAGGATATCTTCAGCCAAGAATTTAAATATTCTTGAAAATATTGTTTCGATCCAAGTAAATATTTTTTTAATCATAGTATATATTCTTAACCAAAGAAACCCCGTTTTCTTAAACTAAGAATAATATTTTCTTCCATATTTTTCTTTAATGAAGAAATTATTTTTTCATTGAAGTATATGAAAATCTCGCTCGAAGAAAAAAATGTTTCTTGACTGAAACAATTCAAAAATATTGGAGTAAGATAATCCTATCTTCCTTGAAGAATATATTTTACTTGGTTTGATATTATTAAGATTATTCTTTACTTGAGAAATAAATATTCTTTATTCAAGAACAGTGAAATACTTGTGTCTGAGCAAGAATATGGCATTCTTGTTCTCAGAATATATATTAATCTTAATTCTTATCTCTTCCTTCAAGAAGACTTTTTCTTGGTTCAAAACACTTCGCTTTTTAATAGTCGAAGATTTGTTATATTCTTCGTCCAAGAACTTTTCTGTCTTGTACTAAAATTTGAATAGTTTCAAATCAAGAATACAAATTTTATCATTCTGAGAATATTTTTTTTTGCTAACCAAGTTTAATATATTGTTGTTTCAAGAAATATTAATAGTGTCCAATAAGAATTTAATATTCTTGATTAGTGTTCTTGACTTGAGAATATATTTTTAGATGAAGAAAATTGGAATTTCATTTCAAGTCTGGATCTGATTTCAACTGAAGAATATTGACGTATTGTTAAACATTTTTTTTTGTCTTACTACAAGAAGTATTTTTCTTGGTTCAAAACATTTCGCTGATTATTTACCCAAGATTTCTTTATTCTTCGCCTAAAATGATTTTCTTCTTTTTCTGAAATTTTCAGAACTTCAAACTAAGAACACAAATTTTATCAATTCGAGAATATTTTTTTTTGCTAATCAAGTATAATATATTTTTGATTCAAGAAATATTAATTACTTCCAATAAGAATGTAATATTCTTGATTTGTGTTCTTCACTTGAGAATATATTTTTAGTTGAAGAACATTGGAATTTCATTTCAAGAATGGATCTGATTTCAACTGAAGAATATTGACGTATTGTAAAACCTTTTTTATTTGTCTTACTACAAGAAGTATTTTCTTGGTTCAAAACATTTCGCTGATTATTTACCCAAGATTTATTTATTCTTCGCCTAAAATGTTTTTCTTCTTTTTCTGAAATTTTACGGATTTCAAACTAAGAACACAAATTTTATCAATTCGAGAAGGTATTTTTTTGCTAACCAAGTATAATATATTTTTGATTCAAGAAATATTAATTACTTCCAATAAGAATGTAATATTCTTGATTAGTGTTCTTGACTTGAGAATATATTTTTAGATGAAGAAAATTGGAATTTCATTTCAAGAATGGATCTGATTTCAACTGAAGAATATTGAAGTATTGTAAAACATTTTTTTTTTGTCTTACTACAAGAAGTATTTTTCTTGGTTCAAAACATTTCGCTGATTATTTACCCAAGATTTCTTTATTGTTCGCCTAAAATGTTTTTCTTCTTTTTCTGAAATTTTACGGATTTCAAACTAAGAACACAAATTTTATCAATTCGAGAATATATTTTATTGCTAATCAAGTATAATATATTTTTGATTCAAGAAATATTAATTACTTCCAATAAGAATGTAATATTCTTGATTTGTGTTCTTCACTTGAGAATATATTTTTAGTTAAAGAACATTGGAATTTCATTTCAAGAATGGATCCGATTTCAGCTGAAGAATATTGACGTATTGTATAAAATTTTTTTTTGTCTTACTACAAGAAGTATTTTTCTTGGTTCAAAACATTTCGCTGATTATTTACCCAAGATTTCTTTATTCTTCGCCTAAAATGTTTTACTTCTTATATTCTTGATTTGTGTTCTTTACTTGAGAATATATTTTTAGTTGAAGAACATTGGAATTTCATTTCAAGAATGGATTTGATTTTAACTGAAGAATATTAACAAATTATATTTAAAAAAATCGTTTGTCTTATTCCAAGAACACTTTTTTTTTGTTTATAACATTTTGCTGATTATTTACCCAAGACACTAATATTCTCGATTTATGTGCTTGACTTGAGAATATATTTTTGGATGAAAAATATAGATATTTCATATCAGGAATAGATCAAATTTTAACAGAAGACCAACCATTTTTAGGGTTCCGTACCTCAAAAGAAAAAAACGGAACCCTTATAGGATCACTTTGTTGTCCGTCTGTCTGTCTGTCTGTCAAGACCCTTTATCTCACGAACGGGTAAAGTTATCAGGTTGAAATTAATACCATATATTAGGATCCATGAACCACACAAGATCTGAAAATTTCAATTTTTTACAACGACGCAATCAAAAGATATGGCAGTTTATGTCCTCATCTCCATACATTTATGCAAAAATGCAAAACCTACAGGGTACTTCCCGTTGACCTAAAATTATGAAATTTGGCAAGAAGCTAGGTCTCACAGTACAAATAAAGGGAAAAGTCTGAAATCATTAAATATTACAACTTTTCTCACAACTAATGGTAACCAATTGTGGTGAGCTCCCGTTTCAAGAACATTCATATAATAGAGGGGTCAAGTTGGATGGTCGCTGAGGCGATTTTTGTTTTAGTTCTATTTTAAAACGGGAACACCTACAAACTTGAAAATTGGTATGTTTGTAGTGCATAAGCTATAAAATAACAACAAATAATAAAATTTTGTCAAGCGCGTGTCGGACTCAAAAAATCTAGCACATTAACTTACTGAAATTTCAACTAATACAATTATGATTATGTGGTGGTACGGAACCCTCAGTGCGCGAGTCCGACTCGCACTTGGCCGGTTTTTTTTTTTTCTTATACCAAGAAGATTTTTCTTAGTTCAAAACATTTTCACTGATTAGGTATTTACGAGTACCTACGTATTTACCCAACATATCTTTATTTTTCGCTCTAACCTTACTAACGAATTATATCCTTCTCTTGCCAACTTAAACGAACATTATGAAAAGTAATATACTCGTACCTACCAATTGGTTTTATTTATATGAACTAAAAAACACCACGCCTAACATGAAAACAGCGTCACTTTACGGTCAGGGTGACGCAAACCAGCACTTAGGTTGGTGATTTGTTTTTGCATTTCTTACGGCCTCAAAAATACGGATTTATTTCTTACTAGCCGTTGCCCGCGGCTTCGCTCGCGTGGATTTTGTATTTTATATTATAACGTGTTTTCCCATAGGAAGACATATTTTCCCGCTGTAAAAAGTAGCCTACAGCCCCCACTCCCGCTCTCCTGCTCTCCCGCTCCCGCTCACCCGCTCCCACTCTCCTGCTCTCCCGCTTTCACTCTCGCTCCTGCTCCCACTCTCCCACTTCCGCTACCCCGCTCTCCTTCTCCCCCTCCCTCTACCCCTCTCCCTCCTCTCTCCGTCCCCCTCCCACTCTTCTTCCCCTCCCCCTACTTACCCCTGCCCCTATCTTCACTTCCCCTATTCCTACCCCTAATGCTATCTTAACCGCTATCCCTATCCTTATATAAACATAGAAACGACACTCAGATTAATTTTTAGACATTTCAAAACTATCGCACCCCAACCCCATCCCCAGTGGATGATAGTACTCTACGTCTACCACGTTTGATTTCGAAATTGTTGTAGTTTTCGTAATCAGCGACCCGATAAACCATACAAACGCCACCCATATAGATTTTTAGACATTTCAACCCTATCGCATCCCAACCCCATCCCCAGGGGATGATGGTATTTCACGTCCACCACGTAGAATTTCAAAATCGTTGTAGTTTTCGTAATCAGCGACCCGATAAACCATACAAACGTAACCCATATTGGTTTTTAGACTTATTCACCCAATTTCCCTCTTATAGGGGTTGAATTTGGGGTGGAATTTCAATAACAGTGACGGCGATCCACACATTACAACCCTAATGCCTGAATAATAAATTTAGTGGATTTTACTTTGAAAATGAAGGATTATCAACTTCATCCCCCTTTTCACCCGTAAGGGTATAGAATTTTGAAAACCCTGAGACAAGTAAAAATTAATTTTTAGTCGTCAGCCTATATACAAAATTTGAAGATCCTAATTTCAAAACTGACGGAGTTTTATACAAACTTTCAACCCTTATTTCACCCCTTTAGGGGATGAATTTCGAAATATCCTTTCTTAATGTATGCTTACACTGTATAATGTATCTACTTGCAAAATTTCAAGTCTCTAGGTCCAGCCGTTTGGGCTGTGCGTTGATATATCAGTCAGTCATTCAGTCATTCAGTTTATCCTTTTATATATTAAGATTATTTTCGTATGGTACTTAGTGGCCGCCTATTAACTATATCTATAGACGATCCAAACTTACTGCGATCACACGAGTTGTTCTTCCTTGTACCTACTCTTCTGAGACATGGGTGCTCTACCGGGAGCAATGAGCATAATATAGATGCTTTTTTTTTTTACAAAGAATAGGCAAAGACGAAATTATAACTAAAAGACCTAGAGTTCCATGAAGGAGGTAAATACTAATAAGCGAGATCGAGATCTAATAATAGTACATAAGTAATACATATCGCAAGCATAATAAATACAAAGTTAAATTATTCTAAACTAAGTAACAGATTAGGTAATAATACAATAACAATACCTTATTCATATATTTAAATAACAGTGAAAAACAATATTATCTATGTCAACAATACCTTATTTATATGTTTTTTAAAACAACTCAAAGACAACCTAAATATATCACAATTGGAAAAAATATTATCATAATTGAATAAAGCACGTCGAAAAAAGCTATCCTTATTATAGTTTGTCCTAAAGGACTTGTATGTAAATGTTCGTTTACTGCGTAGAGGAATACGCGGAGGAATGTTAAAAGTAACCTTTTCGAGTAAAGAAGATGAGTCCACGTGATTATGTATGATCTTGTAAAGATACATGGTGTCTCTTAATAACCGACTATTTTCCAAGCTCAAAAACTTATGTCTCTTAGCTGCCGTGTCATAGTCAGTAAACCTATGGCCCGAACGCTTGCGGGACATATTGAACATCAAATGGTCGGATCGGGTTACGAATAGGAGCACCTAGTTTCTTCACTGCTGGTCATAGGCGGAGGCCTATGACATGGTCATATGCGCAGGAACGGTCGTCTTGGAGATCTTTAGGGGAGCCTAAAGATCTCCAAGACGACCGTTCCTGCGCTGCTCGCATCCAGCGGCTTCCCGACCTTAACCAGATCGTTGGTCCACCTGCCAACGCTTCGTCTTCCGGTACGTGGTCGCCACTCTAAAACCTTTATGCTCCATCGGCCATCGGTTCGTTTTGCGATGTGCCCTGCCCATTGCCACTTTAGTTTAGCGATTCTCAGGCTATGTCAGTTACTTTAGTTTTTCTGCAGTTCTCCTCATTTCTGATTTGATCCCAAAAGAGACTCCGAGCATAGACCTTTCCATAGCCCTTTGGATGACTTATGAGTTTCCTAATAAGGCCCATACTGAGCGGCCACGTCTCGGTACCATATTTCATCAACACACACTGGTCAAAGACTTTCGTCTTGAGACACTGCGGTATTTTGGACGTGAAGATATTGCGGAGCTTCCCGAACGCTGCTGTCGTCGTGCCAAGATCTTCCAGGGTCTCAGCCATTACAACAGCACCGTCGGCAAATCAAAGGTGGGTCATGTACTCGCCATTGATGTTGATTCCGAGACTTTTCCAGTCCAGGACTTTGAAGACGTGTTCCAGTGCAGCGGTGAACAGTTTGGGAGATGTAAGATACGCCAAGCATAGCCCTTTCCATAGCCCTTTGAGTGAATTTAAGCTTTCTTGTAAGGCCCATCGTAAGCGACCACGTCTCGGTGCCATAAGTAATCACTGGTAACAAACTCTGGTTGAAGAGTTTTGTCTTGAGATACTGTCGTGTTTTGGACGAAAAGATATTTCGGAGCTTCCTGAACGCCGAACAGTTAGACGAGTAACCTCTTTCTTGAAGTTGAATTTACCTAACTGGACTGTTTTTCTTAGGTATACGTACTCATCAACAACTTCGAGCATAGAGTCTCCAACTTTGAGTGGAGTGGGTATAACACGGGCGTCATACATAATTTTCGTCTTATCCATCCCACTTGTTGTGAGACTCCACTGAGATTATTAAGTATCGTCCAGGATCTCAACCATTACAGGATCTCAACCATTACATCTATATCGTCGATAAATCGAAGGTGTGTCAGGTACTCGCCATTGATGTTGATTCCGAGCTCTTTTTGCTTCTTCGTCGACATTATAAAGTCAGTCTCACTGTTGCGTTTTTATTGTAGCGTTCATCGTATAGAGTCCTTCCTTTGCCATAAAGTCGGCTAACATGTGGCCCTGGAATTCCGACACCCTACACCTAATTGCCCCACTCCACCATCGCCTCGCTTGCCCAATTACATCCCTCGTGACAACGGTGTAGTGAGTCATAGGCGAGTGCATGGCTTTAGATTTATCCTCATACATAGCCTCGACTTCTTCTCAGTCAGAGTGTACCAAGGCGGGGGCGTGAACCTGTATGACCTTCATCGAATACCGTTTCGTAATTCTGAGGTACGCTATCCGCGACGAAACACTCTCAATCATGAACACGTTGTTCACGAGAGACTTGTGGACTATAAACCCGATACCTCCCTGGCACAGTTGGTCATCATCATCATCATAACATCCCATGAAACGTCCACTACAGACAGGACAGGGAGCTCCCTCTAGAATTCTAGCTTTGCTGGAAAAATGTAGAGGGGAAGTACCATAGTCACCTCGCTTGTTAGCGTTACGGCTGTCACCATGGACCGCGGTTGTAGGTGACCGCAGTAAGTAAGATTTAAGATACAAAGGAGGATGCTGCTGCTCATCCTTCAGTTTATGACTCTTAGTCGCCTCTTACGACACCCACGGGTATGTATGAGTTGGTACGGTCAACCGCTTGTCGGTAGAAACTTTTTCAACTCTATTACCACGCTATAAGGTCCAAAAGTGTTTCTACCGATGTGCGGCCGTGTGTACTATTCTTTGCGGCACCACACGGGACACCCTCCCGGAAATAGAGCAAGTTACCTGATTTCAGGATTATCAAGTCCTCCTCCTCTCTTCGGACTTCAGATAACTCCAAGATATTCCAGCGCAACCTGCTCAATTCCTCTTCGAATTCGGCGCACTTCGTTGTCTTCTCCTGTCTGTCCGTTGTCTTTTTTGCGGTTAACAGTAAGACACACTTCTGTTTTGCAAATACCAGATTTTGTCATCTCACTGAGAGAGAAGAATTGTTATTAAGTTTGTTAGCTCTACCATTTTCTACCTCTTAATTACTGTGTTTCTTTGTCGCTCGATTTTGCGATGAACATAAATCTCACCACATCAACACCATGACCAAGTAAGTCATTGAAGTGTAACAGGAAAAGCAGAGCAGAGATAACAGACTCCTGAACAACCCTGAAGTCAACAGTCATGCATGAGGTCAGTAGTAAGCGATCAAACTCGCATCGACCGTTTACTGAGAAAGTCAGATACCTACACAGCTTTTAAAATCAGCGGGAATACCTCTTGTTAAGCAGATAGGAGTGCCTTCAATATGTGCAGTCTAGACATTCAGCAAGGGCTTTATCCTGTACCTCGATGGCCTCGCTTTAGCAATGAATGGCATACATCTTAAGATCCGCAATAAACCTATACCTACTGGTTATGGACCTTTGGTTATTTGCTTGTTAGCCCTTTTTCCACTCAATCTGACTGGTTTTCGAAAAGGGTTTTGTAAGGAAATAGCAATGATATTACAATTATAGAACCGACGGGAAATAGTAGTTTATGCCACTGTCAAGTAAAGATAATCATTGTGACATGAGTGTTATTTTATGATTGTTTTATGATATCAGGCGCAGCCAAATGCCACAATCCAAGAGTTCCTTACATAACGCGGGTTCGTCTCGTTGAATTTTTTTTTTAATTCATCCCCCAAGAGGGATGTATACGGGGTGAAAATTTGTATCGAAGTACAGGTAGAGCTTGTTTTTAAAGAATTCACATAATACATGCTGGCTAATGCATACGGACTTAATTTGTTCCGAATAATTACACGTGGGGAGTAGGTAGGGGCCTCCTACTTGGCCGGTTTTTTCATCTTTGTTCATAATCGATAGGTACCTGGGTAGGTAATTCCTTCCAAGAATATAATTCTTCGTATAAGCAAACGAGTCTTGAGAATGAAAACCTACTATCTACCAAGACAGGTATTCTTCTTAAATAAAATCGATATCTCCTTTCAAGAATATCATTCTCGGTTCAATAAATCCTGTCTTGACCTGTGGCCACAGGTTCGTTGATTAAACGGCCAATAGGATTCGCTGAAGAAATAATGTTACCAGTTTTGAAATACATTACCAAAACTTGGGGAATTTTGTGTACTTAGTTTAAAAGTCCCGTGTGGAGCCGGCAAAGAATATTACTATCCCATACATACCCGTGGGTGTCGTAAGAGGCGACTAAGGGTTATAAACTGGAGGATATGCAGCAGCATCCTCCTGTGTATCATACCATCTTACTTACTGCGGTCACCTACAACCGCGGTCCATGGAGCCAGCCGTAACGCTGACAAGCGAGGTGGCTATGTTACTTCCCCTCCACATTTTTCCAGCAAAAGCTAGAATTCTGGAGGGTGCTCTACCTCTTCTTCCCTAACTATCCTTTTCTATACCTATCTATCCCTCACCGTCTTTTTATATGCCTATCTATCCCTATCTATCCCTCACCGTCTTTTTATATGCCTATCTATCCCTATCCATCCCTAACTTTCTTTTTCTATACCTATATCTATCCGTATCTATACCATTCTATTTCTATCTATTCCTGTCTAACCCTATCCATCCCTATATCGATAGGGATGGCCTATTTATCCGTTTCTATCGCTATCTATCCCTATCCATCTCTATCTACCTATACATTATTGTTACTTTACCGCTATATAAAATTTTCATACATCTCACTTATAAACAATCGAATTTCCTTACAAACATACAACCCCTTAATTTTTATTTGCGGGTGTGGTCCCAAAACTGCTGGAAGACGTATCCAGTAATTCATACTTTGTGATCAAAGACCAAGGGGCAAAGCGTCCCCACCCTTGTAACAACATGCCACATATATGGTTGGAAAGGTCTTGAAATGTACATGATTTTTTTATGTGGCGGCACTTTTGTCACTTATGGGAGAAAAAAGTTATTCGACCCTAAAATAGGTAAAAATTCATTTTTTAGTACACATCGTTATAGAGTGTACCTTAGGCACTGGTGTTGATTTTTTATGCCTGTGTAAGATCTATAAAAATCATGACTGCGTTCTGAGTAAGTACAGTCAAGAACACATCAAGCTTGACACATTGGACTTTGTACCGATCTTATTTTAACTGGAGCTTTGCAGGGGGAGGCGGCAGTTAAGGACTGGAACTGGATGAAGCATCTTTCTTGCAGACTACGCGCTTCGATCGGTGATCAAGGTCTGGGTTCCAATGTTGACAGATATCCTCCACGTCTCTACGTTGACCAGGGAACGTATTGAGGGTTGGCTTGATCTTCGTGTCTGCGTGGTGAAGCTTTTTCAGTCAAGAGCACGTCAAGCTTGACACACGACTTTGCACCGCGTTTACCGCGTGTAACTTAGTAACGGAATGCATGTGTTAAACTTGACCTGCTTTTGTCTGTTCGATGCAGAGAGGTACACGCAGTCGTCAGTTAATAGGGCCAGCTTGATAGCTCCGTGGAGAGGGATGACCAAAGATTTCGGACCTCCTTGCTTCGCTTGGAATAGATACCTTGCTAATTTATTTTACTATGGGATGACATCTGCCAACGTGTCCCAAATTTTTATGTCAAATCATCAATGATCACTAGGAAATATTCAAAATAACCCGTCAAATCCATAGAACGACGCCTTCACTACCTTGTGACAACTTATTTCTTTAATCCTCCTTCTAATTACCCTTATTTTTCTATGGGGATGACGTACAGGTTAGGGACAGGCAACAGTCTATCTTGAGGCATGCGGACTCGGATGTGGAGAAGAGAGTTTGTCTTCCACAGTGACCTAGAACTTCTGAACTACCTGTCAAATAATCATAGCCATAGTGCCGAATACGAGTAAGATGGTCAAATGGCTAGATGTAAATCAGCTGGGCTACCACGCAGAGACCATCCATCATCATAAGTCGTTATAAGTCATTACAAGTCATGATTGTCTAGTCTGGGTTCTAAATTTACGAGAGATGGAAAGTGTGAAAGTGATATACCGTACCCTAAACCGACGAGCATGTATGAAAGGATTGATTAAAGTACAGGAAGCAAGGGAAGTATGTCAAGATCGTAGCAGGTGGAGAACTGTGGTCTCTGCCTACCCCGACGAGAACAAGCCGTGATATTATGTATGTATGTACACGTCATGATTAGTTATCATCTATTCATTTACCACACATTAATAAACAATTCAGGACAATATTCATTCATTTAAAATACGGTATTATCTCATTCATAACAATTCCAATAAATTTTTTGAATGGCTATAACTTCAAACTCCCATGATATTTTTTTATTTATTTTTTCAATATGTACATTTTAATATGCTCTACTTTTTATGTACATATAGGCTAAACCGTTACAAGGGTGGGGACGGGGTTCATACAAAAGTGCCCCTTGTTCTTTGCCTAGGTACCGATTGACGACAGCGCATTTCGTATGGGAAGTGAAAAATAAGTTTTCCCATGTTTTAACCTACGTTTCTTGGGAAACGTTGTTCAGCTTCATGATCTAAGTAACATGCTCAATTTATGTGCACTATTTCAGTTGGACCCTAAACACTTAAAAAGAAAATAGGTTGGATGTAGGTCGGTAAATAAAGCGATTCATTTGGGGATATCGATTTCACAATTATGGCAACACTTTACGTCGAACGGACGTCGCCGGCCGGCAGTCGGCACCGCCGCCCGCCATTACAATATTACATTTCAATGCGTTTATTTTTACTTTGCAGTTTTGTAGTGAATATTATGTAGTTTCATAAAAAATTGTGATCTTAGGAGCTCCTAACCGACAGAAAGTTTTAAGGGTAAGTCAATACACCATAAGTCTTGTTTTATTACCAGCGCCTACATACCGACGCTACCAGAAACAGAAGAAGATAGGTTATCACACTAATTCTGCAAGTCTACTCTTTGTCCCCCTTCAATTAGGTAATGTTTAACTGGTTTTTATTGTTTTTAGGGTTCCGTACCTCAATATAAAAAAACGGAAGCCTTATTGTCCTTGTGTCTTTGTTGTCCGTGTGTCTGTATGTCTGTCAAGACCCTTTTTCTCATGAACGGGTAGAGGTATCAGGTTGAAATTGTAACGAATATTAAGGTCCTCCCGTTTCATGAACTTTTCTATGAAAGAGGGGTCAAATTGGATAGTCGCAAGTCAAAGAGCAAAAGCATCTAGTATATCATATGGTAGATAGGTACGGAACCCTTAGGGCGCGAGTTCGACTCGCACTTGGCCGGTTTTTTTTTGTATTAAGCTTTAATTTTTATTTGCTATTGATTTCCAGCCGCATTATTAAGAAACGAGATTCCATTTGTGGAAAACCAGTATTTGCCAAGGGCAAGCTGGTTGACAAAACCTGCAATATTCTGTACAAGTCCCAAAAGGAAATTGAATAAAATGAAAATATTGACTGAAAAAACCCAAACTAAGAGCTTAGAACTACAAGGTTTCTTTATATTTTATTACTATACTGTAGTTTGCAGTAGATAGTTTTGACTGTAGTTAGTGACATTTCCAGTAATAATTCTTGGCTCGTTTCATTTTTAAGAGTAACATAATCTATTTGTTTTTTTTGTTTCTGTCAGTTTGTCAGTATGCCCTGCCTCAATAATTTTCTCCTTTTTTAATCTATGTAGGTACAAAAAATGTCATATATGAAGACAGATATTATAGTAACCTAAAATCAGAAAAGTAATAATATAGTTTTTTTTCATCCCCATATACCTACAGCTGAACAAACAGTTGATAGTTTGGCTGTAATTTTTCACTTTTTATAGTACCTATAGGTTCATTTTTATACTGAATATTTCAATAAAGTTTATTATATTTATTATATGATATTAGTATAATTATGTTGTACCTACAATGTAAATTGTAATTATTTTTTAGATATGCACAATGATGATGCTGTTTGGCTCAAGACGAACACCGAACCCTGGGAAGAAGTAAAAAAAAGATGGAAAGCTACGTATGAATCGCATCAACTCACAGACAGCACGCCCTCTCAGTTTTCGGTACACCGTCCCTTGCACCCTTTCTACATATGGATAGGTACTGAAACAGACATTTTTATTAAATTGGGCAATTATTTTCATAATTAAAGTAAATGCTCTCAAGCCAATACCATGTTAAATTTGATTTAAAAATATTTGTTTAATTCAAGAAAATATTATTTTCAGTATATGAAATAATAATGTCTTCATCAAAGAAACCATTTTTCTGCGTGTAGCCGCCTCCGAAAAATCCATATGGCAAGAAGGGAATATGGCTAGGTATAATATAATAAATAAACATGTATTGTTTTGGAATCTTCTCTTCTTTGAATATTATCTCGACTAACTCTGAATTTGTTTTTAGACCAATTTGGACTTAGATGCGAAGCACCCATTGAGAGCCAATAAGTTTCATCTACTTTAGGTTAATAAATTCATCAAAACCATTCAAGAAACAAAAAACCCTAACTCAAAAGATGAGACGGCCAATCTGGTGGAATAGATGGGTTAGCTGATTATGGTAGGTAATCAATTTAATATTATTATTATGTAGGATAGGTACCTACTCAACGAATTCTAAACAACGATACCCCACTCAATGGGGTAGGTCAAATTTTTTTTTTTCGCTTACAACAATTGGGTTAACAAGATGCTTATACTGTGAAAATTTGAAGACTACCTCCAACCAGACGGACATGTGAGTGACAACAATAGGGCTCCATTAGGACCCTTCGGGTACGGTACGGAACCCTAAGAATGAAACTAACTTATTGAATGAAGAAGTGTGTTTGTTTGCTCTTTTTCATAAAAGCCTATTTGCATCCTGTAATCAGTCCTGTTGTATTTATATTTATTAAGTTGATGGTGTAGATAAATAATATTTAATATTGTAACTTCATTCATTCGATCATTTTGTTGTAGATGATAAACCTGCATATCAAATGAAGTTACTCTGCCTTTTGGTTCCATCAAAGGGTTACATCAGCAAATACCAGAAATTCTCTACTGCGGAGTGCATTGAAAGCGCTATCGTCATGTTGAGGTAAGCACTATGCATGCATTTTGATTTAATTAATGATAAAACTTTTTTAAATCTAGACTCCTTTCAGGGTTGAAAACATTTAATATATTCTTGATCTAAAGTTTATTTGTTTTTAAAAACAAACATTTATTTTATAGAAACCCGGAGAAATAAAAAGAGAAATTGATGACATTACAGAAGATACTTCAGGACAAAGTAAAACGGCACAACCAAATATCATCCACTGCCCAGCTGAGGGGGAAGACAAGTTGTAGAAATAGTGCGGTATGTTTTTAAGTCAGCCTGTGAGGCCTTTGTCACGTTATTCAAGAGTTACCATGTCCTACAGATCTCGTATCCAAAACCGGCTTGCAACCTGTATTTGTTCATTCAAAAGTGCGTTTATAATATAGGAAATTCGACAGTTATGTCGTTTTTTGACAAATGTGTCGGTCTGTCAGTTTTGTTGAATAGGGCCCTGGAGAAATGACAGATTTGATTTTATTTTCAACTCTCGTAGGCCTAGATGCGATGTTCAGGTAGAGTCTGGCCAACGAAAGCTGTCCACACAAAACCGCGGGAAATTTAAAAATAAAAAGTTTTAAACCCTGAAAATACTGCAAAATAATAATTTGGTACTTTTAGTTGGTTTTCAGGTAGTAACTTGTAGTATTGAAAACCAACAAAAAGTATCAAATTGTTAATTTGAAGTATTTTCAGGGTTTAAAACTTGTTATTTTTAAATTTCCCGCGGTTTTGTATGGAAAGCTTTCGTTGGCCAGACTCTAGGAAGAAACCATACACACGATGAAAAGAGAACTTGTCTCTGCTAAAGATATAATTGAGCGTACATAAGTTGTAGTTGGAAATATTTTACTCTTTAATATTTCTGTACTGGTGAAGCTATGTACAACAAATAATTTTTTTAAGTCAAAAAGCGACATAATTGTCGGATTGTCGAGACAAATAAAATGAAAGATTAATTTTACTTTTTACTTGACACTTTAGAACCTGCAAACGCATAGTCAGCATTATATTATGTTTCATTTCAGAGTAAAACTTCAAATATGTCTACTCAAAAAGCGACATAATTGTCGGATTGTCGCGATAAATAAAATTAACGATTAATTTTACTTTTTACTTGACACTTTAGAACCTGCAAACGCAAAGTCGGCATTATATTATGTTTCATTTCAGAGTAAAACTTCAACTATGTCAGTATCATCCTTGCCAAGTTTTTGTCAGTTTTGTTGAACAGGACCCCGGAGAACGGAGACATTCGATTTTGTTTTCAACTCTCGTAGGCCTAGATGCGTTGTATAGGTAGGAATAAACCATACACACGATGCAAAGAGAACTTATATCTGCTAGAGCAACTATGTCAGTATCATCCTTGCCAAGTTTTTGTCAGTTTTGTTGAACAGAGCCCCGGAGAACGGACACATTCGATTTTGTTTTCAACTCTCGTAGGCCTAGATGCGTTGTATAGGTAGGAATAAACCATACACACGATGCCAAGAGAACTTGTATCTGCTAAAGATATTATTTAGCGTACATAAGTTGTACCTACAGACATAGGCATATTAATAGGGTCCCATTTTTCACCCTTTGGGTATGGAACCTTAAAAAGGGAGCCAAGAATTATTAATGGAAAAGTCACTAACTACAGTCAAAACTCTCTACTGCAAACTACAGTATAGTAATAAAATAAAAAAGAAACCTTGTAGTCCTAACTTCTTAGATATTTTAGGTTTCGTACAGTCAATATTTTCATTATCATTCAATTTTCTTTTGCGGTCCCCGGACTTGTACAGAATATTGCGGGTTTTGTTAACCAGCTTGCCCTTAGCAAATACTGGTTTTTCACAACTGGAATCTCTTTTCTTAACAGGGGGAACAAAATATGTTCCAGCGTTTTCTGATTAGAAAAGTGCTATAATTTTTGCAGTCAGTATTTGATACTCTTCATTATTAATGCGGCTGGAAACCAATAGCAAATAAAAAATTAAAGCTTAATACAAAAACAATAAAAACCAGTTTAAACATTACTCTGGTTAAGTTGTTCAGATTGATGGAAATATTCAGCCTGTAGCTTATCTTTGTAGCTCACATTTTTTTTCTACGGGTAAGTAGCTAGAGAGCTAGAGGATATTTTTCATAAATATGGGATATTTTTTATCACTGATAAAAAGACAAAATGAATACTTACTGATTTACAATCCGTGTAAAGAGCTTTCGAATAATAATATCCATAAGGTGGTTTCATTGCTTCGGTGTTAGTTCCTTATTTTTAGTATAAAAATTTAGAATGCTATTTCCACATGCTGATGCTGAAAGTAATGTTTTCAAGCCAAAGTCTAGAAAGGGTGGTCTCGTACCAATCAAGTTAAGTAGAGCATCATCATCAATCTCAGTTTCAAGTTCACTGACACTGCTGCATTCAGGGTTTTGTGAACAGCTTGGCAAAGAAAGGATGATACTGACACAGTTGAAGTTTTACTCTTAAATGAAACATAACATAGTGCTGACTATGTGTTTGCTAAAAAGTAGTAAAATTATAAACTGAAATCAATAAAATATTACTTAGCATACCTCTGCCGTTAGATGCTCGTTAATTTTATTTTTTAAATATATGCGTGTTGATATTTTTGGGCACAATTCTTGTAAAATATCATCCGTTAAATCTTTTAAATGATTTAATTCAATGCCATGCTCTGAAATCAAATTCCTTGATTAATTCACTACTCCGGGTTTCATGGACGGGCAACAGAGGAGAACCTTTGCCGTTAGATGCTCGGTTATTTTATTTGTCGCTACAATTCGACAATTATGTCGCTGTTTGACAAATTTGTATGTTCCTCAGTTTTGTTGAATAGGGCGGAGAACTGACACATACGATTTTGTTTTCAATTCTCGTAGGCCTAGATGCGTTGTATAGGTAAGAAGAAACCATACAAACGATGCCAAGAGAACTTGTATCTACTAAAGATATTATTTAGCGTACTAAGTTGTAGTTAGAAACTCGCTCACTTCTTCCTCAAAATTGAATTTAATGAATACAAATGTAGGAAAATTTGAGTTTTTGAAAACAATGCAACAACACTTTTGGTAGCAATGGTATTGCTGAATGTTTGTCCTTTGTCGTTCAATAATGAATAGATACATAGCTCAAGTTTGTTGAGTGATTTAATGGTTTATTATCAAAAATAAGTATACAAGTGTCTCAAGACTTTGCCACCTGAAGGGAAAGTTCTATATTTAGATAGAAAGAATGCTTCATTATGATTTGAAAAAACAATTTGAACTGCTTTCAACGTTTTTTTGAACGCCTGTTTGTACCAGGAATCGAAGCTGGCAGATGTGAAAAATGTAAAATGAATTAAGATAGCTAATTTGCTGGAATGAATCACATTTATTTTCAAAAATAAGTAACACTGTTTGAGAAATCACCCGCTAGAGCTGGGAATCGTGACGGTGAAATGTAAAAAAAATACACCCTTTATTTTTATAATACCGATGGAAAGGGTCAATCATAAGGGTTGATACCTAAAAAAAACATAGTACTTAATCTTAAACCAAAGAAGATGATAAAAGTTTGTTTTTGTATAAAACTTTTTTCACATTTGGCAGGTTTGTTTCCCGGCACAAACAGGCGATGTAAAAAACTTTCTGTTTAACATGTTGTCGTGGGATGCCTGTACAGGGTTTCTTAAAAATATTATGTATCCTCATAACTTAGTTTAAATTTAAGCGAGCATAATAAATTGTTAATAATTACCAATTAATACTAATTCCGTAGCTTTGCTGCTTTTATTTTCTATGCTATTTAACTTAAAAATTTATGTATATTTTGTTTAAGTACTTTAACTACAGGGTGAAATTGAAAACATTCGTAATTTTGAGATTGAGTTCAGACTACAAAACTGAACAACTTTACCCAATACCTTTCGCGGTGTGAACTCAATCTCAAAAGTTGTCGAATGTTTTCGATTTCACAAAGAAAATAAAAAATTGTTTGTATTTGTTAGTAGTTTATTATATTATTTCTGATGTAAATATTGTAAAATAAAAGGATTTATATTAGGTAGTTATTAATTTACCTATAATATAAGCAAACTGAAGTGTCTTAAATTTAAGTTATAGATCTGTTCAATCCGAACTATTTTGTATCCAAGTCTTTATAAGGTAAAATAAAATCATGCAAAGCATACTTAACTGTTATGATTTTGTAAAAATGATAACTTTAATTTTCAAATAAAAGGTAAAAATAAAACTGGGTGTTATTTTTGCATGTTAAGTAGGTACTTTCTTTTTAGGTTGTTATCACTTTTATGTAAGACTGGAATGTTAAAGCCTGTTAATTGAAGAGATAATTGCAATAATATTAAATATTTTAATATGTTATATTGTAAAAATATATTATATTAAGCTTCTGCATACGGTAGATATGCTGATGATTGTATATATGTTAAATGTTATGTACTTCCTTTTTAGGTTGTTATGACTTCTATGAAGAGATGTTTGTATAAAGGCAAAAACTAGAATGTTTCATACTGAGAAAATATATTTCTGGCTGAAGCCTCACTATTCTCAACTGAAGAGATATGTATTGAGTTAAGCACTCGAATCTTTCATTTTAGATGTTTATGTGAAAGCGGTACATACTGCTAGCTGAAGAGTAGCTGAAGAAATGTTTGTATAATTAGGCTCACATAGATGGAAAACTAAATTAAGATGAAAATATGTTTTTTCATAGGTATTTAGCCTTAATAACAAATCTCTTCAGCTAGCAGTATGTACTGGTTTCAAATAAACATCTAAAATTAAAGATTCGCGTGCTTAACTCAATACAAATATCTCTTCAGTTAAGAATAGTAGAGGCTTCACCCAAGAATAAGTTTTCTTACTATGAAACATTCGAGTTCTTGCCTAAATACAAATATCTCTTCAGTTAAGAAATGTAGAGGCTTCACCTAAGAATAAGTTTTCTTAGCATGAAACATTCGAGTTCTTGCCTAAATACAAATATCTCTTCAGTTAAGAATAGTAGAGGCTTCAACCATGAATAAGTTTTCTTAGTATGAAACATTCGAGTTCTTGCCTAAATACAAATATCTCTTCAGTTAAGAATAGTTGAGGCTTCAACCAAGAATAAGTTTTCTTAGTATGAAACATTCGAGTTCTTGCCTAAATACAAATATCTCTTCAGTTAAGAATAGTAGAGGCTTCACCTAAGAATAAGTTTTCTTAGCATGAAACATTCGAGTTCTTGCCTAAATACAAATATCTCTTCAGTTAAGAATAGTAGAGGCTTCAACCATGAATAAGTTTTCTTAGTATGAAACATTCGAGTTCTTGCCTAAATACAAATATCTCTTCAGTTAAGAATAGTAGAGGCTTCAACCATGAATAAGTTTTCTTAGTATGAAACATTCGAGTTCTTGCCTAAATACAAATATCTCTTCAGTTAAGAATAGTAGAGGCTTCACCCATGAATAAGTTTTCTTAGCATGAAATATTCGAGTTCTTGCCTAAATACAAATAGATCTTCATTTAAGAATAGTAGAGGCTTCACCCATGAATAAGTTTTCTTAGTGTAAAACATTCGAGTTCTTGCCTAAATACAAATATCTCTTCAGTTAAGAATAGTAGAGGCTTCAACCATGAATAAGTTTTCTTAGTATGAAACATTCGAGTTCTTGCCTAAATAAATATATCTCTTCAGTTAAGAATAGTAGAGGCTTCACCCATGAATAAGTTTTCTTAGTATGAAACATTCGAATTCTTGCCGCAATACAAAATATCTCTTCATTTAAGAATAGTGGAGGTTTCACTCAAAAATATAATTTTCTCACTATAAAACATTCGAATTCTTGCCTCAATACAAATACATCTTCAGTTAAGAATAGAAAAGGCTTCACCGAAGAGAAGTCATCTTAGCCTGAAACATTCGCATTCTTGCGTTAAATCAAATTCTCTTCAGCTAAGAATAAAAATGTTTCACTCAAGAATGTTTTCTCAGCATGAAACATATGAGTGCTTGTCTCAATACAAATATATCTTCAATAAATAATAGTTCGTCTCGGTTCTAGATATAAATTGAGAATGAATGAACGAATGAATGAATTGTCAAGAATAGTAAAGAATTCAGCCAAGATAAAGAATATTCTTCAAGCTAGACTACAATTATTGTCCAATAATTAATTCTTGAGCCAAGTAAACAGTACATTCTTCAAACAAATCTGTAGCTATATTGATTTAAGAGTTTATTGTCTTGCAATAAGACAATAAATTGAGACAATATTTTACTTGAACAAAGACAATATTGTTTCCGCCATATATGAAACAATAATATTCTTGACCAATAGGATATTGTCTTAAGTTAAGACATCCTTTTTTTCCGTGTGGTGTCAACATTTTTAAGCGTCTCCCTTAAGCCTTATGGAGCCCCCCTTAAAAACATTTTAAAATATTTTTTGACAATTTTCATGATAGTCTACTTCTCATGATAGTCTACTTTCATGATAGTCTACTTCCATGATAGTCTAATTTCATGATAGTCTACATGTTGTTTTTTTTCTTAAGTCATTTATTGTAAGTAAGTACCTAAGTAGTAATGAAAAGTAGCTTTGATATTTTTTATCTATCTTGTGAATTTATTGATAGGTAGAAGCACAAGTGTCCCGCAATATCTCACCACCATCTGCACTGACTGGCTTTGGCGCGAATCCTGCTTGTTGAAACTCATAAGACAGTGAAGCGCGTTGCCTACCCTGAGAACTAAGTTGGAATGTTCCCTTCGAACCTAAACCACAGAATACCATATAAGTAGTCCTAAACACAGCAGTGCTGCTGACACTGCTGCTTTTCGGCATAAACAGGCAAGGGGGCGTTACTTCCCTAGACGGACTTTGCCAAGGTGACGTGGTCTTGACTGTACGTAAGTATAACAAAAATGCCCGCCCACGCAAAAATAAAAGTTTCTTTTTCTTTTTTCAAAACAAGAGATGAAGCAGCTGCGTCCAAAATAAGGTCAATTGTCCGTTATTGGGAGCAAATAATTTTAAAACGGCAACTCGTGTTTATATCTGAAGACTAAATCAAGATCTGGAAACCAGGACAGGGAGAAAGTCATACAAATACTTAGCGATGTAATGGGTAATTCTGGAATGAGTAATTTTTAAACAAATTTAAGACGAGTGTAAATTATTATTATTTATTTATTTCAGATAACAGTGATCCTTTGTGTTAGTAAGACTTAAAAACTATGTTGGTGGATTTAAAATCAGATAATTAATTAAACACACACACATTGTTCACATTATACACCGTGAGCCCGAGTAACCCGAAAGATTTTAACCATCGATTCTGATGTCTAATAGGGAACATGCGTTTTTTTTTTAATTATACTCATTAATGTAATAAACAGTTAAGTAAAACAATTTTTCGAATAACTATGAAATTATTATTTATTTATTTGGCATCCAACAAGACAATTAAAAAAGATATAAGCCAGCGAAGATTTGTTTCTGTCTCTTCCTAGCAAAACGAAATTTAACACGGAGTTTATAATAATATGGCTGTAGTGAACTTTGACGTCACTATTAATGTCGGATCTCTCTGTCTAATAGGCGCGTAATTAATACTTTTAAATTGGTTTTAAATGCTTATGTCGGCCGTATTTCTAAGCCGATTAAAATTTTATTTTCAGTTTTTGTCATCTCTACTACGGTATTTTCATATTTTGTTAAAGAGCGACTAAAAAAAATTATGCATGTTCCCTCCCTCCCTATTGGAGTACAAAATTGTTATAACGTATAGTTCGAAAACGCTTACTTACCGAGATATTCATTATTTTTATAACTTAACTAGTTGAAAAATCTCCTGTAAAACAAACTCTAGCGAATGTGACGTAGCGTCGTATTACGTCGAAGTAGTTCGTCAATTGTTTTAATGTTCGCTTACTAGTACTAGGGATTTGTTTATAAGAAAGTACAAAACTTTATTGATTTATTTGGTTCCACAATAAAGCTAAGTTAAAATTACAGAATTGGACCTATGTTCATATAACATTATTTACTTATAACATTATCCAGAAATACCTTGTTAAAGTTTCTCGGGTTACTCGGGCCTACGGTGTATAACAAAATCTAACAAAACCTATTGTCAATTCAATACAATTACCTATAATGTCATAAAATCCGATTCCAATAATTCACAAACATAAATAATTCAGGCCACCGGGCAGCTTGCAAGAGGATCCACGGGATACGGGCCAGCAGGGGAGAATGCCAGTTGCGATGCACTCATTAGACTTTTTTGGTGATTTTTAGCAAAACAGTTATTGGTTCTAAAATGGCGACCACGAGCCAGAAGACGTGACTATTATTTAATCTGTGACGTGGGTAGGCCCAAGCAGACCCGACGTCTAGTTATGGTCGCGGGAAGGCTTGGAGATCTTTAGGGGAGGCCTATGTCCAGAATTGGACGTCTTTCGGCTGACATGATGATGAGGGTTTGGTTTTAGTTTCAAAATTAATTATAGAGCGATTTGGAAGGAGGAGGGTGATGTGTGCTGCTGTCATAATTACATTTTGCCCAAATAGTTTTGAACCTCGGTCCGCTCGGTCTGCGCGGTACTTTTTTAATGCATCAATGCTTTAATCATTTATCTGAGATTTAGCCCGTTAAGCTGCTATCAGTTCGTAAAATCCAGGCCTTTAAATTTTTAAAATAGTAGTAGTAAACAATAAAATAATTATCGCGCCGCGGCTGTTTACTGTACTAAAATAAAAAAGTAAATACATGCGGATATACCTTTTTTTAGAGCATAATTTATAATATAATGACAATTACGTGTCTATTGACGCCAACAAAAATCTGTGCCTGAAAGAGTTAACGACGAAAGCGCCTGCGATTTTTTGTGAATACTCATACATATCATATTAGTAAATTTGCTTTGTCTTAAAACTTGAAACAAGAAATAATAATACGCAAAACCTCTCAAGCGGTAATTTTACTCGGGTAACTGTACACCAAACACAACTTTTGGAATATAAAATAAAAATAATTAGATTCTCCATACCTACATGACCGGATCAGATTTGCATTTTGTACCTATGAAGAATTGATTTTTTAAATTTAATTTTCCAAAAGTTATAGAAGGGAAGTTGTTCAGTTCCTTGGGTTAAACTACCCCCTGAGAGGTTTTGCGTAATAGGTCCTTAAATATGAAATTGCCGAAATTTTCTTACAGATTTATGAGATCATAATTTCTAATTTGTCTTTTATTTGAAAATTTACTTCAAGGTTATCAATTTACGCGTAAAATAAAGTTTTTATTTATACTTTGATATATAAAATTATCGTTTCAAAATTATCGTCTTAAATGTCGTCCGATTTCATCATTAGATTTGTTATATTTTTACAGATAATATTTTTCGAAAATCAAATTTAAACTTCTGTAAACCTAACCTATATGTGTGCCAAGTTTCATTAAAATCCATTTAGTAGTTTTTGCGTGAAAGAGTAACAAACATCCATCCATACTTACAAACTTTCGCGTTCATAATATTAGGTGACTGCGCGTCCATAAGAAGACGCATTAGTCAAAGCTAAGCTAAGACGGTATTTTTACCTTAGTGTTGCCTTGGTGAAACCCTCCTCGGTGCGCGAGTTCGACTCGCGCTTGGCCAGTTGATAAACACTACCTATATTTTGAAGCTCAAAAGGTCCCCAAAATAAAACTATTGTCCGCCGTTTCTTGAAGTGTTTTATTTTCGGTTTAGCGGCCTTTTAAAACCGCAACTAAAGAGTTCAGTGTTTATGGCGCCTTCTTTATTTTGACGATGTGTGGACAATAAAACCACGTTTATAATGCCTTTAAAACGATTCTCAAGGATTAATTAAGGTCATACTTATTTAAGTAAGAGTAGCAGCGGCATTACTATCATGGACGAATAATAATAAGACTGACAATTCCCATACTAGAAAACGCACAAAACGTAACCCGGAAGGGCATAAAACTCATGGAAACTAGATGGCGCTTTCAAATAATCTGAAAATTAATTAATTATGGTCTACCGAGTATTCTGCCAAAAATCATTCAAAATTTGAACATAGTGTCAATGTAAAGAAACGTTAACATAGAAATTCGGTTTATTTTATTACCCGAATACTCGATAAATCACAATAGTTCGTCCATGGTGCACACGGCTGCACATCGGTAGAAACACTTTTGGACCTTATGGCGTGGTAATAGAGTTGAAAAAGTTTCTACCGACGTGCGGTTGACCGTACTATAAAGGTGTGATAATACTGAAGGGCGTGAATCTGCCCATGAAACTGAACAAGATTTCCCAAGGAACATACACGCCGAAATACGAAAATGGAAATTTGACCTCCCATACAAAATGCGCTATCAGCTGATACAGTTTCTATGGGAGGTCAAAAATTTATCTTGGTCTAAGACCTATGTTATCCCTTTAGTATTATCTTATATTATTAGTTTTGATATGTTTTATTAACTTTTTAAAAGTTTATCAGGGTGATTTTGAATTTTAAAGTCTCAAAAGTAATATTTTATATTCAAGAATTGGCTCCTAGACCGTCAAGACTTGAAAATTCTTCAATATTTTTAGCATCCATTAACGTGGCAAGGACTATCAGTATAGTTAATTTCATACCTTGCGCTTGAAACCTTTTGATGGTCGCCTGTAGAGGTGCTGCTCATACTATAGTTAGGGTGCTGGCTGCCATTTGGGTATATGATTTGCTCATGATTCATATTAATAGGGATGATAGATCAGCTCAATACGAATCGATTTGGTCCTAACAAGTTTTTCTTTGCGTCGCTGCGTTTTTGAGTTGAAGCAAAAAAAAAAGATACTAAATAATGTTTTTTTTTGTCTACCTTTGTGGTTGCTGTTTAAAATTTTTCTGAAGATGTATAAAATCGAAGAGGCAGACATGCAGGGCACTGCATTATCACGGGACGAAGTGTGGTTTTTTCTATTGTTACGAACGTGCCGGCATGTTGTCAGCTGCCATACTGCCACGAACGTGACGTCGTTCTGTCAGCTGTCATAAGAAGGAACTGTATCAAAATTTCGACAAGTCAGCTAAGAGCTGCGTGGTCCAGGGGATAGAGCGTTGGACTAACAAGCCGATGGTCGCCGGTTCGAGTACTAGTAAGGGTGATGAAGGACAAATTTCTATATGATTTGCTCATGTCTGCCTCTTTCACTGATGATAAGGAGCATCCTCTAAAAGATACAAAAAATATTGGCGGACATCCACACCCCTGCGTTTTTGAGGAATTAAGTTTTAACTATTTTGAAATTTGACAATGAAACGTACACCTGGCAGACTATGACTATCTGATTAAATACAATGTATAAAACCCCCGAAAAATGGTCTGCCACAATAATAGCCCTGCGTCGTAAAGTTACAGCGCTTTAAAATGCTAAAATTCACTACTTCGTCCCGTGATAATGCAGAGCCCTGAATGTCTGCCTCTTCGATTTTCTACATCTTCAGAAGTATTTTAAACAGGAGCCAGAAAGGCAGACAAAAAAAACTTAGTATGTTATTTTCATTTTTTTTGCTTTAACTTAAAAACGCAGCGACGCACAGAAAAATTTGTAAGGACCAATCGATTCGTATTGAGCTGATCTATCATCCCTATTAATTTGATTCATGAGCAAATCATATACCCAAATTGCAGCCAGCACCCTAACTATACCCAGACGAGAATGTTTTATCATTTGTAATTTGTTTAGAACATTCTAGAAAGAACAGAAAGAGATAGCTGAAGAAAGAGAGCTAATTACTAAAAAAATCTAACAAAAACCTAAATTCAAAAATGAGTCTAGAATGTTCGGGAACGAGTAGTAAGCCGGGCCGTCGAGCGGCTACGCCGTAGTTCAGTGGAAAGCGATTTAAAGTGAAGAACAAGGAAAAGAAGAAAATGTCCTAAGGAAGAGGAAACCTCAGAGGTAATTCAAGAGGGTACAGAGGGAAGACTCTGTGAAAGAAATGCCGGAGGAAGAGTGCTCGGAGGGAAGTCTCGCATAGAAGAGGTCCCGGAGGGAAGAGTGCTCGGAGGGAAGTCGCGCATAGAAGAGGCCCTGGAGGCAAGAGGAACTCGGAGGGAAGGGTACGCAGAAGAGGTCCCGGAGGAGGAGTGCTCGGAGAGAAGACTCCGTAGAAGAGATCCCAGAGTGCTAGGAGGGAAAACTCCGTTGAAAAGGTCCTAGAGCGAGGAGTGCTTGGAGGGAAGACCGCACGAAGAGGATCAGAGGGTGAACTCGGTGACGTGAATAAGAAGCTCGGGTTGTAAATATCTCCTAAATAAACTTAAAAGACCTACATTGACGTTTCACTCCAATCCCGAACAGCTAGCTCGTAACAGTATTTTGAAGCGCTGTAACTTTATAACGCAGGGCTATTTTGGTGGCAGACCATTTTTTTTTGTGTTTAATCGGACAGTCATAGTCTGCCAGGTATACGTTTCATTGTCAAATTTCAAAATAGTTAAAACTTAATTCCTCAAAAACGCAGGGGTGTGGATGTTTGTCAATATTTTTTTTATCTTTAAGAGGATGCTTCTTATCATCATCATCAGTCAAAGAAGCAGACATGAGCAAATCATATAGAAATTTCCGTCAGCACCATTACTACTAGTAAAGGAGTGATCACACCTAGCTGAATTCAAAGACTAATTCGGCATACATTGCTGGGAGGCTTGGTTATGTTAATTGCAATATCCTTACTTCAACGAGCAATGTATGGTGGTATATGCACCTATGTATATGTATATCTAAGCAAGACCATGTATTAATCGTATAGCCGAGAGTCAATAAATCAGTTCCTAACGTTCTGTCTCCGACAACGGCTGTTTTACTTGCCTCCCAGTAGTAGGGCCAACCCTTATAGTATGCCGAATTAGTCTTTGAATTCAGCTAGGTGTGATCACTCCTTAAGCCGGCATACGTAGTATTGGGCTCCGAAGTATAATTTTAAGCGAATATTCGTACCTTCTCATTTAAGTAAGAGTAGCAGCGGCATTACTATCATGGACGAATAATAATAAGACTGACAATTCCCATACTAGAAAACGCACAAAACGTAACCCGGAAGGGCATAAAACTCATGGAAACTAGATGGCGCTTTCAAATAATCTGAAAATTAATTAATTATGGTCTACCGAGTATTCTGCCAAAAATCATTCAAAATTTCAACATAGTGTCAATGTAAAGAAACGTTAACATAGAAATTCGGTTTATTTTATTACCCGAATACTCGATAAATCACAATAGTTCGTCCATGGTACACACGGCTGCACATCGGTAGAAACACTTTTGGACCTTATGGCGTGGTAATAGAGTTGAAAAAGTTTCTACCGACGTGCGGTTGACCGTACTATAAAGGTGTGATAATACTGAAGGGCGTGAATCTGCCCATGAAACTGAACAAGATTTCCCAAGGAACATACACGCCGAAATACGAAAATGGAAATTTGACCTCCCATACAAAATGCGCTATCAGCTGATACAGTTTCTATGGGAGGTCAAAAATTGATCTTGGTCTAAGACCTATGTTATCCCTTTAGTATTATCTTATATTATTAGTTTTGATATGTTTTATTAACTTTTTAAAAGTTTATCAGGGTGATTTTGAATTTTAAAGTCTCAAAAGTAATATTTTATATTCAAGAATTGGCTCCTAGACCGTCAAGACTTGAAAATTCTTCAATATTTTTAGCATCCATTAACGTGGCAAGGACTATCAGTATAGTTAATTTCATACTTAGTCCTTGCGCTTGAAACCTTTTGATGGTCGCCTGTAGAGGTGCTGCTCATACTATAGTTAGGGTGCTGGCTGCCATTTGGGTATATGATTTGCTCATGATTCATATTAATAGGGATGATAGATCAGCTCAATACGAATCGATTTGGTCCTAACAAGTTTTTCTTTGCGTCGCTGCGTTTTTGAGTTGAAGCAAAAAAAAAAGATACTAAATAATGTTTTTTTTTGTCTACCTTTGTGGTTGCTGTTTAAAATTTTTCTGAAGATGTATAAAATCGAAGAGGCAGACATGCAGGGCACTGCATTATCACGGGACGAAGTGTGGTTTTTTCTATTGTTACGAACGTGCCGGCATGTTGTCAGCTGCCATACTGCCACGAACGTGACGTCGTTCTGTCAGCTGTCATAAGAAGGAACTGTATCAAAATTTCGACAAGTCAGCTAAGAGCTGCGTGGTCCAGGGGATAGAGCGTTGGACTAACAAGCCGATGGTCGCCGGTTCGAGTACTAGTAAGGGTGATGAAGGACAAATTTCTATATGATTTGCTCATGTCTGCCTCTTTCACTGATGATAAGGAGCATCCTCTAAAAGATACAAAAAATATTGGCGGACATCCACACCCCTGCGTTTTTGAGGAATTAAGTTTTAACTATTTTGAAATTTGACAATGAAACGTACACCTGACAGACTATGACTATCTGATTAAATACAATGTATAAAACCCCCGAAAAATGGTCTGCCACAATAATAGCCCTGCGTCGTAAAGTTACAGCGCTTTAAAATGCTAAAATTCACTACTTCGTCCCGTGATAATGCAGAGCCCTGAATGTCTGCCTCTTCGATTTTCTACATCTTCAGAAGTATTTTAAACAGGAGCCAGAAAGGCAGACAAAAAAAACTTAGTATGTTATTTTCATTTTTTTTGCTTTAACTTAAAAACGCAGCGACGCACAGAAAAATTTGTAAGGACCAATCGATTCGTATTGAGCTGATCTATCATCCCTATTAATTTGATTCATGAGCAAATCATATACCCAAATTGCAGCCAGCACCCTAACTATACCCAGACGAGAATGTTTTATCATTTGTAATTTGTTTAGAACATTCTAGAAAGAACAGAAAGAGATAGCTGAAGAAAGAGAGCTAATTACTAAAAAAATCTAACAAAAACCTAAATTCAAAAATGAGTCTAGAATGTTCGGGAACGAGTAGTAAGCCGGGCCGTCGAGCGGCTACGCCGTAGTTCAGTGGAAAGCGATTTAAAGTAAAGAACAAGGAAAAGAAGAAAATGTCCTAAGGAAGAGGAAACCTCAGAGGTAATTCAAGAGGGTACAGAGGGAAGACTCTGTGAAAGAAATGCCGGAGGAAGAGTGCTCGGAGGGAAGTCTCGCATAGAAGAGGTCCCGGAGGGAAGAGTGCTCGGAGGGAAGTCGCGCATAGAAGAGGCCCTGGAGGCAAGAGGAACTCGGAGGGAAGGGTACGCAGAAGAGGTCCCGGAGGAGGAGTGCTCGGAGAGAAGACTCCGTAGAAGAGATCCCAGAGTGCTAGGAGGGAAAACTCCGTTGAAAAGGTCCTAGAGCGAGGAGTGCTTGGAGGGAAGACCGCACGAAGAGGATCAGAGGGTGAACTCGGTGACGTGAATAAGAAGCTCGGGTTGTAAATATCTCCTAAATAAACGTAAAAGACCTACATTGACGTTTCACTCCAATCCCGAACAGCTAGCTCGTAACAGTATTTTGAAGCGCTGTAACTTTATAACGCAGGGCTATTTTGGTGGCAGACCATTTTTTTTTGTGTTTAATCGGACAGTCATAGTCTGCCAGGTATACGTTTCATTGTCAAATTTCAAAATAGTTAAAACTTAATTCCTCAAAAACGCAGGGGTGTGGATGTTTGTCAATATTTTTTTTATCTTTAAGAGGATGCTTCTTATCATCATCATCAGTCAAAGAAGCAGACATGAGCAAATCATATAGAAATTTCCGTCAGCACCATTACTACTAGTAAAGGAGTGATCACGCCTAGCTGAATTCAAAGACTAATTCGGCATACATTGCTGGGAGGCTTGGTTATGTTAATTGCAATATCCTTACTTCAACGAGCAATGTATGGTGGTATATGCACCTATGTATATGTATATCTAAGCAAGACCATGTATTAATCGTATAGCCGAGAGTCAATAAATCAGTTCCTAACGTTCTGTCTCCGACAACGGCTGTTTTACTTGCCTCCCAGTAGTAGGGCCAACCCTTATAGTATGCCGAATTAGTCTTTGAATTCAGCTAGGTGTGATCACTCCTTAAGCCGGCATACGTAGTATTGGGCTCCGAAGTATAATTTTAAGCGAATATTCGTACCTTCTCGGTGAAACACCTGTTCAGTGCACCAATAAAAAAAATCACATAAAAAATAAAATACCCTATGACCCTTTTGGAGTTCAAATCATCTCTCTGTAGCTGAGTGGAAGATGCTCTTCCTATCCGATCACGAAAGTTAAGGATCCTTGGCATTTCTCAGGACCTGGATGCGTAACCGCTAGTGGTTATTTTTCGAGGCTCGTCTTTATTCTTGATCATACACACAAATACATACTTAGGTGTAGTCAAGAGCACGTCAAGCATAACACAGTGGACTTTGTACTGTTCTTATTTCTATCACTGTCGCATTGCAAATGTCAAGCTTGACGTTGTCTTAACTTCTAGCTAAATTCATAACATGTTCTTTTGTACCGTAGTCGGGTAATATGATTGAATTAATTAATACCTACTTAGCTATTTTTAGGGTTCCGTACCTCAAAATAAAAAAACGGAACCCTTATAGGATCACTTTGTTGTCCGTTTGTCTGTCTGTCTGTCAAGACCCTTTTTCTCACGAACGAGAAGAGGTATCAGATTGAAATTGATAACGAATGTTAAGGTCCATGAACCACACAAGATCTGAAAATTTAAATTTTTTACAACGACGCAATCAAAAGATATGGCTTTTTATGTCCTCATCTCCATACATTTATGCAAAAAAGCAAAACCTACAGGGTACTTCCCGTTGACCTAAAATTATGAAATTTGGCAAGAACTTAGGTCTCACAGTACAAATAAAGGGAAAAGTCTAAAACTATAACAGTGCTTCGGATGCAAAACCAAAACGAAAGAAATTTTCGTTGTATTAATTTCTAATCTCGTCAACAGATGGCGGTAGTAGTCAATTAAAACGCGCTGTCGTTGTGCTAATCTATTTTGATGGCTGCTGAATCCACTGCCTTAAAAAAAGGTTATTGCTATTGGTAATTTTTGAAAACACGTCACTTTGCACGTGTTTAGTTATAGAACGGGAGCCCACAAGGGAGTTGGGCCTAAAGGTATAGGAATTCTGGATTCACTTCAGCTTGAAAGAGCACTCCAAAGTTCATCATTTGACTTCGGTCTTACAAGCCATATCGGTCACTGAACTTTTTTTTTTGAGACAAACTCGAAAAAAATTGTTTTTTCAGCCAGGTAAAAATAGCACTATCTGAAGGTCTGTATATGAATGACACAATAGTTTTAAACCTAACACTAATAATTCATTTATCATCTTGAAAATATTGTGTAAGGCCATGAAATTCTCCTTGTGTGAGTTCTACTCGAAGTTGGCCGGCTTTTTATATATGATTAACATACATTATTTAACATTAGTGATGTGCAACACTATCCAAGTCTCGACGTAGAAGTCTCTTAAGCCGTTCAATTTGAAAAAAATAATGTTGTCTGGTATTGTCCTAATAGGCCCCTATTTTAAAACGCATTTTCTTGATTTTTGTATCTTTAGGCCCACACCCCATTTTCGAATTTGTGAGTGGTACAAAAAAGTTCAGTGACTGATATAGCTAGTAAAACTAGAGTCAAATGGTGTACTTAGAAGTGTTGAAAATTATTTTTATTTTAACACTTCCTGTGTTCGGATAAATCTACAAAGTTGAAAACGCAACGTTGAAATGCGTAAAGAGGTCGCTAAATTTCACAACATCGGGCAGGACCACAGGAGCCTAGTTGGTAAAGCGTCTGCGGTACTTACGCAGAAGACGCAGGTTCGAATCCTGCCTGTGGTGAAATTTTGCGATTTTCTACTTTGTATACTTAGAAGTGTTCTTTCTAAAGCTAAAATAAATCCAGCTTTCCTATACCTTTAGGCCTAAGTACCTAACCCCTCTTGTCTTTCGTGAAATATACAAAAAAGATAGGGTTTTGTGAGCCTAGTTACTTTTGGGACGCATCTCAAATAAAAAAAAGGCGATAGATATTAGAGTAAAAATTAAATTACCACATATTGTAACTTTACTTAAAGTGGTCTGATTGGGGCAAGGTGACCGATCCGCCTTGTAAGACCGGGTTTTCTGTGACAGGTAAAGTGTGTTCTGTCGATCCATGTTGGTTTCAGAATTCCTATATGTTTAGGCCTAAAACTCATATTTTTCAATTTTCAACCCCGGTCTGATTTTGTACGGTGACGGATTTGAGGAAAAATCTGCCCAACCGTCCGTCAAACCATCCATGTTCCTGCCCCTCTTCCTCTCCCCTCCCCCTCCCTCTCCTTCTCCCCATCCCTGCCCCTAACCCTATCCCTTCCCCTATCCCTACCTCTAACGCCATCGTAAACGCTATCCCTATCCTTATATAAACATAGAAACGACACCCATATTGATTTTTAGACATTACAACACTATCGCACCCCCACCCCATCCCCAGGGGATGATGGTATTTCACGTCCACCACGTTGGATTTCAAAATTGTTGTTGTTTTCGTAGTCAGCGACCCAAATAACCATACAAACGGGTATGTTAGTTTTTAGAATATTTCGCCCCATTTCCCTCTTTTATGGGGTTGAATTCTGAAATAATCTGAAACACGTATTTACTCATTTTTTGAATAGGCTGCGAAGTTACGAATAAAACGGTCTAACTTATATATTGCTTCCCCTACAAACTTTCAACCCCCGTAGCCTTGGTACACATGCTTTCAAGAATTCTCATGAGCACTATAATTAATTTCAAAATCCATACCATTTTCGTAATGAACGTCCAAATAAAACAAAGAAACGACACCCATGTTGATATTTAGACATTTTAACCCTATCGCCAGGGTATGATGGTATTTCATGTCCACCACGTTGGATTACAAAATCGTTGCAGTTTTCGTAATCAGCGACCCGATAAACCATACAAACGATACCCATGTTGGTTTTTAGACTTTTCACCCCATTTCCCTCTTTTAGGGGTTGAATTTGGGGTGGAATTTCAATAACAGTGATGAACGTTGCATAGAATTACGAGATGTAGTCGTTGCTAATGCTATAATTAAGGGATTTTAACTTCATCCCCCTTTTCACCCCTAAGGCGCAGGCCAGACAGAAGAGGTGCGCCGCACGGCACGCCTTCAGCGCACCTCTTCTGTCTGGCTTGCACCGCGTCGTTCTCCTACATTTTGTATGCATGTGATTTGAACAGGCGACGAGACGGCATGCCTAAGGCGCAGGCCAGACAGAAGAGGTGCACCGCACGGCACGCCTTCAGCGCACCTCTTCTGTCTGGCTTGCACCGCGTCGTTCTCCTACATTTTGTATGCATGTGATTTGAACAGGCGACGAGACGGCATGCCTAAGGCGCACTGTCGGTGCACCACCGGCGCACCGCCGGCGTGACCGCCGGCACGCCGCCGCACAGCACAGTCCGCTGCCATCGATTGCGTCGTCCAGCCGAAAAGTGTACCACGGAGGCGCTCGAAGCGCGCCGCGCCCGTTCTGTCTGGCTTGCACCTAAGGCGCAGGCCAGACAGAAGAGGTGCGCCGCACGGCACGCCTTCAGCGCACCTCTTCTGTCTGGCTTGCACCGCGTCGTTCTCCTACATTTTGTATGCATGTGATTTGAACAGGCGACGAGACGGCAAGCCTAAGGCACACTGTCGGTGCACCACCGGCGCACCGCCGGCGTAACCGCCAACACGCCGCCACACAGCACAGTCCGCTGCCATCGATTGCGTCGTCCAGCCGAAAAGTGTACCACGGCGTTGCTCGAAGCGCGCCTCGGGCGCACCCGAAGCGCGCCGCGCCCGTTCTGTCTGGCTTGCAGCTAAGGCGCACTGTAGGTGCACCACCGGCGCACCGCCGGCGTAACCGCCGGCGGCACGCCGCCGCGCAGCACAGTCCGCTGCCATCGATTGCGTCGTCCAGCCGAAAAGTGTACCACGGGGGCGCTCGAAGCGCGCCGCACCCGTTCTGTCTGGCTTGCACCTTAGGGTGTAGAATTTTCAAAAACCCTGACATGCAAAAATTGATTTTTAGTCGTCAGCCTAAATACAAAATTTGTAGATCCTAACTTCAAAACTGAGGGACTTTCATACAAACTTTTTTCAAAAAACTACATTGTAAAAATAGGATTTTTTTATATTGCCTTGGCTCACAAAAAGTACCCTCTTTTTTTAACTGGATATGTTTTAAAAGGAAACTTGTAAAGTAGTATTGTGCACACCTAAACATTTTTATGTAATACCACATATTGAAGACCTTTTCATAGATTTCATGTTTTGGCTGACATTCCGGAGATCTCACATGATGTCATGTGAGATCTCCGGAATTTTATCTACTTTTGGGTACATAACTTGAAAAGAAATACACTTAACTTATGCACATTAATACTAATACACTGAAAAGCTAAAGAGCATGTAATATCATGTGAATGTAAAAACATTCGAAAATAAAAAGTTTTATGGTTGTTCCCATCATGAAACAATTTTTGTCGTAATAATGAGAATGACCCAAATAACAGTGCTTCGGATGAAAAACGAAAGAAATTTTCGATGTATTAATTCGTAATCTCGTCAACAGATGGCGGTAGTGGTCAATTGAAACGCGCTATAGTTGTGCTAATCAATTTTGATGGCTTTCGAAAGGCCTCAGCCGAAGCACGTTACATAAAGTTACTATTACCTCAGCAAAAGTTGATTGGTAATTTTTGAAAACACGTCACTTTGCACGTGTTTCATTATGTACGACGTAGAAGTGTCTGACTATTGAATGGTACTTATTTAGTACATGACACTGGAAAACATTTTTAGCTTTCCCATACAACCATACTCCGTCAATACTGGTTATTTTGAGAACGTGACATTATACGCCGGGAGGGTTGGGACGACAATATCGAGAGTAAGGCCGATATTTCACTGGGACACCATGGCGGCGCAACCAGTCGCCGCTACCAACAAAATGTATACAGCTCTATCGAGAGTTACTCACCTGGTGTCCGTTTGGTTGCGCAACCAATTCGGCGGCGCGACCAGCTCGGATGCTGGTCGCGCTACCACTCCCAGTGAAATATAACCCCTAATACTGTGGCCGCAGGGTGTGGCGACTCTGGTGTCTTTACTGGTGTCTAGGTACGGACACCACGGTGGCGCGTCTGGTTGCGCCGCCATAGTGTCCCAGTGAAATATCGGCCTAATGTTCAAGGCGAACAAAAGTGATTGCCGACATAAAGTAGCTTATGGTGTACCTACTAAAAACATTTGCCAGACAAAGAAAGTCAGGGGCTTTATGTAAAACAGACCAGTCTGAAATTCTGGAAAAGCCTTCCTGAACACCTGGCTCCGGTCTGGAAGTTCGCTTCGCTTAGGTTTCCCTCACTGGCTTTACAATTCATCATAACATCCCATGAAAAACGTCCACTACAGGACAGGGAGCTCCCTCCAGAATTCTAGCTTTTACTGGAAAAATGTGGAGGGGAAGTACCATAGTCACCTCGCTTGTCAGCGTTACGGCTGGCACTATGGACCGCGGTTGTAGGTGACCGCAATAAGTAAGATGTAAGATACAAAGGAGGATGCTGCAGCCCATCCTCCAGTTACCCTTAGCTGCCTCTTACGCCATCCACGGGTATGTATGGGTTGGTACTATTTTTTGCCGGCACCACACGGGACCAGAACAATTAGGGAGGAGTAAATGAAGTATACTTAATTATTGACGTGGATACGTCTTTACTTATGTTTGGGGGGTCATTTAGTGCAAAATGGATATTTGTTTTTATGTCACATGTGGCTAAACGAGCAGGTGGGGCCACCTGATGGTAAGTGGTCACCACCGCCCATGACACCCACTGTCTTATTAGTGAAATAATTTGACACTAATAAGACAGCAAAGCGCGTTACCCACCCTGAGAACAAAGATGGTATGTCTCATGTCTATGTGCCAGTAATTTCCCTGGCTCCCTTGCCCTTCAAACCGAAACACAGCAGGGCAAACACTGCTGCTTCACGGCAGAAAAAAGCAAGAGGGTGGTACTTCCCCAGACGGACTATGCACAAAAGCCCTACCACCTTCAAAAAGGCCCTCTAGTGGCAATTATTGGTACGACATCGAGCTTTGGATGAGTCAGAGGGTGAGGGGAAGGTGGTGCTGAGAGGGGGAAAGGGTAGGTACAGGTGGATGTGGATGGGTGGGAGCTTCACGTGGTCTTGACTGGACCTAGCTTCACAGACGTATCCACGTAACATAAAAAAACCGGACAAGTGCGTGTCGGGCCACGCACAGTAGGTACAGGGTTCCGTAACTTTTTTAAGATTTTTAACGATAAGCGGGTTTTGAGTCAGTATTTCATAACGATAACATAGACTTTTTACCTCCTAATGCTCAGTGAGGTGGTAGCGCCTGATTGCAATTTTTTTTTATTTTTGCTATTTTCATTATTTTTAGTTTTTCGGCTATAGTTCATTAACCTGTTCCTTTTAATGTCATCATATTTAGAATAGAATAGAAAATCGTTTATTTCACAAATAACATATAAGTAAGATTTTACAAAAGTTTAACAAACATTTGGTAACTGGGACATACTCTGCCTTGTGCCACAACTGACGTTGCGGCGCTGATTTTCAGTATACTTACCCAAAAAAGGGTAAAGTATAAGTAAAGAGGGGATAAAAAAGTTTTTTCTTGACTACCCCATACTATGGGGTATCGTTGGATAGGTCTTTCAAAAATAATGTAAGTCTGCTAAGATAATTTTTCGATTTATGATCCATTTGCGAAATATTTATCTTGAAAGCACATTTATTTGTTGGAGTCGAGTGTCTCCCCTCCCTCCTCTGCCAGCTAGTTAAACTCCAATAATTAGTTCATTATTTAAGATCTCGCTTACCCCACCTGATAAATCAGATTTTATGGATTCATCAATCAAGGTTAAAAAATACAAATAATACATTAAAGCGTTTTATTTTAATTTCAAAATAAATATTTCTAAAAATAAATGCTTACGTGTAAAGCTTAATTTCGTATACAATTACATCATAAAATGGCAGTTAGCATTCAATAATACAAGCTCATAAGAGAATTTTGGAGCCACCACCATACAAAAACTAAATATCCGATTTGAGTCGCGGATAGGATTTTTTATAGGGAGCGGATTTGATCCGCCGCGACCGGGCCGCGCAAACAAAACCTTTTAGCTTATTTTCGTGCTTCGTACAAATAAATATTTAGGTAGATAAATCAGTTGAATCAATTTTGCCAACCGGCTTATTTGTTATAAGTGTAATAATTTTTATATTTTACCCTCAACGAACCATACATACTCGTACCTGGCCTTCATTGACGGCAGCGTTGCTTAAGGCTTGTATAGAAATGCCAAAAATCTCTTTCGATCGGTTTCTTGAGGAAAATTCTTTATAGAACTGACTTCTAGTTGAATAAAAGTTTACTTAAATTTAAGACTCCACTAATAGACTAAGCCCGCGTCACACAGAGGCGGTAGCAGAAGCGTTCCGGGGCCGGTATTTTTTGTAAAGTTTGAGTTCTTATGCACCCTGTTACATTGAAAAGCGGTCGCGGCGCGGTATTTTGTTCCCGCCAAACCGCCCCGGACCGCTTTCGCAATCATACCGCCTCTGTCTGACTTGAGCTTTAAGGGCACTGCATGTTATCCTACGTCATCTAGTTCACGAAATTTGCAACTTTGTAGCGATAGTAGTGGCCTGCTGGGTCCACAAAACGTTGGTCTGCCAATTCGAAACCTGGCAGGTTTTGTACAGTCGGAGCGCAAAGTGATTGGACCACAAATTTGGTCGTACTGGCGAAACTGCCATGAGGATGCAAGGCAGACCTGCTGTTTTTTACTTATATAGGTACCTTCTATTTCTACGAATAGATTTCATTCGTTTAATCTGTCACTTAACCACTTTTCGCTCCGACTGTACAAAACCTGCCAGGTTTCGGATTGGCAGACCAACGTTTTTTGGATCTAGTAGGCCACTACTATCGCTACAAAGTTGCAAATTTCGTGTACTAGATGACGTAGGATAACATGCAGTGCAGTGCCCTTAAAGTCTATAAATCTATTTTGGAAACTTTCTATTTCATTTTTTTTTTAAATAATACTTATTTATTTTTATATGGCGAGGTCTCCGAAAATCTCCTCAAAGAATTAAGTAACTTATAATTAAATATTTGAGATTGTGACAATAATTTATCGCTTTTCAAATGATTTTGAATTTGATTTAAATTAATGTATGATGTCATACAAATTACAAATTCAGATTTGTGCGTGACTTACTAATTCATATTTTTCAAAATAAACAGCTGAGTACGGAAATAATTTTGTTTGGATCAATCACAAGGTCCTAATGGAATAGTGAACATTAAGATGTTTACTCAGACCATGAAACTGAACAACTTTTCCCAAGGAGCATAGGTCGAAATACGAAAATCAATAATTGACCTCCATAGAAACTGCATCAGTAGCACATTTTGTATGGGAGGTCAAATTTGATTTTTCGTATTTCGACCTATGTTCCTTGGGAAAAGTTGTTCAGTTTCATGGGCAGATTCACATCCTTCAGTATTATCACACCTTTCCGTTACACGTTGTTAAGCTTAGCCCATAAAACGTGGCTTTTGACTACATCATTGGATCGACTAGTTACAAATAAAATACTAGTAAAAAAAACTATTTCTACAGGGCGGCGGCGGTGTCGTTACATAGGGTGTAAATAGTAGATTAGTAGCCAAGGGCTGTAAGGCATCAATTGCAGCCCGAGATATTTAGGCGCACGAGCGCAGCGAGGGCGCCTATAGTTCGAGGGTGCAATTGATGCTTACACCCGAGCTAACTACTCTGCTTTACATCTCGATTGTGAGGTAAGTAGATCCTTATTACTACCAAATTGTAGGTGACCAATTAGCGCTCTAGGGTAATAATGTAGCTAGAAAAGCCCTAGGGCGGTAAGTAATAAAAAAACACTTCACTCTTTCAAAACTCAATTACTTACCGCCCTAGGGCTTCTCTAGGTACATTATTACCCTAGAGCGCTAATTGGTCACCTACAAGCCCCATTTGGGGGTAATAAGGACCTACTTACCGAATATGAGAGATGTAAAGAAGCTTTAATATTTCATCTTGAAAAATCTTTAGGAAAATGTATGTAGCTGTGGATGCCGCTGGATTTGATTATTTGGCGAGTTAACGAGTGATAAGCTGCATCTTAACATGTGTGACGCCCTCAATGTAGATCGCAGAATTCACATTAATAAAATACCTATAAGAGAATTACCAAAAAATAAATTTACCTGTAATGGTGGTTTTGTTAGGTAGCTAGGTAGCCCTCAGAGGATCAGCTATACCTACCTATACATGCCTAACCTAACTTAACCTACCAACAAAGATCAATAACAGTATTTAATAGCCACTGTCTACCTTTACTTGATTACTGAAATCACTGCAAAAATCTCAGTATCATTATTATTATTTAAGGGTTTTAGATTATTAAAATGTTGTTAACATAATACTTTACTTCCCAAACACTTTTTTGGTTATTTTATTAAATTATTTGAATGACTGCGTTCACTCCACTACCTACAAAACTTCAAGGGCAGTTTTGTTATATTTTTAAGAGAAAGTATTTTAATTACAATTTCTTCCAAGTTTTTAGAATACTGCACTTTTCAAGCACGATAGCTCAGCTAACAGAGTGCCCGGGAATAGTCTAGGAAATTAAGCGGATCATTTTATGAGGACCCCCGCGTTAAATCCTCAGTCGTTGAAACTTTGCTGGGGTATTACTCTATATGAGAAAAACCTTCTATAAAAATAAAATAAAATCTGGATAATATTTCTGTACAAAAATGTCAAAAACGCATAAAAATATTTTTAATGCGTTTTTTGTCATTTTTGTAAATATACTCGTACCAATATACCATTGAATTTAAATTTAATTCATAATACTTTATCATCCTGTCAAATAAAATCTGCCTAAGAGAATTATGTTGGGGTCAACTGCTTCATTTCCTACACTAGAATTATAAATAAGAAAAAAGTGAACAAGGAGTGTCGCGACACTTGGAACGAAGAAGATATGAATAGCCAAAGGTCGTGATGGGGGGAGTTCCAAATCTTTATTCGATCTTTCGGCCTCAAAGGTGACCAAGTAGCAAGTGTCCATAAAAACTCAAGCCTCTGTAACTTCAGCGAGTACGGTGACCACGAAGGACTCTATTCCGGATTCGTTGATCCCTCTTCTAATGCGGAAGTAGCCGCCCTCACCCCACTCCGTGCCCCAACTGTTGGCTACGATCTGAAAGAGAAAGCAAAAAGACTTAAGCGAATCTTTTAAAATAAAACTTTGGTCCGACTCGCGCTTTACTATTTCAAACAAACAAACATCCACAATTTTGCACTTACTATATTTTATTGTAAATGGGGCCCACCCAGATAGAGGGGCTAAATAAAATATTAGATTGTCGTTACTAGGTCAAATGTACTATTATATGAAAGGGCTTTTCTTGTACATTCCAAAATAGGTTCTTCTATTTTTGTACGACTTTCCGAAGCTTGCAAAACAAGAAATCTGAATTAATTATAGTCGGTCGATAGAGGCTTATGTGGATATTACAGCAAAAATAAAACGATCTCTTATGCATTACAGTTTTTTATAAATCTGCAAAAAACGTTTACAAACAATCTTAGTTTTGCGGTTCAAAAATGGACTTTATTGCTTCTAAAAATACTGGTAGATAGGAACCCTCGGCGCGCAAGGCCGACTCGCAATTGATCGGTTTTCCCTTCATATTTATGTTCCATGGGAAAAGCTGTTCGGTTATATGGGTATATTTATATCCACAATACATATTTCGGTTGTTGTTATACCACAAAACTTGTCGCACAACTTTTCACACTTGTCACACGTTATAGATATTAGAAGAAATCCAACTAGCAAGTTCTAGGACGTCACAAAAACAAACTCACCCAAAATCTTTCCCCTCTCTGCTCTCCCCACCCCACGATCCTCACACTGTGAAGACCCTTCAGGTCCTCATTACCGAAGGGCGTCCGATGGTACACTCCTGACTGGTAGTGGAAGAAGTCTTGGTATACCGTCATCACCGCTGGAAATAAGAACACGAGTGATATTTATCGAAAGATAAGTTTGGATAGGACGTAGAAGAAAAGTCAACATATACTAGAGAATCTTAAATATAAATTATTATTATTAGCTCTATGTTTAAAATCGCAGAATATTTATTAACTAGCACCGACCAACAGATGGCGTTGTACCATTGAGCGAGTTTTCTGAATCGCGCTTTACAAGTTTTACTCTAGAAAACAGAAAGTGAATAAATTTTTGCCCCTGTTAACCGATGCCGTACGCCGCGCCGTGTGGCGCCGGCAAAGAATAGTACCAACCCATATCTAACCGTGGGTGTCGCTTACGTCTGTGCGCCAGAGGATGGGCAGCCAGCATCATCCTTCTGTGTATCGTATCATCTTACATTCTGTGGTCACGATCAACAGCGGTCATGGTGCCAGCCTACCAAGCGTGGTGGCTATTGTAGTGTATAAGCGTAGTGGCTACATTATTATGTGGAGAGGATGTACCATAGCCTCCTCCTCTCCACATTTTCCAATAAAAGCTGAATCCCTGTCTTGCAGTGCACGTTTCATGGGATATTGTGATGAAACTCCTATATTGAAAATTTCCTCTAAAACGTTAAAACCATCGTTGAAAAGATGTTAGAATTGTACTAGAATAAAAAAAAAACCGGCCAAGTGCGAGACGGACTCGCGCCCTAAGGGTTCCGTACCTATCTACCATATGATATACTAAAAGCTTTTGCTCTTTGATTTTAAAAACTCCACGACCATCCAACTCGACTCCTCTTTTATAGAAAAGTTCTTGAAACGGGAGCTCACCTTAATTGGTTACTATTAGTTGTAAGACAAATTGAAATATTTAATGATTTTAGACTTTTTCCCTTTATTTGTACTGTGAGATCTAGCTTCTTGCCAAATTTCATAAGTTTAGGTCAACGGGAAGTACCCTGTAGGTTTTGCTTTTTTGCATAAATGTATGAAGATGAGGACATAAAAAGCCATATCTTTTGATTGCGTCGTTGTAAAAAATTTAAATTTTCAGATCTTGTGTGGTTTATGGACTTTAATATTCGTTATCAATTTCAGCCTGATACCTCTTCTCGTTCGTGAGAAAAAGGGTCTTGACCGACAGACAGACAGACAGACGGACAACAAAGTGATCCTATAAGGGTTACGTTTTTTTATTTTGAGGTACGGAACCCTAAAAATACGCACCATGCACAGGTCCAGACTCCATAATATCGTACATGATATCTTTCTCAGCGCTCAGCCTCCCAGGGGGCCCGACCTTGTACCGAGATGTCCTCTTAGCCACCATCGGCGTGCAGCGATCCTGTATCAGGTCTCCTCGCCGCTTGTAAGGACAGGGGGTCTTTGCAGCCATGTACGGAAAGCAAAGCTCATCTAATAGACTGAAGAAAAGAATTTTTTACAATTGGTAAAAGGTTATGGAAGTATTTGTTTAAATGCCTTGAAATACAGGAGTTACAATACAATACAATACTCTTTTATTGCACACAGATAACAAACAGTACAAAAGATTCTCCGAGTTTTCGGAGAGATTCCTTGACGATAATGTATCTGGCGCTAAAGGTTGCTGCCTGATGGCTGAATCGAAAGATCTTGGTTCAATTCTCATGCGACGAACATGTAAGAGTAATGCAGTTTTTTTATTTATTGCCTAGCAGATATCCTTACGATTTTTGTTACAGTGTTTAAAATCTACAGTATTTTAAAACGTTATGAGACAACGAGCCTTTCAGCTTGGTAAAGGCAAACTAAGCAGAGGAGCTGACACATAATTCTGATCTTAAATCTTTTGATATTCTTGTAACTAACTTATTGCTAGACAAAGGCCTCATTCAGCTCTCTCCAAGACGATGTCCGAATCCTATTCTCTTCCTTCCAATTACTTTGAATGGCGTCCAGCTCATTTCGCCATCTCTGTCTAGATCTGCCGCTTTGCCATCTGTTCATTGACATCCACAGTGCGGTGGTTTTTACCCACAATGAATCTAGTATGATTAATTACAAAACCAGCCGTCAGCTCTTAAGATTCTTCCAAGGATTCTTCCTCTTACCCGTGAGTACCGACGAAGTTCCACGCCACATCAATGTGTCCACCTTCGCAGCCCAGTTGTCCCCGCACGTTGCAGGACAGCATTGTTTGAGGACTCAGTTGCATGGTTTCTGCACCGTTGGATTGGATCGCAAATCTGTTTGAAACACTTTTCCGTTTATAATGACATCAGAAATAATGGGAAAGTCAGTCTTCTCATTAGTAGTTTACAGCAATTTAACAAGTGTCCGCTGTGACATCTTAACAACAACTAAAACCTTCAAAATGGCTAGATTATCCAGTTTTATTTTATTAATGGCCTTGTATAGGTGTGGGCAAACTACTTGAACAATTACCTTGGCTGCGCAGTGTTGATTTTATACACAATTTGACGTGTGCAAAGCTTCCCCCACCACGCAATTATTGTTCAAGTTGTTTGCCTCAATTTGACATAATATGAAAGTATATCCCAGTGAACAGACATATGTCGCCCTATAACTCAGTAACGTGACACTTTAGGACACTATATCATTAGACATTTTTTATTTGTTGAGCCTTTTTCTATAGATTTCTGAAAGCTAGACCGTGCAACGTATTTTTTTTAAGAGTGCGAGACGGTTTATTATGCCAGGCTCCATACTAAAATGTTCGAATCCCTTAGAGCCTAGATACGGACCTGTCAGAAGCCACTCCAGCTATAGCCACTGCCCAGTCTGATCCGCACCATCCCTGGTCAACAACTGGACTGATGTAACCTGGCCAATTTCTTCTGGAGTCAAAATTTTGAGGGTAGTTGATCTCTTTGTCGTATCGGAGAGCTCCCATGCGTCTGGTTTCTGGACTTAGTGGTAGAGTTCCTGGTGACAAGAACAGTTTTCTTTGCTCTTCATTGTAAATGCCTATTTGCCCTACATTTTCATACACAGCCGGTATTTATTTTACAGAATGCGTTAAAATGGCGGACATAGGTACTAAAATATTAATGTAATGTGTAACCAAAAACATAAAAAACAAAGTAAGTAAAAAATTAGAGGGATCCCCAAAGAAGAAACGTGTTTTTTATTTTAGTTTGTTTTGTGTATATACTGGCCAAGTGCATGTTGGCCTCTACAAACTCTACATAAACATAGCTTTGAAATTTAAACCTACCGTGTCTTCAAACACAAATATACCTTATTGAGATACGGAACCCACGGAGAGCGATGCGGACTCGCACTTGACCGTTTATTACAAAAGCCCTTTTCTAGTAAACAACCATCAAGGCGCCTACATAACAATAAAAATTATAATAATATTAAACAAACAATAAAATATCACACACGAAGTTGACCAGACAAAATAGTGTATTATAAATTCGAAGGTCGCTTATTGTATGCTAATTTGAATTCTTGTTAAAATTCAACGATTATTATGTCATACGAGTATATCAGAGATTAGACCATATACAGGGTCTTTGGTATCATCTCTGAAAACCTATATTCAAGAAAATTAATTTAGTTTAAGGTACTATCACGGTCTTTCATGCCTGATCTCTTAAACCTTTTTTGCCTGAATCCTGCGGAGGCGCCAAGCCCGTTCTTATTTCAATAGACGTACTGGTTAGAGTCGCACTGCAAGTGTCAAGCTTGACCTGTCGTTGACTGTACTATCACGGTCTTTCATGCCTGATCTCTTAAACCTTTTTTGCCTGAATTCTGTGGAGGCGCCAAGCCCGTTCTTATTTCAATAGACGTACTGGTTAGAGTCGCACTGCAAGTGTCAAGCTTGACCTGTCGTTGACTGTACTATCACGGTCTTTCATGCCTGATCTCTTAAACCTTTTTTGCCTGAATTCTGCGCCAATGAAAATTCGCGCCGAATGAGGCGCCAAGCCACGCCTCTCACCTGTGACGTATCCTGTTTTCTTTATGTAAATCCATCGATTTTTTGGACGAATTGTTCTATTCATAGTCAACTAGGCGATAGTGCTTCTACTTTTCGGGTGCAAGCAAAAATAAGCCTAATAATTAGTGAAAATTTGTGGTGCGAGTGAGCGCAAAAGTACAAGTTTTTAAAATAAGCAATCATTTACTTATATATAAGTACTAGCCCATCGGCACGTTACAATGTCCCCAATTCGTTGGTCCGAAATCTGACGTTTAGGACCAACAAACGTCAGTCGTTGTCAGTCATATTGTCAACATTGGATGCAAATAAACTTACCAACAAAATTAAATGTTCTTAGTTGAAGAAACAATATAACTTATTATTATTTCTTATTATTGTTTTTGACTATAATCCAATTAATGAAACTGAAAAACCAGGCCTAAATCACAAATAAACAGTAAAAAGTTTGTTTTGTTTTTTCCCGCCATATTATTTCCGTTCCGTGTATTTAGCACCGACCGAAGTACTACACAACGTAGTTCACGCAATTTTTCACAGATGGCGCTATTTTTTCTTGTATGGGAATATTTTGAACCGCTTGTTCCCAAGGCCCTATCTTGACTATATAAATCTATGTAAGCAATATTATTTTTGGTTCTTCATAAGACATTTATTGATCCTATTCCCTTCTCACATTTTATGAATAAGTTTGAAACATTGCGAATTCTGGAAAGCCGTGGCGGTGGTGACCACTTACCACCAGGTGGCCCACCTGCTCGCTTGCCCACTTGTGACATAAAAAAAAAAAAAAAAGTACACCCAGTATAATAATGAGTCAGAGGATACTAAGAAATAAGCTAAATCTGTGTCCCTGACACGGGTTTTTTAAATAAATTGTGTCAACGGAATGCCATTGATTTTTCTAGGAAAATTGACCTTAGGTCATTCAAAAAATTTTGTCGCTCCTTTTTTTTCCTACATGGCGCCACTCTGTTTGTGAAGCGATGTAAATGTCATCATAACATCCCATGAAACGTCCACTAGAGGACAGGGAGCTCCCTCCAGAATTCTAGCTTTTGCTGGAAAAATGTGGAGCAGAAGTACCATAGTCACCTCGCTTGTTAGCGTTACGGCTGGCACCATGGACCGCGGTTGTAGGTGACCGCAGTAAGTAAGATGTTAGATACAAAGGAGGATGCTGCTGCCCATCCTCAGTTAACCCTTAGTCGCCTCTTACGACACCCACGGGTATGTATGGGTTGGTACTATTCTTTGCCGGCACCACACGGGACGGGATGTAAATGTAACTGACGTCATTAAGAGATTTTTAATATCCTACAATGAATAAAGAATATTTAGATTTTTTTTATTGCGGGTATGTAAAAACCATTTTCCGATTCAGGGATTCGTTTACGAAATGTTAAGTTTCAAAGCGCAAAAATTTTTTAAAGGCCCGTATCAAGCTTTTCACATTAATACCTACAGCGTGAATTTTCATTGGTTTCGCTCCCGAAGCCCAGTACTCGAAAAAAGTTTTCGCCTTCCTTCCTTTAAAAATTAGTAGACCACCTGACCACTTTACTATGGGGAGACGAAACATTTTTAACTTAAGCTTTTCGTAACCATCGTTGATAGACAGACAGGACATTCAAGTTTCAAATTCAACATTTTATCACCTCTATATTACCTACGTTACAAAGAAAATTGACGCAGACAAACTGTCGGAAATTATACTCTGACAACTTTATTCGTGTGGATCAGATCATAGTATTTTTAGGCACGAGATAGCAGCGCTCGCGTAAAGAATGAAAGAATGTGTGATGGAAAGAACAAACGCATTTCCTCTGCCTTAATTGGCACAAGAAAATCTAAATTAAAGCAATGGATATATACTTGGGTAGTCAAATAAATTATGCCCGTATCTTACATATAGTCTTGTGTTTTGATGATCTTAATTGACACATCTACTAAACTTACGTTATATTATAAGAATTTTGTGCTTTCATGTTTTTGGACCAAAGTTAACCTCTCAAACGTCATGTCAAAATTTTAAAGAATCAAAAAGAAAATGTTGTTGTTTACGTAATAAGTTAACTTAAAAAAAATCATAAATTTTCCATTTTCCGAGAACTCTATGGGAAATTGATACTCGTATAGGGGTCATATGTCAATTGTCAAAGTGTTCCCGTTTCGGCACAACGAGGCTTTAGAGATTAAGGGTACTTTTCAAACAGTCCTATGCGAGTTATGAGCTGGCAAAATTCCAACCGATAGGATCACTCTCTTTCCTAACTTGTCAAATGGAGAAATCTTATTGGTTTGAATTTTACAGCTCACAACTTAGCTATCTCGCATAGCTCTGGTGGAAAACCACCCTAAGACTGTGGGTTGATATGACAGTCACAGATGTCCAAAAGATCTTTAAGCTGGTAAGGCGAGAGTGGCCACGAAAGTACCTAGGTACTTACGTTTACGTACGAGTGTATAGACTCAACAGCACTTCAGTGGATACACTTTTGGACCTTATGGCGTGAGTAATAGAGATTAAAAAGTTTCTATCTATATGCGGTTGACCGTACGTTCGCTCAACTTATACAACGTGTAACGAAAAGGTATGGTAATACTGAAGGGCGGGAATCTGCTCATAGAAACTGAACAACTTTTCCTAAGGAACATAGGTCGAAATACGAAAAACCAAATTTGACCTCCCATACAAAATGCTAGGTGATGAAGTTTCTATGAGAGGTCAAAATCTATTTTTTTCTATGATCTACGTTTCTTGGGAAATGTTGTTCAGTTTCATGGGCAGATTCACACCCTTTAGTATTATCACAACTTTCCGTTACACGCTGTATAAAATCTTTTCCAACTGTACCAATACCTTGTAAAAAAAAAAAAAAACTGTCGGACCGTATTTTAAAATGTTTTAAATTTACAGCGTTGTAAAAGTCAAGAATGGTTGAATTTATTTTTTGTGTCAACGTAGTTTATTGTTGTCGGATTAAATATGTAAATTTTTGGATTTGGATCAAAATGGCGATACAAAACGAAAACCTCATTTTGTGGCTAAAAAAGGAGAGATTATGTGATTCACACAACACGACTCCAAAAACCTACACAATATGACCGCATATTATCTGTTCAGGTCGAGCGCAGCGAAGTACAGTCAACAGGTCAAGCTTGACGCCCGCAGCGCGACTCGCCAAGCCGATAGAGGCAAATTGACTTTATCTTCTGCACGTCGACTTATACAATACAACGTGTTAAGTAAATAATAAAGCAAAACCGCTCGAGCGGAAGCTCTATACATGAAAATGAACAGCTTTTGCTCTACGACGTTTAAAAATTTTCAAAACAAAGTTTTGCCCCTTCAAACAAATCGATTAACTGACCGAGCCAATTTGTAAGAAAAAGACATTTGTTTGCGTGTTTGCCAAAGTCGTAAAATAAAAGTTGTTTAGTGTCATATTCAAAGAGGTTTTGCGTTATTTACAGCACCAGTAAAACAATTTAGCATTCATCCATCATGTATGGAAGACTACACGACTCGCGATCTTGCACTGCTTACATCCAGCGACTCTCCCGACCCCCACAAAATTGTCGTTCCATCTTGCACGCCTTGCCAGCCCATTCTGGTTTGGTTAACAGGTCGGTGTGGTGCCGGCTCAGAATAGTACCAATGCATCTTAACCCCTTGGTGGCGTAAAAGGCGACTTAGGTCAATATAGTCAGCGACAACCGCGGTCCATGGTGCCAGCTGCAACGCTTACAAACGTGGTGACTCTGGTACTTATACCCTTCCAAAGTATACCAAGGATTTATGTGGATTTTTTTATTCCGATAAAATTATAACATCTCTTGACTTACCAAGTTTATAAATAAGTCCATCCTTCAGCTTTCTGCTCGCGAACTCCGTGTAGTTGGTAGCCGACCAGCTTTCCCCTTGGTTTACCATTGATATCACCTCCTCACTCATAAGACATTCTTCTCTTTCGCACACCCAGTCGTAGTCGTAGCGACGGCCCACGTAGTTACAGGAACTGTGGATAGAGAAATTCATTATTAAAAAGCATGAAAGTAGAATTAATGCAGTGGAAATGAGAGCGTTGAGGAGTATGATTGGTGTAAAATTGAGTGACAGGATTAGAAATAGTGTGATAAGAGAACGTTGTGGCGTAAAAGAAGACGTAGTGACTACAATTGAGAAAGGGATGCTGAGATGGTTTGGTCATGTAGAGAGGATGAATGAAGGAAGGAAGATTGACGAAAGAGATCTACAAGGCGAGAGTGAATGGAAACGTTGGAAGGGGAAGGCCTCGGCGAACGTACCAGGACCAAATTCAGGACGTTCTGAATAAAGGCCAGGTTAAAAGTACCCTAAACCGACGAGCATGTATGAAAGGATTGATGAAAGTTCAGGAAGCAAGGGAAGTATGTCAAGATCGTAGCAGGTGGAGAACTGTGGTCTCTGCCTACCCCGACGGGAACAAGGCGTGATGTTATGTATGTATGTATCAAAACATCCTATTAAAAGCCTAATGCTGGACAGAGCTGCTGCAACTCCCTCCAGAATCATCCTTATATCCCATGAAAAGTCCACTGCAGGACAGGGAGCTGGACCTGATGGCGATTGGTCAGTGTGAGCCGTGGGCACGTTACACTACCAAAGCGCGTTACCCACCCTGAGAATTAAGATGGAATTTCTCATATGTGCCGATAATTTCACTGGCTCCTCTTAGAACCGAAACGCTCTTTAAGGCAGAAGCTGGCAAGGGTGCAGTAGTGTACTTCCCCTGAAGTACTTTGCACAACCCTGATATACCCGTGGGTGTCGTAAGAGGCGACTAAGGGTTATAAACTGGAGGATGGGCAGCAGCATCCTCCTTTGTATCTAACATCTTACTTACTGCGGTCACCTACAACCGCGGTCCATGGTGCCAGCCGTAACGCTAACAAGCGAGGTGACTATGGTACTTCCCCTCTTCATTTTTCCAGCAAAAGCTAGAATTCTAGAGAGAGCTCCATGGTATGCACACGTGCTTCGACGCCCTAAAGATCACATGGTACATACAAGTGGCCCTAGACTTACCGATGACGAGGCGAGGACGCGAAAGACCCCCCGCTACTTGGCTAACGACGGTCACAAAAGACCTTAACGAAAATAAATTAGATGACAACATAGTTCAGAACAGACTTGAATGGAGAAAACGGACAAGGAGAGCCGACCCCAGACAATGGGAAATGGTTTAGGCTAAGAAGAAGGCAAAGCCTGGCTAAACCCATCAATATCTAACACGAATCTATTGGAGTCCTGAAGGAGTCCTATAGTTGAATTTCCCTTGCCCTTTCTTGATTTTTGAGTTGAGGTCGACGACAGAACGAGCTTGTCCATGAAAGGCCTCACTCAAGACTTGAATAGCTATCGATATACATGAATTTGGCTCCATGTTGCTAGTAAATAAGCTTAATAATCTGTGTTAGAATTTTTTATGGTGATATTTTATCACCATTGGACATTCATGAATTTTACTCCAAGTTGCGAGTGAAAAAGCTTCTTCTGGGTGAGCTCGTACCGTCGTCATCCATCTCTATCTTCGAGGATATGAATCTATAAAAAAAACTTAAATTCTCGAATCGATTCATTGTAGGTATTTTTGTCCATTTTTAGATTGCCTTTAATTGGTTTGTTTGTCTGAATTAATATTTTAATTAACACTTTAGTGCAGCTGACAACCGAGACAAAATCGTTTTGTAGAAATATTTCGATAACCCATGTAGTACAGAGATTTTTTTTTTTTTTTTGTCACATAAGTGGTCACCACCACCCCTGACACCCACTGTCTTATTAGTGAAATAGTAATTTTTTAGCAATTTTTCTCAATATCTGACAAGTTATTTTTGTTAATTTATGCCAAAAATAAAAGCTTCATTACTTCAATTGATTGAACATTTAATATTACAAACGTTTCTTTATGCTTTTATACAACGTGTAAAAGAAATGTGTGATAATACTGAAGGGTATAATCTGCCCATGTATCTGAACAACTTGTCCCAAGGGACATAGTAGTTAGGGTGCTGGCTGCAATTTGGGTATATGATTTGCTCATGATTCATATTAATAGGGATGATACTCGTAGATCACCTCAATACGAATCGATTTGATCCTTACAAGTTTTTCTTTGCGTCGCTGCGTTTCTGAGGTAAAGCAAAAAAAATGAAAATAATATACTAAATAATGTTTTTTCTGTCTGCCTTTGTGGGGCCTGTTTAAAATACTTCTGAAGATGTAGAATATCGAAGAGGCAGACATGCAGGGCTCTGCATTATCATGGGACGAAATAGTGAATTTTTGCATTTTGAACCGCTGTAACTTTACGACGCAGGGCTATTATGGTGGCAGACCATTTTTCTGGGGTTTTATACATTGTATTTAATCAGATAGTCATAGTCTGCCAGGTGTATGTTTCATTGTCAAATTTCACAATAGTTAAAACTTAATTCCTCAAAAACGCAGGGGTGTGGATGTCTGCCAATATTTTTTGTATCTTTTAGAGGATGCTCCTTATCATCAGTCAAAGAGGCAGACATGAGCAAATCATATAGAAATTTGTCCTTCATCACCCTTACTATAAGTTGAAATAGGAAATAGAATGTTTGACCTCCCATAGAAAGTAGAAACTGCATCAGCTGATAGTACGGTCATCCGCTTGTCGGTAGAAACTTTTTCAACTCTATTATCACGCCATAAGGTCCAAAAGTGTTTCTACCGATGTGCGGCCGTGTGTACATTTTATTCGGTCCATGTTCCATGGGAAAAGTTGTTCAGTTTCATGGACAGAACCACCTCTTAAAATATCCGTTGTGATAAAAAAATAAGTGTGTATGTTTTCTTGAGCTTTCAAGACAGCCAAAGTACTTCACTTATATCGATGACTCATTGGAATACAGTTGGAAAGTGTTTCTTAGGACTTGCTTTGAATAAACAAACTGAATGATGTCAGCCACCAGTCTGTACACGAGAGCACGTCAAGCTTATCAGCAGTCTTATTTCAACAGCTATAGGAGCAAAAGTCGCGCTGCTAATGTCAAATTTGAAATGCACTTGACTGTACACTTGATATGTTGGAGTGTCCTTTCGTTGGCTGGACTCCAATGAGGATTGGCAGATGAAATAAGGTGAGGGACGCTTGTTTAAATACTATGTCATCGCCTTGGTGTTTATTAATAAGAAGGATGTACGGTCAACCACACGCCAGTGGAAACATTTGCAACTCTATTACCGTGCCATAAAATCTAAAGTGTTTCTACTGACGTGCTTTTCGGTGTACCACAGTTCTCGAAAGAGCGTGAAGTTTTGTATACAAAAATTTTGCAGTTAAGGAAATATTTCTGTTCGATTTATAGACGAGGTACCGTCCGTGTGGTACCGGCAAACCCATCTCTTCCCGTGGGTGTCGTAAGAGGCGACTAAGGGATTAAGGGATAGGCAGAAGCATCTTTCTGTGTATCGTACCATCTCATATAGGGTGTAACGAAAATGATGTACCAACCCTGAAGGACGTGAGTCTGCATATGAAACTGAACAACTTTCCCCTAGGAACTTAGGTCGAAATACAAAAAAAAAATTGACCTCCCATAGAAACTGAATCAGCTGATAGCGCATTTTGTATGGGAGGACTAAAATGTTTCTTTTGTATTTCAACTTATGTTCCTTACAGAAAGTTGTTCAGTTTCATGGGCAGAATCATATCCTTCAGCAATGATATACCCTTTTTGTTACACCTTGTATACTATGCGATTACCAACAAAGGCGGTCGCCAGCTGCAACGCTTACAAGCGTGGTGACTATGGTAACTTCGCTCCAAAGTACCACGCGATATTGCTGGAGTTCTGGATGGAGCTCCCTGGCCTGCAGTAGACGTTTCTTGGGATGTTATGATGACGCAAGGTACACTTTGTAACCACAATACATACACGGAAAAACGCTTAGAAGTCATGTGAAGCTTTTCTACCAATGTTTTTAGGGTTCCGTAGCCAAATGGCAAAAAAAGAAACCCTTATGGATTCGTCATGTCTGTCTGTCTGTCCGTCCGTATGTCACAGCCACTTTTTTCCGAAACTAAAGAACTATACTTGAAACTTGGTAAGTAGATGTATTCTGCATACCGCATTAAAGCTCAAGTCAGACAGAGGCGGTATGATTGCGAAAGCGGTCCGGGGCGGTTTGGCGGGAACAAAATACCGCGCCGTGACCGCTTTTCAATGTGACAGGGTGCATAAGAACTCATACTTTACAAAAAATACCGGCCCCAGAACGCTTCCGCTACCGCCTCTGTGTGACGCGGGCTTAAGATTTTCACACAAAAAAAGAAAAAAAAAACAATAAATTTTAGGGTTCCCCATACTTAGAACTGAAACTCAAATTTTTGTTTTTATCAAACCCATACCATAACTTTTACTTAAAATACCATAGCTTTTACTTAAATACGTACAGGTTTGTACGGAACCCTCAGTGCGCGAGTCCGACTGGCTCTTGGCCAGTTTTTTTTTGGTAAGTTAAACCAAACGTTTTATTGGCTTCTGTAATTAAATACGAGTAGATTAGCGTCAAATTATAATAATTTATTAATTTATTTATCTGTTTTTAGGGTTCCGTACCTCAAAAGAAAAAAACGGAACCCTTATAGGATCACTTTGTTGTCCGTCTGTCTGTCTGTCTGTCTGTCTGTCTGTCAAGACCCTTTATCTCACGAACGGGTAAAGGTATCAGGTTGAAATTAATACCATATATTAGGATCTATGGACCACACAAGATCTGAAAATTTCAATTTTTTACATCGACGCAATCAAAAGATATGGCATTTTATGTCCTCATCTCCATACATTTATTCAAAAATGCAAAACCTACAGGGTACTTCCCGTTGACCTAAAATTATGAAATTTGGCAAGAAGCTAGGTCTCACAGTACAAATAATGGGAAAAGTCTGAAATCATTAAATATTACAACTTTTCTCACAAGTAATGGTAACCAATTGTGGTGAGCTCCCGTTTCAAGAACATTCATATAAGAGAGGGGTCAAGTTGGATGGTTGCTGAGGCGATTTTTGTTTTAGTTCTTTTTAAAAACGGGAACACTTACAAATTTGAAAATTGGTATGTTTATAGGGCATAGGCTATAAAATAACAACAAATAATAAAATTTGGTCAAGCGCGTGTCGGACTCAAAAAATCTAGCACATTAACTTACTGAAATTTCAACTAATACAATTATGTTTATGTGGTGGTACGGAACCCTCAGTGCGCGAGTCCGACTCGCACTTGGCCGGTTTTTTTCCTAATAGTAGCCAATAAATATATCACTCAAATTATAATTTGGGAGCATTGACGCTGGTTTTAGGATTCCGCTCATGATTCCATTTTAGAATATTCTTTTTATTATTATTGAGTATAACCCAGAAGGTACAACCAGTAAAACTCAGTATAATTGCACAAAGGGGATGTAAGTATAATTATTACATTGGAAATTATACAACGTGTAACTGAAAGGTCTGCCCCAAGAAACTGAACAACTTTTCCCAAGCAACATAGGTCGAAATACGAAAAACCAAAGACCTCTCATACAAAATGCGAGGATTCTATGGGAGGTCAAAAATTGATTTTGTTCTATGACCTAAGTTACCTTTAGTTGTATCATATAAATAGACCCTGGAATTTGGGATATTTTGGGACCCCTGGCCAAATTTTAGTATATTACTCAGAGCATGTATCTGAATAACTTTCCCAAAGGAACATGAGTAGAAAAAAAAATAATTTGGTCCTCCCATACAAATCCTACTATTGTTGGCATAAGATTTGTATGGGAGGACCAAAATTGTTTCTCGTTTTTCGACCCATGTTCCTTTGGGAAAGTTGTTCAGATACATACTCTGAGCAACATACTAAAATTTGGCCAGGGGTCCAAAACTAACCCTGTATTGTGTAAAAAAAGCCTTAAGGAAACTAAAACTGTGAAACTAAACACCTATCCCCAAAAAACATAGGTTAAAATATGAAAAAAATATGGTCTTCCCGTACAAAATGCGTCAGGTGACGCAGTTTAAAGAAAAATAAAAAAAATGTTGTATTCTTTGGAAAAATTTGTTGGTCAGAATTCACGGTTTCAAATAATCGCCGTCAATTTTGTCTACCTTTTTTATCAGAGCCGTACGACGCTGACGTATAAAACTAATTCGTCAGTCTTTTTTCCCAGAAAAGATTTACAATTTTTTTCACGCTACTGAACCCTTCAAACTAACCAAGAACACAGTCTTATCCCATTTTTTTACCAATCCTCACCGAACCGGTCTAGACAATTAGCATTAAACTAATCAGACTAAAAATGTTCAAAAATGTTCTCATAGTTTGCCTAGGCAGACTGGAATTCAAGGCAAACGATAATTAGTGCAAAACTGCGCCAAAATCGATCCAGACTGGCACCATTAGTGAGGTAATTCGTAATCATTATGCGCGGGAGTTGATAATTAATGCTAAAGAGTTTAAAGAATATATTTTTTAGAACTACAAGGTATAACAGAAAGGGTATATCATACATACATACATACATACATACATACATACATACATACATACATACATACATACATAATATCACGCCTTGTTCGCCTTGTTGTTGGTATATCAACCCTGAACAAACTTCCCCAAGGAACATAGCTCAAAATATGAAAAAATAAAAAAACTCCCATAGAAACTGAATTAGCTGATCATGCATTTTGTATAAGGAATCAAAACAATTTTTTCTTATTCTACCTATATGCCTCAGGGACAGTTGTTCAGTTTCATGGGCATACCCTTTCTGTTACACCTTGAAAAGTTTCATTGCTAATTGCATGGCGCCGTGAGTTCTAGCGCCAGTACACACAACAGCACGTCACTTGAAACACTTTGGACTTTATGGCATGATAATAGAGTTGCAAATGTTTCCACTGACTTGCGGTTGACCGTACTATCGGTAAGTATTCTGTAGTTTTACTCTACAACGTATACCTGTCAAAAAGAGAACAATTTTTATCCATGGAACGTAGAATAAAAAACAATTTCCCCTAGAAATATTGCATAGGGAAGTTTGATGAACTGATTCACATCATACTTATATAAGCCGTTAAATTATAATTGTACGGTAGTAGTAAACGGTAAATTATAAAGCAAAAAATTTACCATGCGGAGGCTTTCGAGTGCGAAAACTTTATCTAGCCATGTCTCATGTCTGGGAAAATTCGTTTTCCCCGTGTATTTAAGCGTTTCGAAAATACCGCGCTTCGTACAGAAACCTAAAGCGCCATCTGTTGGCGGGTAGCATATCCTGCTCATCCGATGATTTTTAGGGTTCCGATACCAAAATGGTAAAAAAAGGAACCCTTATGGTGCCGCTCTGTCTGTCTGTCTGTCTGTCTGTCACACCTCTATATGCTATCGACCTGAAATTTGGAACAGTTTTAGAATATAGTTGCCCAACCTTACTGCACATGAAAAATTTTTGAAAAAAGTATGATTATTAATGTAAAGGGGGCCAAAATAGGGGGGGGGGCCAAATTTAAAATTGTCGCTACTAGGTCGAGTGGGGTATCATATAAAAGGGCTTTACTTGTACATTTTAAAATATATTTTTGTATTTTTTTAAGTTTCTTAGTTTTCAAGTTATGATGAAAAATGTCAAAAAGAATACCATTGAGTAAGGAAAAATCTGAGTTAATTACAGTTGACAGAAGTTTATGTAAACTTTACAGCAAAAGTAAAACGATCTTTCTAAGTTGCACAGTTTTTCTGAAATCTGCAAAAAACCTTTACAAACAAATTTTGTTTTGCGGTCCTAAAAATGGACTTTATTGCTTCCAAAAATACTATAGGTATATCGGAACCCTCGGCGCGCGAGTCCGACTTACACTTGACCGGTTTTTTTTTACATTGAGGCGGCTATTATAGAGCGAAGCTCGGTCGCCCAGGTACTATAATTTAACGGCAGGACCTTTCAGTTCGTGTCGTGGCAGTCACAAACCTTTAGAACCTTTCCATCCCATTAGTTGTCAGTCCTTTGAGGGATCTTCCAAAAGAGATTTTAACCTCGCTGCGATCTCTTTTGATCTTCCGCACAACTGTCACATGACTGGTGATTATCGTGACTTTGCGCTAGAGTTTGATTATTTTACAGATCTCATTATTCTGCTTCTATCCTGTAAAGAGACACAACAAATACTTGCTTTCCCAGAGACCCAAAGATCTTCGCTCGACCGTTCCAGCGTTCGCCGTACCTTATTTGCACCTCCTCACACGAATTGGGTCTTTGAATTGAATGACATTCAGGTCTTATTGCACTTTACGGCTTCCTAAAAAAACAGCTAGATTTTAATAAGCAAAACGCTTACCACTGGTTACAGCCAAAAAATTTCACAGTCCCAGGTTCGCAGTTGTTTAGTTTGATGGACGGTAGGGGGGCAGGGACGGGTCTAGGGGTTGTTGGGGGGGCGATACCCAGGCAGACTTCTTCGTAGTCCGGGCAGCAGTCATCGTGAGTCCGATTGCAATGTTCGTCGCAGTAGCACAGGGTGTCTGAAATAGGGCAATCAAGTTTAAAATTTAAGGGGCTGATAAGAGCTAAATTACCTTTCTTCTAACAAAAAAGGACAGAATGCGCGTGTTAGAACGGAGCGAATTCGCGCTGTTTTACGTTTTTCGCTCACTTTTGCATTTTTCTTAAAATCTATACCCATAATATTAATAAAAAACAGCAATATGATAATGCATAATATATTGAATAATGTCTAAAAATTTTAGCATCATAGATTAATGGGTACAAAAAAGTTAAGGTTAAGGTTAGGAAATACACCTATTTAATCGTGTTTCAATTCAGCCATCTTCTTGGAAAGATGCTTAATTATTACTTTTTTTTCACGGTCATATATTTATCACTTTTCGTTAAAAACTGCTCAAGTGAAGCGTATTTAGCTCTTATCAGCCCCTAAAGAAGAGATACTAAAACTTTCCCAAAGAAATATTTCGGAAATTTCTTTTTACACGAACGTCATGTTCAATAGTTAGTTAATTCTTGCAGATAGAAAACAAAATGATACACTGACAACAATTCGTTTTTGTAAAAGAAACATATTTTTTTAACGCAATGGACGACATAACTTATTTATTTTAAGTAGGTAGTAAAGTACCTAGGTATGCGGTTTACGAAAAAGGCGTGGACGGCCTAACGCACATAAACGTGACCACACAATACCTATACAAATTATGGACTGTGGTTGAGATTTCAAAAGGTTATTTTACCTAACATCTCAACATAGAACTGTATTGACAGCGTTTACGTAATGGGAAAAGCTAAATATTCTACGTACAAGTAGGTACCTACCTAGAAGAGACAAATCGCGTGCTAAAGAAAAATAATTGGGGAATCGAACACAGTCTGTAAATTATTATTGAAAGCCTACCTAACCTAACCTAAAAGCTTCCTAAATCGATACAAGAGAGCCCTTCTGTCACAACTTTGAAGAAAAAGCTAAAAGAGCACTACTTGTTAAACTTATCGTGTTAATATTTATATATATATTTATATATTTTAGTTATTATATATATTTATTTAATTTAGTAAATATTTGCTAAAAATTTAGTTTATAAGTATTTATTAGAATGTATTATGTGTATCAGATTTTTATTTATATTATTAATATTTGTGTACACATTCTTGTCGCCGTTCATATCCTCTGTCTTACCAACGTGTGGTTGGCTGGAAGAGATCTCTTCAAAGGGATAAGCTCGCCATTGTAAAATTCTTTTGTAACACTGTATCTTTGTTTATGTGTACAATGAAGAATAAATATAAAGAATAAATATAAAAGTCCGTGTAATTATAATTAAACTAGTTAAATTGAAAGAAATGTAACCGACTGCAAAATCAATATAGTAGCAGGTGGACGGATGTGGTAACCTAACCTAACCTAACTCGACGGGAAAGAGGGCTGATCTTTTTGCATTTTCATATCAATGTACTTAAGTGTAGCTTGTCTGGTTCCGACTAAGAATAGTACCACCCCATCCGTGAGCGTCATAGAAGGCGACTAACGGGTTTCAAACCACAGTATTAGCAGCAGCGTCTATCTGCGTATTGTATCTTTTCTACTGCGGTCACCAACAACCGCGGTCTTTGGTGCTAGCCGCAACGCTATGAAGGGTGGGGTCTATGGTAACTTCTCCTTCGTGGACGGGGACGGTGTACCGAAAACTGAAAGGGCGTGCTCAGTCAACGAAACTGAACATCTTTACTTTCCCAAAGAAACATTTTTGGGAAATGAAAAAAGAATTTACTTCTACAAACCGTTCGATCAAAGTGTTGATCGAACGGTTTGTTTGGGAAAGTTGTTCAGTTTCGTTGACTGAACAATCCTCCTTTACACCTTTTATACCATGCATTTTGTCTGTGACATTCTAAAGGGAGCTCCCAGTCCAGGAGTGGACTTCAGACGGAAAGTTATCCATTATCATCATCATAACATCCCATGAAATGTCCACTACAGGACAGGGAGCTCCTTCCAGAATTCCAGCTTTTGCTGGAAAAATGTAGAGGGGAAGTATCATAGTCACCTCGCTTGTCAGCGTTACGGCTGGCACCAAGGACAACCTCGGTCCCGCAGTAAGTAAGATGGTATGATACACAGGAGGATGCTGCTGCCCACCCTCCAGTTTATAACCCTTAGTCGCCTCTTACGACACCCACGAGTATGTATGGAATGGTACTATTCTTTGCCAGCACCACATGGAAAGTTGTACTGACCTAGAATCCTATGGGAGCATCCATCTTCTCTATTCCTGCAGCACTGTCTTGTGTCGCCGCAGTAAGGTCCCGGTGGAAGATCAGGGCCGTGGTAGGCAGCCACGAATAGCACGGTGCAGGGTAGTAAGATGTATAATCTATAGAGAAAAAGATAGGCTAAAATCATTTGACTAGTTGATGTTTCTGTGAAACATTTCTGTGATGAACATGAGTGTTTGTTCTGTGTCTGGGTTTTAATCTATTTATACCAGGTGTAATAAAAAGTGTATACAAACCCTGAAAGATGTGAATCTGCCCATGAAACTGAACAACTTTCCCTAAGGAACATAGGTCGAAATATGAAAAAAAAAAATTCACCTCTTATAGAAACAAGCTGATACCACATTTTGTATGGGAGGTCAAAAAATATTTTTCGTATTTCGATCTATTTTCCTTGGGGAAAATTGTTCAGTTTCAATGGCAGAATCACATACTTCAACATCTTCTTGATATACCCTTTATGTTACACCTTTTCGTTTAAAACCCAAAACCCAGTAGTGATTCTACTCATGAAAAACTTTCCCGAAGAAAAAAAAAATTTACTCGAAATATATTTTTCACCTTCCCATACAAAAATGACCACGTGACCACTTTCCTCGAGTTTCAAAATTTTTTCGAGTAAAAAAAATATTCTTCGGGAAAGTTGCTTAAATGCGTTTAGAACATATTTCGTTTAAGACATTATGCGTTTAGAAATTAGGTCATTATGCGTCGAGACGGCTTGTTTTCATGAGTAGAATCACTGGGTTTCCGGTTTAACACGAATGAAAATTACAAATACATATCAGTCTTTCATACCTATAGGGGTGGACCATGAGTCTCATACCATGAGTTTGATAACATTTAATATGCTTATACAACATAGATTTATATAGTCAAGATAGGGTCTTGGGAACAAGCGGTTCAAAATTTCCCCATACAAGAAAAAATAGCGCCATCTGTGAAAAATCGCGTGAACTACGTTGTGTAATACTTCGGTCGGTGCTAAATACACGGAACGGAAATAATATGGCGGGAAAAAACAAAACAATCTTTTTACTGTTTATATGTGATTTAGGCCTGGTTTTTCAGTTTCATTAATTGGATTATAGTCAAAAACAATAATAAGAAATAATAATAATAAGAGTATATTGTTTCTTCAACTAAGAACATTACATTTTGTTGGTAAGTTTATTTGCATCCAATGTTGACAATATGACTGACAACGACTGACATTTGTTGGTCCTAAACGTCAGATTTCGGACCAACGAATTGGGGACATTGTAACGTGCCGATGGGCTAGTACTTATATATAAGTAAATGGCTTACAAAAAATAAAGTACCTAAATGAACAAAATACTCTTTATATGTTCTTCAAAAACCTTGTTCATTAGGGTTTTATTTTTTTAATATTACATCATCTAAATGTTAGCCTTGCTTATTCTGAAACTCCTGTAAAATGGATCGAAAATTTGCCATGACCGCCCGAAAAGGTGGGCTCACTTACGATTACATCCGTAGATATTAATCAGGACCAACGGCTTAACGTGCCTTCCGAAGCATGGAATCATTTAACTTTTCGGACAATCAGGTGATTCATCCTACAATGTCCTAACCAAACTGGGGAGGTTGCACATAGAGATTTTTGTTTGACACCGGGAATCGAACCCAGAACCTCTGGATTGAGAACCGACCGCTCTAAACATTAGACCGCACTGAGTCTGTTTATATACAGTTATAATATAAAACTTTCTTTCTTTCATTGTCGTAATAAATTTTGAAACTTTGAACTGATTATAGCGGAGCACCCAGTAGATAGTTTGTTACCATCCGATACCATAACGGTATTTCAAGGCTGGTATAATGACATTGACTGGTGCGAATTAATTCGTGTAGTGTGACATAATGCCTTAGTGATCTTGGAATCGGTTGTATGATATTATGTGGTGACGGCTAAACTGTCTACCCGTTAGTTTTGACCATAGAAATATTGTAAATACGCTATGTAAATACGGCATAAGCGTGGTTTTGTAAATTTTGTATGAGGATGTCAAATCACTTTTGATGATTTGATTCAGATTCAGATTCAGATAATTTTATTCAATGTAGATTCTTTACAGAATACTTATTGAATGTCATGCAGAATACAATGCAAATAGAGCGAGTCTACGCCGTTTCGGATCGTGCTATGGCAGCGTAAAAGAAACGGCAAGAAACCACTGCAGCACGGCCTACTTTAAGAGTCGGCTTTTTACAATGTGTTTCTTGTGTTTCGCTGGAATATCAGAGCACCATACCTCTTTGTCATTCATATAGACATTTCAACTTCCTTCTGTTCCGAGCGGAGCCAGGATTTCGAATTATTTGGTTTTGATACTACTAACCTAAAAAAGGCTTTTTTTTGCTGCCCTTTTATTACTGCGCAAATCTGACTCGCACTTAAATTGGTGGTTTTTTTTTATCTGTCTATTTGGAAAAGTTGTTCAGGGCTGCGATTCTCCTATTTTTACGGGCTTTCGGGCTTTTGTCGACTAAACGGCGATATGGTTGAGAATCTTGAATCTTGGCTGATAAGAGTAACATTGATTGTTTTCTTAAAGAATATGTCATTGCGTAATATGGAAGCATCAATGTATTTTGTTTTCTGAGATCCAGTTTAGTTTTCTGAGCAACTACTTCTTCGGTAGACAGAGACGATATAGGCTTAGCCAAAGAGATTTGAACCTCGCTGACGCGCAGCGAGGTTAAAATCTCTTTGGGCTTAGCGATAGAGTCCTGTTGTCACCCACATCGGGTAAGAAATCCTAAGAAAAAAACCGGTCAAGTGCGAGTCGGACTCGCGCGCCGAGAGTTCCGATATACCTATAGTATTTTTGGAAGCAATAAAGTCCATTTTCAGGACCGCAAAACTAAATTTGTTTGTAAAGGTTTTTTGCAGATTTCTGAAAAACTGTGCAACTTAGAAAGATCGTTTTATTTTTGCTGTAAAGTTTATATAAACTTCTGTCAACTGTAATTAATTCAGATTTTTCCTTACTCAAACTTCGGAGATAAGGGGGGGGGAATGGTATTTTTCTTGACATTTTTCATCATAACTTTAAAACTAAGAAATTTAAAAAAATACAAAAATATATTTTAAAATGTACAAGTAAAGCCCTTTCATATGATACCCCACTCGACCTAGTAGCGACAATTTGAAATTTGGCCCCCCCTATTTTGGCCCCCTTTATATTAATAATCATACTTTTTTCAAAATTTTTTCTTGTGCAATTAAGTTGGGCAACTATATTCTAAAACTATTCCAAATTTCAGGTTGATAGCATAAGTGGTTGCTGAGATATAGAGGTGTGACAGACAGACGGACAGACAGACAGACAGACAGACAGAGCGGCACCATAAGGGTTCCTTTTTTTTACCATTTTGGTATCGGAACCCTAAAAACGAGAAATAATTTTGGTCGTCTCATACAAATCCCACTATCACTATTACCAGCGAATGGTTTGTATGGGAAAGTCAAAAATAATCTTGTAGTTTTTCGGCCCATTTTCGTATTTTGAAAGTGGTTCAGATTTGGAAATTCTAAAATTTTGCTAGGGATAAAAGACCTACGTTCTATTGCAAAAGTTGTTCAGTTTCACAAGCATCCTTTATTCTATGCCTTCGTGGTTGCTGTGTTCTTTTGGTTACACCTTCTATTTTAGGACCTTGTATAAGCCCTTTGATTAATGTTCAAAAACATCTATCCAAGCCCATATGCTGATCACATGAGTTAGACTCTAACTAATATAATAGAATGACGCGATAGAGACGTAGAAATATCCTTATTTGAAAAATAGGTCAAAGTTATCTTTGTATTGTGTTTGTTTAATAAGCAATAAATAATTCTGTTCGATTCTAAGTACCTATTAGTAATTCACTTCTAGTCATCACAGATTTGAATTTTAAAAGAACTTAAGCGCACATTTGATCATGAATCATGAGGTAAATGTAGATTTTTTTTTATAATTGTCAATGGGCTTACTCTTGACCTCGATCTAGTCTTTAAGACAGAGATGAGGATGGAACGGTCTAGCCCAGAAGAAGCCTATTCACTCGCGACTTGAATAGATTCGGGTTATATGAACTCGGGAACACAGACGCAGTCGGATAATTCCACTCTTTAGCTGTGCGCATTATAAAAGATGTTTCAAAGCGCTTTCTGCGAATGTGCGGAATATCAACCAAGTATGGGTGATATCCTGCGGTGCGTCTGGACTCCCGATGGTAGAAGGGAGATGATGGAATAAGCTCGTGGAGCTCTTGAGCACACTCTCTGAACTTAAGCGCCATGAATCGTGAGGTAAATGAAGATTATAGAGACTGGCCAAGTACGAATCGAACTGGAGCACCGAGAGTTCCGTACCTACCACAGAACAGATTTTTTAATACATATATGAAATTTTTGCGGTGAGTAGGTTAAAAAATTTTGTTCAGTGCATTACATTCATACTAAGTTTCACGCTTGCATGCGTTACCGTTTTTACAATAAAGCTAATAAAAACAAAAGAAACGCGTTTCTTGTATGAGAACCCCTTATTTATTTATTCACATGAAAACCTTCATGGTTGTTGTGCCCTTTTACTTTTAATTTTTTATAACATTTATTAGGATACCCTCCATGATAAAATAACACGTATTCTATGAATATTTTAACCAGCTAGTTTTAGTTTAAAAAAAAAACCGGTCAAGTGCGAGTCGGACTCGCGCGCCGAGGGTTCCGATATACCTATAGTATTTTTGGAAGCAATAAAGTCCATTTTCAGGACCGCAAAACTAAATTTGTTTGTAAAGGTTTTTTGCAGATTTCTGAAAAACTGTGCAACTTAGAAAGATCGTTTTATTTTTGCTGTAAAGTTTACATAAACCTCTGTCAACTGTAATTAATTCAGATTTTCCCTTACTCAAACTTCGGAGATAAGGAGGGGGGAATGGTATTTTTTTTGACATTTTTCATCATAACTTGAAAACTAAGAAACTTAAAAAAATACAAAAATATATTTTAAAATGTACAAGTAAAGCCCTTTCATATGATACCCCACTCGACCTAGTAGCGACAATTTGAAATTTGGCCCCCCCTATTTTGGCCCCCTTTACATTAATAATCATACTTTTTTCAAAAAATTTTCATGTGCAATTAAGTTGGGCAACTATATTCTAAAACTATTCCAAATTTCAGCTCGATAGCGTAAGTGGTTGCTGAGATATAGAGGTGTGACAGACAGACGGACAGACAGACAGACAGACAGACAGACAGAGCGGCACCATAAGGGTTCCTTTTTTTTACCATTTTGGTATCGGAACCCTAAAAAAGCCTCCTTTTGGGCTTAGCCGCAGTCGGTTAAGAAGTTGGACAGACCGAGACACGACGAAAACTAAGTAACAGGGTCCCGTTGAAACCCTTTCGTAACAGAACCCTAATAATTACGCAAACTTTAAAATAGCCTTGACGCTCAAAAAAAGTAAATATACTTACACGTTATCATTTTACGAGTTAATCCAAGAACTTTAGTTTTTTTAAATTTCATAATCCTTGCCCCTATTCATCATGACATGAAATCCCATGAAACGTCCACTACAGGACAAGAAACAGGACAGGACAGCTTTTGCTAAAACAATGTGGAGGGGAAGTACCACAGTCACCACGCTTGTTAGCGTTACGGTGGGCACCATGGATCGCGGTTGTTGGTGACCGCAGAATCTAAGATGATACGATATGAGGATGCTGCTGCCCATCCTCTGGTTCATTAACCCTTAGTCGCCTCTTACAACACCCACGGGTAGAGATGGATTGGTATTATTCTTTGCCGGTACCACACGGGGCTATTTAGTCAACCTTTATTTTAAGGCAGGTAATGTTAGCATTCACATCTTTCTATAGAAACTGATTTCAATGAAGTTTGCATAACAAAACTCAGCTTGCTTTAGTTTGTAGTCTGAATATTACAATACATAAATGCATACACAGTACAGTCAACGACAGGTCAATCTTGACACTCGCAGTGCAACTCTAGCCCGTACGCTTATTGAAATAAGAACGGTGCAGTAAAATGTGTCAAGCTTGATGTATTCTTGACTGTACATCTCTTATTCTAACTCAGTACTCATGTAGAAATATGTCGCGTATGTCTGTCTGTCATCGTCAGCCTTTAAAAGCCATAAGATAAGCAGACAGCAAAGGTGTCAAAAGACAAAGGCTCAGCCCACACACACAGTAAAATCCGAGTTTTTATGTGTACCTGACCGTACAAGGCCTAGTCAGTGTAAGACCTAGGTTTAGATTTTTAGGGTTCCGTAGTCAAAAAGGTACCCTTATAGTGTCTGTCTGCCTGTCCGCGGCTTAGCTCAGAGACCCTTAGAGGACTAGAAAACTGAAATTTTGTACGGATATACATTTCATTCACGCCAACAAAGTAAGAGAATAAAATTTTGAAAAATAATTTTATGGTACCTCCCCTACAAGTACCTAAAGTGGGGATGGAATTATTATTTTTTGATGATTTTTTGTCTACCCCATAGTGTGGGGTGTCATTGGATAAGTCTTTTAAAAAGAATGGAAGTCTGCAAAGATCATTTTTCGATTTAGGGGGGGCCTCTTTCCCGTCGGGCTAGGCAGAGACCACAGCCCTCCGCCTGCTACGATCTTGACATACCTATTTCCCTCGCTTCATGTCAATTCAATTCATTTATTTGTCATTCATATGGTACAATTAAGCTTAGAGCTATACTTATGACACCCCCCGCAAAGATTTTGATAGAGAGAGGAAGTCATATAGAGGAAGTACATAATTTTATTAATTTAACATTTCAATCTGTTGATGTCTAAAGATAAAACTAAACATGTCTTTCATCAATCCTTTCATCCATGCTCGTCGGTTAAGGGTACTTTTAACCCGGACTTTATTTAGAACGTCTTGATTAGATTAGACTTTTCTCTTTAGTTTAAGCTTAAAAATATTTTGATTTGCTTTGTATTTTATGTATAAAATAAAAGTATTCAGTCTAACTTCTTACGAGGCAAATGCTTTTAAAGGTTTTAATTGAAGCATTTTGAATATTGAAGTTTATCTTTATTTTATTTAACATGATTTTATGATAATTAATAATTAATAGTTTTAAAATATGGCAATAAAAAAATTGTGTGTGACAAACTTTATATGGGAAAAATACAGGGTGTAAAAAATTATCTCGAAAACTTAATCAATTAGATTTTCTCAACAACTTTAACAAACAGATATAGGTGAAATTAAATTCACACAAAGTCATCTGATCTCTGTACTATGGATACCAGAAACTGACAAACATACATAAATTGATAAATAACGCCCTGCTTACCCTGGGCGAGGAACGAAGCCATGCCAGTCAAAATACGAAGTATGGGATTTTTTTCATTGACCTATGAAGGTTTAAATTTTCGGAGATATGTTTTTACGCAAGTAGATCCAATAAATCTAAGCTATTTCATAAGTGTTAAGTACTTACGGATTCACCATGATGACTTTTTAAACTTTAAATCACAGCCAGCTCTAGTTATCCAATTTTTGTAATACAATAAAAATTCACAATAAATAAAGTTTCCAAAAGTTTTATTACTGTCGATATTTCTCCATATTTTTAAAAGCACTGGCCACTCACAAAAAACTTTTTATTTAAATACTTTTTTTAAATATCGATCGCACTGGCCACTTAACAGCGAAACGAAGCGCGCGCGTTCGCTGTTCTTAATTCGAAGTGTTTGGCGCGGTTGTCACGAACACATTGCCGAGGCTTCAACGACCATTTTGAATTTATATTCTTTAGCCGGAAAAATATACGCACAATATACAGATCGATGTTTTGTGGACTAAGAGACTAATGTTCTAATAACTAGTAGAAGGAAATATCTTAGAAATAAGAAGATTCGTAAGTAGGTATATGAAGGTAAGTTGGGTAGAGCCAAAGAAATTTGACCTCATATAGAAGTAATATATAAGAAATAATTCGTCACAAGTAGGGATGTGGGCATGCTTTCATCTATCGATAGTCGATAAGTTACACAAGGACAAATCGATGTCGAAACTTTGACCAAAAAGTTGAAGTACTAAACTTTAATAAAAGGCAAATCTGTTAAAAGCAGTGATTATATTCATTAAAAAAAAATACTTTTTGAATTTTTTACTACAGGTGATTTCTTACGTAGGTGTTTTAATATTAAAGATACCAAATTTCTTACTTACTTACTTACTTACTAAAAGTAATGGACGGTAGCGGTGGAGGCAAGAGGGGTAGGAGGTGTAAAGGTTCTTTTTTTTTTATTTTCATGAATATCTCTAGCTTACATACAAATTATGTAGGATTTTAAAACAAACTTTTATCCCTAAATTCAATCCATTTGGGATGGTTTTGCAAAAATGCTGAAATACGGGTTTGTGTTTTTCTTCTAAGTAGCTCAAATCAATTTTCAAGCGAAATTTCGTGTATCTTATCTTGCCTTATAACGTGGAGCTGAGTTCCTTATTGGACCTTAGAGCACAAGGAGCCTGTAGTCTTCTGGTTTCGGATAAGCTTGACCCAGAATCTTCATACGCTTGTGAGCCAAAGCGTTGCATGAGCACAAGAATTGCTTGTCAGTATTGTTTGTAGCGAAAAACTTTCAAACCTTTTTTGTAGAGAATTTTATGTAGATTAATTTAGTATTTTTATTAATTTTCTTACAATTTGTTGATTCAGGATGATTCATGCTGATTGAGACATTTCAATTTGGCGAAGACACACAAAGTTATATTTGTTTGACAGTGTCCCCATCGGGAATCGAACCCAGAATGAAAACAAAACGCGTTGAATGTTGTAAAATATAATAAATGGTACAGCAGCAGTGCACTTACTTTCTCGCGATATGCAATTAGAACTGTCAACCGCAAACTTAAATTTGTAATACCATACCTACACATAGTATGGAATTACAAACGTTTATTAAGGTTTTTCTGAAAAATGTTCTACCACATGAATTCGGAACTCGAATTGTAAAATATTAAAACAAACCAACCGTAAACGATTTCGAACAAATCACATGTTCAAATTTTGGTAGTACTGGAACACCTTTTATATGAATTTTCACAGATTTTTAAATTTCAAAACTCTGTTTCTTATGAATAGTTGTTCAGTTTTGTCGACTGTAAAGCTCTTTAAGTTTTTGGTACATCATGTGTACTAAATTTTCACAAAATCCAATCAAATTGAATATCCATTCAGGTAGATAACCAAAACAAAATTAAAATTATAGAAAATAATACAAACTTAATGTAGTCAATTAGGGTCAATGTAGGTACCACTAGTTGACCATTTAAGCGGTTTTATGACGAAATTCATAAAAAAACTAAATTATTAGTTCTACTTTCAGAGTCACTTCTAAAAGTTCGACTATGAATTAGTTAGGGTTGTGATATAATAAGTGTTAAGGACTTTACAAAATATGCTCTTAAAGTTTTTTTTTTTCAAATGTTACATTGCATGACAACTTCGAATAAACATACTAAAGTACTAGCTAGACAAACCCATAACTTTATTGTAAGACGCCAACATAGTTAAATTCTATATAAAATCGCGGTATTTTTAAATTTTCTTACTTTCAGTTCAAATTTAAGTTTTGGTCAGCTATTGGTGCTTGGTCATCTAGTGGTGCACTGACCCTATGAGTAAATCACAAGTTTACGTTTTGGTAGTACAGGAACACCCCTTATATGGAATCACACAGACAAACTGATGATGGCGCAAGATACCTTGCATAGAGATGCTTAGTCAAGCAAAGTTTCATAAAAATAATTTGAACCGTTTTTAAAAAAAATTCAATTCTTCATTTTTGTTGAATGACAGCTACCCTCAAAATGAGAGCCAGCAAAAAACCATTCGGAAATAAAAGTCTTAAATTAAAAATATGGTGTTAATAGGACCATTCGTTTAGCCGCTAGGTCAAAGCGTGACGGACACACCGACCAACCGACAGACGGACATTTTTAGGGGACTTGCTTAAGTGATATAGAACACATTTTTGAGAAAGTTTGTGCAACTTTTTTCACGAATACAATACCTTTCTCGCTCAGCTCGAAAGTAAAAATACTACTATCGATAAAAAATACATCACTCATAAGCTCCAACATGATCCCACAAAAAACGATAAATTACAGTAAAATACGTAACAATTTCCATATTATCTGACTGTAGAAATGATAAGTTGACATTTTTTTATGCAATATTTGTGATAATAATCCACAAACATGAAAAATACTGAATAAAACTTACAGATGAAAAGACAAAATTTCTTTGCAATTTTCGTTTTGTTGTTTTGAAGATGTACAGCCATCAACTACACACGTTATTATTAAAAAGAACAATCACTAATATGGAGAGCAACTTAAGAATAAATTCACGTTATTTTCAAGTTATTCACTACATGTTTTTTACAATTTACACAATGTTTACAACATATAATTTAGGAAATATTTTCAACCGTTAAAATCCCAACAAGTTACAATAATCCTATAAACTTTGTAAATGCAATGAACGCGTCGTTCATCTAATTTGGTAGGATGTGATCACTGACGACTTGACATGGCATGAGACATGCTAGCAGTTGTCATCCCATACTGAAAAAAAATAGCATGGTTTCTTCTCCGAGCGAAGCAAGGAGGTTTTTGTTCTGAGGGTAGAGCCCACGGAGCGGTTACTTTCTTACTCCATAGTTACGTACAGAGCTCTTTAATTTGTGTAATGACACTTGACGTTTGAAAATTTTCAAACTCATGCCTAGGGATTTCATGGCCACCTCGGACCAAGTGGCTGAGTTAACTTCTTACGGAGAGCAGAGCTTTTACCCTCGCTTTGCTCTGTTTTGTTTTTAGGGTTCCGATACCAAAATGGTAAAAAAAGGAACCCTTATGGTGCCGCTTTGTCTGTCTGTCGGTCTGTCTGTCACACCAGTATATCTCGGCAACTACTCATGCTATCGACTTGAAATTTGGAACAGTTTTAGAATATGGTTGTCCAACTTAATTGCACGTGAAATAATTAAGAAAAAAATATGATTATTAATGTAAAGGGGGCCTAAATAGGGGGGGCAAAATTTCAAATTATCGGTACTAGGTTGAGTGGGGTATCATATGAAAGGGCTTTACTTGTAAAATCTAAAATATATTTTTGTATTTTTTGGCAACTCTTGGTTTTCAAGTTATGATGAAAAATTACAAAAAAATACCGTTCCCCCCCTTATCTCCGAAGTTTGTGAATGGAAAAAATCTGAATTAATTACAGTCGATAGAAGTTTATGTAAATATTACAGCAAAAATAAAACGAACTTTCTAATTTGCACACTTTTTAGAAATCTGCAAAAAACCTTTACAAACAAATTTAGTTTTGCGTTCCTAAAAATGGACTTTATTGCTTCCATATATATATGGTATATCGGAACCCTCGGCGCGCGAGTCCAACTCACACTTGACCGGTTTTTTTTGACGTCTATGCTTTTGTTTGAGGATCATTTTGGGCAGTGGCGGCAAAATTTGGTACTATAACAAGTTTTAGATTACTCAGAGGGTGAGCAGAGGGGGCTGAGGGTGAGGGAGGGGAAGGATGTGAGAAGAGCGGAATTGAAGAGGTTGATGGGAGGGGGTGAGGGAGGGATTGAATGGTCGTGGGTGGGAGCTTGGCGTGCCAGTACCTGTCTACATAGACGTACTCGTATTCACGTGAAACTTACGGCCGAATCAAGGATACAGCCATCCAGGATTTTATTTTTTTAATTTTTCTCACGGTTTCTTCCTTTTTATATTTTTATTAGGAAACAACCGTAGTCAATTGAACCTTTTGGTTAAAATTGAAAAAAGCAATACTTTTATTTTAATTTTATAATATTTTTGTCTGTCGTTTTTATTTTAAAAGATGAAACAGGAAATTAGGAAGTAAGTAAGTTAACTTAATGTTTATTCATCATCATCATCATGTCAGCCGAAAGACGTCCACTGCTGGACATAGGCCTCCCCAATGTTTATTACTGTTAATTTTATATTTGAGTTCCTGAAATGCAGAGCAAAAATAAATGATGGATTACGGATGTACAGAAATCCAAAACACATTGTTGTTTCGTATAATGATTAATTTATCATACTGCTCTTAAACTATAATATCAAAAATGTCAGGTATTGGGCATTGTTTCCAATTTAAGTCGTGAGTCAGAAGGCGTACAGTTTAGGTAAGTGGAGTTTAGGGGTCCTCGGCCTGGCTTAACGTGATTTATGGATGTTAGGCCTTCGAGTAACGATGTAGTACACCCAACAACGCGTCAGTAGAAACACTTTGGACTATATGGCGTGGTAATAAAGTTGATAATGATTCCAATGACGTTCGGTTGACCGTAGGTTAACCATGTTTGATCAGATGGATAATCATTGCACTGTACTTATCGTACTTATTATATCTTATATTATTATTAGTACCTGGGCGACCGAGCTATGCTCTGTATGATTAAAATATCATCGGGTGAGCAAGCTATGCTACTCAACAACAGATGGCGCTGTAAGTTTCTTGAACGCACTAAAACGCGCTAAGAAATGTTAAAAAAGACGGTGAAAACGAATTTTCGCAGACATGAGACCTAGCTTGATCGATTTTTTGCCCCCAAAAACCCCTTTTTACTAAATTTCATCGAAATCGTTAGAGCCGTTTTCGAGAAACCGATTACAAATATATATATATATATATACAAGTATTGCTCGTTTAATAGTAAGGGATAACTTATAAATATCGCCTCCTTTTTAGGGTTACAGACAAAATGGTAAAAACGGAACCCTTATAGTGCGACTTCGTCTGTCTGTTTGTTTGCTGTCATACCTATTTATCTCAGCAACCACTCATGCTATCGACTTGAAATTTGGAATAGTTTTACAATATGTATGCCCAACTTCATTGCAAATGAAAGAATTAAAAAAAAAACATTATTATTGTAAATGGGGGCCCAAATAGGGAGGGCAATATTTTTAATTGTCGTGACTAGTTCGAATGGGGTATCGTATGAAAGGCCTTCACTTGTACATAGATTTTTGTATTATTCATGACTCTTAGTATTCAAGTTATGATGAAAAATGTAAAAAAAATAGGCCATGTGCGAGTCATACTCACGCACCGAGGGTTCAGTACCCCAGATAATATTAATTGTATTAGTTGAAATTTCGGTAACTTACTGTGCTCGAATTTTTGAGTCCGACTCGCACTTGACCAGTTATTATTATTTGTTGTTATTTTATTGCTTATCCACTAAAAATTATCGCGTTTTTAAAATAGAGCTACAACAAAAAAAAATCGATGTAAAGTCGCCTAAAAACCACGTTTGTAGTAGGGAAAACTCCCTTAATTTTTTTATATTTTTTGTATTTATTGTTATAGCCGCACCAGAAATACATAATCAGTGAAAATTTCAACTGTGTACCTATTACTGTGAGATACAAACCGAACAAAGTTTTGAAAAAAAAGCTGACTTAGATGGCATTTTATTCCTTTGTTTTTAAATATTTTTTAAAACAAAAATACTGTATTTATCTACTCAACGAGCTATAAACAACAATACCCCACTCGAGGTCAATTTTCTTTTCGCGGCCCCCTTTAGCTCTTCGGGAGCCCCCCTCAATTTTCTTTATTTTTAGTAATTTTTGTTGTAGTTGCAACAGATATACACAATTTGTGAAAATTTCAAATTTATACCTATTACGGTTCATGAGATACAGACAGACATCGGAGGCATATCAATAGGGTCCCGTTTTTTACCTTTTGGGTACGGAACCCTAAAAAGTACCTAAAAAGTTTGCGAAAGGAAAAAATCTGAATTAATGAAATAAAGGTTTGAAAATTATCTTTCTGAGTAGCACAGGTTCTTTAGAAATCTGCAAAAAGTCTTCACAAACAAATTTAGTTTTGCGGTCCTAAAAATGGATTTTATTGCTTCTAAAAATATTATAGGTATATCGGAACCCTCGGCGCGCGAGTCCGACTCGTACTTAACCAGTTTTTTTCACTCGGTTAATCCAAGTTTTCGTTTTCTTCTCGTATGTACACACGGCCGCACATCAGTAGAAACACTTTTGGACCTTATAGCGTGGTAATAGAGTTGAAAAAGTTTCTACCGACAAGCGGTTGACCGTACTATGAAGAGCAGTTCCTAAGCCTACTAAAGTAAAACGGTGCAAAGTCTAATGTATTGAAAAATGAAATGAAAATGAATTGAAAATAATGTTTATTTGCTAGTTTGAGTTAGACACACATAATTAACATTAACTGTAACATTTTTTAATAAATATATTCTATCTTCTTCTAATTATGACAGGGGTCCCCAAACAAGGACGCAGCCTGTATCTTGGGAGACCTAATTTACTAATTGCTAGTTAACATTCTACGTACTTATACAGTAAAAAAGAAAAGTAGTGTTTTCAGAAATCTAAGTAGGTAGGTAATAATTTTGACAAGACCAACAATTCAATTGAAAAATAAAATAACAAGCAAAAATTTGAATTAAAGTACAATATCAAGTAGGTAATAATATTAACAATAAAAAAATGACAAGACCAACAGATGTATTGACAAATGGTGTAAAAGACAAAAATTGGGGTTTTTAATTTGGAGTGATTTGACCTAAAGGAAAGAACCAAGATTGACCAGACCAAAAAGTTGAGTATCAAGTAAGTTTTGAGTTGAATAAAAATAATAGTGAGATGAAAAATAATAAGTAGCCAGACCAACAGAGGAATTTTATTGACGAGTAAAGTATGTAACAGTTTAAATTTTGAAATGACATTAAAAACTTGTATTATTAAGATGAAACAAAGATGCGAGTGCTGTGAGTATGTGCGGAAGAGAAGAGTGTGTAAAGTTAAGTTAAAAATGTGAGTGCTATTACGGGATAAGAGATTCAGTGATGTCATAATTTAGATTAGACAACCATTTCCTCAATTTAACTTTGGCTTCCTTTAATGTGCAATTTTTTAAGCTGCAAGTTTTGACCAGGTTGTTGTAAATAGAGGGAAAAGCGTATGAAGAAAATGTTCTGGCAAAGTACGTCCTAACCGGTACTACAGGGATGCTATATATCCTTTTGGTGATGAGTTTAGCATATTCTTTTGAGGTGAGGACCAATTTGTGTGTGGAGATACAAGCTTTTTGTATGTACAACTGCCTAACTCTGAGGACACCAGCCTCTTGATACAACTCGTCAGTTGGGAATCTGCGCCGTTTCCTAAGCATTGTATTAAGCTTGACGTGCTCGTGGCTGCACTTTTATAAGATTTTCAATAAAATATGGGTTAGGTTTGAAGATGCTGTCCGTTCGGAAAATCAATTTTTAGGGTTCCGTACCTCAAAAAAAACGGAACCCTTATAGGATCACTTTGTTGTCCGTCTGTTTGTCTGTCTTTCAAGACCCTTTTTCTCACGAACGAGAAAAGGTATCAAGTTGAAATTGATAACGAATATTAAGGTCTATAAACCACACAAGATTAAAAATTTTAATTTTTTATAACGAAGCAATCAAAAGATATGGCTTTTTATGTCCTCATCTCCATACATTTATGCAAAAAAGCAAAACCTACAGGGTACTTCCCGTTGACCTAAAATTATGAAATTTGGCAAGAAGCTAGGTCTCACAGTACAAATAAAGGGAAAAGTCTAAAATCATTAAATATTTAAAATTTTCTCGCAACTAATAGTAACCAATTAAGGTGAGCCCCCGATCCAGAACTTTTCTATAAAAGAAGGGTCAAGTTGGATGGTTGCGGAGTTTTAAAAATCAAAGAGCAAAAGCTTTTAGTATATCATATGGCAGTTAGCTACGGAACCCTTAGGGCACGAGTCCGACCCCCACTTGGCTGGTTTTTTGAAATAGTACACAGTTAAAATATTTAAATCTAAGAAAAATATCTGATACTAGCTGTTGCCCGCGGCTTCGCTCGCGTGGATTTCGTATTTATGTTGTTTTCCGAAGCAATGAGATATTTTCCCGTCATTTCGGGGTAATTTTAAACTAAGGAAAAACAGGACTAACCCTGGGCAAATCGATGAGTATAATTCAAGATGCAGCTGAATTTTATATAATATACAGACGTTACTCATAAATTACTCAGAACAGAGGAACTTAGCAGCAGTATCCTAACAAATGTAAAGAGAGAGATGAGAGACACCTCTATGTAATATTTCAAAACAGAGCCAATTCGCAGAAATAATTGAGAAAAACTAAAACCCTCTACCTCTCTCTCCCTCTCCCTCTGTCTCTACCCCTCCCCCTCCCTCTGTCTCTCCCCCTCCCCCTCCTCCCTCTCCCCCTACCCCTCCCTCTCCCCCTCCCTCTCCAATTTAACCGCTATCCCTAACATAGAAATGACACCCATATTTATTTTTAGACATTTCAAACCTATCGCACCCCAACCCCATCCCCAGGGGACGATGGTATTTCACGTCCACCACGTTGGATTTCAAAGTTGTTGTAGCTTTCGTAATCAGCGACCCGATAAACCATACAAACGACACCCATATTGATTTTTAGACATTTCAAACCTATCGCACCCCAACTCCATCCCCAGGGGGATGATGGTATTTCACGTCCACCACGTTGGATTTCAAAATTGTTGTAGTTTTCGTAATCAGCGACCCGATAAACCATACAAACGACACCCATATTTATTTTTAGACATTTCAAACCTATCGCAACCCAACTCCATCCCCAGGGGGATGATGGTATTTCACGTCCACCACGTTGGATTTCAAAATTGTTGTAGTTTTCGTAATCAGCGACCCGATAAACCATACAAACGACACCCATATTGATTTTTAGACATTTCAAACCTATCGCACCCCACCTCCATCCCCAGGGGGATGATGGTATTTCACGTCCACCACGTTTGATTTCAAAATTGTGTTAGTTTTCGTAATCAGCGACCCGATAAACCATACAAACGATACCCATATTGGTTTTAGACTTTTTCACCCCATTTCCCTTTTTTAGGGGTTGAATTTGGGGTGGAATTTCAATAACAGTGATGAACGTTGCATAGAATTACATCATTAATGCCTAAATAATGAATTATGTGGATTTTACTTTAAAAATAAAGAATTTTCAACTTCATCCCCCTTTTCACCCTTAAAGGTGTCGAATTTTTAAAAACCCTGAGACACGTAAATATAAATTTTTAGTCTTCAGCCTAAATACAAATTTTGAAGATCCTAACTTCAAAACTGACGGACTTTCATACAAACTTTCATCCCCTATTTTACCCCCTCAGGGGTGGAATTTTGTAAAACCCTTTCTTATTGCACCCCTAGGCCTCATAAGGAACCTACATGCCAAATTTGGAATCTCTAGACCCAGTGGTTTGGGCTGTGCGTTGATATGTCAGTCAGTCAGTCAGTCAGTCAGTCAGTCACCTTCTTCTTTTATATATATAGATAGATTAAAGAAAAAAGTAAAAGGTAGTTTATTAAAGCTAGTTTATTTAGAACCTATTAACTCAGTAAAATAAAGTTCACTATACGTAGGGTGATCCCTATGCTCCACCCCTAACCCTATTTCAATCAAACTACATTTAAGATTTATTTTTTATTTTTCTACATAGTCTCCACTATACCACACACTGATAGTCCAGTCGCTTAACGTCTTATATTGCCTTTACGTGGACACGCCTTATAAATGCACCATTTTTTTCAGGTACTAGTTGGTTACATAGCTTTAATTATTTGACCAAAGTAAAAAGCCTGCATCTTGGATTTTATAGCGGCCATTTTAAAAATGTTGATCTGCCACATAAAACCTCAAATTTGGTATCTAAATGCACATAATTAGGGTTAAGAAATACAACTCCCCCATTTTTAAAGTTATCAAACCATATTGATTCAGGAATATTTGCACTTAATACAAACTAAACTAATCTTACATAAGTACGTTTTGTGCTTTTCTGCATAGCACCAAGTTTCTTCCAGGTATTAGTTAAGTAAATAGCATTCATTTTTTGGTAGGAGCCCCCGCAAAAATCAGCCATCTTGTATTTTATAGTGGCCATTTTAAAATGTTGTTCTCCTATCCATAACTAGGCTACTTTACCACATAAAACCACAAATTTGGCATCTAAATATACATAATTAGGGTCAAGAAATACAACTAAACCACCTGTAAAGACATCAGACAATATTTTTTCAGGAATATTTGCTCCAATTACAAACGTATCACCAATTATCTGTTTGAAAATTAAAATCGTATGATAGAAATTAAGCGATATTCACTACATATAATTATTAGTACTTTGTATTTTTAAGCACTATACTGTGTATAATGGACGGTGTATCGAAAACTGAAAAAGCTTACACATACTCATCTGACAACTTTCTCTAAAAAACTTGTGCTGTGAAATAATTTAAAAAATCTACTTTTCCATACAAGCTGCCTTAAGCAAGCGATAATTTTTTGAGGAGCTCGAGTTTTTTTCACTATTTTTATAGGAGCCTCCTTTCTCCATTATCAACCATCTTGGAATTTCTAGAGGCCAATTTTGGTCTCTTATCCATATTTCTAGTTCTAACTGCCATACTCAAAGACGTCACTTAAAGTTAATCATTCGTTAAGTCTCATGCTGTCCTTTTCAATTGCATTGCATAAGAAAGTGACAACACGAGACTTAATTAACGATTAACTTTAAGTGACGTCTCTGAGTGCGGCAGTAAGTCACATAAGACCACAAATTTGGTGTCTAAATATACATGTTTATGGTGAATGAATATTCAGGAATAGTCACCAACTACCTGTTTGACAAATCAACAAATCGTATGTATTGAAATATTACATTGCACACATACGTTTACAGTAAAATTACAATAAATCATATTATGAAATCTGTACATGGATGAGCTAGCTTCACTTTTTATAATCTAAATCAATCTCCAGAAACAGATGACGGCTTAGGGTTTCTGGAACGTAGATATTTCAAGAAATACTTGAAATACCTACGGAAAATTAAATTTTCCCAAACGTAAAACGCAGTTAGATTGTTTTTCGCCCCCGAAAACACCAGTATAGAAAATTTTATTGAAACTATTAGAGCAGTATTCATAAAATATACAACTATATTTATTTTTAACTAAATTAATCATATACAAATTTGATTATACATATAGGCTGACTTTTAATTAGTTCTTGATAGGAAAAGGTATGAATGTACTCATGATACTGAACAACTTTCCTCAAGGAACATAGGTCGAAATACGAAAATCAAGTTTTGACCTCCCATAGGAACTGCATCAGCTGATAGCGAATTTTGTACGGGAGGTCAAATTTGGTTTTTCGTATCTCGACCTATGTTCCTTGGGAAAAGTTGTTCAGTATCATGAGTACATGCATATCTTTTGCTATCAAGAACTAATTAAAAGTCACCCTATACAGGGTGTTAATTTAATTGCGTGCCATAGATTAGGGGATGTTTCAGTAACGATAAAGGAACACAAAAAAAATATTTAAAAAAATCCTACTTAAAAAAAATTAAATTCCATTGAAACTAAACTAACACGGAGGGCCACCGTGCTATCACCGAGCCAGCGCGAGAGTATCAAGAACGGGCTTAGGACCGTTTTTTTTTTGTGTTCCTTCATCGTTACTGAAACACCCCCTAAGCTATGGCACGCAATTAAATTAACACCCATATGTCACGAGAAAATCATAAAAATCGTAAGTTGATAAATTTTCTAGTAACCTTATCTAACATTTATCCTTCTTCTAGTAACGTTCTTCTTTCTAGGGTTCCGTAGTCCGCGGCTTAGCTCAGAGACCCTTAGTACTACAATTTTGTACGGATACCTATACATTTCAACCACGCCGACATAGTAGTAAAATAAAATCATGAAATAGTAGATTAAGTAAGTAATAAATATTCATGAATATTAAGGCCGAAGCTCAGAAATTGCAGCCCGAGCCGCAGGCGAGGGCGTGATGGAGCGGAGGGTGTAATCACCAAAGCGCACGCGCTTATTACGAGGTTTTTCAACACATTTGCGAATAAAAACAAATAAAATTTGCTTAGGTATCTTTTATCCCGAAGGAAAAGTAGAATTTTACTTACATTTCTACTTATGCCCGATACCTACTACAGACTTGTGTTTTGTGTCTAAATATTTTCGACATTACTGTTTTTTAGGGTTCCGATACCAAAATGGTAAAAGAAAAGATCCCTTATGGTGCGACTCTGTCTGTCTGTCCGTCTGTCACACCAGTATATCACAGCAACTACTTATGCGATCGACTTGAAATTTGGAATAGTTTTAGAATGTGGTTTCCCAATTCAATTGCACATAAAAAAAAATATCATTATTAATGCAAAGGGGGCAAAGCGGGAGGGAAACATTTCAAATTTTCGTTAGTAGATCGAGTGGGGTATCATATGAAAGGGCTTTACTTGTACAGTCAACGACAGGTCAAGCTTGACACTCGCAATGCGACTCTAGCCCGTACGTCTATTAGAATAAGAACGGTACAAAGTCCAATGTGTCAAGTGTGATGTGCTTTTGACTGTACCTACATTCTAAAATATATTTTTGTATTTTTTTACGACTTAGTTTTCAAGTTATGATGAAAAATGACAAAAAAAATACCATTCCCCCCTAAACCAATCTTTCTAAGTAGCATAGTTTTTTAGAAATCTGCAGAAAACCTTTACAAATAAATTTAGTTTAGCGGTCCTCAAAATGGACTTTATTGCTTCCAAAAATACTACAGGTACTTATATCGGAACCCTTGGCGCGCGAGTACGACTCGCACGGTCGAAAGTCCATTTTTCGTTAGCATGAGTGGTTGCTGAGATATACAGGTGTGACAGACAGACAGACAGACAGACAGAGTCGCACCTTAAGGGTTCCTTTTTTTACCATTTTGGTATCGGAACCCTAAAAACTACAAAACAGATATGGAATTAAATTAATTTTGTATAGATCTTTGTAAAATAACCATCAAAAATATCTATTTTGTTAACCGCTGTTCTGAGAACGGCTTTTTATGATGACCAAAACAATAACATGGAAGATTTTAGCCCACATCTGACTGTAAACAATACAAAACAATCTTGTGGTGAAGATTCCGAGTTTTACTGTCATACTTTTATATGTCCTTCGGGATGGCCTCGATTGAAAACAGAGACAAAATGTGTATCACTTCAGTAGGCCTCAAAACCTTAAAAACCAGCAAGTAGACTATTTGTTCCTAAAGCTAAATATGCTGTGTTTCTAAAATATTTTGAAATTGGTCATTTAAATTTTTAAAACAGACTTACCAACTTAAGATTCGCCGACGATATTGTATTTTTCGCTTCTACGTCAGCTGAGCTCCAACACATGCTTCAAAACTTGAGCGTGACAAGCCTTGAGGTTGGCCAAAAAAGAATATTACCAAAACTCGGTTATGACGAACATAGGGTAGAAGTAGACGGGCCAAGTACTACATTATGTCGACGAATAGGTACACCTGCTTAGGTCAGATAGTCTCATTCCAGAACAGGCAGGAAAACTAAATCGACCGCCCTATCGAAAACGCTTCGAGGAGCCATAGGTTTTGAAGCCATTCTTAAAAGAGGATCTCCCCCTCTCACTTAAACGTAAACTCGTCGACGTGTATATACTGCCCGTCCTAACCTATGGCGCACAAACGACCTTACTAAGATTCAGAAGTTCAAGGTTTGTCAAAGATCAATGGAACGCAGCATTCTAGGTATTAAACGGATTGACCGAGTCACAGATAATATAATACTATACTAGTACAGATGCCTCACGTCATAGAACGAATTTGTGCCGAAAATTGTTCGGGCAATTTTTTCTATAAGGTATTTTCATAGAATAAATTGATATCTGGATGTTAAAATTGAAATAATGTCATAGTTTACACATTTACCTACCAACCTAGTAGTAACATTTAGTTTAATTATTAGAAAAAAAAGTGCCAAATGAATTCGGGCTATTTACTCCGTCGAAAAAACCGTAGTACGGAATGGGAACCCATGACAGAATGCAGAATATTACGCCGCGTTCTAAGACAGGAACAGCTGACGTGTGTCGAAAAACAGCCAGACTTAGGTTAGTGGGACTGAGCTGGACATATTATTATATGCCAATTGCATGCGCGTCGGTAATTACCCCAGAATGGCCAACGATGAATCACCTGATTTTGCGAAAAGTCAGATGATTCCGTGCTTCGCAAGGCACGTTAAGCCGTTAAGTCCTTTTTTTTTTTTTGAATAAAGTCCTTAATGAGCCATGGCAGAGGCGGTTGGCGGCTCAACAGCTCTAACACTAAGGTTTGTGAGGTCAGTTATCGACCTTGCGATTTGCTTTTCGAATAGACTAGCCTTCTTTTTAGTTAGTATAACACACAGTAGATACACGTTAGAGATGTTCACCGCAGGCGTACAGGGGACTGACTGCTGACATAGCTGTTTATTAAAGAAGAATTAAGGTTAGTAACATGTTTCGTGATATGATGATAATGAGTTTTTTTACGATAATTAGGACCGAAAGGTTTACATGACACGAAGCTCAGATTGATCTTATTTAGGCAAACGGAAGCCATGCACGTTCTGTTAAATGGAGATGTTTCTTAACTGTGATTTATGAGGAATGCGACTTCGAGTTCAATCCTGCGTTGAAGTAGGTAATTATAACAACTGTAACGAAACGATTACTAAGATTACTATTACACGACGATTATATCACGCATATAAGGAATACTTTTTATCGTAAGGTACAGTCAATAGCAGGTAAAGCTTGACACTTACAGCGCGATTCTAGTCCCCAATGGTGATTACACAATTTTTTTTTTAAGGATTGAGTCCCTAAGCCTTTATTTAAGCAACTATAGGGAACTAAGCAGGATATTGACAACGTACCTAACGATTAGACATACTTATACAAATTGTCTTGACATTGCGAGATATTTATTTGCCCACTTTTTGCAAATTACATGAATCATTCATTGATATGATGGATAAGATTGTACCGACAAACAAAATTGGAGTACAGTCACGATAGAAACTGTCTGTCAAAAACATCAGTCAAAAAAAAAAGTCTCGGTAAATACCACGGAATATATTCCGTGCTAAATACAGATTGAAGCATAGGTCCCCAGTTTAATTAGAACCTGTCAACTCTGCTAAATAGCCATACTTTTGTAACTGTACTTACAGATACAAAAAGTGCATAAAACGGCCACTTTCAGCTGTTTTTATTTTACAGAGTAAATTAATAAGGTTCTAAATAAACAAAGGTACATTTACTTCAATCTGATTTTACGGATTTTCGATAAGTTTTGTATTTAGCCAGTAATGTGCGATCTAAGCGCACGGCAGTGCGCAGGCCAAGTTCCCGCAACAGGCCACTTGCATGCCGTGCACTATTTACACGACGTTTCGACCCACTTTTGAACCCCCTGTAGCTCACTGCCTATTGCAAGTACAGAGATTAAACTGAACCTACATAATCATATACTAATACTGAAGCAATTTGCCTAATTTCATAGATATAGCTACAGTAGATCCTGAAATATGACCCCGTGAAAATAGCTAATTTTGGCACTTAATGACTGACTGACTCACTCACTGACCGGTAATCAAAACCTCAAGGCCACTTCCAATTGTCCTAGCGTTATGAAATTTGGCATTTAGGTAGTCGTTAGGATAAAAGTTATGGAAAAATTCAAAAATTTGAAATTGGTCAAGTGCGAGTCGGGTTTTAGTCAAAATTATGTATAAAATGTAGGTAATACTTCTCTAAGACCTGAAAATATGAAATTTGGCATGGGGATAGTCGTTAGCATTAAAAAAAGTATAGCAAAAAAATGAAAATTGGAAATTGTTCAAGTGCGAGTCAGGATATAGTCATTACTATGCATAAAATTGTTGGTCATACTTCTGTGAGACCTGCAAATCTGAAATTTGGCATCGGGGTAGTCGTTAGCATTAAAGTAAAGGAAAAATTTGGAAAATGGAAAATGATCAATTGCGAGTGAGACTAAAATTAATGTACCAAATATTTAAAAGGTAGTATTTCTAGAAGGTCAGACTTAGTCATGCATGAAAACAAGTACCTATGTTTTAACGAAAGTATGAAAATACAAACAACGTTTCGATAGTTACTATAAATATAGCAAACTGAACAAAAAATATTGAAATCCCACCAAAAACATAACTGTTAAAAAGGGGGCCAAGTTCCTAGGCTAATGGTTTGCCTAAAAAAGGGTTGAAATCCGATCCAATGCCAAGTTTAGATGCACTACCATACACCCAACTTAAAATATGGTATAGCTGTGAAAATACGCAGGTACGTTGAAAATAATATCTAAAATGAAATACTTTTGAATTTGAACTTGGCAGGTTAATTTAATTATATAAATAATAAATCTAATTACACAATTAATCAAGTGTTACTTACAGCACAAAAAACTGCCAAGTTCAAATTTAGAAGTATTTCATTTTAGATATTATTTTCAACGTACCTGCGTATTTTCACAGCTACACCATATTTTAAGTTGGGTATGGTAGTGCATCTAAACTTGGCATTGGATCGGATTTCAACCGTTTTTTAGGCAAACAATTAGCCGATAGGAACTTGGCCCCCTTTTTAACGGTTATGTTTTTGGTGGGATAGGTTCTACAGCTTAGACCGATTTTAGCTACTAGACGACGTTCCGTAGGTACATGTTTTTTCCTCCAAAACTCATGGTATCAAAATTTACAGGAAGAGTAGATCTATGCTCCAATTTTTGCCAACCTTAGTCATAGATTTTTATAAAATAATAACAATTGCTCTAAAGGCATCAAGAAGGAAGGAAATAGAGGAATACGTTTGTATGGAAAAATGCAGCTGGAAGACGCTTTGTGCAACTGGCAGTAAGACTCATACCAACCCATCCCTTTCCATGGGCGTCATACTCGTACATACAGACTGTGATATACAACGTGTAATTTACAAATACGCAAAACCTCTCGTAACTGAGCTTGAAAAAAAAAACAGTTCTCCATACAAAATGAAAATATAATTCAGTCAATTTGAATGGAGAACTTTTTTTTTTTTTTCAAAAGTTGTAGAACAAAAGTCGTTCAGTTACCTACATAGGTAGAACCTGTGGGTAGAACTACCCCCTGAGGGGTTTTGCGTAATTTGGAATTAGACGTTTTATACCACAACAATATGCAAGCATTGAAAATGATTTTTCCTGACGACTGTCCTCATACGACTTGTTAAAAAGGACAAATCAATAATTTTGGATTGACGATTTGACTTCCTACTATACAGTACAATGCACGTCATACCACAGAATATATGTCATACTCTGAGCATTGATTGGACACTGTAGTATTCTCGGAATGGAGCTTATACATACATACAGGGTGTAAGAAACAAACAGCTTTCTGAAAACTAAAAAGGCGTGATCAATCAGCGAAACTGAACAACTTTCAGTGAATAAAACTTGCAGGAAATGAAAGAAAATCGTCCTGTTCATACAAATTGTCCAATCAAGTTTACAATTTGGTATGGTGATGCTGATTTCTTTTTTGAACGAAGTTTCATTCATTGAACGTTGTTCAGTTTTGTAGTCTGATCATGTCCATTCGTTTTTGAAAAGCTGTCCCTTACACCCTGATCTTTTTGCTATTACCCCAAAGTATTACCCGTATAATTCAGGAGGTTAGGAACAAAAGGTGACGTTTACTCTTTTCCTTTTTTTTTCAGGAAATTAGAAAAATGTTTTGGGCTTTATTCATTAAATATGAAAAATTTCACCTTTTGACTCAATAGACCCCTTTATTTGTAAAGAATTTGATACTTTTTGATGCAAATGTCTTCAGATACAGTTTACCTTCAGGTAGTGAAATACGACTAGAACAAAAAAAATTAAAATGAAAAAGTGTAATTGACACCTTTTGTTCTTAAAATTAATAGATAGAGACCTATTAGAACCTATGGTCACAGTCTATGGTGCCCGTCCGATGGTACCCATTTCGGTCACAATTCTAAGAGGAAAACAGTTATTTTTTATGAGTATAGTGTACGTAAAATTAAATACTTATAAGGTAATATTTAGATGTTACTCATAAAGGTATTAATTTTCCGTAAATGAATGAATAATTCATCTTCATTCTTAGTAAAAAAGTGTCATGTTATATATGAATAATTGATCTCTCAAACCTATTTATATTTTCTGAAATGTGTCATAGGATCATCATAATAATTATAACTTCCCATGAAACGTCCACTCCCTACAGAACTCCAGCAAAAACGCGTGGCACTTTAGAGGGGATTTATCATAGTCACCACGCTTTTAGGCGTTGCGGCTGGCGACTGCTGTTGTTGGTGACCGCAGTTTACAAGATGGTGCAAACTTCGGACTGCTGATACACAGAAAATGCTGCTGTCCATCCTCCGGTTTCTAAGCCATTAATATAAGCCAAATAGGATATCTAGTTACAATGTTTTAATCTATCCCTATTTCCCTTTGTCACGGCATCACGCGTGAACGGCTGGACCGATTTCGCTAATTCTTTTTTTGTTGTATTTGTTATTGTCAGGAGAAGGTTCTTAGGTAGGTGTAGGGGTAGGGGTAGGGTAGGGGTAGGGGTAGGCAGCTAGTCACATATAAAAAAATAATAATAATATTAGTACCGGTGTGGTGTCAGCTAAGTATAGACACATCTCATCTCTTCCTATGGGTGTCGTAAAAGGCAACTAAGGAATATAAACGGATAGAAGAACACCAGTGTCTCAGCCAGCGTTTCTGAGTATCGTGCCACCACACCATTCTGTGCAGTGGACACCAACAACAGGTCAAGAGCACATCAAGCTTGACACATTGGACTTTGTATTGTTCTTATTTCGATAGACGTACGGGTTATAGTCGCACTGCGAGTGTCAAGCTTGACCTGTCGTTGACTGTACCACAATCGTGCAAGTATTTTTTTTTTGTATGTTACAAGTGAGCCAACGAGTAGGAAGCCCACCTGAGGGTAAGTGGTTTACCGCCTTATTATCACCCACTGTCTTATTAGTGACATAGTTTGACGCTAATAAGACAGCAACGTTGCCCAACCTGAGAACTAAGATGTTATGTCTCATGTGCCAGTAATTTCACTGGCTCCCTAACCCTAAGACCGAAACACAGCAGTGCAAACACTGCTGCTTTACGGCAGAAATAGGTCAGAAGTGTAGTATAGGTAGTAAGTGTCAAGGTTGACCTGCTCTTGACTGTACACTTTCTTTACTTCTAAAACCAGCAGCTCGAATTCCGCACTTGACCGCGCTATATACAGAAATGATTAAAAATGCATGTTTATATCCAAACTAAATATAACTTCCACTCACTCAGTTGCTCTACAAAGGTAAAGTATAGGTAGATACAAATGCTAAGGTATGCGACTGCACAGACGAGCGAATTTACGACTAAAGTCGGCAAAATGCCATTTATACGGCTGTGGCAAAATGTAGCTCGATTAGAAAGACACGAGTGTGACAGCAGGTCAGAACATGTAATTTTTCATAAATTTTTAATTTGAAATAAACAGTTTTAAATTTTTTTATTTTTTAACAATGCGTAAGATATTGGATCGACAGAGACACGTATCTCTCCGTCCTGCTCTCACGCATAGCTCTCTCCTGCTGTGATTATAATTAAGCTAAGCACATTTTTTCGACTGTAGCGACTATGTAGATATGTAGAGTTACGAAAAATGAGTTGAGTCTCCTCACTTCATTCTTGACATGTAGAAAGCAAACTGTAGAAATTGTTAGTAATGGTAGAAAGCTCAGGTCAGCTGCTGGAGAGATCACAATTGGTATTCCACAAGGCTCAGCACTTGCAATACCATGTTTCTAGCTTTCATAAATGATTTACCTGCGTTATAGTGAAATAAATGAATCTAATCTAATCTAATCTAATCTAATCTATAGCATATATTACTTCGAACCGTCAAATGTTGTTGGTCCAAATCGGTCGCATGAAACGCATTTTATGTAAAATTCACAGATTTATACAAGGAAAATCAAGGATTCTTCATCATAGATTCCGGTGGGCAAAAAAACACGCTTATAAATCAACAAATAGATGTGCCCTGAGCAGAAATCGAACCTGAGAATATTGGAATATTGAGCACAATGCAAAGTTAAGTTCGAGGTCGTCATTTTCGAAATCATAACTGGTAATTATTAAAGAAGCCGTTCCGCATCAGTAAATTTGACAGCAGTCTGTCTCGATCGTGGTCTCGATCACACATATGAACGTTAAATAAAGCTATCTCACTGTTATGGAACACGACCGAAAATATTATTGCACGTGCATAACGTTACTGTGGACAAGAGATGTAAGTATATTGAACCAAGAAGCTATAATTATTATGGTGAAAGAACACTCCATTACATTGTACCTAGATTATTTAACACCATTGATTTCCTGCAAGAAAATATGAGTAAAAATGTTTTTAAAACTAAGTTAAAAAAGATGTTACTCAAAAGTTGTGTACCTACAGTTGAACAATTTTAGTAATTTAAGTTGCATAAAATCAAATACGTACCTACCTGACTATCAATTGCATGTTTCAAATAGTTTCGATGTTAATTTTATTTTACTATATAAATTTTTTTTAAACATTTTAATTTATTAATATTAATTTTAATTTATGTATAATTAATTTAAATACTTAACGATGTTTAATTAATGGATAAAAGTGAATGAGCGCAAAGCGCCAACAAACTGCATGTACAGTTTGGCGCAAGATAAATATGTAATCTGTACTATAATTTCTATGAATAAATGCTTTTTAATTTAATTTAAATAATAATTTACACAGCTCCTCTAAAAATGTCCAAAATAAACTTGTATAGTTCACCAAAATATTAGCATTTTAACTTTTGTTTTTAACTGTTTTGACGAAACATAAGGCTTTGACGAAACAAGGATTTGAAGGAAAAGGGAATTGATGAATTTCGGCGCTTTCGCATTGAGACTAGCAAGAGACTAGCTAAACCAAAGATTTTTTGTCTTAAAACGATTTTAGAATTACAAAATTTAGGGTTTCTTTCTTTTGATCATTGCGACAAATTTCCGCACGTCTACTCCACCCGCTCTACATCCGCTGGTGTATCGAACACTTTGGTATTTCAGGAGGGTGCGTGGGAGTTGATCGTTTCAAAATTCAAATACATATATCGAATGTGTTCGATTGATTGTTGTTTTTCGATGGGCACCTTCATATTTCAAACATTTTATCTGAATTTGACATGTGTTGATGTGTGGGCGGTATTAATTTGAAAACTTATTTTCGTGAATGTTACATCTTAAAGTTGTATATACACTGTAGGTTTTGACGAAACAAGGATTTGACGAACGTCGGCGCTTTTCTATACATGATGTCTTTTTGTCCTTACTTACACCACTCACGTGCCCGCGCAATTTTTTTTTTCAGTAGATTGCCCTTGGGCTACCCCTTGTACCCAAAGGCAGGTAAGATACCTATCGAGCAATCCATTGAAATATACCCGACCGCTTCAAGAAACCTAACTCCAAGTTTTATTTCTCGGAATAAAAGCCCAAAACAACCTTAGTTTAGGGCATCCGGTATCCGGCATCCGGGATCTGACTGGGGCTGGTTCGGGAGTCAATTTTTGCGTATTTTTGCGAAAAACGTGGGCAATCTACTGAAAAAAAAGCTTGGGTACCACTACCCAAGGGCACGTTAGTGGATAAACAATAAATTTTACACAAACATGCGTGATATTATGATATATTTATGTTTTTATTCATATTTTTTGAGAGATTTACCATAGTCACCACGCTTGTAAGGGTTGCGAAGGGTTGGTGATCGCGAAGAAAAATGCCGGTTCAATATCGCTTAGTCGCCTTTTACGACAACGGCAGGGAAAGATAGGTAGTCTATTATAAACCGGCAACGTCAGTATTACTTAAGTGGGATTGGGCTGGCCACGTCTGTCGAATGTGCCCTAAAATAGGTGAGCAAAGGGAGTCACCCATTGAATACCTCATGACGGGTCCAGGCGCCGAGGTAGATCACGAAAGCGCTGGCATGATGACCTTGGAGGAAGAGGTAATCGTCATCATACCGTGTTGGTTGCAAAGTCGATGACCGACCTCTCAAACCCTGGTGTCAGAGTTGTTGAGCCGCCAAACGCCTCGGACATGGCTCATTACATTAACGACTACATCCGTAGATAGTAGTCGGGACTAACGGCTTTACGTGCCTTCCGAAGCACTGAATCATCTAACTTTTCGGACAATCAGGTGATTCATCCTGCAATTTCATAATCAAACTGGGGAAGTCGCACAAAGGGATTTTTGTCTGACAGTGTCCCCACCGGGAATCGAATCCAGAACTGCCGGATCGAGAGCCGAGCGCTCTAACCACTGAACCACGAAGGCTGTTAAGGGCACTACACACCAAAGTTGCCGACTCGCCGACATATTATGTTGGCAACTTTTTGTCGGCGGGCTATGTTGGCGACTTCACTTATTACACGGCGGAAAACTTTGTCGGCGATATGTCAGCGGCTCGACATTTGTATGTACGCAAGTCGCTGACATGTCGGCAGCAAATGTTACCGACATGATTCTTTTTAATAGGCCGCCTTTTTAATAGGGGTTGTGTCGGCGGGGCGGCGGCTCTGGTGTGTGTTGCCCTATAGGTTACACAAGATCATGACCAATGGAAAGCCGCAAGGGAGGACTTTGCCCAGCAGTGGGATCTCGTATGGCAATAAAAAAAACACCTGTGGGCGACACACGGACGGCTAAATATTTCGGCAGTAATTTTTTAACTGTACATAATTTTTATAAGGTAGAAGGTATATTATAAGGTGACCTAGGCTTTTTTATGTCGTATTTTAATGTCACCTGAGTGTAACGTGTAGGTTGGATGATCGCATTAATGTGATTCCAAATTTGTAAGGTTTTTTTATATGATCAAATGCGGACGGCACTCATGCTTACCAGGTACGCACGCGAACGCAAATCCGCGCTGACTGGAGAAGCTCTCTTTTATAAATGTATGTAAAACGTTTGAATAAGAATGGTAGGTACAGACTCCAATGTGTCAAAGTCCAACTTAAAATTCTTTTCAACTTTCATTATGGAACATATTTCGAAATATGAAAAAAAAAGTTTGACCTCGCTTAGAAAAAGCTGATAACGGATCGCGTTGACTGATTTAAAGGGCAACGAAACCACCATAATTCCTACTACTATTATTCATAGATCCAGGCGCCTGCCAGCAGTGCCTTGATAGGGGTGGGGGTGGTGGGGCAGCAGGCGTTTTAGTCTGTGGAAAAGTAGTAGCAGACGCTCAAAAGCCACCGTACAGTTATCGTTCATCACCATTGTAAGTTTTTTCGAAAACGGCTTTAACGATTTATTATTATTATTATAGAGTAGCTGATCGACCGAGCTTCGCTCTATAATAATAGCCGCCTCAACATTAAAATATCATCGGGTGAGCAAGCTATACTACTCGCCAACAGAGTGCGCTGTAGGTTTCTGTCTAAACCGCGGCATTTTTTTTAATGCTTAAAAATACGGGCAAAACGATTTTTCCTAGACATGAGACCTAGCTAGATCGATTTTTCATCCCCAAACACCCCCGGATACTAAATTTCATCAAAATCGTTAGAGCAGTTTTCGAGAAACAGATTACAAATATATATATATATATATGTCGTGTGTTTTTAGTCGTTAGATTTGAGCAACCAGTAAGACTCGCACGAGGACGTGCGTATTATCAGAATGGCCGTGTCGTGTATACATCCGGGTCATGAGTACGGTTCTTGTACTGACGAGAAATTATTTGAATAGCAGCTAACTTCAGAGTGGTGTGACTGTGAGTGCGTGCCCCTCCCCTTCTTCCATTTTTGGATCAGTCTACGGGCGGCAGCCGAGCAAGGCACTTGGGTCCTGACTGGTGCTTGTGCTGGTTATTAAATCATAGTCGGGGGGTCTAATATGAGCCATCTGGGGAAATACGCAAGTCTGACTACAATGAGACGTGATGTGGCTAAGATAATGAGTGATTGTAATCGAAGAGTAAGCCTTTACAGCTATCTAGGACTATTGCCAATGTTTAATCACGACATATATATAGTACCTGGTCGACCGAGCTTCGCTCTATAATAGCCGCCTCAACATTAAAATATCATTGAGTGAGCAAGCTATGCTACTCGACAACAGATGGCGCTGTAAGTTTCTTGAACGCACTAAAACGCGCTAAGAAATAAATCGAATTTTCCCAGACATGAGACCTAGCTAGATCGATTTTTTGCCCCCAAAATATATACAAATATTGCTCGTTTAATTGTATAGGATTATTATTATAGATTACGCAAGCGTTTTCGGGGACGAAAAATCGATCTAGCAAGGTCTCATGCCTGGAAAAAATATTTTTCTAGCATTTCTTGAAAATAGCACGTTTCAGAAGCCCTACAGTGCCATCTATTAGGTGCGTTGGTAAAGATTGATCCCCCTGGTGTTGCAGGTGTCTATGGGCGTCGGTGATCACTTACCATCAGGTGACCCGCCTGCTCGTCTGCCTCCCTCTTATATAAAAAAAAAAAAAAGATTATACTGGAAAAATTGGCTTTTCAGCGCCTGCCACTACTTTTCCACTGAATTCTAATATAAAATTGGCAGGCATTTTAGTCGGTAAATATTGTATTTGAATTCATTAAATTTTTAGCTACAATACAATACGATACCAAACACAAGAGTTCTATAAAAGGCTCAACTTCAGTTGATTTTTGAACAACTTTGCTGCCCCACCACTCCCACCCCCACTAACGCCCAGCTCGCACTGGCAGGCACCTGGATCATGGATCTATGACCTAGCGCTTACTAATTAGGATGGTTTTGTTGCTCTATAAATCAGTTAAAGCGATACGTTGCCAGCTCTGTCTATTTCAGTTTCATGGGTAAAATCCTTTATATTATCTGTGGTCTCAAACATGTTTTAGGGTTCCGTAGTCAACAAGGAACCCTTATAGTTTCGTCATGTCTGTCTGTCCGCGGGTTAGCTCAGAGATTCTTAGTTTTAGAAATAATTTAGTACAGATAAACATTATAGTACCTGGTCGACCGAGCTTCGCTCTATAAAAGCCGCCTCATCATTAAAATATCATCGGGTGAGCAAGCTATGCTACTCGCTAACAGATGGTGCTGTAGGTTTCTGTCTAAAACGCAATATATTTTTTTAAACACTTAATAACACGGCCAAAACGATTTTTCTAGACATGAGACCTAGCTAGATCGATTTTTTGTCCCCAAAAACCCCAGGATAATAAATTTCATCAAAATCGTTAGAGCCGTTTTCGAGAAACCGATTACAAATATATATACAACATTTATTTTCTAGTTTACCCAATCGTGCGGGGTGCAGCGGGGTGTCGTTGAATAGGTCTTTTAAATATAATGTGAGTCTGTAAAGATAATTTTTCGATTTAGGGATGCGTTTGCGAAATATTTAGCTTGAAAACGAATTTTTGTTTGTTTTAGTCGAGTGTCCCCCTGCTGGCAATGTGAGAAAATTTAAAGTAGTAGCATATATGATGAAATTAAAAGGAAAGCTATAGCCGAAAAATTTGAAATAATAAAAATAATAATAGCAATCAGGCGCTAGGTAGGACTAGGACCTCGCTGAGCATTAGTACCCTATACTGAGCGAGGCCCGAAACGCACTTGGCCGGTTTTAGGGTTCCGTAGCCAAATGGCAAAAAACGGAACCCTTATAGATTCGTCATGTCTGTCTGTCTGTCTGTCTGTCCGTCCGTATGTCACAGCCACTTTTTTCCGAAACTACAAGAGCTATTCTGTTGAAATTTGGTAAGTAGATGTATTCTGTGAACCGCATTAAGATTTTCACATAAAAGTAGAAAAAAAAACAATAAATTTTAGGGTTACATACATAGAACTGAAACTCAAATTTTTTTTTTATCAATCCTATACGTGTGGGGTATCTATGGATAGGTCTTTAAAAATGATATTGAGGTTTCTAATATAATTTTTTTCTAAACTTAATAGTTTGCGCGAGAGACACTTCCAAAGTGGAAAAATGTGTGTGTCCCCCCCCCCCCCCTGTAACTTCTAAAATAAGAGAATGATAAAACTGAAAAATATATATGATGTATATTACCATGCAAACTTCTACCAAAAATTGGTTTGAACGAGATCTAGTAAGTAGTTTTTTTAATATGACATAAATGTTAAACCGCAACTTACCTTTCATTCAATCAACTCAAATAATAATTTTAGTTACTTACATCAAATTATAAAGTTTTTCAGGCCCAGTGGCGTGCACTCCATACATGCAAAAAAGCTCTGCATACCCTGTGGCATAGTATAACTGTGGTCCCAGACGATCAATACAAATGTGCCCCTAAATATAAATGATAATTTTAACTTTACTATAATAACTCCCGTAAAATGAAATTCTCGTCAAAATGTCTTTGAGTTGGCTTCCCATATATATTTAGTTACGCGCCATCTATGCTTAGCGGTAAACACTCGCGTGTAGCACCGCAGCGCTCTGTAACTACGGGGCGTCCAGTGCGCAAAAGCAGTACTAAGCCCTGCTTATTTTTCATACAAAAAGTTTGTCTGTGTGCGTGAAAATGTATGCGTGTGTAGCGCTTGCAGAAGCTCAGCTTATAGTGCGACCCGTCCGAATTGAGAAGCCGTCAAAGTATCGCTTAGTTGTTGAATATAGAGAGTCGACTTGTTTAGTCGAATTGACCATCTCTATGTTTCGAATATAAAACCGATAAAGCAGTTTTTACGACGTTGATTCGATAAAGAAAATGTAACCAGTATAAATACGTAAATAATACAACATGAAATAATTCGTAAATTAAATTTATTTTAATATTTTATTAATTAGCGCAAAGTTATCAATCTTTGGATATCATGGACCTATTAGGGTCGCGTTCCAAAACAGTGAGCATTTTCCTGACAGCAGGACATCCATATAAATTGGAAAAAAAATGTGCATACCCTGCCTAAAATCTCTGTGCACGCCACTGTTTTCAGCAATAAAATACCATAACTTATACTTATATACGTACAGGTTTGTACGGAACCCTCAGTGCGCGAGTCCGACTCGCACTTGGCCGGTTTTTTCATTTTGTTTTGAGTTGCATTTACCAAAACGTTGGGAAAAATAAGATAATTTTTTTGCGGAGGTAATTACAAGCTTATCGCGCTATGACGCGGAATAAAATATAAATGTTTTGCATTACAACAAAACAGTTATTATGTGTCGAATAAAATACACAGTGTTGTTGAAGAAAGCAATTCGTAAATGGCTAGATACCAGATAAATACTACGAGCTTTTTTGATTTCCCGCGGTTGTCTCACCCATAGATGCAAGTGTCATAGACAAGCTGTCAAATCTGAATGACGTCATTGTCTTCATAGACCAGCAAGGCCCTTTGGTGCAACACTGTGTATTTTATTCGACACATAATAACTGTTTTGTTGTAATGCAAAACATTTATATTATGTGTCTTGCTAAAATACACAGTGTTGTTGAAGACCTGTTTGATATCTGCTGGTGAGACAAATACAAATGTGAATAATTAACTTTTAGTGGTAATAAGGTGCCCCACGTATGAATAAACAAACGATACAATAAAGGCAACACTTATGTATGAACCACTTGTAGTAGGTAGTGTATTTTATTCAGTGTGATACTAATTTTAGATGAAAGTAAGAATCTTAAACTTATTTATTTCTTAATGATGTTAGACTAGCAAAACAAATCAAGAGATAAAATGAAAGAATGTTATATATTTTAATAATCAATTGAAGGTAGAAAATCTGTGATTAAGGTCATTAATTAACCTGTTAAATAGTCCCATGGCATGGGCTTTAAAATATTATTTTTTCAAAGATTTTGCAATGTTCTGATACTTATAGCAAGTAATGGATAGTTCCATGATGGACTGAAAGTATTCCACAGTGAAAATATGTTCAAAAGAAGATAAGAGGAAAAAATAAGAGGTTTTCTTTATTTCTTGTATTTAATGTTCATTAAATTCTACTGAGATGGCAATCTGGTGAATTATCTTAAATTACTATAAGATCATTATAATATTTTCGAAATGTTCAGACACTTCCCGGGTAGGTACTTTAGCTCAGGTCTTTTCCGATGGCAAAATTCTTTGTTCAGCTTTTTGACGCCGAGTTATCGGTTAATTGAAACGATCCAAGTTGGACTCGTAATCCAAACTGGTGCCTGTTGTAGGTACATAGTCAAAGTTTGCTTACTTGTTCTATCGTACATATTTGTAGGTCCTGATATCCTTTGCGTAGGAGTCTGCTTTAGATCTGAATTTACTAGATTGGTTGCCGTAATGATAAATATCTATGTAGGTACATGGTATTTCTACCTGGAAATGCCTGGGATTCAGGTAAAATTCGATTGTTTTTGCCTTCCGAAGGCGAAGAAAAGGAATTGTACAGTTTTTCTTGATATAATCAATAGCATTTCTAAACTTTGTACTTATTGTTTTTAACCAACAGTAAACACCTTTATTTTAGGTACCGTACAGAATACTTCCAAAAGTCGCTTAAAGTTCTTTTGGGATATTTCTGAAACACTCATAAAATTATAGTAGAATTTAAATGACATGTAGTGTATTAAATGGGTTGTCCCATCGATTTGTTTCCATGTATAGTTATGTGATTTGTAAGATACACATTCTACAAATTAATAATTTTAAAAATCAGTACAGCGCGTTCAGGGTAAGCCTGTCTATGATGGTTATTTTCTGCACATGGGTGACAGGCGGAAAGCCAATGAACGATTCGCTCACCCCCGCGCCTAATTTATTTTTATTTTTTATTATTGAGTGTTCTGTTTTTTGATTCAGCTCGAATTCTAAATATTCACCGGTAGTATGAATGCTCACGGGCCTAGGCCATTTATTATTATTATTATTTTTTACTTCTGCGCATCAACGGACACAGACGGAGTTATTTTGCACGCAGTAGGTATAACACCATTTTCTGCTGACACGCATCTCAGCAAGTAACTGATAGCAAAACCAGTGTAAGCTGAACCTGTGCCACTCAACAACTTCCGGAGCTCCAGACCCGCTCCGGGCCAAAGTGTTACCACTGTTTTGAGGCAGACTTTACTATGACACAAATAAATCCATGTTGTGCTATAATGTTCACAACTACAATGTAGTAAGAATAGATGTCCGTCAACTATTGCTTACTAATATCTACTTTAGGTTTCAGTAGTTCCGTCTGTTTTCACACTTGTAGGAACAGTAAAGAATATTCCGCTAGGATAATTCATAAGACCATATCTAAAATGGATTCTTCAAAGTGTCTAGACGTCCGCCATCTAATAGCACTGATTCCGCTCAGATATGTGGGAATATTATACTTTTAAGTATGTATGTAGGTGTATTCGTCTTTGATACTATTTATTTCAAAGTTTTAAAGAGAAAAGAAAAATAAACTCATATAGTCACATTGAGTTGTTTTTTGAACGTGGGCAAGTTCCGCACTAGACCAGAGCACGCTCACTTTTATAAATATATGTAATGGCTTCCGTAGCCATAGGTCCCACTCGAATTATCGATTTGTCGACTGCTGATGATTCACCATTTCGTCAGACCTTCCCTGGTAAGCTGAAATCATTAGGTTAGGTTTTTTAGCAGGCTTCCGCAGCCTGAGGTAACAGGTAACAATTTGGAGCTGGTCGATTTCTCGACCTAAAGGCAATCCGCTTTTCCGTTGACTGATTTATAAGTAAGCGGCCGACAGCGTTGGTTTGAGCTGCTCGGTTAGTTCCTAATATGTTGATTAGGCCCTTATTGAGGTGCGTGCACCTGACTGCATTCTCTGTGTGTGGTGTCAGTAAGATTTAACTTTTTCTTCATTCACTGGCCCATAACTACCAACGCACTAAGGACAGGGTCAGTATAACAGTTGTGCAAGCCCTACAGGCCCTGTTTTACCGAGGCCGCCACGTAGCGAGCCGTGCGTGGTGAGGCATGCCTCGCCTGAGGCTGCCTCTAATCCGTAAACACCTTTAATAATAATAAAATTAGTTTATTTACTCCCACAAATGGTTTCTTACCAATAACCTATCAGCATGGGTATTTTCAAATAACAACAACCAGGTCTTGACACCGTGTTCGTTCTTCCAACACTCTCTGTCCGTTTTAAGCAAGTGGGTTTATTTTAGTATACTTAACAGTTCTCTCGGTTTCAGGTTTTTAGAGCCAGTGATTCTCTTAAGTTTAGATAACAAAACAGTCCCGCACTATAACTTATTTTAAGAGCGACCTTGATGCCAACAGGTCAATGTCTGGCCCCGCCCCAATACCTCCGCAGTAGTTAGGGGTAGCAAGTGCGATATAGGAGTTGGTAGTCTCCGCGACCACCGGTCAGCCAACATATGAGTCCTTTGTTCGACTACAAACATGTACCATGTCAGAGGCCTTTGGCGGCTCAGCAATTCTGACACAAGGTTTATGAGGTCGGTCATTGACCTAACAGCCCATATAATATGATGATGATGACTACAAGGGTCTCCGAGACCTGGTCAACTTATTTCAAATACTTAATTCCAGACTACCACTGCGTGGAGTTAAAGAAAGTGCACGGAAGTAGTCAAATTCATTATTTATCTCTTAACACTTCTTCTTAAAAATGATTTGGTCCTTACAGAAGTTGGTATAATGCTGGAGGTGCCATATTCGCCAATCTGTAATTGCCTAGTTAGTATTTATTTACATATACCATAGGATATTAACCAACCATGTCTCTTAAACTCGAGATTAATTTATTAAACCCGTCTAGTTGAAAAACAGGAAATCATGAACTTGGCTGACACACCGCGGTGTGTCTAGTCATTTTCCTTTAGTTATTATAACCTGGTGGTCTAATATATAGGGATATAAAATAAGGTAGGTATTGTACAGTTTAAAATTATAAGATTAGTTTCCAAACACATCCACGCTATTAGATTTGCATTGTGGCATGGCATCATCCGAGCCATACGGTAGGCATCAGCAGTTACTTTCTATTATAAGTTTGGGCTAGTTTCCGCAACCTGACACCCTTAAAAAGAAGTAACAATTCACAATAACACTCATAAATTTACAGTTTGTCTGTTTATGAATCTTAAGAACTTTTATCTTAAAGATTCTTTTGAAAAGAAGCATTTTTCTTGGCTTGCATGGAAGCAGAGGGTTTCAGCCAAGTCTGTGCCCCCCCCCCCACTCCCCTCCCTTACCTGAAGGAAGAGGATTTAATGCCTTTTACTATTATGCATTCTTGTGAGGAGGAGGAGGAGCATTGTGAGAAACTATGGAAACTGAAATGAGTACAAAATTCTACTTACCCAAAATACATACATTCAACGCATCAATCTCAATTTTCTGATGCTCTGACTATAAATACTTTATTATTTTGTGGCCTTGATCTTTGACTTTACAGCCGTTTTTGATACAGTAAAGCATGGGATATACCAGCTACAACTTGTTCTATAGTGATAGCATTGCTGATAATAAAATCAATCCTTATTAGTAAGCAGTTTGTTAGTACTCACTTAGTCTTAGATGAGGCAAAGCAGTTCATTACTTTATAAACTGTTATGTCAATAATCCTGGACTTGCTTTGTATATGAACGTGAGTGAAAAGTTTTCTTGTCCTAATTTCTTGAAAATTTAGGTGTAATAGGTACCTAATTAGGTACAATCTGTCTGCAGTTTTGACAGCGTTTTAATGGAAGTCAGTAGGTATAGAAAGTTTCTAAAGAACAGCATTCAACCTTTCTTTAAACAACATTAAATGAATGATGAAACCGTAATTTAGTGAATAGGTATGATAAATACCGTACAAACAAACTCACATGATATACCTATGTGAACATAATAGATAATGGATAGGTATTTATGGTGGTGCACAGCGTTAAATAAAAGGGGCATATGCCCTCTTTCCATCAAAGAAAAAGGATATAAGTAATTGTCTTCAGGTTATAATTTTGTAACCTCTAACGGAGGCTTAGGTATTCTTCCGTCTTCAGATTTCACTAAGCTAGCACATCACCTTCACTTTGCTAAGCTACTGCTAAGCTTTGAAATATTATATTTTACATAAAAACATATTAATATGTTTAGATTTTCACCGTAAATTGGAAATTTGGTATCTTTCTGCACAAATTTACAAATGCCAATGACGTCATTCAGATTTGACAGCTTGTCTATGACACTTGCATCTATGGGTGAGACAACCGCGGGAAATCAAAAAAGCTCGTAGTATTTATCTGGTATCTAGCCATTTACGAATTGCTTTCTTCAACAACACTGTGTATTTTAGCAAGACACATAATAAGTAATTGCAACATTATACAATGTGAATTTTCATTGGTTTTTACTCGAAAAACTTTTTACACAATAGGTCTATCACGTGATCACTTCAGTACCTATGAAAAGTCGAAAAATATTTTTCTATACCAAAAATTTTTTAGCGTGGCAAACGCTTACCAACTCATTTTGCAGCCATAGAACCAGACAAACTACCACGAACCAGACGAACCAGAATATATTTGACCGAAAAAATAACATTGTTTTACAAACTTGTTTTTCTGACAGCTTTAGCTGATCATGGAGCACAATAGCCTTGATATAGCTGCAAAATGTGTTGGTAAGTTGGTAAAATGTTTTGCCGTGTTAAAAATTTTTAGGTATAGTAAAAATTCTTTTCTTCGGAATTCACGCTTTATGTACGCAGGTACTCTCTCTTCCCAATCGTTCCCTCACTAAGATCGTGACTCCGCTTGGTAACAATATCTCTCTATTTATTGTGGTCGGTCGCTTGATGGAGGGCAGCACTAACGGGTATCTCCAGCTGATCGGTAATCTGGTCCGTCCATCTTCGTCTTCTGGGGCGTTTTCCCTCAACTTTTCCCGTCAGTATCAGTCTTCCTCACAGAGCGCCTTCGCGCAACCATTCAGTGTTCTGTGGTCTTTCCACATCATCGGCACCTCTGAGAGCCGTAAGGTTGTATTCGTTCATCTCTTTCTCTATTACTGATAACTTGCCCGGTTTTAAAAGTCCTTGAACGGTCCAGGTTCCGATTCTATGTTTCGGACGTATAGATGCTGTTCTGTTCTTCAGTGATATTTTAATACCTCGGTAGCCTGATGAGATGACCCACTGCCGAGGTATCTTCGGTCGCGTATTTCACATTCATGGACCCGGGTATCAACCAGCGCCAGGCAATAGCCGGACTAAACTAACCAACTATCTAATTTCCTAAAAATCCTTTCAAAGTTAAATCCTGTTTCTCTTCTCGGACTACGAAAGTGAATCGTCGTTTGACGATCAGAGAGTAAAAAATAAAATCTTATCAATTGATTTCTGTTATGAATATTTTACACAGTTACTATCATGTAGATGTCCTGTGTCGTAAGCACCTAACTGATTGTGTTATCAGTTGTCGAAAGATAAGACAAAAACAACAACGAATCGGTTAGAATTCACTTTTATTTGAGTCATTCACGGATGTATCAATCATATAAAATTTGACAAACGGTGTTTTCCAATTCTGTTACATTTTAAAAAGTACTCAAAGAAATCATTCCATATCAATCAGCTTACAAAAAAGACATTCCAGTAACGTGAGTGTTGATAGTTTAGTGAAAACTTATCACAACAAATTGTAGATTCTGTTTTATCGACACTTTTTGAGTCTTGCACATGTGAATATAAAACGCGCTTATTCATCAGATAGCTTTATAATCAAATCACATGCCGCATGCCTCAGTTTTGGTTGAGCTTTGGAGCGAAACAGGAAAAAGTAAGCAAGTGATAAAACTGGTTTCCGGAATGTTGGCCTAAAATATATTTAGTGTTTTAATAGCAAGGATCTACGTAAAATATTATAAAACAGTGTGTAAGTGATGTGCAATTGCTAAATATTTGGATTTTATTTTTGTCTTCGACATTATCAATAAACAAGAGCCCGGTGTGGATGAACATAACATCGAAGACAAATCTCAATAAAGTTTAAATATGCATAGAGATGGTGAAATGAGTCATCCTCCAGTATTTGACCCTGACTTTGAAGAAGAAGTTGAACCAAACGAAAGTCAAACGGCTGAAACCGATATCATAGCGATACATGAGGAGTATAATACAAAACCTCTAGCAAAAAATGCCAAATCATATGAGCTAGAAAAATTTGAGAGAAATGCTATGATAATATTTAATTATGAAAACATCGAAGGGTACGAGGAGAGAGTTGGTACCAATTTCGACGTGGCAGCTCTAGCCGACACATTTTCAAATTTTGGGTTCGAAATAGAAGTGTATAATGATTATACAAAAGTAGAGCTATTCACGAAATTAAAAAAGTGTAAGTATTTTAAGTATTATCTATATGAGAATTTTGTTGCTTTCGTTTATAATACGCCAATGGATTCTCATGATTCGTATCATAATCATGACATCCTATGAGACGTCCACTTTGGCGCAATTGCCGTCGTTACCAGGCTTGTAGGCGTTGCAGCTGGCGACCGCTGTGGATGGAGACCGCAATATGTAAGATGGTACGATACTCAAAAAGATGATGCTGCCCATACTCCGGTTCATGCTTCTTACAACCCCCACGGGTAGAGATGATAACATTATTTGCCGGCACCACATGGGCAAAGGCGTCTCGTAAATGCCAAATGCGTGAATCGGTGTATCCTTTAAGATTGAAGTATAACCATGACAAGATTCACAATTTTCCTTTCAGTTAGTGAAAAAAATTTCACCGACTACGGCTGTGTAGCTGTCGTCATCTTGACTCATGGAACCGAATATGGTCTCTTGAGGGCTCGAGATGGAGAACTTTTCAGCGAACAAGACATCATCAATCACTTTAAAGTTCATAGCAAGCCGACGTTGTACACCAAACCTATCGTTTTAATGATACAGGTTCGTAAAAAGTTCTTACTTACTTACTTACTACGCTGGCTCAGCGACCCAAAGTGAGTCTTGGCCTCCAATACGAGATGTCGCCACTTCTCCCGGTCTCGTGCGGTCTCTTGCCAGTCGCTAGCTTGGAGCTCGCATAGGTCTGCTTCCACCGCAAAAAAAGTTCTTGCTTCTGGATAATCGGACAGACCAGAGTTGTTCTGTTCTGGTCTGTCTATAGACGGTGGTCATTAAGCCTTGTCAGAAAAGCCAGTTCACACGGTGCGTTGCGTTAGCGTTGCGTCGACGCCACGTCGTTTTACATCATACAAACGGTGCGCTGCGTCAACGCAACGCACTCACTACTTGAACAAAAATATTTGCGTTGCGACGAAGCAACGCAACGTGCCATGTGGACTGGCTCAGAACTATGCTAGAGTCGTTGTTAGTGAAAAACATTTTAGTTACGCACGCTCTACTAAAAGTTATTAAAAAAAAGGTCTCTTTGGAAAAATAGTTCTGTTTTGTTTTGTTGACTGATACTCATACCTTGACCCTTCGATCAATCTTACTCTGCATTAGACCTTGAAACTCTGTAATCATCGTTTTTCAGGCATGTCGAGGCAAGTCGTCAACTCGAGGCGTGATGACAATGCAAATACAGCGAGCGAGGATCAACAGAGATCATGACCAGGAGATGGAGGCTTACTATCTGCCTGTGGAGTCAGACATGCTCATCTTCCACAGCTCCTTTGCTGGGAAACCTTCTTTCAGGTACGGTCTTTTTAGGGTTCCGTACCTCAAAAGAAAAAAACGGAACCCTTATAGGATCACTTTGTTGTCCGTCTGTCTGTCTGTCTGTCAAGACCCTTTATCTCACGAACGGTTAAAGGTATCAGGTTGAAATTGATACCATATATTAGGGTCCATGAACCACACAAGATCTGAAAATTTCAATTATTTACAACGACGCAACCAAAAGATATGGCATTTTATGTCCTCATCTCCATACATTTATGCAAAAATGCAAAACCTACAGGGTACTTCCCGTTGACCTAAAATTATGAAATTTGGCAAGAAGCTAGGTCTCACAGTACAAATAATTAGACTTTAAGGGCGCTGCATGTTATCCTACGTCATCTAGTACACGAAATTTGCAACTTTGTAGCGATAGTATAGTGGCCTAGTAGGTCCACAAAACGTTGGTCTGCCAATCGGAAACCTGGCAGGTTTTGTACAGTTGGAGAGAAAAGTGGTTAAATGACAGATTACACGAATGAAATCTAATCGTAGAAATAGAAGGTACCTATACAAGTAAAAAACAACAGGTCTGCCTTGCATCCTCTTGGCAGTTTCGCTAGACAGATCACAAATGTGGTCGGATGTGATTGGACCACAAATTTGGTCGGACTGGTGAAACTGCCAAGAGGATGCAAGGCAGACCTGTTGTTTATTACTTATATAGGTACCTTCTATTTCTACGAATAGATTTCATTCGTGTAATCTGTCATTTAACCACTTTTCTCTCCAACTGTACAAAACCTGCCAGGTTTCGGATTGGCAGACCAACGTTTTGTGGACCTACTAGGCCACTACTATCGCTACAAAGTTGCAAATTTTGTGTACTAGATGACGCAGGATAACATGCAGTGACCTACGGTCTAAATGGGAAAAGTCTGAAATCATTAAATATTACAACTTTTCTCACAACTAATGGTAACCAATTGTGGTGAGCTCCCGTTTCAAGAACATTCATATAAGAGAGGGGTCAAGTTGGATGGTCGCGGAGGCGATTTTTGTTTTAGTTCTATTTTAAAAACGGGAACACTTACAAACTTGAAAATTGGTATGTTTATAGTGCATAAGCTATAAAATAACAAAAAATAATAAAATTTGGTCAAGCGCGTGTCGGACTCAAAAAATCTAGCACATTAACTTACTGAAATTTCAACTAATACAATTATGATTATGTGGTGGTACGGAACCCTCGGTGCGCGAGTCCGACTCGCACTTTGCCGGTTTTTTTTTATTGTGAATGGGCTTACTCTTGACCTCGATCTAGTCTTGAGGACAGAGATGAGGTCGACGATGGGATGAGCTTGCCCAGAAGAAGCCTATTCACTCGCGACTTAAATGGGTTCAGGTTATGTGCGAAACGTCAAATTCATAAGACATTTGTCATCAATCTCGTTTTAGAGAGATTTTTTTCAACTTTTTTTTGGGGTTATTTGATTTAATTATATTATCGAATAATCATTATCTCTCAATAATTTCTTAAAACGCAAAACAAAATCAAAATTTTAATTTTTCTCAGTGACGTTGACATAAGCGCGCTCTAGTTTTAAAACTGTATTCAAGTAGTAAGCTGCCGTTATTCATAATCTAAGATTCGAGTGATTCGATCGTATTCGACGAATGCACGCATATAGAAATAAACCGACTATATTCAGTGAATGTAATGTGTGCGTTGTATTCTAGAAACAAACCGTAGTGTTAAACTACACAGCTAAGTAAGCTTCACAGTTTGATGAACTATAGCCGAAATACTGGAAATAATAAAAATAGCAATCAGGCGCTAGGTCCTCGCTGAGCGTTAGGAGGTAAAACGTTTATGGTATGAACGTTATGAAAAATCCTAAAAATACTACGGAACCCTAATACTGTGTGTGGCCCGACACGCACTTGGCTGACTTTTTTACAATTACCTCGAAGTCGAAGCAAACCAACACTATCTACTCCAGGTAGCTAAAAAAGTATCAAATTAAAATTTAATCTCTTAAATAATCTACGTAAGACAGATAGCGCATTTTGTGTGAGTAATAATGTGTATGCGAGGTAGTAAACTTTTTGTTTGTTTTCAAATAGGGTTATCTACATACATCCATTTAGTTAGAAATAGGAATAGATTAAATACCTAGGGAGGAATTTTAAAGAATGCTCAATGCCACAAGAGTTTTGCGACCCGAGGCGAAGCCGAGGGTGGCAGACGTGGCATCTGAGCTTAGAGTATATAATTATAAGCATCTGAGCATTATTTTTGTCCTCCCGTGGTCAGTATACGATTTTTCGTGCCGCTAAGATAAGGAAGGGGCACTTTCTCCCCACAGGCACGAAAGCTCTTTTCTAGTTTTTTTTTAATAGTAGACCTCGATCTAGCTCTGAGGGCAGAGATGAGGTGGACGATGGAACGAGCTTGTCTAGAAGATGCCTATTTACTTTTTAGGGATCCGTACCCAAAGGCTAAAAAACGGGACCCTATTATTATGCGTCCGATGTCTATCTGTCTGTCTGTCAGCGGGCTGAATGTCATGAACCGTAATAGGTAGACAGTTGAAATTTTTAGTGTCATTATAACAAAAAATAAAAAAGAATAACAAATTAAGGGGGGCTTCCCTACTAAAAACGTGTTTTTCTATCGTAACAACCGAAACCCTTACAAGCGTAAATATTGGAATATTTATAGCGCAGAAGCTATGGAATAACAAAAAAATATAAAAACTAGTCAAGTGAGTGTCGGACTCACGCGTATTTAATACACTTCTGCGTTGCTGCGCGTCCATAACTAAGACGGTATGGTCCGACTCGCACTTCGTCCTTTTTTTCTTGAGTTTTTTTTTTCTTATTTCATAATATTCATCTTTTTAGACCTGACAACGGCTCTTGGTTCATACAAACTCTCTGCAAACAAATTAAAAAGCTATACCGAAAGCACCACTTGGAGTCCATCTTTCACGAGGTCAAAAGAGAGGTAGCACTCGAAAAATATTACATGGAACGAAACCCCAGCACTGGTGAAATTGAAGTCAATAAACAAATGCCTGTTGTAACATCAACTTTGATCAGGAAGCTGTATTTAAGAAGTTTTAAAGACAGTCCTCTAACAAGAATTGCTTTCAACAATGAAACAAATGTGGATGGGCAGGACTCGACAGCGAATCGTAGTGGAAGTATAATTGAATCCTGTTATTGCTATTTAGACCACTTTGACTATATGAAAAGGTGTCTCAGGTAAGTTTATCACACAACTTCATAAGTCTAATGTTGCAGCCTTTTAGAATAGAATAGAATAGAAAATCATTTATTTCACAAATAACATAATTAAGTTTTTACAAAAGTTTAACAAACATTTGGTAGCTGTTATAGCGAAAAAGGACATACTCAGCCTTGTTAAAAAGAAATAGTTTTAAAAACAGATTAGTTAAAATGATATCTCTAATTACCTATAAATTGTAATATACTCACCTACTCAAATTTAAAATCTTGCAGGTGAAAAAGTATTTTACATTTAATAAATAAATTACATAACTATATTATTGTGAAAATACGAAACACATATGTTAGCCATAACGACACTTACTCACTGTATGCATAAATGTTACTAAGTGCGTTATTTCTATGTATGCGCTTCAAACTGTATGAATAAACTGAGCAGAATAAAGGACGGTCAAGAATTTTGAGATATGGAGAAGCTCATAAGTGCAATTAGTAGATCCAAAGCGACAGCCCGAATTCTTAGAGTAGGTACCCACCTAATCGAAGAACTCAGATTCTCGCTTTGCGTACCTATGTATGTATAACCTAAGAACGTTAAGCTGGTTGTACTCGTAGAGCAGAGGTGCTGCCACTTTGAAATAATGATAAGCTATGATGTGATGGGTTATAATATAAACTATAGAGATAGCTAGTTCTATGGGATAGTCCTCAAACATATTGCCGTAAAAAGAACAATAATAATGAAGTTTTGTATTTAATAAGTCTTAAAGTGGCAGGACCTGCAATCACCTCATTTTTTATTAATTCAATTAATTTTAATTTTTTTTGCAGCCACCTTATCAAAAACACCCAAAAGAATGATAAAGTTGCAAAGTATCTCCTCAACATGGCCGAAATGCAGAGCGGCAGCGACGAGAAAACAAAAACTACCCTAGCAGCAATCAGCAACTACCTCCAGACACATTATGAAAAATCGGAATATTACAATTACATTTATTTTTACGAAGGAGATTGCGAATTGGATAGTGCTGAACTCAAGATTGACCAATGTAAAGATAATACGAATATTGTAAGAAGTTTAACTAAAACTTGGAGCAAATGGAGTCAAAGTAATACAGCCAGGACACTCGGATTGTGTTTAGGCGTCTCTCTAATGTATATTTCATTTAGTAGAAGATTGTGATAGAATAAAATCTTTTCAATTCGCAACAAAATCCCAAATGTACGGGACCTCGCAACTTTACCCACAGAGTCAATATCCATTTTTGTTTTTCGTTTATCCCAACGCTTAACAACACATTTTGCAGCCATGACACTAAAACCGGACCTTAGAGAATAACTTACAAACTTGTTTTTTCTGACAGCGTCAGCCGATTGCTTTTGAAATAGCTACAAAATGTGGTTGTAAGCGTTGGAGTATATTAAAAAATGGATCATAAGATAAGTTATTATAAAAAACATAAAAAATAACACAGGGAATATTTTTTCCTTAAATTTGGGTTTCTATAGCCAAATCTAAACAAAGTTAGCTAAGTACTTTTTCTTCTCTCTTCAAAGGTCTCTCTCTTATATCAAGTATGTAAGTAAGAGATTGCTTATAGCGACCACTTAGGCTGCCTTCATGAATGTGGGCACACATTGGGTTAAAGTGGTCGCCGTCACTTGTCGTCAGTATTGTTCGTTCGTTACAACACTTACAACCACACCCACATTGTCTAACAATATTGATGAAAAGTTTTGTAATGCAATAAATTTGAATGGCGGCAACGCATGGCTGCTCTGCAACCACCCTAATATTTACGTATTATAATAAGCATTATTATAAGCATTTTAATGTTATTAAGTATGAAATAAAGATGTTCATAAAAGAAAAGGATATTTTAATTTACACAGAACTCCTGACGAAAGAGATCTACCAGGCGAGAGTGAATGGAAACGTTGGAAGGGGAAGGCCTAGGCGAACGTACCAGGACCAAATTCAGGACGTTCTGAATAAAGGCCAGGTTAAAAGTACCCTAAACCGACGAGCATGAATGAAAGGATTGATGAAAGTACAGGAAGCAATGGAAGTATGTCAAGATCGTAGCAGGTGGAGGACTGTGGTCTCTGCCTACCCCAACGGGAAAGAGGCGTGATGTTATGTATGTATGTACAGAACTCCTGCGAAAAAGAAATGCAAAATAGACATAACATTTAGGTATTCATAATGTTATGTTACATTTTTATATTATTTGTGCACAATAAAGAATATATATAATAAACATACACAAATAGTTACAATGATAAAAAAAAAAAACAGGAAAACTAATGTAAAAAGATATAATACACACCTGAAATTATGTCTAACTCTTGGTATTGTATGGTAGTACGGAACCCTCTATGTGCGATTTGGACTCGCTCTTGACCAGTTTTTTTATCCCCGTTTGCATTTAACCTCTGGTGGAGTCTCATTCATGAAGTCTCTTCGCCACAGCCTTCCTTCATCGTCAAACTCTGTAAACTCCAGACTCGTTTTGTATTATGAACAGAGCACATACGATATTCCATGACCAGTGAAGACTCAGAGTAAAAAACTATAGAGTCCGCCATATACATATTCTGTATGAGCTAGTGAAGTGTAAAGCGTCTCACTGTCACCCATGCTAGTCGGTCAAAAAACTCAGTTAAGTTTACAAAAATCAAGATATCTTTAAAAATCTAATGTTTTATTATAAACTTTGTTTGCGAAAGTGAAAATATATAGTTTTTATTTGTGAATTGATCATTAATACTAAGAACGGAAGCGTAAATAATCCGTAATAGCCATTTTAATCGTGATTTTTAACACCGTTTTTTTCCTGAATGGTAAGTGTTTTCACCAGAAAAACTGTGGTAGTAGCATTTATTAGTCCCATGTCACATATTTCTCAGAAAGAAAGATACAATTTTTACGTTTTTAGGATTTGAAAAAAATCCATACATTTTAGTATGGAGGTCCCTCGCAAGAAAGTGCTACGCTTATGGCTCCCTCAGCAGAAAGAGCTGCTACTTAAACCTCCTTGAGTGAAGATTAGAAAATCTCAAGAAATATAAGACACGACTGTATAATCTGTGGTCAGTCTTGTAAAAAGAAAAATAATGTCAATGTCACTGTCAAATACATAACCTCTTCTTCTCTACCACCACCACCATCTACCCCAGATCCCAGATTAGTAAGTTTATGTACAGAGTACAGATAGGAATCGGGCCAATCACGGCCGTGGATGCTAATTTTAGTTTCTGTGTAATAATACGGCGTCGTTAGTTACTCATAGAAAGAGACGAATATATGGTGCTATCTTTCTCATTGTTGCTAGTGATGTACTACAACCATCGATAAACATACCATACCTATTCCTGGTAAACGTGAAATGAAACTATGAATTAGTTGATGCTTTGTTTATTAAGTATTTACCTTCTCATATATAATTTATTACATGATCATATTCATTTGTACGTTAACCCATACGTATGTTAGACTAGCTGCATCGACAACCTCGTTCGGGTGGAGCTTGTGTCTCAGTGTATCACCTGTGCATTCTTTTATCCAAGTATGATATATGGTATTTCACAAACATTGTACAGTTCATCACCTGAAATGATAAAATATTAAAATTAGTATTATTATATTTATTTATTAGCGGTCACATCTTATTACAAGTCCAATTTCACCAATGTCAAAGTAAATAATTTGTTACAAAATCATGGCGATGTCGTCGCCAATTTCTAGTGGAAGATTTACACAGGAATTCACACCACAAAGACAAAGTCTTGTGTACTATAAGGACTCGGATAATTGATAGGGAAAGTTATTGAAGCCAAAACGACAGCCGCTTTTTACCATTCGAAACTCTCAGTAAAATGAATGTGTTTCAATCTTCCCTGTAACGTTCACTATAAGAGTCTGGATAACATCCTAGCAAAATTTGATATTAAACTCTTAAATAAACAGGAAGAATAAAAATTACAACATATACATGACTGCCATCTTCAAATGCTGACAAACGACCCATCTAAAATTGGGTTGTACTTAGTTTTCAAAATAAAGTGGCACATTATATGTCATAACATTACCTCATGTGGATGTTGTAAGATGATGATGTTGTATGATGTATCAATGAATTATAAACGTATTTTTTAAAACATCGAGTCGATAAATAATACAAATTTATAGTAGCACATCCTTATTTTCTGCTATGTTTTAAATACTCTACTACCGCAATTTATTAGATGATCGTATAAAAACTTTGGCCAAAACAGTTTATTAAAAACAGGAAACTAGGTACTTACTTGGGCATTTTGGAAATCCACTGCAAATATCTGCCACTGTAAACAAAGTTCGCTGCGCAATAAGCCAATTTAGGCCACCATGTTCATAAAATTTTTCGCTCGAAATGTTTCGCACAAACTGCTTTACTAAGTAATTGATATTACTTTTGGTTTCACAGCTAGGAACCCAACACTTAAATACACCCATTTTACACACACAGTTTAGTTTCGCTCATTATTTACAAATAAATCAAAACCAAAATACTTATTATCTGATAACTGATTAGTGAGATAGGTAGGTAACGGACAAAAAAATAAATTTAAAATTTAAAACAACCGCCGAAGGTGAAACATAGGGTGAGGTGGTCGACATTGAACCACCAAATTTTTGAACGCTTGTAACTTTTTGTTTAGTAGCCCAAATGAAAAGATTTTTGTTAGTAACCTGTTTTATTAGAAAACTGGCAAAGTTAGTTAAAGTCGTGCATCTCTTATAGTTTTCTGTAAATTCTCACTTTTTTAAAATAATGGAATTGGTTCATTTAGTACCCCCCATGGTACTAAATGAACCGGGTATGGGTACTAATTGAACCGGCAGTGGTACTAATTGAACCGGCAGTGGTACTAATTGAACCGGCAGTGGTACTAATTGAATCAGTATAAGTACTCATTGAACCACTAGAGAAAAAACCGTTCAAGTGCGAGTCGGACTCACGCGCCGAGGGTTCCGATATATACTTATATAATTATGAGGACCCAATAAAGTTCATTTTAGGACCGCAAAATAAAATTTGTTTGTAAAGGACTTGTGCCGATTTCTAAACAAACTGTGCCAGTTAGAGATATTTACATAAGCTTCTTAATGCTCTAATCATTTCAGATTTTTCGGTCATTATTTATTGTAGCTACAAATTAGAATGGGTACTAATTGAACCGCGGTTCATTGTCGACCCCCTTAAAGTGATTCAATTAGTACCATACCTACATCGAGAAGCTTTAAGTTATGTAAACGTTCACAAACACACGCGGTGGCTGCAGGACATATCTCAAAAGAAGCGCAAATCTTCACTCTATAATCACGTTATATTTGTAATTAACTAACAGGCACCCAACCTTAACAAGAAATAAAACTGTGCTAAACTTATTTTTTACTTTTTCCCTCAAAAAACACAAAATCAGGTCTCACAGTAACTACAATCAACGTAGCGTGCCGCCGACAGGGAAGCGTCAGCAAGAGCATGCAGCGAATTATATTGTGCACGTTGCACGAACCAGCAACGTTGCATACCGCCAATATCGTTATGGTTCATCTTGTACCCCTGGTTCAATGTCGACCACCTCACCCTACGCCAAAAAGTATAACATCATAGTTAACTCTTAGACTAGTACGCACCATCCAGCATGCACAATTAACAAAAAGGGATGCAGCTATAGGAAATGAACGATTAGCGGTATAGAATAGGTAGGTACATATGTTATACCACTATTTCTTTGGTGTTGCAAAACTTTGGTGCGTAGTAGGCTGCAAATTCTGTAATAAATAAGAGAAATAACCAGAATATCTTGGCTTTGTTCAGCGTAAAATTCTACTACGTACTGACAACTTGACATCAATCATGTCATTATCCCCCCTTGAATCTCACATACAAAGTCCCTAAGGTACCCAGGTGGCTGTCTTGTCCTGGTCGACCGCCGCAAAAGGGGTTGTTCCTGAGAAGGAGCCGTTTAGTGGGGACTCGTCAACAACAGGGTCTTGTAAGAAACAACACCATAACTTTCAGATGGTGTCGTATATTGATAGTTGAAGTAACAAATCAATGCCACAACTAATAACTCTTAATTTATTTAGACGTGTGTCCCGTAGCACGGCCCAACTAAACAGAGACTGACTGAATCGTCATCGTCTCGGACGTTGTTGATGCGTTGACAGCCATTGTCCAAGCTGGCCACTAGCACTGCCTGCTGTACACCACAGTATCCTATCCTTCCTACTATAATCTTCTAAATATATACAAAAACTACAACAACTTTGAAATCCAACGTATTGGACGTGAAATTGGGGTGCGATAGGGTTGAAATGTGTAAAAATTAATATGGATGTCGTTTCTATGTTTATATGAAGATAGGGATAGCGGTTAAGATGGCGTTAGGGGTAGGGATAGGGTAAGGGAGAGGGACAGGGAGAGGAAAAGGGAGGAGGAGAGGGGCAGGGACAGGGATGGTTTGACGGACGGTTGGACAGATGGTTGGACGGACGGACGGACGACAGATAGACGGAAGGATGGATGATAGAAAGAATCCCTCGCGGACAAAGTCGCGGGCAACAGCTAGTCTATCATAATTTAGGCAGCGTACGGCATCTAAACATTCGCAAATAATTATTTTTTGAAGATTTAATCGGAAAAAGAGCTCATAACTTCAAAACAGCTATACAGATTTTCATTGAATCAAATCCATCCCGTTTAAATGAAAAAGTCATTACGATGTCGCAGAAATATAGACAAATATACACATGTTAAACTTATAACACTCCTCTGATTGCGTCGGGGGTTAATAAACAAGCGCGAAATGCAAGATGTCATGCCAGACGTGGTAGTGTCATGTCATGCGGCAAATCATTGACGTAAGAAAAACGAAAGGGCGTTTTTTTTGAAAGATGAGCGTTTTTCTTACGTCAACATTTTTATTAAATTCTCTTTGGTGAACACTAGCGCCGTGGTATTGCACGATGTGGTACTAAAATTTTGAGCAGCCGATTTTAGACTTTATCGCTAAGTCATATAAACTAAAATTGAATGGAGTTAAATAACATCCACTGACTTTACACTGACGTTTCCATAGCGTGCCCCAGATTAGTAAGTTTATGTACCATCTACCTCCATCAACAGAGCAGCCAAAAATAGAAAACAGGCTGAATTTACTGTTTTAAGCATTAATAATGAAGAAATCAAATAACCCAGACGCGGAACGATTAAACCCATGTCTAAAGGTAAGCTATTTACATTGAATTACAGAATATTTTCGCGTAAACATCCATACACTAAATCCTTGACAAAATCTTACTTATTCTCGTTCGTCAATTTCTCGATTTTCAGGAGCAGGAAGCATCGTACAACTGTTTAAATAAAAATAACTTTGATCAAGAGAAATGCGAACCGTATTTTGATAATTACAATACTTGCAAAAAGTTCTGGGTGAGTAAGAACTAAGTTTCTATGACTATTACCAAAAACTCTTATATAATGTTCGATTTGTTTACAAACCTTAAATATTATTTTGGTACTCTTTTGGAATAGTATTTAGGTACCTACATTGCAAACAAAATACTCTTTCCATTGCAAATTTGTGTTTGATTGATAAGACATTACCATTTTATACATAATTTGTGTGTAGTTTTAGATAAAAGACATTGCCAATCTTTGTATGGGTGCTGGAGTAAGTGCTGCCCAGAATGAACCCATGGTGCACTGTATTGCTTAGGCTCATAATAGTCTGTACACAAAAGGGCTTCAAAATGTATTTGAGGAGTTACAAGATAAAACACTATTGTTGAGGTATAATAAACAAAAAGAAATTGAATATAATAATTGGCAATGAAAATAAACTAAAATAATTATTGTGATATATTTTTGTTGAAAATAATATAATTATTAACAAAATAATATAATTATTGAAACTTGTACTATAATCATTGATTATACTTTTATTTATGTATATTTTAAAAAAGTATTTATTATTCAGTTCCTCTAGGATCATATTTAAAAAAAATATAAATGAATCCAAGGAACAAGCTAGACTGCGCTAGAGGTAGTTTTGTTTGTGAGCAACATTATTTCCAAAACCTTGGTTTAAATCCGGGCAATGTCCTTTACTCTGAGCAATGCATTTGAGTCAGTATTGAAAATGAGTGCTTCTTTGTATAAAAGCTTATTCTACATAACTGATGAGCATGTCAATCTTGTCACAATTCTGTACTGACCTTATTTCAAATGCTACAAGTGCTAGAATTGTGAAGTCTTAATGTGCTCTTGACTGTACTGTAAATTTAAGTAAAAAACTATTTTCAGCAAGTAATTCACACAAAGTTATCTGATCCAAAACTATAAGCAAAGCCTGTTTTATGCGTACTGGTGATTGGTATACATAAATAGATAAGTAACACCTAGACACAGAACAAACACTCATGATCATTACACAAATGATTTCCCTAGGCGGGAATTAAAACCGCAGCCCATGGCTTAAAAGGTAGGCTCACTACCAACCATGTCAATGGGTCTATAGTAGTAAGCAACACAATAAGATCAAGCCCATGTGGTGCCAGCAAAGAATAGTACCAATCCACTCTATATGTGGGTGTCGTAAGAGGCGACTAAGGGCTAATGAACCGGAGGACAGGCAGCAGCATCTTTCTGTGTACCGTACTAACATACATACTGTGGTCACTAACAACAGCGGTCACCAGCCGCAATGCTTATAAGAGTGGTGAGTATGGTAAATTCCCTCCAAAGTACCACAAATTTTTGCTGGAGTTTTGGAGGGAGCTGGAGTCTTGCAGTGGATGTTTCATGGGATGTTATGATGACGATGATGACAATAAGATGTTGTTTTAGGGTAAAATATACAAGGACAGAAAAGCACAAGGCCTACATCCATTTCTACCCCATGTAGAAGAACGGGCAGCTATAAAGGAAGCATACATAAAAAGTGTTAAAGCAGCATTAAGTGACTAAAGTACAAACAGTATAAAGTAGGTATCTACTTTATTTAAAGGGACTGGCATTCTAAATCTAAAGGATATATTTAAACGCATTTTCCATTGGTATTTTTTTTAAAAAAGGTCCTACAAAAACTTGCAATAAACCATTGTTATTTCCAAGTTATTTCAAACAAATGAAATGTATGACCAATAAATAAAGAAATATAAATTAGAAGGAGAAAATAATTTAATTTCCAAAAAGAGTCTTTAATTTATTTTATATATATAACAATCTAGATAGGACATAGTTGTATTTTGATAATATCATAACTCAATTATTGAAATAAACATATTTTAATATAAAACAATTGTTTTCTTTTGGACAAAAATTATTTATTTTATTTATTTAATTTTTTGTAGGTAAATAATCCTATACTTACTATAAAACTATCAATATTTGTATTATTTTATTTGTAATCGGTTTCTCGAAAACGCCTCTAACGATTTCGATGAAATTCAATGCGAAAAACTGATCTAGCTAGCTCTTATGTCTGGGAAAATTCGTTTTCTCCGTGTTTTTGACCATTTCTTGAAAATAGCGCGTTTGGAAAACATTGCAGCGCCATCTGTTGGAGAGTAGCGTAGCTTGCTCACCCGGTGATATTTTATTGTTAAAGGTTTTATAATAATATTAGCTTGTGCGCCCTTTTCACCCCAAGGGTTAAAATTTAAGTACCACTGATGTACTCGTATGTTGCGTTAGATTACTATACACCCTTAATGCCTTAGGCCGACATTTCACTGGGTGGTCTCCGTAACTAGATACCAGTAAAGACACCAGAGTGAGACACCATACAACGATATAGTGATTAGTGGTAGCGCGACCAGTATCCGAGCTGGTCGCGCCGCCAAATTAGTTGCGCAACCAAACGGACACCAGGTGAGTAACTCTCTATAGAGCTGTATACATTTTTGTTGGTAGCGGCGACTGGTTGCGCCGCCATGGTGTCCCAGTGAATTATCCGCCTAAATAAAAAAAAATTGTGATTTTTTTCTTTGCAAATGAAAGACTATCCATACACAACAACTTTATCCTTAACAAATTATCAAAAACGCTGAGATATGTGTAAATTTATTTTCTATTGTCAGCATAAACACAAAAGTTGAAGATCTTTACTTCAAAACTGATGGACTTTCATACAAACTTTCAACAGTTTCAACCCTTATTTCACTCCCTAGGGGGATGAATTTCGCAAAATTCTTTCTTACCGGATGCCTACATAATGCCGGATTTAGACGGAGGCAAATCTCAGGCGCCTACCTTTTAGGCAAGACAATATGCACCGTATAAACAGTTTTTGCCATGCCTCGGGCTGGTTTAGACGACAGCAAAATATTGGCGCCAATACTCTAGGCAGGACGGTAGGCAAGGTGTAAACAGTTTTTGGCATGCGGCTTGCCTGTAGGCATGAAATAGACCAGCGGCCTATATTGCGGCGCCAAAACAGTGGTCGCGAACCTGCCATATCAGCTATCAGAATCCAGATGTAAAGGAACCAAGAAAAATTGCCCATTAAACAGTCATTAAATAAATATTTTAAAAATATTTTTTCGCAGTTAACAATTAGTTTCAAGATATTGAAGATTTCTACTTTGCTTGTTTATTTTTTTAGTTTGCTTTCAAACAAAAACCACCAGCCGACCACTTGACCACCAGCCGACCACTTGAGCGACAGCCGACCACTCGACCGACAGCCGACCACTCGACCGACAGCCGACCACTCGACCGACAGCCGACGTCTTGACCAATAGCCGACCACTTGAACGTTTGACGACCACTTGACCACCAGTCGACCACTTGACCACCAGCCGACCACTTGACCACCTTCTTCTTCTTCGTGTCAATGTACAAATACCATGTCGTGATTAAATAATTTCCTCCCAAAATCTTGCCACTTCTACGGCTTTGCCCGATGCCTCGCGCAGGTCCTCGCCAATGCAGGTGGAGGGGCACAGTGGACAAGAGAGCAAGTGCGCCATGCTCTGAGATGGAGCTCCACAGTCACAGTGCCTTATCAACTGGTCTGCGAAGCCCCACCTCGCCATGTTTTCTCTGCAGCGGCCAACCTGAGTTCGCAGACGGTTTAGCGACTTCCAGGTTGACCACTGCAGATTGTGTCCAGGTGGCAGAGTTTCTGCAGGTGGGACGTATCCTGATGGGATTGGAAAATTTTCGGCCCACGCTTGCTCTCTTGACCACCAGCCGACCACTTCATCAGCAGCCGACCACTTGACCACCTTCCGATCACTTGAACGCTGGACGACCACTTGACCACTAGACGACCACTTGACCACTAACCGACTACTTGACCATCAGCCGACCACTTCACCAGCAGCCGACCACTTGACCACCAGCAGACCACTTGACCATCGCCGTATCAATGGCAGTCAATTTACAAAGAACTGTGAGCCAATTCTTGAATATCATTATCGAGATTTTCAAAATTAAAATGAGCCACGATAAACTCATGATACTCAAATGATTATGTTGATAATTTTAAAACCGAACGTTATTTTACAATCAGTAAATATTGTTTCTTACTTTTGAGGAGTTTAAATGCGCTTATTTAAATTTTAAAAATCTCAAAAATCAACCGTCGAGATTCTAGAATTGGTTCCCGCCACCACCCCGCCCGCTTCCCTCGCATCTCCCGCGCCAAATTTTTCGGAATCGTGTAAACAGTGGTCATCACAAGACTGGTGGCAGCGGCGGCGCGGCGACTCCGTGTAAACGACCGGCTAGGCATGACTACGCGCGTCAGGCAAAATTTTTGCCGTGCCTCAGTTTTGGCGCCTAAATATTTCCTTCGTCTAAATCTGCCATTCTAGCCTACCCTATTCTACCTACCAGTGAGTCAAATTTCAGCCCGATCCGTTCAGTGGTTCGTGTTGTACGTTGATAGATCAGTCAGTTACAGATTGATTATTTATTGTTAATAAAAGGTACTATTTTTATTTACGTTTTTAGGCGCTTATTTTATTTTTACAACACGCCCGTCCAGAATTGCAGTTAGTTTTCCTACTCCATACTAGATGGCGACTGATTACAGAGCATAGCTCGGTCGCCCAGGGAATCAATTCTTGAAAATCACCGGGTGATAAAATATCACTTTCGAGACTTTAAAAATTCATATTTGCCTAGATTAACTGTTGATAGGTAAATCAGAATACATAAAAATTACCAATCAAGGACTGCTTTATATTTTACGAATATCAATTTTCACTTTTGAAAAGAAAAATCTGTGATTTTGAATTTTTTGAGTGATATTTTATCACCCGGTGATATTCAAGAATTGAGTCCCAGATACTAAAAATAAATTGGGGAACATTTCACACAACCAATGTGACCCCAAAATAGGCAAAACCTGTATTAACGACTGATACATTCATTATACAATGTGTAACTGAAAGGTGGTGAATCTGCCCATGAAACTGAACAACTTTTCCCAAAGAACATAGGTCATAGTACCTAGATACTGCAGCGCGTCGAGCATGTTCGCCGAGGCGGCCTGACTGCCTGACTTTTTTGCTGTTACCATTACCAGAGCTCGCATATCTTCTTTTTGGGAGAGACTGCGTAACTCTGGTAACAGCATTCTTCAGCTCGTGACGCGGGACTTATCTAGTCCCATGATTAAACACTGGATTAAGATCCACAGGGACGCAAACAAGAAGTAAATTGTTTAATTATTTAGTTTAGTAATTTAATGAGTTAGTTTAGGTACTATTGTACTGTGGCTTTTTTGGCTGACAAATAAAAATTTTATTTATTATATTATTATTATAGTACGAAATCAATTATTGACGTCCCATAGAAACTGCATCAGCTGATAGTGCATTTTGTATGGGAGGTCAAATTTGGTTTTTCGTACTTCGACCTATGTTCCTTGGGAAAAGCTGTGGAGAAAAGACTTTTCGAAAAGTTGTTCAGTTTTGTTACAAATAAATAAGTACCCTAAACCGACGAGCATGTATAAAGGATTGATGAAAGTACAGGAAGCAAGGGAAGTATGTCAAGAGTTTAAAGAATGTGTAAAGCAAACGTTATGTTAAGAAGCTTACTATAGATTGGATGACTATATGAATGACAAAGAGGTATGGTGCTCTGATATTCCAGCGAAACACAAGAAACACATTGTAAAAAGCCGACTCTTAAAGTAGGCCGTGCTGCAGTGGTTTCTTGCCGTTTCTTTTACGCTGCCATAGCACGATCCGAAACGGCGTAGACTCGCTCTATTTGCATTGTATTCTGCTTGACATTCAATAAGTATTCTGTAAAGAATCTACATTGAATAAAATTATCTGAATCTGATCGTAACAGGTGGAGAACTGTGGTCTCTGCCTACCTCGACGGGAACAAGGCGTGATATTATGTACCTATGTATAAAATTTTGAATAATTTATATGACAGAAATTAGAGCAAACAAGAAAGCGCATGCGCGCGATGGTACGTCAGCCACAGTTTCATGAGCAGATTCCAGGGCCTTCAGTAATCAAATCAAACATTTATTTGCATGAATACAGTTTTACAAAGGTCTTATAATTACAATTCGTCCATGTACTCTACCTGTTCTCAGGCGTGCAAATATTACATATTTTTTCCTAATAAGTAGTCCTAATTGACATAAATATAAGCTTAGACCATCTTATCATCTAAATATTATTTTATAGAGTAATAGCACTTCTTACTCAGCCATTCCGTTAGTGTCCTCCTATACTGGTTACTATCTAATGCTTTAAAAGCAACCGGTAGCTTATTATATAGTTATATGCTTGTGTTGTACCTACGCGTTTTTTTGATAAATGTAGGTATTTGATGGTGGCTTATGTAGTAAGTACGCGTACTGTGATCTAACTATACGGGTAGAGACATCCGATATCAGCTTGTAGTAGTCAGGGTGTAGCTTCACAAAGCAGCATGCATCCCTAATATACATACATGGTAAATGGAGAATCCTTAGTTCACCGAATAATGGCTTACAGCTGTCTTGATAGTATGCCAAGTGAATTGCTCGAATACACTTTTTTGCAGCCTGAACACAAATTAAATCTAATGCACCTTATTTTTATCACGGCTTGCTCTTATCGTCCGTGCCTCACTCAGCAGGGTTCACTGAAAACCAGCGCTGTGCTGCGGCTTTTGCTGAGTGAGGCCCTTTTATTTATTGGGTGTCACAGCACATGAGACAAAACTTTTTTTTTCATATTGTTTTTTTCTATTTTATATTGGTATTTGTAATAGTTATATTCCTTTTTTCTATGTTGTATAATGTGTTGTGTTGTGATGTCCAGAAATAATAAACATATCTGATTCTGATTATAAAGTACTTTCGGACGAAGTCGCGGGTTAAAAAATCAATAAAAGCCATATAAAGGTATTGTATAGAATATAATTTATTAACTGGTGACTGTTACAAGCAGTGTTAAGCCATAGTCAGAATGACTGTGTTTTACTTTAATTGTAAAGAGAATATCTTGTAAAATTGTAACAACTGTTTCATCTTTACAACGAATAATCTGTACAATTACAATTTTACAAGTAAAACCAAATTGACATACAGTGTGTAAGGGACGGTGTACCGAAAACTGAAAGGGCGTGCTCAGTCAACGAAACTGAACAACTTTCCCAAAGAAACATATGTTGGGAAATGAAAAAAAAATTTGACCTCTCCATACAAATTGCCCACTCTGGTCGAAAAGTTTGTATGGAGAGGTCAAATTTTTTTGTCATTTCCCAACATATGTTTCTTTGGGAAAATTGCTCAGTTTCGTTGACTGAGCACGCCCTTTCAGTTTTCGGTCCACCGTCCCTTACACTCTGTATAATAGGTAATCAAATTTACACACAGGCCGAAGAATCTAAGCGGAGTTTTCGGCCTGTGGGCAAAATTGGGTTGATTCTATTACAGACAGCTTGATCATGGTCCCCAAAGAGGCACCTAATATAATTGTATATTATCAGATATTGTATAGTATCATATTTAATATCCGAGAAATATGTCAAAACTGGAACCAAGATTTTGGACGCTTTTTCTCTCTCGGATAACATACATGATAATAGGGCGTACATGTCATCCGAGATTCTATAATAATCAAGATAATGATGTATAAATAACTCTATTAGTCTAGGCAACGAAGCGGATCGTTGTATGAAGACCCCCGCATTAAATCCTCAGTCGATGAAACTTTGCTGGGGTATTACACTAAGTATATGAGGCAAACCTTCTATAAAAAAATCCAATTAAAAATCATTACTTGTAATTTTTCCATACAAAAATTACAAAAAATGTATGAAAAAATAAAAAATACCAATTTTTTTTTTTTATAGAAGGTTTGTCTTATATAGTGTAACACCCTAGCAAAGTTTCATCGATTTAGGAATTAATGCGGGGGTCAACTGCTTCGTTGCCTACACTATATGCCATATGGCAACATTTATTTCTCCAAATGGCATATGCTGGCCAAGTTAAATAAATTTGACATAAGAGCTTTGAATCTGGGCATATGTCAAATGTAGTCATTGACCATGCGTGCAAAGCGTATAATCTAGATTCTAGCCAAACCTAATCTACCTACGTGAAGGCAAATAGGAAGATCTCGGTACTATTTTATTATTTATTATGCTTTCTCTTTTTTTTTTGTTTAAGTCAAAATTATTCACAAATCACAACAATCGGTATAGGATATCCTTTCCTAAAAGTAACACTTAAATAATTAGGTCATAAAATTACAAGATTTTAAGTGTACCTTTGAAAAAATCTTTTATATATTCTTCTGTAAAGTTCGTCTCAAAATACGCTACAGTGTTTGGTATATTACATTATCGAAGGCTATATGCAATAACTTTTATTCTACGACTATGGGTCATTTAAAAAAAAATACTTTCCATACTAGGTAATTGGATCGATCAGATAAAAATTTTGTAAGGATGGAATTTAGTTTTTCCGAATTTCCAAAAGTCGTAGAACAAAAGTTTAGCGCTTACAATAAGCCCTTAATGGGAATTGGTTGAGTTACGAATAACTCTATACAAGATGACTTTTAATTACAGTTCGTCCGCCATGTAAAAAAAAAGTATTTTTTTTAGTTTTTTAGGTAACACACAAGGGAAACAACCTCTACTTTCGAAGGTTTGCCTTCAGTTAGTCATTGTGCATTTGACTTTATAATTTTAAGTGACTGATTGGTTACGGGGCTTGGCTACCAGCAGCGGCGGAAAGCGATGACTCACTGCGTTCTGGAGATGGACGAACTGGTTCTTGATAGCAAAAGTGATGCATGTACCCGTGATTACAAACTACCAAAGAGACATGGCTTGAAAAACGAGAGATAATTTTGGTCTTGCCCATGGTCTTGCCATACAAGTTTGACTATTGCTGCCAATGCTGGCGCAATGTTTATATCTGGTATTCCAGACAATATTTCTTTTGGAAAGTTGTTGTAACCACGAGTACAATGATGCATATCTTTTACTGTTTCGAATTGGGTAGAAATTACACCCTATTTATTTATATGACGTCCATAATGTATGGTCGAGATAGACTGTTGTCAAAAGGTAATTATTACCCAAAACGGAACGGCGGCCTCTAAAAGTCATCCTATAATGTTGCCATGTCAAAACGATTTTGACAAAGAAACTCTTTTGTCGCACTGTAAGTCAAAATTTTATTAAAACAAAAAATATGACCTTAGCAATACATTATCATTATACATCACAATTACATAAGACTTCTTCATAAGAAACAATGTAACAAAATATTTATCACTTTTTTGATCTTACTTTACAGTCGAATACTGATAAATTCCTACAACTCGGTAGTTTTTATATCAACTGGCAACTTATGATGTTCGGAGGGGATGCAGCTATGGCTATGGGAAAGAAAGAGAAAGCTATTCGATTCTTTCATTCTTATGGCTGCAAGAGGCCGTTTGCAATTGGGCGCCACGTTACTATACCGCTTTGACGAACGCGAAGTGCTCATTCAATGCGGCGTACATTATTTCAGCCAAATTGTAAGCCGGCGGTACGAAAGGTAGGCGGAATGCAAAACGGCGACGTTTTTTAATACGGCGGCGCCAAATTGTAATCCGACTGCGATATATTATACATTGTGAGATTCTAGAAAATCAAGACATGTTATGATGTTAAAAATTAAGGATATCTCGTAAAAATAAAAACTACTATCTCTACTTATTTTATAGACAGTTGCACGAAGCTTCTTTAAAGTTAAAGTTCCTTTAAGGGTGAATTTCCACCAGTGCTGTGCGAGTGCTAAGCTGTGAGCTGGATTTTTTTTTAATTTATTATTCGCATACAACAACATCTATGTCACAGTAAAGAGATGGGCTTATCAGCAGTATGGAAACTCGGCCTATTTTTTGAAAATCGAATCTTGCATCATTGCAGCGTCAGGGTTGTAACAAACACAGAAAAATAAAGGAAAGGTCCGAAATCTTTGGTAACAAATTGAACATCAAATCAAAATTTTATTTTTCGAGCAATAAACACCCATACATTGCATAACCAAACAATAAATACATACATTAAATAATAAATGAAAAACGAAAACAAATTTTAAACAAATTCAATTTCAAACAAAGATTAGGACATTTAGTCGCCTTTTATGACACAATGGCAGAATAAGGCACTTAGTCGCCTTTTAAGACACTAGGGCAGATTAAGATACTTAGTGGATGATTAAGACACTTAGTCGCCTTTTATCACACCCGGAAAGGGTAAGTCTCTAAGTCACCTTTAATCGCAAAACGTCACTTAACGTCATTTATCACACAAGGGCAGGGCAGAAATAAAAATTTATATATCCATATGCCGCAAAATATGACATGAAACAACCGACAGCAAACTAACCCACCGCTTCCCTTCACGCGACAACCGCGACAGGATTCAGGGCGAACTTTGCTTGGCGGCCTGTAGAAACGTGCGTCTGTGTGAGTGCGCCATTTTGGACGTTTGTATGAAGCTTCCATACTGCTGATAAGCCCATCTCTTTACTGTGTCTATGTCTAGAATGATAATTTTCTCCCAAACTTCGCAGAAGTTTATCGGGAGATTAGCTGCTGCGCATACATATATTTAGCAGTTGTAGTATATTTAAGTGTTCTTTTATACATACATGTACAAGAAAGGAATAAAATATAGGTAAAAAGTAGGTACAGTCAACTTCAGGAGGACACCCAGGGTATCGTACTGTTATAACCGTCACGTTTGATCGTTTCTATTTGTGAGTTTGTCATCCCGCCGTTGAGCACCTACACAAAAGTCTTACAACTCAATAGGATTGAACCATTTGACAGCGCATTTGAGAAGCTAGGACAATGGCGCAACTTTATTGATTGGAATTTTTCCAACTCACAGCTTAGTTTCCTCGCAAAGCACTGGTGGATATTCACACTAAACATATCCCGGAACTACATACAACGCAACAAGCGCGAATTTGAAATAGGAAACGCGCATAGGCCCGCATATTCAGTACAACCATGGACGAACAATAAGAAGGACTGACCATCCCCTTTTAGAAATCGTAACCCGGAAAAGTATAAAAATAGATGGCGCTAATAAATAGTCCGGGAATTTCAATGTCTGCGTTTCTTTACATTGAAACTATGTTGAATTTTTGAATGATTTTTTGGCAGAATACTCGGTAGACCATAATTAATTTCCAGATTATTTGAAAGCGCCATCTAGTTTCCATGAGTTTTATGCCTTTCCGAGTTATGTTTTCTAGTATGGGGATTGTCAGTCTTATTATTATTCGTCCATGGTACGGTCAACCGCTTGTCGGTAGAAACTTTTTCAACCTTATTACCACGCCAAAAGGTCCAAAAGTGTTTCTACTAATGTGCGGCTGTGTGTACAACTGACCCGCAGGGGGGCGGAGAGGGTCCGTTCTGTCTGATGATACTATTACTTTATTCTGTGGCTACATATTGTTTTTGTCTTTGTTCAATTAAATAAGTTATTTTACACAACCAATCTCATTTAATACTGCACTTTAAGTTAGTTATGACTTAGTGCACTTAAGTTTTAAGCGATATAGGGCCGTTTGCACTAAACTTAAGAATCACCCAAGTTCTTGCTTAAGGACCGTCAAACTATTGCTAGGAGTGTCCTAAAAAAGTTAGAGGCGATTCTTAAGTTTAGTGCAAACGGCGAACAATCTTTATAAGACATTTTGCAGCGCATACATTTTGTTAAAAATAATTAAATTAAAAGAATTATTTTTTACATATTTACTACACGCACTTAATCTAAAAACAGTTAAAAATTTAAAATAATATGCTTAAAAACTTTTTCACTGATGCTTTTACTAAATATGACGTTTTGTTATAAAAATGTCATGATAAGGGCCGAACCGCACTCAGAGTATCTTGCGCCGCATATTAATGTAAAATGTACAGCTCGCTAATACAATGCTCCAGGTACGTAAATTCTCTATTTTCTTAAAGTTGTTGTCGTTCTTTAATTATACAACGTGTTAATGGAATAAGCGAAACCCTCATATACCGCAATTGATTTATATTCAAATAAATAAATTCGCGTAAAAGAAAAATCTTTAAAAAAATACGTTTTCTAGATATTGGTTTTTTAAAGTTTCATTGTTGTTCTAGTAGATTTTTAAGCTCTTGGCTCGTATGCGCACGCCACGCCCACTTCCAGGGCGCCGCTTTATATACCGCATAGCCACACAAATATTTAGAAGCGGCAAAAATGTTTATAATAAAAATATAAAAAAAATACCCCTATCAAAAACCTGTGAAATTGATTGTACTCTCGATTCTGAACAAACTATTTTCTCAGTTTCGCTTATTCCGTTAACACGAATTTAAAACAAATAAAATCTTGCGTGTTGGTGTAAGTAAACGGTGTGTTTGAATTCTATGAAACGCAATGTCGGCGTGTAACTTGCGCCGCGCAAGATAAGCTGCATCTGGTTCGACTCTAAGTTTAATTTCACAAGGCTGCATAGTACCTACGTACAGTGGCGCACACATTAAAAAAAAATCTTTAAACTGAAGACAAAACTTAAAAATTTAAGACGAAATACTCGTATTATATTACTCATAAATCATAGAAATAGTTATATTGAATTTTATATTCAAAATGCTTATTGAAATGAACAATGTAATTAAAAATATATAATTTTAGTATATTTGTATATTAAGTTGAGTTATTTTAAGTATATTTGTATTGTATTTTAACTGACCGCGATACAGTTTATAAGTTGGTACCTACATCAAAATAAAAAATAACATTTTATCCGTCTTAAATTTTTAATTTTTGGCTACAATTAAGTTAATGACATTATAAATAAGATAGATATCTCAAAGATTTGAAACATAACTTTAGTTAGGTCATGCATAAAAGCTAGACATTTCGAGCCCTTAAATAAATCTTATAATACATAAAAAGTAAAACGTAATTAAATTACTTTGTAAAATAGAGACAACGCGTACTGAATCTCTTTTAATAATAAATGAATTTTACTATTTTGATCAAAATAAACACTGGTGAAAAACTTACGTACGGTCAACCGTACATCGGTAGAAACTTTTTCAACTCTATTACCACGCCATAAGGTCCAAAAGTGTTTCTACTGACGTGCTGTTGAGTGTACTACGTGAACCAATAATAAAATCATTTTGATTGGCGTCCACTATAGTTCATCCGCGTAAAGAATGCAGGAAGTCATTAATGCCAATGCAAGGTAAAGATGTATTCACAATGGAGTTAAAAGAAAAAAAATAATTTTTAATTTCTTTTTCGGTTTTTAGGTTACACACTAAGGAAACAACCGCTTTTTGCGAAGGTTTGCCTTTAGTTAGTCATTGTGCATTTGACTTTATAATTTTATGCGACCTGATTGGTTACGGGGCTTGGCTACCAGCGGCGGAAAGCGATTAGTTACTGAATTCTTAAGATGCACGAACTATAGATCTGTTATACTCCTTTATTTTTAAATCACCCCGGAACTTTTAAGGGGTGGTTCTGTTCATGAATGTAACTGAACAACATTTACCAAGGAGCATAGTGCCTGCTAACAGCCGCGCCAAGAATCAAAGAGTCACGTGACAACCTGTTTATTTTTTTATTGGCACACGCTATGCCAAAACATAATGTGACGTAAAATACTAAAATAACTTTGAGAAAACATAAATGTACCTACTTCCATATTTTTAATAAAGGTGTGTTCATAAATGAGTATTATTGACTTACTTATTTGAAGACCAAGCAATCGAGGGCTGCCATATAAATGCAAATATTTGTTCAAATTATATTCTTTAACCACTTATTATATAGGGTGACTTTTAATTAGTTCTTGATAGCAAAAGATATGCATGTACTCATGATACTGAACAACTTTTCCCAAGGAACTTAGGTCTAAATACGAAAAACCAAATTTGACCTCCCATATAAAATGCGCTATCAGCTGATGCAGTTTCTAGATGGGAGGTCAAAACTTGATTTTAGTATTTCGACCTATGTTCCTTGGGGAAAGTTGTTCAGTATCATGAGTACATTCAGACCTTTTTCTATTAAGAACTATTAAAAGTCACCCAATATATAACCATAGAATATAACTAGTAAATTATTAATTTTTCTTTGGAAAATATTATGTTAATTATCAACAAATATTTGATCAATTCTGTTTTTTCTTAAAGTATTAATAAGAAAAAAAAACATGCTCGATAAAAATTGATCCATTTTGTTATAAGGCAGCCCCAGTGTACACTAGCTTTTAGATAAATTTTCTAAGAATATTTTGATTATATTTGCATTAGATACTTGGTAACACTAAAATTGTTAGAGCGTTTGTATAATAAATAAGTCAAAATATTGTAACTATAGTATGATTAGAATGCCAGCAGGATGGAGCTATGCGCGAGAGCAAGACGGAGCGATACGTGTCTCTCGCCTTGTCCCGAAATGAGCAATTACTGCTAAAAGCGTATACGGTACAAACCGACGGTCCAAACTGATTTTTCACGCTCACACAGCTATCACTGCTTTAGTGGCTAGTCAATTTGAAACGAATTTAAGCGAACTCACGAGTTCATCTGTCAAAAAGATAGATAAAACGTTTATTTGGGAACGGTACAATTTTTAATTATTTGAAAAGTTAATTTCGTTATATTTTCTTTCACAAAGCCAGAGCTAATCCCTCAAGAATGTGCGCCAAATCCATTCTCATTTCCATAAGTGACAAACTCATTAAAAACAAACCCTGAGAAATGTCAGCTGGCTGCAAATGTATAGGATTTTATGTGTCAAATCGATTTTGACAAAAGCGCTTTCACTGCTCCACCTATTTGACTAAAGCAGTGATAGCGGAAACGATGACGTAATCAATAACGTAAGACAGTGACCAATCGAGTGCTCAAGCGCTTTCAGTCAATACGGACCGACTTAGAGCCACCGCGCACTAGTGATTTTTTAGTTGGCCGATAGTTTGTTCGTTTTGGGAATCAGTATGTACCCCTATGGTAGTTCGCGTATTTGTCGATCGATTTGTCTATAGAAAGTTCGATTGCGACTAAACTGTCGGCCAACTAAAAATGGCTAGTGCGCGGTGGCTCTCTCACAGTGCTTTAAAGCGTGCTATAAGCGCATTTTGGAACTTGGAATCTGTTTCTTCAATATCTTGCGCATCACTCCGTCATGTTGTCACATTGCTGTCAATATAATCAAGCAACATAATTATTTCGACAGTAGAGATCTTGTACACCCAAGAGCACATGAGTAGAAACACTGCTGACTTTATGGCACGGTAATAGAGTTGCAAATGTTTCTACTGACGTGCGGTTGACCGTACGTACAGTGAACCAAATACTTCGACATTGAGACCGCATTTACAGTGTATCTATAGCGCTGACATTTTTAGTTCTAGTGTTTTCACTTGAAAACAATAACAGTGCTTGCAATATCTAATGTCTATGGAAAAATAGATATGTTGTATTTTTATTATCATGTAGAAAGAATATACTATTCTACAATTTGTAAATAAAATCGTATAACTACTTTAAAGAATGTGAATTCGCACTACGAAACTAAATAACTTTTCTCTAAGTCCACTATCGCTTTACAAAGGTAGCAATCTTTTACACGACTCTGGCGATTTCGCCATTATTTTAACAGTTACTGCTGATTTAATTTGAATTTCGTTTACCTCCAAAGCACCGCCATACAAAAAATTCGCAAAAATCTAGGCAATTACAAAGTCTTAAACCCCGACAGCCAACCTGGAACCCTGACAGCCATTAGCCTACTCAAATCGAAAAGGATGACCCGAGTTTCTGAACTTGGTCGGGTTATACCTCCGATTCTCGCCAACTTTTGTCTATGCTTTGTACGTCATTCGAAAAGTAATTTCAATAGGTCGTAAGTCACCATACATGCCAAACCAAAATAAACCGTAGTTTCAACGCAATAAGGCATAATCTCGAGCTTTACCCGGGTTGAAATTACTATATCCCATGGGATACACCAGGGCTTTGTATTTACCAATCTTTGTATGGGCGTTAAACTATAATCTGCGGATGGACCAAGTGCTGCCCAGAATGAACTCATTTTGCATTATATTCTTTAGACTGAAAACCAAACGCCTAAGGTCGCAGTAAAAAGCCCGACTCGCATCAAGTTTGTCTTCCTCTTTATCTATTTAAAACATTAGGCAGGCACCCATAACGTTTACGTACTCACGTTAGACAAACTACACCTCAGACTCAGCCACACCACGATTTTTTTTTGGTCTTTCAACCTTAGGAAAAGTTGTTCAGTTTCATAACCAGATTCACAACTTTAAAGCTTGTTGTAACATTTCTATTACACTTTGTATGAAGCAGAAATGTCAAACTTCATCTGTCAGTCTATTCCTTTCTCATTCTTTATTCATTCTAGTTCTTTCTTTATTAAATAGTAATAATCTCAACAAGGCAAGGCAAGTCTACGGAATCGTTAGTTTATTAATATGTTCTTACGTCTTATTATAATAATTATCGTGATTATCGAGCGCTAATATCACAATCTAGGTTGACATGTCTGCTTTTTGGTACAGTGATCCATTTTGATACGTTGACAATACATATTATAAACAAGAAGGTACAGTTTGACTAGGACCAGTAGCGCACAATAATCCATTGATTGAAAAACATATCGGTGGGTTTATTAATAGGGCGTAGAAATTCCACACTTTGTAGGAAGACGCTATTATGCTCCTCAAATTGTGACCTAGTTGGAAAAAATGGCGCCCATAATCAGTTTTTGTCAAACAACTCCATCCCTGTGCGTTATATCACAGAATTAATAATAGTACTACATAGTTATATGCAAAATATTTCTTCTAGAAAGTTAAAGAGGATAAAATGTTCTTCAAACAATTCCATACATATTTTATGAGCAGACAAATAGTTTTTGACCCAAAGGGCCAAAAAAGATGGCAAATTTGTGGCTCTTACTGCATATAGAATTTGTTTTAGGGAAATTCGTGGAAAAAGAGTTATTAGAAAATTTTATCTTCTTATAAACTTGTATGGTCAAGCTGTACTTAATTGTAAATACGTCTGTATAAATATGGATCACTTAATAGTATAATCTTTATGTAGCTACGTAAATAGTACGTTACCAGTACATTATGTTGCGTGAGTGATAGTAGCTATGTTTCTAGCACGCGTTGTCATCTAAGAGTCAATCTGAACGCTGCTTTATATGGAAACAGCTTATTCGGAAGTGGTCGCACATTTGACGTACCTGTACAGAAAATTGTAGAAATATTAATACATTCGTAAACGTTAAAAAGTAAGAGTCAGGGTGAATTTGGAGTTAAGAAATTACAAATCAGAATTCTGCTCAAACGGCACAGAACAGAAGGCAGATGTCTAAGTCAGAAGGCTTTTTTTATGTGAACTAGGTGAGCATTTGACCCCGATCTGAACTGGTAGTAAGTGACGATGGGGTCGAAGATGTAGCAATGTCTGTGGGCCTAAGTTCGTAGTAAAGAAGCAAAAAATCAAAAGAGTGAGGTCGGAAGTTAGATCAGACTTCATACAACTGAAGACAAAGATCGAAGTCAAAGAGATGAATTCAAAGCAAGGAAATCAGAAGTCAAACAGAACAAGTCAGAGGTCGAAGTCATAGCTAAGAATACAGAAGTTAGAGGTCAGAAGCGTGAAGATAGAAGCCAATAGTTAGAAGTCAAGTCAGAGGTCGTAAGTCAGTCATCAAAGCTAGAGGGCTATATTTAGAATTAAATGGCCAAGGTCAGAAGACAGAGGTCTAACACAAGGTCCTAAGATAGAGGTAAGAAGGCAGGGTTCGAAGTCAAAGGTCAGAAGACAGAGGTCAGCAGATAGAGTTCAGAAACAGAGGACACACAACACAGACAGGAAAAAGAGACAGTGGTCAAAGTCAAGGTCTTCAGACGGGTCAGAAGGCAGGGTTCGAAGTCAGAGGTCAGAAGAAAGAAAAGGGAGGCTAGAAGTCAAAAGCCAAAAAACAGGGATCAAAAGACAGAGAACTGAAGATCAGAGCATAAGACACATGTCATAAAAGATAGATGATAGAGGTCATTACACAGAGGTAAGGTAGAAATTTGAAATCAGAGGTCAAAAACGAGACGTCAATAGTAAATAGGTCAGAAGTCAGACATCAGAGGTGAATATACTCACAGTGCAGGCTCCGTAATGTACGTGTGCGCACACACTCAAAAGCGTTGCAGCGTAGAGCGCAGAGGGAGTTAAGTGTGGCGCGTATATTGAGACTGCACATAGCACAATCAGAGGGTACAGCAGACTATTTACTGCCGCACAACGCTGGGATGACATCTGCGAGACTATCAGCCGACACTGTGAGACAACAAATTTTATTTCAAGTAACATTACATCGGTAGAGGCTCTCCGGTGTATGCCAGTCTCATGGAACTATCTAAAGCCTTTGATTCGGTGACCTATATGATATCTTATGGAAGAAGCTTCGGGAGACAGGCATACACTCGAAGATACTCTCCTTGTGAAAATACTGGTATTCTTTTATGTATATTTGTTTTTTTGTTGTTATGTGAGCAATAAAGTGTTCATCTATCTAACCAGGAGAATAGTATCAGTAAGGGTGATACTATGTCTGACACATATTTGGAGGCCGGGTTGAGGCAGGGGGGAATAATTTCACCAAATCTCTTCAACCTGTAAGTGAATGAGCTAATCGCGAGACTCAGCAGCAAGTACGTTGTTCGATAGACGCACTGTGCGTCAGTAATTGAAGTTACGCAGACGATATGATATTGCTGGGTCCTATGGTTGGCTCCATCAAGGCTGTATTGGAAACCTGTGAGGAGTATGCAAAATGTCATGGCCTGGTATACAGCGTTATTTTTTATGACCCCGGATATTTCAAGAGTTGGTTCTGCCCATGAAACTGAACAACTTTTCCCAAGGAATATAGGTCGAAATAAGAAAAAAAATTCGACCTACCATACAAAATGTGCTGTCAGCTGATGCAGTTTTTATGGGGGGTAAAAATTTATTTTCATATTTCGACCTGTCCAAGGAACAGGTCGAAAGTTGTTCAGTTTCGTGGTCTGACTAACATACTAAAATTATGTTCACAATTTTATTATACGTGTTAATTAAATAACGCAAAACCTCTCGAGTGGTGGCTCTAGACATGACACTGAACAACTTTTGTTCTACGACTTTTTTAAATATGCACAAAAATATTTTGCTTCTTCATACAAATTTAGTGGACAATGTACAAAGCTCATATTGATAGTAAGCCGCAAATCGATGTACGGGATTGCTGTTTGGTACACAGGTACTTTATTTTACAACAATATTTTTTTCCGGCAGCTCTTAATAATACTTCCGGGGTGGGGGCAGCTATGACGTCATCAATTTTTTGTATGGGATTTGATTTTTTTTTTGTTTAGAAACTTATCGTGCGTGATATCAAATGAAAGGGCATCATATGCCGGTTTCAAAAATATACTACACCATTACCTTTCGGCCACCTGTTTTGTAAAAATATTAGAAACATTTTCAAAACATACCAAGTTTGGGTTCCTCCAGGCAGGAGGCGGCTTGGTAAGTTTTTGTAAAACATACGCCAAATGTCTCGTAATATACTCATGTCTAACGTCAAAAAGGCAATTTCCAAAATATTAATATTTAGATAGATAGATAAACACTTTATTGCACACTAAAAAACAAATTCAAATAACTTTAATTACCTTAATAACCTTAATTCAAATAACTAAAATTAATTACAAAAAGTGAGCAAAGGCGGCCTTATCGCTGTAAGCGATCTCTTCCAGACAACCTTTGGGAAGAGGAATCCATCAAAGATAAACGAGTTAGGAAGTGCAGTGTAAAAATATAAGAATAATAATATAATAAACCTAATGTTAAGAATACATAAGAAACATCGAATAATTAAATATACATTAACAATATATAAATATATACACATAAACGTAAATATATAACACTAAATACATACTACATACATATTATAAATAGATCAATATTTATAAATCTACTTGCAAACCGTTTGAGAAAGGAGATGCTCGTGTACTTTAAGTTTAGATAGATAGATAGATAGATAAACACTTTATTGTCACACACAGAACACATTAACAATTACAAAAGAGAGTCTTAAATCTAGGGTGACAAAGGCGGTCTTATCGCCTAAATGTACGAGTATTAATCGTTTTGGAGTGACGAATGTCCTGTGGCAAAGCATTCCACAAGTAAGTGGCCTTAACTGTAAATGAGTCCTTGTAATATCCCGACCGAATATTTACTATTTTTTATGAATTTTTTTCTTCAGTAAAAAGTTGGACATATCTCTGAGATTAAAATTTCGAACTCTTCTTTACTGAACTGGCTGTTATTGTGTTTTATGGTAGTGGAAGTTGAAAGGAGAAAGTTAAATGTCTTCATCTTCGTCTTCTGTGTAATTTAGAGAGCAGCAGCAGTGGGAGAGATCAAAGAGAGTGTCTTTTCACTTTTGGCTCGCACCGTGTCTTCAGATCCTCTCACAGGTGTAGTAAGGAGTAGGTTTCGGGAAAGAAATCGAGAGAAAAACGCAATGAAAACAGCACAGTACTGTATAGTTCGACAACTTTCAAAAAATTCAGACAAGTCTGTACAAATTTTTACTAAAGAAAAAAATTCAAAAAAAAAATGTAAATGTTAATATTTTAAAAATTGACTTGTTGACGTTAGACATGAGTATATTACGAGACATTTGGCGTATGTTCTACAAAAACTTACTAAACCGTCTCCTGCCTGGAGGAGCCCAAACTTGGTATGTTTTGAAAATATTTCTAAGGTTTTTACAAAACAGGTGGCCGAAAAGTAATGGTGTAGTATATTTTTGGAACCAGCATATGAAACCCTTTCATTTGATATCACACACGATAAGTTTCTAAAAAAAAAAATCAAATCCCATACAAAAAATTTACGACGTCATAGCTGCCCCCACCCCGGGAGTATTTTTAAGAGCTGCCGGAAAAAAATATTGTTGTAACGTAAAGTACCTGTGTACCAAACGGCAATCCTGTACATCGAAATGCGATATTATCTTTCGTAGGCTGACCACCAATTGGCTTGGTCAGCTTATCGATTTGTATAAAGGAGCATTTTTTTTTTGCGAATTTTCAAGTCATAGAACAAAAGTTGTTCAGTTTCATGTCCAGAGGCACCACCCGAGAGGTTTTCGTTATTTAATTAACACGTTGTATGTATGTATGTAATTTTCAAGTCATAGAACAAAAGTTGTTCAGTTTCATGTCCAGAGGCACCACCCGAGAGGTTTTAGTTATTTAATTAACTCGTACTCACGGCCACATTACTGAACACAGTGCCAATAAGCAGGAACAGCGCTCTCGGGTCGTATTCAGCCAAGTTGTCACTCTTGTGCACCCAAACGGTGCACACTATGAACACTGATAACAGGGACCAGAGTGGGCGAATGGCCTCGCTGAATGACCGCATTTTGCCTGTACGGAGCTTGTAGGATCTGTAAAGACAATAATAGGACTTTAAAAAAAAATGGCGGCTCAACAACTCTGACACCAGGGTTTGTGAGGTCGGTCATCGACCTTGCAACCCACACGATATGATGATGATGACTATGAAATTGCCGAAATTCTCTTACAGATTAATGAGATCATAATTCCTATAAATCTAAAGCAATTTTTTTCATTTGTCTTATATTTGAAAGTTGTAATGGTTATCAATTTACGCATAAAATAAGGTTTTTATTTTTAAATAAATAAATAATCTTTTATTTCAGATTTGAATTTTTAGTTTGATATATAAAATTAAAGGTTCGAAAATTAATCGTCTTAAATGGCGTACAATTTCATCATTAGATTTGTTATATTTTTTTAAAGATAATATTTTGTCGAAAATGAAATTTAAGCTTCTGTAAGCTTAAGGGCTACCTCCCGTCCACTAGCGCCCTTATCAGTAAAAAAAAATACTCGCAAAATACAAAACTTTTCGAAAATCTGGAAAGACAGATTGAAGTAAAGGTATCCTAGTTTATTTAGAAACTATCAATTCTGAAAAATATAGTTCACCGTAGTTACAGATACAAAAAGTGCGAAAAACGGCCACTTTTAGCAGTTTTTGTATCTGTAACTACAGTGAACTTTATTTTACAGATTAAATAGTTTCTAAATAAATAAAGGAACCTTTACTTCAATCTGTCTTTCCGGATTTTCGATAAGTTTTGTATTTAGCGAGTAATATTTTTTTAACTGATGAGGGCGCTAGTGGACGGGAGGTAGCCCCTTAATGTCTTCCCAATCATGCTTAAAAAATATTACAAATTTGGATTTTTAATTCCTAAAAAAATGCAAAAATGTTAGTACTGAAAACTGAGTTTAACTAAAATTCGCCATAATGACAGCAGGCAGAGCTATGCGTGAGAGCAGACAAAGCTATATGTGTCTCTGTCACTCGAATTTTTTTAATCGAGTTTAAAAATTTCAATATTTTTTTTTTCTTCTGGAAAATTGTTCGTTCATCATCATATCGTGTGGGCTGCAAGGTTGATGACCAACCTCACAAACCCTGGTGCCAGAAATGCTGAGCCGTCAAAGGTCTCTGACATGGCTCATGACTACATTTGTAGATAGAAGTGGCTTATCGTGCCTTCCGAAGCACGGAATCATCTAACTTTTCAGGCAATCTGGTGATTCATCCTGCAATGTCGTAACCAAACTGGGGAGGTCGCACTAAGGGATTTTTTGTTTATTTATTTATTGAAAATATTTATTTATTGATCCAGTTGCAAATTACATGTCATCTTATAAAACTAGTAAATGTCAATGGCATGCAACGCCTTGTTCAGGCACAACAACATATCTTAATCTAATTACATTATTTTAACGGCACAATTATTTATATAATCTAGTTTGAGAGTGTCCCCACCGGGAATCGAACCCAGAGCCTCCGGATCGAGAGCCGAGCCCTCTAACCATTACTACACAGAGGCTGTTTGTTATTATGAGTAGAATCAATGGGCTTAAAAAGCAAAACCAAATATTTTTCAGAATTGATAGGTTCTGAATGAACTAGGATACCTTTACTTCAATCTGTCTTTCCGGATTTTCGATAAGTTTTGTATTTAGCGAGTAATATTTTTTTAAACTGATGGGGGCGCTAGTGGACGGGAGGTAGCCACTTAAGGTGATCTGTTAAGGCCAGCTTAGCCCCGAACGCAACTAGTTGGAGCCACTGCTGCAAATATAAGGTTTTATTTTTTTATGCAATAAGTACCAACTATATATGTGCAAAAAGTTGATTCGCGTAAATTTCATCGTGCAACTTCAACGCCTAACAACAATTTCGATAAGAAAAATATCTCCATATGTCCACTAAAGTCAATTACTCTCGTCAGTCCGTGTTTACATGAGTACGATCACTCACACATGCACACAAAGTACAACCGTACAGTTTTGACCGCACGCCCACAATCGTAATATTGAACCAAAAATTGCTAACAAAAATAGTACTTTCAGTACATTAACTGTATTTTTGTATTAATTAGCGAAAAATTTAACTAAAAATAGCAGTATTCGTTCGTTTTTCAACAGAATTTTATGTCCCGCGTAAGAATGCAAGTCATTTGAATTTTTGTATGGAAAACAGATCACCTTAAGTGGTACTTACTTGTAAGTGTTATACACGCTGACGGGCAGATTTGTGAACACACCGGTGCCGTATATCACCCATTCGAACACGTTTGCTATGGTGTATCCGCCGAACATATACTTGTTATAGAAACCGGTACCTTTGATACCGGTCAACGTGAACATAAAGGTTGATGCCTGCGGAAAAGATTAACAGAAAATTTTACCCATAGTTCGTCCATCTTAAGAATGCAGTGAGTCATAGCTTTCCGCCGCTGATAGCCAAGCCCCGTAACCAATCAGGTCGCAAAAAATTATAAAGTCATATGCACAATGACTAATTGAAGGCAAACCTTCGAAAGAAGAAGTTATTTCGTTTGTGTGTTACCTAAAAAACGAAAAATTAATTAAAAAAATAAAAGTTAAAACAAATATTTTTTATTGCATTTTAACTCCATTGTAAATACATCTTTACCATGCATTTGCATTAATGACTTACTGCATTCTTGTACTTATTGTTTCGTTTAAGTCTACTAATTGAATCTGCATTATACAATATACACCGAGGACCCGAGTAACCCAAAAAATTTTAGCCATCGAGTATGATGTCTCATTGGAGTGAAAAAGTGGTATCACATACAAGGTTATTTTTTGGACCTGATTTGCGTATGCCCACGTTAAGTCAAAAGCAACAACTTTTGTTCTACGACTTTTCTAACTACGCACGAAAAATTTTCAACTTCCCATACAAAATAGGTCGGTCACGTGACCACTTTAGTATCACGTCGAGTATCACGGGAGTCGAAAATTTTTAGTGCGTTGTTAGAGTCGTAGAACAAAAGTTGTTGCTTTTGACCTCTGTAATAACGTGGGCATACGCAAATCAGGTCCAAAAAATAACCTAGTATAGTCTGAAAACGCTTATTTTTCAAGATATTCATTATTTTTATTAATTCACAAGTTGGAAAATATTCAGTGAAATAAACCCAAAAAAATATGACGTAGCGTAATCGTATCTTGTCGGAGTGATTCGTCAAGACGTAATGTCACTCCCTCGGGATTTGTTTACAAGGAAATACAAAAAATCTTTGATTTTGTTCCAAGAAATTGCTAAGTTAAAATTACACGTGGACCTATGTTCATATAACACTATAAAGGGTGTAACGGTGTACCGAAAACTAAAAGCGCGTGCTCAATCAACGAAACTAAACAACTTTCCCAAAGAAACATATATTGGGAAATGAAAAAAAAATTGACCTCTACATACAAATTGCCCACTGTGGTCGAAGAGTTTGTATGGAGAGGTCAAATTTTTTTTTCATTTCCCAACATATGTTTTTATGGGAAAGTTGTTCAGTTTCGTTGACTGAGCGAGCACGCCTGTTCAGTTTTCGGTACACCGTCCATTACACCCTTTATAACAAAGCGATGATGGTTAAAATCTTTCGGGTTACTCGGGCCCACGGTGTATATACTGAACTCACCCACATACTAAAGTCGTACCCCCAAGGTAAGAACAATACCCCAGTGTTGTACTTCTCCCAGTGACTCAGGTAGAAGTTGAGAAGTATATTCCACATCACGTAGTACATTCTGCAATAACACAGTTACATATTAGATTCAACCGTCTTCTTCTTTTTCTGCCTAGCGTTATCCCGGCCTATTGCTAGGGTCCGCTTTCCGGCTTGATTTCCTCCACTTTGCCCGGTCTTTGGCATCCTCTATGGTGAGATTGGTCTCCCTCATGTCAGCCTTCACGACGTCCAGCCAGCGTTTCTTAGGCCTGCCGCGTTTTCTAGGACCCTGTACAGTAAGTGCAAGGCACTGTTCCCGACATAGTCTGTCGCCCTGCGGCTGACGTGGCCGAACCTTCGAAGGCGGCTTTCCTGCAGCTTATCCGCTACGTCGCGGACTCCAAGGCTGCCACGGATGTGCTCGTTACGGATACGATCTAACCGCGTTACGCCACACATCCATCGCAACAGCTTCATCTCCGCGACGTGAAGCTTCTTTCTGAACATTCCTTCCCAGGACCGGCCTCGCTTCCGTACAACAGAAGATTCAACCGCCACACCACGCCTCGCTTCCGTACAAAAGATTCAACCGTGTTCCAGCTATTAAATTCATGTGCAAAATTAACAATTACAGACTGGAAAGAAGTAAATAGCAAAATGTCACAACCACAGGCAGGATTCGAACCTGCGTCTCATTCGTCAGTACCGGAAATGCTTTACCAAACTAGGCTACCGTGGTCCTGCCTGATGTTGTGAAACTTGCGACGTCTATTTCAACGTTGCGATAACACATATTTTGTGAAAATTTGAACCAGTTACGGATCAAAAGATAAAAGCCTTTAAAAATCGGACAGACAGACAAACGGACGGACCGTTCAACCTCGGGGCAACATGGCTTTTTATGAAGTCGAGGGTCACAGGTAGACAAATCACAAAACATCTCGCGGTCCGCAATTTTTGCAATAGAACATCTCATTGGAGCCTGCTCTAAAAGACTTAAAAGACCTAACAAAGAAGAAAGACCTACCTTATAGGAGGTATAGAGAAGTCCAGCCTCCCGAATATGGAGTACAGACAGGCTGGTATGAAGAACACGGAGTATGAGTCTAGACCGTGGTCAAACAGCTCCCCGAGAGGTCCTGAGGTCTGTGTACGACGGGCCTGTTTACCGTCGATACCGTCTGGAAGAAACGAAAAAGACTTTACAGGCTACTGTTTAGAATACTGTCATTTTTCTGCCGTAAACTGAGCTTTACACAGGTCGCCAAAATCAGAACCCTTATGTTTGCATCTTTTAGGAAACTTTTGAATATAATGGCAAACGTCGGCGTAGATAGAGGACGACACAGTGCAAACGATTTCTGTACAAAATGGCAACATAACACTTACACAGATGAAAAGATGGAAAACATTTAATTTTCTCAAAATTAATGAAAAGAAAGGTAACACTTTGACCTCGTCGGTGGTAACACTTTGACCTTGAACGGGTCTCTGATTGTGGTCATTTGTAGCGTAGCACTGCTGGTTTAGCTCATACTATAATAAACTGTACGTATATAGTACAGTAGATACGTCGTAGTAGTCGTGTGTAGATGAAGAACACAGCGAGCGCAAACCAAAGCCCTATGGCCGATTACAGGTACATCCACTGTAACGGTAGCATTATCAGCCGACTTAGCTACGTAGTTATAGTCCTACTTTTCTTACCGATTACGCTTGTTAAGCTTACCTAAAGTATAAGCCACGAAGAGAAACACAGCGAGCGCAAACCACAGCCCTCTTGGTATAACCTCACTATGGTCGTTTAAAGGTACGGTCAACCGCTTGTCGATAGAAACTTTTTCAACTCTATTACCACGCTATAAGGTGCAAAAATGTTTCTACTGATGTGCGGCCGTGTGTACATCCACTGTGACGGTAGCGTTAGCAGCAGACGCAGCTAGGTATTAGTAATAATCCTACTTTTCTTACCGTTTGCATATGTTCATCTTACTTAAAGTATAAGCCAGGAAGAGGAACACAGCGAGCGCAAACCACAGCCCTCTTGGTATAACCTCACTATGGCCGTTTAAAGGTACATCCACTATGACGGTAGCGGTAGCAGCAGACGCAGCTAGGTATTAGTAATAATCCTACTTTTCTTACCGTTTGTTTATGTTAATCTTACCTAAAGTATAAGCCAGGAAGAGGAACACAGCGAGCGCAAACCACAGCCCTCTTGGTATGACCTCACTATGGCCGTTTAAAGGTACATCCACTGTGACGGTAGCGTTAGCAGCAGACGCAACTATGTAGTTATAGTCGTAATAGGACAGGAGTAAGAAGTCCAGAACTGTGAGAAGAAACCCGGCGAAAGTTAATGCGTTTGGTGCTATCCATCGTGGTACGAACTGGGAACAAGAGAAAAGTAAGTACAGTTAAAAAGTATTCATTTCCTTACACAAACGAAGTAAACACACGATATCAAAACATACGTTTAAAAAAACTTTATACACTCGGCATGTACATGAGTGCAATAAATAAATATAAAATCGATCTTTTGATTTTTCCGCCATACATTTTCATACAATGATGGGGTTGGGGTAAGCGTCATTGTTTTTCTTAAAACGAATAAAAACATGTAACTGAATAGTAAAATCGTTAGATAAGATCGGATCCCAAACAATAATTTATTTAAAGATTACACGCCTCTTAAGTGTTCAGGAAAAACCGCACATCGTTATAAAATTTGATTTCGAGAAATGTAAGATCAGCCTGAATATCGCACTTTTTAGGGTTCCGTACCTCAAAAGAAAAAAACGGAACCCTTATAGGATCACTTTGTTGTCCGTCTGTCTGTCTGTCAAGACCCTTTATCTCACGAACGGGTAAGGGTATCAGGTTGAAATTAGTACCATATATTAGGATCTATGAACCACACAAGATCTGAAAATTTCAATTTTTTACAACGACGCAATGAAAAGATATGGCATTTTATGTCCTCATCTCCATACATTTATTCAAAAATGCAAAACCTACAGGGTACTTCCCGTTGACCTAAAATTATGAAATTAGGGTTTATGAAATGCTTTTTCAATTTTACTTTGTAAAAATTATATATATTAACGATGTCAAATTAAAAAAAAAAAAAAAAGAAAGTTGGCATGAAGCTAGTTCTCACAGTACAAATAATGGGAAAAGTCTGAAATCATTAAATATTACAACTTTTCTCACAACTAATGGTAACCAATTGTAGTGAGCTCCCGTTTCAAGAACATTCATATAAGAGAGGGGTCAAGTTGGATGGTCGCTGAGGCGATTTTTGTTTTAGTTCTATTTAAAAACGGGAACACTTACAAACTTGGAAATTGGTATGTTTATAGTGCATACGCTATAAAATAACACCAAATAATAAAATTTCGTCAAGCGCGTGTCGGACTCAAAAAATCTAGCACATTTCAACTGATACAATTATGTTTATGTGGTGGTACGGAACCCTCAGTGCGCGAATCCGACTCGCACTTGGCCGGTTTTTTTATAAGTGTCGCACCTTCTTTTCTGGCTATCGTAGAAAAGTGTGGTCTGGGATAAAACTGTTGCTAGGGTCCCGTGTTAAGAATCTAAAAAAAACATTGACGCTTACTTTGACCTCATTTTTGTTTGAAAAAGTATGGCAGGAAAAACATAAGTTCGATTTTTTTGATGAGAAGTGTATGTTTGTAAAGGCTCGCCCTTAAACTAGGTAAACCTGTACTATAGGTAACCAGGCCTCTACCGGCGGAAAATACGAGTAATCATGCAATTATGTATACAGGGTGTTAATTTGATTGCGTGCCGTAGCTCAGGGGCGGGATCAACTTTTCCCAAGGATAGGTCGAAATACGAAACACCAAATTTGACCTCTCACATCAGCTGATGCAGTTCCTAGGGGAGGTCAAAATTTTGAAACAAAAATAGATTTTCGTATTTCGACCTATGTTCCTTGGGAAAAGTTGTTCAGTTACCGATACTGATCCCGCCCCTGAGCTATGGCATGCAATCAAATTACGCCCTGTATACATATTTTTTTTCTAATTATAAATTTTTTTTTCATTTCCTATGTTGTTTACTTTTTATTATCTTTCTGTTTTTTTATTTTCAGGGTTCCGTACTCAAAGGGTGCCAACGGGACCATACCATGAACACATCGTCCAAATTCTTTGATAATAAAAACTATTGAATGTATAAAATCCAGAATACATCGGAATCTTCCACCGGCTTTGATGCGCGTGCTACGGTATTGCAAAAGAAACGTAAACAAACCACGGCACGGCCACTTCAAGAGCATTGTCGGTTTCCTTCTTCGATCCTACATTGGTATACGCACGATAGCTGCTCAAGAAGCCGGCTAAGTGCGTAACTTACATTGGGTTATCTTACGACCAGAAAAGATTTACCCGCATTTAAAAAATTATGGTGATCGGTCGTTATAAAAGGCAACAACCATTCCATCCTATCCTATTAAAGGAGCAATATTTGTATATATGTTATAGTCAAAGTCCGATACACAGTCTCTTCGCGGAAGGACTGGTTTATCCTAGGTTTGGCCAAAGCCATCAGGCAATCCCCGAAATACATTTCAATTTCGCCCTTTGCCTGAAGTATTTTTAGTCAAACCCAGGAGCTCCTAACTTTTCAGTCAAACGTCGAAAGTAAATTATTCTGTTTCGGTTTTGGCCTAGTCAATCCTAGAAGCGACTGCAAAACTCGGTCAAACGTTGATCTGAACATGTTTAAACAGGTTCATAATGTCTCTTTAGGTTAGGTTAGGTTATACTTTATTGCACATCGTACAAAAGGCGGGCCTAATGCCACACGGCATTCTCTCAAAGCATCTCAAATATAAAAGTGAAAATCACGTAAGCTGACCAATCAGGTGTCAGAACTGGCAGAGTTAAGCGGTTCTTAAGACTTGAAAGCTGCTTAAATGATAAAATGCTTCCAAATATACGAAGATAAGACACTTCACACCTATATCGGAGTTTGACTCGTCAAACCCCGATTTAATAAAATTGTGTTTTGACGTTTGCCTGACCAAATTAGTCTCTCCCAGGTTTGACGAAAATTGTTTAGTCAAAGGCCGAAAATTTACATTTGTTTGGGCTTTGACTAAGTCATTCAGTCTGACCTGAGGATTGACCAGTCCAACCTAGGAGCGCCGGAGCTTCGGAGTTTGCCTATAACATATATACAAGGTGTAACAAAAAGGGTATATCAATTCTGAAGGATGTTATTCTGTCCATGAAACTGAACAACTTTCCCTAAGGAACAAAAAAAAATTGACCTCCCATAGAAACGAATCAGCTGATCGCGCATTTTGTATGGGAGGTCAAATTTTGTTTTTCCTATTTCGACCTATGTTCCTTAGGGAAAGTTGTTCAGTTTCATGGGCAGAATCACATCCTTCAGGGTTGATATACCCTTTCTGTTACACAAGGTATATATTTGTAATCGGTTTCTCGAAAACGGCTCTAACGATTTTAATGAAATTTACCATACGGGGGTTTTCGGGGGCGAAAAATCCTTTTAGTTGCAGTAGTTGGGTTGCTAGTCCGGTTGACCGAACTAATGCAACTTTTTAAAATCGATCTAGCTAGGTCTCATGTTTGGGAAAATTCATTTTCTCCGTGTTTTTAAGCATTTGCGTTTTAGACAAAAACCTACAGCGCCATCTGTAAGCATGTAGTATAACTTGCTCACCCGATGATATTTTAATGTTGAGGCCCAGGTACTAATATTAAACGAACAATATTTGTATATTTATATATTTGTAATCGGTTTCTCGAAAACGGCTCTAACGATTTCGATGAAATTTACCATACGGGGGTTTTCGGGGGTAAAAAATAGATCTAGCTAGGTGTCATGTCTGGGAAAATTGGGTTTCCTCATGTTTTGAAGCATTTGCGTTTTAGACAGAAACCACCCGATATTTTAATATTGAGGCGGCTATTATAGAGCGAAGCTCGGTCGCCCTGATACTGTTATATTATGACAGTCAATAGCTATACACTCTGAAATATATGAGCGGATCACACGGGCTAATCCATAAGTAAAATCTAGTCCAAGATAAAGTTATTAACACTGATAAAATAAACAACAGAAAAAATATTTACTAATTAATCGAATACGTATTATGTAGTAGTATTTTAATAACTCCTTATCATAATTATGATATACGACTGCGTAATAGTAAATCTATCACGTAATAATAGATAAATAATTAAAGCATTTGAATTAGTAGTATAAACATGACGCACGCATAGGTTTCTAATTTTGTTCTTACGTTCTTTTATCGTACTATTTAGTTACTATTATTTAAGTACTTAATCTTAATTTTAGGGTTCCGTAACCGAAGAGTTAAAACGGAGCCATATTACTAAGCCTACGTCGTCTGTCTGTCAGTCTGACTGTCCGAGGGCTGTATCTTTTGAAATTTTCACAGAGTACCTATGTGTTATTATGGCAGATTACCTGACAAATGATAAAAACAATGCAAAGTTTATAAAATCAGGGGGATATTTTATCACTAAACGACTCGTGAGTGTTTCACACAATTAATATAAAACGTGAGTTTATCCGTTGATATAAATAATCAGGAGGATACATTCAAGAAACGTGTTATTTTTGTGTTTTTAGGGTTCCGTACCTCAAAAAAAAAAAACGGAACCCTTATAACTATAGGATCACTTTGTTGTCCGTCTGTCTGTCAAGACCCTTTATCTCACGAACGGGTAAAGGTATCAGGTTGAAATTAATACCATATATTAGGATCCATGAACCACACAAGATCTGAAAATTTCAATTTTTTTAAATGACGCAATCAAAAGATATGGCATTTTATGTCCTTATCTCCATACATTTATTCAAAAATGCAAAACCTACAGGGTACTTCCCGTTGACCTAAAATTATGAAATTTGGCAAGAAGCTAGGTCTCACAGTACAAATAATGGGAAAAGTCTGAAATCATTAAATATTACAACTTTTCTCACAACTAATGGAAACCAATTATGGTGAGCTCCCGTTTCAAGAACATTCATATAAGACAGGGGTCAAGTTGGATGGTCACTGAAGCGATTTTTGTTTAAGTTCTATTTTAAAAACGGGAACACCTACAAACCTAAAATTTGGTATGTTTATAGTGCATAAGCTATTAAATAACAACAAATAATAAAATTTGGTCAAGCGCGTGTCGGACTCAAAAAATCTAGCACATTAACTTACTGAAATTTCAACTAATACAATTATGATTATGTGGTGGTACGGAACCCTCGGTGCGCGAGTCCGACTCGCACTTGGCCGTTTTTTTTTTGTTTAAGCTCTATCATAAAAACGGGAAAACTTATAAGTGTGAATATTGGTATGTTTATAGAGCATCAGCTATAGAATAACAACAAATAATAAAAACTGGTCAAGAGCGAGTCGGACTCGCGCGTATTTCATACACTCCGGCGCGACTGCGCGTCTCTGACTAAGACGGTATTTTTACCTTAGTTCGGTGCGCAATCCGACTCGCACTTGGTCAGTTTCAACTTAATTTAAACATCATAGTTTTTAGGACTTATATAAATCCATGCAATAAATAAAATGTATCACGCACTTTAAATTACTAAATAATCAATCATTTATTTTATGGTTTTAAATCGTAAGTATTAACATTAACTAGGTACTATGCAAAATCTTTTATCCCCCAAACACAAATACTTATTTTAATTACAACAAACCTGCAATAAAAGCAAATATTTCATTTATTATTAATATCATAAATTAAAAACTTGCAAGGTCATATAATTAACACAGTTTAAAATGCGTACAGTAATTGCCATTCTTACGTAAGGCTACGGATATAACGACTGCGTTTGTATGTAAATAAGTACTGGGAAGGAAGACTTCTCAACGATTTTATACATAATTAGAAAAAAAAAACACTTATCTTTATTATTTGTTGTGTTGTTGTGTTGTTTTTCATTGTTTATAGAAAGCATTAGTCAATACAATTATTTGGTTGTATGACCCGGCCAGATTAGAAGTACCCTAAACCGACGAGCATGTATGAAAGGATTGATGAAAGTACAAGAAGCGAGGGAAGTATTTATTTTTTATTTATTGTAAAAGATACCTCATCGACAATATCACCATTCTTATACATTAATGTAGTTATAGGGCTAATTCTGGATGATACATCATAACAGAAGTATACAACTTTCGTGAATTGCTTTGACAACTTAAATAAAAAAAGAAATTATAAGTAAAAAATTATAAAATAGAAAAATGTCTACAAATATAACATTTTTGTCACTACTACAATTTTTTTTTTTATTTATGATGTATGATGGTAGATTTCAATGTAAACAAACTATGGTGAAATATGTCAATGTCGCAAGCAGAAGCTAAAAAGCCATTGTAAGAATGCATAAGTTTGTTTATTGGAGCATTTTTCCCTAAATTTGTTCTGAATCTAGATAAAGTAAGGGCCGTTTGCACTAAACTTAAGAATCGCCCCTAACTTGTTTAGGACACTCCTACCAATACTTTGACAGCCCTTAGGCATGAACTTGGGCGATTCTTAAGTTTAGTGCAAACGGCCCTAAAGGTACTATATCGTAAAGGATTTCTCGGAAGAGTTCGAGCGACATTAATGTTTATACTTCCTAAAAGGTCGGATGAATCTATTTTTTTGTGTATTATCTTATGAAGTGTTAGAATATCACAATTTCTACGACGGATTTGTAGTGAAAGTATGTTAAAATGCTTTAATCGAGATGAATAATCGGACCGGTATGAACATTTACGATCTTTGAAAGCTAGAAATCGGGTAAACTTTCGTTGGACGCGTTCAATTCTTGCGATATGTATATTGTAAGAAGGGTTCCAGACGGAAGACGCGTATTCCAAAATACTGCGAATCAGGGCATTGTAAATGGCTATTATTGTATTGGGGTTTTTAAAGTCTTTACAAGTACGTTTGACAAATCCGACCATTTTCCAAGCTTTATTTAATTGATTATCGATATGGTTTGTGAAACTCAGTTTACCGTCTATTAGTACTCCCAACCCAAGTCACGGACTTCTGTACATTCCTCCAAGGTTTCATCGCCTAATCGGTAAGTAGACGGGATTTTGTTCTTATTTCTAGTGAACTTTATATGGAGACATTTTTTTGCATTAAGATCCATTCTATTAAGATAACACCAGTTTTGGATGGAGTTAAGAAGTATGTCAAGATCGTAGCAGGTGGAGGTCCCGACGGGAAAGAGGCGTGATGTTATGTATGTATGACCCGGTATGTCAAAATGTTATATCTTCTCCACTAAATTACTGGCTAAATTAAGGAGGTTATTACATTATCCTAGATCTTGGATGATAGTATCGTTTCTAGTGACAGATAAATAGTATAACTTTAAGAACCCTTTAAACTAAATAGTGTTAGTGACCGCAAACTCTCAAACAATAGGAAATAAAATTTGGTTGTGAACGACCCCTTAGATACCGACCTAGGTTCATATTCTTAATTATAATTTAACCGGTAAATTGTAAACGGTAATTATAAAGCAACCTAACCTAATCTACCTAACCATTTTTTTTTGGGATGGAGAAAATGCCCAAGCATGACGCACCGGTAAAACTCCACCATGTGCCGCCCTCGCATTATGGGTGGGTCACGAGCACTGTACGTTCGCACTACTTACGCAACCCACCCTGCGATAGATAGCCTCTGGAGAGGCTCCCTCACCTAGGCGACGTCTGAGCACACATCATATGACGCTCCTTCACTGGCCTTTAGTGCGAGCGACGGGCTCCCCGGCCCGCCACCTGCATGCCCACGCTTAGGGCGGAAGACGGGCGTATTCCCGTCTCCTACGCCCTCCACGCCTTCTGCGAAGCGGGTGAGGAAGAGGATTATCCTCTTGTGGCGACTTGCCAATCTTGCCATACATGGCAACACCATGATTATTCATAGAGCCACCGTGTATAGGGCCCCTTAGAAATTGTTTCGTGTGTAAGACCATTATTATCTGTTTACTCTATGTATAGTCTATACTTTTTCCTAGACTTCTCTTCTTTTCCGGCGCTCGCATGAGCAAGTTGATTTCTGTAACCTATATTCTAAATATTAGATAAGTTTGTGTTTAACAATACAACGGAGTCAATCACGAATTTCAGCCGTTTTATTCACATCCACAACTCAAAAGAAACGGGGGACACAACATACCCGTCTCCCCATACTCTTTTTCCCGCTCCGCGGCCTCCTTCTGCGAGATGACTGACTCACAGAAGGACACCATGACCTCCCAAGACTTCTTGCTGCCGACCATGGCCTGAACAACAACCGGCAGCGAGAGATCTTCACCCACTACCGCCACTAGGGCAGCACGTTCCTCGGCGCAGTCACAGTGATGGCAAGCTGGAGTCGGTTCTCTGCCGGCTATGTGGTGCAGATACCGGCCAAAACAACCATGTCCGGTCAATAACTGCACCAGCCAGAAGGTCAGCCCACCGAATTTACGGTCCACCGACTCTTTGAGGAGTGGGCGGACCGCTTCCACTGTCCTGACACCTGCGGAGGGAGACTCGAGGCGCTGACTCCATTTCTGGAGCAGAACAATCCGCGCCTCATTACTCCAGGCCTCGATCAATCTACCTAACCTAATCTTTTTCTATGCCTAAACTAACCAAATACATAGAGAAAGCCAAATATAACCTAACCGAACCTAATAGCCGGTGAAATTACAAAAATACGCCACGAAAAATTATAATTTACCTAGTTAAATTAAAAATTGAGCATATTGACAATTTACCGTTAAATTAAAATTTAACTACGTAAATTATAATTTGGTGTGATATAATACTAAAGGGTGTGAATCTGTACAGTCAACGACAGGTCAAGCTTGACACTCGCAGTGCAACTCTAGCCCGTACGCCTGTTGAAATAAGATCGGTACAAAGTTCAATGTGTCAAGCTTGATGTGCTCTTGACTGTACATGAAACTGATCAACTTTTCCAAAGGAACAAAATCAATTTTTGACCGCGCAATTTTGATAGCGCAATTTGCATGGGAGGTCAAATTTGCTTTTTCGTATTTCGACCTATGTTCCTTGGGAAAAGTTGTTCAAATTCACACCCTTCAGTATTATCACACCTTTCAGTTACACGCTGTATAGGCGACAGGTATGGTACTCTTTACATTAAATAGGCAGTTAAGATAAATAGTCATGTAAACATTGAGTTTATCAAAACCGGAGCACACCTTGACATCATTTATATTAATATTCATCTCGAAAGTATCTTAAAATGCACAAGGGGCACAAAGGCTATCTTATCGCCTCGTGTTGGGTTTGTGAGACGAAGAACACTGCAGACGCTTCTTTATTCTTTCCGCTCGGAATAGGCGGAAACCACAGCCACAGAATAAAGTAATAGTACGAGTACTATCATACAGAACGGATACTCTCCGCCCCCCGCCCGCAATCTACCCCGCGCGCTCCCGCCCGCGAGATTCTCGTGGACTTCTGATTGTCTGAATATGCGGGCCTACGCGACCTTCTTATTTCAAATTCGCACTCGATGTATGTATAGATAAACCGCCTAAATGAGTCCTCGCCCGCGGGGTACAGGGGCGCGGGGGTAAGACGACAAAGGGGGAACGAAAGAGGTGCGGGCGGCGGCGGCGGGCGGCGGGGCATTCTCATTCTCTACGCGCATCCGCCCCGCGCACCTGCCCTTGTACCCCGCGGGCGAGGACTCATTTAGGCGGTACTACTATAGTGTCCGAGGGATGCCACAGCCTTCAACCAGAGAGTATGACAGAAGAAGCATGAAAGTAGAATGAATGCAGTAGAAATGAGAGCGATGAAGAGTATTGGTGTGAAATTGAGTGACAGGATTAGAAATAGTGTGATAAGAGAACATTGTGGCGTACAAATAAAATATACGAGTACCTACGCGTCGTCGTTAAAAAGGAGATGTAGTGACTAAAATTATGAAAGGAGTGCTGAGATGGTTAGGTCATGTGAGAGGATGAATGAACCAATATTGACAAAAGAGTTCACTAGGCGAAATTAAAACTTTGGAAGAGGAAATCCTCGGCGAACGTTCTAAAACCAAAATACGTTCAAACTAAATAAAGGGCAGGTTAAATTTACCCTAAACCGTCAAGCGTGTATGAAAGGGTTGATATAAGTAGAGGAAGCGAGGGAAGTATGTCACGATAGTAGCAGGTGGAAGGCTGAGGTCTCTGCCTACCACGACGTAAAAGAGGCGTGATTTTATGTAAGTAGTTATGTATGTTATCCGACGATCCGGTCAAGGTCGCGGGAAGCCGCTGGAAGCGAGCAGCGCAGGACCGGTCGTCATGGAGATCTTTAGGGGAGGCCTATGTCCAGCAGTGGACGTCTTTCGGCTGATATGATGATGTATGTATTGGTTCGAAATAATTTTAGCTTACCCATACTTCAGTCTTACTACCCACAGGGAAAGCCATTCATTACGTTTTAGTCCTACTTAATATTATAAACGCGAAAGTTTGTAAGTATGGATGGATGGATGGATGTTTGTTACTCTTTCACGTAAAAACCACTGAATGGATTTAAATGAAACTTGGCACACATAGGTTAGGTCCTGGAATAACACATAGGCTACTTTTTACCGCGGGAAAACACTTCATTCCCACGGGAAAACGCATTTAATATTAATGAAGAAGGTGACTGACTCACTGACTGACATATCAACGCACAGCCCAAACCGCTGGGTCTAGAAATTCCAAATTTGGCACGTAGGTTTCTTATGAGGTCTAACGGAGCACTAAGAAAGGGTTTTACAAAATTCCACCCCTAAGTTTGTATGATAGTCCGTCAGTTTCAAAGTTAGGATCTTCAAATTTTGTATTTAGGCTAATGACTAAAAATTTATATCTACGTATCTCAGAGTTTTTGAAAATTCGACACCCTTAAGGGTGAAAAGGGGGATGAAGTTGAAAATCCTTTATTTTTAAAGTAAAATCCACATAATTTGTAATTTTATGCAACGTTCATCACTGTTATTGAAATTCCACCCCAAATTCAACCCCTAAAAAAAGGGAAATGGGGTGAAAAAGTCTAAAGACCAATATGGGTTTCGTTTGTATGGTTTACTGGGTCGCTGATTACGAAAACTACTACAATTTTGAAATCCAACGTGGTGGACGTGAAATACCATCATCCCCTGGGGATGGGGTTGGGGTGCGATAGGGTTGAAATGTCAAAAAATCAATATGGGTGTCATTTGTATGGTTTATCGAGTCGCTGATTACGAAAACTACAACAACTTTGAAATCCAACGTGGTGGACGTGAAATTGGGGTGCGATACGGTTGATATCTCTAAAAATCAATATGGGTGTCGTTTCTATGTTTATATGAAGAAAGGGATAGCGGTTAAGATGGCGTAAGGGGTAGGGGTAGGGATAGGGGAAGGGATAGGAATAGGGGTAGGGAGAGGCAGTGAGAGATAGATAGGGAGAGGGAGAGGAAAACGGAGGAGGAGAGGGATGGGGAGGGGGAGAGGGGCTGAGACAGGGATGGTTTGACGGACGGTTGGACAGTTGGTTGGACGGACGGACGGACGACAGATAGACGGAAGGGTGGATGGATGGATGGTCAGATAGATAGAATCCCTCGTGGACAAAGTCGCGGGCAACAGCCAGTTTTACATATAGCTGTGATGTGGTTTTTTTAATGGTCCATTTCTACAGAATGAACTTATGGAGCCATAAGCTACATGTACCTAATCTAGATATGATTATTGTGAACCACAAGCAATTACATTTTAGATTGCTTTTATGGTCATTTAAATGATAAAAATATAAGTGTGAGTATAATTTGGAATGAAGAATTCATAATTTAAATTTTCAAACAGAAATAGTAAAAAAGTCGCGGGTCAGGAAATTATTGTAATGAAAGAGCACTAAAAACTTTATTAGCATAAACTAAATTTGCAGGATACTTTATTGTACACACGGCCGCACATCGTTAGAAACACTTTTGGACCTTATGGCGTGGTAATAGAGTTGAAAAAGTTTCTACCGACAAGCGGTTGACAGTACTGATTTTTTTCACACGAAGATATTAAGGGTATACCTTCCTGAATGAACTTGAGAATGAATAACTTTGAAACCACTTTTTACATTAAATATAGCATTTATCTTAACAGAAAAAAACGTAGTGAACAGATAAAAACGTGGTTTTAATTTAATTTGTATAACTGAAGAAAAAAAGAATGCCAAAACGGCTGAGCGCTGCGGGCTCTCCGCCCTCTATCTCAAAAAAACCGGTCAAGTGCGAGTCGGACTCGCGCGCCGAGGGTTCCGATATACCTATAGTATTTTTGGAAGCAATAAAGTCCATTTTCAGGACCGCAAAACTAAATTTGTTTGTAAAGGTTTTTTGCAGATTTCTGAAAAACTGTGCAACTTAGAAAGATCGTTTTATTTTTGCTGTAAAGTTTATATAAACTTCTGTCAACTGTAATTAATTCAGATATTTCCTTACTCAAACTTCGGAGATAAGGGGGGGGGAATGGTATTTTTCTTGACATTTTTCATCATAACTTTAAAACTAAGAAATTTAAAAAAATACAAAAATATATTTTAAAATGTACAAGTAAAGCCCTTTCATATGATACCCCACTCGACCTAGTAGCGACAATTTGAAATTTGGCCCCCCCTATTTTGGCCCCCTTTATATTAATAATCATACTTTTTTCAAAAATTTTTCTTGTGCAATTAAGTTGGGCAACTATATTCTAAAACTATTCCAAATTTCAGGTTGATAGCATAAGTGGTTGCTGAGATATAGAGGTGTGACAGACAGACGGACAGACAGACAGACAGACAGACAGAGCGGCACCATAAGGGTTCCTTTTTTTTACCATTTTGGTATCGGAACCCTAAAAAGGTAGGGCGTATAAAAAAAATTAAAAAGAAATTTGTCGCAAATTGTATGCTCGACAATCATTACATAAATGTCAACATTATTGGAGCTATAGCAATAGTAGGAGATCTAAGGCCGAGCTTGTATGGGGTACCTTGCACAAAACCTGCTGGGATGAAACTTGGCACAATTCAAGTAAACACCTAAAGGTAACATATATAAGAAAAAATAAAAAATAAGGGGGGTCGCCATACAAGAAACGTATTTTGTTTGTTTTTGCTCTGTCGTCAGAACGGTTATTAATTCAAGCGTCAAAGTTGGTATGAAATATAGTTCACTAAAATGTCAATAAAATGACATGTCCTGATTGACTCACTAACTGACTGATTGACTGACTGACGCTGACCCGTAACCGTTTTAGCTACACTTTTAAATTTGTGTGTTCTAATATAACGCATACCACAAACACCATATCAGAAAGGATTTTCAAAAGCTCATCCCCAAGAGGTTGAAATAAGGGATGAAAGTTTTTCATAATTCTTTACTTAGCTTTCACTTTCATCCCTTATTTCACATCCTTGGAGGACGAGTTTTGAAAAATCCATTCTGATATGGTGTTTGTGGTATGCGTTATATTAGCACACACACTTTCAAACGTGTAGCTAAAGCGGTTACGGGTCGGCGTCAGTCAGTCAGACAGTCAGTCATAGATAGATAGATAGATAAAACCTTTATTCAATAAACATAACACACAAAACAAATCACATAAGTTTACAAGTATTAACATACATAACAGATAGGTAATTACACATAGTCGAGCGTAAACATCAAATATACAGGTAGCCGATCTTTTGCATGCTGTATGTGGTATGCCTATTGTATAGGCGCTGGCTCAGCATAATGCATACGACACCGACAGCGGTGCTGTAGCGCTGATATTCTGCCAGAACCATAAACGTCACTCTCGTCGACACAGAGCTTAGATTATGAATAACGGCAGCTTAAAACAGAGCAAACAGACTATTAGTGTCAGTTAGTGAGTCAGTCAGGACATGTCATTTTATTGACATTTTAGTGAACTATATTTCATACGAAGTTTGACGTTCGAATTAGTAACCGTTCTGACGACAGAGCAAAAACAAACAAAATACGTTTCTTGTATGGCGTCCCTCCTTATTTATTTTTTTATTTTTTTTATTATTGGGTAACATATTTGTCTTAAAAACACATATCCTGTGAAATTTTCAACCAGCTACCTATGTCGGTGCAAAAGATACAACTATCTACCTAGTAAAACACGGCACATTTGCGACATTATGCCCCACTGTGCGTCTCTGTCGCGTCCTGCCGGGGAGCACCACTTTACTTGAATTGGGCCAAGTTTCATCCCAGCATGTTTTGTGCAAGGTACGCCTTGTTGGATCTCCTACTACAAACGAGATAATCGCGAAAAACTGATTTTTGTGACCTTGAATAACTTACGACGCGGACACGAGATTTTATGAGACTTTTGAGACAACTTTTAGAAGACCAAAATGAAGGTGTACACGAGACTACAGCTTATTATCTCTCATTCCGTGGTGAAAACCCAAATATAACTGGACCATAATTCAAATCAGTAAAGAAGTTCTTATCCCCTCCTCCCTACAAACCAAAAATCTTGAACAATATCAAAATCGATAGCAAATTTACGACCACTGTTTTATTACATGTTATAAAACTGCTTTGCCAACAAAAATTAATGAATGAGTGCACCAAATGTAGCTGATAAGATAAAAGAACAATATCAACACAATCTGAGTTCCTGTTATAGTTTATACCTGGAGATAAAATATGGTGTGACATTCTTATCAATATTTGTTTGCATTTATTTTATGTAAGTACGTACATAATTAATTAAATTATTAGTTTAAAGGAGTTTAACACAAATACAAATGTATTTTAGGCAAACCTTAAATAAAACAGAAACAAAACATTTTGGTACGGGAGCCGACAAGGTCTTTTGACGTGATAATCAGGGCGAAAAAAATTGTCTCGGTAGACCGTTTTTTTTATGTAGGCAGCTTTATGGCCTATGTTGACATAATGATAGACTGATTGTTAGTTACGTATAATTTTAAATTGATATAATAGAGCCAAAAAACTGCCAAGAAAAATAATATATTAACTAGCTGTGCCCGCGGCTTCGCCCGCGTGATATTCAGACAATGTGCAGTCTCTCCCCCTCTCCCTCTCCCACTCCCTCTCTCTTTACCTCCATCCCACTCCCTCTCCTTCTCCCTATCCCTGCCCCTAACCCTATCCCTATCCTTAACGCCGTCGTAACCGCTATCCCTATCCTTATATAATAGTCCAGTAAAAATACGGTTTTGCAAAACATTAAATGCTAATAGCTACTTTTTTGTGTATATCGTATTTAAATATGATGTTAAGAAGCAATATTTACGAATCCACCTAAAATTTAAAGCGGAATATTTTTTTCGAATAACAGCCAAGGCAAAAATAGTAATAGACAATTATATACTTTATATCATAGATAAACGTATACTTTACATATAGGCATCAAAATCCACCATAAATATATTTAAAAATATCAATTTATTTCAAAATATAAAATCTCCACTTATTTTTACATATAGGGGCCAATAAAGTCGAAGTAAAATAATAGCAATAAACTGAGCTAAACTCAACCTTTTTAAATGTAAGTGATTCTTATATATATTCACAAAAATGCCATACTAAATAAAAAAAAAGTTTTTTGTAATCGCTGGTTTACAATGATTTGGTAAACATTTATGTGATTATATAGCACTATTTAAAAATGTGATTATATAGCACTATTTAAATTATTAGAAAGCAAAACGGATCTATTACTATTTTTGGTTGCGAAGATAAGCTGTATTTAAATTTCGTGCTATAAAAGTTAAACAATACAAAAAAGCTAATATTTTTAGGTGGATTCATGTATAATATGAAATTCTGAATATATAGCAAGCCGTAAATAAAAAAATAATCTATTAACATTTTTTTCCGAAATTCCATATTTTTTTAATGTTTGGACGGCAAAATAAATAAATAAATGAAGTAAATTTAGGTGGATTCCATTAAAAAGCTTTACACAGAAATATAATCTATCGATCTGAAAAAGAATCACGGCTATTATCAATTATTTCCGTTTCGCCATACAATCTCTCGTAATTTTACTGGAGTATAAACATAGAAACAACACCCATATTGATTTTTAGACATATCAACCCTATCGCACCCCAACCCCATCCCTAGGGGATGGTGGTCTTTCACGTCCACCACTTTTGATTTCAAAATTGTTTTAGTTTTCGTAATCAGCGACCCAATAAACCATACAAACGATTCTCATATTGGTTTTTAGACTTTTTCACCCCATTTCCCTCTTTAAGGGGTTGAATTTGGGGTGGAATTTCAATAACAGTGATATATGTTCCACAGAATTACAACCCTAATGCCTAAATAATAAATTAAGTGGATATTACTTTGAAATGAATGAGTTTCAACTTCATCCCCCTTTTCACCCCTTAGGGTGTAGAATTTTCAAAAATTCTAAGATACGTAAAACTTAATTTTTAATTGTCAGTCTAAATACAAATTTTTAAGATCCTAACTTCAAAACTGACGGACTTTCATACAAACTTTCATCCCTTATTTCACCCCCTTAGGGGATGAATTTTGAAAAATTCTAAAACACGTACTTTCTAATTTTTTACCAAAAGCTCAAAAACAAATTTCTATAATTCTACCTTTAAAAATAAAAGACTTATAGACCAACATATAGAAAAAATATCATCCCCTTTTTCATCCCCTTGAAGGGTGATTTTTAAGAAAATCTTGAAACACGTATTTCTTTATTTTTTACCAGAAGCTTAAATTCAAATTTGTGTGAATCTATCTCAAGAAACAAAGGACTTTCATACAAATTTTCATCCCTTATTTCACCCCCTTGGGACATGAATTTCCAAAATCCTTTCTTAGTGGGTGGTTTTGACATGCACAGAAACTGTGTACAAAATTACAGATCTGTATCTATAACGGTTACTGCTCGGCGTTGATGAATCAGTCAGTTAGTCAGGTCATGCTCTTTTATATATTTAGATAAAGCACTTAGTTTCCATTAATTAGAAATAGAGTTTTTAATTTTTCATAAGTATTTGCAGTAATTTGGCTTTGAAGTCTGAATGTACAAAGATTATTTGAGGGAGAGGAAGGCTCTATTCGATATATGTAAACATAATAATCATAGCATCATGACAATATGAGAAATCATAGAAAGGGTTTTGGTACAAAAACAGCAGCATTTAGAAATATCAGTAAACAAAAACAAATTAATGGAACTAAAAAAATTAAGAAAAGTCCTAAACTAAACCCAACTAAACTATTAGATATTGCCTTTAGGCATTAAGTCCGCTTATGTACCTTTGTGCATGAAGTTAAATAAATAAATAAACCTATGCAGACACATTGACCTACAGCAATGACCGGAGCATATACTTTTTTTTAAAAGTACGATTTTTTAAATTAATTTAGTTTAAAATTAATCTAATATAATTTGAAATAATCTATTTTAATTTACATAACTTATTTTGATTTTGCTTTGAAAATTTTCTTTAATGAATTGTACCAAGAATATTTAAGCACTTTTTTTAAATTATTTTAAAAGCATCCTCATTTTTTTTTTAATTTAAAAACTTACCTCGACAACTTTGTTCCAGAATGGGTGCATAACATAGACGCTCAGGGGACTTGTGTCTATGGCCATGTACTGAAAAATAAACAAAAAAATTAATTTTAAAATGGGGCAGTGTTTTAATAGTTTTAGAATTTTGGCTTGGCTACCAAGATTTTTTGCCAATATCTTGTATTATAGTATTGTTATAGGTCCATCATGTTATCGATAAAAAACAACAAAAAAAACTAATTTGCAAGATAGAATACTCTGAACCAACCTAACCAGACTAAAAACCTAAATACAAAATAAATATGCACTACTGTTTTTATAAACTGATTTATTTCTTAAAATGGGTTAGCACAGTTTCAAACTATTTATAATTAATATTTAACCTGAAAATCGCTACATGAAATAAGTATAAAATTTGTTTATTTTAAATTTACAGATGAGGAAAAACATAGAAATATCATCATTTCCCAAATTACTACACTGATAAGCAATATCGTGTTTTATCGTCAAATTAGAGTCATTTCCTAGAAAACAATACACTTCCTAAGTTCCGAGGCTACATAACATACACCTTGCGGCGCAACAAATCGATCTTTTAGGTTACTTCACTGATCAATAACGAAATGCAGCAAACCAAAATGAATATAAAGAATATGTTTGTTTACTTGTAAGGCCTAAATTTTGATTCATTCCAAATAAATCAATATTTTTAACAAAATTACCTTGTAATTATCGAAACCTTCCAAGTGGTCCCGAGTTAAATACTTGTAATTCCACATTTTGACGTATAATACTTTCACTTACGAAGTAGAAGAGAAAAATTGAATGCTAAATACATAAAATGAGGGAACGAAAGAACTTAATGATCATTTTAATTAACTTTATCGAATTTCTAAAAAACGTAGCCCCACACGACTGTGATGAAATTGACAGACAGATTTGACATGACCTTCGGTGAATATCGGTGTGACCATCGCCGTGATTGGAATTGAGCAAACACAGCTAAAAGCGTACACGCATAGACACGGTACTCACGGGCGCGGACGTAGGCGAGTCATATAATTCTAAAACACGGAATAATTGCACATCTGTATTATTCTACACCGATATGTTCATAATTATACAAAAAGTTTATTTTACAAAATTAAAATCCGATCCGACTTGCAACTTAAAAAAAAAAGTAATTTATAAAAATATACATAAAATGGAAACAATAAATGCTACATGAGTGAAATTTTTACTAATTACTTTGTAAGGCTTTTAGTACGCTGTCTTAAAATATCACCTCTTGAAAAACCCAGAATTTTTAATATGACCACAAAAAAATTTAAGGTTGATTTTGTACAGTCAACGACAGGTCAAGCTTGACACTCGCAGTGCGACTCTAGCCCGTACGTCTATCGAAATACGAACGGTACAAAGTCCAATGTGTCAAGCTTGATGTGCTCTTGACTGTACAACTTAAAAAATCGGTCATGAAGGGAAAATTTGATAGTACGGTCCTGACAACGGTCTTCAACTTATGTAAAAAATTCACCTCCGTGACTACTTTAATTTGGGCAAACTTATTATAATTATACTTATTCTCCAATTAAATTAGCATAGAAGAAAAATTACTTGCTATTCTATTTCAGACTATGAATAAGACATATTTAACATCATGTTTTCACCCGTTAACATATTCTTTTAAAGGGGTTTGATTAAAGTTGGCATCGTTTTTGAACTTATGCGGCCACTTATGAAACTGATTAATTCTGAAAGAGCCGACTACAAGGAACAATTCTAAGTATAAATATCATATACCTTAGTAATATCGGGGCTGAGATAAGGGATAAAGTTTCACTAAAACGTTTTTTTTTTACAAGAAAAAGACAAGACATAGGTCATTTTACAACGTTATAGACCGTAAGGGCACTGCATGTTATCCTACGTCATCTAGTACACGAAATTTGCAACTTTGTAGCGATAGTAGTGGCCTAATAGGTCCACAAAACGTTGGTCTGCCAATCCGAAACCTTGCAGGTTTGGTACAGTTGGAGAGAAAAGTGGTTAAATGACAGATTACAAGAATGAAATCTATTCGTAAAAATAGAAGGTACCTATACAAGTAAAAAACGACAGGTCTGCCTTGCATCCTCTTGGCAGTTTCGCCAGTCCGACCAAATTTGTGGTCCAATCACATTTGACCACATTTGTGGTCCGACTAGCGAAACTGCCAAGAGGATGCAAGGCAGACCTGTCGTTTTTTACTTGTATAGGTACCTTCTATTTCTACGAATAGATTTCATTCGTGTAATCTGTCATTTAACCACTTTTCTCTCCAACTGTACAAAACCTGCCAGGTTTCGGATTGGCAGACCAACGTTTTGTGGACCTATTAGGCCACTACTATCGCTACAAAGTTGCAAATTTCGTGTACTAGATGACGTAGGATAACATGCAGTGCCCTTACGGTCTATTAGGTAAAAATACAAAGCGCTTGTCAACTGGTGATCGCGGACCTTTGCGATCACCAAAGTCAAAAAATGTCGACCGAAGCTGAAACCTGAGTAGGATTAGTAACCACTTGTGGTTTTAGAGCTTTGTAAGGCACGTTAAGTCATTTTAAATTGCTAATGGCAAGACAGACTTCATTTGGCGGCTTGAAAACTCTGATAGGTAGGATAGCCCAAGCCAACCTAACCTAATCTTACCAAGGCTTAATGTAGGACTGGGTTTGTTTTTACCGAAAAAGCCACTACACTAACAGTACAGAACAGCCTATTGGGGTATTTATATATGTATATAGGTTGTCATAATAGGTCTTTACCTATGAAATTGCCGATTTTTTTACAGATTAATGAGATTTTAATTCCTATAATTCTAATGCTATTTTTTTCATTTGTCTTATATTTGAAAGTTGACTTCAAGGTTATCAATTAACGCATAAAATAAAGTTTTTATTTTTAGTTTGATATACTATAAAATTAAAGGTTCGAAAATTGTTCGTCTTAAATGTCGTCCGGTTTCTTAATTAGATTTGTTATATTTTTTCACAGATAATATTTTTCGAAAATTATATTTAAGCTTCTGTTAGCTTAATTAGTATAAGAGCTAGCGACCAAATCGGTCATGTGGCTTCAGCTGTATTGAAACTCCGTTAGCTACTTCCCTGAACAACCTTTTCCTATAATCTTCGTTCTGGTAGGCCGCGGCCGGTGGGTGCGGGTGTGGGTGATGAAAAAAAAGAAATTTGGGCGCACAGGGAGTACAGAGCAACTGTTTGAAAAAAAAATTAAAGTCGCTGAGCTCACATTTTTTAATTTTTTTCACCACCCCACTACACCCGCACCCACCGCCCGCGGCCTGCCAGCACGAAGATTATAGGAAAACGTTGTTCAGGGAAGTAGCTAACGGAGTTTCAATACAGCTGAAGCCACATGACCGATTTGGTCGCTAGCTCTCCGTCTAAATATCTTCCCAATAATGCTTAAAAAACTAAAAAAATTGGATTTATAATTCCTAAGAAAAATGCAAAAATGTACTGAAAGTTTAGTTTACCTAAAATTCGCCATACAAAACGGTAGTTTCATTGGTAAAGACCTATTATTTACTCCCGGCACTTTTACTGTCCCGTACAAGCTAAGCATGAACTTGGAATCTATGGATCATAGGCGAAACCCTCGCAAGACAAATCGCTTCAGGTATGGCAAATTGGCATAGACTGGCCTTGAGAAAATTTATCTCCCTTTCAGGCACTACAAAAACGCAGAAATTGAAACATATGTCACCAACCTCGCATCTACTTAATTAAACAGCTAATAAACAGGCGTCCCCGCCTACCATGCCAAAAATACGGTACAATAAATATCCCCATTGATCATAATTGGAGTTTTATTAGCATAGTATTTAATTGGAGACACTGCATTGTCGAAATGTAAGAAAACAGTTCAATAAAGGAAAAATCTTCCGGAACCTAGACTATTGGGTTACGTACAAGGAAGCACAGTATAACTACAAAAAGCGTATCCAAACCCAAAAAAGCAGAGGCTAATGCGTTACTGCACCAACATTGAATCTACCAATCAAGCTAGTATGGTAAAGAAAATTCTGGCTTGCTAGTGTACCTGACCGCAACTTCAATGCCTGATAAATTGGGATGGAACCTACATGTGATCTAACATCGAGACCTGCAAATTCCTTCTGAAGACTCACTTCCTTGACTGCCCCAACAGTGAAAACCTATAATGTTATATATAAGTATCATCATTAAGCTCTGCAAAAATAATGTAAGCCGAGTAAGATGTAAGTCGTGATGATATTTGTCCCTTTCTAATAGACTGACCAAAATATTTTTGTTGTGTGGGGCAAGTATTGTGACCATTTGTTTAAAAACAGATAAAGGACATGAACTGGGAAGAAATCTGGAACAAATTGCGTCAAAAAGGCGCTTTCAATCATCAATATCCATCAACATGTACATAGAATATGTGCCTTCTTCTGTCAGGTCGTTGGCACTTAGCTCATCGGCAGAGCTCGTACTCCTATCTGTTGGTGAAAATTCACCATGAACTAAGACCACACATTGCCACCCTAAAGGTTTGAGCATCTAGGGGACTTGTATCCTATCGTTCTCTCTACGTGTCAAAAGAAGATGTTATAAAACTAGTTGTTCTGTAAACTCATTGCTTCCCACAAGAAGGATATAGAGTGATTATAATAAAGTGAAGTGGGTAACCTTACTTCACATCTCAAGGTTGACTAATGGTAATACTTAGCTGCCGGTTATAGCACTGCTTCTGTCACCCACACCTCCTGCTGCACACTTTTTTAGAATAAAACGAGTCCATCTCGGATAGGCGCGTACGCTGATCGCATTATTATTTAACGCAGAACACTCGAACTAGCACGATCGCTAATAAAACACACTTTTTGTACACAACCTAGGCTATCGGATAAGACTTAGAAATTCTAATTGAGCTATCATAGTAACTTTCACAAAACGACCGACCCGAACCGCTACCAGCAAACAACGAAATTGAATTCAAATAATTTTATCCAAAATGGCTGCTAGCCCCCACCCCACACCAGATGGCGCTAGCGATCATAAGAACTAGCTGCCAACTTATTTTTTTATAAAATAATATAATTTTGTAAGTCAAAATAAAGTACTTTGATACAAAAACTGTCGTAATGACTTGAGCGATCTCCGACATATTTTAAAGTATTGAAATTAAAAGGTTTCATACTAAATAATGGCAAATCTTAAAACAAAAAATAGTTCGATAAAAAAAACTTTTTTAATTTTAATAGGATGTTTTATTTCCTATATCGTTATCACGTAATAAACCAAGTAGCACGAAATGAAAAAACAAAGATGTGTCTATAAAGAACCTATCTCGGGGTTTGACCTAATCTCTGAACTAAATCTAGTGAATTGATCGAATCCCTAAACGATTTCAATGAAATGTTGAAAATATACTTCATTTCTTTATTAAAATAGAGCATCTACAAGATCTCAAGATTAAGGAACCAAGTTGCCCTGACAAGTGACAGCAACAACATGTTATTTAAAGGGATAGGAGAAAATAATTTTAGCAGTTTTAGATCTAGATAAAACAAAATAACAATCTCTCTGCAGCTAACGATAATAAAAAAAAAACCGGCCAAGTGCGAGTCGGACTCGCGCACTGAGGGTTCCGTACCACCACATAAACATAATTGTATTAGTTGAAATTTCAGTATGTTAATGTGCTAGATTTTTTGAGTCCGACACGACCAAATTTTATTATTTGTTGTTATTTTATAGCCTATGCCCTATAAACGTACCAATTTTCAAGTTTGTAAGTGTTCCCGTTTTTAAATAGAACTAAAACAAAAATCGCCACAGCAACCATCCAACTTGACCCCTCTCTTATATGAATGTTCTTGAAACGGGAGCTCACCACAATTGGTTACCATTAGTTGTGAGAAAAGTTGTAATATTTAATGATTTCAGACTTTTCCCATTATTTGTACTGTGAGACCTAGCATCTTGCCAAATTTCATAATTTTAGGTCAACGGGAAGTACCCTGTAGGTTTTTCATTTTTTAATAAATGTATGGAGATGAGGACATAACATGCCATATCTTTTGATTGCGTCTTTGTAAAAAATTGAAATTTTCAGATCTTGTGTGGTTCATGGACCCTAACATATGGTATTAATTTCAAACTGATACCTCTACCCGTTCGTGAGATAAAGGGTCTTGACAGACAGACAGACAGACAGACAGACAGACGGACAACAAAGTGATCCTATAAGGGTTCCGTTTTTTTCTTTTGAGGTACGGAATCCTAAAAAGACTGCTTTTAACTTCAAGATCAATAACTTTTTATTTTGCGGGCATAAAATGCACAATAAAAACACCTGGATGAATTTTTTTTTGCACGGAAATTAAGCAAACTTTATTGGTATAGCAAGAATCAGAAAGTAACGGATCTCCTCAGGGATAACTATCTTGTTCTGCTCGTTTCGCGTCTGTATATTTGTTAGCTTAAACTGAATTTTCAATTAAATAGAATTGCAGAGCTTAATCATGAAAAAAGCGCCGCAAAGCGCTTTTAATACATTAATGGTGATAACCAGCAAAAAGAAGTACCGATGCTGCAAGGTTAGGACAATCAACTAACCAACAAGCCTACAACTCAAGAAAATGAACAGAATCAGCTTTATATTGTATGACATCACGTATAAGCAGGAGCCGATCGAGCAAAAAGTCAACCCTAGATGTTTAGATAGACTTTGAAGGAGCTTTCGATAAAACCAACTTTACCAGCAAAAAACCAAAACCTCAGTAAGCATGGAGTTGATACCACTCTTGCTGGGTGGAGAGACAACATGCTAAGACATACTCGTAGAGTGATTCAAATTACTGTAAATAGCACAACAAGGGGGTGATAGCAAAGGATTGCCCACAAGGGGCCTTCTCTCTTCTTTGGAACATTGTGGTCAACTAGCTTACCGCTGACCTCAATGGAAATTGGCTATGCGGATAACCTTGCCATTCTCATCGGTGGATCCTTTAAAACTGTGTTGTGTAGCCTCGTGAAAAAAGTCTTAGAACTAAGGATAAACAATCGATTAACCCATAGAAGCAAAATTTTATTTACCAACAAACACAAAGAAGGTAGACTTTGTTCAACACTGATCTGCCCCTGACCAAAATAGTGAATAACTTGCGCGTAATATTTGAAAAACAAATAGCATTTATTCAATTAATTTCAATTACAAATTTATCATGTGACGAACTGTACATTCAGAAAGCAAGTTGCTCTGGAACAAACATGTTAACCACAATCTAGCAAAAGCGTGTATCATCTTCTTGCACTGTAAAATAACTTCCAGGTTTTTCATTTATTCTCAACAGATCTTGTTTAAAGTTAATCATTTTGCGTGTCTTTGACTATTTTTTCTGTAAAAATAACAAAGAGAGAACCGTAACCGCGAGATACTGAATTGAAAAGACTTCCACTATCTTGTTATACATTACTTTTCATTATGGAATTAACGTAAACAGACTAGCCGTGGGTTTGCTACGCTTCTGTTTCATCGGATCTCCTCCGCCTCTTCCGTTTTAGTTGAGCCGTTATAGAATTTTGACCAGGATTAACCCCAATCTTGTCTTCTTCTAATAGAAAAAAAAAAACGAGAATAATATTTTTTCATTACAATTTAACCCACTATATTTCTGCCGCAATATTAGGTACGGGATTTTTTTTCCGCAGTAATGTTTCTTTAGGCTAATGCTATTAAATAATAACTGACTTATTAGAGGCCGCTAAAAAAAATTACCCCAAGGGCCCATACAAAGTGAAGCGAACCACTTTTAAGCATCAAAGGAACCGAATTCTAACCGTATTAAGAGGATATACAGCAGCGTTCTTCTGCGTAAAAAAAAAGTAGGTTTTATGTCCCACCCGACAAAAAACCCAAAGTTTACAAACTGCTACAATGGCAATGCTCGCTATGCATTGATAAGATAATACAGAATTATTTGTAGTAAATCCTAACAAAAAAGTAATTTTAATTCACATTACGTTTCACTCCAGCTCTTTGGATATCAAATTCAACGCCGCGGGCAAATCTTGCGTTTTCAAATTTTACTTTATTAATTTCTCTGAGATCGTTGTTTGAATATAAGTGATATTTAAATAAGTGATGTAACAAATTTTTTACAACCATAATTATGTGAAATCCATTCATGTGCATTTATTCTATGTAGTAAAATAACTAAAAAACTGCATAATAAAAAAGTACTTACGTCACCTACTTTATTTTAATGTTTCTATCAAAAGGACTCTTGCTCGACAATTTCAAAACAAAAAAATGATTTTATTTAGGTGTTCGAGCCTTCAGGCTTGACCCACTTGAGATTAACGTCTTGAACATCAGCGCCATCTAGTCTCCTCTTTTCGGTTAATGGTACCTATATCCTAGGGAAATACTCTTTCTGTGATGGCAACACTCACTGAGTGTCGCTCCTGTCAGCGCTCGCAAGTTTCTTGTGTCAGTACGCTTTTGAACTCCGGCGCCATCGGTCACGTAAAATAAAATAAATATCAACGATATATTTCATCATCAAGGTAAGTTTATTTAATTCAATCTATATAGGTACTTAATCATTTCTTGGAAAAAGTGTCCTTAGTTTGTTAAGGATATCACTTTATATGGTGCAAACATGTCGCTCTTAGCACGTGTTCCGACATCCATATCGGATGTCTGGTTGTTGTCTCGCAATGAACAATAACTTTCAGGTCTCAACCCGAACAACCTTCAGGTTTTCAACCTGTGCACCTCATTGCTTTATTTTAAAGCAATAATGTTGACACAAGCTATATGTCACATCAAGTTTTATGCGTCACGTCGCATCAAATCAATACGACAGACAGTATGCTGACGTGTCGCATTACACTAATGCGACACGTCGCATGAGGTTCATACTGCATGCCACTTCAAATGAATTTATCAAAACGCACGTCGCATCGAACCTTAAGTGCTTGTCGCGTCATCCACTTTACGCACGTCGCATCATTCTTGAATTCCAAGTCGCATCAAAGACGCTCACTCGTCGTATCACACGTGTCGTATCACGCACGTCGTATACGACGTGCGTGATACTTATAAATTCAAATAATCTTGGCACTATTTGCACTTTGCAGATCATGGCGACTACAATAACTCTGCAAGAACTCTGCGACGACGAAGTGTCCCCTGAAAATGCGATAATCGTCGATCGACTGATATCTGCCATCAATAAAAACTACCCGGAAGACTGGAAGTCCTGGCAAATCAACGATAACTCGTATCATGATCTTTTCGGAGATGAAATCACACAAAAAGTCGACGCGAAGCTCCGGTTTGCCCTACCTACTGACGACATCCGCGAAATTTTCTACCCGGATGAGGAGGTTCTTTCTGAAAGACATTTTAGAATGGCAAAAAAGAAACTCCTTGAACTAGGCATAGGCCGAGCATTAATTTACTCACCACATACAATAGTAGACAAAAACTACGTACACATACCCTCATACGAGGCTTTTATGAATACGGTCAAACTCTTAAAATCCAAAATTACCCCAATAAGGGGCGGATCTGTCGAACGTAAGAGACCAGCCCAGAACATTGTATCCTCAACTCCTAAGAAGCCAAGAACAGATCCAGCTCTTAATACGACTATGTTGGAAAATATGATGAGCTTACTGTCCCAGCACACCCAAGCAATATCAGATCTGAGCAAAAGAATGGCAAGTACTCCTCAAACTGATGAACAAAACTCGCAGAACTCTCCCGAAGAATCTGACCAATCTTTTGTCTCATCTTCCATTGACGTGCAGGACGAAGAGGACGACTGGAAACCTCCCCCATTGTGCATGCCACCAGAACCTGAAGCAGCAGAGATGTGCGACTTCACTCCGGCGACAGTCGAGACTGAGGCAAAGATCGCAAAGGCAAACCCAAAACTCGTGGATCAAGCAAAAAAATGTCAAAGATTTGGAGAAGAAGGGTGGAAAAACATAAGATTTGCCGAAGTCCAAAAAACCTTTCAAGCTACACCTGCATTCTGCGCACTAAAAGTAAACAGTCACCTCGCCTCAAACACGCCCAATTGGCAATCCTTAGCACAGCTGGAAAAATTTGATTTAAGCCTAGCCGCCATAACACACGGCCTCTTACAGCAACGAGAAGCCTTTCAAGACATACTTAAGACTCTAAACGCAGAAACACAGAAAGAACTCGGAAAAGCTCTATTGGGGCCCGATTCAAAATTCAAAAAGATCTCCGATCAGTTGCTGCAGTACACTTGCGGAAGAAGAGCGGAAACCATTCAAATGCGTAGAGAAACTTACAAATCAACAAACAAAGTTCTTAACGAAATTCTTCATGACATCCCACCTTCAGCAACACACCTCTTTTCAGAGGAAAAGCTGACAGAAGTTATGAAAGATCAGGGGGGGGCACATAGGTTCTTTCAGAAGAAAGCCCAAACAACCAAAAAGCCTAGTACTAAAGCATCGGCAACCTACCAATCAAAAAATTCAAAACACCAGTCGCAGTGGAAATATTCAAGGAAAACTTCATACCGCAGACCTAATGTTGGGAAGCAGGAAGCTACAAACAAATCCAAGCAGTCAGCTGGAAAGAAACATTAGAACACTCCCTAACAAGGTAGGCTTTTATGCTGGTCAGCTTTCTAACAAGATTGAACTGTGGGAAACACATGGAGCTCCACAAACTATCGTAGATGTCCTAAGGGGTTATAAAATACCCTTCATTCGTAAACCGCCTCTGTGTACCCTCTCACCTGCTCATGGGAAGAGTTTCGAACCGAAACCCTCTATGTCTATGAACAGACAGATTTCAAAATTAGTCAAACAAGGTGTAATATCACCTAACAAATATGAGAGAGGGTTCCTATCACCTATATTTCTAAGAGAGAAACCAGATGGCTCCCACAGGTTAATCTTTAACCTAAAAAGACTTAACAACTACGTTTATCCCCAAAAATTTCGTCTCATAAGCCTGAAGAAGATAGCTCAAATTTTAGACAAAAATGATTTTATGGTAAAAATTGATATTTCTAATGCCTACTACCATATTCCTATTAGAGAATCACACAGAAGATTTCTGTCCCTATCGTATAACAACCAAATATATAATATGAATTGCCTACCTTTCGGCCTCTCAAGTGCACCTTCAATTTTTGCTAAGCTTTCAAACTGGATCGCAGGGTTGCTAAGAGAAAGAGGGATCAAAGTCATTGTCTACTTAGACGATTTCCTACTAATGCATCAAGACGCAAACACCTTGGCAGAGCAGGCAAAATGGGTTTACGATTTTTTATCAGAACTAGGTTGGCATGTCAACAGCAAAAAAACAGACCTCACACCCAGCTCTAAAATCGAATACCTGGGCTTAATATGGGATACTCAGTTGAATCATAAAAGGCTACCACAGAAAAAAGTTAACAGTATCAAATCCGATATCAACCTTCTACTTCGTAAAAACCGCTGGTCCTGGTTTGAAGCCAAAAAGTTACTTGGCAAGCTCGTTTTCGCTTCTAATGCTGTTCCTCTTGGTCTTCTTAATTGCAGATCAACACAAATCGCCTCAAAACACCTACCCGAAAACCACAAATACCAAACATTCCCGCTTCCAATGGGTGCGCACAAAAACTTGACATGGTGGCTAGAAAACATCACTCGTTCATCAGTAATAAAAACTGCCCCACCGACAGAATTCCTGACAACGGATGCCTCAGACATTGGTTGGGGAGCAATCCTAAACGAGAAAAAGTTATCAGGCGATTGGAAAGACAATCAAATATCCTGGCATTGCAACCAAAAAGAGCTGTGGACGTTACTAGAAGTCCTACAAGCAGAACTCTCAAATCTAAGAGGGAAAACAGTCATATTTCAAACAGACAACAGAACAGCCGCATCTTACATAAGGAGAGAAGGAGGAACAAAGTCATTACGCCTTCTACAAACCGCATCCAAAATCCTCAATATTGCTCATCTTCACGGAATCTTTATAATTCCAAGGTACTTACCAGGCAGATACAACGGCTTAGCAGACAGATTATCAAGGCTAAAACCACAGCAAGAATGGCATCTGAGCCCGTACATCAGAAATGTAATCTTCGGAAAACTGGGCGAACCAGAAATAGACCTCTTTGCCTCAAAAGAATCAGCTGTAGTGAAGAGGTATGTGTCGGAAGATGCGAGAGACAAATGCAGCGAATTCACAAATGCATTCAGCCAGTCGTGGGCATACGATCTTGCGTGGATATTCCCACCTCCAGCGCTTATTCCTCGTGTCTTACAACACCTGCAGTCGTCACGCGGCGAATATCTCCTAGTAACACCGAAGTGGAACAAAGCCTTTTGGAAGCCCGAAGTGAAGAAACGCGCAATCGCCCCTCCTCTCCACATCAGAAACCTCAAGGCACATCTAATAGATCTCCACACGAACCGTCCTCCTCCAGAAATCAACAGTCTGGCTTTGGAGGTCTGGAAAATACGGGCTGGGCCTCTGAAATTCGAGACTGGAACTCTTTAGAGAAAAAGATCCTTCAATCAGCTTGGCGGGAATCAACATTAAAAACGTACAGACCAGCATGGAATAGCTGGTTACTATGGTCGTCTTCAAATAATGTAGATAATATTAATCCAAAACCCGGTGATCTAGCTAGATACCTGATATTTCTTTATGACGTAAAGAAACTCTCAGTCAAAACCATACTGGTCCATAAGTCCACAGTTGCCACCTTCGTCAAACCATCTCTTGGCAATGCTCTCAGTAGTCATCCATTAGTAAAGAAAACTATCAAAGCTTTAATGCTGAAAACGCCCCCTAAACATAAACCCAAAACATGGCAGGTAAGCACACTGACGAACTGGCTCTCAAATCAAACGATAGATGAATCTAACCTGTTTCAAGTGTCTCAACATGTCGCAACCCTGTTACTCCTGGCGTCAGGTCGTCGTGTACATGACCTAACACTACTCCATATTAATCCTGAGCAGTTTGAGGCTTCTAATGAGACAATAACTTTCTTACCATCTTTCGGCTCAAAAACGGATAACCCATCGTTTCGACAATCTGGATGGCTATTATCTAAAAGCGAAGATAAGCAATTTAATTTATGTCACTGGATTCCACAACTCATTAAATTGTCAAGCGCCAGACGCCGTGCAAACTCCTCACTAACAAATCTTTTCATAACTACTAGAGGCAAGGTGAAAGCAGCATCCCGCACTGTCATAGCAGGCTGGCTTAGAAAATTGTTTGCCAGAGCTAACATTAAACATTCTCCTGGTAGCTTCAGGTCTGCCGTATCTACAGATAACTGGACAAGCAAACAAATTGACATAGACGATCTCATCCAAAAAGGAAACTGGCGCAATGCAAAAACATTCCTTAAATATTATTATAAAGAAGTTGATCTCGTAAAACCTAACCCTATAAGAACAATGTCAAATTTATTCTCCACATTGTGATTGTGATCTCTAAGCATATAATCGTAATTTTTATTTTTCATTGTTATGTTTAGTTTCGTGATTGTTAACAATTTAGGCATAATTATTATAACAGCCAAATAAACCCTGATTATTAAAACTTCTGTAGTACCTATTCAAACCTCGAACAAAATTCAGGGTCACAGTACGCTCTAGTCAGCGCCGACAGATATTAAACAGATCTCAAGTGGGTCAAGCCTGAAGGCTCGAACACCTAAATATTCCCGTTTTTCCCCCGAAGGGATAAAAACGGTTATTTAGGTTTCAGCCGAAAGGCTTGACCCACCAGTTCTAGGTCTTGTCGGCTTATAGCCTACGTTCCTATCACTTAACTGACACAAGAAACTTGCGAGCGCTGACAGGAGCGACACTCAGTGAGTGTTGCCATCACAGAAAGAGTATTTCCCTAGGATATAGGTACCATTAACCGAAAAGAGGAGACTAGATGGCGCTGATGTTCAAGACGTTAATCTCAAGTGGGTCAAGCCTTTCGGCTGAAACCTAAATAACCGTTTTTATCCCTTCGGGGGAAAAACGGGAGATTCAGATTCAGATTCAGATAATTTTATTCAATGTAGATTCTTTACAGAATACTTATTGAATGTCATGCAGAATACAATGCAAATAGAGCGAGTCTACGCCGTTTCGGATCGTGCTATGGCAGCGTAAAAGAAACGGCAAGAAACCACTGCAGCACGGCCTACTTTAAGAGTCGGCTTTTTACAATGTGTTTCTTGTGTTTCGCTGGAATATCAGAGCACCATACCTCTTTGTCATTCATATAGTCATCCAATCTATAGTAAGCTTTTTTACATAACGTTTGCTTTACACATTCTTTAAACTTTCTCTCAGGTAATTGCACTATATTGTCAGGTATTTTGTTGTAGTATCGTACACACAGACCAACGAAAGATGTATTGACTTTAGTTAATCTAGTATATGGTTGATCAATTTTATGCTTATTTCTAGTATTAAAATTATGCCTGTCACAAATTTTTGGTAATTGATGAATGTTCTTTCTAGCATACATTATATTTTCATAGATATACTGGCATGGCACTGTCATAATGTTGATTTCCTTGAACAGTTCTCTCAGGGAATCACGAGTCTTCAGGCAATAAATTGCTCTTATAGCCCTCTTTTGTAAAACGAATATTGAATGTATATCAGCTGCTCGGCCCCAAAGCAGTATGCCATAAGACATAATGCTATGGAAGTAGCTAAAGTAAACCAGCCTTGCAGTAGCTACATCAGTAAGTTGTCTGATTTTTCTAACAGCATATGCAGCCGAGCTCAATCGACCAGAAAGAGCCGTTATATGAGGGCCCCATTATATTTTCCAAAATATTTTTTTCCAGAATATTTTCCAAAATAACCTAAAAAAAAATAATATTGCTCTAGATTCAAAAATTCTCTAAAAGCATGAGGAGGGCACTGGTGAAATTTATTCATATGATCAAATAAAGAGAAAAAAATATATATCCAAAAAATCACTCATGTACATTTAGTGATAATTATCTTATTTTACCATTAAACATAAAAATAACCAACCTTGGGTCGGGAAAACTTTTCTTTCATTTTTTGACAGCTAAGGTACTATCATGGCAAAAATTTACCCATGTTAGATATTTCCAATTTTCCCATACAAAGCTTCGTCAGATTCTCGGACTAACGGTCCAAATTGATTTTGCACGCTATGGCCTCTGACTACATATATACAGCCCCCGGCACGAGCCTAACTTATTGTTAGTTTGGTTTTTATAGATGGGGACATAAATGTCTGTAATTTTTGATTGTTTTGACTAATTTTGGTACTATCACACTCAAGAATATGTTAGGATTCCTAACAGGACGTTCTGAATAAAGGCCAGGTTAAAAGAACCCTAAAATGACGAGCATATATGAAAGGATTGATGAAAGTTCAGGAAGCAAGGGAAGTATGTTAAGATCGTAGCAGGTGGAGAACTGTGGTCTCTGCTTACCCCAACGGGAACAAGGCGTGATGTTATGTATGTATGTATGTAACGTCAAAAATGGCATTTCCGGGATTACCCAGCTCGACATTTGGGACTTGGGTATATTACGCGGGACACACACAACACACCACATAAAAAACAGGACTAACCCTGCGCAAATCAATGAGTATAATTCAAGATCCAGCTGAATTTTATATAGGTAATATACAGACGTTACTCATAAATTACTCAGAACAGAGGAACTTAGCAGCAGTATCCTAACAAATGTAAAGAGAGAGATGAGAGACACCTTTATGTAATATTTCAAAACAGAGCCAATTCGCAGAAGTAAGAAACCCTCTCCCTCTCTCTCCCTCTCCCACCTTCCTCTCCCCCCTCCCTCTCCCCCTGCCCCTCCCTCTCCCCCTCCCTCTCCCTTTTAATCACCCCCTCCCCCTCCCTCACTCCCTCCCTCTCCCCCTCCCCTCCTTCTCCCTCTCCCTCTACCTCTACCTGTACCCCTCTACTTCTCTACATCTCTACGTCTCTACCTCTCTACATCTCTACCTCTCTACCTCTCTACCTCTCTACCTCTCTACCTCTCTACCTCTCTACCTCTCTACCTCTCTACCTCTCTACCTCTCTACCTCTCTACCTCTCTACCTCTCTACCTCTCTACCTCTCTACCTCTCTACCTCTCTACCTCTCTACCTCTCTACCTCTCTACCTCTCTACCTCTCTACCTCTCTACCTCTCTACCTCTCTACCTCTCTACCTCTCGACCTCTCTACGTCTCTACCTCTCTACCTCTCTACATCTCTACCTCTCTACGTCTCTACGTCTCTACCTCTCTACGTATCTACGTCTCTACGTCTCTACGTCTCTACCTCTCTACCTCTCTACCTCTCTACCTCTCTACCTCTCTACCTCTCTACCTCTCTACCTCTCTACCTCTCTACCTCTCTACCTCTCTACCTCTCTACCTCTCTACCTCTCTACCTCTCTACCTCTCTACCTCTCTACCTCTCTACCTCTCTACCTCTCTACCTCTCTACCTCTCTACCTCTCTACCTCTCTACCTCTCTACCTCTCTACCTCTCTACCTCTCTACCACTCTACCTCTCTACCTCTCTACTTCTCTACCTCTCTACCTCTACCTGTCCCTATCCCTACCCCTTACGCCAATTTAACCGCTATCCCTAACATAGAAATGACACCCATGTTTATTTTTAGACATTTCAAACCTATCGCACCACAACCCCATCCCCAGGGGACGATGATATTTCACGTCCACCACGTTGGATTTCAAAGTTGTTGTAGTTTTCGTAATCAGCGACCCGATAAACCATACAAACGACACCCATATTGATTTTTAGACATTTCAAATCTATCGCACCCCAACTCCATCCCCAGGGGGATGATGGTATTTCACGTCCACCACGTTGGATTTCAAAATTGTTGTACTTTTCGTAATCAGCGCCCCGATAAACCATACAAACGACACCCATATTGATTTTTAGACATTTCAAACCTATCGCACCCCAACTCCATCCCCAGGGGGATGATGGTATTGCACGTCCACCACGTTAGATTTCAAAATTGTTGTAGTTTTCGTAATCAGCGACCCGATAAACCATACAAACGACACCCATATTGATTTTTAGACATTTCAAACCTATCGCACCCCAACTCCATCCCCAGGGAGATGATGGTATTTCACGTCCACCAAGTTTGATTTCAAAATTGTTGTAGTTTTCGTAATCAGCGACCCGATAAACGATACAAACGATACCCATATTGGTTTTTAGACTTTTTCACCCCATTTCCCTTTTTTAGGGGTTGAATTTGGGGTAAAATTTCAAAAACAGTGATGAACGTTGCATAGAATTACATCAATAATGCCTAAATAATAAATTATGTGGATTTTACTTTAAGAATAAAGAATTTTCAACTTCATCCCCCTTTTCACCCTTAAGGGTGTCGAATTTTCAAAAACCCTGAGACACGTAATTATTAATTTTTAGTGGTCAGCCTAAATACAAATTTTAAAGATCCTAACTTCAAAACTGACGGACTTTCATACAAACTTTCATCCCCTATTTTACCCCCTTAGGGGTGGAATTTTGTAAAACCCTTTCTTAGTGCACCCCTAGGCCTCATAAGGAACCTACATGCCAAATTTGGAATCTCTAGACCCAGTGGTTTGGGCTGTGCGTTGATATGTCAGTCAGTCAGTCAGTCAGTCAGTCAGTCAGTCAGTCAGTCAGTCAGTCAGTCACCTTCTTCTTTTATATATATAGATTTTAAAGTTTATTCTTTTACTTGAAAACTGTAAAAATTTTGTGATTTTGCGCATTTTAGTAACTTTATTTTGTAATACGTAATTCTAAAACTCGCTGCATATTTGGATAAATTAATTTTAATTTGTAGTTCGGCCTTGACGTGGTCGACAGACAGTCTATTTCTGCTGTCTGTCCATGCATTTCCACAGAGAGAAAACACTCTCTCTGCTGATGCATTTGAAGGTGGTATCAAAGCTACCATCTGAAAGATATGTAGAAAGCCAGGTGCATCTTTCACGCCATAAATAATTTGTGCCATTGCGCTTTGTGCTTAGAGCTTTTCTTCTATTAATGACTCTTCGATTAATGACTCTTCTATTGATGACATTTCTTCTATTAATGAATCGTAAAGTTTATCCATGTCCAATCAATCGTTCAGTTTTAACTTCTTTGCAGTTTCAGTGAGTTCCGAAAAACTAAACATCGATTTTAATGAAATTATTCTTAATACTGACAGGTGACTGATATTGTCCGAGAGTCAAAATGATCTTTTTGATGATGAAATGAAGTTTTTTTGTTGACTCTTTTTTATCTTTGAATTCAAATTAAATACAACAAATTCATCGTCAATTCGGGATGTTAAATTATTGTGCAATGCGTAGGAATTAAGAAATTTTAATAATGTGTAACAAATTAGTGTAGTTGGTATGAGATAGATACAAATATCATATAATCACGGATTTCCGGGACAAAAGGCGTCCCGCGAGAGGTCACGGCAGGACGGCCCAAAATTTACCCCAGAAGCGGGACGCCCCGGAAAATCCGGGACGGTTGGCAAGCCTAGTTCCTAACTAAAATAGTATGGGGAACTCTTATGTCACACCTGTATAAACTTTATTGCAAACAAAAATATTAACATTTTTAACAGGGCAGATAGGGTTCTTAAGGCTTGGAGTTGGTAGGCAAACACAGTTTAGGGTATCAGCTCTTATTATTGCTAGCAAATATACTAAATTATTACAAAAGCAAATTTCACATTGAGATATGGCTGCTGACAGGAAAAAATAACAAGAGAGCATCTACTGAAGAAAACGCGCAGGCTTTCGAACTTCGCGCCGACCAACCTTTCTCTCTGTCTCTGACCGAGCCTCGGGATTGGTTGGCGCGACCATGAGTGATGCTGATTGGGCAGCAGGCGGGGAGTACGTTCTCGCTGCTGCTGTACGCGCTATATTCTCCTCCTCCAACTCATGATGATGTGAGTTGATTATCGGTGATGTATGTGTGTTTGGTTGTAAGTGTTGTGATGGCGTTTTACGGTGCTTGCGCGGCTGCCCACGTCGGCGCCGTGGTTGTACAGGCTGAGTCAACTGTCCCACTCGTCCGGTGTATGGGGTGAGATCTGCAGTATGAAAACGCCCCAAAATTTGTCCTTGGTAATCGGCGATATCATACGTGGTGGGACTAACCACAGCACACGCTGGATGACATAGGGTCCATCTCTTTGGGGCATAAACTTACGAGTTGTGCCTTTCGCAGCGTTGCTCAGGGCGTGTGTGGTCAGTAGGACCAACTCGCCTTCACTGTAAGCAGGCGACGGCCGACGTATAGCATCAGCGTCGTCCTTTCGCCTATCTTGCTGTTGTTCCACCCGGTCTCAGACGTCTCGTAACGTATTAACGAACCTTTTCAAGTAGGGAGTTACCTGTGGTACGAAATTATCATTTTCAATGATCGCTCTGAGATCATGGTGGGCCTCGAACGGAGTTCTCATTTCCCGTGCAAACATCATAAAAGATGCTGCACTTTGCTGAATTAAGCACAAAACGGACCTGCGGTAAGTGTTTAGGCCATGTTCGATGCTCATTCTGCACCAGCATGGCCAGTTGTATCTTGACGTCGCGATTCTTCCTTTCAGCTGGATTCGCTTCCGGGTGATACAAAGGTATCAGTTTCTGTTTAATCCCGAGTAAGTACATACACTGTTGCATAGCAGCTGACACGAACTGTGGGCCGCTGTCGGAAGTTATACGCCTGAGAAAACCATAGCGCATAAAATACTCCTCGATCATGAGGGGTGCGCACGCTTCAGCAGTAGCCTCTTTGAGGGCAAACAACTCTATCCAACGAGTGGAGGTGCCTTCCATAAGTAGCACCAACTTTTCACCGTTCTCGCCTTCTGGAAAAAGATTGAAAAAGTCAATAGCGAGTACTTCTCCTCTCCGGTTTAGAATCGGAGTTTGAAGGAGACCAGCAGGTTTTAGGTTCGAATACTTGTACCGCTGGCAGTCTGCACATCCTTTCAAATACTGAATGACGCAAACCCGCATCCCAGGAAAATAGTACCGCTGACGGGTACGTTCTACCGTTTGGTCCACGCCTTGATGTCCAGTTGTTGCATCATGAAATTCTTTTGAAACTGCCTCTATTTTTGATTCCGGTATAACCAATTGGGGTTCTTCTGAGTCTGAATCGGGGTTCAGGCGATACAGGACGCCTTGACTCATGAGGTAAACACGTTCCAACCAACGAACAGAAGCTAACATGTCTGTCCCTTCCACATCTTTGATTATTTTAGGAACTTCTGCATCTTCTATTTGGGCAGCTCTAAGGTCTTCAGCCTTTATTCAAGGAATATCGATGGTTACTGTGCACATACCACAGTCCTCTCGAGAGCTGTCGTCACAAATGGGTTGGCTCAACGTATCGGCGTTTACGTTAGCCTTCCCCGGGGTATATTCGTTTTTTATGTTGTATGCCTGTAGTTTCAGAGCCCACCGCATCAACCGTCCACTGGGTGATTTGAGAGTTAAAAGCCATCTTAACGGCTGATGATCGCTCTTCACTATAACGTCATGTCCGTCAATATATGGCCGATATTTATCTACTGCCCAAACAACAGCAAGAGCCTCCCGTTCAGTGGTACTGTACCTTCTTTCCGCAGATGAGAGCAAGCGGCTCGAGTACTCTATTGAGCGCTCCTCCTGGCCTTCGCCCTGCAGAAGTACGGCACCCAGAGCATAATCACTAGCGTCGGTACGGACGATGAACGGCTTACTATAATCGGCTTGAATTAAAATCGGAGCTGTGGTCAGCCTTCTCTTTAATTCATCAAACGCTTCATGTTGCTATTCTTTCCATGCCCATGGCATGTTCTTTTTGGTAAGCTTAGTAAGTGGTTGAGCGATTTTCGAGAATCCAGGTACAAACTTTCGAAACCAGGAGCATGTTTGGAGGAACGTTCGCAAGTGCTTTAAGTTTTTCGGCTCATTCATTTTAAGTATTGCCTCAATCTTCGAACCATCGGGCTTAATGCCCTCTGGTGTGACAAGATGTCCCAGGTACTTAACTTCTGTGGCAGCAAAGACACACTTGTCTCGATTGGCACGTAGCCCAAAGACGCGTAGGTGATCAAAAACACGTTCCAAGTCTTGCATGTGCTGTTCAAACCCACCTGACAGCACCAGCAAATCGTCCAAATAAGCTAGCAAAGTAATGTCCTTGACAGAACTGCCAGAACGGAATCTGTCCATTAACCTTTGGAACGTTGCAAGAGCGTTTTTAAGCCCGGCATCCACTTGAACCTGAACGTGCCGAAAGGAGTCACAAAGGCAGTTTTGTCTCTGTCTGCCGGCGCTACGTTCATCTGCCAATAACTGGCACGTAAGTCAATAATACTGATGTAACCTTCTCTCCTTGTCGCATGCAGTAAATCTTCAATTACAGGCAACGGATACGTATCAGTCTTAGTGATGGCATTAAGACCACGGTAGTCAACGCAAAAACTATAGTCATCAGTTTCCTTGGGCACAAGAAGTGCTGGCGCAGCCCATGGAGACTCGCATTCCTCAATTATTTCATCTCTCAGCATCTTATCGAGCTCAGCTTGCATTATAGACTTTTTGGCTGGCGTCAGTCGATACGGAGGTACGGCGATGGGAAGATGATCACCAGTATCAATCTTATGCTCAGCATAGGGAGTCTCTCCTCCTGGACCAAAAATATCCTCGTGGCATCATAGGATCTCAGCCAGTTTCTGACGTTGGTTTGCTGTCAATCTTATCCCTTCATCTTTTCTTAGCACGTCAGCAGCGATCACAACGGAATTTGAAGTCTCTTGGTTTCTCTCTTCCACCAACGCGTTGGTAGAATCTACGGCAGAATATGAGGCAGGTTGATTAATTTCTTTCCCCTCATAGTCCAAAGGATATATTTGCAAACCGCCTGAAAACTTCCACGTCGAGGTGGCAAAATGTATTACCATCCCGGCCGCTTTAGTAAAATCTATTCCTAAAAGCGTGTCACTGTTGTCAGCGTCTGGAAAAATTACAAAATCTGTCGTCACAATTTTATGAACAGATATTTTAACGTCAACGCGAGCCACTAACATATCTCGCGGCTGGATAACACCGTCAGCAAGTTTGACCATTACTCGCCTTTTAACAAATTCATGGTTTTGTCCTCTCAAAAACGGTACATAGAGTGACCAGCAACGCTGCACTTAGCTGCAGTGTCAATAAGTACCACGCCACGTGAACCGCAAATTTGAATGTTTAAAATTGGTCTGCGAGTCACCATTGTCTTCTTGATCGGGGTAACAATTGTGGAATTCACTGTATTTAATATTGAAGAACCAGGTTCCACACTTTGCCCTTCATCCTTACCAGAAAAGTAACCAACGTTCGTTGAAATGTTTACGTGGTCATTTACTGGCACACTTACCCTATGAAAAAAAATCGGTTAAGTATAATTTTCAAAAGGAATAAAAGATCATCACATTTAGACAACAACACATACAAAGGGGAACATTTATTATTTAACGGACATTGGAAGAAGATGTGGTCAATTGTACCCTCGTCTTTACCACAGGGGCAAGATCGATTATCTTTTTACATACAAAAATTCATAATATCACGCCTTGTTCCCATCGGGGTAGGCAGAGACCACAGTTCTCCACCTGCTACGATCTTGACATAGTTCCCTTGCTTCCTGAACTTTCATCAATCCTTTCATACATGCACGTTGGTTTAGGGTACTTTTAATCTGGCCTTTATTTAGAACGTCCTGAATTTGGTCCTGGTACGTTCGCCGAGGCTTTCCCCTTCCAATGTTTCTATTCACTCTCGCCTTGTAGATCTCTTTCGTCAATCTTCTTTCATTCATCCTCTCATATGACCAAACCATCTCAGCATCCCTTTCTCAATTTTAGTCACTACGTCTTCTTTTACGCCACAACGTTCTTTTATCACATTATTTCTAATCCTGCCACTCAATTTCACACCAATCATACTCCTTAACGCTCTCATTTCTACTGCATTAATTCTACTTTCATGTTTTTCTATCATACCCAGCTTTCACTGCCGTTCATCAGTGTTGGTACCAAAACACCTCTATGAAAAGCCAGACGAGCCTGGTGAGACACCTTGTGACTCTTCATAAAAGCATGCAGCGCACCATTCATCATGTTTCCAGCATTAACTCTTCTTTCGATATCACTTTCACGCTTTCCTTCTCTTGTAAACAACCCAGATACACAAACTGCTTCACTTGTTCAACTTGTTCACCACCTATTAAATTAATATAGTACACTCTGTCATACACTCTTCTCTTTCAAGTACCATAACTTTCGTCTTGCTTACATTTAATTTCATTCCTTTCCTGTCAAAAGCCACATTCATCATTGTTACCATCTCCTGTAACTCTTCAGCAGATGACGCAAGTGTAACTTGGTCATCAGTGTAGAGAAGACATTTGATGAGTAACTCATTCATTCTCAGTCCACACATACTTTCTTTCAGATCAGTCAAACAATTATCCATGAATAGGTTAAACAGCCATGGTGACGCTACACATCCCTGCTTTACACCTTTTTCGATGCTAAACCATTCAGTGTACGCCCCGTTTATTCTGACGCAAGCACTGGAATCCTCATAGAGAGATTTCAGTGCTTGAATCAGATGATCGTTTACCCCATAAATAGACAATGCCGACCACAATTCATTCCTCACCACTCGGTCATAGGCATTTCCAAATCCACGAACTCGCAGTTTTGGTTTTTGACCAAAAACTTTTCAGCTATGCACCGCAATGAAAAGGCCTGATCTGTACATCCCATTCCCTTTTTTCGTCAGTATCTTTCATCACTCTGTCAATCAAAACCTTTGCATTATCTTTAAACGGAATCTATATAGTTGAGCTTGAGAGGAAGTATGACCATGTCTCAGTCTTACCAAGACACTTGTAACTCTTTTACAAAACCTGCGAAGAGTTTGATTAAAGAACCATGGGCGTGGAGTTATACAAGGCTGAATAGATGAGTATTGATACGTGGAGGAAGACCATTTACTTTTCCAATCAGAGTTCAAATATTTGATTGGTAAAGAGATCAAATCATGTGAAAAGTTTTGATAAAATAAACGATCACCACCAGTAACCGCCTCTTTCAACAGTTTCGTTTCCATGAATACAGACGTAGCTAGGCAGGCACCTAAGCCAAAACAACATCTAAATTTGAATTTTTACTTAGAAGCATCAACTCTTTTATTTTGCATATTCTGACACGTCAATAAGTAATGTTGCAGTGACCAGTGACAGTTACATCAATATTGGAGTGGTCACAAAAGCTGCGTTCCGAATCAACGATAATATCGCTGTTATTGCTCATAGCGCTGTCAAAAGAACGACATAGGTGATTCGGGACACTTTTGAGAGCACTGTGAGCGATAAAATCGATATTATCGTTGATTCGTAACGCAGCTCTAGATTTTTAAAAACTTTTTTTCATGTTTTAAGTGAGCAAACGAGCAGGTGGGGCCACCTGATGGTAAGTGGTCTCCACCTCCCAAAGCACTCACTGTCTTATTAGTGAAATACTTTGACGCAAATAAGATAGCAAAGCGCGTTGCCCACCTTGAAAACTAAGATATTATGTCTCATATGCCTCTACATAGTTGAACTGGAGAGCAAGTATTATCAAGTCTAAGTCTCTATTCTCTTCTTTCGTAAGCCAGAGTTAATTTATACTCGTATGTATTTATTAAGATTAGGACCTTTTCGTCTCGAACAGGACTTCATTTGGATCGAATCTTGTTTATTTTTGTAACAAATAGCAACACTTTTTGTGTAGTTTTAAACCAACAAGAAGATATTTGCGTAGAATGAAACGTATAAAAACATTGAAGTTTTCAATTCCACTGTGGCAAGGCAGTTCTGTCAAATCAAATTAACGTCCAATGAAATACGAGATATGTAAAGGAATCCGGTTCTGATTGGCCAAATATTACTAATACATCAAATATTTTGTCAGCGAAAACAGGCTTTAGAAAAATTACGACGACGCGAGAGTTGATGGATGTACTGAATAATTTTATAAAAACTTTTGTTATTTTACAATGTTGTGCTGGAAATTAAGTGCCTAAATGTTTTGATAATTGTTATTTAGAATAAGTGTTAGTTGATAAATGCTTCCGAGATGTCGAAGAACAAAATAGCGGCTCGCATTGACAGTCAAAATGTTGAAGTGAAGACGAAGGTGAGTGGGTCTAAATTTCTATTTTTTTATATGATTTACTAGAATCACGCGAGTTTCTAGGACTAGAATAATGTCTCAGTGACTTTAGTCATGATTTACGTTTATCCGTAAACCCTCAAGATAGTCAATACTGAAAAAATATAAAGCAATTTAGATAATTATAAATATGAACAAAAACGCCTAAAGATATGCTCAATTCCACTTGTTAAACCGAATTTAGGATTGAAATAGAAGTTTTTAGCGAGTTAGTGCCCTTATTCTCATAATATTTATTCATATAGGTAGTTTTTTTAGAAGAAAGTTACAAGTTAGTTTCTATGACTACAGGGTTGGACAATGGAGTAAAAATCGTTGTTCTAGATCAGTGTATTAAAAATTTATATTTGTTTCATTGTTTTTAAGTCATAAGTTAACAAAGTAGCAGAAGATCCATTTAATGAAATGTCACCACTGTCTACACCTTTTATCATATTTTTAACATACATTATATTACCTTTAACCTTTTGAGTCCACGGACCCCTAATTCAAACACAACTTCAGGGACCCCTTAATAAAAAACAATAAATAGGACCATTTTCTACAAATACAACAATAATTAGTATTATTATATTTATTAATTATAATAAATGGTTATGTGATCAATGTTTTTATAATCTTGAAGAATATTTTGACAAGATTAACTGATTTGTATTTGACATTGTTATGACCGTTGTGACATTATTTTGACATTATTATGATGAATTTTTGATTTGATTTCAGAATATCTTAATATTTGCATGCTAATTTATTAGTGGAACATGTGATACTATGTTTAAAATGTACCAACTCTGTTTACCATGTATCTTTGCAAATAAACTTATCTTATCCTTATCTTAGGTTAATGTAAAAGTTAGCGCTGCTTTTATGCAGCCATGTTAGTGATATATAGATTCATGTTACTAGTGTTGTATTTTCAAATTGGATTCCTCTTATAACCTCCTTAATTACTTTTTTATGGATTGTTAAATGGGGCTGCAGACCCCCATACTTATACTGGTCTGGAGAGGAAGTACCATAGTCACCATCCCTGTGATGACCGTGATTGTTGGTGACCGCACTATGTAAGATGATACAACACACAGAAGGTCACTGGTGCCCATTCTCTGGCTTATAGTCCCTTAGTTGTCTCTTATGACACCCATGGGTAGAGATTGGTTGGTGCTATTCTTTAACAGCACCACATTGGAAATTTATATGTTATATGTATTTATTTATTTCGCTTTATTCTCAAGCTTCTTTTTTACATTTACTTTGATTGACAATCACTACTTTTCTTCTTGCATGGTTTGACTAAAGCATGCTCCAGAGCTCGCCACCTTTCTGTCTCTAGCCTCTCCTCCATAAAGGTCTGGCCACTTCTTTTATTTCATTGTCCCATCATTTATTCTGTGTACAAAAAAAAGGGGAACCCAAGGGTACCAGTCTGTTATTGTTCCTGTCCACTTCTTGTCATTCAGTCGCATATCATACAACAAATAGGACCTGTTGTTGTTCTCTGACTCATTGATACAGCAGTGCAATTTCACTGCTTTATGAATTTATGGCCCTCTTGGGACTTATCTTTACAGCAATCTTAGTTAATTTTAGAACCAATTTAATTTTAAAACAATTGTCTGTCTTTGAAACACTAACTTTATCTTTTATTGAAATAAAAGCTCATGGCCGGGTGTAAATAGTAGATTAATGTGTAGATAAAAATACTAAACTATCACTATTACAAAGAGATTGGGAGATTTTTAAACTGCTTATTTTCTAGAAAATTATAAAAATATATTTATTCTGGTTTTTAAAATAAAACTGTGAACAACTGAGGAAAATTGTTTGTAATTGTTTCAGCTCTATTACTATTAGTCACCTATTTGTTCTATTTTATTGGGCATGATCATCGTCAGACCTACCTGCTTTTTGTTTACAAACATTTTGTTTACAAACCCATATAAGTATCAAGTTTGGACATTTATTAATTAGACCATCATCACTATGACATAATAGTGACTTGAACCGATCTATATTTGTCTCAGTTGCTTCAATGTGTTGTGAATCGCTCTGTCCTGCTCTACCACTGCTGTAATTTTTATCAGGCTACATTATTTTGACTGTAGCGTGTAAAATCAATTGGTACCTTTTAGTTTGAAGCCGATCAAAAGCTGTTTATACTCCAGTAAAAATACGGTTTTGCAAAACATTAAATGTTAATAGCTACTTTTTTGTGTATATCGTATTTAAATATGATGTTAAGATGCAATATTTACGAATCCACCTAAAATTTAAAACGGAATATTTTTTTCGAATAACAGCTAAGGCAAAATATTAATAGACAATTATATACTTTATATCATAGATAAACGTATACTTTACATATAGGCATCAAAATCCACCATAAATATATTTAAAAATATCAATTTATTTCAAAATATAAAATCTCCACTTATTTTTACATATAAGGTCCAATAAAGTCGAGGTAAAATAATTGAAATAAACTGAGTTAAACTAAACCTTTTTAAATGTAAGTGATTCTTATATATATTCACAAAAATGCCATACTATATAAAAAAAAAGTTTTTTGTAATCGCTGGTTTACAATGATTTGAACGAGGTTTAATAACTGGTGCGGTCTTCGTTGATCTTACTGCAGCATACGACACAATTAACATTAAAAAATTACTGGCGAAAGTGGCGTACAAAAGACCACCAATTTACCAAGTTTCTGGCCGAAATGCTACGCAATCGTCGCTTCCAGGTCCTTCTTAATAATGAAAAGAGCAGATGGCGTAATCAAAAAAATGGCTTGCCCCAAGGAAGTGTGCTGGCACCAATTTTATTTAACATTTATACAGACGACCAACCTGCCCATCCAAACACTTCAAGGTACCTGTATGCTGATGATCTTGCTCTTACTTGCCAAGCTAAAGCTTTTTCTGAAGTGGAACACCATCTTTCTGCTGCCCTTGATCAGCTCCATACATATTATGAGTCCAATTCTTTGCGACCTAACCCAAGCAAGACCGAGTCCTGTGCATTCCACCTCCGAAACCGAGACAGTGGTAAAAAACTGTGTATTACTTGGCGTGGGGTGGAAATTGCCCATAACCACAATCCCAAATACCTGGGTGTTACTCTGGACAGGTCTTTAACATTCAAAGCTAACTGTCAAAATTTGAAAAGCAAAGTTAGCGCCCGAAATAATATCATCCGCCGTCTTACAACCACCCGTTGGGGAGCAGTGCCTCATGTCCTCCGTACTAGTAGCCTAGCGCTATGCTACTCAGCAGGTGAGCACGCATGCGCCGTGTGGGGGCGATCGGCTCATTCGAGGGATGTGGACACTGCTCTCAACGAAACCTGCCGAATAGTTACGGGCACCCTGAAGCCAACACCGCTGGGCCACTTATACTCCTTTGCTGGAATAGCTCCTCCGGACGTCAGGCGTCGGGTAGCCTGTGCTATTGAGAAGCAAAAACAGGAATTAGACAGCAGACACCTACTTTACGGCCATAACCCACCACCCTCACGCCTTAAGAGCCGTCACAGTTTTATCAAAGACACCATGCCGCTCGATTTAGATCCATCCAAGGCTAGGGTAGAACTGTGGTCAAAAAGGTACCCTCCTGACAACATTCATATCCCAACTGCCGAAAAGCTGCCACCAGGTCACGATCTTCCTTGGTCCATATGGAAGTCACTAAACAGACTGCGGTCGGGCGTTGGCAGGTGCGGGGAACTCATGAAGAGGTGGGGCTTCTCTGATAACGACAAGTGTGAATGCGGTATTTTGCAAACCATGACACACTTGCTGTCGTGCCCTACTTCTCCAGTTTCCTGCACTCGGAGGGACCTTTTTGAAGGCAACCAAAAGGCTATTGATGTGGCTACTTTTTGGGCTAAGCGTTTATAGTCAGTTTTGCCATTGACTCGAAAAGAAGAAGAAGAAGAATGATTTTTTAAACATTTATGTTGGATTTGCCAAAAATGTGATTATATAGCACTATTTAAATTATTAGAAAGCAAAACGGATCTATTACTATTTTTGGCTGCGAAGATAAGCTTTATTTAAATTTCGTGCTATAAAAGTTAAACAATACAAAAAAGCTAATATTTTTAGGTGGATTCATGTATAATATGAAATTCTGAATATATAGCAAGCCGTAAATAAAAAAAATAATCTATTAACATTTTTTTCCGAAATTCCATATTTTTTAAATGTTTGGACGGCAAAATAAATAAATAAATGAAGTAAATTTAGGTGGATTCCATTAAAAAGCTTTACACAGAAATATAATCTACCGATCTATAAAAGAATCACGGCTATTATCAATTATTTCCGTTTCGCCATACAATCTCTCGTAATTTTACTGGAGTATAAATGCAAATCAAATAAATGGGTTAGGCCATAAAAAGACAAAAGAGATATTTTTAAATGTACCATCAACTGAAATGAATTGTGTCCAATTGGGTCTAGGAGGGCTATATTTTTAACAAAGGTTTGTTTATTTGTTTGTACTTAAACAACTTGACAGTGAAAACTCTTGATCTCAGAGTTACTCATGCTTCATGGCGCATTTATAATAAAATGACTAATAATTTATTTTATTGTTTTCCAGTTTGATGCAGAATTCCGTCGGTTCTCACTCAATCGAACAGAGAAGCTCAAATATGAGGACTTCAAAGCGTTGATAGAAAAGCTGCACAGACTGCACGATGTCACATTCCTCATATCCTATACGGATCCAAGCGACGGCGACCTGCTACCAATCAATAATGATGACAATCTGGCACGGGCATTGCTTACAGCGAGGCCGCTGCTACGGGTTATCATACAGAGGAAGGGTATGTATTTCATTCATTAATTCATTCATTCATTACATAAGAGCTTTGAAAACCAAGATTGGTTGTTCAGCCTTAAAAGGGCGAATGAGGGAGCAGCAACTGAGCTCCCAAATCCAAGTTTGTTTGCAGTCATTCAATGTGACCGGTTTTTTAATGTTGCAAGTGAGCAAACATTCAGGTAATTTATTAGATGGTAAATGCACTCCTCTGCATAAAGCCACTTTGTCACTAATAAGACTGATGTCTCAAGTGAAGGGAAATTTCACTAGCATTGTTACTTTTGCTGCGAAAATCGGGCAAATACTGATCTTCAAACATCTAAATCTTGAACCAAGGTCATTGTTAAAGAAGTTTGCTTTGTCCCTTTAAAAATCCCTCTTATAATAAAATCTTTACTTTTAAAATGTTAGTGAGGACAGGTTTACACACTTTTTTCAGGGGTTCGTACCCAAAGGGTGAAAAACGGGATCCTAAATATGCCTCCGATGTCTGTCTGTCAGCGGGCTGTATCTCATAAACCGTAATAGGTATACAGATGGAATTTTCACAGATTATGTATTTCTGTTGCCACTATAACAACAAATAATAAAAATAGAAAAAAATATATAAAATTTAGGGCGGCTTCCCTACAAAAAACTTGTTTTTAGGCGGTTTTTGGGCTACTATAAGCTATAGAATAACAACAAATAATAAAAACTGGTCAAGTGCGTGTCCGACTCGTGCGCATTTAAAACACTTCTGCGTGACTGCGCGTATTTATACCTTAGTGGTACGGAACCCTCGGTGCGCGAGTCCAAATCGCACTTTGCCGGTTTTTTTGTATGTAAAATCGACTCGTGCAGTCAAGTCGATTGTTAAAGTTGTTTACTAAGTTTTATAGAAACCACAATCTACAGTCAAAATAATATAGCTTCATTATAACAACAGTGGGAAAAACTGCGTGAGAGCAGGTCAGATCGATAACTGTCTCTCTCGCTCCAATGTGTAGCGCATCGCTCCGTCCCGCTCTCACACTGCTGTCATTCTAAACAAACTACATTACTTTAACTGTACATACATCAAGCGCGAATTTGAAATTGGAAGTTCGCTTGGTTTGGCTAGTCAGTTGTACCGCCTTTTCAACTTGTGTTGGACGAACGGCCAAGTACCAGGTGACTGGTGCAAGGCTGTGATTGTGCCGCTGTACAAGGGAAAAGGGTCACAACAGGACTGCAAAAATTATCGCGGGATAAGCCTTCTCAGTGTCGTCGGCAAACTGTATGCAAAGGTTTTGATTGAAAGAGTGATGAAAGATACTGACGATAAAATATGGGATGTACAAGCGGGATTTAGAAAGGGAATGGGATGTACAGATCAGGTCTTTTCCTTGCGGTGCATAGCTGAAAAGTTTTTGGCTAAAAACCAAAAAGTCTACTGCGCGTTCGTGGATTTGGAAAAGGCCTATGACCGAGTGGTGAGGAATGAATTGTGGTCAGCATTGTCTATGTATGGGGTAAACGGTCATCTGATTCAAGCACTGAAATCTCTCTATGAGGATTCCAGTGCTTGTGTCAGAATAAACGGGGCGTACACTGAATGGTTTAGCATCGAAAAAGGTGTTAGGCAGGGATGTGTAGCGTCACCTTGGCTGTTTAACCTGTTCATGGATAATTGTTTGATTGATCTGAAAGAGAGTATGTGTGGACTGAGAATGAATGAGTTACTCATCAAATGTCTTCTCTACGCTGATGACCAAGTTGTACTTGCGTCATCTGCTGACGAGTTGCAGGAGATGGTAACAATAATGAATGTGGCTTTGGACAAGAAAGGAATGAAAGTAAATGTAAGCAAGACTAAAGTAATGGTACTTGAAAGAGAAGAATGTATGACAGAGTGTACTATATTAATAGATGGTGAACAAGTCGAACAAGTGAAGGAGTTTGTGTATCTGGGCTCAAAGTTTACGAGAGATGGAAAGTGTGAAAGTGATATTGAAAGAAGAGTGAATGCTGGAAACATGGTGAATGGTGCCCTGCACGCCTTTATGAAGAGTCAGAAGGTGTCTCACAAGGCTCGTTTGGCTGTTCATGGGGGAGTTTTGGTACCAACACTGATGTATGGCAGTGAAAGCTGGGTATGGCAGAAGAAGCATGAAAGTAGAATTAATGCAGTGGAAATGAGAGCGCTAAGGAGTATGATTGGTGTTAAATTGAGTGACAGGATAAGAAATAGTGTGATAAGAGAACGGTGTGGCGTAAAAGAAGACGTAGTGACCAAAATCGAGAAAGGGATGCTGAGATGGTTTGGTCATGTAGAGAGGATGAATGAACGAAGATTGACGAAAGAGATCTACCAGGCGAGAGTGAATGGAAACGTTGGAAGGGGAAGGCCTAGGCGAACGTACCAGGACCAAATTCAGGACGTTCTGAATAAAGGCCAGGTTAAAAGTACCCTAAACCGACGAGCATGTATGAAAGGATTGATGAAAGTACAGGAAGCAAGGGAAGTATGTCAAGATCGTAGCAGGTGGAGGACTGTGGTCTCTGCCTACCCCAACGGGAAAGAGGCGTGATGTTATGTATGTATGTATGTAAGTTCGCGTAGGCTCGCACATTCAGTACAAAAGACCAAAGAGATTTGAACCTCGCTGCGCTAAGCAAAAGACCCTCAGGAGCACCACGCGAATCTCTTGGCGGGTGCGCGCGGGGTGCGGGGTAAATTGCGGGCGGGGGGCGGAGAGTGTCCGTTCTGTATGATAGCTATTACTTTATTCTGTGCTGTAGGTCATGTTAGCAAGGCTAGAAAAAGAAGCGACACTTAACACCTGACACATACCCAGTCGCCTTAACAAGTAACAATGTGTTACATGACATTCTATGCTAATCATCTTCCTTGACAGCTTAACATATAATATAAAACATAGTATTGATCTTTGGTAGTGTATAATTCGGATGGTATTTAACTGCAAATCAATATTCCTTGAATTTTAATACAAATAAAATCCATATGACGCCACGCACAATGGTCCATATAGGACTAAGTGCGGGAACCACACACTTAACTTAGAATCCATATGACAATCAGAAATACTAATATGTTCAGCAAAATAGTTACCTCAAAATATTCTAATTTTGGCAGCAATTTAAATTCGTGGACAGTTAAAAATCCTGGATTGCACACTATAAAATAATTAATTCGTAATAAACACGTAATTTGTTGTGGTCCCAAGATAACCTTACTTAGCTTAGGTTAGACCATAAAACGAGCTACTACAACTTACTGCCTTGTGACATAAATGTGCCTACACAATCATATGGAGAATAAATAAAATTGTACATATAAAAACTACACATTTTATTACAACGTGTTTCGTAAAGGTGTCATAACTGTACTGAAGGGTTTAAATCTGCCCATGAAACTGAACAACTTTTTCCAAGAATCTTAGGTCGAAATAAGAAAAACCAAATTTGCCCTCCCACACAACATGCGCTATCAGCGGATGTAGTTTCTATGGGAGGTCAAAAATTGATTTTGTTCTACGAACTATATTCCTTTAAAAAGTTGTTCAGTTTCATGGGCAGATTCACACCCTTTAGTATTACCAGACCTTTCCGTTACACGCTGTTATATCTACATACATATTTTCAAAATTGACGGCAATAAGCCAAAACTTTTCTCTAAATTTCATAGTTGAAAAAGTAGCACTCAGTGAAACTTTTTTATTTTTAATATTTTAATAAATTCTACTCAATTAGTCTGTATGACCAAGGCAAAGTCGTGTGGGGACCTTAGTATTCATCCATATTGTTAGGCGTAATTTCTTCGTTGTAACGCCATTGTTTTATTGTACGACCTCCACACATTGGTATAATAAATGATTATGATTTTTTTATGCTATGATATTTTGAGACATTAATTTTGTTATTCAAGTTTTGATTATTTTTCGTGTTTGATCGGCATTAAAATCTACAAGTTTAATTATTTCATTTCATTTATTCATTGCTTAACATGTAGATACATTCATAGGTCTTATAATTAATAAAAAGATCAATACATGTACCCTGTTAGGGCAGAGCAATGTCAAGGCCACGCTTATAAATTAAATTCAAATTATGTCCATACAATAAAAAAAAAGAAAAAAGAATAACAAGATCAAATAATACAAATTAAAATTAAAAACGTGCCTGTCAAATTATTAATACCTAACCTTTACATGTCAAACTAAAATAAATTTATTTACAATTCTCTATGTCTAGTTCAAGTTTTGTCAAATAATATTAGAAGAAATAATAACAATAAGATCAAATAATATATATTATTATTTCTTAACAAACGCACGGCAGCAAGCAAGTAGAAACAAAACCAGAATAAAATAAGCTGAACCAGCGCAACGAACAAAGCAGGTTTTGATTAAATATTTACATACATACATACATACATAACATCACGCCTCTTTCCCGTTGGGGTAGGCAGAGACCACAGTCCTCCACCTGCTACGATCTTGACATACTTCCCTTGCTTCCTGTACTTTCATCAATCCTTTCATACATGCTCGTCGGTTTAGGGTACTTTTAACCTGGCCTTTATTCAGAACGTCCTGAATTTGGTCCTGGTACGTTCGCCTAGGCCTTCCCCTTCCAACGTTTCCATTCACTCTCGCCTGGTAGATCTCTTTCGTCAATCTTCGTTCATTCATCCTCTCTACATGACCAAACCATCTTAAATATTTCATTACGTTTATTCAGCGAGGTCTGATTGCTATTGTTTTTTTATCATTTTCCGTTTTTCAGAAAACCTTAATTTTTATTTATGATTTTATTTTACAACTTTGTCGGCGTTCAGATTAAGATAATTTTATTCAATGTAGATTCTTTACAGAATACTTATTGAATGTAATGCAGAATACAATGCAAATAAAGCGAGTCTACGCCGTTTCGGATCGTGCTATGGCAGCGTAAAAGAAACGGCAAGAAACCACTGCAGCACGGCCTACTTTAAGAGTCGGCTTTTTACAATTTGTTTCTTGTGTTTCGCTGGAATATCAGAGCACCATACCTCTTTGTCATTCATATAGTCATCTAATCTATAGTAAGCTTTTTTACATAACGTTTGCTTTACACATTATTCTTTAAACTTTCTCTCAGGTAATTGCACTATATTGTCAGGTATTTTGTTGTAGTACGAGTATTGTATACACAGACCAACGAAAGATGTATTTACTTTAGTTAATCTAGTATATGATTGATCAATTTTGTGCTTATTTCTAGTATTAAAATTATGTCTGTCACAAATTTTAGGTAATTGATGAATGTTCTTTCTAGCATACATAATATTTTCGGCGACATCCCACCTCGACACGAAAAAATTTTACCTCAGTACAGTAAGAGCAAAAAGTGATACGACGAAATAATAATTATCTAAAAACTAACTTTAAATAATGAATAATTAGTCATTTTAATCTACACTTATTTGGCACACTAGCGGCGCGGCGCGGCGGAATGGGGTGGGCACAAAACCAGTTCTGGCTGGATTCTATCGTCTGAGTTTGTATTTAAAAATTAATAATATATAATATGGTAACCAATAATATTTAGAAGTTAACAATTTAAAGTTATTAGGGTTCCGATACCAAAATGGTAAAAAAAGGGTTCAAACTCACACGATAGAATCCAGCCAGAACTGCCAAATAAGTGTAGAATAAAATTACTAATTATTCATTATTTAAAGTTAGTTTTTAGATAATTATTATTTCGTCGTATCACTTTTTGCTCTTACTGTACTGAGGTAAAATTTTTTCGTGTCGAGATGGGATCGTGTCGAGGTGGGATGTCGCCAATTTTTCACCCCGAAAACCCCTGTATGGTAAATTTCGACGAAATCGTTAGAGTCGTTTTCGAGAAACCGATTACAAATATTAGACAAATATTGCTCGTTGTTTTAGTGAAGGTAATATTATTTAGGTAGCTTTTGGTTGATGTATAGGTGGCTTCACGTCACGGTAGAGTGGGTACAGTCAGCCGAATAAAGCTGATATGCTCTCGCGCATGACGGTTGTACCATTATGCACACCTATTGTAATGAACCTCATTTATTTATATACTAGCAACCCGCCCCGGCATTGCACGGTAACCTCTAACGACGACGGTTAGGTTGCGCTAAATTTAGGTGATTACAGCCCTCAAATTAGAAGCTACGCGATCGTCAATGCAAATATCGACTTTATTGACACGTCGATAGCGTTCATATAAGAGTGCTCTTCAACGTGGCTGTTACGACCAACGTCGAGACTCTCACCCATAAAAAAGGGGTTTTTATACCACATTAATAATTATTTTTTCAAATTTTTTACTTAAATTTCAGAAACCGTAAAATTTAGATTTTTTGAGTGGAAGAAGCATCAAAATCGTTTTAGATGTTTAGGAGCGTTCGAAGCAATAGGATATTTTTTGCGTAAAATAAGAGGAGAGAGAAGATTTTTTTCTGGCAAAACTAACAGTTATAATAAAAATAATCTACTTAAAAAATATTGTTTATCATATTAATTAACTCATGTATATTTTTTTTGTAACGATTGGACCATCCGTTTGGGAGAAGTTTGCCTTCAAAGTTAGCTCATTTTTGCAATTTGAGTGTTATAATCGTCTTAAGTATTATTTTATCGATTGTACGTATAGATTTCAAAGGAATTCAATTGAATATAGAGTTTTTATACCATTTTCTTATTGGCTGGCGTTCGAACAATGTGAAGTTAGTAAAATGTCAGGTAGGAGGGTGAAAAATATGGAAATTAGAAGAGGCAGGGAACCGGTTTTGTAGGTGGTAAGGCTTTTGTGCAAAGTCCGTCTGGGGAAGTACCACCCCCTTGCCTTTTTCTGCCGTAAAGCAGGAGTGTTTGCACTGCTGTGTTTCGGTTTGAAGGGCAAGGGAGCCAGTGAAATAACGGCACACGAGGCATACCATCTTAGTTCTCAGGGTTGGTAACGCGCTTTGCTGTCTTTTTAGTATCAAATATTTTCACTAATAAGACAGTGGGTGTCATGGGCGGTGGTGACCACTTACCACCAGGTGGCCCGTCTGCTCGTTTAGCCACTTGTGACATTAAAAAAAAACGAATTTAGTCGATCTAGAGGAGCGAACAGACAAATCAAAGCAGACGAATTTCGAATTGTTGTTAGTGGATTTATTGTGGATTTAATTAACTAATATGGAAGAAATACTGAATGGAGAGGTATAAAAATACTAAAGGGGTGAATCTGCCAATGAAACTGAACATCTTTTCCCAGGACATAATAAATTTTTGACCTCCAATAGAAACTGCATCAGCTGATAGCGCATTTTGTAGGGAGGTCAAATTAGGTTTTTCGTATTTCGACCTATGTTCCTTGGGAAAAGTTGTTCAGTTTCGTGGGCAGATTCACACCCTTCAGTATTACCATACCTTTCCGTTACACGCCGTATAGTGAATATTTGGATGGAACGAGTTTTAGTTAATTCATGCAAAAATCGCATAGAAAAAAGTACTTTCAGTTTTTCCCGATTTCATAATAATTAATATAGCTTACTTATACTTAAGTATAAGAAATACTATAATGTATAATTTAATGTTCCTGACTGACTTAAAATGAATATTATGTATGAATAAATGAAAAACTTTTCCATCTTACATACTATACTCATAATATAATCGCGGCCCATAGTTTCAACCGCAACCCTGTCAATCGTGGTAACTAACTTACCTACCTACCTGTGTGAAATTTTGGAAGGAGCTCCCCGTCTAGCATTGGAATCTTTAAATGGATGTTATGACTGGCGCGTTGGCGTTGTTGGTAGTGAGCCTGCCTTTTACGCCGCAGGCCGCGTGTTCGAAACCCGCTCAAGACAAACATTTGCGTGATGAACACGATCACGTGTTTGCTCTTTGTCTGTTATTTATCTAAGTATTTGTGTATGTATATCATCAGTCAACCACCCCATACATACCCGTGGGTGCCGTAAGAGGCGACTAAGGTTTATAAATTGGAGGATGGGCAGCACCACCCTCCTGTGTATCTTACCATCTTACTTACTCAGCCGTAACGCTGACAAGCGAGGTGACTATGGTACTTCCCCTCCACATTTTTCCAGCAAAAGCTAGAATTCTGGAGGGAGCTCCCTGTCCTGTAGGGGACGTTTCATGGGATGTTATGATGTTGACCAGTCTTTGGTGCTCTTAGTACAAGCTTTATCTAGTTTGGGAACAGATGACCTTGTGTGAATTGTCCTCAAATATTTCCTACAATTAAATAAATAAATGAATGATAGGAATCGCCACTAATTCACCTAGATGACTTCTTCCGGCGCATGTTGATCGTATTCAAGTACGGTCAACCGCTTGTCGGTAGAAACTTTTTCAACTCTATTACCACGCCATAAGGTCCAAAAGTGTTCCTACTGATGTGTTGTTGTGTGTACAATCCATGACCGTGACATAAGAGTCGCTATTAGAGGCAGAGGAAAATTACTTACCTACTTGTTGTTTTGTTTAAGTTGTAGACGGAAGCGATTTATTAATTTACTAGCTTAATACCCGAACTTCGATACAAACTTCCATGCCCTGTTTCATCCCGTGCTTTCATCCCCTTAGGATATAAATAAATAAAAAGCCTTTCTTAGTGCTCTGTTACCTTAACGTTAGTTATGTAGGGAACTATTGAAAATCTACTTGTTTTTAAGCTGTAAGCACTTATCGTTATTGGTGAGTAGAGTTTAAAAAAATTAAACAGAAAGAATGAATTACGGCATATGTGACGGTGACTGAGCATCATTTGATAACAGCTCGACCGATTTGGCTGTTACTTACTTTGGCTGTGCTTTGTTGTGATTCGAATATTCAGGATAATGTTTAAGTTTCCGAGAAAATTCACATCATCAGGAAGTGATTTTTTATATGAATTCATAGAGCTTCCCGTGCCAAGCGGGGGAGGGCTGCTAGTAAATTATAAAATCCAAAATTATGAGTCCTTAATTACAGAAAAAAATCGCAAGCACGTTTCATCATAAAATGGAGGCACTTGTCTCTGTTTGTAGTAGAAAAAAATGCAATACTCGGGAATAAACGGGAATACTCTTGACTTCTATCTAGTCTTAAGGGGCTACCTCCCGTCCACTAGCGCCCCCATCAGTAGAAAAATATTACTCGCTAAATACAAAACTTATCAGAAATCCGGAAAGACAGATTGAAGTAAAGGTACCCTAGTTTATATAGAACCTATAAATTCTGTAAAATATAGTTCACTGTAGTTACAGATACAAAAAGTGCTATCAATTACCACTTTTAGCAGTTATTGTACCTGTAACTACAGTGAACTTTATTTTACAAAGTAAAAATTATACCCGCAGTCCTATCCACTGCAGCTTATAACTTGCTTCCCGAACCTGCTCCTATTCACGCGTCAGTAGTCAGCTCCACAGATAATGAATATAAATTGTGGCATTTATTCCACCTTATTAATTGCCGTAGCTATTGTATGTACGCTTCTTACATTGTAATGACTGTTTACAACCAGATGTTTCTTACAATAGCTTAGAAAAGTTTTCATAGCGATTTATCAAAGAATGTAAAGTAAAAAAACTAAAATAAATTTATTTCCTCTACAAAAAAACATGGACAAAAAAGTAGACACAATAAAAATGTCTGTAGAGGCTGCTTCCTAAGCTAGGTAGCCCTGTGTTTTAAGCAACCAGGCCTCCATCTCCAGATTGAATGAATACAATGACAAAAAAATACTATATGCTAGACGATGAGGAATATTCACAAATATTTGAATATTTGTACTAGTGTACATTAAACCAAATAAACGGATACAAAAAAAAAATAAGTCAGAGAGTGAGCGTGTGTAAGTGAGTGTGCGTGTGTAAGAGTGCGTGTGTAAGTGAGTGTGTGAGTGTGCGTGTGTATGTGTGTCAAGAAACTAAACTATGTGAGTTACTTCACAGAACCATAAGAAAAGAAATACATATGATAAATAAATCAAATTAAAATTATTAGGACAGTATCGCAAGAAGTTTTTCTGTTTTCTCATAATTCATACCAAGGAGCCAGTCGGTCGACTTTTTACACTGAAACTTTAGTTGGTACGCCCCCCTTGCAATCCACCCCGCAACTCCGCGCGCGCCCGCCCGCGAGATTCTCGTGGTGTTCCTAAAGGTCTTTTGTACTGAATATGCACGCCTACACGCGCTTTCAATTTTAAATTCTCGCTTGTTATGTTTTGTGTGTATTTCGCATGTCCTTGTGGTGTGCTTGTGGTCAGGAACCCCCCCGCCACCGCCTAAGAAATTCCATTCATAAAATTCCAACAAGTTACCTAATAGAGACCTCTCATTGAAACCAGGTGTTGTATTACTCATACTACAAATATACACGTAGGTACATATTATAAATAGTACGTTAAGCAGTTAAAGCTAATATATTATATATATTGTGTGAGTATTTCCGACGCCTACTTACTACTTAGCTTATCAACAGTCATTTTCAGAAACCTTCTTTTGTTGCTAATACTTTTTGTCAATAAAACAGAAAGTATTAACAATAGACTTAAAGTATGATTAATTTTAAGGTAGCTTCCTGCTACTGACGATTAATGTCATAGTAGTGCGAAAACTTCGTGCGAGACCCCCTTGACGACGGACATGAGAGGGTGAAAAAACGCATGGGTGAGGGTGAATTTCACCAGTTGGAATTATCCCAGCTCATAGCTTAGCTACCTCGCTCAGCACTGGTGGAAAAACAGCCTAAAGTCACAGAATAAAGTAATAGTACTATCATACAGAACAGACACACTCCGCCCCCCGCCCGCAATCTACCCCGCACATATTTATATGCAATAAATTACGAATACTATTAGGTAAATTTTACCACTTAAGTTTCAAAGTTCCTACTAGTACCCTAAAATGTTTATATATGTCATTAATTGAGTCTATACTGAGCTACGCTCTAGACTGTTATGGTCTCACATTCAAAAGTTATATTCAAAAGCTGGAAGCATTCCAAATAAGATTTTTAAAATTAATTGTGTCTAAAAAAACAAAAAGGGGTTGTAAAGGAGATTATAATAAACTATTTAAAATTTGCAATGTACTTCCGGTTAGTCTAAAACATAAATACTTACTTCTAGTGAACAACCATGGCAGTCTGGAGCGTCTCTCATTATTAACACATGATCAAGGTCGGTATCGCCGGGTAAATTTATTGTTCCTAGGGTGCACAATTACTATGGCGATCGAACGCTTAACAAACGTCTACCGTACCTTATGAACGGTTTGCCCCCTGATATTAGGCATGAACCGAATAAAAACAAATTTTCGAAATTGTTGAAACAACATTTATTGAATAGTTTAGCCTAGCTTTACTTAATAGTTGTTCTTATAATTAATCTAATTAATTTTAGTTCATAAGATTTTGTCAAGACTGTTCCCGCAGTCAAACTGTATTAACAGTTTTGCGGGTGCTTGTTTAGTTTTTAAGAAAAACTGTAACATTTTTTAATAAATATATTCTATCTATCTATCCGTGAGGATCCAACCGCCAGCTTCTCGTGGTGCTTCTGAGGGTCTTTTGTACTAAATAAGCGAGCATACACGACCTTCCAATTTCAAATGTAAATTTCGCGCTCGATGTATGTATGTAGTGTCTGGAGTGTGCTAAAGCCTAGTTAAGTTTAGCCTAGCACTGTGTAGACATAACAGTTATTCACATATTATACACACACCCTTGCTCTGTACACACCTATGTATGTAATTAATATAATAACTAACATTTCATAACCTAAATAATATAATGTGCCTACCTATAATGTATGTGATATGTTAAGAAAATCTGTTACATTGTAACTCATATTTGATTTCCCAAAATACAGGCGTTGCCCTAGTTTGGGAACCACTGGAAAAATCTAAAAATTGTAATTAGTATTTTAGTAAATAAATATATTTTCATTTTTTTTTTCATTCGAACGTGCGATTTGGACAGTAGCTCGCATCCGAATCACTTAAAAATTGTTTGCTTTTACTCTTCTGCTAGATTTATCTCACACATGACAGCCAAGCGTGTGCATTTTATTATTTTTGGATTTGTTTGTTGTCAGTTAAAGAGGATACCAAAGATAAAGTCAGTTCTGCTGGGTGTTCGTGCACCCAACACCACGTCAGTAGAAATACTTTGGACTTTAAGCCATAGTATTAGGTCCTTACCTATGGAATTGGCGTTTTGTATGGAGAATGTTTTTTAGGAATTAAAAATCCAAATTAAAAAATTTTTAAGCATGATTGGGAAGACATTATGCTTACAGAAGCTTAAATTTAATTTTCTAATAACATTATCTGTAAAAAAATATAACAAATCTAAAATATAAAAAATCGGACTATTAAAGATACTGTGCCGTAATTCGAAGCCTATATGTATGTATGTGAGAGTAGCGTTCTTGATCTGTCAATTCGTGCCGGTGTGTCATATATCTGTCCTTTTCCTTCCTACGTCCCTCTGCTATATCTTTCTCTTTTCACACCTGTCAGTAGCTCGTGTCAAACGGTCGCCTATAAATACCGGTTGGGGCGAGCGCGCGCCTCATTGGCGTTTTGTTCTTCAATCCGTACGGTTGTGTACAAGATTGACGGTTGGTAAGTCAATTTAAAATTGTTTAACGGTTTTTCCGTTCGATTTTTACTTTTATAAAATGGTGTTTATATCTTAAGTCCTTTTCCAGGTTATTTAGTCGTAAGTTCTTTTTCAGATTACTAGGCACTATAAATGCATGAAGAATAATTTCAAAGATGGTTTTAAATACCAAAAAACTTAATTAATAGATAAATCTGGTTAAAATAATTGAAAAAAATAGTGCTTGTTTATCAGGAAGCAAGTTAAGGATTTGGCAATGCAAATCTACTGATGAATCTACCTACTGGTAAGATGAAAAATTTACAGTACCTACCTATTGTAAAGTACGAAACAAATGCATTCTGATGTGGCACAAGCTTAGATTATGAATAACGGCAGCTTTACTGCCTATGCTTATGTCTATGGGCACAAGATATTCCTGTTTTGTAAATCAAATCACGGCCGTTAATCGCCCGCCGTATAGATTGTCTTTGCATTCGAAGACGTCATTAATAGGTAGGTACTTACTTTTTCTGATGGGTTACTAGCTCCATGCTTGAATACGATATTGGTAACTTATTTATTCAAGATCGTCATTAGTTAGTGTGATCAAATCATTGCCTGGGCATTGCTATTAAAATTTTAAAAATTTGGTATGCAGAAGTTCAGTAAAGAATACTGTAGGCACAACTCAGGTATGGGCAATAAGTGCAATAGTTACTTAAGCCACAGGTACGAGTATGCCAGTGTATTTATATTCTCTTTGGGTATGCCTACTAGTCGTAATTCAGATGATCGGAAAGAGTTGGGACAGTTTACTTAAATTCGTTAAAAATAAGTTTCTTAGTACTCACCTAATGTAATGGAAGTAGCTGTATATTTTTGCCTTCCAACGACTTGTTTACTTGAACAGTCATCTGACAGTTCAGTGTGGTTCAGTTCCAATACTTCGCCTAGCCTACGCAAGGTCAAGGTCAACTTTAATCACAGATTAGATAGAATATCTATACTGTATGGTGCATTTGCCTTCGCAAGGAACATTTTATCAACATTTTTACTTTCTACGCAAGAAATACCTCTAAAACCCCGTCCCTGGGGACATCAGAAATTTATGACAATTGAACCCTAAAGCAATTTTACACAGAGTTCCCGAAAATGCAAACTCTAAGTAGAAAAAATCTATGTGAAACTATGCCTTATTGATTAAAAACCAATTTTTGTTCTGAGCTTTAGAGTTGATGAGGACATAATATTACCAGTTCTGTTTCGTTACTCATGCAGGGTAGAATAATTCTGAAGTTATTTTTCATTTTCACCAGCGCCTGGTGCAAATTTTTTGTGGGTTGCCTCCGTAAGGTACCACCTATACCACCAACATTTTTACTGTCTATGAAATGTTTCCCTTGTTGTCACGGAACGCTGATAAGACATAATTTCACCATGTCACCAAACCCACGCAGGGTTACCTACGTATAATAAATCTGAGTTATATTTTTTATTTTCACCGCAGTGACGACGTACGGTGCTTATTTATGACGTATTGCCTTCACAAGGCACAATAGCAATATTTTTGCTTTTACGCATACTATTTTCCCTCGCTATCGGAAATGATGATGGCACTTAATTTTGCCATGCCTCGAAACCCACGCAGCGCAGTATATGTCGACCAAGAGGCAACCATCCTGCACAGGATAACAGAAATGTTACAATACGTTCTTCGATGCCACCCTCAAGGACGGCTTTATGAAAACAGTTTGACTCTATGTTCATGGCAGGTCAATTACATAGGACATTTTACAAACAAGTGGGTGATGTTAGGAGCGAAAACAAATACCTACCTACCTTGAATACCTGTAATCACGGATACCACATTCCGTTCAAATAAAGCTCTATCCTACCAAATTCGCTTAATCATTCGCTCCAAACGCCCTTTTCCAAGGAAATGTCCTTGACCTTGATATATAAATGATAAAATGGACATGCTTGAAACCCAATCACTTCTTTGACATTTACGTTCTCGCCGTAGGTGAGTATATATGTGCCTTGTTTACGTTTAATACAAAGTTAGACTACTCAAAAAGTCTTGACTATCAACCAGCAAAATTTCAGTTATTTTGCCTACTGTGCAAGACTTATAAGTATGTACCTACCTACAAGACTGCTTCTTTTCTGAGGCCATGATTCAAGCTCTAGTGCAGTCGTTCACACATCATCGGTACTACTGACTTTTAGCAGGTCTCTGTTTACTTGAGTTAAAAAGCGTCAACTCTTCTTGTTGCCACTTATCTGCGGGCGTGTGTAAAGGTCTCTAGACAAACATCTCCGTTGTTTTTTCGCTTTATATATTAAGGAAACAAATTAGATTTCTTACCTAAAGAAATTTATTATATGACATATCAGATTATCCAAAATATAAGAGCAAAGTATGCGTCTAGTCCACTAGGACAATTTTCTAACGGTCAGTTCGAACAGAGTTGCTACGCAAGCTCACTCAATACTTTAGTTTTACTTGGTTACTGGTTGACCACTCGAAGTAAATTCAATAATTTCAACGGTCGATCAAATTTTTAGAAACGATATGAGATCCATCCAAACTAAAACGTGGTTACCAGACAAATGCTTCTGGCTATAGGTAAGACAAAAATTACGGGATACTTCCCAGATGAGTTGTGAAATTCTGAAAGTGATGCAAGCTCTGAATTTCTTTTTGTATTATCGAGACGGCGTTCCCACCATCAAGCTTTCTTGAGCTTCTGTCAAAGACTTACCCATATAAACCTTAGAGGTTTGCTTTACCGGATTAGACTATCAGAATAGTATTAGTGGCCCCTCGACCACAACAACTGGTCACAACACTCCATTTAGACACAGTGTCCCATGATATTATTTATAACGGATGCTTCTGGCTCAGAAAGATAACTTACACCTTATCTACCTGACTACCTGCAAACAAAGAATGCATGCAATCACGATCTCCCCTCTACTCAGTCTGACCACTCTTTCTATGGTCTGACCCAAGTCGCCATCGAGTGTTCGGTATTTTGAATGTTTTGAATAGATTCAACTTGTCATTCAGTTATGAAAAAAGGTAGATTTTATTCCAAATGTAGATTATTAGTGATAAATCCCTTGTCATTTTCATGACAACTTACAAGCGAATAATTTATCTCGGAAAGAGAATAATACTTTTGGAATGGTATCTTTTTCCTCGAAAATTGTCTCTTAACCGAGAATATTCAGGAAATCAAAACACCTGTAAGATCTGTTTGCCTTTTTTCCACACTATGCAAGCTAAGTATATGACGGTCGCTCGAGCGGCATTTAAACTTGAAATATTCTGATGTTCCTTCTACTGACTTATTATATTCTTAGACGACGCTTACTGTTTTCAACTAAACAGCGGGAATGCATATACATAAATGTAACTCCAGGGCTACAAGAAGGAAGGCCTCTTTGGCATTCAGACGTACGCAACGCAATCAAGCAATAAACTTACCGTTCTCGGTTCACAAACTAGACCGATGGACTTGTGGATAAAGTAAGGTTTTTAAAAGACTGGTCCCCAGATCAGATAAATCTACGGAAGGCAGAAAGGCGTGAATCGTTGAGATCCTACTAGTCCTTTGGCGTCATCTGTTATCATGGTAGCAATAGCACAAGGTCCCTGTATAGACTCTGAGCAAATCTGATTGGAATTTCAAATCTTTTTCTAAATAATAAAAATAAATGTTCAGGTTTATTACATATAATATCTCTAATCTCAACTTCAATATTCTTGACCCGAACAGGGTACTTTATATCTTAATTCACTGTTTCAGTTAAGGTCAATCCATGGTTCAATGATGGTTTGAAAGACGAAACGTTCGTTTGTCATGTTCAATTAAGGTCGATTTCAAAATGTAGTAAAACATCTACATAGTGTATTGGACATAGATTGGACATACCTACCCAGCCAGCCCTCCTTTCTATGTGGCTTCAGAGTTGGAATGTTTTTAAGCGAACCTATGTATTCACTGGCTACGCCATACTTGTTTCAAAAGTCAACGACCTGACCTTACTGTCAACAGACTGAAAATTGTTTTTTCATTTGATAAATATGTCAACCTGTTGACCTAAACACAGATAGGTAGCTGTAGTCTACCTGTAACGAGAGTTAACAGTTTTCTCAATGCAATCTCTGATTAGACAAATTGAGAAGATATCTGCGCAATTGTGCAGTTGTATTTCTAACGGTAGCTGCGCAACTAAAGGCTGCCATCAACCCCCAAAACAACTATAGTGAACAGTTTAAAATTTTGTTGAAGCATGCATCATAGCAACGCTAGAAAGTTTTTGTTCCACAGTTTTATTTGAATTCCCAAAATCCTGAAAAGAGGTGACAGCACTCACGAAATATTTTTATTAAACTATACAGGAGTGCTAAGCGGTTTTACCTAAACTATTTTTGTTTGGTTTTTCTCCAGTTAGAGGAAGAGAATTATATTCTATACATGTCTCTTTGCAAGTTAAATGTTTAAGAAAATGCAAGAGTTGCTAATATATTGGTTATTATGTATTTTTGAGTTTAGAACTTCATATTGTTTACTTGCGTGAAATTGATAAAAAGTACCTGTTGATTTCATACAAAGGCTAGCTCGAATTTCAAAAAGTTACCATTTATTCCTATCTATATTTCGTAATTATGTAGTATATTATTATCATTTATCACATTGGCCTTCTTTCATCTTTCACACCAGGCGATAACAGACAGGTCTCACATACATACATATAGGCTTCGAATTACGGCACAGTATCTTTAATAGAGGCGTTTTAACTAACAATAAAACGCATATTAAAATACTTGCCTAATTCGAAGCCTACAATTTTAATATCTGCCTGGTGTATGTGAAACACAATGAGGCGCGCGATCGCCCCAACCGGTATTTATAGGCGACCGTTTGACACGAGCTACTGACAGGTGTGAAAAGAGAAAGATATAGCAGAGGGACGTAGGAAGGAAAAGGACAGATATATGACACACCGGCACGAATTGACAGATCAAGAACGCTACTCTCACATACATACATATAGGCTTCGAATTACGGCACAGTATCTTTAATAGTCCGATTTTTTATATTTTAGATTTGTTATATTTTTTTACAGATAATGTTATTAGAAAATTAAATTTAAGCTTCTGTAAGCATAATGTCTTCCCAATCATGCTTAAAAATTTTTTAATTTGGATTTTTAATTCCTAAAAAACATTCTCCATACAAAACGCCAATTCCATAGGTAAGGACCTAATACTATGGCTTAAAGTCCAAAGTATTTCTACTGACGTGGTGTTGGGTGCACGAACACCCAGCAGAACTGACTTTATCTTTGGTATCCTCTTTAACTGACAACAAACAAATCCAAAAATAATAAAATGCACACGCTTGGCTGTCATGTGTGAGATAAATCTAGCAGAAGAGTAAAAGCAAACAATTTTTAAGTGATTCGGATGCTTCGAATTAGGCAAGTATTTTAATATGCGTTTTATTGTTAGTTAAAACGCCTCTAATAATTTTCGAAACTTTCAAGTATAAAACAAATAATGAAAATAGCTATAGAATCATAGGAACTATGGTCTCAATAATCTGCAAGACTTATTTCGCCAATTTCATAGGTAAGGACCTAAAAAGAGTTGCTAAAGTTTCCACTGACGTGCGGTTGACCGTACACCCCCTCCGAAATACACTGAGTTTTTCGTTCTGTGTAATTCTAGGGGAGCTCTCTGTCCAGCAGTGGACATTTTTATGATGAATTTAAGTTTACAAATTGTTTGTCCACAGGTGATAGTCTAGAAGAACTCAACGGATATGGTACGATGCGACCGCGCAATATCATCTCGTCTATATTAAGCGGGACGCCGGCAAAGAACAAAGGCCTCGCCATATCCAACCCTCATGACTTTAGGATGGTAAGCAATTCAAGCTTTCAGCCGGGCTAGGATGCGCACCGCGATTTGCGCGATAACACTATTTGCGTATACCTATGTCACGGACATCTTGATAATAGCAGTATTAATAAGGACCGGTTATTATTAAAAATGACCAATAATATTGGTCAAATTGATAAATTTATTATTTTTACCGGCCAATATTCTTAATGCCCAACAGCCCATAGTCTATTTAAAAAATCAAAGTGTGAGATGGCTTGAATTTATCAATTTGACCGAGTAGTTTGAATAAAACTCTACTTTTAGGTTAGATTAGGCAGTTCATCTGTTTTATTGGGTGGTTATTATTAATAATGACCGGACAAAGTGAATATTCATGCAGTTTTAATCACATTGTGCACATTGTGTGGGCATTATAAACACAGACCGGTCTTTATTAATAGTGACCACACTTATCAAGTTGCCCGTAACATAATACGGAAAGGTGTGATAATTCTAAAAGGTGTGAATCTGGCAGATTATCTGCCCTTTAAACAGAACAAACTCATAGAACAAAATGAATTTTTGACCTCCCATAGAAACTGCATCGGCTGATAGCGCATTTTGCATGGGAGGTCAAATTTGGTTTTTCGTATTTCGACCTACGTTCCTTGGGAAAAGTTGTTCAGTTTCATGGGCAGATTCACACCCTTCAGTATTGTCACACCTTTCCGTTACACGTTGTACGGTCAACCGCTTATCGTTAGAAACTTTTTTAACTCTATTACCACGTCATAAGGTCCAAAAGTGTTTCTACTGATGTGCGGCCGTGTGTACACGTAGATAGAAGACTGCGCCGATTTACTTGCGTAGAACGGTCCCGAAAAGCGCCGGTAGATCGGCGCAGGCTTCTGCTTATTTGAGTTCCGTACCTCAAAAGAAAAAAAAACCGGAGCTCTTATAGGATCACTTTGTTGTCCGTCTGTCTGTCAAGACCCATTTTCTCAAAAACGGGTAAAGGTATCAAGTTGAAATTAATATCAAAAGCAAAGGTCCATGGACCCTTGAAGATGTGAAAATTTTGAGCTTCTACAACAACACAATCAAAAGATACGGCCATTTAGTTAGGGTGCTGGCTGCAATTTGGGTATATGATTTGCTCATGATTCATATTAATAGGGATGATAGATCAGCTCAATACGAATCGATTTGGTCCTTACAAGTTTTTCTGTGCGTCGCTGCGTTTTTGAGTTAAAGAAAAAAACCGGCCAAGTGCGAGTTGGACTCGTGCACTGAGGGTTCCGTACCACCACATAATCACAATTGAATTAGTTGAAATTTTAGTAAGTTAATGTGCTAGATTTTTTCAGTCCGACACGCGCTTGACCAAATTTTATTATTTGTTGTTATTTTACAGCTTATGCACTATAAACATACCAATTTTCAAGTTTGTAAGTGTTCCCGTTTTTAAAATAGAACTAAAACAAAAATCGCCTCAGCGACCATCCAACTTGACCCCTCTCTTATATATGTTCTTGTAACGGGAGCTCACCACAATTTGTTACCATTAGTTGTGAGAAAAGTTGTAATATTTAATGATTTTAGACTTTTCCCATTATTTGTACTGTGAGACCTACCTTCTTGCCAAATTTCATAATTTTATGTCAACGGGAAGTACCCTGTAGGTTTTGCATTTTTGAATAAATGTATGGAGATGACGACATAAAATGCCATATCTTTTGATTGCGTCATTGTAAAAAATTTAAATTTTCAGATCTTGTGTGGTTCATGGATCCTAATAAATGGTATTAATTTCAACCTGATACCTTTACCCGTTCGTGAGATAAAGGGTCTTGATAGACAGACAGACGGACAACAAAGTGATCCTATAAGGGTTCCGTTTTTTTCTTTTGAGGTACGGAACCCTAAAAAAAGAAAATAAGATACTAAATAATGTTTTTTTTGTCTGCCTTTGTGGCTCCTGTTTAAAATACTTCTGAAGATGTAGAAAATCGAAGAGGCAGACATGCAGGGCTCTGCATTATCACGGGACGAAGTAGTGATTTTTTGCATTTTGAAGAGCTGTAACTTTACGACGCAGGGCTATTATGGTGGCAGACCATTTTTCTGGGGTTTTATACATTGTACTAGCTGTGCCCGCGGCTTCGCCCGCGTGATATTTAGACAATTTGCAGTCTCTCCCTCTCCCCCTCCCTCACCCATTCCCTCTCTCTCTACCTCCATCCCATTCCTTCTCCTTCTCCCTCTCCCTGCACCTAACCATACCCCTACTCGTATCCCTATCCCTAACGCCGTCTTAACCGCTATCCCTATCCTTATATAAATATAGAAACGACACCCATATTAATTTTTAGACATTTTATCCCCATCGCACCCCAACCCCATCCCCAGGAGATGATGGTATTTCACCTCCACCACCTTAGATTTCAAAATTGTTATAGTTTTCGTAATCAGCGATCCGATAACATACAAACGACACCCATATTGATTTTTAGACATATCAACCCTATCGCACCCCAACCCCATCCCCAGGGGATGATAGTATTTCACGTCCACCACATTGGATTTCAAAGTTGTGTTAGTTTTCGTAATCAGCGACCCGATAAACTATACAAACGATACCCATATTGGTTTTTGGACTTTTTCACCCCATTTCCCTCTTTAAGGGGTTGAATTTGGGGTGGATTTCAATAACAGTGATGTATGTTCCACAAAATTACAACCCTAATGCCTCAGTAATAAATTTAGTCAATATTACTTAGAAATGAAGGAGCTTCAACTTTATCCCCCATTTCACCCCTTAGGGTGTAGAATTTTCAAAAACCCTGAGACACGTAAAACGTAATTTTTAGTCGTCAGTCTAAATACAAATTTTGAAGATCCTAACTTCAAAACTGACGGACTTTCATACAAATTTTCATCCCTTATTTCACCCCCTTAGGGGATAAATTTTGAAAAATGCTTAAACACGTTCTTTTTTATTTTTTACCAAAAGCTCAAAAACAATTTTTTATAATTCTACCTTTAAAAATAAAAGACTTCTAGACCAACATACGGAAAAAATATCATCCCCTTTTTCACCCTCTTTTAGGGTGATTTTTGAGAAATGCTTAACACGTATTTCTTTATTTTTTACCAAAAACTTAAAGTTAAATTTATATGAATCTAACTCAAGAAACAAAGGACTTCCATACAAACTTTCATCCCTTATTTCACCACCTTAGGGGATGAATTTTGAAAAATTCTTAAACGTACTTTTTTATTTTTTACCATGAGCTCGGAACCAAATTTCTATAATTCTACCTTTTAAAATGAAAGACTTATAGACCAACATACGGAAAGAAAAGTCATCTACTTTTTCAATCCTTTGAAGGGTGATTTTTAAGAAATGCTTAAACACGTGTTTCTTTATTTTTTACCAGAAGCTTAAACTCAAATTTGTATTAATCTAGCTCAAGAAACAAAGGACTTTCATACAAACTTTCATCCCTTATTTCACCCCCTTGGGAGAGGAATTTTCCAAAACCCTTTCTTAGTGGGTGGTTTTGACGTACATAGAACCTGTGTACAAAATTTCAGATCTGTATCTATAGCGGTTACGGCTCGGCGTTGATGAATCAGTCAGTCAGTCAGGACATGCTCTTTTATATATTTAGATTTAATCAGATAGTCATAGTCTGCCAGGTGTACGTTTCATTGTCATTTTTCAAAATAGTTAAAACTTGATTCCTCAAAAACGCAGGGGCGTGGATGTCCGGCAATATTTTTTGTATCTTCTAGAGGATGCTCCTTATCATCAGTCAAGAGGCAGACATGAGCGAATCATATAGAAATTTGTCCTTCATCACCCTTACTATAAAGGAAAAAGTCTAAAATAATTAAATACTACAACTTTCCTCACAACTGATCTTAACCAATTAAGGTGAGCTCCTATTTTAAATACGTTTATATTAAAGAGAGGTCAAGTTTGAGTGGACACGGAGTTTTTTTTTATAAATGGGCAAATTCTTGCCTCGTCATATAATATTTCCTAGTTGAAATAAGCAGTACCTATGTTTTGTGTGTTCTTTTCATGTGTACAAAAAGGTCGCTGATTATCGGGAGGTTGTGCTTATGATTAGGGTTCCGTAGTCAACAAAGAACCCTTGTAGTTCCTTCATGTCAGTCTGTCTGTCCGCGCCTTAGCTCAGCGACCCTTAGTACTAGAAAGCTGTTATTTTGTATGGATGTACATAATTAAATAAATATATTCTTGTAGTATCATATGGTAGACAGGTACGGAACCCTTTGCCCGGTTTTTTAGTCTGTATTGACGCGATAAGACATAACCGGTTTAGTCTATGAAGACTATCTATCCAAGTCCAGATGAATGTGCTAGCCTTGCAGGTTTCATTTTTCTTTGTTATTGTATAGAGTTTGTTATTATTTGTTCCAGGTGTCAGCAATAATAGACGTAGATATAGTGCCGGAAACGTGTCGGAGGGTGAAACTGCTCAAACACGGCTCCGACAGACCTTTAGGATTTTTCATCAGGTAAACTACAATTATTTATAGGGTGTAAGGAAAAGTACCAATTTCCTTTTAATCACATGTTCTATAAGTAGAATAAAGATCAATAAGAATGTTTAAAAAATAAAAAAATAACATGTTTTTTAAAATTAATATTAGAAGTTAATTGTGTCAACCCTCACCAGACTCAAGACTATCGCACCGATAAGCATGAGTATTTGCGTCAAGTATCTCCTATCTCAGTTGCACGCTAGTGAATGGCGTTCGTAAGAGAATGGCGGCGGGTGCGCGTTGCGATTCTTGGAATAGGGTTGCCAACTTGAACTTTTTTTTCATAAGTAGTATTTTATATTTTGTTATTTTTTATAGACGTAGTGACTAAAATTGAGAAAGGGATGCTGAGATGGTTTGGTCATGTAGAGAGGATGAATGAAGGAAGATTGACGAAAGAGATCTACAAGGCAAGAGTGAATGGAAACGTTGGAAGGGGAAGGCCTCGGCGAACGTACCAGGACCAAATTCAGGACGTTCTGAATAAAGGCCAGGCCAAAAGTACCCTAAACCGACGAGCATGTATGAAAGGATTGATGAAAGTTGAGGAAGCAAGGGAAGTATGTCAAAATCGTAGCAGGTGGAGAACTGTGGTCTCTGCCTACCCCGACGGGAACAAGGCGTGATGTTATGTATGTATGTATGTTTATTATTAATATGTTTTATGACCTTTATTCTACTTACATAACATGTGGTTAAAATTAATACGGTACTTTTTCTTACCCCCTGTATATTTAATAGGGATAGGGTCAGTAACAGCATACTGCACTCAAAAACACGAATTGCCGATGTGACCCACGCATCCGCCAAACTAAAGTGGGACTGGGCTGGTCACGTAAGTCGCATGCCGCTGGAGCTCTGAGTTAAGACCGCAACTATCTGGCAACCGCCGAGCAACAGAATGCGTCGAGGCCGACCACGGCGCAGATGGCGCGATGAACTAACCGCTTTTTGTAAAGACTGCCAACAAGAGGCTCGTGGAAGGAATGGAGGGACGCCTTTGCCCAGCAGTGGCACGGGAATGGCTAATAAGATAAGATAATATTTAAATAAAGAGCAGAAAAAACTAATACGAGCTGGGATTTAACCAGCGACCTTCGGCGTACCGTGCTAACGCTCTTCCAACTGAGCCGTCTTCAACGGACTCGTTCAATCGTGCCTCCACACAGTTCAACCGGCAACTTAGCGGCATCAGCTGATAGCGCATTTTGTATGGGAGGTCAAATTTGGTTGTTCGTATTTTAACCAAAGCTTCCTGGGAAAAGTTGTTCAGTTTCATAGTTAACATGATAAAATTATGTTCACCATTTATGTAGGACCCTATAAACAACGTGTGAATGGAATTAGCCAAACCGTCATACACCCCAACTGATTTTTATTCCATTCCCGTAAAAAAATCTGAAAATTTTTTTTTTGTCAAGATATTGTTATTTTAAAGTTTCATCATTGTTCTAGTTTCATCGTTGTTCTAGTCCGCGCATTCCGCGCACGCCACGCCCACTTCCCTCCACACCGCTCATGAACCGCGCGGCGCCGCCACCAGCGCGCGTATCCACAGAAATATTTAGAATAGAAGCGGCAAAAATTTTAATCAAAATAAAACAAAATTACCCCTATCAAAGACCCGTGAAATTGATTCTACTCGATTCAGAACAAACTACTTTCTCAGTTTCGCTTATTCCGTTAACATGTTGTATACAAATACACGCAAAGAAGATACAAATATTGCTCGTTTAATTGTATAGGAGAAGAACTAAATAAAACGCCTGATTTTGAGTCGAACCAAAACATTGCAAGCACTGCTGCCATGCATCAGAGGTAAGCAAGGGAGTGCTTCCTTAGTCGAACTTACGGTATAGCCCAAATAATATCTTGAATGTGTCCTTTATTTTTCAGAGATGGCACCTCAGTTCGAGTAACCCCAAACGGCGTAGAGAGGTCACCTGGCATCTTCATATCGCGTCTTGTACCGGGAGGGCTAGCAGAGTCCACCGGGCTACTAGGGGTCAACGATGAGGTGCTTGAGGTCAACGGCATCGACGTGTCCAATAAGACTCTCGATCAGGTAATTACAGATTTGGTCAGATCAAGTGTGGCGCCTAAAGTGGGACAGTTATTAAGTTGGTCCCCGAAATGGTTTATTATTTTAGTGGTCAACTGCATCTGCTACTAGTTGACTGGAGGTTTTGATCACATTTAGTTTGACGCCCAAAATAAGTCTTTTGCGCCCAAAATTTGAGTATAATAAAATTTCGCCTAAAATAAGACTATTTTACATTGGCGCTCAGTATGGGCTTACGGGAAGTTTATCATCTGAAATGGCTCTGAATGATCTTGACGTGTTTCATAAGATCATTAAGGCAGATGAGCTAGGTCATATCCGAAGACTCGCTCCATTTGCAAGTATTCTGTAAAGAATCTAAGCGCACGGCAGTGCGCAGGCCAAGTTCCCGCAACAGGCCACTCGCATGCCGTGCACTATTTACACGAACCGTTTCGACCCACTTTTGAACCCCCTGTAGCTCAGTGCCTATTGCAAGTACAGAGATGAAACTGTACCTACATAATCATATACTAATACTGAAGCAATTTGCCAAATTTCATAGATCTAGCTACAGTAGATCCTGAAATAAGACCCCGTGAAAATAGCTAATTTTGGCACTTAATGACTGACTGACTGACTCACTCACTGACCGGTAATCAAAACCTCCAGGCCACTTCCAATTGTCCTAGCGTTATGAAATTTGGCATTTAGGTAGTCGTTAGGATAAAGGTTACGGAAAAATTCAAAAATTTGAAATTGGTCAAGTGCGAGTCGGGTTTTAGTCAAAATTATGTATAAAATGTTGGTAATACTTCTCTAAGACCTGAAATACTGAAATTTGGCATGGAGATAGTCGTTAGCATTAAAAAAAGTATAGAAAAAATTGGAAATTGGTCAAGTGCGAGTCAGGATATAGTCATTACGATGCATAAAATTGTTGGTCATACTTCTGTGAGACCTGCAAATCTGAAATTTGGCATCGGAGTAGTCGTTAGCATTAAAGTAAAGGAAAAATTTGGAAAATGGTCAAGTGCGAGTCAGACTAAAATTAATGTACCAAATATTAAAAAGGTAGTATTTCTAGAAGGTCAGACTTAGTCATGCATGAAAATAAGTACCTATGTTTTAACGAAACTATGAAAATACAAACAACGTCGCGATAGTTACTATAAATATAATATAGCAAACTGAACAAAAAGAAATGAAATCTGACCAAAAACATAACTGTTAAAAAGGGGGCCAAGTTCCTATCGGCTAATTGTTTGCCTAAAAAGGGTTGAAATCCGATCCAATCCCAAGTTTAGTTGCACTTTAACATCGATCATAATCGTCTTCATCAGAAGCCTGATCCACTAGTAAACATTTGCCATTCCCAAGACTCGCCACCACATCCAGTCCTCCGCCTTCCGCATCCAGCCACTATCCGCCACCTTATTCACGTCAACGGTTCATCTGGCCGAAATTCACTTTACCATACACCCAACTCAAAATATGATATAGCTGTGAAAATCCTTTCTTTGCACCTGATCTGTCTGCCACATCTCCAACCCTGCAATTTCAGAGCCATTCGAACCCACGAACCTGGCGTGACTTTCACCGTTCTGTCACTTACGTCAAAAAAATAATTCTTATTTAGGGCGCAATTCATTTATTATACACCTTCAATTAGCACGATGATGCCGCCGCCACCGCCGCCCGCGCCGGGTAGGTATCACCGGTAATCGCGTGACGAAGGAGCTCCGAGCGGTCAAGTAAAGGTTAAGCTTTATCCAGAAGAGTTGTGTTCGAGCCGATTTAAACTTAAAATATGGTATAGCTGTGAAAATACGCAGGTACGTTGAAAATAATATCTAAAATGAAATACTTTTGAATTTGAACTTGGCAGGTTCATTTAATTATATAAATAATAAATCTAATTACACAATTAATCAAGTGTTACTTACAGCACAAAAACCTGCCAAGTTCAAATTTAGAAGTATTTCATTTTAGATATTATTTTCAACGTACCTGCGTATTTTCACAGCTATACCATTAAGTTGGGTGTATGGTAAAGTGAATTTCGGCCAGATGAACCGTTGACGTGAATAAGGTGGCGGATAGTGGCTGGAGGCGGAAGGCGGAGGACTGGATGTGGTGGATCAGGCTGCTGATAAAGACGATTATGATCGATATTAAAGTGCATCTAAACTTGGCATTGGATCGGATTTCAACCCTTTTTTAGGCAAACAATTAGCCGATAGGAACTTGGCCCCCTTTTTAATTAACAGTTATGTTTTTGGTGGTATCTACATTTAATAAAATTATCTGAATCTGAACCACCATTCATTTTTCATTTAGTATTTAAGAGCGACGCTCTTGTCGGTGTAGCTTTCTCCATCTGTCTCTGTCTTGTATTAGGTTTTTCAGTCCTCTGTTAGTATTTGCCCCCGCCCTCTCTTTCATCCCTTGGCAGTACTCTGAACCTACAGGCATCTTAATATCGAAATTAATTAATATTTTAGAGCTGTGGCCATTATGTAACTGTAGGTTTTGATCAGATTAAGTTTGACGCAAAAAAATTATGTTACTATGTTGGCGCTCAAATGGGTCTATTGCTATATTAGGATCTAAGTTGAGACTCATACTTTTGAGGTCAATGGCATCTACTTAGTAAGGTTTTAAGTTCAAGTCATGTTTGGCGTCCAAAATAATATAAAAAAAGTAAAAAATATTGTTATTTTATTTTGTGTCTAGACTCTCATTTAGGGGTGTTGAGGTTATTTCATAGATAGCCAATTTCCCAATTGTCAGCCCTGAAAATTAAATATACATAAGATTGTTTTAAGCGTAAAATAGAAGAGTTATTTACCCCTTTTTCGGCTTATAAAGTGTGACAAAGACAGCACCGCTTTTAGACCTGTCAAAGTTTAGCTTTGATTTAGCGGCCACGCTGGAATTGAGCCCGGTCTAATGTGGAAATTGGAGTTGTCCCTTTTCAATAAGCAACTACTCGTATTTATTGTATACGTCAAATCGGAAAATTTCTAATAGACAGAGCTGGCAACGGATCGAGTTGACTGATTTATAGAGAGAGCAACAGCAGCCTTTCATAGATCTAGGCGCCTGACAGCAGTGCGTTTGCGGGGGTGGCAGTGGTGGGGCAGCAAGGTCGTTGAAAAATCTATTGAAGTTGAGCCATTTCCAGAGATCTGTGTTAGTCTCATGTCTGGGAAAATTAGTTTTCTAACATTACTTGAAAATAGCGCGTTTCAGAAAACCATCTATTAGGGGATTTTGGTAAAGATTACACAGGAGAAACTGGCTTTTTAGCGCCTGCCACTACTTTTCCACCGACTAAAACGCCTGCCAATTTTATATTCGAATTACTGGCTATAATGGTGCAACTTCAATTGATTTTTCAACACCCTTGCTACCCTACCACTCCCACCCCCACCAACGCACTGCTGGCAGGCGCTTGGAACTATGAATAATAGTAGTCATCATCATCATCATAACATCCCATGAAACGTCCACTACAGGACAGGGAGCTCCCTCTAGAATTCTAGCTTTTGCTGGAAAAATGTAGAGGGGAAGTACCATAGTCACCTCGCTTGTTAGCGTTACGGCTGGCACCATGGACCGCGGTTGTAGGTGACCGCAGTAAGTAAGATGTAAGATACAAAGGAGGATGCTGCTGCCCATCCTCCAGTTAATCCTTAGTCGCCTTTTACGACACCCACGGCTAAGTATGGGTTGGTACTATTCTTTGCCGGCACCACACAGGACTAGTAGTAGTAGGGCTTACTAATTAGGGTGATTTCGTTGCTCTATAAATCAATCAACTCGATCCGTTGCCATCTCTACAACTATATGGATTTTTGTATGAAGTTGAAGCTTGTGACGCAGTTTAAGACCTATTAACTCAAAATTAACTGTAACATAATTAGTTTTTTATACACCGTGTTCCTGGGGATATGCATTAATTTTAAGAACACGTTCAGTTAACGAAACTGAACAACTTTCCCTAAGAAATACAGGTTGAAATACGAAAAAAAAATGTTGTCCTCCCATACAAAAAAATAATATTTTTCGTATTATGCATTAACTTTAAAAGCTCGTTCTGTTAACGTAACTGAACAACTTTCCCTAAGAGACATAGGTTGAAATACAACAATTTTTTTTTATGGGAGGGTAATTTTTTTTTCGTATTTCAACCTATGTTTCTTAGGAAAGTTGTACAGTTTCGTTAACTGAACGTGCTCTCAAAATTAATGCATATCCTCAGGAACATGAATCTTTCTTAAATACATACAAAATTTGATTTTTAATATACCTTGTTATTCCACCGTGCAGGTGACGGACATGATGGTGGCGAACTCCTCCAACCTGATCATCACGGTGCGGCCCGCCAACCAGCGCGGAGCCCCGCCGCCGCCCGCAGACTCCGCCTCGCGCACCAGCCAGCCCCCGTCCGAGCCTGACGACGACAGGTAACGGAGGCTACTCCGACACTCTCTAACCTGTGATAACTCTTAATATCCTTCGGGATACAGGAAATTATGCCTTATCGCGTAAATAACTACGTTTTCTTTTCGATTCCTGCTAATTTTGACATGGGGCTTGAGGGGTTTAAGATACGTGGCTATTATCTATTGTGCGAGTAGTTCTGAATATGTTGCCAGAAATGATAAACTTCTGCTGAACTTTTGATGCCCAAATGTCACTGACTACACTGACGCCCGAATTGGAACTAAATTGGAGCCCACATTGGGACCAAATTGACGCTCGCGAACAAATAGGGACTAACTATTTTGGCGAACAAATTGGGACTAACTATATAGGGTGACTTTTAATTAATTCTTGATAGCAAAAGATATGCATGTACTCATGATTTTGAACAACTTTTCCCAAGGAACATAGGTCGAAATACGAAAAACCAAATTTGACCTCCCATACAAAATGCGCTATCAGCTGATGCAGTTTCTATGGAAGGTGAAAATTGATTTTGGTCTATGACCTATGCCTTGGGAAAAGTGGTTCAGTTTCTATGGAACTGAATATTCAGAATATATTGACTATACTGGCATCCAAAATGGCAATGACTAATTGGCACCTGAATAGGGAGCGATGAAATGGGTGACCGAATGGACTGACTAAATTGGTGTCCAAATTGACTAACTTGGCGCCCAGAATGGGGCTAACTACTACATGGGCCTAAAAATCTTCACTTGAAAATTCTAAACATAACCACGCTCTGCTACCAGTATATCGTAGGTGTGGAACTATGGAACTGAATATTCAGAATATATTGACTATGCTATCATCCAAAATGGCAATGACTAATTGGCAACTGAATAGGGAGCGATGAAATGGGTGACCGAATGGAATGACTAAATTGGTGTCCAAATTGACTAACTTGGCGCCCAGAATGGGGCTAACTACTACATGGGCCTAAAAATCTTCACTCGAAAATTCTAAACATAACTACGCTCTGCTACCAGTAATCGTAGGTCGTCACGATTACTAACCCAAGCCTGGGTGTCTACTCTCAACGTCCGATATATCGAAACGATACTACCCGAAATGCAAAACTTCGTTCCTTGACAATAAGGTAGAATATTGGTTGGATGCAGTTTGAAAATTCATTCAACCAATATTCTACTCTATTGTTAAGGGACGAAGTTTTGCATTTGCATGTTTCGAGTAGTATCGTTTCGATATATCGGAATTTGAGAGTAGACACCCTGCCCGAGAAAGATTTTGTGAAAGCATGCGAATTACCTTCGAGCAGACTTGTGTTAGTAATCTTGTATGACCTACGATTACGTAGGGTTAGTTTTACTATACACCCGTCTCTTTCCTACAGGTTCGACAACGACGAGCAAGATGAGATAGTAGACCTCACAGCTGTCACCTTAGAAGACCAGCCGGAGCAATTCAACGTCCCCGCCAAGGATGATGGGCAGGTTTTACATCTCTAGTACATAATACACAGGTATAGAACAAACAGGGGCGTACTTAGGCTAAAGAAGTGAATATATCAGTGTAAAAAAAAAATCACAATTTTAGCATATTACTTAGACCATAGAACAGAACATCTTTCCCTTAGAAACATAGATCGAAATACAAAAAAAATGTTTTATCTCTAAATACGCAATCAGCTAGTAAGATTTTTTTCTTTCATATTTCGACGTATGTTCATTAGGAAAAGTTGTATAGTTTCATGATCTACGCTAAAAAGTGCGTATAAATTTTGTACACCTGGTGCGTTGTAAGAGATCCCATGTAAGAAAAGAGTAAATGGGTAACATGAAGTGGATTTTTGTCTTTATTTCTAACAGGTGTACATAGGTGTTCCAGAGTTCACGAAGGTATAGCGTCCACAAAATAAGTTTGGCTCTGACGGTTATTTTCTGCGCATGGGTGACAGGCGGAGAGCCAATGAACGACTCGCTCGCCTCCCCCCACCTGTCGCACTCACCCCCGTGACTCATTTTTTTACTCATAGTCATAGCCGGAATTATTTTGTACGACGTATACACGTTTGTAACCATAATACACAGAAAAGCGCTCAGACCATCGTTTTACAGCTTATTTCATCGTTTTACATACAGCTTATTTCAACGTTTTAATACATGGAATCTCTTAATGTGCGAAAAACATTCTGTGTCTGCTCCTGTTTGCTTGAAGGAAAAAACTACACTATCACTAAGAAATAAGTGTCAATTTACTAAAGCAAGCGTAGCAACATTCCACTTGTAGGTAATAATCTCTATGGTGCAAATTCTAGGACTCTTAAAAAAGTATTCTTCTTTAGTTACTTATTTAAAGTGTAAACGATCTACAATGTGTAAAGTTTTTTTGAATAAGTACTTAAAGAAATGTAATAAATTTAAAACATTCCACAATGCCTTATTGTATTAGCAGTATAACGTACGAGTATGTGTCAATATAATTTTAAAGTATCGTCTAAATATAAAAATTCTTACAAAATATGGCAACACTTAATTTTGTGTTACATCTACAGTCGATGTAATTTAGCGTGATAGCAGCACAGAGATATGCTGCGTGCCAGCAAGACGGAGCGATACATGCACAGAAAAATAAAGGTACTTAGAAGGAGGATTAAAGAAATAATTCGTCACTAGGTGGTGTAGGCGTTTTTCTATGGATTTGACAGGTTATTTTGAATGTTTTCTATGGATCATCGATGATGGGGTTGTGACATGTTGGCAGATGTCATCCCCTACTAAAATAAATTTGCAAGGTATCTATTCCGAGCGAAGCAAGGAGGTCCGAAATCTTTGGATACATGTGTCCGGATGTGATCGGATCAAAAACTTGGTCGGACTAGCGAAACTGCCAGGAGGATATAAGGCAGACTTGATGTTTTTTACTTATAAACTCTTATTATTTTATCACTGGATACTTCAAGAGGTGGTTCTGCCCATAAAACTGAACAACATTTCCCAAGGAACCTAGGTCGAAATAAGAAAAATAAATCGACTTCATACAAATTATATCAGCCGACAGCACATTTTGTATCGGAGGTCGATTTTTTTTTCCTATTTTGACCTGTTTCTTAGGAAAAGTGATTCATTTTCATGGGCAGAACCACCTTTTAATAGTAGTTTATGCAACGGTACATAATGAGGGGTATAAAACTCGAGTGTCGGTTTATGGGACGCAGGCGAGCGTAGTGAGCCAAGTTCCATAATAGAAGACACGAGTTTTTTATACCTTATTATGTGGAGTTGCATACACAACTTTATCTACTCTCATATCGTGAATCCTTAAATAATGTGTTCAAAAACAAACCTTATTGTTTGTCTCTTTTTCCGGTGATAACTGCTAAGCGAAGTTCCTATAGCTGCTTTAAAAACACTCGAAGGCAAATCGTAAACGATTTTATCACTTATTTCATTACAAAACTAATAAAATTATGTAACTACAACTTTTGTTTGCTGAGTTTTCCATTATTGCAATGAAACCTCCTTGTATGAAGCCACAGACTACAAACGCATCAAGCTGTCAATGGCGCGCCTATAAAAATTAAAAAATTGTTTAATAGGTCTCCCGCGATGACTGTTAGTAAATTCAATACTTCATAATACACTCCCACAGATAAAAAAATGCTGCTAAGAATGTTTCTAAGCACAGATTGAAATTATGAAGATGTTAACCTACAATTTTTGAACGCATTATTGAGGATTAACGATATGAGAGTAGATAAAATAGATTACAATCGTGTACTCTTTGACGTATCCGCTTTTCGCTCCGACTGTACCGAACAGGTTGCGCATTGGCTAACATTTAGTGGATCAAATACGCCGCTAATCTCGTTACTATATTGCAAATTTCTTGAATTCGATGACGTATATGAGAGAACGTTGTGGCGTAAAAGAAAACGTAGTGAATATAATCAAGAAAGGGATGCTGAGATGGTTTGGTCATGTAGAGAGGATGAATGGACGAAGATTGACGAAAGATACCAGGCGAGAGTGAATGGTAACGTTGGAAGGGGAAGGCGTCGACGAACGTACCGGGACCAAATTCAGGACGTTCTAAATAAAGACCAGGTTAAAAGTAAAGACTGATGAAAGTAGAGGAAGCCAGCGAAGTATGTCAAGATCGTAGCAGGTGCTGTGTGTGGTCTCTGCCTACCCCGACGGGAAAGAGGCGTGATATTATGTATGTAGATTCTACGTCGTAGAATAACTTACAGAGCCCTCAGAGTCTATCTCTGTCGCTCCAATATCTTACGCATCTCTCCGTCCTGTTGTCATTTTAATCAAGCTACATTATTTGGACTGTAACAAGTAGTAAGTGCCTAACAAATAGTCCGGGTGGTAACCTGTAGGCGTTGATCCCACTTTGCATTTTATGCCTAATCGTTAAAACTTGCTATACTTGCTTGTCAGGCTCTACATTTTAATATGAGAAATGTTGCCATCAAAACACGGGCAATATTCCCAATATCGAAATTATTAATATTTTGAACTCCTAGCCTAAACGCGCGGGTTGAATAGAAGACAACTCCACAAATTCAGGTTTTTTTTTACTATGAATTACAGTGTTGCCAGATAGATTGCGTAAGAATTTCAAGTCCAGTATTCAACATGTACTTACTGTAAAAACGTGTGCCTAAATTTTTATTTTTATACTTGTATTCGTGAATAATGAATGTACTTACGTATGAAGATGCATATCAGGTAATATTGGCTCAATTAAAGAGGAAAAAAACACATTCTGTATATAAAAAAATCATAGTTTTGCTTATAAAAAAACTTAGACCTAATACACTTATACAGCGTGTAACGGAATACGGGTATGAATCTGCCCATGAAACTGAACAACTTTTACCAACGAACGTAGGACATCATAGAACAAATTTTTAGAGTTTCGTACCTCGAAAGAAAAAAACGGAACCCTTATAGGATCACTTTGTTGTCCGTCTGTCTGTCTGTCTGTCTGTCAAGACCCTTTATCTCACGAACTGAAATTAATACCATATGTTAGGGTCCATGAACCACACAAGATTTGAAAATTTAAATTTTTTACAAAGACGCAATCAAAGATATGGCTTTTTATGTGCTCATCTCCATACATTTATGCAAAAAAGCGAAGCTATGTCTCACAGTACAAATAAAGGGAAAAGTCTGAAATCATTAAATATTACAACTTTACTCACAACTAATGGTAACCAATTGTGGTGAGCTCCCGTTTCAAGAACATTCATATAAGAGAGGAGTCAAGTTGGATGGTCGCGGAGGCGATTTTTGTTTTAGTTCTATTTTAAAAAAAACCGGCCAAGTGCGAGTCGGACTCGCGCACTGAGGGTTCCGTACCACCACATAAACATAATTGTATTAGTTGAAATTTCAGTAAGTTAATGTGCTAGATTTTTTGAGTCCGACACGCGCTTGACCAAATTTTATTATTTTTTGTTATTTTATAGCTTATGCACTATAAACATACCAATTTTCAAGTTTGTAAGTGTTCCCGTTTTTAAATAGAACTAAAACAAAAATCACCTTAGCGACCATCCAACTTGACCCCTCTCTTATATGAATGTTCTTGAAACGGGAGCTCACCACAATTGGTTACCATTAGTTGTGAGAAAAAATTTAATATTTAATGATTTCAGACTTTTCCCATTATTTGTACTATGAGACCTAGCTTCTTGCCAAATTTCATAATTTTAGGTCAACGGGAAGTACCCTGTAGGTTTTGCATTTTTGAATAAATGTATGGAGATGAGCACATAAAATGCCATATCTTTTGATTGCGTCGTTGTAAAAAATTTAAATTTTCAGATCTTGTGTGGTTCATGGATCCTAATATATGGTATTAATTTCAACCTGATAGCTTTACCCGTTCGTGAGATAAAGGGTCTTGACAGACAGACAGACAGACAGACAGACAGACAGACAGACAGACGGACAACAAAGTGATCCTATAAGGGTTCCGTTTTTTTCTTTTGAGGTACGGAACCCTAAAAACGAGAACACTTACAAACTTGAAAATTGGTATATTTATAGTTCATAAGCTATAAAATAACAACAAATAATAAAATTTGGTCAAGCGCGTGTCAGACTCAAAAAATCTAGCACATTATCTTACTGAAATTTCAACTAATACAATTATGATTATGTGGTGGTACGGAACCCTCAGTGCGCGAGTCCGACTCGCACTTGGCCGGTTTTTTAGAAACTGCATCAGCTGATAGCGCATGTTTATGGGAGGTCAAATTTGGTTTTTCGTTTTTCGATCTATGTTCATTGGGAAAAGTTGTTCAGTTTTATGGGTAGATTCACACCCTATCACACCTTTCCGTTGACACAAAGTATAACTTTGAAATTAGTATACACTTCAAATAGTGCTCGGCTATCTTCGGGATTTTTAAATAAAAATTTCGAAGCTATTCTTTCTTTTCGATCACGAAAGTTAAGCAACGCTGACTGGTAGTGGTATAAAAATTTGGTATTTTCCGTACTTCGGAAGGCACATCCGTTGGTACCGGTCACTATCTCTAAAAGTAGTCGTTCAAAGGCCATTTGGTGAATTCAAAACTCGGACAGTACGGTTGGTCACTAACGTGGCAAAGTAAGATATAGGATTACAACTGGTTCCTCTTCTGGGTTGCGCAGGTCGGATGGCAGTCGCTCTGTGTAAAAACCAATGCAATTATCAAATCCCCTAGGTTAGGTAGCTTCTTCTTCTATCGGTTTCGATGGCAACACTCATACTTTTTTAGACCAGTATTTGGCAACTTAGATAGCATTTGCTCTGGCCTTGTACAGATCCTCTAGCGAGCATATTGTGGGGCTTGATGCGCATGCTGCGAGGTGTGACATATTAGTGTGTGGCATCACACCACAGTCGCAGATGTTTTTACTAGCTTCTATTTTATTCTAGGTAGCTGATTCCATAGAAATGGAATAAGCTATCGCAAGTTTAATGTATGAATCTGAAGATAGCCGAGCACGATAAATAAAATAAAAGCACTATTGTCAAACGTAGACATCTTATATATTTAAACGTTGTTTTAAAAACAGACAATAAAAATTAGGTTAATCATTAAAAACGTATTCGATAAGTATAAAAACTCCATCCATTTTGTTAGAATATTTACGGTTTTTTTAAACATCTTTAAAAAAATATGGACTACTTACCTATTTTTAAGATATGTATTAAGCCAATTGTATTTTATTTATATTTTGAACAACTTCAAAAAGCTTGAACATATGAAATTTTCTAATACATAAAATTTGAATCGATTGAAAGTGATTATATCATTTAACTTCATAGTTTTATTTAGTATGTCTATATGTGTAGTCGGTCAAACAATAATGATATAAATAAAAAAAAATACATCAGTCAGCTTACCTTTAGAAAAGTATCTTTTTATGAAGAAGTACCTGGGCAACCGAGCTTCGCTCTATAATAGCCGCCTCATCATTAAAATATCATCGGGTGAGCAAGCTATGCTACCCGTCAACAGATGTCGCTGTAGTTTTTTTTTTCTAAAACGCAGTATTTAAAAAAATACTTAAAAACACTGAGAAAACGATTTTTCCCAGACATGAGCCTAGCTAGATTGATTTGTCGTCCCTAAAATTGTATGGTAAATTTCATCGTAATCGTTAGAGCCGTTTTCGAGAAACCGATTACAAAATATATATACAAATATTGCTCGTTCAATTGTATAGGATGTGTAGTCCATACTTTTCATTTGTTTATTCGTTTACATAAATGTATATAATAATATACAGGGTCTTTGGTATAATCCTAAAAACCTTTTGTGGTTAAGGTACAGTACTACCATTTTTTAAGTTACAACGATTTAATTGCGTATTTTTTTTTTTCAATGAAATCAAAAATAAGGTCTGCCTTTCACTGGTCTTTACAATCCGATAAAGTTAACGTTACATTACTTTTCTTGCTCTGACAATTATTTCTTTCTTTGTTAATGTAACTTTTAATTTGTGGTTCTACTGTACTTATGCAATTGAACAACTTAATTTGATTTTATAGCAATAATACAGGGTTTAAGGGACGGTGCACCGAAAACTAAAAGAGCGTGTTCAGTCAACGAAACTGAACAACTTTCCCAAAGAAACATTTCTGGGAAATAAAAAAAAAATTTACCTTTCCATACAAATTGCTCGCTCTGGTCAAACAGTTTATATGGAGAGGTAAATTTTTTTATTGCTCAAAAATGTTTCTTTGGGAAAAATGTTCAGTTTCGTTGACTGAGCACGCCCGTTCAGTTTTCGGTTCAGCGTCCCTTACACAAGGTGCAACAGAAAGGGTATATCAACCCTGAAGGATGTGATTTTGCCCATGAAACTGAACAACTTTACCTTAGGAACGTAGGTCGAAATACGAAAAAAAATTTTGACCTCCCATCATAGATTTATATAGTCAAGATAGGGTCTTGGGAACAAACGGTTCAAAATTTCCCCATACAAGAAAAAATAGCGCCATCTGTGAAAAATCGCGTGAACTACGTTGTGTAGTACTTCGGTCGGTGCTAAATACACGGAACGGAAATAATATGGCGGGAAAAAACAAAACAAACTTTTTACTGTTTATATGTGATTTAGGCCTGGTTTTTCAGTTTCATTAATTGGATTATAGTCAAAAATAATAATAAGAAATCACAATAATAATAATAATAAGTGTATATTGTTTCTTCAACCAAGAACATTCCATTTTGTTGGTAAGTTTATTTACATCCAATGTTGACAATATGACTGACAACGACTGACGTTTGTTGGTCCTAAACGTCAGATTTCGGACCAACGAATTGGGGACATTGTAACGTACCGATGGGCTAGTACTTATATATAAGTAAATGCCTCCCATACAAAATGCGCGATCAGCTGATTCAGTTTCGGGAGGTCAAAATTTCTATTTCGTTTTTCGAACTATGTTTCTTAGGAAAAGTTGTTCAGTTTCATGGGCAGAATCACATCCTTTAGGGTTGATATACCCTTTTTGTTACACCTTGTATATCCTTTTTTAACTGTGGTTGCCTGTCATTTGAGGAAATTCTCCTGAAAGTTGTTCAGTTTTTAAGGATTTACCAGAAACTCTGTAGTTTCCACTTCCTATGGAAGGTGCTAAAATCAATTTACGTATCTGTTAAATTTATGAAATTATTTGCTATTAAATTTTTAAGATCACATTCCATTTTTAAAAGACGTTTACGTGTGTTTACGTTGAATCTTCGTTAGGGTAGAATTTCACTTATTAGTCTAGGCAACGAAGCGGATCGTTGTATGAAGACCCCCGCATTAAATCCTCAGTCGATGAAACTTTGCTGGGGTATTACACTATATGACACAAACCTATAAAAAAAATCCAAAAAAATCGGTACTTTTAATTTTTGAATACAAAACTAAAAAAAATGTTTGAAAATTTTTTTTGTAATTTTTTTTTTGATATTTTGAATTTACATTTAATTCATGATACTTTATCATCCTGTCAGATAAAATCTGCCTGAGAGAATTATGTTGGGGTCAACTGCTTCGTTGCCTACACAATATCTGTAATATGAACTTACGAAAGTATTTTTTTTTGTTTCTTGTATTAAACATTTGCAATGCGTTTTGAACTATCATATAAATGCGTAGCTCCTCCAAGTATAAATGCGAGCAATTTTAATGTGTCAATCTGTAAATTAATCTAGAGCGTGTCTTATAGCAATTAGATTCAGAAAAACAACTGCTTTGAATGGAAGGCTTAATTTGTGCCTTAATGAACTCTTCTTTGTGGAGTGCTTATTATAAGATTTTTTACATACAGTGTGTATGAAACACCCATCAAAAATGGAAACCGTTGTGTCCATGTAATTGAACAACTTTCCTTAAAGGAAAGCATCAGTGCAGTTTTTAGCAGTGGTAGGGCTTTTGTGCAAAGTCCGTATGGGGAAGTAGCATCCCTATCCCACCCTTCCCTATTTTTGCCGTAAAGCAGCAGTGTTTGCACTGCTGTGTTTCGGTCTGAAGGGTGGTGCCAGTAAAATTACTGGCACATGAGACATAACATCTTAGTTCTGAGGGTGGGTCACGCACTTTGATGTCTTATTAGCTTTAAAGTATGTCACTAATAAGACAGTCGGTGCTATGGGCGCTGGACACCACTTCCCATCAGATGGCCCATCTGCTCGTTTTGCTCACTTTTAACATTAAAAAAAAATACTTTTCAAGTGTCACGTGCGATTTTTTTCCGTATTTTGGGAAAAGTTGTTCAGTTTTCGGTATACAGCCCGTATTGTTGTGTAAATGTTTTTATTCGACACAATAATAGAAGTGGCGAAAAAACGTTAGTAAAAAAAGTATAATTATTCGTGACATTTAGTACTTTATGCAGGCTTATTTTTTATCATCCCGAAAATTTTACGCCCATGAAACTGAACAACTTTTTAACAACAAACTGCATCACAGCACGTTTTGTATAAGAAGTGGTCGAAAAAAAATTCATATTTCGATCTATGTAAAGGAAAGTTGATCAGTTACAGGGGAAGAACTAGCTCTTAAAATTTTCTGAATAATAAAAAGAAAACCACGTATGTATGTTATATCAGGACTTAATTTAGTTATTACAGGTAAACTAGATCAAACTAATTAGTTTTCGAAGTTAATTTAAAGAAAAAAATGTGTATTTAATTGTATTATTAAGCGATTTAGTAGTAAGTATACCGTGTTAGCACATATCGGATCGTTAAAAATAGGTTATTATTAAAGAGTTTTATTCCAATTGTTAGTATTTATAAGATTTTTTTTATTTATGGAGTTTCAAGTCCATTACGTTTTTTTTTACAAAAAATATGGCGTATTAATTCTGACAATTGGAATAAGATTTTTTTAACGTATATGTATTTTATATTCTTTTGAAAGTTATCAATGTTATTAAAGCTTAAAAATGTATTTCTTTCAGTATTTGCAATCATTTTTTTTTTTCCAGTTAAGTGACATTTTTTGTATGAATTGGTAGACTACTTATTTTTTTATATAGAAATGTAAAAATCATATTTTTTTTTAATATTGATCGAATTTTGGACTTGATTCTTTTTTTTTTTTTGTAAATCGGCTCAAATGCGAGGTCCAAAAAATGGTGTTATAGTCAAACGGTTATAAATAGTTTAGGATCGTTATTTACACTCAAACCGATACACTCGTATTGTATGTAATGAAATATATTCTTATTTAGACATATTTTTTTAATTGTCCCTTAAACCTTCTACAAGGTGTAACAGAAACGGTATAACAAGTCTAAAGGATGTAATAAACTTACAACAAATAAATTTGTCCAAGAATGGTGTAAATCCATCCATCCTTTTACAAGAAATATCAAATTTAGAAAGAGAAAAGCACTTTGCTTTATCATTTTTTTCTTAGGGTATTTAAAATGGTATCGAAAATATACATGCACAAATCATAGCTTAAACATAATAGTCAACATATATTTATTTCAGATTTTTTCGTACAAAGACTATCTACATTTATAGCCTCAAAAATCACCTAAATTCGCAGGAGACTTGAGGAATCGCCTTAAGAGGCCACCTCCCGTCCAATAGCGCCCCATCAGTTAAAAAAATATTACTCGCTAAATACAAAACATCGGAAATCCGAAAAAACTCTTCAAAATAAAGTTCACTGTAGTTACAGATACAATAGCTGCTAAAAGTGGCAGTTTTTCGCATTTTTTGTATATGTAACTATACAGGGTGTTAATTTGATTGCGTGCCATAGCTCAGGGGCGAGATCAGTATCAGTAACTGAACATCTTTTCCCAAGGAACATAGGACAAAATAAGAAAAACTAAATTTGACCTGCCATATAAAATGCGCTATCAGCTGATGCAGTTTCTATGGGAGGTCATAAATTGATTTTCGTATTTCGACCTATGTTCCTTGGGAAAAGTTGTTTAGTTACTGATACTGATCCCGCCCCTGAGCTATGACACGCAATCAAATTAACACCCTGTATTTTACAGAATTTATAGGTTTTAAATAAACTAGGCTACCTTTACTTCAATCTGTCTTGCCGGATTCCCGATTTTGTGTCTAGTGAATAATATTTTTTTACATCTCTCATATTCGGTAAGTAGGTCCTTATTACCCCCAAATGGGGCTTGTAGGTGACCAATTAGCGCTCTAGGGTAATAATGTAGCTAGAAAAGCCCAAGGGCGGTAAGTAATTAAATTTTGAAAGATTGAAGTCTTTTTTTAAATTACTTACCGCCCTAGGGCTTTTCTAGCTACATTATTACCCTAGGGCGCTAATTGGTCACCTACAATTTGGTGGTAATAAGGACCTACTTGGTGTAAGCATCAATGGCACCCTTGAACTATAGGCGCCCTCGCTGCGCTCGTGCGCCTAAATATCTCGGGCTGCAATTGATGCCTTACAGCCCTTGGCTACTAATCTACTATTAATTGATGGCGACACTAGTAGACGGGGGAGGTAGCCCCTAGAATTTTTTTACTTCCATACAAAATACGCTATCAGCTGATGCAGTTTCTATGTGCGGATTAAATATTTTTTTCGTATATCGACCAAAATGTTGTTCAGTTTCACATCCTATTATGGGTTGTTATACCGTTTTTGTATGTAATTCCTTTCCCGAGCGGCCTAATAAGTAATAACCTACTAGACTAACCTCTTTTAAAGAGAAATCATGCTTTTTTTTATTTATTGTCAATGGGCTTACTCTTGACCTCGATCTAGTGTTGAGGACAAAGATGAGGTCGAAAATGGGACGAGCTTGCCCAGAAGAAGCCTACTCACTCGCTACTTGAATAGATTCGGGTTATATGAACTCGGGAACACAGACGCAGGCAGAGAATTCCACTCAGCGCTTTGTGAGAAAGTGTGGAATATCAACCAAGTGTGGGTGATATCCTGCGGTGCGTTTGGACTCCCGATGGTAGAAGGGGAATGGTGGAATGAGCTCATGGAGCGTGAAGATGGTAAATCCTCTCCAAAGTAGGTACCACGCACTTTTGCTGGAGTTCTGGAGGGAGCTCCCTGTCATGCTGTGGACGTTTCATGGGATGTTATATCCTATACTATTAAACGAGCAATATTTGTATATATATATATATATTTGTAATCGGTTTCTCGAAAACGGCTCTAACGATTTCGATGAAATTTACCACAGAAAAATAAAGGTACTTAGAAGGAGGATTAAAGAAATAATTCGTCACTAGGTGGTGTAGGCGTATCCTATGGATTTGACAGGTTATTTTGAATGTTTTCTATGGATCATCGATGATGGGGTTATGTGACAAGTTGGCAGATGTCATCCCCTACTAAAATAAATTAGCAAGGTATCTATTCCGAGCGAAGCAAGGAGGTCCGAAATCTTTGAAATTTACCATACGGGGGTTTCTGAGGGCAAAAAATCGATCTAGCTAGGTCTCATGTCTGGGAAAATTCGTTTTCCTCGTGTTTTTGAGCATTTGTAAATTCCTCGTTTTAGACAGAAACTTACAGCGCCATCTGTTGGCGAGTAGCATAGCTTGCTCACCCGATGATAATTTCAGGTTAAGCCGGCTATTATAGAGCGAAGCTCGGTTGCCCAGGTACTGATGATGATGGTAGGTAATAAAAAACAACGGAATAGAATGGACTCTACCCCTCTCTCTATTACTCGGTTACCTGTAAAAACTACTTTGCCGGGATAATTTTCTTTTTTATTTTAATTTTTATGGTAATAAATTGCGGTTCTTTGTAACGCAACGTAGTTTAATTAATTGACGGTATAAAGAGGTAGAGGTAGTTCATAAGCCCTTAGTCGCCTCTTACGACACCCACGGGTAGAGATAAGTGTTGGTGCTACTCTTTGCCAGTAACACACAGACCATAGTGAATGAATCATGGACGAAATAAAGCTATTACTAGGTCATGAATCAACACGTGCAAAGTGACGTGTTTTCAAAAATTAGCATCAGTTTAAAAGTTTTGTCCCCCTCAAAGGCTTTTGGAAGGCTATCAAAATTAGAAAAGCTGAACGATAGCGCGATTATCAAACTGCTACCGCCATCTGCTGACGATAAATACAACGTGAATTCTTGTCGTTTTGCTCCCTACAAATATTTGTTTTTATTGTACTAGGTAGGTAATAAAATCATTATTGCTATTATTACCCTTGTGGTGCCGGCAAAGAATAGTACGAAGCCATCTTTAAACCATGTGGAATTTGATAGACAGATCACCTGGGGATCTTGCGGCAGGTGATTTAAGGAAACAAAAATATTCCAGTTTGATCACCTGGGTGATATGACCCAGGGACTCAATTCTTGAAAATCACCGGGTGATAAAATATCACTTTTGAGACTTTAAAAATTCACATATGCTCTGATAAACAATTGAAAGGTTAATCAGAATACATGAAAATTAACAATCAAGGACTGCTTTATATTTTACGAATATCGATCTTCACTTTTGAAAAGAAAAGTCTGTGATTTTTAATTTTTTGAGTGATATTTTATCACCCGATGATATTCAAGAATTGACTCCCAGGTGATCAAAGTGGAATATACCATCTCTACCCGTAGGTTCCGAAAGAATCGACGAAGAAACGGGAGGATGTGCAGCATCGTCATATTTGCGGTAAGCTTCCCGGCTCGTGCTTTGCTCTGTCTAGATTGGCACAAGTTCTAACTGTGAAGAAACTTCCATCATGCCACTTCTCCCTGTTCTATACGTAATGTGTTACGGGTTAGAGTTCTAAGGAACGGCCGCAGACTGGAAGCGCGTTTTCGTGCTACAGAAGCGTGCCGTCAGAATCATTTCGAGAGCACACCTGGTACTCCAGCTAAAAACGTTTTCATCAAACAAGGAATTCTTACCCTCCCTTCTCAATATATATTTGATATTATTAAATACGTCCATAAAAACATAAATTTATACCAACGAAAGTCAGATTTGCATAAATATGATCTAAGAGGAAAAAATTACTTAGCGCACATTCAGTGTAAACTGGTCAAGTCATGCAAATCAACGCATGCAATGAGCCCACAGATATATAATGTGATTCCTGATAAAATTAAATTATCTGAACATTTTTTATCAAATGTAAAAAACTGGTTATTCGAAAATGCTTTTTATTCTATCAACGAATTTTTTTATCACAAAAAATTACCTAGTAATTAGAGTTGACACATATTATTTGAAATGTATTTTATACGATGATTTATACTTATTTTATGTATACTTATTTATGACATGTAATTTAAAAATTATGAAATTAAGAGTATGAGTATCATCTTACAATCTGCGGCCACCAACAACCGCGGTTCATGGTGCCAGCCGCATCGCTATCGAGCATGGTGATTATGGTACTACCCTTCCAATTTCTCTAGTAAAAGCTTGTTTTTTGGGGGGAGCTCCGTGTCCTGTAGTAGACCTTTCATGGGATGTTATCTGATCATGATGAAATGGTAGGTAATAAAAAAACACCGGAAAGTGCGAATCGGAGTCTCTACCCCTCTCTCTAATACTCGGATACCTGTAAAACCTACTTTGCCGGAATAGTTTTCTTTTTAATTTTACGGTAATAAACTGAGGTTCTTTGTAAAACGATTTATTTATTTATATTTATTTATTTATTATGGTAGGTAATAATGCATACTGCGGTTACCAACAACAGCGGTCCCACGGAGCAAAGAAAGCGCTCCCAAGCCGCGACGCTTACAAGCGTGGTGACTATGGTAAATATCCTCCTAAGTACCGCGAGGGATACGTCGTTTTACAAAGAACCTCAGTTTATTACCGTAAAATTAAAAAGAAAACTATTCCGGCAAAGTAGGTTTTACAGGTATCCGAGTATTAGAGATACACAGAAAGATGCTGGTGCACATCCTCTTGTTCATTAGCCCTTAGTCGCCTTTTACGACAGCCACGGGAAGAGATGATTTGGTGCTATTTTTTGCCGGTAACACACAGACCATTGGCTGCTATAGAGAATAATCGTGAAATAATATAGTTATTAGGTAGGTACTAGGTCATGAATGTAACACGTGCAAAGTGACGTGTTTTCAAAAATTAGTAGCGACCACAAAGTGGTGGACGCCCTCAAAGGCTTGTCGAAGGCTATCAAAATAGAAAAGCTGAACGATAGCGCGATTATCAAAGCTGACGAAATTAGAAAAGAGATGTAAAATTTTACTATGGGGGTTGGATTTTTATTTCGAGGGAAAATTAACAGGGTTCAAACCAAGTTCATATGATAGATAGAATAGTAGATAATATTGTGGTGAAGAAAGAATATTTTTAAAGGCCACCATTTTTTTACAATCGATTTTTAAAGTTATTGAAATACGGCATCACTGATTGGAATATGGCAACACAGATTGGACTATGACAACCCTACTTACAAATAGTGTTGCGATCTATCGATTATTTTATTTCGAGATATTAGTGTGAGTCAGGTCACCTGCGTCAGTTTATACCGCGTAACGTCAAAAAATTACATTTGCCCTTTGCCTAGAGGCTCGTTCTAAGTCGGCAGATCATTTGACTGAGAGTTGTCAGTTTCTATGAGTCATATTAATGAGTTAACTCATTTAAATAATTTGAACCATTTGGTCAGTTTCTATGAGTCGAGTACCATACGAGTCCGAGAAGTAATACAAGATCTTATGACACGCACGACAAGCAGTCATCCAAGTACTATTAGGCCGGATATAAAGCAGGTTGTAGCAGACAGACCTCTGTGAAATATTCCCGCGCAACGTTGGAATTGTTCTCTAATTGCCCGGAGGTGTCAACAACTTCAGTCACACACGAAGCCATCGACCTTGCCATCGAGCTCCTGCTCTCCGTTCTCAAGGCCTTGAGAGCAGGCACAGACCCAGTGACAATTGTCACGGAGGGTGTCTCCATCCTGGCTCGCATCCCCTCCCCTCCACACCAGGTAGCCTACGTTCACTACGCCTCGTCGAGTAGTTAGGACTGTGGGCCCCTCACAAAACTGATACAGTGGATTTATTTTTTATACAAGAGAAAAAAAGAAAAAAAATGGGTTATTACTTTAAGGGTACAAAAACGATAAAAACTAAACTGCGTTAGTTTTAATCGTTTTTGTACCTTGTATTCCTTGAATTTTCATCGTGTTCAGGTCTAAATCGACAATTTCAGTTTCATTTCAGGTTACTCTTTATTATTTCATTTACCTATTTTAAAATAGCTCCGCTACATATTACAAGAATTAAGACAACACATCAAACAAATACACTCATTTGAACTATTGATACCGTTATCTCTACGGCTTTCAAAATGAAACGCTTGCTTGACAGATATAACCTAAAACATCTAACCTTTTTCTTCACTTCTTTGATATTGGCTAATTAAATTAATAAATCAAAGCAGTATTGATAAATATGTGTATTTTGTAGAATCGGGTTGTCAAGCTCACGAGATGTCTGTGGAAGTACATTCTTGGAATAAACGATAAAAATGAAATACTGGAGTTGAAATCAGTGCTTAAATAGCCAGATAATTTACCACACTAAATAATAGATAGGCTCTAAGTCACCAGCCACTTTTGGCCGCACTGTGTGACAAGCTACCCAAAGAATACATCTATACATAAATAAATACAACATAGACTTACAAGAGGAGACACAAGACTTCTCAGAAATTAATTAACTTAAGGGATCAAAAACTAAAACAAGGAATGAGTGCAGACTCACAAGATCTTAATATTGTAATATCAAGTGCCTTCGGACAATACTACACTAATATGTTATAATGTGAGAATACAATCATCCAGGCTCTACAAGCAATAAAATCAAGAAACATTACAAAAATAAATATTAGTATAGTGTAGGACAGCACATCAGTTCTACTAAAGCTGAATGGCCGCTATACAACCTCAGGATTGATACTACAATGCGATGAAGAACTATAAAAGTCATTAGTCATCACAAAATAGCATTATTAAAGGACATTTCCCTGGGAAATGATGCAATGGACTAACTGGCCATTACTTTTAAACCAGTTCCGGACTGAAATACAGATACAAATGTCCTTCACTCGTGCACAAGCCCCTACCAGGATTCAAACCTAGGACTCTCGGCTTGGCAGGCAACCGTACCACTCTGGGTGTCAACACCATTCTAGTCATCTGGCTGATGACATTGGTATTCCTATGTATTTCTCATCTGATTTATTTCTAATTAAACCATGAGTAAAATAATCACAAATACCTGTGTTTAGATATTATCTTCCTTAATGAACCAGTCTACAAAGAATATAATTTTAAAAAATTATATATTGGGAGACATTTCACACAAGGTCATCTGATCCCAAACTAGGCAAAGCCTGTACTATATGGGTACCAGAGACTGATATACATACATAAATAGATAAATAACACCCAGACACAGAACAAACACTTGTGTTCATCACACAAATGTTTGCCCTGGGCGGGGATCGAACCCGCGGCCCATGGTGTGAGAGGCAGGCTCACTACCAACCACACCAACGGGCTTGTCAACCCAATGTAAAAGATCACACATTTTTACCCGCAGCAATTATTATAATTAATATTTATGTTCATCTGTTGCCTCATAACTTCTATACAACTTATTGTAGTTAAACAAATGAGTAGCGTTAGATTAGAAGCGTCTTGATCTTCCTCTGGTTATAGGATATAAGATGTTACATTACATTGAATGTGGCGCCCTCAGGACATTAACTCATGAATGACCAAAATAATATTTTTATATCATACCATGTTGGGTGTCAAATAAAAGGACATTATCTGAACATCACTATGAATATTTAGTGGCAAATAAGCATGCTGCTTCACCCAAGGGCAACTGAACATAGTGGGTCTTACTCCGTGGTCTTACTACAAAAAAGTTAGACATCTGTTGAACACTTGATTAAAAATTATTAAATAACAAAAAACCCGACTGCTTAGCACAAGAGAGGAAAACAAACTTAAATCTATTGGATTTAGTAACTTGAATTGTATAAGATACTGCAGGCGGGGACGAAAAAAACGTTTTGTGGATGTTTACGACTTAATTTCGTTCGTCCCCGCCTGCAGTATCTTATACAATTCAAGTTACTAAATCCAATAGATTTAAGTTTGTTTTCCTCTCTTGTGCTAAGCAGTCGGGTTTTTTGTTATTTAATAATTTTTTATTTCAAACTTTTTAGTTTTCAGATTTGCTACGTCAAGTTATACTAAAGCATTTGCTTAAACCTTAGAATCAGGTTTTTACCAGCTATTGTTTGATACCCATGTTGTAAAAGTAATGATTTTAAAAAATATATTTCACCCTTCTTTTTCTCTTCAAAGGTGCCGTACTAAAATATTATACCCTATGACACTCCTACAATGAATACAAATCTAACGACACCTCACATGTTGAAATCTATATATCAAGCCATTTAGGCCGCAGAGCGCGACTAAGAAATCGACATACATACATCATCATCATAGGCCTTAGCCGTCTATGTCAGACGATTTAAGCAATATTCTGTCGACTGCACTGTTTTTAGTGACTGAATAAGCCTATTCGGGAGCGGCAGGTCCTGCCACACGCTCTGCAGGTGAAGCTTGTGTTATCACTTATCAATAAGTGATGTTATGTCGTTATTTTTCTTACGTTTCTCGCTTTTTTCGGCAAGGGCACAACACCAGGCTTCATCGTGTACCTTGCGTCCAGCCAGTAATGATTTACGCCATTTGGTTTCGTCCTCAGCTGTCCGCTCCCAGGAGGAGGAGTTCAATACCAAAAGTGATCATGTCTCGCTTGGTGCAATCTTTAAAGCGCAGCATTGGCCTACCAACACTTCACACCAAGCAATACACGCTGGGGTAGACGGGTTGGTTCCATGCCGTGCACATGCCTCAACCATCGTAATCGTCTCTGCTTCAGCAATGCGAAGAAACTGGGCAGCTGTGCTCGGTGTAAGACCGTTTTGTTGGTTACCTTGTCCTTCCAGGAGATGCCTGATGATGTACACTCGAAAAACATAACCCTCCTCTTTTGGGGCAGTCGGGTAAAAACAACTATTTACACACACACCCTAGAATCAGGCGAGCCCATAGAATACATGATCATATATTCTATGGGCGAGCCCAAACCCAAGATATTTTTCTACATACACCCAACAGCACGTCAGTATAAACACTTCGGACTTTTTGACATAGAAATAGAGTTGCAAATCTTTCCATTCACGTGAGGTTGACCGTACGTAAGGTATGGTTGAATTTGGTAGTCACAAGGAGGTTTTAGTCGCTGGTGGTTCGCTTTGGCGAAGCGTGGGCTAAAACCTCCTTGGGTAGTCGACATCAAAAAACAGCTCCTCTGGTATGGAGTAGAAAAGCAACAGTATAACACATAAGTAATTAATGCTGCATCTTGCACGGTAAATTTAGTCATTGCTTTATATGTTAAAACAGAAAATTATTTCCAAAAGGCCTAGCTAAACCCAAATATTTTATAAAGAAACCTCCTAGAGTTGTTTTATCAATAAAATATTACCAGATGAGCAAGCGACGCTACCCACCAACAGATGGCGCTGTAGGTTTCTGAAACGCGGTAATAAAAACAGCGCCTCTGGTGTGGAGTAGAAAAACTACAGTATATAGGATGACTTTTAATTAGTTCTTGATAGAAAAAGGTATGAATGTACTCATGATACTGAACAACTTTTCCCAAGGAACGTAGGTCGAAATACGAAAATCCAAATTCGACCTCCCATACAAAATGCGCTATCAGCTGATTCAGTTTCTTTTGGAGGTCAAAACTTGATTTTCGTATTTCGACCTGTGTTTCTTGGGGAAAGTTGTTTAGTATCATGAGTACATTCATACCTTTTTCTATCAAGAACTAATTAATAGTCACCCTATATTACAAAAGTAAATGCTGCATCTTGCACGCGAAATTTAGTAATTGCTTTTTATGTTAAAACAGTGTTTTTTTTTCCAAAAGGCCTAGCTAAGCCCAAATATTTTATAAAGAAACCTCCCAGAGTTGTTTTATCAATAAAATGTTACCAGGTGAGCAAGCGACGCTAACCACCAACAGATGGTGCTGTAGGATTCTGAAACGCGGTAAAATCTCCACTTTTTTATGGATATCTTCCGGCTCCATCATCAGATCAGCTCCAAGTTACAATAATATTGCATTGTCATCCGATTCACATACGCATGCAAAGTTTCATCTCAATCGGAAACCGATTAAGATTCTCTTTTCAGTCGGGTATTTGGTTTTTTGAAATAGTTTTTTTATTTAGTACTTTTTTATTTTTTTTATACCCTATGACACTCCTACAATGAATACGAACCTAACGACACCTCACATGTTGAAATCTACCAAGCCGTTTAGGCTGCAGAGCGCGACAAAGAAATCGACATACATACATACATACATACATACACTCGAAAAACATAACCCTCCTGTTTTGGGGCAGTCGGGTAAAAAGCGCACAAAATAACTGGCAGTTGATGCGCAGAAGTCAAGTCATAATAAAATAAGTCATTTTTGACTTCTGCGCATCAATGACATAGACAGAGTTATTTGGTACAATATTTTTAATCAAGTGTTCAACAGATGTCTAACTTTTTTGGTGTAAGACGGAGTGTGTTTGCTTAAGATGAGGCAACGAGGCATGTCCAAGCAGCTTCATGCGGCCAATAACAACTTTACACTAAGTGTAATATTATTCATCTTATATTAATTTCTGTTCATCTAAAAAAATCTTGTTAATTGTGTAACAGATAGTTAACACTTTGAATTGACATAATAAGCCTATTATTATTATTTCTGGTGGAGAATCTGCGCAGACGGGTGATCAGATCACTTAAATAGCTATTTCATTCACTATCCCAGCTAGAAACGGACGGTGTGGCCTGCTTCACTGTAAGCCCCATCCAGGAAGATGGCCAGTTTATGCGGCAAGCTGCTCTTTTGGCTTCATCGTGTAAGGTTCCATTTCGTTTTGCGTGCTATATTGTTTGCACATTTCAATTTTCTTGCACTGGCAACACTGAGGGTACGATATAAATACAGGGCAGAGCGCGGGAGGGGGGCATTGATTGTTGGGCGTTCGCATGGAACAGTACGTGAGCCATTTTCAAGAAGAGTAGCAAGTGTGTTCCACGAGCACGTGGTTAATAAAGTTTGGTCAAAGTATAAACGTGGTGTTTTACTGGGATAGTTTACATCTCAGAAGCGGGTGATTGAACAAAAAAAAAACTATAATGGAGGAAGAGGGGAGGAAGCGGAGGAGCTTGGAGACCCCATGGCATGGTAGCTCGCCCAGGCGCAGCCGCAGCTCTGGGCGGGGTGCGGGCCGGGACAGCGCACGCCGTAGTCGTAGCCGGAGTCGCAGTCGACGCTTGCGGGAGCGCGAATTGGCGCTCAGTCGAGAGCAAGAGCGGGTTCGCCAGCTGGAGTTAGAGCTGGAACGGGAACGTGACACCGAGCAGCGTCGGCGGCGCAGCGAGCGACGGGAGACACGTGGTGTGGCGGCGCACAGCAGTCGCAGCCGCAGTCGTTTGCCTGATGCAAACAACGAGAGGAACTCCGCAGAACGCCGCTCAAACAGGTCACGTAGCCCTTCTTTTTCCACTAAAGACGTAGTGAAAATTATACAAAGTATCAAGGATGTCTTGCCATCTCAGCCGTCGGGCCCAAGCACACAAGTCATCAGTAGAGGTTTAGACACTAAAAATATAATTCCTGAATTTAATCCTGCCGAGAAAAATCAACGCATGGATAGTTGGCTTCGAAAAGTTAATGAGTGTGCGAAGGTCTACGGGTGGGATGAAAAGACCATCGTACATTTTGCATTGCAAAAACTCTCGGGACTAGCTAAAACGTGGTACGGGAGCCTCAATTCTATATTGTATACATGGGACGAGTGGCAAGTCAAACTAATGAACGCTTTTCCGTGTGAGCAGAATTACGGGCAGATCCTTGAGGACATGCTCAAACGTAAGAGTAGGCTGTCCGAACCAATTGAAATCTATTTTTATGAGAAGCTAGCTTTACTTAATCAATGCGAAATCACGGGTAGGCGGGCCGTCGATTGTATCATACACGGCATTACCGATAGGACCATGCGGTCAAGTGCTTTGGCTTTACGATGCGATGATCCTGACGAGTTGTTGAAGTTCTTGCTTAGTAATAATAAGGAGCTTTATACACCTCAAACGTCCAATAGGGACAAAAACGTGAATTCTAACGAGGATAGGGCAAAAGGTCAGGCAAGTACGAAGATAAATCCTGGCTTACAATGCTTCAACTGCAAAGAGAAGGGTCACCCGTTCTCTCGATGCCCAAAGCCTCTAATCAAATGCAGTCTATGTAACAATGTGGACCACAAAGCTGAACTGTGTCGATCTAAGAAGGATGCAGGGTCAGCGAAGGCAGATGGAGCGGCAAAAACCATGCGCATATAGAGTTCCAAACTTTGTAGTAAGTTCATAAAGGAAGTGAGCGTAGAAGGTATGCCCTTAGAAGCGTTTGTTGATCTGGGCAGTGAAGTGACTCTGATAAGACAGTCCAGCTTAGAAAAGCTCGGACTTGATCATGATCACGCCCCTTCCGCAATGAAGGGTTTCGGAAACAACCTAGTATATTCTTTGGGTTCAGCTAAATTGAACCTATCGATAGACTGCGTGACTGCATTGGTTAAGTGCAGAATAGTAGAAGACCAGTTACTAGAAAGGCCCTTGCTTATTGGACAGAGCTACTCTGAACAACCTCATATAGTTGTTTACAAGGATGTCAATAAGCTACAATTTTTACATATCATCGGTAATGAAGTTCCTAATTTGTCTGAAAATGACGAGCAATTAGATAGAGTCCGAGTAATGTCCTATTGTAGAATTTACGGAGCAGCTAGTGTTAAGGCTAGAACACAGACCTCTTTCTCGGGCAACGTGCTAATTGATACAAAGGTGGTGGGGAAGCCAGGTAAACAATACATAGTTTGCGGCGGGGTTTATGAGGTTAAAAACGGGCTTACTTTTTATTACAATAACGCCATGTTCCGTACCGTGCTGCCTTCAAGAAAACCTGGTTTTTTCTCGAGCTGAGAAGATAGAAACAGTTTATAGAATAACGAGCATGGCTGATTCTTTGACTACAACCAAACACACGGATGTTTCATCGGTGAAGCAACTAGATGAAAGTCAGGTACGTTTAGGCGAAACAGTATTCGAGGGTGACAAAGCTAAACTTTTAGAACTTTTGAGACGTCACGAACAGTGTTTTGCTCACGACCTCGCAGGACTAGGTTGTACTAATGCAACAGAGATGAAGATCGAGTTAAGTAGCCAACGCCCTGTTGTTTACAGGCCCTATCGTCTTTCTTACCATGAGCGTGAAAAAGTACGAGCTATGATCGAAGAGATGTTACAGGCGGGTATTATAAGAGAATCAACATCTAACTACGCCAGCCCGATAATACTCGTGCGGAAGAAGGACGGTAGTATTCGCCTGTGTGTCGATTACAGACTGCTTAACTCGATAACCATAAAAGAGAGATACCCCATACCTATAATTGAGGATGAAATAGCTAGGTTGTCTGGGCAGGCATGGTTCATCACGCTCGATTTGATGTCAGGATATTATCAAGTTCCAATCGCTGAAGAAAGCAAGCACTTAACGGCGTTTGTCACACCGGACGGTCTGTACGAGTACAATCGCATGCCGTTCGGTCTGGCAAACGCACCTGCCGTTTTTCAGCGAATGATGAACCATGTCCTCGGATCAGCGCGTTTTGATAAAGCTACCGTTTACATTGATGATCTTTTGATCTTTGGTAAGAGTCCTGAAGAATGCATGGACCGCCTAGAAGAAGTCTTCAAGCTATTGGAAAGAGCAAACCTCAAGTTGAATTTATCGAAGTGTAGCTTCTTGAACAATAAAATAGACTACCTGGGGTATGAAATAAGTTCTACGGGTATGCGGCCAGGGTCAGCTAAAATCCAAAGCGTAATTGATTTCCCTCTTCCAACAAATGTGCATAGCGTCCGCCAATTTCTTGGACTGGTGAGCTATTTCCGAAAATTCATTCAATCCTTTGCTCAATTAGCTCATCCCCTTACGAAGCTACTCAAGAAGAACGCTGTATGGGAGTGGTCGCCGGAACAGACGGAATCTTTCAATGCCCTCAAATCTAAGTTGATTGAAAGACCTGTGCTTGCCTTGTTTGATCACACTGCCGAAACTCAGCTCCATACGGACGCCAGCAGAATAGGTGTTGGAGCGATTTTACTGCAGAAGTCACAGGACAAGGAGGGCCCTTTTCACCCGGTGGCTTATTATAGTCGCCAGACGTCCCCAGAGGAAAAAAACTTTCACTCCTACGAACTGGAAACGCTGGCTGTCATTTGCGCACTGAAAAAATTCCGGGTTTACCTTCTGGGCAAGAGTTTTAAAGTTGTCACGGACTGCAGCGCACTACGATCCACATTCGTGAAGCGCGACCTCGTACCGCGGATTGCTCGCTGGTGGATAGCGCTGCAGGAATTCGAATGCTCTATTGAATATAGAGCCGGAACAAAAATGAGCCACGTCGACGCGCTTTCTAGAAATCCGGTTCATGATACTGAAGCATCAGACCCTTTGCATTGCCCTATGGTCTTGGCAATAACGGACGAAGATTGGCTGCTAACACTTCAGTTGGGAGACCCTGAATTAGGGAGAGTCCGGGATATTGTTAACAGCGCCCTGGATCCGAAGGGGCTTGAGTAAATAAAGAAAAATTACGTTTTAAAGAATAATAGATTGTACAGGTGTGTTGGTGACGATAAGGAAAATATTAGGTGGGTGGTTCCAAAGGGTGCAAGGTGGCAAGTGTGCAAGATGAACCACGACGACATAGGGCATGTTGGTTACGATAAGACGTTGGAACGCATAAAAAAAAACCTATTGGTTTGCAAAGATGAAACTATTTGTAAAGAAGTACGTAAGTGCCTGTATAGACTGTGCATATGCAAAAAAGTCATCAAATACGCGCGAAGGGTTACTGCACCCAATAGAGAAGGTTGGCATACCTTTCCACACCTTGCACATTGACCACCTTGGACCCTTTGTGAAATCTAAGAGGGGATTCACACACATACTTACAGCTGTAGACGCCTTCACGAAGTTTGTTTTTATTAAACCTGTTCGAAACACTAGCACGCAAAATGTTGTAAAAGTATTGCAGGACATTTTCGACACTTTTAGAGCCCCAGATAGGTTAGTGAGTGACAGAGGTTCGTGTTTTACCTCCCACGCGTTTAGACGATTTTGCCTGGACCGCGGCATAAAACACGTACTTAATGCGGTAGCAAGTCCAAGATCCAACGGTCAGGTAGAGCGCTATAATCGCACTATCCTCGATGCGTTGACAGCGCAGAATATCAGAGATAACGAGAAAGAGTGGGACATCAAGTTAGGAAGAATACAATGGGGCTTGAATAACACCATACAAAAAACGCTTGGTAAAACCCCCGCTGAGGTAATGTTTGGGACGGCTATGAGCGGTGAGGTCAAGCCGGCTCTTAACGAAATAATAGAGGAAACCCGAATTGATACTGATCTTACATCCGTTCGTGAACAGGTAAAACACAGAATAGATAAGACTCAGGATTCTCAGAAACAATATTATGACCAGGGTAGGCGACCTGCGCGCACTTACAAGAAAGGTGACTTAGTAAAAATTACAAAAGTTGCATTTCAAAATAATGGTCAAAGCACTAAGCTAATGCCCTCGTATGAGGGTCCTTTCAGAGTGGTAAAGGTTTTAGGAAACGACCGTTATAAAATTGCCCCTATAGCGGGATTCGAGGCTATGAAAAATAAGCGTAAAACTACAGTTGCTGCAGATAGGATAGGATTAGGATAGGATAGGATAGGATTGGATTCATGTCGCGTCATTGGCAATAGATGATGACGGCAATGAAGATGACGATAGAGACGTGGAGAACATCACTGACGATGATGAGGCCATGACTTGATACCTACTTTGTGTCTGATTTAAACCTTGTAGAATTTTTGAATTATTTTAAGCTTTTAAAATGCAATAATTACATTTGTTTCTGTAGATTCTAATCGTATTGTTTGTGTTGTTTCAGGTCAAGAGCGAGGATTGTGGATTGCGTCCAAATCTTGGCCTGACACCACGCAGCATGCGATTAATTCATTAAGACTGATTTTTACTTAAACGTTAAAAGGATATAGTTATTAATCATAAATTTACATAAGGAATAAACAGATAAATTGGATATAGTTGTGCAAAAGGTGAACTAATCATTGGATATAGGAATAGATATTTGGTTAAACTGATGTAAGGAGAGATATTTAGTTATAAGGACATTAGGATATATAACTTGGTTATAAGGATACCAAGATATATAATTTGGTTATAAGGATACAAGGTACGTAACGTTACAAGGATGTAACGTTACAAGGACACAAGGATATAACGTTACAAGGATACACGGATATAACGTTACAAGGATGTAACGTTACAAGGATATAACGTTACAAGGATGTAGCGTTACAAGGATATAACGTTACAAGGATGTAACGTTACAAGGATTCAAGGATATAACGTTACAAGGATGTAACGTTACAAGGATAGACTTAAAGCATACATCTAGGTATATTTTTTGTTATTTATATTTGGCTCTGTATAAGGAAAAAGATAGATAGATAGATAAATTCTTTATTGTTACACAAAAAAATACACATTGAGTAATGACTTATTTGCTTTACATGTCGTCTAGGAGTAATAATAGTTCTCGATGTACAGAATTCATAGCTATATGTGAATTTAGAAATGATTTAAATTTTCTTTTATCTGCCTAAGAAATAACGCAAACACTCTCTCGCTCTGCCAAGTGTAAGGTTCCACCTGGTTCATGTATGGGGACATACATGATATCAGGATGGACGAGTGTAAGGTTCCATTTCGTTTTGCGTGCTATATTGTTTGCACATTTCAATTTTCTTGCACTGGCAACACTGAGGGTACGATATAAATACAGGGCAGAGCGCGGGAGGGGGGCATTGATTGTTGGGCGTTCGCATGGAACAGTACGTGAGCCATTTTCAAGAAGTGTAGCAAGTGTGTTCCACGAGCACGTGGTTAATAAAGTTTGGTCAAAGTATAAACGTGGTGTTTTACTGGGATAGTTTACAATCGGGGTATCCCCATTTTCCATTCCCCCTATCTACTGATTGAGATGTACTAAATAAGGACCCTGAGAGGACCTCCGAAGCTAATCGCACACAATTCTGTGTCCCCTGGTGTGAGGCTCTCTGCACCACAAGCCAATCTGCCGAGGGCACTGGTTTACTGGTGCTGTTAAGTCTTTTTTCTATCTATATCCCTTGATGAAGAGTTTGGATTGACGATACCCCTCCACATTTTCCAACTGTGTGATAGTTCGTCTCCATGTCCTGTATCGTTGCATTCTGTCGGGTTTTCTTGTGCTTACGGTAAATGAACAAAAACGCGTAACACCCGCAGTAAGCTAAATCACTCGAATTCTTCATTTTTGTGCACTTTTAAGATATTATCCAGCAAAATACACTATTTTGATCACTTTAACCTCTTTCGTTTCACAAATGCAAAATCTCTGACACAGCCAGTTGCACAAAGCTACTTTAAAATTAAAGCTCCTTTAAATCTACTGCTGTCACTTTCTTTGTCAGCAGAATAGAAAGAGTCCTTTAAAGGAGCTTTAACTTTAAAGATGCTTTGTGCAACTGGCGGTGAGAGTAGGATAGCTTTATGTTACGTCCATGTGTGTGGTTGAAACACACTGTCAAAAAAAATATTACTTTGAAAATCATTACCCGTTGACAGCAGTCTGTCTTGACCACGCACACGGGCGTCATATACAGCTATCCTGCTGTCAAAATAATATTTCCTGTTCTGGAACGCACGTCTATACGAAGAAAAACGAAAAGGCAATTGAGTGTTGCCAGTTTATTTTGCTTTGGTGGTGCCAGTACTTAAAAAAAAAGTCCACTACAGATTTTTTTAAAAAATTATTTAAAAAAAAATGGCGGCATTAAAAAAATAATTCATAGTCATTCTTCTTTCTTCTTTTTATTCTCCTTCATGTAATATAAATTTCAAGTCTGTTAATTTTATCTTGGAATAAAAAACCACTAGTGCCTACAACCATAGAGTAATATAATACTTTTTGTTTTTATTGTAGCACTAGGTAGGCAATAAAAAAAAAACCCTCTCTGCCCTCCCTCTCTCTTTCTATTACTCTGTAACCTGTAAATCCGTGATAGTTTCTTTTTAATTTTATGGTAGTAAAATGCGGTTCTTTGTAAAGCAACGTAGTTCAATTGACGGCGTAAAGTGATAGATATAAGAATATATTTGAATAAATTATTCTTTTTCATTATACAGGTGTAAGGGACGAGTTGAAACAACTTTAAGTGAATAAAACTGTCAGGAAATGAAAAAACATAGGCCTCTCCAACCAACATTGCAAACTTGACTGAAAAATTTGTATGGAGACCGATTCCTTTTTTCTGAATGTTTTATTTACTTAAAATTGTTCAGTTACGATGACCACATATATTTAATGCATGTATTGAAGTAACTTCTCTGTTTTTGAATAATTCATAGTTTTTAGCCAACCTTCAATAACTTTTTGCAGTCTCGATCATGCTTTTTATTAAGGTGGTTATAAAGATAAGCAGGCTGTACAGTGAATTGCCGCTGAGCGAATGTGGTTCTGCTTCGATCGGTTTTAATTAAGATTTAAGTATATTATCTTTTCTCCTGCCGAGTGTTAAATTAATGTCAAACAGTAAATTTTTGTGAAGTTTCAGGGTCGATTAAAGGATATATAGGGTGACTTTTAATTAGTTCTTGATAGAAAAAGGTTTGAATGTACTCATGATACTGAACAACTTTCCCCAAGGAACATAGGTCGAAATACGAAAATCACGTTTTCACCTCCCATAAAAAAAAATAGAAATTGCATCAGCTGATAGCGCATTTTGTATGGGAGGTCAAATTAGGTTTTTCGTATTTCGACCTATGTTCCTTGGGAAAAGTTGTTCAAAATCATGAGTACATGCATATCTTTTGTTATCAAGAATTAATTAAAAGTCACCCTATATAGTTAGTCCCAATTTGTTCGCCAAAATAGTTAGTCCCTATTTGTTCGCGAGCGTCAATTTGGTCCCAATGTGGGCTCCAATTTAGTTCCAATTCGGGCGTCAAATAGTCAGTGACATTTGGGCATCAAAAGTTCAGCAGAAGTTTATCATTTCTGGCAACATATTCAGAACTACTCGCACAATAGCACCTATGTTCCTTCGGGAAAGTTGTTCAGTTTCATGAGTACATGCATATCTTTTGCTATCAAGAAATAATTAAAAGTCACTCTATATATAATAAAATAATTGTCTAACGGTTAGTAAATCACATTCGTTGTATATATCAGCCGTAGGGAATCGAAATTTAGTTTCGTCTCTGAATCTCCGTTATACGTCTTTGAGCTCAAATTGATTTAACCATAGGTGGCTCATGGCTCATCATAACATCAGGAAGCTCCCCCGTAGTACTTTGGAGGGGATTTACCATAGTCACCACGCTTGTAAGCATTGCGGCTGGCGGCCGCTGTTGTGTGTGAGTAGCCGCAGTATGTAAGATGGTACGATACACAGAAAGATGCTGCTGCACATCCTCTTGTTCATAAGCCCTCAGTCGCCTCTTACGGCACCCACGGGTAGAGATGGGTTGGTGCTATTCTTTGCCGGTAACACACGGACCATAGTGGTGTCTATAGTGAATGAATCGTGGACCAATATAGCCATTAGCCATTGTTAGGTCATGAATGTAACACGTGCAAAGTGACGTGTTTTCAAAAATTACCATTAACTCCAGACGGTTTACCACCCTTGAAGGCTTTTCGAAGGCTATCAAAATAGAAAAGCACAACGATAGTGCGATTATCAAACTGCTACCGCCATCTACTGGAATTCATTTCTGCAATTCAAGTATTCGATAACAAATTACTTACATTTGTGTCCGAAATAACTAAAAAATAAATACTTATTAAAATTTAAATAACATGCTCAATCATAATCATGCTCAATAAAATCAAAAGTTAAGTAATTAAATAAAAAAATTGGATTAATTTTTACATGACGTCAGTATATCCCGGAAATTAATTTAATACATTTTAAATATGTGGTGTCTGTTTTGACCTTCAACGGACCAAAGTGGTGGCTATAGTGAATGAATCGTGAACCAATATAGCTATTATTAGGTCATAAATGTAACACGTGCAAAGTGACGTATTTTCATAAATTAGCATCAATTTTAAAGCTTATATTGCCCTCAAAGGCTATTCAAAGGCTATGAAAATAAGAAAGCTGAACGATAGCGCGATTATCAAACCGCTTCCGCCATCTGCTAACGAGATTACAAAGTGAATTCTTGTCGTTTTGCTCCCACAACTTTTTGTTTTTATTATAGTATTAGGTAGGTAATAAAAAAAACACTGGCAAAAGTGCGAATCGGACTCTGCCCACCTCTCCCTTCCTCTCTCTCTGTTACTCGGTAAACTGTAAAGTCGTGATAGTTTTCTTTTTAATTTTATGGTAATAAATTGCGGTACTTTGTTAAGCGATGTAGTTTAATTGACGGCATAAAGTGATAGATGTAAGAATATATTAAAATGAATAAATTGTAAGGGACAGGTTGAAACAAATTTAAGTGAATAAAATTGTCAGGAAATAAAAAAGGTACAAAGGGGTCTTCACGCGCTGACACTATGCTAGTCTGTTGTGGGCTGTTTTAATATAAACAACTTGCAAATGCATACACATTTTTGATTAAGGGACGGTGTACCAAAAACTGAAAGGGCATGTTCAGTCAACGAAACAAACATTGACGCCTCCATACAAATTGCTCACTTTGATCGACCCTTTATAGCAACTACGGAGAAAGACTTCGTAGGCTTAGTAATAGGATCCCGTTGGCATCTTTTGGTTACTTAAAATGATCAAATGTAAAATATTGCAGGTGCTAGAAGATCATTTTAAATCTTCTAGCACCTGCAATATTTTACTACTGGTACTTTGGAGGGGATTTACCATAGTCACCATGCTTGTAAGCTTTGCGGCTGGCGTCCGCTGTTGTTGATAACCTCAGTATGTAATATGGTACGATACACAGAAAGATGCTGTTGATTATCCTCTTGTTCATAAGTCCTTAGTCGCCTCTTACGACACTCACGGATAGTGATGAGTTGGTGTTATTCTTTGCTGATAACACACGTACCATAGTGGTAGCTATATCCACGATTCATTCACTAAAGAAAATCGCAAAAGAAAAAATTGCTCCTTCATACAAATCGATAAGCTGACCAAGCCAATTTGTATGAAAAAGCAAAACATTTTTTTGCGAATTTTCAAAAGCCGTAGGGAGACTTGTTTTCAAAAATTAGCAGTTCATTAGCAGTAACTTCAAGCCTTTGAGGGATCAAAGGCTAGGGCTATCAAAATAGAAAAGCTAAACGATAGCGCGATTATCAAACCGCTTCCTATTAACATTTCTAAAGAATTAAGATTAGAAATGTTAATTCTTGTCGTTTTGCTCCTTACAACTATTTGTTTTCATTGAAGTACTTGGTAGGTAATAAAAAAAACACTAGAAAAGTGCGAATCGGACTCTCAATGGGCCACTACTATAACAATAAAAATAAAAAGTTGTAGGGAGCAAAACGATAAGAATTCACGTTGTAATTATTTCTAATTTCGTCAGCAGATGGCGGTAGCGGTTTGATAATCGCGCTATCGTTCAGCTTTTCTATTTTGATAGCCTTCGACAAGCGTTTGAGGGTGACAACCACCTTGTATGATCTGTTAATTTTTGAAAACACGTCACTTTGCACGTGTTACATTCTTGACCTAATAATAGCTATATTGATCCACGATTCTTCACTATAATAGCCGTGAATTTTTTCACATACTTACCCTAGTTTACTAGTATTAAATGATCTGTGCCAACTTGACAGCAACCGTTTAGTTTGCTGGGGAAACGGATCACTAAATCGCAAAACTGGGCAAGTGGTTCATTACCTTCAAGGTAAAAATACTAATCAATGTTTGAGAAATGAAAATTATTTCACCACTTTGTCCGCATGATTAATATACCGGGTGTAAGGGACAGCCTTCCGAATACTGAAAGGGCATGATCAGTCAACGTAACTGAACAACTCTCAGTGAACAAAACTTTCAGGAAATGGAAAAAAAACGGCCTCGCCATACAAAATTGCAAACTTGATTGGACAGTTTGTATGGAGAAGCCGATATTTTTTTCATTTCCTGAAAGTTTTGTTCGCTGAAAGTTGTTCAGTTACATTGACTGATCATGATGCCCTTTCAGTATTCGGAAAGCTTTCCATTACATCCTGTATATACTAATAACAAACAGTTTTTTAGCTAAGCCGCAGGCGGACAGACAGATAGACGATCATGACGAAACTACACATCGTTATTTTCTTATTACGGCCATTTACGGCGGATAATTTAACAGGTGGTTCTGGTCAAGGATCATACGTCGAAGAACGAACAACCGACCTGCCGTTCAAAATGTGCCGTCAGCTGATGCAGTTTGTATGGGAAGTCAATTTGTTAATTTAAGCATACTCGTAGTATTTTTATAATGTAGGTCGTTGCGCCAGATATTAGGTTACGTTAAGTCGATGAGAAAAGTTTAGTAGGGCGTCGAGCTATTTACAAACTGACTGAACTACCCAACTAATAGGTGTGAAATATTTGGGTAGACTTTTTATTGTGAAATCGTTTTGAGATTTCATTGGTTTTGCTCCCGAAGCCCAGTGATTCTACACTATTATATATTCTGTTATTCTACTCATGATAACAAGTAACTTTCCCATTGAAAAAAATTTTTTTCGACTTCCATACAAAATGGATCGATCACGTGACCACTATGGAGTCTAAAAACTTTTCTTAAATATAAAATGTTGTTTACAGAACTCGAAACTCTGTCTGGAACTCTATACTCTATACTCGCCCTTTTTTTTAATAATAAGTAAACGAGAAGCCTGGAAGGAGAGAGCGAACGCCCTTGCCCAGCAGTAGGAAGAACTGAGGCTATGAAAAATATTGCGATCTCGTCAAAGTTCAATAAGGTTGACCAACTTGCAAGTCAAATAAATTTTCATGTAGCATAGGTACATAGCACCAAATCTGGTCACGTTAGCAGCCATACTGTCTGATTAAAAACAAATCGTTTGGTTTAACGCCCATTTCAACCTTATATCATCAGTAATATAGATTATATTTCATCTTGGATAAGAAATCATCGAATCGATATAGGTTTGTTATGTCGTCCTCTCCTGGTCTTACCTGTGATTGTTTTACAGTACGTATAACTTTTTTGAATCGACCTACATTTAGTCGCAGTCGGTAGAAGTAAGAGTGCTGAGGAGTGCGGGCGAAATGTTTGGCGCCCTATACAGGGTACGACTTCTTCAGGCTCATGTTATCCTGGTAATACCTTACTAGTCTATAGAAAGGTATAGGACGCGACAGCTAGAGAGTGCGGGCGAACGAAATGTATGACGCGGGGCGCGCCATACTCTCTTTGAGAGGAAAGCTAACCCAACCCCCCAAGTTGCTGTCCTCTCCTCCAAATTATGCTCTCCTGGTACTTACTGCATTCTATCTGCAGTCAAATTCCATCTCATACACCCTACATCACGTCAATAGAAACATTTTGACCTTAATGGCATGGTAATCTAGTTTACAAATGCTTCCATAGACGTGCGGTCGACTACACCTAGGCATCGTTTGATAAACTTTAGATATTAGGTATGCGCTCCGCTCCGAATAAAGCCAAGAGCACTTCAAGCATGACATACCTACCAATTGGACTTCGCACGGTAATTATGGAAAAGAAGGCCTCAGTAAAGCTTGATGTGCTCTTGACTGTACCTACTTCCTAAAGTTCCTAATTTGCTATGTGAGAGATGCAAGCGGTTCATCGTTTAATTTACACTACTTATTGCAAAATGTCACGTTCGCACACATTGTGCTTTGGTACCCCTAGAGTGACAATTTGCGCCGAGAGGATTATTTGATGTGTATAGTTAGATCAATCCCGTGTGGTGCCGGCAAAGAATAGTACCAACCCTTACATACCCGTGGGTGTCGTAAAAGGCGACTAAGGGTTATAAATTGGAGGATGGGCAGCAGCATCCTCCTATGTATCTAACATCTTACTTACTGCGGTCACCTACAACCGCGGTCCATGGTGCCAGCCGTAACTCTTACAAGCGAGGTGACTATGGTACTCCCCCTCTACATTTTTCCAGCATATGCTAGAATTCTAGAGGGAGCTTCCTGTCCTGTAGTGGACGTTTCATGGGATCAAATCAAATCAAAATTTAGTTTATTTTCTCACCACAAAATAATACAAAAACAACAATAAAAAATGTCACGGTATTTGTGGGAGACTGGAGCCTAAACTAAGCCGAAGCCTGTATTTTAGGACCCCAGGTCTCCGTCCTACACAATGTCAAAATTTTTATATCATGGACATATTTGTGGATCATGAAGATCTATATAGTAATACAAGATACCAAAAAAATATTCGATAAAAAAAAAATGGATGTTATGATGATGATGAGTTAGATAAAAAACCAACTCCAAATTCCTTGAGTTAGATTATTAACTTTAAGATTAGTAACTAGTAACTTTGAACACACAAACAAACAAAACATTTTATTTATATAGTTTTAATAGTTATCTTATCATACATAAGGGATGATGTAGTACACTTGCCAATTAATGTGATGGCCATATCAGGATGCCAAGTTGTCACAACTTTTCATTTCATTCACTGCATCAGTTGATCGTCAAACCGTCAACGGTGTTGTATATTGTAACATTTGTAACCAGTATCGTTCCATACCTGCCGTTACATAGTGCAAAGTTTAAAGTGACATAAGAAATCTAAGAAATAACGAAAATGTCTACTTCGACATCACCAGTGATTGAAATTAGTAAGTTACTAGTTTGATGTTTGTTTTAAATTAGCCATTTACTTATTTATTTAGGTGTAGGTTTATCTATCAGGCTAGATTACATTAAACCTATCAAAAAGTCTTTCGTCTTCTTTAGTATTTCGTTCTACAAGATGTAACAAAAAGGGTATACCAACCCGTAAGGATGTGAATCAGCCCATGAAACTGAACAACTTTCCCAGAACATATATCGAAATACGAAAAAATAATTTTGATCTCCCATAGAAACTGAGCATTTTGTATCGTAGGTCAAAATATTTTTTCATATTTCGACCGGCAGAATCACATCCTTCAGGTTTGATATAGCCTTTCTGTTACACCTGATAGATGGTAGGTAGGGCTTTTGTGCAAAGTACCTGCCACCCCCTTGGTTATCCCGCCTTTAAGCAGTAGTGTTTACAAGGCTGTGTTTCGGCTCAAAGGGTAAGGGAGCCAGGAAAATTACCGGCACATGAAATATACCATCTTTGTTCTCAGGGGGGACAAGACGATTTGTTGTCTAATTATTGTAAAATTATGCCACTAATAAGACTGGCTGACCTACCATTAGCCCTTACTAGGCCCTCCTGCTCGTTTGCTGAACTGTCACAAAAAAAAATCTGTTTCACTACAATCAATATCAATTAAAGCAGTGTTTACAGGGCCGTCTCTACCGGGTGGCTCTAGATGGGCTAGGGGGGCGCCAAACCAGGGCGCCTGCTCACAGGGGCGTCGGTTGAATTGGACTGCCTATGATCAGAACTAACTCTTAAGTATATTTTAGAAAGTATTTGATTTTAGCGCGAGATAAAAACCTAAAATGCACACAAGTCTCGCAATGGTTTTGCTTATCTAATATAGAAGGTTTTTGATTTCATACATTTTTATGTTGGTTGTTATATTTTCCATTTTGAAACTTCGAAAAGCAGCTTTATAACAACCAGAAAGTTGAATCCTAACGAAAAAGCTTTTACTATAAATTATAAATATTTAACAGATAGCCATGCATTTTAAAAAACCGTAAATTATATCAAAGGGGGTGAGGGACAGGATGGCAAAAACTGAAAGGACAGAATCGGTCGATAAAATTGAACAACTTTCTCCAAAAAAAAAATCTCATGAAATGATTTTATTTCTGGTAATATTTCGTGCAAAAAAAATGCCCTTTCAGTTTTTCTAAACCTGTCCCGTGTCCCTGTGTAACAAAAAAATTAATCTCACGTGTTTTCATTTCCCGCCATTTTGTTTTGAAGTTCAGGGACGAAACGCCAACAAAATGCTCATAAACCTCCTGGCAAACATCTAAATCTATTCTAATATTTAACAAGCCATTAGCTGCGCTCATAAACAGTCATGTAAACAACAGATCAGTCAAGAAAATACTATAGGTATGTACCTAGAACAGTAGGTATAATTAACGGATTTTCTTCCGCCATTACGAACGTCATCGCCTCATTGAGCGACGCAAAATGGCGTCATTTGCAAAAAAAACTGAATTAAATTCATCCGGTATCATTTATTATCTGTTAAACATTTCTTTTCCGTAAAAGTTGGCGTGATCGTGGGCGAGATTCATAGACAAGGGCAGGATAACGTTATAAATGTGGATGGTTCCGTAGCTCAATATTTGTTGGCTAACGAATACAAATATAGGTACTAAGCAATTAATATTTTTATTCAGATGTCTGTAACATACAATATAACTTAACCAAAAAGCAAAGACACGCTGTTAATACTTTCATTAACATAAGGGTAAACTCGCGTTGAAATTACGAGGCAATCTATAAACAAAGCATTTCAAGATTAAGCGCGTGCTACACAATGGTACTCAACTTTTTTACCAAAAGATCCCTAAATTTACCAAGAAAACCGAATAGACGTGCGTAATGCCAAAGAATAAAACACACAGTTCAATGGCAAACACGTTGGCAATGGAAATACGGTGGTCATGGCCCGCTCCAGAAATAACATCATCCTCCAGAAACACAGTTCTGTGCCAAATGTGCCCACCTTAACGTGGGAACTTCAGTCAACACACTAATCTCACGCCAAATGGTCAACCGAAAGACCCAGTGTCACTGCGAAAAGTGCCTGTGTCTGTATTTGTGAAAAATATAAATATTACCACCAAATCGACCAAATCGAAATTAGAATCCCTTTTCTTTTTGAAAGTTTCGCGTCAATTATTAAAAGTTTAAAAGCAAAAAGGTTTTAATACTCAATTTTCTGTGACAGTAAAACTAGGCGGAGACGACGAAGAAATGGATGAGTACAGCGTAGTGACACGATTTGAAAACATTACCGAAGAGGACGATAAAAATCTCGCCGGCGCCAGAAAAGAATACCGAAATGACTTAACAGTTATCATACCGGAAAATCCATTCCCTGAAATCGCTGTCGAGGCTTACCCACCTATGAAATTTTCATGGGTGATCCCTAAAAAAATTGCCGCTATGGCTTTTCCACGGAACCCAGAAAATTTGCAGTTCTTGGTAAATCAGGGTATTACGCATCTGGTAACACTGACTGCGGGGAAGAAGCCGCCGGTGGAAGATATTGCCAGATTAAGGTGGACGGAAATACCTATTGAGGACTACGAGGTACCGTCAGTAGATCAAGTGAAAAAGTTCATTGATGTCTGCAAGAAGTCTGACAAGAATGGCGAGGTATGACGATTATTATACTTCTAACTTTAGCTCGTAATGTCGCAAGCAAATCGTTTAATTCGCCGTTTACAAACGGCCTGTAAACGTCGGCAAATAGTAAAACGGCACCGGCAGATTAAAAACGGGTTTAGATTACTGGTGCATCATAGGATCGTTAGCCAGGTGAACCCAAACTAACCGATCCCGAGCAAGGATCAGTTAGTTTGGGTTAGGTTATCTTATCGGCTTCGGGTTAGATTATCGGCCAGCAAGTGCCAGACACGAATTACACGCCGTTTTGTGAAATGCCGCGGCATTATGTAAAATGAATTTTGTAGAATGCCTAGGCGTAATGTAAAACGACGAATTATACATTTGCCTGCGACATATTATTCTTGTATTATTCTTTATTGCACACATACTTAAAATAAAATTACAAAATTAAAGGAATATACAGTGTAAACAAATCATGTAGTGCTGCCGGCTTGGACCATCTCACCTATTAGTAGGTACCACCTCATTCCTTCCCATAGCAGGACACTACGACGTCCTTCTTCGTACGGAACCACCATATTGCGGTCACCAACCACCGCGGACTATTGTGCCAGCTGCAATGAAAAAATCGTACATGTACCACGCTTTTGGAAGACGTACGTCTCCCGAAATACCTACCTTTGACGTTTCTGCGGGGCGTAGGGCCAGCTCTCCGGGTCAACGAAACTGAACAACTTTCAGGAATTAAAAATAAAATCGACCTCTCCAGATCAAATTTACAATTTTGTGTAGATGCGTTTTTTTTTTTATTTCCTGTAAGTTTCATTCTTTGAGTGAAAGCTTCAGTTTACGGAAAATTTGTCCCTTGCACCCTGCATATTTTAAGGGGATGTATGTTCAACTAAGGGCTTGTCAACCGGAGGATGGGCAGCAGCATCTTTCTGTGTATCGTACCATCTTACAAACTGCGGTCACCAACAACAGCAGTCGCCAGCCGCAACACTTATAAGCGTGGTGACTGGTAAATCCCCTCCAAAGTACCACCCGTTTTTGCTGGAGTTCTGCAGGGAGCATTCCCTGTCCTGCAGTGGACGTTTTGTGGGATGTTGATGATGTCCAAAAGTCATCAGGATTGTTAGCTTTACAGCTAGCAAAGTAGACCTCGGTGTTTGGTGACCACATATGATACGCAAAAGGACGCCGCGTCCCATCTTCTGGTTCAAGAACCCTTAGTCGCATTTTACGACACCCAAGGGAGGTGATGGGGTACCTACCCCTAATCCGGCTAATCATAGCCGTAACCACAGACTGACTATTTTTGTTCACATTTAACCAATTTCAAATAATGACACACACACTAACCACCGGAAAAAACGTCTGGGAGCCAATTCATGAATATCACCGGATGATAAAATATTACTAAAAAAAATCATCGATTTTTCTTTTCTTAAGTGAAGATTTTATATTCGTTAAAATATAAAGTAGTGTATAGTTGTTAATTTTCATATTTAATATTTACTTTTTAAAAGCTTATCAAGGTGAATTTGAATTTTTAGTCTCAAACAAAAATGATATTTAATCCCCCGGTGATATTCAAGAATTGAGTCCCAGGTCTCATGCTGGTACAGTCAAGAGCACGTCAAGCTTGACACATTGGTTTTTACCGCGTAGAGACGGATGTCCAGCTTGACATGAGCTTGACCTACTCTTCACTTCTTGTTACACAAAGTAAGTTTAAAAGTGTAAACTCTTTCCTGTATATTGCTGTCACTGTCTTTATCATCGAAACAGAAAATGACAGCAATACAACAGTGCTGCACTTTAAAATAGCTTCGTGTAACTCTCAATGTTTCGTTCAGGTGATGGGCATCCACTGCCGACAAGGACGCAGCCGGTCAGGAGTACTCCTTGCGTGCTACCTGGTGCACTTCCACCGGTTTCTACCAGACCAGGCCCTTAGTGTCATCAGGATGATTAGACCAGGTAAACTTCTAGAGTTCGGAAGAACGAAAACATTTCAATATCGCGTTATAGAAGGAGCGTTATGTTTAACAACGTCATTTGTTGTTTTATTCTGTTCTCAAATGGCACTACTGGGTATTTTCAATAACGTTTGCAGACTACGTTTGAGAATTTCTTTCGTTTTCATTATAACATCTCATGAAACGTCCACTACAGGACAGGGAGCTCCCTCCAGAATTCTAGCTTTTGCTGAAAGAATGTGGAGGGGAAGTACCATAGTCACCTCGCTTGTTAGCGTTACGGCTGGCACTATGGACCGCGGTTGTTGGTGACCGCAGTGAGTAAGATGTAAAATACAAAGGAAGATGCTGCTGCCCATCCTCCAGTTTATAACCAATAGTCGCCTTGTACGACACCCACGGGAAACTTTGCCGGCACCATACGGGAAACTTTCTTTTTAGGCGTGTTAAAATGTAAAATAAATGCAATATATTTTTAGTGGAAAGTATATTACGGACATTTGACTGCAGCCATCAAATAATCATTTTCATACTGAGAAACAGTTCAATATTAGTGTTTCAATTTTCCGATTTTTTAAATTAATTTGAAAAAAAAAATAACTTAAAAAAAAATTACATGCATAAATCCTTCTTTTCAGGTTCTTGCGACTTCCCAGAGCACGAAGAGGCAGTGGGGCAATACTTCATGCACCTTTCCGAAGACAACCCCGTCAAATTTGGAGTCAGCGGCCAAGTTATGGAAGAGTTTATAGAGTCAGCGAAAGCTGCCACCAAGACTGCTCTTGCCTCCGCCATGGCTGACTGAATATAATTTAAGGGGATAGGTTAATGTCATGTGGAGAGGATGAATTGAAGATTGAAGAAAGAGATCGACCAGGCGAGAGTGAATGGAAACTTTGGTAGGAAAAGGCCTCGGCGAACGTTCCAAGACTAAATTCAGGACATTTTAAATAAAAGCCAGATTAAAAGTATCCTAAACCGGCGAGCGTGTATGAAAAGGTTGATGAAAGTACAGGAAGCGAGGGAAGTATGTCAAGATCGTAGCAGGTAAAGGGCTGTCTGTGGTCTCTGCCTACCCCGACGGGAAAGAGGCGTTTTTGTACATAGGTTAAAGAATACATGTGATTCCGACAGACAAAAGCTTTGAATGGGCTTAAAAAACAGGGCAGAAAATGTATAAATGTATAACAGACTTATTTTATACACTTACTATCTAATTAGCCCACATCCGCCCACTGCTGTGTAAAGGCCTTTTTGAATGTACCCCATATCAATTTTGAAGTAAAATTAAGGTAAATATTCACTGTGCCCCATGGAGATTCACAGTACCCCAAGCCTAAGTCCATAGTGCCCCATAGCTGGGGCACAGTGGACCATTATCCACTTTAAGAAAAATATTCAATTTCTCAGAAACTGTTGCGTTTATTTTTTATTTTTATGTTTTTTTGTATACCTTTAACACCAAGTTACCCCTCGTAAGTAAAATATAAGAACCAGCGTTAAAGATAAATGCAGTAGAGAGCACAAATAAAAAAGTGGTTCACTGTGCCCCCCGCTCCCCTAGGTCCTTATTACCACCAAATTGTAGGTGACCAATTAACGCTCTAGGGTAATAATGTAGCTAGAAAAGCCCTAGGGCGGTAAGTAATTAAAAAAAAACACTTCTCTCTTTCAAAATTTAATTACTTACCGCCCTAGGGCTTTTCTAGCTACATTATTACCCTAGAGCGCTAATTGGTCACCTACAAGCCCCATTTGGGGGTAATAAGGACCTACTTACCGAATATGAAAGATGTAAAATAAATTTTTGACCTCGATAGCGCATTTTGTAAGGGAGGTCATATTTGATTTTCCGTATTTCGACCTATGTTCCTTGGGAAAAGTTGTTCAGTTTCATGGCCAGATTCACACCCTTCACTATTAGGTATCACACCTTTCCGTTACACGTTGCATACAAAATTTTAAAAATTTCCATTCATCCTGGGCTAAAATTAATTTCTAGTCAACTTGCGCTGCGTTGTGATTGTTATATATGAATTAGTGAGAACGTGTGATAATTTGTATTTTATTATTTAATATAAGAATAAAATTTTACTTGATTTATTTATTTTAAGAACTTAAAAATAAAGACCCATAACCTATTATTTTTTTGTGTGATTTAAATTGCATAGATTATCCTGTAATTTGAAAACATCTATTGGTTTTTCGAGCTTCGAGCCGGATATGTATCCATGTAACTAGGTACACACGGCAGCAAGTACGTGGAAACAAAACAAGTATAATATATACTGAACCATTGCTACGCCACAGAATAAGCTACAGCGTGTTTTTTTTTATTTTCTTCTCATGAAAACAACTTCTTCGAAGAACGGCTTTGTTACTCGAAATATTTTTTTTTTACCTTCCCAGTAGTTAATCACGTGACCAGATCTTTCGAGTCAAAAATGTTTTCTTCGGGAAAGTTGCTTGTTATCATGAGTGGAATTACTGAGCTTCGGGAGTAAAAGCAATGAAAATTCACGCTGTACCAGCTCCTCTCTACATTTTTCCAGCATACGCTAGAATTCTAGAGGGAGCTCCCTGTCCTGTAGTGGACGTTTCATGGGATGTTATGATGACCTGACACGCTACAAACGCCTGACACCAGAGACCACCTCAAGCACAGATTAGATAATAGTAACCTCAACCTCAATGTCAAAGTGTTACCTCTGACGTGCGATCGACTATACATTGTTTTGCCCACAGAGCAAAAACAAAGGTCTTGCCCATTGCTATTTACAAAGAACAAATAGTTTTCGCAAGATTTTAGATTTAGAATGAACTCGTTAAGGGCTCTGAAACTTTTTTATTTGGATATGTTATTTGGACAGATTTAATGATTCTTTGAGTCAAACATTTTTATTATTTGATTTTAATATTTTGATTTTTTCTGCTCTGGATAAGAATAGGACTTAGCAACTCATTCATTATAGCAGATATTCTGACAATGCCAAAAACAATGAAAAGTACAAATACAGGGTGTAAGGGACGGTGTACCGAAAACTAAAAGGGCGTGCTCATTCAACAAAACTGAACAACTTTCCCAAAGAAACATTTTTGGAAAAAAAATTAATCACCTCTCCATACAAACTGTTCGATCAGAGTGAGCAATTTGTATGGAAAGGTCATTTGTTTTTCATTTCCCAAAAATGTTTCTTTGGGAAAGTTGTTTAGTTTCGTTGACTGAGCACGCCCGTTCAATTTTCGTGTTTTTTCATCGTGTTTAGGGTTCCGTACCTCAAAAGAAAAAAACGGAACCCTTATAGGATCACTTTGTTGTCCGTCTGTCTGTCTGTCTGTCAAGACCCTTTATCTCACGAACGGGTAGAGGTATCAGGTTGAAATTAATACCATATGTGAGGGTCTATGAACTACACGATAAGCGATGTAGTTTAGCTGACGTCATTAAGAGATTTTAATATCCAACAATGAAAAAAAAAAAAAAAAAAAACACAAGATCTGAAAATTTCAATTTTTTACAACGACGCAATCAAAAGATATGGCTTTTTATGTCCTCATCTCCATACATTTATGCAAAAAAGGAAAACCTACAGGGTTCTTCCCGTTGACCTAAAATTATGAAATTTGGCAAGAAGCTAGGTCTCACAGTACAAATAAAGGGAAAAGTCTGAAATCATTAAATATTACAACTTTACTCGCAACTAATGGTAACCAATTGTGGTGAGCTCCCGTTTCAAGAACATTCATATAAGAGAGGGGTCAAGTTGGATGGTCGCGGAGGCGATTTTTGTTTTAGTTCTATTTTAAAAACGGGAACACTTACAAAAATGAAAATTGGTATGTTTATAGTTCATAAGCTATAAAATAACAACAAATAATAAAATTTGGTCAAGCGCGTGTCAGACTCATAAAGTCTAGCACATTATCCTACTGAAATTTTAACTAATACAATTATGATTATGTGGTGGTACGGATCCCTCAGTGCGCGAGTCCGACTCGCACTTGGCCGGTTTATTTTTGTTTTACTGCTCTATCGTAAGAACTGTAACACATAGAAGGTATAACAGAAAAGGTATTCCATTCCTGAAGGATGTGAATCTGCCCATGAAACTGAACAACTTTCTCTCAGGAACATAGGTCGAAACACGAAAAAATATTTTCGACCTCCCATACAAAATGCGCTGTCAGCTGATTCACTTTCTATGCGAGGGATGAGAGGTCAATTTTTTTTTAATGTATTTGGACCTATGTTCCTTGGGGAAAGTTGTTTAGTTTCATGGGCGCAGATTCCCATCCGTCAGGGTTGGTATACCCTTTTTGTTACACCCTGTATAAGAGTGAAACTTGGTATGATTGTGGTGCGTAAGTATAGACTGAGGCTGTAGATCTATAATAACAACAAATAATAAAAACTGGCCAAGTGCGAGTGTCAACGAAAATAGTCAAACTGAAGTAAACAGACTGTAATGCTGAGCAGCAAATCTGTCGCCATGCCATCTACCCATAATTTATCACATTAAGACTTTGCCCTTTCTAAAAATAAGTCCTACGTACACTCAATAAATCGAGTTTGGCAGAGAAACTCGTACAAAATGAGTCCTAAATGTCAAATCTATCTTTGTCTGGGCCAGCGATTCTTGGCTTAATTCCAGAGTGGTACGCAATGTCTGCTGTGCCCGGCTTGGAGCAAAAATAACCAGACCTGCTGTGAAATTACATGTAAAGATATTAAGGAAGCGTTTTATTATATTAAGGCATTATAAAGGTCAATTTTTGATAGTTTTCTTTGTGAATAAAAGTAATTGAAAGTGTTTTAACGGTGACCAGTTAAGATAGAATGTCCATGCTGTTTTTACTGCGCAATTCAAACTTTTAGTGGGAAGTGTTTGTGTTTGTAAAGACTTAAAACGGGAAAATTGCTGTTATTTATGACACCTGTACTCAGATTCATCTGCACTAATTAATTAGGTATTTTATAGTTCACGTTAAAGTGCCCATTTACCTTGAAGTTTATTCAAAGTGTGATCTTAATTAAGGCCATTTTGAACATATTTTATATCATAGCCCCTTAACATAAAAATTGTATTCAATGTAGATTACTATATGAAACAAACTTACTCTATCTTAAAAGTTTACATTTAACTAACAGAGCATATTAAACAGTAAAAAAAATGTCGTCGATGTCAATGAGAACAAATCTAAAACTAGCCCGATTATTTTACAAATACGACCAAAAAGAACAACAGGAACAGAAAGAAAAAATTGTTGAAACACCAGTGAAAGAAACTAAGGAATACGAATCTTACCCGCCGTACAACTTTTCATGGTTTATTGAAAGGAAAGTAGCAGCCATGGGCTGGCCCCAGACGGTGGAAAATCTCAACTACCTAGCCGATGTCGGGGTCAATCATTTGATTACATTGTCCCCTGAAAGAAGACCTCCAATTTTGGATTGCGAGAAGAAACTCAAATGGACTGAAGTTAGGATTAAAGAGTTCGGAGCACCAACCCTAAAGCAGATTATTAAGTTTATAGAGATCTGTGAAAGAGCTGAAATAAGGGGAGAGGTAAGCCTGCAACAATTGTAAAGCCGGATTTACACAACGGCAAAATTTTGGCGCCTCTGAGGGATGCAGCTATACGAAAGAAAGAGAAAGCTAGTCGACTATTTCTTTCTTTCGCTCTAAATTTTGCCCCGCGTAAATCAGTCATAATTCTTTTTCATAAAAACGCCTTTTGAGATGACTTTTTGAAATCATGTTAACCTTTCCAAGTCTAAGGAAAATTCAAAATATTTTCTTTATAAAACGAATAACAGGTGTGGTCGCACCATTAGGGTTCCGTTTGGATTTTGGTTCGGAACCCTAAAAATAAAATAGGTACATAGCAATCGAAAAACGCCTGCTAAGAACACAATAGCAATTTCAATTGTTATTTTCAGGTAATAGGCGTCCACTGCAGGCACGGTCGAGGTCGTACCGGAACTATGCTGGCTTGCTACTTGGTCTACTTCAAGAATATGGCGCCTGAAAGAGCAGTGCTTACTGTGAGGGTGCAGAGACCAGGTAATTACATGAGATTTAGATTTACCACTTCTTCTTTAAGCTTAAGAGCTGTGCTCTTGTCGGTGGAGTTATCGCCATGTTTCCGCCAGTTCCTTCACCTCCTGATAGACTCGACTTGTACTTTCTCTTTTATTTGTTCCATAAAGGTTCTCCTCGGTCGGCCCCGAGATTTACCACTAGCTTTTGTCAATTCACACAAAAGTTACCTATATCCTTTCCTTGGCCAGGGCCCAGGGTTGAAACTATCTTCACGCCAAACTTTATCAAAATCGGTTCAGCAATTCAGTCATAAATGTCCTTCCCAATGTCAGATGGCTACTGACAACAGAATAAAGTAATAGTACTATCATACAGAACAGACACTCTTCGCCCCCCTTGCAATCTACCCCGCACCCCCGCCCGAATTTCTCGTTGTCCTTCTGAGGGTCCTTTGTACTTAATATGCGGGCCTACGCGACCTTGTCCCGTGTGGTGCCGGCAAAGAATAGTACCAACCCATACACACCCGTGGGTGTCGTAAGAGGCGACTAAGGGTTAACTGGAGGATGGGCAGCAGCATCCTCCTTTGTATCTTACTTACTGCGGTCACCTACACCCGCGGTCCATGTTGCCAGCCGTAACGCTAACAAGCGAGGTGACTATGGTACTTCCCCTCCACATTTTTCTCAGCTAAACCTAGAATTCTGGAGGGCTCCCTGTCCTGTAGTAGACGTTTCGTGGGATGTTATGATGATGATGACGCGACCTTGTAATTTCAAATTCGCGCTCGATATATGTAGTGTCTGGGTGTGCTAATATCAAACATATACCTAGTTTCTTATACCTGTAAAAAATAATAATTTTATATGTCAACAGGATCCTGCGAGACTTATGAACAAGAAAAAATAGTCTGCCATTACCACGACTGTTTGAGAGGCACTATTGCAAAACCTGACTATCGATTGGTCGAAGACAAAGTTTACTTCGATAGCAACATGAAACACATGTTCGACGATGACGAAAATCAAGACGTCGACACAGATGACGAAATTGTTGACAGCGCCGAAATTAAAAAAGTTGTTGAAAAAGCCAAAAAGGAAAGAAAAAAGACAAACGCTATGGTTATTAATCACCACATTTATTTTTAAGGCTTTTTAATATTTACAATTTTTTTTACATTTCTTTTATCTAAACTTTTACAGTTTTGTATACGAGTTAGGTAAGTTTTAAATATAAGTTTGAAAGTAATTGCAAGAACAAAATAAATTAGTTTCATTTCTCTCCTCAGGTTAGATAAAAATAAATGTTTTCTTTATTCATGAACATTGTTCAAAGAAGACAAAACCAGACCAAACCCATAAGTTAACATTACGTCCCAGTCCTCATAACTAGTAAGTAAAAAGGACACAGGATATAGCTCACTCAGCAATTTAGCACTATATTAATAATAGGTCTTTACCTATGAAATTGCCGTTTTGTATGGCGAATTTCAGGTAAACTCGATTTTCAGTACTAACATTTTTGCATTTTTCTTAGGAATTATAAATCCAATTTTTCTCATTTTTTTAAGCATTATTGGGAAGACATTAAGCTAGCAGAAGCTTAAATTTAATTTTCGAAAAATATTATCAGTAAAAAAATATAACAAATCTAATGATGAAATCGGACGACCTTTAAGACAAACAATTTTCAAACCTTTAATTTTAAATATCAAACTAAAACTAAATACTTTATTTTATTCGTAAATTGATAACCTTGAAGTCAACTTTCAAATAAAATACAAATAAAAAAATGGCATTAAAATTATAGGAATTATGATCTCATTAATCTGTAAGAAAATTTCGGCAATTTCATAGGTAAAGACCTATTATTATACGACATAATAAAATCATTTATGAACAAAAACTTATTGGTATCAAATCCATGAATATGATGCACATTAGCATTATAAATAACACATAGAATTGTGGATTCAAAATATGCATAAAACTGTAGATTTTTTCATCAACAATTCACCAAATTATTTCCAAATAACCATTAAACTTATTTCAATTTGCCCTTCTTACAATCTGGCAACCCAGGAGTCCGGGTTGACCCCAAGGTCGCGGAGTCACATTTAAATTCAGCACACTATTACCTCTTCTCACTTTAACTTGAATGTTTTGTCCCACAGAATGGGCTACGACATTGTGGACTTGTGTTATATCAGAGAAATTGTTTGTGTTCACGGAACCAAATTGGAGGACTTCATCTTGCATGCATAAACCCTGAAAGTTAAACAGAAATATAATTTTAAAAAATTGTGTATGAAACTGCTTAAGCAATAATATTTTGAAATTGTATAGTGTCTTCACTAGGCCTTCTGACAAAGGGGAAGCAACAGATTCAAAAGATTTTTGCAACTACTGGCTATAAATTATATACCCTAGGCGAACGTACCAGAACCAAATTCAGGACGTTCTGAATAAAGGCCAGGTTAAAAGTACCCTAAACCGACGAGCATGTATGAAAGGATTGATGAAAGTACAGGAAGCAAGGGAAGTATGTCAAGATCGTAGCAGGTGGTCTCTGCCTACCCCGACGGGAAAGAGGCGTGATGTTATGTATGTATGTATAAAAAGTCGACAATTGGAGATACAAATTGTCTTGTTACAATTAATACAACTGTGCTATGTTCTGGTTTCCGCAACTTGGACGTCAGGAAGGACCCAAGGAACACCAAGGTGCCATACTTTGTACAAAAAAAATATAAAAGCAACACTTACTGCCATGTCAGCAGGAGATCCATCGTGCACAAATGTAATAGTAGCAAACCCTTGATCATTTGATTGATCTTCATCAACACTCATCACACTGACATTACTGCTTGCTCCATTCAAAGCGTGCCCATTAGTGTGGGCATAAGTTACAGTACCATTAGCGGAGGCATCTGACAGGAACTGAGAATGAACCTCAGCGAGGCCTTGTTCAATGCGTTTCATGATAGCTTTGTGGTCATTTTGGAGGCCTGAAAACATAATTTAAAGAAATTTCGCTCATATGATCATAAAATACGACAAGCTAAATGTATGAAATAGAGATATTACACCCAGACACCTAACACAAATGTGTGTGGTTGGGAATGGAACCAGCAACCTCCGACGCAAAAGGCAGGGTTAGTAGCTACCGCGCTATTAGACAGGTCACAAATTTGCGTTCAATTGCTCTAAAAGAAGCGAGAAATTTCTGCTTACTCATTACCCTAACCTAAAAGTAGTCACTATTTCATGGATACAATTTTCAATTTTATACTTACAAATAATGGCATGTCTAGCATGGCGAACCTTGTAGACATCAATATCAGTACGCGGATAGCCCTGGTTGTCCACCAAAGGGTCATGCATACCAATATTGTTAGTTTCCAAAATTAAGTTCTGTTCTCGAATTTCACTCTCTATACGATCTTTTTCTGCCATAAGCCGCAAGACTCTATCCCTCGCAGGACCGTCACTACTAAAACCTACCATTTTAAATGCCTATAATAGTTTTGATCACAATATTTTTTGGATTTTACGACAAAACAAACAAGATTTATTATTTTGCAACACGAACATGGATTTGACATTTCTTCAGTGTTGCTTGTTTAAAATAAAAATAACGATATTAGCCGTTGAAGAGTTAACGTTATTCGCTATTAATTTTACAGTGCACTGTGCAAAGTTCTCTTAAACATTTGATTACCTGTGCCTGTACAACTTTTCATTAATATATTTCAAATGAAGATGGATCTCGAAAGGGTTTCATTTCATCTAGGAGTCCGTTCCGATAGTGGGATCCACCCTTCCGAATCAGGTAGAAATTACTCTGACAGCAGAATAGCCTTATATGACGTCCTTATGTGTGGTCGAGATAGACTGCTGTCCAAGGTAATTATATTTCGTCGCTTCATTCTTCAGATATAGTTTGTTTACAAGTAGTAGTCCTTAATTCGCCAGGCAGACGATGCACGCATTTAAGAGTAATTCATTTGATTCTCTTATTTAAAACGATTTCCGTCCGTGTTCACTTCACCACTGTAGCTGACATTCGCTCCATTCCTTTTTCGTGCGGGGCAGTGAACGCACGCGTCCCATGCCGAAGCGCAATGTTCAATAAGAAGTAGATAGATTATACCTGAAGTTGTAATATTGAAGTTAAATTACAAATATTTAAAATTATTTTCGATAAAATAAGTTTTTGCTCCGTGTGTTAGTGTAATTGTACTGGTAGTGTTGTTTTGATTATTAATTCTTTCTAAGAGAGAAAAATTTTCAAGATTACCCACATGTTCTATTCTTAAATTTGCTAAACAAATTGAAGTGTTTATTACGGCCTACGAGTATCTTGCGGCCCGATACCTCCAGTTACTTGTTTTGTATATGTTATGAGTATGAGTGAAACGAAACAAACGTCAACCATGACAGCTCACTTGACAGTTGACTTTGAGTCTGTAGTCTGTAGCCCGAGCCTCAAGATGTAAAACTAAAACGTGTGGAATATTATAATATAATGTGAATTATTAATAGAGTGTCTTATTTTAAAGTGCCTCTGCTCAATCCATCAAGAACCACTCAAATATGGTGTCAGAAGTGTAACGTGAGATGAATCGCTGAGTGAAGCCGCCAACGGAAATTTTCAAGGTCAAGGCAATAAATCGTTACGAAATCATGCCAGGAGAAGGAGAAAACGGGTCATCAAAGCGCAAAATCACCATGAACGGAAGTCTAGAACCTTTATCCCTTGAAGGAGATACGTCGCATAACTGGAAAAAATGGTTTCAATCGTTCAAAATCTATCTGAAAGCAACCGGCATCTGCGATGAGTCAGACGATAGAAAAGTCGCCGTATTACTTCATATGCTAGGACAAAATGCACTCGACATTTTTAACTCTTTTCAAATGGACGAAGAAATTTGACGACTTGGTAAAGAAATTTAATGATTATTTTGTACCAAAAACGAACATTACCTTCGAGAGCTATAAATTTTTCACAAGAAAACAACTACCTGATGAAACGATTGAAGACTTTTTGATGGACTTAATAAACAAGAGCAAGCACTGTAATTTCGATACCTTGAAAGACAGGTTAGTCAAAGATATTTTCATCTGTAATTTACATGAGAAATATCAATTTGTCAGAGAAAAACTTTTGTTAGAACAAGATCTTACCTTAGAAAATGCTATTTCAATGGCAAAGACACTTATTCAGACACAGTCACAAGCTGTAACATTAAATAATGGAAACAATCAATCGTCAACGGTCTTGTATACAAGTCACAAAGCAAGAACTAGTCATCAGAGCAGGCAGAGGTCAATGTCAAGAAACAAAATGAATCAAGAGCATAATCGTCACACGTCAAGGTCCAGGCATCGATCTAGTCAACAACCAGTGTCCAGTCAATCACATTCAACTTGTGGTCGCTGTGGTCAAGTCCACCGATACAAGTGTCCCGCAACAAATGTCAAATGTAGATGGTGTGGAGTCCGTGGTCACTATGAAGCTCTGTGTAAGTCAAAACAGTCAAAGCGAGTCAACCACATGGACATGTGGACTTTTAAATTCAAAATGTAAGTCAGAGTGGACAATTGATTTATTCATAAACAAGTGTAAAATTGAATGTATTTTAGATACAGGAAGCGATGCTAATGTTATGTCTTTAGATGTCTATAACTTACGTCAGTTAAATAATATGTCAACTTGTAATGCCAAAGTGACTTCCTATACTGGAAATGAAGTGAAAATTGTTGGTCAACAAAATATTGAATGTCATTCAGGCGTCAAGGTCAAAATGTCACTCACAAGGTTTTATTTATTATTGCTGATATTAAGTCACCTACTATTATTGGAAAAAAGACATGCTCTGAGCTAGGACTTGTAAAACGAATTTATAATCTAGAAAAGTCTAACAAAAATTGTAATTTACAGGATTTACAGGCTATGATTAAAAAATATGCCTCGGTGTTCAAAGGCTTGGGTTGTCTACCAGGTGAATGTCATTTTGAGACTAACAAGGATGTGTTACCACGAATTGATGCTCCTCGCAAAGTCCCCTTCTCACTACATGAACGTCTGAAAAAGGAACTAGGTCTAATGGAAGAAATGGATGTCATTGTCAAGGTCACCGAACCAACACCATGGGTAAACTCACTGATTTTACTTGAGAAGAAAAATGGTAGTCTACGAGTCTGTCTAGATCCCAGGAATCTGAATAAAGCCATCAAACGCTCACACTATCCAATACCTACAAATGATTATGTACGATCTAAACTACATGGAGCAGCATACTTCTCTACGCTGGATGCTAGCAGTGGTTTTTGGATGTGTAAATTAGACGAAGAAAGTTCTTTCTTGTGCACATTCAATACTCCATTTGGACGTTATAGATTTAAGCGTCTACCCTATGGTATAAACTGTGCACCAGAAATATTCCATCGCATCATGACTGAAACTTTCGGTGTGTTGCCAGGCGTAATAGTCTATGCTGATGATTTACTTGTCTATGGAACTACCAAAGAAGAACATCACAGAAACTTGCAGCGAGTTTTTGAAAAAGCTCTAGAAGTCAACCTGAAATTCAACAAGGATAAATGTGTGTTTGGCACAACACAAGTAAAATATATCGGTCATGTCTACTCAAGAAATGGAGTTTCCCCTGATCCAGAGAAAATACGAGCTATAAAGGATATGCAGTCACCATCATGTCTGAAGGACTTGCAACGATTCTTAGGAATTCTGAATTATTTAGGAGGATTTATCAAAAACATGGCAACACTGACTGAACCGCTACGAGATCTATTAAAGAAGTCAAGTGACTGGCAGTGGAATGCAAGTCAAGAAGCAGTATTTTGCCGTCTCAAGCAGATTATTTGTGAGGCACCTGTCTTAGCCCACTTTGATGTCAAGAAACCAGTTGTTTTGTCAGTTGATTCTAGTCAGTCTGCTGTCAGAGCTGTAATTTTACAGGATAATCACCCAATCTGCTACGCGTCTAAAAGCATGACTCCTTGTCAACAAAGTATGGCACAGATTGAAAAGGAGCTGTATGCCATAGTCTTCGGATGTCTTAGATTCCATCAGTACATCTACGGTCAGGTGGTAAGTGTTGAAACTGATCACCGTCCCCTCATTACACTTTTCAACAAACCGTTAGCTGAAGTACCAACACGCTTACAGAGACTTATGCTAAAAATTCAAGCATATGACTTAAGGGTTGAGTATAAGCCAGGGTCAAAAATGTACATAGCAGACTCTTTATCGAGAGCAGCTCTTCCGGAGACTAGTGAAGAAGAGCTTGATGAAGATGTTGTCGTACATGTCAATCTTTTGCAAAATAATTTACCAATTTCAGCTAAACGAATGCAATGGCTAAAAGAAGCAACCATGTTAGACGACACCATGCAGTTGCTAAAACAGTATTATAAAGATGGATGGCCGGAGAACAAGTCAAGAATTCATACACTAGCTCTACCTTATTGGAATAACCGTCATGAGATTCATGTTATTGACGAGCTGGTACTTAAAGGTAACAGTCTCATAATACCTACTAAATTAAGATCAGATATATTAAAACTGATTCACAGTGGTCATCAAGGCATCATAAAGTCAAAAAAATTTGCTAGAGGCGTGGTGTTCTGGCCTTTTATGTCACAAGATATTCAGAATACAGTAGAAAGTTGTCCTACATGTATGGCTAACAGAAGTGCCAATCCACCAGAACCTCTCATGCCACATTCGATTTCTAATTTCCCTTGGGAAAAAGTAGGAATGGATTATCTGCAGTATAAGAAGAGAACCATTCTTGTCATTGAAGATTACTACTCAAATTATATCGAAATAGCTGATGTCAGTAGTACAAATGCCAAGGAACTTATTAAAGTTTTAAAATCGGCATTTAGTCGTCATGGTATACCGGTACAAATGATTAGTGACAATGGTCCACCTTTTAATTCCGCAGAAGTTAAACAATTCACCAAGGAGTGGGGAATAGAGCACAAAACCTCGAGTCCCTACCTGCCACGTTCCAATGGTCTAGTCGAGTTCGGAGTGAAAATTGTGAAACATATACTTACTAAATGTGAAGAAGCCGGAGATGATCCATACTTAGCTCTACTACAATACAGAACTACACCAAGAGGTAACCTGCCATCTCCAGCTCAGTTACTGATGTCAAGGTCGTTAAGAACACAAGTACCTACACTCTTACAACATCTAAAGCCTAAAGTGGTCGATCAAAAGGAATATATAAAAAATAAGACAAAGAATATGGGTAAACAAAAACTTTATTATGATAAGAAGACAAGAAACTTACCTGTATTGTCTATTGGAGATAACATATTATTCAAGAAGTCACCTGATGCTAAATGGACCTCAGGAAGAATAATAAGACAGTGCAAGGAACCTCGTTCTTTCATCATACAGTCTTCTGAAGGTGTAACATACCGAAGGAACCGTCAGCATATTCTAAAACATTCTGTCACACCAGTTGAAACGTCACGGAAAATACCAACAGTTTCTCAGTCATTTTCTGATAAAAGAAAAGAAAAAGAAAGAAGGAGAGATTGGTTGGAAATAGTGAGAGAAGAATGGGCAGAGAACAATCAGGAAAATGAAGGATATGGAGAGGAAAATTTGTCAATGAAAACAATAATATCAAGTTCATCTATGTGTGTCGTCTGCGATACATTGTCTTTAGTTTTCACAACAAGCCTTTTTGTTTGTTAACCATAACCAGAATATTTTTATTGTAAAATACCCACCTACTAAAATTTTATTTTTGGGTGCCAGTAATAGTAAAGAGAACAAAACCGTCCACGAGGCAAAAGATCATGCCAGCCCTGGACCAACCGACACCTAAGGTCTGGACACCTGAGGAGTCTTCGAGACACCTTAGGCGTCTACGTTTGATACGCCAAACTTGTTCTCTATCATATTCACGACACACTGTCGAACTTTTGTACGCCTAAGTATATTGAAAAAAGGCATGCCTATAGACAAGCACATACTTCTCAAATTTATTATTATTATTATTATTTATTATTTATTATTATAACATTAAAAATACAAATTTATATACTAAACGGTGCAACAAAAACCTATTTAGATTTATCCGTGCACCGTCATTCAGTCAGGAGCGCTTGGTACCAATCGTTTGCTATTCACGTCATTCGTCGTACGATGTATCAGGGTAAACCGGTTGTGGATCGACGTATACAGGGTCCCAGCAGAAAAATTGTTTATTTATATTACCTATCAGACTATGTTTTAAGCTTCATCGGGTGTTGTTAGCTATTTATAAAAGGTTGCCTACTTTTAATTTTTATTTGTACATATACTTAAGATAGATATAGATACATAAATACATAAACGTAATAAATAAATAACTAGCTTGATTTAATTTGTAAAAGGTATTTTTTTAATATGGTTTTAATATTATTACTAGTAATTTTATTTTTCAGATTTGTAGGAAGTTCATTTATTAATTTAGGTAAAATATACTTTAAACATTGTTTACCATAGTCGTTTTGGACTCGTGGCACTATTAGTAAGGATTGGGTGACGCTTCGTGTGACCGGCTTATGGGAGACAAAGTGTTGAATTGTTTGGTTAAAAAATTGTTCTATTAATAACGTATATTTAATTTTTTTGTGAATGGGCATAATTTTGAAGTAATCAAATAATTCGTTATAATTATCTTTATATTTGGTTTTAATGTTTGTAGGGGCGATCGTTTTTAAGATACGGAGTTGTAGTTGATAAATGTTGTCGAGGTGTGACTTGTAAGTTCGTCCATAACTACTAAGTCCATATGATATGATTGACTCTGCTAGCGCTTTGTAAAGGTACAGTAGTATTGAAACAGGTACTTTAGCTTTAATTAAAGAGAATTTGGCCAGTATTGCTCGTAACTTATCGCAGACGCTGGAAATATGAGCAGTCCACTTGAATCTGCTATCGATAGTTAGTCCTAGATATTTTTGTGTGTCTACAAGTTCAACGGGTTTACATGTGCACGTAGTGTTATTGGAGTGCAGGCATGCGTGGTCGTGTGCGATGAGTTGTGGCACTGTTTTTAATCTGTTCTGACTAGAACTAATATACATAATTTTAGTTTTGCCAGCATTCAGCACCAGACCAGCATCGTGAGACCACTTGATGAGTTGCGTAAAATCTTCTTGCAGTCTGTGCATGCCATAATCTATGTCTTTGTCTGCGGAAAGTAAACAAGTGTCGTCCGCGAATTGGTAGACTTCGCAACTGTTAATTACATTTGCCATGTCGTTAACATAAGTCAAATAGTGTAACGGCCCTAGCACCGATCCTTGGGCTGTACCTTCTGTAACTGTCACTTTGTCACTTAGGGATTCTCCAACTTTGACAAAGAAGGATCTATTAGAAAGATAGTCTTTACACCATGTTTTCAGAGGACCACGAATACCACAATCGTCAAGTTTCTCAAGAAGTGTGTCATGCCGCAGTGTGTCGAATGCCTTGCTGTAGTCAATAAAGACTACTAACACGTGCCTTCGATTATTTAAATGGTCACATATAGAGTCCGTAAAGTTACTTAATAGTTGGGTTGTACTTTTTTGAGTCTGAAATCCAAATTGTTTTTCTGACAAGATATTATTACTACGGTAGAAATTTAAAATTTGTGAGCTTATGTGTTTTTCAAATATTTTGTCAATTGCAGGTAGTATTGTGATGGGGCGGTAATTTTCATAATCTTTTTGGCTACCTTTTTTGAAGATTGGTCGCACAATTCCTGTTTTTAGTTCAGAAGGGTAAAGTCCATTGTGTATAGAGAGATTGATGAATTTTGCTATGATGGGGGCAATGCTATCACTTATAGTTTTGAGATCCACTGCTCTTATTTTGTCGAAGCCTGGTGCTTTTTCGCTACTTAGATTTTTAATAAGTTTTTGAACAGACACTGATGTAGCTGATTTTAAGTTCATTGATATATTGATGGGCCGTCGGTAACTATTTTCGTCTAAAAGTTTAGTGTTGCACTGCGGTATGATGGACTTTACACTATTCCTAAATGTAGTGGCGAAATTGTTCGTGATATCAGCAATTTTGATCGTGCTTGACTCTAGGGCATTTAATATTACATCGTCAAGAGAATTTTGGATTCTGCCAGCAATTTCATTTAAAATCTTCCAGAGAGTACGAGGGTTATTTTTGTTTTTAATGATTTGAGATCTTATATGTTCATTTTTGGCTTTATATATAATTTGATTTGCAAAGTTTCTAGCTTTATTGTATTGTAGTTTTAAAATATTATTTGTTGTATCCTTAATCCACTGTACGAATAGGTTATCTCTAAAATTGCATGCTTTTATAATTCTTTTATTTATCCATTTATTTCTTGATCGAGCATTATTATATTTTATTTTAATTTGACATTTTTCGTAACAGGTATTTATATTTTTTATAATTAGGGAATACAATTTGGAAGGGCATATAATGCTCTCTGTGGTTTGCCAGTCAATTTCACGTATATATTTATTAATTTGTTTATTGTCATATATCATTTTATATCTAGGACCCTGTATATTTGTCGATGCAGCGCCGACGCAGGCTAACATGATTGCGCGGTGGTCGGCTAGTTTGACTCCAAGCGCTCCCGTGAACACACTTTGGGTGTGGGATCGCGCAAATATGTGATCTATAGAAGATTTACTTACTTTGTTATCTCTAGTTTCTATTCTTGTGTATTGCGTGATCCCACACACCAAACCGTGGTTATACAGGGCAGTGATATATTTATGTTTCACAGGGTTATCGATTTTTAAATCTATGTTTAAATCGCCGAGCAAGTAAACGTCTTGCGCTTTATCAATGTGCCCAAGCAAACTGTCTAATTCTTCGATAAATAAGTGCTTGCTATGATCAGGTGGGCGGTATACAGCGATTATAGATGCGGAATAATTTGTTTGTGTGGTGATTTGTCCTATTAAGCATTCACAATACTGTGTTCTTTTCTTTCGCATCGTAAATTTATGTTGTTTTTTAACATAAATTATAATCCCTCCGCCCTTACGTGTTTTCCGCAGTTCTGTAAACATGTTGTAACCGTCCAGCTGATATAGGCTACTAAGTGATGGTGAAATATTTGCCTCGGTCACAATAACAATGTCTATAGTTTGCGAGCAGGAAAATATACATTCTTCTAATGCGGCGAAGTTTTTGATGAGTGAACGTATGTTTGTATGAAAGCATTTTAGATTAACATTTTTTGGTATAAGATCTATGAAATTTTGAATATTTGGACAGTCTTGGATTTCTAATATGTCTTCAGGTAAAGTATCCATGATGTTTATGATAAGATTTTAAAGAATATTACGATTACCTACATATTTATTTGGTGTTCTTTAGGTTGTTTACGTCTTGAACTGAGCGAATGATTACAGGTTTGTCATTTTCTCCATTTTTACGTACACGCAACACTCCTTTTTTAATCCATATGTAGGTGTAGGTAGCACCGAGTTCTTGCTTGGTGTACCAGAGGAGATGTTTATTATAGGCTGTCAGAGCTTCTTTGATGTAGACAGTATCTTGCGTTTTCCCAGATGTGTTTTGGTTGTCTTGGCTGTGAAAGTTACGTAGGGATCTTGATGAGTTGACCCATTTTTCTTGAATTATGTCAGATTTCAGTTCAACACGGATAGGACCGCAGCGTTCCTTCTTTCCTGGCATACGCACCGCGCTTATGATGTCATCAGTGGGTTGGTTTAATTTACCTGCAATATTCTGGGCGACAGTTAGAGGATTTTCATCTGTGGTTGGTACTACGTTTATTATTTCTATATATTTCGAAAGCTTATCTTGTTCCATATCTTGCAGCCGTTGCTCAAGGGCACCTACCCTCGTTTCCAAATGTTTATTCTTGTTGGTCAATTCCACATTTCTCTTCTTGAGTTCCATAATTGTTTCTTGAAAGGCATCCATTTTCTCCATTACTTCCTCTACTTTCTCCGTGTGGAATTGTAAAGATTGTTGTACATCTTTCATTTCTTTTTTTAAAGTCTTTTCCATTTCCTTTGCGATATCTTTAAGCAATTGCTTCACATCGATTTGAAGGTTACCAACAGGGATATCTTCGTGGATCTCGTCTTCATCCTCGTCTGGAATAATGATAGATGACCGCTTATGGGACTGGTCACGGCATTCCTGGCAGGTCCACTCCAGCGTGTCGGCACCACGAAGCGCAGTTATCTGCTTGTTGGTCAAACCAGTGCAACTTGTAATGAGATGCACCAGCTTTTCACATCGATTGCATTCGACTCCTGGTTTTGTTTTAGTAATATTTTTATTACACTTATCACATTGAACCATATTGACGATACTTGATAAACGCGATTAGTAACGGCGAATACGTGCTTACGTCACTAGCTCCCGCTGACGAAGTGAAATATCACCTAATACCGGTTTATTGTAAATTATTACAAACACCGATACTAAATTGCTAATTGAATTCCAGGCTTAGATAAAAATATCTCCGCTTGCATGTACAAGTATCTGTAAAAGACAAAACTTGTTTTTATAAAAAAGTTAAAGCAAATAAAACTATTGAGAGATAAAGATGCATCTTTTCAAACGTCGGGAGCTCGTTTAACCCAGCAGAAGAAGCCTTGGTCGGGTCCTCATTACCCATCAAATGGGGGGGGAGCGAGGTTACAGGCAGGCTCTGGCCTTATCCCCAAGCTCAAGCAGCATCGACCAAAAGTTACAATCCATCCAAAACTCATGCTCCAGCACAGAACCGTAAGTACAAGTACATGCTGGTATAATACAATGTTTTTTTTTCAACACTTCCTGTGTCCGGATAATTCTACGAAGTAGAAAATCGCAATATTTCATAACCACAATGTTGTTATAATACATGCATAAGCATGAACCCTAAACACCACAGCATCCTAGTGTTACCAGAAAAAAAAAAACGAGGAAATAATATTCCGTGTAGTGCTAATGTAACGTGAAATCCACGTTTAAAATTTACCCTCAAGAAAAGCCAATATACAAAATTTATATTGATTTTAACTGGAGAATAAGTTCTTATTTCCAGCGTTACAACCGTTACGAGTTACATTCCATCGGAATTTATATTGGGTACCTAATTTTAAAGCACCAAAACGCAATAGCTGTAACCGATTTATTCTAAATCCAAGAAATAAATGTACCTATTGCAACGTGTCATTCAACTGCCTCAAAAATTATGTTTTGAAAAACGGCTTCCTTGCTACGAAAAGCCCATCTCTTAATTTATGTTTTTAAGCGAATATTTCTACATTTAAATTTTCAACATAATATATGAAAGAAGTCACGCTATATAATTCTTTACGATTTTACAACCGTGCCTTATGAATATTATGATATTTTAGAAGATCTTATCTGATGGTATGGTAATGTTTCTACAAATTCCTGGCCATCACAAGATACTTGTCTTACAGAAAGAAATTAAATACAGACAACTCCCTAACTAGTACCTAGTGTGGAGCAGTAAATAAAACCAAAGGCTACGAAGAAGGCCGAAGAAGTAAAATATTTGTTTTAAGGTTACAAACAAAAAAAAAAAACAAAAGAGTATGTAGGTACCATACCATATTGTACAAATAACTTATCAAAATTGGCAATGGTACGATTGGCACAATATTTATTTATTTAAATTTTACGAAACACAAATTGCCGCAGGTGCCAGCTGAGTCAATGAAAGTCACTCCCGGGCTCTGTGTGCAAACTTTTAAGACACAGCTTTCAAGTTCGCTGTACTCTGAGTTTTGCTCTTAGCGACAATCCTTAGCGATTTATGTTTTTTTTTTTATGAAAACTAGATCCAGACGCTGTAGCTATAGATACTTTATCCTTTGACCTGGACATTTTACGCGGTTCCGGTTCCTTTTATATTTGGGAAAAATTACTGATGACGAAGGCACCAGTATTTCGTGTTTTCACAAGGCCTTCTCTGCCTTTTAGCCCATCTTAATTATTTATATCATACAAAATAAGTGTCCTTCAACACTTGAAACTTTTATAATCCATATCAGAGTATACTGTTCCTTTTTAACTAATCTTACAGGTCCTGCGGGTAGCATTCACGCACCACTTGATCCTCTCGCTTGCACTGATGTTCTCTTGAGCTTCGCTGTCTGAGGCTCCTATTTAACAATATATGTCAAAATACGCTTTGGGTAACAGCTTGTCCCCAGAAAAAACGCAAACGTGTTTGATAGTCCTACAACCAACAACTACTGTTATTTTTAACAAAACAACGTGACGAGATGTTTGGTTCGTATGAACAGCTGTACAACGGCTCTCTTGACAATCATCGTTTGCCGTAATCTTTGCTACTTACTTATTAGGTGATAGAATTGGAACCAATAATTGGTTTAAAACCTTCTTCTACTTACAATCACAAGCCTAATCGGCCTAGTACTCGTAATAGTTACTTGGGACACACAACTAATAAGTAAATAAGTGTGTATCTAAATAGTCCCTTAATTTAGAGTTAATGATATAAAATAAAATGAACAGATCAGCGATTTCACTATATGCTCATGGGGCACAAAAATTTTCAATAATAAAAAGTGAATACTTATATTATTTTGCAAATAATGGAGTTGAGATAGCCATAACGTATTTAATCAAACTTCCACTGCGGGCTAAGATTAGCCGATATTGTTCTAATATTATTTAACTGAATATATTATGCACTCGTGTTCTGTCCATATTTTTGTTCAAAAAATAAAATCAAGAACTGCCAATGTAGGAAAATTGTAAATATCAATTAACATCCACGTTAATCAGCTTAAGCAGCTGTGATTTATAAGCTGGTTGATTTACCAGAAACACTATCTGAGAGAAGACTAGTCGACACATGCATCTTCCCCGCTTTGCAAAATTGCAACTCTCTCAGCCTCGACTCGTGAAAACAGCTGGCTGGACCAGCACGTCTAGCACTTTTATTAGTTTGATATATTAGACCAGTAGGTAGATGATTTTGTAATATCAGTTGTATCGAATGAGTAACTTATTATATAAGTTGATTTTTGTTGCATACTTGCTTTTGGTATAAATCAAAGGTTATTTATTATCTGCTTGGATCAGCAAATTACAGATTTTTTCAACGAATTACTATTTGTAATTCGTTGGCTTAGATAGTTAAACTAGAACATCTTGTATATACAGTTGTTTCACAGTAACCAAACAAAACTTTGTTCTCTAAACATCTACTTGTAAACAAACTATATCTGAAGAATGAAGCGACGAAATATAATAGATGATCAAACGAACTCCAGGAGTGAAGTTCGATCGTTATTATATGAGTCGCTTCATTCGAAGATATAATAATATAACAACCCTCCCTCCCAAAAAACCAAACACTGTGACACAAGTTGTGGTTTCCACCCAAATGCAAAGTTTTGTTTAAAGGTTCATAGGTACAGACTCTAAAAAATGAAGCGAATGTCAGCTACAGTGGTGAAGTGAACACGGACGGAAATCGTTTTAAATAAGAGAATCAAATGAATTACTCTTAAATGCGTGCATCGTCTGCCTGGCGAATTAAGGACTACTACTTGTAAACAAACTATATCTTCGAATGAAGCGACTCATATAATAACGATCGAACTTCACTCCTGGAGTTCGTTTGATCATCTATTATTACCCGTTTTAGAACCCAACCTAGGTAAACAAACCGCCAGTTGCACAAACACTTTTAAATCTATTAAACTTTTTGCTTTGTAGACAATAATTTTTCAATAGAGCAGAAAACAAAAACTACGAGTGAATTTGAAAGAGCTTTAAATTAAAGAAGCCTTCTGCAACTGGCTCAAAGTCTAAAGGACCCTCTACACATTCACCTTTGTTGGGCAAGCGTGAGTTCGTAGGTATTTGCCGCCGCATTCGTGCAGCCCTCTACACATTCGACGAGTTCAGTCACGGAGACGGACCGTGTCGCTCGTTCGAGGTGGTGTAGGTGACCGCGGCGGCAGCAATATTTTAGCTTAAAGTTGTTAAATTTGGATCAAGATGAGTAAGTGATTTCAAAATTACTGTGCCAAATACTCGCGTAGACTACTTTTTTATCATGTACAATTAATTACTTAGCATTTCGAATTCAATGAATGAATCCACTCAATTTTTTATTTTCGTATTGTTTTTACCTTCGCAGGGGACGACCCCGCAAAAGATAGAGTGACGATCTACTACCCATTCGCGCTAAGTTTGCCGGTCCGTGGAATACATTTTCCCTTCCCCAACCGCCTATACCGCACCGCAATTAATGTGTGTAATTTTACCCAAATACACAATTTTTATTCGTAATAATAAATAAAAAATATTTTAAATAGTTTGTTTTTTTGCCGAGTATTTTTGAGTGACGTCATATCGCCAGCAGAAAACTTAGCGCGAACGGGTTATAAACGCCTTCCGCCGGGACTGGTGGGAGCTTGCACAGGACCGTGATAAGTGGAAGAAGGAGGGGGAGGCCTTTGCCCAGCAGTGGGAAATAATAGGCTAGGAATAATAATATTTTTTTACCTTTAATTTTTATGCTATTTATACGTCCACACCGTCAGCAGACAGCTAGAAACACAGTGATAGGCCAACGTGTGGAGACGAAGGCCAACACCAGCAAGAATTCCTTTGACGTACCGATACAGCGCTAAATACGCCGGTGTTGGCTTATTCTTGCCCAACACCGATGAATATGAAGAGGTATCTTAAAACTCACACGGATGAGATTGGTTTTTGTCTAATTTATAATGAAAGACAGTCATATTATTTGTTATTCTTTATTTTTTTATTTTTTGAAATCAATAATGAGATTTTATAAACTGCAGTAGCTCTTTCAGGATAATTATTTATACACAAAATATTGCAAGGTATTTAGTAGATTTGCTTTGATTTTACATTTAACAAATACAACAATGATTTAAATAAATGACCAGATTAATAGTTTTTTAACTCTAATAATAAGGACTTAATCTTATAGTCAGATTTATAATAAAAAATTAACAAGTAAGTGTGAGTGTTGGTTAACATTTTTAAATCAAGAAAGGTTACAATTATTAAAGCGTTTAATTTTTATCAAAAGAACTCTTAAAATTCATTAAGTAAAATATGTCTTTTGCGACAAAGTGTACTTTAGTTAAACTTACAAATAAACGTTCGTTATGGAATATTTTCGTGAGCAGATTTTCGGTAAAGACAAAATTAGGTACTTCACAACTCTGGCGACAGTCATTGGTACTTTTTGTCAATTACCAAACGTACTACAATTCACATCACAACAAAGATATTGTGCAAACAACTTGTAAAAGAACACATACATACTGTATGTAAATGGATGGATGATAATCATTTATTAAATAATTTCAACCAACATTTTAATGAACACAAAAAAGACTATAAATGAAAAAGTCTATAAAGAAGAAAAAAAATTAAACATGATTGTGCATTATGAAAGAAAAATACTCATAAATAATCCTATTATCACCTTATCAGATCTCGAGAAAGTGTTTTCTTTCGTCTATCAACAAGTGTAGGCTGGCGTTCCTACGGACATGATTTTAGACTGGAGAAAGCCTTTTCCCGAAATCACCTATCATCATAGTTCGTTAACAGAATGGTCCCTAAAGGAAAAATATTACAAAAAACGGTTACAAAATCACACTTTTCTTTCAGTCTCTGTAGAGAGACTAATACGTATTTAACATACAAACATACACTAACAATTATGGCAACGTTGACAATAAATAAGAGGGAGAATATACACATCGAAACACAAATCTCGGTATGGAAATTCGCTCGAAACGATACAATACAACGCAACGGGAAAAATACTGACAAAATAAATAAAAATAGTCCAACGTGCACAAAACTGCACGGATCGTAGAAAAAATAAGTATACAAGGCAACAAGTGCAGACTTTAAGTTTTACTACTACCATCTATTGTTTCTTAACTTAGAAGCCATATTCGCAAATTCGATTTTTTATTAAGCTTGGCTTAATTCGCGAATTGGTTAATAATTCATTGTTAGTAATATTACTATCATATCGGCACTCGCCTATACATAATGCGAGTCGTTTTGACAGCTTTTTATTAATTTAAAGGTGGGTATATTTTACCTTAATTTGGCCTAAATACTGATTACAAAATTTAAGAAAAGACGCGTGTCGATAATTATTTTGAGAACGGGCAAAACGACTTGCATTAGAGTTATCTAAGGTTCTAAAACATTTCTATAGTTATAAAACTCAAATAATTCAATTTTACAACTATAGAGTGTGTTAAGAACTGGCATGTATTCGTCTAAAGTCGGAATGGTTCGCGTTTATCTGTTGTGGGTCGTGAGGATGATGGCGTGCCACGGCGAGAGACAGGTGTGGCAGGGGCTCCGCTGTCGGATGCGTCCGAAGGCTTACGTAACAATCGCGACACCGCCGTCTGCTGCCCGGCTCTTACAGGCGTCGTACTGCCGGACGGCGTTCTTTGCCTGAACAGACAATTTTGTTTAAAATACCCACTTTATAAAACAGGCACCATGCAAACAAGCACTACAAGACAAATTAACAAACCCAAAACTATGTCCTACTTTTATACAAAGCCTACTTTAAAATAAAGTTTTGGTAAACAAAATGCACCAACAAATAACAGTCACATTTAGTTTAGCGACAACATAAAACAAAGAAAATAATTAAAGCTATAAAAAATATAAATAAACGTATCAAACTACAAAAAGAGGTTACCTATTAAGATTACTGTTAGTATGGTGATCCTTTAGTACGGGGATGCGACTTCTGCCAGGCGTTTGGCCCTCGGTAGAGGCAAACGACCCGCTCCTATGATGAGTTAGCGTGACAACACAGATAGACATTAGTAACAGGATAGAGAAGACATTAGAGTAAAAGTTATCGCACATGCTACTGTTATCATTTCTTTTCTTAAAGGTAGACACAGATAATAATTAAAAACTTAGTTCAGAAGTATTTTTCTTGAAAATGATAAGCATTTTTGCTGTTGCATTACCAAACAACACACTTAATCTTTAATTTTCTTTATTGTTTTATTGGATTTAAGAAAATAGATGGTAATTTTAAGGTAAATGGAACTGACAAAGCTGCGCTTTGAGTTACAAAAAAATAACGTACCAGGTAACGTAATTTTTTCATACAATGTGAATTTGGAAACGGAATTTGTGCGTAAATAAGTGCAAGATCTTTCAACAGTGCATGTGCAATAACAGAAACAGAAAAAAGACAAACAAAGACAGCAATGAACATGATGATGGTAATTTACACATTGCAGATATTTACAGGTAATATGATGAGGCTCAATACTTTGTTATTATGCCAGTGGTTTAAAATATAGACAGAAAATCAGTTATCGTAATTAAATTGATTGGAATTAAGTGATCAATCTGATGAATTTGAAATTTTTTCATGAAAATAACTATGAAGCACAAAATAAGCTAAAAGGTATTCAATGTGAAATGTGCCAAAGCAAAGCTCGTATTTTTTACTTACAAAGTATTGTTTGCATATCGTGTTAGTAATGGCAGTGAGATGAATTAAAATAATACTGATGTTAAGAAGGGCGACACTGAAGGAAATGCACTGAATCGGATAATACAATGAATTTAAAAAATTATACAAAAGATGGATGGTCTATTTGATGACATGTCAATTTAAGGTAATGGTAAGGTAATGCAAGGGCTATGTGAATGACAGTGAGAAAAAAGTTACGACAAACTAAAAGTTCAAATCCAACGAGCATAAAACTGAACGGGCCAAAATCGAAGCAAGCATTCTACAGGCTTGTCAATTAATGTACCCTTTGACTCGCTGCGTTGGCTTAGAGGACTCTCCACTTGACTCGCTTATATTACTCTCATATTCATTGTCGCTAGTCATCCCAGATATGCTGAATAGCGACGAGTCGTCTTCTGGACTTCTCTGCTCAGATTTTCTTGACGGTTCTTGGGAGGTGGGACTTGGTTCTTGGGAAACTTCTCTAGAAGTGGACTTTGATTTTTGGGATTTGACTTTTCTTTCGACAGAAGGCGGACGAACGCCCACATAGACGGGGATTTTGGTTTGACCTTGAGTCTGGAATGCAGGATGTGTATGGGATAAGGATTTAGGGTGTTCAGATGCCATCGAAGAAGGCTGGGAATGTGTTGAGCTGTTTTTATCCGTTTCGTAAATGCATGCGGGAGGAAAAAGATCCAGTTAATAATCGCTTTTAATTTGAAACTACTTTTGTGAGTTAGTTCAAACCAAACCGTGTACTCATAAGCTGTGTTATTATTCTATGAGTTTCATGCTGTTGTAAATCGGTAATTCGTATTTATTGCAATTGCAAATATTGTATACCTCCCACCACCGTCACAAACAAAATAGCGTGATGCTTGGAACATCACAATTCACAATACATCATCTCCCAGAGCGGTGTAACCATGTAAACCAACTACTGGTGACCCTCACGATGCACTTCCTCGGCATACTAATCTACAACCTCAAAAGGCGTAAACGTGCGTTTCCAAGAGTGTTTGTCAAACTTGCGACCAAAATTTGTACTAAGTATTTTATTTCTATCGAAAATATCTAAGCTCTACTTAAAAAATTTGATTTAACATTCTAGTTCAAATGTTTATCATTATAATAGGGAGCAAAACCAATGAAAATTCACACTGTATAGACATAAGCATAAAAAACATAAAAAGTAACTCCCAATTTGAAAAAACGAATTTGACTCAACAAGCATAACCATACAAACAAATTCGATATTATTCAATTCGACAACTTCCAGCGTTAATAAACATAACTGAATAAATAGCGACAAATTTCGGCCGCATCACCCCAAGACAATCACTCAATGCGCAAGATTAACTCGTGTGTACCTCACTAGCGCCGGCACCGGTGACAGTGTCGGAATACTGGACGTGCGGTACATCGCGCCGCTAGGATACCTGTACGTGCGCAGTGCACCGTTTATAATTTAGATACAATTCCAATGTCATTTACAAAACATTTCAATTTTAGAAGTTAAGGCTTGGTTGACGTAGATAGGAAAATAATCTAATATGCAAGGTTAAGTAAAACCATTGACAAACATAGCAGAATTTTGATAAAGTTTCATTATTTAAATTTAGAATAGGGGTAGGTATGAAAATATTTCACGATTTATTATTTAACATAACATTGGGGCCGATTCCTGCGTGGCCGTTAAATTAAAGTATGTTTACAATTCTAACAGTCTGTTGCATATAGCACCTTTGAAGTTAAAGCTCCTTTAAATCTGTCGCTATCGCTTTCTTTGTCAACTAAACAGAAAGAGTCAGCAACAGACTTAAAGGAGCTTTGACTTTGAAGACGCTTTGTGCAACTGACGGTAAGTGATGTATCTCTTTTTTGGCTCGTAAATGGTAGAAAAGACAGCACAACGTTTAAACCTGTCACATTTAAGGCTTTGACTTAGCGCTACGCAGGAATAGACCACGTTGCTTCCCAAATATAATAAAGAGGAAGAAAATAAAAACCATTCACCTACTATTTTTAAGACTTTAAACATGACCCCAACTACTTTAACATAGAAAAAGTCCATCAGTTAATTTACATACCTCCCACTGGCAGGTGTCAGGTAACCAGTCGGCGTACGAGGTCTGGACCCACCATTGGGCGTAGCAGACCCATACTTGGACGCATTGGCCGCTGCACGGGCCGTCGATGTTTTTGTATTCGTCACTTTACGCATCGGAATTCGTGATGGTGTTCCTAAGTCATCTGATTGAAAATGGTTAAAATTAAAATGATGTGGGATGGAATGGTTAATTGGTTGGTTAATTTAGTTAAAATTTTAACTTTTTCTAACGTAGTAAAGAACCCATTAATCAAAAAAGGGTTGTTATAGTTTCTTTAGGCTAACGTATAGCTGGTTCGATTTCATGATGAGTTAAACAATGAGAGTCCAAAATTGGTTCCAAAAATGTATAGCATTATGTTTACCTGTACTGTCTAAAGACAGATTCGATCCATGTCTTGAGGGTGGTTTCGATCCAGTCCTGGACCCTGGGCGTGATCCTCCAGGCGTTAGGGTTGATCTGATAAAAAAGAAAGTAATAAAAACATAATATGATTCACGTATATGTAAAGTTGAACCATTTAAATATTCCACGACTATTAAATATTATGAGCATATTGCCTGCAGTGTTGACTAATAACGTTATCTTAAAAAGTTATTTCATTTACCTTGGCACACTAGGCTTCCTATATCTCGCACCGAGTCCACTAGCAGCTTCGTTGTCACTCAATGAATCAGGTGTCCCCGCGCTCAGTGAAGATCTTGACGCGCGTCCAGCAACGCCCGTCGACATCGGCACAGAGCGAGCTGTACGCTCTCTCACCTACACGTAATGGAAAATGTAACAAATATCATAAACCGAACTTTTGGCTCAAGGAATCAATAATAAATTTAAACACATTACACATGTAGATAATTTCATCATAATCTTGGATTATTTAATTTTATCCATATTCAATAAATATGTTTCATGCTTAGCTAAATAATGAACTTTAAATAATAAATCTACAACATTAACAAAAACACAATAGACAAATAAACAAAAATATTGGGGGTAGCAATCGAATGATCGAGGTCAAAAGTGCAACACGCGACTTTCACTTCACACATTACCCAATGGTATCCTGGAGAAGGCTGGTATCCATGATGATGGGTGTAATGGTGCGCTCCCGGAGTCGTTGACCCTTGGGATCTCGAGTGGCCGTATATGAAGGCCTGTTTGGTGCCATGTGTCGAGCCCACGTGCAGCGGATACGAGCAGGGCAGCTCCTCTCGCTGCCTCAGAGCCTCAAATATAGGCCTCAGCTGCTCCATAAACTCCTCAGCTAAACGCATCAATGCAAACCGGGACACATTAAGGAGGAAAGGAAACGCAATAGTCAAAAAAACCATTTTTGTCTTCATAGTGCCAATCGTTTTTCCGAACCGCGTTTGTTTTGGACGTTTCCGATCCGAGTTGAGGTTACGATTAGTCCACACGCTTAGTACACTCAACGAACGCGCGAAGTTTTGCGGAGGAAGTATGATGGGATCTAGCGGGGGGATGAACGAAATACTTTACCATAACATCCAAATATGCGATGACGTGCCACCTCTCCAATGCAGTGGATCCAATGAAGTAATACTAACAAACAACACCAAACACTACACGAGCCTGTGCTTCAATGCATAGCGAACACTAATGCAAACGACCAAACTCTACGAGCTCAATACATGCTGCACTCTCGAAAGTACACCTTGCAAGTGGATTCGGAAATCCATGTGCAAGTTGCAACAATGAAAGCGGAAAAAGAAAAGAATCCCAAACCGATTGCTCCCTTCAACTACTACGGTGCGCTTTATGTGGTATGTGTGCGAAATTACATCTAAGTACTAAACTTATAACCTGTAGAAAGAGAAGGAATTCAAATTAAAAGTTAAAATGTAGCCTGTTTTAGCTACTTACCTTGGTGATTGGTCCGGTGGATGGAGGAGTGTTTGTGTTCGAGCGGGGCGTACGCGGTCGGAACGCTGCCATGCTCTGAGACACTCCATCGGCCAGAATGAATTGTTCCCTCAGCTCGATGTTCGTGCGTCCCTTGGCTGCATGCGGGCGGCGTCCGGTGCAAGGAAACGGGAGGGAAACGGATGGGGCAAAATAAACCGTTCGGTAACAGGATAGGCGAAAAATAACACCAAAGTGTAACAGGACAGCGTGCATGGTAGTGAGGAAAAGAAAAAAAAACAACAAACAAATCAGAACAATGTCAAACATAAACAAACAAAACGCAAATTATCAAAAATCAAATTGGGATTTCATTTTGTGCGGTTAGGATTAGGAAATAAAATACGATTAGTTTATTGTCCACCAAATAATATATGCATACCTACCGTATAAACCAAGAGCAAGATTTTTATTGATTAAATATTTCGTACACTAATTGTTTAAGTTTCAATTCCGTATTTAAATTAAATGCAGGTATATAGCAAAACTACTTGATATGATGGAAATATGTCAATATTTACATGTACACGAGTTTTCTTGCACTTGTTTTACACATATTAGTAAAACTATAAAATAAAGAAGAGATTAGAAAAAAATATTAAGTATGCAAATAAATCTCTAAGACGAAGATCTCATGCTTCAATACTTGGTAGAAAGCTATTAGTATTAATAATAAATATCAAATCTTATTTTATACCAATGTACACCATGAAAATATAGTTACAAAAGTGGTAGATGTTCCGATACTACAATGCATTCCACACATAAAAAATTAACAAAATTGGTTCTCTACAAAAGCATCAAAAGTGTAACATGTTTTATAATCATCGACTAAATATTGTAGCAAAATAATTCTACATAGGCGGAAATAATATTTAAAGCCACACCAATAAACGACAGCCTGCAATGGAACCTATAAGAGTGTAATAAAATGTTTAAAGCGTGTAAAATCAAGCGACTTCAAATTTATTTTAAGCGTGATTGTGAACATGTATTTCTGTGATAAATGGTATCTTAACAGTTGTTTTTTTGTACACGTACAAAATATAAGCTAAAACAAGTTCGATGACGTTATATAATTTACATTTTCAAACATCTTCTATTGAAATCGCTTTAAATAGATAAGTAAAAGTACAGAATAGGTTCCAAAAGCAAGTCGCATTTCTTACCGAGCGGGCAACAAGCTTCATGCTGCTCCGGTCTTTCCGGGTCAGGTAGCGGTAGCACTAATGATACTACTCATGTAAGGGATTTCAGGAAAAAAACGTAATAAAATTGATAAAAAAACGTAAAAGGAAACAGGACGGTCGGATCGGGCAAAGCGAATACGAATTAGTAAATTAGTAGCAACATCAAAATCGTGGACTTGCTTACTTTATTTAGCTTGTGGTTTTGCTGGTATCTAGCGTTTATCGAATGTATGCTTTATAAATGAATGTGGGTTTGAGTTTGGCTACTGGTTGAGTTGATTAGTTTACATATTTATAAAGTACCTAGTGGGTCAATATTGTTGTGCTGGATAGTGTTAATTAAAAAGTTCCCTAGTTCTAGGTACCTACATAATAATATGCATGAGTGTGAACTTGGCACTCTTAACACACTACTGCTGTTTTTGGTAACGAAAAGTATTCGGTATTATTTCGTTATAACGCGTTAGTTTTGACACTGGCAACACCATTCACCGCTCATATTCTGTGGTTTTTATTGAATTGTCAAACAGTTGTCAAATCAAACGCATCATCGGCGTCGGGACGGGACGAGACAACAATGGAACCGTGTGATATATTCCGTTATTGATAAAATAACCAGGAGTTTTAAGTGTTTTCTGTATAAAACATTTCAAAAATGACCGGCACAATCATCGAAAACTTGAGTGGGCGAAAACTCGCCGTGTTAATGACCTTTTTATTGCTGTGCCAGATAACATGTTTCTTGATCGGAGGTTTGGTCGCACCTACGCCCGCAAATGCTCAGTATATGCTCGGAGCAGTGTGTAAGGACACTTCTACGGTTAAAAACGACACGACGAAATGGTTCACCAACCGCGGAAAGGATAATTGCCAGATTATCGACCTACATCAAGCTAACATGCATCAAGACTTGTCTGAAACTGACATTGTTTTCGCGTTTCAAATGCCGACTCCTCGCAATAATGTGATCTTAGACTACTCGCGATGGCAGCAGAACTTAATTGGAGTGTTGCAGATGGATATACGGTATCATTCTCAGATGGAGATTCGTCCTCGAAGTCAGATTACAATCGACGCGCGTTTGGCTTACAGGAACAAAGAGGATCCGGACGACGCATGGAAATTATACACACAATCAATAGAGAAACGCAACCTAGACTGTGATATTGAGATTAAAGCAGAAGAATACTTATACAACTGCTCGGCTATTCCTTTGTTTGAACTAGGTTCTTTATTCCATGACTATTATCTTCTCAATATTAGGCTGCCTGTAGACACCCCAGACATGAATGCATATATTGGACATATTCAAGACATGTGGCTGACTGTTATTAACCAAAATGGAGGTTTTACTATGGTCTGGGTGTCTTTAAAAACTGTATTCTTTCCATGTATTATTGCTATACTTTGTTGGTTCTGGCGTAGGATTCATATGTTGCAACGGAAACCTGTATTGTTGGAGAAAATGCTGCTATCACTTGGTGTATCTCTGTGTTTTCTAAACATGCCTCTGGAGTACTTGACGCTGCAGTTTGACTTGCCATTTATGTTACTACTCGGAGATATACGGCAAGGTGTGTTCTATGCAATGCTATTTTCGTTTTGGCTTGTTTTCGCTGGCGAACACATGTTAATTCAAGACACTTCTGCTCAGAGCTCTTTGAAACAATACTGGCGTCATCTTAGTGCTGTGGTTACAGGCTGTACTTCTTTATTCATCTTTGACATGTGCGAAAGAGGTGTACAACTGAGAAATCCTTTCTATTCCATCTGGGTGACAGATATTGGCACAAATCTAGCATTGACCTTCATAATTTTGGCTGGGATTTCAACTGGGATATATTTCCTGTTTTTGTGTTACATGGTATGGCAAGTTTTTATCAATATCGGGCAAAGACGTCAAGCACTGCCTACTATGACCTCTGTAAGGCGTTTGCATTATGAAGGAATCATTTACCGCTTTAAATTCTTGATGTTGGCTACATTGGTGTGTGCTGCTTTAACTGTTGTTGGGTTCATTCTGGGCCAAGTGGCTGAAGGGCAATGGAAATGGGATGAAGAAATTGAGCTTGAATACACTTCAGCATTTTTTACAGGAGTTTATGGGATGTGGAATATTTACATCTTTGCACTTCTGGTGTTGTATGCTCCGAGTCACAAGCAATGGGCTGTAGATGCAAACACAGCAGATACTCAGAACTTGAGTGAAGAGATTGAGTTCAGTCCATTGCCAAGTGAACGGTCTACCAGTGAGATTTCTTCATTAACTTCCTTCATTAGGAAGACAACCATTGACTAGATTTGGCTGGTCTTTGCTAAAATTGTGTTGCTTTTCTTGAATATGGTTTTCTTCAACAATCAGGAAGGAATCAGAGTCTCTGTTGATTTTGATATCTAGACTTCTAAAAATGTATTGAAATAATTTATCTGATCAGTATATTTATATAATCTTTAAAGTAGAAATAGGAACTAAAATTACCTACACTATTCTTTTATGAGCCCTTTGAATGTATAACTTCCATTCTAATGTTTATCAAGAGCTAAAACATAACAGAACAAGTTTTGTACTCAAATATTTGTAAGGGAAATGTATCCCATATTAAGATTATCTTATCTAATCTAACTTTAGAAGACCTTAGTCTTGAACAATACTTAGTTATAGTTGTGTGTTGTAGCTGCATGAATTTAACACCCATCCTTAATATTCCTGCCAAAGTGTTTAAGTGGGTCTTTGTGTGACTCATATTATGAGAAGTCCTTTAGAATGTTAACACCTACATAACTTAAGATTTGACTCATTATAAACGAAAAACAAAAACTGGTTTTGTAACCTTGATTCTAGATCTCTTTTGTGCTTCCAAAAATAATTTGTGTGTTGCCAAAACTCTATGATTTATATAAAAACTCCATTGTTTCGTTTTTTGCAAGTAACATGAACAATTTTATTTTAATTTTATGTTTCCAGTGTATAACCAGTATTTGAAGAATTAGATTTAAGAGTAAATTAACGATGCCATTTTGATTATTTTCTGTGATAATTTTTTATACAGACTTGCATTTACTAACAGTATTTTAGATTAAGTATTTTGTATTATTTTTCACTATTTTTTAAACCAGCACAACAATTTGTCCGCTATTTTAAGTTTAATGCATTTTTGTAATTTTTATATAACGTTAGCCGTAAAACTAGTATTGTACGCGTATTAGGTATGTATTATTAAAATTAATAAATTCTTTTCCGAAATTGTTATTTTTGTTATTACACACAATGGCTGATATTTTCCAACGTTGTTTTGGAAAATATCAGCCAAGATATCTGGATTAAAGTTGGTAAGACGTCATAAGTAATTTTAATTAATTTTCCCTGTTAGAGGATTAAAACACAAAATAAATGTTAACTAACCCGTTACGTAATTTGATTGACACTTTGAATAATAAATACTTAAGTCTATACATAAATAAATCTTAAAGTAAATAGAACACGAAGAAAATTCAAGTATGAGGCGCATGATAGTTAAGAAAATAAGGACACATCAAATGAAAAATGTCAGTCATTTACTTTATACTTCAGTAATGAAAATTAAAATATTTACAAGCCTAATTTTAATTTCTTAACTGTTATGCTCCTAATTATGGCAGTCACGTAGTATCTACGTTATTGTTCATAAAAATTAACTTTGCTTCATATTTTTTATTATATTAATTGCAAAATGGAATAATTATACAGGGTGTACCGAATACAGAAAGGGCGTGCTCAGTCAACGAAACTGAACAACTTTCCCAAATAATTTTTTTTTGTAAAACGAAGATCCCAGAAACGTTTCTTTGGGAAAGTTGTTCAGTTTCGGTGACTCCCCTACAGTTTTCGGTACACCGTCAATTACACCCTTTATTATAATAGATACTTCAGAATCTTAGTTATTCTTTTTCGAAATGCAATTAATATCCGCTGTTATGTGTATCACCCCACAAATTATTAAACCCTTGAACATTTAATTTTAGCTGCCACATAAAAAAAAAATCACAAAATTCTTTAATAAAATTAATGACCATGTAAATATTGCAGAAGAAAAAATACATAATTTAGCCTCTAATGTGTCCCCCTGCTGGGCAAAGGTCAACCCTTGTAAGAATATTTTAATCGAAATATATATTTTTTGCGAGAATCAAATTTTGTGTTGAGAAAAAAAAATCTTCTTTTGTGAGGAAAAGTAGTTTTCGTAATGGTTGCCATTAAAAGTAGATTTGGAAGACAGATATGTGACAAAATTGCAGAAGGTTGGTAGAATTCCAATAACTTATAATATCAAAGTAAAAATAGAAAATTCCTTTCAATTTTAATTTGATATTACTTCTAATTCTTAGACATCCTGAACAAGATTATGCTCCGGCGGCGCACTATAAGAACCGTTTGGGTACGGAACCCTGAAAATCATCATCATCAGAACATCCCATGAAACGTCCACTGCAGGACAGGGAGCTCCCTCCAGAACTTCGGCAAGAACGCGTGGTACTTTGGAGGGGATTTACCATAGTCACCACGCTTTAAGCGTTGCGGCTGGCGACCGCTGTTGGTGGTGACTGCGGTATGTAAGATGGTACGATACACATAATTCCTCCGGTTCAAAAGCCCTTAGTCGCCTATTATGACAACCACAGATTGATACCATTCTTTACCGGCACCACATGGACAGATCGACTTTTTCAACAAGAGCATAAATTTAGTTGAAGATGTCATCTCTTAGCCCTTATCAGTCTGTTCCCGTTTTCTCCCCCTCGTTAACCAACAAGCGGACGTACCTCGGCACGGGTCGTTCTTGACGAGGAATTCGTCGAGCGCCACCCAGCCGCCGCCCACGCGCACCATCACCGTCGACCGCAGGATGCGCACGAGGCGCAGCTTTTGTGAGTCGCCGAACTGTTACAGGGCGAAAACTTATATTTAAAGTCGTTATTTCGTCTGAGAAACTTAGGTAAAAGAAGGCTGATTGGTAACATTTAAAAAACTTATAAAATTTCAAAGCTTTTTCAGGTCAAGCTTGATACTCGCAGTGCGACTCTAGCCCATACGTCCATTGAAATAAGAACGGTACAAAGTCCAATGTGTCAAGCTTGATGTGCTTTTGACTGTACATGGAATCTCCTTGCCGTAGCTACCTACTGTATAACTTAAAACCAATAATACAGTCGGTGTACGTACCCGGTATTTCCCCTCGCCGACTTGGAATACCCTGAACTTCTGCCGGCAGGTACACAGCATCACGAGCCGCTTCACCTCATCGTGGATCTTGTCTGCGTCCGTCGGTGGACCGCGTTTCTCCACCTGGACACATATTTCCTCTTAGTTTTTGAAAAGTGTTGCTTTAGTCTTATAATCCAGTCTTTCTATGATGTGTCTAAAATATAACCTTTATGTTCCGACCCCATCTCTACTTTAACTCAGCCATAATATTTAAAAAATATCACATTTATTTTATTTGTTCGACTTTACCGTCTATTAAACAATGACGAAATACAATGTATTTCATAATTTAAACAAAAGTTTTAAGTGGCTATAACATGACTGGGCCCATAACCAGTTAAAACTTATGAAGATTTAACAATAAAATACAATTTGAATGTTTGCCATTATGGCGTGTTTTTATTCAAGAGTTAAGTAGATTGACAGTGTCGCCACCAGGGATTCGCGGCGGCGTCGCCGAGAACTACCACCTTTACTTAAGATATTTGTTCACAGTATTTGTTGCTACCACACGGCCGCACGTCAGTGGAAACACTTTGACGCTTTGGCGATTGTAATTTAGCGCTAGATCAGCTGGTTCATACTGTTTTTGTTTCCACTTTCTTGCTGCCGTGCGTACTACGCTATGTTTTATGATTACTCACCGCCTGTCCAAAATCCAGTGAAGCAAAAATAACATTGGCTATCAGTTACACTCCACAAGATAGCTTAGATAATAAAATATATCAAACTGATAATAAATCAATCTAAAATTGACATGACAGCCAACTTGTTTTACAGAAAAAAACGTAATGTGTGGTTCAACTTTTGAAATCTTAAATATACATTACTTTAGGGGACAATAAAGCAGTAATAGAACCAATTTAGATCATTTTGGAGAATTTTTGTCGGTCTTTACTCATAAATTACTGTAACGAGATTTTAGATACTGTATTGGAATTGGTTTTTGTTTTTTACTGCATCACATAAGCTTAATTGTTTTGTAATCGGTTTATTTAAACACAAGATATTTAAATGCAAAGCGACTGTCCGAATTTCACTCAAATACTACCCACTGAGTCGCTTAAATTAGGTTTAGGCTGCTCCCACACGACCGAGAATGCAGTGTTCGATTTTTGTCGCCGTCCTGCTCTGATCTGTGTGTATCGCGTGAATCTTCCGTCCTATTCCTGGCCGATAATTAGGGACCGATTCTCGGTCGTGTGCAGGCAGCCTTATTATCACTGGACCGGCAAGTCGGAATCATTTTACTCTTCGGATAATCAGAATGTTCTCAGTTACAGTGATTTTAGTTTGACAAGTGTCTCCACGGGCTCCGAACCTACAGGCTGAAATTGAAAACATTAGAGAAATTTGGAGATTGAATTCAGACCGCGAAATTGAATAATTTTACATAAATCATCGGACGAAAAAAAATTTTACCCCTTCATAGTAAAGTCAGTCAGCTGACCATACATTTTGTATGGGAAATCGATTTTTTCACGTCTAACGATCTATATTCCTTGGGGAAAGTTGTTGTTTGTTGGTCTGAACTCAATCTCAAAATTTGTCGAATGTTTTCAAATTTACCTTAGAAGGTAGTTTGAAAAAAAAAATACATACAGTGGAACATAGAACCTCTTCCTTTTTTGAAGTGAAGTCTGTTAATTAATAAATGCATAAGTATTTATTATGTGTGTCACTTACCCAGTCTGGCCTGAGCGCGGCGATAAACTCCTCCCAGTCGATGAGTCCGCCGCCGTTCCTGTCAAACAGATCGGCCACGGCGCCCATTTCCAACCGGGACGTGTCGAATTCTATACGGAAAATGGGATTTGTTTATAAAAAAAACCAGCCAAGTGCGAGTCGGACTCGCGCTCTAAGGGTTCCGTACCTATCTACCATATGATATACTAAAAGCTTTTGCTCTTTGATTTTAAAAACTCCGCGACTTGACCCCTCTTTTATAGAGAAGTTCTTGAAACGGGAGCTTACCTTAATTGGTTAGAGAAAAATTGAAATATTTAATGATTTTAGACTTTTCCCTTTCTTTGTAGTGTGAGACCTAGCCTCTTGCCAAATTTCATAATTTTAGGTCAACGGTAAGTACCCTGCAGGTTTTGCTTTTTTGCATATATGTATGGAGATGAGGACATAAAAAGCCATATCTTTTGATTGCGTCGTTGTAAAAAATTTAAATTTTCAGATCTTGTGTGGTTTATGGACCTTAGTATTCGTTATCAATTTCAACCTGATACCTCTTCTCGTTCGTAATAAAAAATATATAAATATAAAAGTGATCCTATAAGGGTTCCGTTTTTATTTTGAGGTACGGAACCCTAAAAAAAGGTTAAGATTTCATCCCAAACACTGTACCATTAAAACACTGATGTCTTGAAGCAGGATTTGTTAAAAAAAGCTTACGATTTCATCTGAACTGTTGTATACGGCCGTTGTGTGTATGTGACCGTTAATGCATAGAAGTCATAAAATTAGTCGAAGGGTGAGCGCGGCAGGTGGGGGGAGGCGAGCGAATCGTTCATTGGCTCTTCGCCTGTTACCCATGCGCAAAAAATCATAGAGAGACTTGTCCCGAACGCGCTGTACCATTCAATAACACTGATGGTTTTGAAGCACATGTCCTGTCCTTGTTCGTGTACAATAAAGAGAGAGAGAGAGTAAGAGTATCGTTTCGGCCGCCTAGGCAACTGAGTTTTGCAACCAGTTGTGGAAGAGGATTTTTCCTTCTTCCTTGGCAACTAGTTGCGGTAGACGTATGTTACAAGTGAGCAAACGAGCAGGTGGGCCACGCCACCTGATGGTAAGTGGTCACCACCGCCCATAGCACCCACTGTCTTATTAATGGCATATTTTGACACTAATAAGACAGCAAAGCGCGTTGTTCACTTTGATAACTAAGAGGGTATGTCTCATGTGCCGGTAATTTCACTGGCTCCCTTGCCCTTCAAACCGAAACACAGCAGTGCAAACGCTGCTGCTTCACGGCAGAAAAAAGCAAGGGGGTGGTACTTCCCCAGACGGACTTTCCACAAAAGCCCTATCACCACCTAAGTATAAACACGTACAATCAGAAATGTAGGCCCATCTTTGAATTGCAGTACTGCATTCGCAAGACGCCAGCGCGCATTCTTGGCTATATCATTATACAATAAAGTAAATCGGCAAATCAATATATTTCCCCTCACCCTGCGTGAGGTAAAACCTAAACTTATGACGTGGTTGCTGTCATTAGATTACAATCAGACAGAATTACTGCTTCTGTGATTCCTCTTGTGGGTTCTATTTATATTTATCTTATTTAATATTTATCTCATAGGTCATACAAACACTCATACACACACACACACACACACACAAACACATACACACACATACACGCCTTTCTCACAATACGCACGCACGCACTTTGATTGTTAATTTTAGCTTAGATACCTATAATAGATTGTTTGTTTTATTATTCATATTACTTAGTCCATCGGTTAAGGAGAAGCAAACTGGTCACCGTAACACAAGTTTTTACTTAGCTCGGGACCAGTGTTTAATTTAATTTGTTCAATTTTTGTGAATAATAAACTATTTTATTTTATTTATTATTATTTTAGTATACTCACTGGTGTTGATGATTCCGTCGATGAACTCGTTGCGCGGGATGAAGCCGTTGTTGTCTTTGTCCATCTTCCGGAACAGGTCCGTCAGCCGGGACTTCTTGTGGTTCATGAACTTTAGGAACTGTTGCGGACAAAATAGAATAAAATAGTTTTTATTGCTAGAACTGGTAATTAACGGACAATGTATTTTATAATTTAAATGAATTTTTTTCTGTGACATCTGTAAATTGGCATATGATTGTAATTTTAATTTAATTTTGATTCATATTGTAATTATTTGTTATTTTTTTCTGACGCTAAATTTTATGTCATAACTTTAGTAATATAGTGTGATCGATTCGATCTTTTAAAAGATTGCATGCCAGATGTAAGGTAAGAGAACTATATTTACTACTTATAGATGATCAAACGAACTCCAGGAGTGAAGTTCGATCGTTATTATATGAGTCGCTTCATTCTTCAGATATAGTTTGTTTACAAGTAGTAGTCCTTAATTCGCCAGGCAGACGATGCACGCATTTAAGAGTAATTCATTTGATTCTCTTATTTAAAACGATTTCCGTCCGAGTTCACTTCACCACTGTAGCTGACATTCGCTTCATTTTTTAGAGTCTGTACCTATGAACCTTTAAACAAAACTTTGCATTTGGGTGGAAACCACAACTTGTGACACAGTGTTTGGTTTTTTGGGAGGGAGGGTTGTTATATTATTATATCTTCGAATGAAGCGACTCATATAATAACGATCGAACTTCACTCCTGGAGTTCGTTTGATCATCTCTTATATATTTCGTCGCTTCATTCTTCAGATATAATTTGTTTACAAGTAGATGTTTAGAGAACAAAGTTTTGTTTGGTTACTGTGAAACAACTGTATAACTACTATACAAGATGTTCTAGTTTAACTATCTAAGCCAACGAATTACAAATAGTAATTCGTTGAAAAAATCTGTAATTTGCTGATCCAAGCAGATAATAAATAACCTTTGATTTATACCAAAAGCAAGTATGCAACAAAAATCAACTTATATAATAAGTTACTCATTCGATACAACTGATATTATAAAATCATCTACGTACTGGTCTAATATATCAAACTAATAAAATTGCTAGACGTGCTGGTCCAGCCAGCTGTTTTCACGAGTCGAGGCTGAGAGAGTTGCAATTTTGCAAAGCGGGGAAGATGCATGTGTCGACAAGTCTTCTCTCAGATAGTGTTTCTGGTAAATCAACCAGCTTATAAATCACAGCTGCTTAAGCTGATTAACGTGGATGTTAATTGATATTTACAATTTTCCTACATTGACAGTTCTTGATTTTATTTTTTGAACAAAAATATGGACAGAACACGAGTGCATAATATATTCAGTTAAATAATATTAGAACAATATCGGCTAATCTTAGCCCGCAGTGGAAGTTTGATTAAATACGTTATGGCTATCTCAACTCCATTATTTGCAAAATAATATAAGTATTCACTTTTTATTATTGAAAATGTTTGTGCCCCATGAGCATATAGTGAAATCGCTGATCTGTTCATTTTATTTTATATCATTAACTCTAAATTAAGGGACTATTTAGATACACACTTATTTACTTATTAGTTGTGTGTCCCAAGTAACTATTACGAGTACTAGGCCGATTAGGCTTGTGATTGTAAGTAGAAGAAGGTTTTAAACCAATTATTGGTTCCAATTCTATCACCTAATAAGTAAGTAGCAAAGATTACGGCAAACGATGATTGTCAAGAGAGCCGTTGTACAGCTCTTCATACGAACCAAACATCTCGTCACGTTGTTTTGTTAAAAATAACAGTAGTTGTTGGTTGTAGGACTATCAAACACGTTTGCGTTTTTTCTGGGGACAAGCTGTTACCCAAAGCGTATTTTGACATATATTGTTAAATAGGAGCCTCAGACAGCGAAGCTCAAGAGAACATCAGTGCAAGCGAGAGGATCAAGTGGCGCGTGAATGCTACCCGCAGGACCTGTAAGATTAGTTAAAAAGGAACAGTATACTCTGATATGGATTATAAAAAGTTTCAAGTGTTGAAGGACATTTATTTTGTATGATATAAATAATTAAGATGGGCTAAAAGGCAGAGAAGGCCTTGTGAAAATACTGGTGCCTTCGTCATCAGTAATTTTTCCCAAATATAAAAGGAACCGGAACCGCGTAAAATGTCCAGGTCAAAGGATAAAGTATCCATAGCTACAGCGTCTGGATCTAGTTTTCATAAAAAAAAAACATAAATCGCTAAGGATTGTCGCTAAGAGCAAAACTAAGAGTACAGCAAACTTTAAAGCTGTGTGTTAAAAGTTTGCACACAGAGCCCGGGAGTGACTTTCATTGACTCAGCTGGCACCTGCGGCAATTTGTGTTTCGTAAAATTTAAATAAATAAATATTGTGCCAATCGTACCATTGCCAATTTTGACAAGTTATTTGTACAATATGGTATGGTACCTACATACTCTTTTGTTTTTTTTTTTTTGTAACCTTAAAATAAATATTTTACTTCTTCGGCCTTCTTCGTAGCCTTTGGTTTTATTTACTGCTCCACACTAGGTACTAGTTAGGGAGTTGTCTGTATTTAATTTCTTTCTGTACGACAAGTATCTTGTGATGGCCAGGAATTTGTAGAAACATTACCATACCATCAGATAAGATCTTCTAAAATATCATAATATTGATAAGGCACGGTTGTAAAATCGTAAAGAATTATATAGCGTGACTTCTTTCATATATTATGTTGAAAATTTAAATGTAGAAATTTTCGGTCATCTTAAAAACATAAATTAAGAGATGGGCTTTTCGTAGCAAGGAAGCCGTTTTTCAAAACATAATTTTTGAGGCGGTTGAATGACACGTTGCAATAGGTACATTTATTTCTTGGATTTAGAATAAATCGGTTACAGCTATTGCGTTTTGGTGCTTTAAAATTAGGTACCCAATATAAATTCCGATGGAATGTAACTCGTAACGGTTGTAACGCTGGAAATAGGAACTTATTCTCCAGTTAAATTCAATATAAACTTTGTATATTGGCTTTTCTTGAGGGTAAATTTGAAACGTGGATTTCACGTTACATTAGCACTACAAGGAATATTATTTCCTCGTTTTTCCCAGGTAACACTAGGATACTGTGGTGTTTAGGGTTAATGCTTATGCATGTATTATAACAACATTGTGGTTATGAAATATTGCGATTTTCTACTTCGTAGAATTATCCGGACACCGGAAGTGTTGAAAAAAAAAACATTGTATTATACCAGCATGTACTTGTGTTACGGTTCTGTGCTGGAGCATGAGTTTTGGATGGATTGTAACTTTTAGTCGATGCTGCTTGAGCTTGGGGATAAGGCCAGAGCCTGCCTGTAACCTCGCTCCCCCCCCATTTGACGGGTAATGAGGACCCGACCAAGGCTTCTTCTGCTGGGTTAAACGAGCTCCCGACGTTTGAAAAGATGTATCTTTATCTCTCAATAGTTTTATTTGCTTTAACTTTTTTATAAAAACAAGTTTTGTCTTTTACAGATACTTGTACATGCAAGCGGAGATATTTTTATCTAAGCCTGGAATTCAATTAGCAATTTAGTATCGGTGTTTGTAATAATTTACAATAAACCGGTATTAGGTGATATTTGAGAAGTATGTGCTTGTCTATAGGCATGCCTTTTTTCAATATACTTAGGCGTACAAAAGTTCGACAGTGTGTCGTGAATATGATAGAGAACAAGTTTGGCGTATCAGACGTAGACGCCTAAGGTGTCTCGAAGACTCCTCAGGTGTCCAGACCTTAGGTGCCGGTTGGTCCAGGGCTGGCATGATCTTTTGCCTCGTGGACGGTTTTGTTCTCTTTACTATTACTGGCACCCAAAAATAAAATTTTAGTAGGTGGGTATTTTACAATAAAAATATTCTGGTTATGGTTAACAAACAAAAAGGCTTGTTGTGAAAACTAAAGACAATGTATCGCAGACGACACACATAGATGAACTTGATATTATTGTTTTCATTGACGATAAATTTTGACGTTAAGTCACAGTTACCGCCGTCGCAATTGACTCTCAGTCAATGCCGACCTTAACAATAAAAAGTTGACTCTCAGTCAATAGCAATTTTAATATCACATATTGTAATAATTATTTGGCGTTTACTTGTAGTTAACGCCGTTACGATTGACTCACAGTCGAGTCCGACGTGAAAATAGATAACTTGTATTTTTATGCATGATTTATGTTGATATAGTATGACATAACTCGCAGTTAAGCCGTCGTTATTGACTCGCAGTCAATCCCAACAACTAACAGATAGTTTGGCGTTAACTCGCAGTTAACACCGTCGTTATTGGCTCACAGCCAATCCCGACAGACAATAGATAGTTGAATCGCAGTAAAAATATATTCAGATGTCGATTTTTGTCTATATTATTTGGCCATAACTCGCAGTTAAGGCCGTCGCAATTGACTCGCAGTCAATCCCGACATAATAATAGATAGGCAACATTATACATCACGTATTTTCAATACTATGTGGCGTTAACTCGCAGTTAACACCGTCGCAATTGACTCGCAGTCAATCCCGACAAGCAATAGATACTTGGTAACCCACAGTTCATATCTATGTAGATATCGCGTATTGTCAATATTATTTGGCCTTAACTCGCAGTTAACGCCGTCGCAATTGACTCGCAGTCAATCCCGACATAATAATAGATAGACAATCGCATTCCATCATATCCATTCACGTAACACATCGTAAATAATATTAGGCGGTAACTCAAAGTTACTGCCGCCGCAATTGACTCGCAGTCCATTCCGACGTAAGTTGTTCTATGATTCACTTGGTAATAAATGTTTAAAACACAAAAAAAAAGAAAATATATTTCATTTTTTACTTACCCTCGTAACTTTCGCCATGAGACGAAAAAACATCTAACACACGTCATACACACGTATACTTAATACGTCGGTAACGTTTAATTTTGTTACTTTCCTTTATTTTTACTTTGTTTGTCGGAAGGTAAGAAAAGATAAAATTGTATGACGTAAACGAAGGCTAAAATTTTTAAGCCTGTGTAGGTGGTAATGAAATTTTGTAGTAATTAACTACAAAAAAAAATATATTGAAAAGGTTTCAAAATCTCTCGATTAGACAATGTTCTAACATTTGTCGGAATTATCATAAACAAAATGTCATTATATGGTTTACGTCTATCTTATTAAATTTTCCATCATTTTCGTAAAAGTTCTGGGTGCGACCGATAGGTCATAATCATGGTTGTTACGTTGTCATGTTACGTTTTTGTATACAAAACAAGTAACTGGAGGTATCGGGCCGCAAGATACTCGTAGGCCGTAATAAACACTTCAATTTGTTTAGCAAATTTAAGAATAGAACATGTGGGTAATCTTGAAAATTTTTCTTTCTTAGAGAGAATTAATAATCAAAACAACACTTACTGAAAAGTTTGGAATCCAGTACAATTACACTAACACACGGAGCAAAAACTTATTTTATCGAAAATAATTTTAAATATTTGTAATTTAACTTCAATATTACAACTTCAGGTATAATCTATCTACTTCTTATTGAACATTGCGCTTCGGCATGGGACGCGTGCGTTCACTGCCCCGCACGAAAAAGGAATGAAGCGAATGTCAGCTACAGTGGTGAAGTGAACACGGACGGAAATCGTTTTAAATAAGAGAATCAAATGAATTACTCTTAAATGCGTGCATCGTCTGCCTGGCGAATTAAGGACTACTACTTGTAAACAAACTATATCTGAAGAATGAAGCGACGAAATATAATCACCTGTATTTAACCATGACTTCAATGTTAGTTTAAATTTATTGTCACCCAGAGATTTAATGTTTTCTGTTTTCTGTCTTTCAAAAATACATCGGTATAGTTAATCGCGTTTGTGTGTTACCGGCAAAGAATATTACCGACCTATCTCTACCTGTGGGTGTCGTAAGAGGCGACTAAGGGTTTATGAACCGGAAGATGGGCACAGCGTACTTCCGTGTATCGTACCATCTTACATACTGTGATCACCAACAACGGCGGTCCATGGTGCCAGCCGTAACGCTAACAAGCGTGGTGACTAAGGTACTTCCCCTCCACATTCTTCTAGCAAGAGCTGGAATTCTTGAGGGAGCTCCCTGTCCTGTAGTGGATGTATTATGGGATGCTATGTAATGATGAAACGCGTAGTCCGCTTCTAAATGACCTGCGCGTGATTTCCAAAATCTTTGGAGATGGTTCATACGTACACACGGCCGCACGTCGGTAGAAACACTTTGACCTTGAGCTGGTCTCTGATTTCAATTGTTTGTAGCGTAGCACTGGTTTAGCTTATACTGGTTTTGTTTCTAAGTGCTTGCTGCCGTGCGTACTCGCACCAGAATGAAAGAAAAATATACGATATGTTTGTGAAAAACGAGACAAGAGCTTGAAAACTCTTGTCCCTTTCTGCGCGCCAGTTTTTTCTTATAAGGCACACCATATGCCTAAGTGACTCAAGGTAGAGCTAAGTACACACGGCCGCACATCAGTAGAAACACTTTTGGACCTTATGCCGTGGTAATAGAGTTGAAAAAGTTTTTACCGACAAGCGGTTGACCGTACTTTAGGAAGGGACATTTTCTGTCCCACTCGTCCGAGCCACAGACTGTAATGTAGCGTATTCCTTACCCTCTTTCTCCAATCGTCCCAGCTGAAGTTAGATACACGTTGCAGCTCCTTGAGGTGAGCCAGTCTCTCATGTAGCCTTCTCTGTCTCTCCCACGCCAACAGCCACACGGTTCGCCACTTGTCCCACAGTTGCTTCACGCGCGGGGAACGGAACTCAGGCTCGGCGCCTTTGCTGTTTTTAAAAAGGTGTTGTGTTAAGATTGTGAAGGAATCTTATGCCTTCTTATTCACAACCTTAAAGTAAGACTGGTATGTGTATACCGTCAGTTTCACAAAGCGTCTTTGAATGTGTTGCTAAGACTTTCTGTTGTGGCGTTCAGTATTTTTGAACGAAATTTAACCTCTGAAGCAACCGAAAATTGTTGCGAATTTTTTTTGGCCAAGCAATTAGCAACAAAAATTTTTTTCAAATAAGGGAATCTTTAAAAGTCAACGTGAGGTCACGTGACACATCACATGAGATGTGCTGGAGCTTTAGAGATGTGAACAAAGTTGGGCGACACTGACTGAGATGTAGCACGCACTTTCGTATCGCGTTCCTGAAAAGTGACTGTTTTATTTTTACATATTGATCATCTTCGCATTTGTGCTGTTTATTAAAGTATAGCTAGTTCCCTAAGATCTACATGTTCACGGCAGTAAGTAGTAGGTGAATCAATATTTATTTATTTATTGAAATCATTGACAATTTATGAACTTATAATTAATGACACGGCGCCTCCTAAACCTTAATCAGGTTTTTACGGACACCGGTATTCATCGTCTATATGTTATTATAAAATAAACTTGAACAAACACTCGTCTATAATGTGAAATAATATGTAGGTAGTTCGCTTGCTATGACAATCAGTTCCATTGAAGGTAGATTCAAATAAATATTACCAGTCTAGCAACAAATATCCAAGGCGCATGCGTATGCGTCATCAAAGATATTACGAATGATTGTGTACTACACGTATAGATACAGAGTGTTTAAATTTTTAATATTTACTGTGCTAGTTTTTTATTTTTACATATTATTATTATTATTAAATACCGATATTGTATGTGTGGTTTATAATGTTCATATATGTATTATTAATATTAATGTATATTCGGGTATGTTTATTTATACCCTGATTTTATAAGTAAGTATATTAATATCAAATATGCAATATCAAAATAAATACATCCTTCAGGATTACGCTGTGTTATTATTTTCTCGATCGCCTCGAACCAAGCTAGAGCTTAGACTTAGCCATGCAGCCTGAGCCACTTGGACGCGAAGTCGTCACTCGGGGGTCAAACCCATTTGAACCCATTGCGGGAATCTTGCAGATGGTGTTTTGTTGACATAGACTGTGACAGAAACTGATTTAAACGAGCTTAACTTTAAAGAGGCTTTGTGAAACTGACTGATAGAATACCGGATTCCGATAAATTCTTAGTTTTTATCCCAATTTCGTGGGTTAACGATATGCAATTCCTTCCTAAAATTCGAACAATTTTGTATCAAACGAATAGACATAAACAATTTGAATAATTTGTGAATAAGAAGGTTTGAATGATTCCTTTAGAAGGAGGTAGAAAAAGCACTGTGTTTCACCAGTTAAATCAGTTAAAAAAATATTACTCGGTAAATACAAAAGTTATCGGAAATCCGGAAAGACAGATTGAAGTAAAGGTACCCTAGTTTATTTAGAACCTATTTACACTGTATAATAAAGTTCTGTAGTTACAGATACAATAACTGCTAAAAGTAACCGTTTTTTGCACTTTTTGTATCTGTAACTACAGTGAACTATATTTTACAGAATTTATTTGTTCTAAATAAACTAGGGTACCTTTACTTCAATCTGTCTTTCCGTATTTCCGATAAATTTTGTACTTAGCGAGTAATATTTTTTAACTGATGGGGGCGCTAGTGGATGTACCATGTATAATTGTATATTCTACCTATGGAACTGAATAACTTTTCCCAAGTAAGATAGATTCAAACACGACTTTTTTACTTCCTATCCTATACTAATAAGAGAGCTATATTTGTTTCTTTGTAATATACTGGGCTGAATAACTTTCACAAAGAAACATTTTTGGGAAATGAAAAATAAATTTGACCTCTCCATACCAACTGTTCGGCCAGAGTGGGCAATTTGTATCGAGAGGTCAATTTTTCTTTTCATTTCCTAACATATATTTCTTTGGGAAAGTTGTTCAGTTTCGTTGACGGAGCACACCCTTTTAGATTTCAGTACACCGTCCCTTACACCCATCGGTTTCTCGAAAACGGCTATTACGATTTCGATGAAATTTACTATACTGAGGTTTTATGGGGGCCAAAAGTTTATGTAGCTAGGTGTGGAGTCTGGCTTTTGAGCATTTCTTTAAAAAGTGCGTTTCAGGAACCCTACAACGCCATCTGTAGATGCTATACAGATCGAAACTCGTTGTTGAAGTTGTTTCTGTTTCGTAGTTCGACTGTTCTTAGGAAAAGTTATTCAGTTTGTTAAAACATATAGGGAAAGGGATCGCAGTACTTTTTCTAACACATTAAATAAGACAGGATTATATTTTCTTTAACGACAAAAGTAACTTAATTAAAAATACGCTTCAAGGGCTTTCTTCCAAATAAGAATAAAGAAATATGCACTACTGCATTTTTATCTAACAAAAGATGATAATACTTCTATCAAAAAGTGGCTTAAAATCTAACTAAAAAATAAAAAGAAAATGTTATTGATTTACAAATCTATTACATTTTTAAAACATAGTAACTGCCACATTCAGAGACGTCACTTAAAAAAAATCTAAATCTCATGCTGTCACTTTCTTTGCCAATTAAATCGAAAAGGACAGCATGAGATAAATAAATAATGGGGGACATTAAAAGGCCAAGGCCACAAGGCCATCTGATCCCAAAGTAGCAGACTGATATACATACATACCACCCAGGCACAAAACAAATTATTGTGTTCGTCACACAAATGTTTGCCCTGGACGGGGATCGAACCACGGCGTAGAAGACAGGCTCAGAGCAGATTAGATTTAACGAAGATTAACTTTAAATGGCGTCTCTGAGTAAGTCAGTAAGACAGGCTTGTCACACGCAAGAATCACCCAAATCGCGAGCGCATGGGCAAACGCAAAAAGCTACGCCCCGATGATTTTGAAGCTAGGCATTGATTTTTGGAAAATTTTGATGATTTTATGACAATGGACCCTTGGTAAGCTAAAGGTAGAATCAGATATACAATACTGATTGAATATGACTGGGCTGTGGCGGAAGTCCGAACAGACTAATTACCAATGTTTTTTATTTCATTAAAATATAAAAATAGAACTACAAGCTGCTACTGTATTAGGAAGCCCTGCTCCTTTAACGACTATAGATCTCTTTATTTTCAAAATGATTGAACATATTTTACAAATGTAGGCATATTGTGCCTACAAGCAAGCTACATGTTTGAAGAAAACATTTTTAATTAAAAAAGAGTAACGTAGGAACTTTTTGGGAACTTCTGAGCGCGTATTCTGGCAGCACTTTGAAATTTTGAATGTCACTACAAAAATAAAAAGGTTGAAAAATAAAACGAAACTTCATAAATAGCGTTCCAGATTTCAATATCAATGACTGTATGTTATTTACAATATTTCCGCGCCACAACCCAAGCCTTAAATCTGTAGCGGCAAATGGCAATACCAGCAAGCCTTACCTTCCTTTTGGCGGGAACCTTGGGCCGTAGTGCGGCAGAGCTCTGTCGGGCGTCTCTCGGCCGGGACTCACGCGACTATAGTACACACACGCATCGGTCAACACAAACGCATTTACAATTTAAACGCATTTTCATTAGCCAACACCGCCAACACCAAGTCAGTTAGTTTTTTGAGGTTAGTTTGAAATTTTAAGGTTAGGTTTTGATGTTAGCAACTTCATGGTTTTATTTAAGGTACTTTTTATCAGATAGGACTTTATTTTTAATGTGTTCATGAAACTGAGAACTTTTCACAAATGGATATAAATCGATAGTTAATTTACAATTTTTTTAATTTTGTTTGAGACTGTGTCGTAAAAGTTATAAATAACTGGATTTATAACTTTTACTGTAAAAAATATGCAATAAAAAACAATAAAATAGGCTAATAATTTTTTTTATCATATGACGTCTATCGATTATTTGGGAATATTGTTCAGTTTCATGGGTATACAGCAAAAACAATCAGATCTAATAAAACCGCATCCTATAATAGCAACTTGCAACTTTTTTTTGCAATTGGCAACACCACTAGATTTAGTAATAAGTTAGTTTCGAAGGCGGCAACACTGAGTTTTAAATGCATATATATTGCAGTGTGGTAGTCACTTATTTTTAAATTTGGCAACATTAGTATTTGTGCGATAATGATACTTTTGTGCGTTAGTTTTTAGAGCAGATGAATTTTATGCAAAAAGTGCAGTTATTAGATGTATAATTATTTATTAAGTCGGCCGTCACCAAAAATGTGCAGAATTGATGTGTATTTATATGATCCCAAAGTAGTTTTTAATTAAGAAATATTCAAGCGTTTCTTTCTTTGGTCGTTTATCTAACGAAATTAGAACAGTTCTCCAAATTATAGAATTCATACAATTAACTAAAGAACTACTAAATAAGAAAAACTATTATTACCTAAAATAGAATCCAAAATGACTGCTACAAAAATAAAGAATTTATAACTAATAAATTCAATAATATAAAACATATTATAATAAAATCACTACCTAAAATGTTTCATGAATGATAACTACTAATTTGACAATTAATAAAGGTAGTTGACTCTTCAAACCGCTGAACTTTATTTTAAAAGTATTTTTTATACAATTTGTTATTATCAATGCACCAATTCATTTCACGGCGCCGCCTTGCGCCATGATTCTAGAAATACTATAAAAGATGATGTTAGTTATCCAATCGCAAACAATTTTTTATTTTGGGTTTTAATTGACAACAATAATTTAGTCAACTACCCTAATTTTTTAATACAAACTTCATGCTACTCAAACTACAAAAGCACTACAAGCCCACAGAGTAAAAAACGAAACAAGAACAAAATTAATAGATCAAAATGAAACGAACCTTCCTCTCCTATACCGGGTGTAACTGTGGATCCGGGACCTTGTGTGTGGAAGCGAGACGGACGAGACAGAAGCACATTTACACAAGTTAGAGCGAGACAAAGCTATGTCATTTAGTCTTATGTTAGAAGAAGAAATTTCTAGACAACTGTTGAGAATTTTAGTTTAATCAATTTTGTCTAACCTTTACATCATGTACAGGCAAGTTTTTATAAATAAGTATTACAGATACTTAAACTGTAATCGTTTACGAAAGTAATTGACTTTACTACCTAAGAAAAAAAATCAAACACTTAATTTTGTTTTGATATACAATTTCTCTTAGGACTTGTAAATTTTCTTGTTCGCGGTGTATTAATTAGTATAAAACACATTTCTTCTAATAACATACATGAAACAGTAAAAGCACGATGAGAGTTAAACCACCATGTACAATTTGTGAGATTGAAATTAATAACATAGGTACTTTAAATAAAATTGTTGAATAGTGAAAATAGTATTAAAGTAAATTTTGGAATCCTTTCGCAACTCTAATCAACATCAATCAACGAAAAAATCGTTATAAATTAGTTTTTGCAAAAAGATCCCAAAATACACCAAAAAAGAAACAATTCAGGAAAAAAATGAATTGAATTATGGCAACACTAAAAGTTGAAAACAATCAAAATAAAAACAAATGAACTGAAAACGAACCTGTAACGCCTAGTGCCGTAATAATCGGGTGAAACGGATCTCTCCCTGTTAAGATCGTGCTGAGATCCGCGTCTGCATTTTCCGGGTGGAAACACAATTTCCCGGATGGCAACATTGATCACACCATGCAATGACGTCACAAGATGGCGGTGAACGTGCGTGAAGAAACGAAAAAACAACACAAAATGAGAATGGGGGGGAATGAAACTTAAAATAAATGAAAAAGGTGTAGGTTCAACAAAAATATTGGTCATTCAGTTTTAGATACATGAATTCAAAAGTAAAAACGTTCCATTGACAAAAATCCATAAAACAGATTTTTCCTTAGGAGTATACTTGTCGAAAAATAAGAAACTTTTTCATGCAATTTCATTTCCGCGGTCTATTAAATTTTTTTACCTTTTTCAACCTCCTTCCGAAACTGGTTCAATTTTATTGTCAACGTAACATACACATTTTACGACAACCTATCTAAAACACAGAAATGACCAATGAAAAACAAACTATCCTTAGCACAGTTTTCTCAATGAATAATTTGCTATAGACTTACCCAGGCGTTCCTTTAGTGGCAGATTTGGCAGACACTTTGCGTGAGGTGGAATCTCTGCTCATGCTTTGACTCTTGACCTGGGAGGAAACAAGGAACTATTAACAGGTACACTTTAAGGTTACAGTATGTGAAACACCCTGCAAATGAATGTTGGTGTGAGCCCTAAAAAGCGGCCAAGTGCGAGTCGGACTCACGTACCGAGGGTTCCGTACCACAAAGGTAAAAATAGCGTCTTAGTTATGGACACGCAGGCAGTCATGCTCGCGAGCCCAACACGTACTTGAAGAGTTTTATTATTTGTTGTTATTGTATAGCTTATGATGCACCATAAACATACAAATTTTCACGTTTGTAAGTGTTCCCATTTTTAAGATAGTTCTAAAGCTACAATCGCCTAATAACACGTTTTTAGTAGGGAAGCCCCTTATTTTTTTATTATTATTTGTTGCTATAGCGGCAACAGAAATACATTATCAGATCTGTGAAATCTTCAACGGTCTACCTATTACGGTTCACGAGAAACAGCCCGCTGACAGACAGACAGACATCGGAGGCATGTTAATAGGGTCCTGTTTTTTCACCCATTGGGTACGGAACCCTAAAAAGGGCTGGCCTTTTACCAAAGTAGTAGTGTAAACAAACAAGTGTAACCTGGTAGGCCTTGCAGACGCGGTCGACTTCGTTCTGTCTCTTCTGCGTGTGCTCCATCAGCTCCTTGTGGTCTTCTATCAGACCCTCTAGAAGTTCGATGGACTCCGGCAGGGGTTCCGATTCCAGGGCTACACAAACAAACATTATAGTCAGTTATCTATGGACTTTTTAAGGTGTGATTTTTTTTGTCTTACATAACACTTTTTAAATCACATTTTTACACAGTAGGATGTTTTCCAGTCCTTAAGTTTCAACATTGGTTCTTACATTATCAACGCTAGGTCTAAAGTTTATGGTTAAAAAACATAAGTCATAGTATGGTTTTCAAATAAAAAGAAGTAGTCTCTTGTACTTGAAGATAGATAGATAGATAGATAGAACACTTTATTGCTCACATAACAACAATAAAAAACAAATGTACATAGAGAACTAGAAGGTACTAGATACAGTCACGGAAAGAATTTGTTAAGCAGGTGGAAGGACTTAATTTTTTTTTCGTATGAAATACCGTGAATTTATTTGCTGTTTTATCATAGGCACGAAGAATAACAAAGTAAATGAATAAATCTGAGGAAATTACTTAATGAATGACCTTGAATGGGCAGAGTAGATTTTACATATTTATTGATGTGTGCAAATCTTCCCGCATTTCACCGGTATATAGAAAATCAATTCAACTTTGGAATTAGAATTGAAGAAGTAGAGAATTTTTATTTACAAGATTTTTCGGACTGGCAATACTCACAGAGCAGCGTATGTTCCAGCCCCATAAGCCACTGTAGCAGCTCTTCCAGCACCGAGTCCAGATCTCTCAAGCTCTGCATGTGGGCTTCCAGCTTGCCACCACGCTGCATTGCCCATTGCCACACCTGGAAACAAACATGGCGGTTATTAACCACGCTCGGATGACAAAATGTTACCTACGTTATTCTGAAAACAAAAGCTTATGACATGGAACCTTGTAACAGTAAAGACAAATAACACATTTGACAGTTTACATTAATTAAATTATATCAACAAAAAAACATTTAAAAGTACCTGCAATGGCGTAACTTGGCTAAATATTCGAACTACAGGAAATATAGACACAGAGCCGAATTTCGTCGATTTTTTTGTAAGCCTCTGCACCGGCATTTGGGCGAGCTAATAAGGCATGGCGACTTAACCTCAGATACGAGTCAGGCACGAACAAACATAGCGATCGTTTCAACAAATGGGCGCTATTGACTTTGTTACGAATAATTTTTATTACAAACTTGGCAATAGCCATGTATCTGCGATGAGTCGAAACCCAAATGTCCTTACGAAAAGAGAGTGGGAAACGTGAATGGATAAAACTATACTTCATTTCCCCAACATGCCGCAAAAACCTTTTCTGAACCTTTGGTATTTTTAGGGTTCCGTACCTCAAAATAAAAAAAAACGGAACCCTTATAGGATCACTTTGTTGTCCGTCTATCTGTCTGTCTGTCTGTCAAGACCCTTTTTCTCACGAACGAAAAGAGGTATCAGGTAGAAATTGATAACGAATATGAAGGTCAATAAACCACACAAGATCCGAAAATTTAAATTTTTTACAACGACGCAATCAAAAGATATGGCTTTTTATGTTCTCATCTCCATACATTTATGCAAAAAAACAAAACCTACAGGGTACTTCCCGTTGACCTAAAATTATGAAATTTGGCAAGAAGCTAGGTCTCACAGTACAAATAAAGGGAAAAGTCTAAAATCACTAAATATTTCAATTTTTCTCACAACTAATAGTAACCAATTAAGGTGAGCTCCCGTTTCAAGAACTTTTCTATAAAAGAGGGGTCACGTTGGATGGTCGCGGAGTTTTTAAAATCAAAGAGTAAAAGCTTTTACTATATCATATTGTAGATAGGTACGGAACTCTTAGGGCGCGAGTCCGACTCGCACTTGGCCGGTTTTTTTCTAATAGGGGCACCAAACTACTGAGTGAAGTGAAGAAAGTAGCGCAGACGCCAGCTGTGAATGTGGAGAACCCTGCAAACCATGGCACACCTCACTAATAGGGAATAATTTTTTTTACTCGCATTTATTAACAAAATATGAAAATACCGTAGTAGAGATGATAAAAAGTGAAATTAAAATTGAAATCGGCTATGAAATACGGCTGATATAAGTATTTAAAACAACTAAATACGCGCTGATTAGACAGAGAGATCCGACATGAATAGTGACGTCACAATGCACTACGGCCATATAAACTCCATATTAAATTTTGTTTTGCTTGAAAGAGACAGAAACAAATCTTCGATGGCTTATATGTTTTTTAATATTACAGTTATTCGAAAAATTGTTTTACTGGACTGTTTATTACATGAATGAGAATAATTTTTAATTTTTAATTTTATTAATAAAATAAAAATCGTGCATGTTCCCAATTGTCCTGCGTGCCCGACCACCTGAAGGTGAGGACTTGTTTCACAGTAACCAGAGGGCTACCACGGTAGCAGCTTTTTTTTATTGTCAATGGGCTTACTCTTGACCTCGATTTAGTCTTGAAGACAGAGATGATGTCGACAGTGGAACGAGCTTGCCCAGAAGAAGCCTATTCATTCGCGACTTGAATAGATTCGGGTTATATGAACTCGGGAACACAGACGCAGGCAGAAAAATCCACGCTTTGATTTTTTTTTATAAAAGATGTTTCAAAGCGCTTAGTGCGAATGTACGGATTTCAGATTTCAGATAATTTTATTCAATGTAGATTCTTTACAGAATACTTATTGAATGTCATGCAGAATACAATGCAAATAGAGCGAGTCTACGCCGTTTCGGATCGTGCTATGGCAGCGTAAAAGAAACGGCAAGAAACCACTGCAGCACGGCCTACTTTAAGAGTCGGCTTTTTACAATGTGTTTCTTGTGTTTCGCTGGAATATCAGAGCACCATACCTCTTTGTCATTCATATAGTCATCCAATCTATAGTAAGCTTTTTTACATAACGTTTGCTTTACACATTCTTTAAACTTTCTCTCAGGTAATTGCACTATATTGTCAGGTATTTTGTTGTAGTATCGTATACACAGACCAACGAAAGATGTATTGACTTTAGTTAATCTAGTATATGGTTGATCAATTTTATGCTTATTTCTAGTATTAAAATTATGCCTGTCACAAATTTTAGGTAATTGATGAATGTTCTTTCTAGCATACATTATATTTTCATAGATATACTGGCATGGCACTGTCATAATGTTGATTTCCTTGAACAGTTCTCTCAGGGAATCACGAGTCTTCAGGCAATAAAATATCAACCAAGTATGGGTGATATCCTGCGGTGAGTCTGGACTCCCGATGGTAGAAGGGAGATGGTGGAATAAGCTCGTGGAGCTTTTGAGCACACTCTCCGAAGTACAAGATAAGCAAGCGTCAAGCGTTCTGCTTTGCGTTCTGGGAAAGTAAGATTTAGCCCGTGTTCTTGCCGACACGAAAGAAGAAGTGAGGAATGAGAGGACTCACCTCGTCCCAGCGGCTCTGGATGATGGTGATCCAGTGCTTGATCACGGTGACGGCGTCGGGGTGCGCTCTGCTCAGGATGGAGTGAGCGAGAGCGATCGTCTCGTCCTTGTCTCGCTGTTTCTCTTTCAGCTCGCGGATGAATCTGTGGGAAAATATAATATCATTTCATATCAGTTAAAGCGTGTTCAGGATAAGTGTAGCTTTGACCGTCAGTAAAGACATAATTCTAAATTTATGACTCTCGACGGTTTTTCCGCGCATGCGTGACAGGCAGAGAGCCAATGAACGATTCTCTCGCCGCGCTCACCCCCGCGACTCATTTTTAGGGTTCCGAACGAAAAACGGAACTCCTATGATGTGACTTTGTTTGACTTCTGCGCAACGTATACTGGCGTTCTACCCATAGACATAAGCATAGGCTGCCGTTATTCATAATCTAAGGTTCTACCCTACGGCTTCGCACGCATAGAACCCAAAAATCCCATAGTAAAAACGCCATCCGTTCATGCAGATTTTAAAAAAATTTACAGGTTTTCTTTCCACACAAACGTTGTCTTAAAAATTACAAATAAAAAACAAAATTAAATCAGACAAATCGGCCGAGCCATTCTCAACTGATGGTCATACATATGGATTAATTTGTTTATTTAGTGTGTTACCGACTAAAACCGATTTAGAACCTCCTTGGTTAAACCAAAAACCATACAATTTATAATTGTATCATTGAGGGAATTGTTTTTTCGTTTATTGTCTTCGGTTATACTAATTATAGAACATGTAAACATGGGTTGTTGGGGTCTCCAAACCAAATTATTATTAAGAGACTTGTCGTCTCGCTTCGCCGAGGCTACTGGGGATCGGCGGGCTGGCAGCTTTTTGGCTCAAAGGTTGAGCCTCTGTATTCAACGAGGTAATGCTGCCAGCCTTCTAGGTACCACGCCCCTCGGCGATGCATAACAAGATGTTTTTTTTTATATTTAATTGATTTTTTTTTGACATGTAATTTTATTGTTAAATTATGTACTCTTTGACCACACTAAAAAGTAATGTAAACATGTGTTTTTAGGAGAGAAGGATTTATTTTACCTCTCATGTTCTGTGATTTGCAGTTGCGTTTCGTGGTCTCCCTCCGGCAAGTGTCCGCTGAATCGAAGCTTGGTCTCTGCGTCTGACAGCCATTCCAGTAGCATGTTCACCGATTTGTGCAGTTTTTCAGCCTGTTGGGAAGAAAATGTGATTAAACTATACAATTTTATTTGTGGTTAGCATGCAAAGCGAGGGTCAAATTGTAACAAAATCGTTTCTAAAAAGGGTTAATTTTAAGAAAGACGTTACTGATTATAATGACCATATTTTATCAATTTGATTGGTCCTCTAAATTCTCAATTTGTAACGCCAAAACAGAAATCGTTCAGGCTGTTTTTCTCTTACATTATTATTTTTTTATTTCTTTTAAGGAATCAATTTCTTCTTTTTCTCTTACTTTAGACTTAGTATTAAATTTTCGAACCATAAAGTTATTATTTCTTGTTGTGATTTACGAACATCTTAAAACTTACTCTTTAAACACCAAATCAAAAATCTTTCACAGAATCTTCTTTTTTCTTTTTTAAATTATTGTTCTCTTCTCTTTTTTTTCAGAAATTCTTTCTTTCTTTTTGAACCATTATGTCATTATTTATAATCAATATTATGAAATTTTAATCATAAAATTAACACAGTTTTTCATCAATTACAAAAGATAATTTTTACGATTGTAGCAGTATAATATATTTGACCCAAGTGGCGGTTTACTTGCCTCTTTGAGCGCGGTTTCCAGCTTGTGTGCCTTCCTCTCGCTGAGATGCTGCACACTCTCCCAGGCGGCGCGCAGCTCGCTACACTGTTGCCGGATACTGCTCGCGTCTTCTCGGGGTACCTTTATTGTCAAAAAATAATGATATTAGGAACAGGAACTCTACAACTTCATGTTTTACAAAACTTGACTTTCCCAGGATTTACAAAAATTTAATTAAATAGTATGGTATTAGCCAAACATTTCGTCATTAGTCGAATGAATGAAACGTAATGTTTTACTATTATCCACTTGTATCGGCCAAATTTTTATTTTTTTTAACAGTTTATTGTACCTATACATAAAATACAAACAAAACATACAATTAGAAAACAGATTTTTTTAACAAATTTCTTCCAGCAGACCTAGCAGCAGGCTTCTTTTCTGACGTTTGCACCTAAGTACCACCGTTAGCCTAACTTTTGCGTGAGTAATTTATACTCGGAATATACGTCTATCCCAGAGGCCGGTTACAAATCTTCCCACCAAATTTATTTTCAATACCTTGATATTTCCGTGGAGGAACGAGTTGTTTCATTCAAATTTAATGGAGCTTAATTTTCTATTTTAGTTGTTTACTACTTTCGATATTATTATTTTTTACATTCCAAGTCTAATGCTCTTCTAACTTTTTAAAGCTAACAAAGTAGAGAACACTCCTACAGTCGTAATGATGAATCTTCATTGGAATGACGTGTCTCTGTCGCTCCAATACCTTACGCATCGCTCCGTCCTGCTCTCACACTGCTGTCATTTTAATCGAGCTATTTTGACATACGAGTAAGAATACCGTATTTTTACTCACCGTATTTTCTAGGTCTTTTCCGGTCTTCAGCACAGACTGCATCTGTTGCTCGCGAGAGTGTAGATCTTCTTCGAATTGCTACAACAAACGAATAGCATATAGTATCATATCGTCATTTTTGAAGGCTTTAGGGCTTTTGTGCAAACTCCGTCTGGAGAAATACCGCCTTCTTACCGATTTCTGCCTTAAAGTAGCAGTGTTTGCACTGCTGTGCTACGGTTCAAAGGGGGCCAGTGACATACCATTTTAGATCTCAAGGAGGGTGACGCGCCTCGTTGTCTTATACAAGACAGTGGGTGCTATGGGCGATAGTGGCCCACCTGCTCGTTTGCTTACTTGTGATATCAACATTTGATATCACGTTTCTGGATAGACCAAGCGAACGTATAGTTTATCAGAGCAATTACGTCATTAAAGGCTACATTACCTACTACTAAATAGTACTAGTTGTGGTGTAATAGTAGTTTAAGATACAAGTTCCGTAAGTAGGGTTATTACAAACGAGTTGACGTTTTGTAAGCCCGAGACGAAGAAACCAGGTATAAGTAATACACTTGATAAAGGAACCAACAATGGGTACTGTCAGCCTCTTGTCGATTTATGTTCTCCTGGTACTCTCCATTTTATTTTAAATATAGGTAGGCAGTCGTCACCCAAGTAAAAAGTCACCACTGTAGTAGTATTTTTACAAAATAATTTTATGATCAGAGTGTAAAAACTCCTGGGTAGTATACTTTTTTTACTTACCGCACTAGTTCGGTAAGTAACTACTTACGAGCATTGTAAGTACGTTTTTCGAGCAAATGTATTAAAAATTATTTATACCTTATGCTGCTCAATAAGCGCCATAACAGTATCTAAGTCCCCGTGTACCGGCGAGTCGGCTGATAGCTCCCTCTCTCTCTTCTTGAGCCAGTCGAGCAGTGCAGACATAGCGTCCTTGAACTGTCCGGAGTATAGCAGCGCTTCCTCCAGTTTGCGTTGTCTGTGGAGCAAGATGGCGGTTAGGTGGTCCTTCAAGCCGGATTTTTTAGATTTAAAGGTCAAGATTGTAAAGATTTTGGTTTTTAATTGATGGTAAGAGCAATGTAGACATGGCGTCTTTAAACTATCCGGAATATAGCAACGCTTCAAGTTTGCGTTGTCTGTGGAACAAGGTGGCGGTTAAAGTGGATTCCACGAGAAAGTCGTATTTTGAAGAAACAAGCATTAAGCCCAATTATGCCAGCAAGACGAGGTTTCTCTTAAATCACAACAGACAGGAGTTTGTAAACACAGTACACGCACAAAAAAAGTCCGACCAGTCAAAAAGTCAGGACCGTCGTTTCGGACAAAGTTTTAAAAAAAACTCTTTCCTTCTCTACTTTGTTTTGTCATATTGTTTCTGTCTTAAATGATTTTTATTTTTTCTATTTCGACCTATATGTCTAACGAGGGGAAAGCAATCAAGTTTCAGGGTTTGAATCCAAGGTTTAATTTTTCGGGAAATGATACAGTTCGCCCTATTTTGTTTTACCATATTTCTAAAACAGCGTGAAAGAAAATTTTATGTCCCTATTACCCTGTACTTATTGTCAGGAATTAATCCCTAAGTTTCCAAGTCACTTTTCACACTTAACCGTCAACAATCTTAATCTTAATTTGTGCGCGAAATAGGCCGTCGGCTCCGACAAAAGCAATGTGACCCCCGCTCCGAGTCGTTCCTGGTGCAAAGGCTGTCCATAGCCATTCAACGTGGTAATACTGCGAGCATTATGGGCACTTTTGCACCAGGAACGTCAAGGGGCGGTTTGTTTGACTAACAAATACATTTTTGTATTTTAATTATAACTTGTTTAAGATTAAGATTTGAAAATAAATATTCTTTTATTGGAATATAAATAATAAAAAAAAAAAAATCTTAGAGTAGGTTGTGATTTACTTGAATATTTTTGAAGATAGTTTCTTTGCCTGTTGGGGCTTTATCCTTGAAGTTCTTGATTTGTTTTTGCCAATACATTCCCCATAAATATCTACTTTCCCATTTCATGCATGTATTGTGAATTTTTACCGGTTTTCTAAATTATTTACTTAGAATCTTTTTCTTACCTGTCGACAGCCTTGGAACAGACTGTGGTCCACTTGGTCTTGAGGTCTGAGAGCATGTTTTTGAAAGTGGTCTCGTCGCTCTTCGCGGCCTTATCCTTGAGGTTCTTTCCGGTCTTCATTGTGTGGTCGTATGCGGGTTGTTTGGAGGCGAGGGCCTTTTGGAACTCGCGGTGTTTGGTTAATCTGCGGGTTAAAAGGAACTGTGAGACATTTTTTATAACTACTTTATTAAAAGTACCCTAAACCGACGAGCATGTATGAAAGGATTGTTGAAAGTACAGGAAGCAAGGGAAGTATGTCAAGATCGTAGCAGGTGGAGGACTGTGGTCTCTGCCTACCCTGACGGGAAACAGGCGTGATGTTATGTATGTATGTATGTAGTACGCGACAGCTAAGGAGTGCGGACGAATTGTATGAGTCATACAGTATGACGCACCATATATTTCGCCCGCACTGCGTTCTTTAGTTGTATACGTATGTTGAATCTCCCGAATTTTTCTTTCCCTATCCTTATTTGGACTATTACGAATATTTCGAAAATTTATAAGCCATCATATCTGCCCATGAAACTGAAAAACTTTTCTTACGAACATCGAAATACGAAAAAACATTTCAATTTCCCATTGAAACTGGCATCTACTGATAGCGCAATGCGCTAGGGAAAAGTTATTTAATATCATGGGTATATTCACATATTTCTGAGTTTGTATACCCTCATATTATACCTTGTATACCTATAGATATGAGTAAAAAAGCAGATTAGCCATTTGATAATAAATTAGTTGCTTCTGCGCTTGTGTTCAGCTGAATTTCAGCAGAAATAAGCAATGGTTGTTCCCAAAACAGGCTTTTCACTAATCCCTATCAACTACACGGTTGAGTATAACTTACCTCTGTTTGATCTTGTCCGGGTCGTTGATGGTGGGTTCCGCATTGACCTCATCCAGTTGTTTCTCCGTGTCTCCTAGCCAGCCCATCAGGTTGTTCCTACAAGACACAAGTGGTTCAAAATAGCGATAAATTTATAAAAACTGAAACTTAGGATTTAATCCTCTGATACAAACCACTGTATGAAACCAAAAGTTATTCGGTGAGGATTTTGGTATAAAATTGTGGTTTACTCAGTAGATCTATTAATTAACACCCTAAGTAGTGTTGGCTACGATTTCCTCACGAAAGACCTGATAAAAATACCTACTCACCACATAAAGTTACACTCTTTGGTCTACCTATAACCATGATCCAAAGACCTGGTCTTCTTGAGTCTTGACTATGAAGCTCATCCAATTAAACTAAGCTTCCATTCTCAAATCCCTCAAAAGAATGAAGAGTTCTTCTCACCACATATCATTAAACTCCTTGGCTTCTTTGAATCTATGGTCCAGAGCCCTGGTTCTTTCCCCCCTTACCCTCTCCCAGAGATGTTAGACGGAAACCAGAAGGTCCTTGGATCACGTCCTATTACTGACTGATGTTTTTAGAAAAAACTAAAATGTCCTTACCAAGTTTTTGTACTCTTTGGCCTTCTTAAAACAGATGGGGTCTTCTTTACAGTCTCGGACCTAAATCTAATTAGTACCCTCAATTTTCCCACTTACCACATGTCGTTAAACTCCTTGGCCTCCTTGAATCCATGGTCCAGGGCCCTGGTTCGTTCAGCAGCTTTAGCCACCACCCTCTCCCAGCGGTGTTGGACGGAAACCAGAAGGTTCTTGATGAGGATCACGTCCTGTTTTTGGCTGAAGTACTTCAGATGGGTTCCCTTCTTGTCCAAGTGTAGCATGGTCTCTCTGTGCGTTGCTACTTCTTTTTGGAAGGACTTGTGTTCTTCGATTTGAGCTGTGGGAAGAGAAAGTAAGTTTAGGTTGTAAAATATCTGCTGAAGGATACTACTATATGGCATATTTTTTCGCCACCTTATTAGAGGTTCAAGGGCTTGAAAGATGAACGTATTACTTTAATTTGTGTAGCGCTATCTAAGAATATTACCTCTTCATCTTTCCCGGTGGATGTCGTAAAAGGCAACTAGGAGATCTCAAACAAAGGATCGACACTAGATCGCCATTCCCATCGTATTGCCAAATGCAACGGTAAAACGCGTGGTGCCTCACTGACTATGGCACATCACCTCAAAAAAATATAGACTTTCTGTTGTGAAAAACCTTGGAAATCTATTGTCCTGTTTATGGACTGTTAAGAGGAACTTAAAGAAGATCGCATGGTCATGATCGCATGAGAAGTTCTTTCGAGAAAGTCTATGTCTTCTGGTCTTTCGACCGATGATGTTGTGGTAACTTACTGAGCAGCGTCTCCATGACCCTGGAGACAGGTTTGGCTGAAGTGAGAGTCTTCTCGGCGCTGGTGAGCCAGTCCACGAAGGCTTGCAGAGCATCGTGGAACTCAGTCGCTTCCTTCAGGGCTATCTCCAACTTGATCTTCTTGTCTGAAGCCCTGTTAAAAATATATAAATGTTGAATAGGGAGTAAGAATATTGGGTAAGAGCGAATTGATTTCCGCTAAACAGATTAAAATATACGGAATATATTGAAACTAATTCTTAAAAACCGTCGTTAAGGAAAAGAAAGGTAAGAAGGCTCAGATGTTGCAACATGGTTAAGATAAAGGCGAATTTAGTGTAAAATTTGAAAGTCAAAGAAGTTGCAGAGAATAGGCAGGCGTGGATGTTACTCCACCCACAAAAGCGTGGCTCTCAATTGTGAAGATTAAAATTAAATGGATTTACTATTGGACCTTAATCTGAGGACAACCATCGACAGTTACTATTTCGATACAGTCGAATTAATAACTTCGTACACTGACAGTAGAGTAGAATATTGGTTGGATGAGTTATCAAAATGGCAGTAATTAGCATCTAACCAATATTCTACTTTATCGTTAAGGGACGAAGTTTTGAATTTGTATGTTTCGAATAGTATCGTATCATGAAAATTGAGAGTATACACCCTGTTGTTATGATATTACCCTTTAAATGTCGGACGAACGATCAAGATAAACAGTCGACGTAAACTTAGTAAAATTGTATAAGAAAGGTAATTACGAGTATAAAATATCAGATTATCTACAAAAGAAAAATCCGTGGGATTAGGCTACGGATCTAACAGGCTAATTCAAAATTCAAATTGACTTATATTGATTGTAACTCTGTACATTCAAACATATTGAAAAGAGCGCGTGGGTTTTAATTGTCGCTTATTTTATTCCCACCATGGCGACACTTTGTTTGTGAAGCGATGTAGTTTAGCTGACGTCATTAAAAGATTTTAATATAAAACAATGAAAATACCTAGATTTGATTTGAATAGTGTCATTACACTCTTTCTAACAGTCTCTGTGGTCTAGTGGTTAGAGCGTTCGGCTCTCGATCCGGAGGTTCCGGGTTTGATTCCCGGTGGGGACACTGTCAAACAAAAATCCCTTTGTGCGACCTCCCCAGTTTGGTTAGGACACTGCAGGATGAATCACCTGATTGTCCGAAAAGTTATACGATTCCGTGCTTCGGAAGGCACGCTAAGCCGTTGGTCCCGTCTACTATCTACGGATGTATTCGTTAATGAGCCATGTCAGAGGCTTTTGGTGGCTTCACGACTCTTGACACTAGGGTTTGTGAGGTCAGTCATCGACCATGCAACGTACACGATATGATGATGACTCTTTCTAAAATGTTCCTTCCTCCCTTGTTTCGTCCTATTGTCTCTCACCTGGCAGTGACGCTCTCCCATCTGGTCTTCAGGGTCTTCAGGTTGTGTGTGAGCTGGCTGGTGGGGTTGGGTTTCTCCTGCCTTCGCAGGTACTCCTGGCCCTGTTGCAGGACCGCTTCTACCTTGGGCCGGTTGGCTTCGATCTCGGTGTACACTTCCTGTTGGGATTCAAGTAGGCTGATTAAATACAGGGTTGAAACGATAAGTCATCATAACATCCCATGAAATGTCCAATACAAGACAGGGAGTCCCCTCGAGAATTCTAGCTTATGCTGGAAAAATGTGGAGGGGAAGTACCATAGTCACCTCGCTTGTCTGCGTTACGGCTGGCACCATGGACCGCGGTTGTAGGTGACTGCAGTAAGTAAGAAGGTATGATACACAAGAGCATGCTGCTGCCCATCCTCCAGTTTATAACCCTTAGTCGCCTCATACGACACCCACGGGTATGTATGGGATGGTACTATTCTTTTCCGGCACCACACGGGACAAGGTGATATATCACTCGATTATTTATAAACTATACAAGTCATTGAAAAACTGGTTACTGATCCTGAAAGTGCTTCACGAACTCTACCAAACGGTATTATACATTTTCATTCTATTCTACTAGCGTTTGCGATAGTAGAAAACCACTTGCCTGTAGACTCTGATAGCGCGAATGTCTATTTCGATCGGGAATTGAACCCTCGGAACAACCTCGCATACTTGCACCAAACATGCCGTCAATACAAAATTAACTTACCATAAACCTCTCGAGTTGTTCGGAAGCGGTCTCGGGGAGTCCCCCGACTGGTTTGGAGGCGGCGATCACGCTGTCCACTTCCGATAGCCATGACAACAGGTCGCCGATTTCCGCGTTGAAACTGACAATATCAACAACATTTTAGATGGTTTAAAACAAAAAAAAGTAAAAGTAGAACAAAAACGGAAGAAAGCAAAGAGATTGAGGGCCCGTTTTACTGCTTCCCTATAAACTTCCAGACAGCTTATATCTTCTTAGTTACTTTGTCAGATAGTCAAAATGTTTTGTTTCACAACAGATAATAATAACATCCCATTAAACCCTCCCGGCGCATAATGTCACGTTCGCAAAATGTCACACTAGGGTTTACCATAGCAGAATGTCACGTTCGCAAAATGTTACGTTCGCATAATGTCACACTTAATCGTGACATTGTGCGAACGTGACATTCTGCGAAAAAAATAATGAAGTCCACAAAGAATTAAAAAATTTCTAAGTCCCAAACCCATATAAAAAAATAAATAAATTTTTCAGTTCCAAATTCATACAAATTTTTTTTTTATGTTTGTTTATTCAATATATCATGAAAATTTTTTTAAGTCCCAAATCTATAGCAAAATAATTTAAAAAATTTCTAAGTCCCAAAAAACGTGACATTTTGCGAACGTGACAATTTGCGAACGTGACATTTTGCGATAGTGACATATTGCGAACGTGACATTTTGCGAACGTGACAATTTGAGAAAGTGACATTTTGCGAACGTGACATTATGCGTCTGGAGGCATTAAACGTCCTCTGCAGGACAGGGAGCTCCCTCCAGAACTCCAGCAAAAACGCATGGTACTTTGGAGGGGATTAACCCTTATATGTGTATAGAGTGCGCGTAACCGAGTATGAACCGAAAGCACGGGTATGAACAATCCGGAAATTTAAATCGAATCCAATTTATAGTTTCCTGTGCCGATATTTCTCCCGAAAAATATTAACAATTTATTAGTAACCATGGTATAATGTGCAGAAGCAAGGTACAAAATCGATTTACGTGATTTTTATTACTTTCACATCTCTCATATTCGGTAAGTAAGTCCTTATTACCACCAAATGGGGATTCTAGGTGACCAATTAGCGCTCTAGGGTAATAATGTAGCTAAAAAGCCCTAGGGCGGTAAGTAATTAAATTTTGAAAGAGTGAAGTGTTTTATTTTTAATTACTTACCGCCCTAGGGCTTTTCTAGCTACATTATCACCCTAGAGCTACATTATTAACCTTGGTGGTAATAAGGACCTATTTACCTCACAATCGAGATGTAAAGCAGAGTAGTTAGCTCGGGTGTAAGCATCAATTGCACCCTCGAACTATAGGCGCCCTCGCTGCGCTTGTGCGCCTAAATATCTCGGGCTGCAATTGATGCCTTACAGCCCTTGGCTACTAATCTACTATTACGATACATCTAAAATCAGCGTCCATAGAAAAACCTGCTTACGCTTGACATAAAGGCCGTCGAGCGTTGCGCGCGCTCTATAGTTATGTATACTCTAAGGATTTACCATAGTCACCATGCTTGTAAGCGTTGCAGCTGGCGACCGCTTTAGTTGGTGACCGCAGTATGTGTGATGGCACGATACACAGAAAGATGCTGCTGCCCATCTTCCGGTTTATAAGCCGACCCAACCCAACTAAGAGGGTTTGTCGAGGGCTCTGGTTGTTAGTTGTTACACAGGGCGACTTTCATCTAACCTTCGCAAATCAGAGGTCAAGCCAGACCCAATCTTAAATTAGCTTAAATTGACAATTAGTTTCATTTAGTTTTTGAACGCACGCCTGAAACCAGAGACCAGCTCAAGGTCAAAGTGTTAACACGGGCGTGCGGCCGAGTGTACTTTAATGTTAAAGACTGGCGGTTACCCGAAATAAAAAATAAATAAATAGACTCCGTGCTACAGAGAGCACGTTACCTACCTTTGCGCCTCTCTGAGCGCGTCTTCAAGCTCAGACTGCCTGTCGCGAGCCTTCTGTTGCAGTTCCCGCCACTTTCTGTTCAGGGTGTTCAGTTTGTCAGCCGTTTCTCCAGCCTCCTCCGTACCTGTTGGATGAAGTGTATGTTGATGACGTTATTGCTTTTCGTAAGAGCTTTATGTAAAGAGCTTTTATTTTTTATTACCTTTTTACAATATTCAAAAACTTCATGTTCCTGACTGTTAACGAAACTGTACAACTTTTTTAAAGAAACATAAGTAATAAAAAATTAGAGCATACCAACTAGTTGAAAAAAGTGGTAGTTTTTAGTTTTTATATACCACCTGTAACGGAAAGGTGTGATAATACTGAAGGGTGTGAATCTGCCCATGAAACTGAACAACTTTTTCCAAGGCACATAGGGTCGAGATACGAAAAACCAAAAATCCGCTATCAGCTGATGCAGTTTCTATGGGAGATCAAAAATTTATTTTGATCTATGACCAACGCTTCTTGGGAAAAGTTGTTCAGTTTCATGGGCAGATTCACACCCTTTAGTATTATCACACATTTCCGTTACACGATGCACAGTGAACGATGTTTTTCTTTTAACTGTATATACAGGGTGTAAGGGACGGTGTACCGAAAACTTAAAGCGCGTACTCAGCCAACGAAACTGAACAACTTTCCCAAAGAAACATTCTTGGGAAATGTAAAAAAATTTTGACCTCTTCATACAAATTGCTCACTCTGCTCGAAAAGTTTGTATGAAAAGGTTAAAATTTTTTTTCATTTCCCAGAAATGTTTCTTTGGGAAAGTTGTTCAGTTTCGTTGACTGAGCACGCCCTTTCAGTTTTCGGTACACCGTCCCTTACACTCTGTATATTATTTCTTTGGGAAAGTTGTATGTTAAATGATCATACACTTTTAGTTTTTGCTAGTTTGTCCCTTACACCCCAATAAATAAACCAATGGGAAACCTAAAAAATTTCAACAAAAAACCTAATACAGTTTCCATCTTGTGGTAAAAGAACAATTAGTATCTTATTTTAAAACAAACATATTAATTGTAAAATAGTGTGCATATTAATTGAAGAACATATTATAACAAGAAGAGAAATATTAAAACACACGGACAACACTTAAAGCTAAAGCATTAGAGCCAATTGCAAACGAATTTGAATTTTGAAATGAAACTTAAATTTTAAAATGAATTTTGAATTTCGTAGTAGGGCTGCCCACCTCCCGATCTCCGCCTATGACAGTGCAGTACTTGATAAAATGATGAATTTGTAAATTGCATCGTGGGGTCAAAAAATATAGCTTCATGTTTATGTGATTTGTCTTAAAAGCACAGTTAAATCTTAATCAGTTGCAGAAAGGCCGATTATCCTATTTATATGAAAAAGTAAATGCGCGTTTCTTAGTTTGGCAGCCGAAGAGTGTGCCCAAGACGTCGATTAGCTTATCCCGCCACTCCCCTTCAACCATTGGGGAGTCCAGACGTACCGCAGGACATTTAGTCCTGCGGTACGTCTGGACTCCCCAATGTTAGTTGGTATTAGTAACATTCGCACAAAGTGCTTTGAAAAATCTTTCTTTTTATAATGCGCACGGCTAAGGAGTGGAATTCTACGCAAGCGTCTGTGTTCCCGATTTAAGTTACCCGCCGTCCACTAGTGCCCCCATCAGTTAAAAAAATATTACTCGCTAAATACAAAACTTATCGAAAATTTGGATCTAACCAAATCCTATTAATTCTGTAAAATATAGTTCACTGTAGTTACAGATATAAAAAAACTACATTAAACTTTATTTTACATACTCGTAGTTAAAAGGTCCTAAATAAACAAAGGCATATTTTCTTTAATTTGTCCTTCCGTATTTCCAAAAAGTTTTGTATTAAGCGAGTAATATTTTTAACGCGCTAGTGGACGGCAGGTAGTATAACTCGATATACCCATCTGTCTCTACGACGTAGAAATAACCTTAATGAGTGAAGGAAATTAAAGTACCGAGATCCAAATGTCGAAATCTCGTCTGTGAATTTGCTAATGTGTCGTGAGCCCTCCACCGCGCCGCACCGCACCCCGCGGCTTTCGAGAGAACTATTCGTCGAGTGACCACTGGCCCATGCGCATCGTGAATATTTGGGAGTGCCTTTCCCATTAGGGACTATCTTTCGTGTGTGTTTATAAGAACTTTCTGAAAACCTATTCAAACACTGTGCTGTAATTGTGGCGTCGTTTTCCCCAATCAAAACCGGCAGCTGGACTCATCATCTAGAGCGGTCTTCACGTGACCTTTGGTGGCTGACCAGGTGAGGTTTCGGCTTTACCATCTAGGTACTGTTCCTTCAAACAATGAGTGTTTCTGCAGCTGATTGTAGATAATGTGTTGTAAGTAATGTGTGAAGTAAGCATAAAGCGCGAGGCACATACCCGTACCCTGCTGCACGATCTGCGCGCCGGCCTCGTTGAGCGTGTCGACGCTGGCCTGGTGCGCCGCGATGTCGTTCACCAGCACTTTTAACTTGGCCAGCTCTACTTCCAATATCTGAGGGTCTCCAGCCACCTAAACACCACAAATAAGATAGATAGATAGATGAATGCTTAAGATTTATCTATTTATATTGATTTTATTTTTTATTTTAGATTTCCTTTGATAAGTGATGTTATATAATTCTTTTGTGAGAAGTGTACTGGACTATGCATCATCAATTTGGAATCCTTTCTACAAAGTACACATAGATCGCATAGAGCGTGTGCAGCGTAGTTTTACACGACACTTAGCATTTCGCGACAAAAATGCATGTACAAGATGGAGTTATAAGTTACGACTTACTTATTTTAACATAATATCCTTGAAAGAACGGCGTAGTTTGACAGACTTATTGACCCTTTATAAGATTGTTAACAACAAAATTATGGCCCCAGACGTCCTAAGTCATATAAGCATTTCCGTTCCTCGCTCAGCTAATGTGAGAAGTTGTACTGATCGCCGTATTTTTTCGATTCGCAATAGTCGCACAAACGTGGGTATAAACTCCCCCCTCAACACAATGCTGTCTACATACAATCAGCTGTATAATCTCAAGCCTAGCATCGACATATTTAATGACTCCTTTGTCCATTTTAAAAATCTTATTTTAGAATGATTTTAATCAATTCATTTTCTGTCATTTTTTATATTACATTCCAAATTCAAAATTGTTTTAGTTGTTTGTTTGTAATTCATTAAGTTTCATTTAGTTTGTGATGAATTTTTGGTTTGTTGTTGGTAATAAATAACTAAACATAATTAATTATTGGTGAAAGATGTGTATGCCTGTAAGTGACATGTTGATAGAGTTTAAGTCCTATTAATTTTTTTTGTAAAATTTATGTATGAATGTGTCGTTGGTGTACCTATTTAAATAAAATAAAATAAAAATAAGATTGTAAGTAAAAACACAGGAGAGAGTGGTTCGAGTACATGGTATTTAAGAATATGCGTTTATATATTGCGTTTATACACCGAGGGCCAAAGTGCTATAACATATGCTGCATATGCTGAAGCATAACAAAATGGATTAACTGGCGTATAACAAAATAGACTAACGTGTAACAAAATAGAGATATAATCGCTGACATCTGGATCAAATCTACGTCCAAGTTTGTTCAAATTGTTGTTAGCGTTCGACCATTTCTCGTAGTACGCCGTATTCTAACTGAAGTGTAGTAAAATAGACTAAACTTACTGACGTAAGAATATCATAGTATTAGAAGTATCCTGAATCCACATCAGCAGTTCCCTCAAAGCATGTTGTAGCTGTTCAAGCTTCAACAGAGCATGTTCCAATTCTTGTTGGCGTTCCACCACCCCTCTATGCAACAAGTGGAAAAGTATAACAAAATGGACGTACCGGTGTAAGAGTATCCAAAGTATCGGATGTATTCTGAATCCACGTCAGAAGTTCTCTCAAAGCATGTTGCAGCTGTCCAAGTTTCAACAGAGCTTGTTCTAATTGTTGTTGTCGTTCGACCATGCCTCTAAGTAACGTTGACCAGCGTGTGTTGACCTCTGTCAAAGGCTGTTTGATAGCAGCCGCTTGCTCGGATGACGTGCGTTCTGTTAGCTCTTGGGCTTGTCTGTGGGGGAGCAAATTCTATTAGCTAGCTAACGAAATATTGTACCTTGATCAATATTCGTGAGAGCAGGACGGATCGATACGTGTCTCTGTCGCACCAATATCTTACGCGTCGCTCCGTCTTGCTCTCACTCTGCTGTCATTCAAATCAAGTTACATTATTTTGACTGAGTTATCGTGAAGATAAGGTAAGACGTCAGGCCAGTGGTTAACCTGACTAAAACTGTTCTGTCAAGTGTTTTCAAGTCACCAAATGACCTTTCTGGGGCGTGGTTCAAAACGGTGAGAAGTTATAGCGTGCGCAAAATTTGGCTCTGACGGTTATTTTCTGCGCATCGGTGACAGGCGGAGAGCCAATGAACGATTCGCACGCCTTCCTCCACCTGCCGCGCTCACTCTCGCGAATAATTTGAGTTCTGTGCATTAACGGTCGTAGCCAGAGTTATTTTGTACGCGCTATACCCTGACAGCAGGTAAGCTTTATATGACGTTCATTTGTGTGGTTGAGACAGACTGCTGTCAAAGAATAATCATTACCCGTTTTGGAACCAAGCCTTGATAACCGTATATGATGCATCAAAAAATTGCATGCAGTAACTACAAAGACAACCTCAATACGGGGTGTAAGGGACGGTGTACTGGAAATTGAAAGGGTGTGTTCAGTCAATGAAACTGAACAACTTTCCCAAAGAAACATTTCTGGGAAATAAAAAAAAAATTACCTCTCCATACAAATTGCTTACTCAGATCGAACAGTTTGTATGGAGAGTAAATTTTTTTTTTCATGACCCAAAAATATTTCTTGGGGAAAGTTGTTCAGTTTCGTTGACTGAGTATGACCATCCCTACACCCTGTATATTAAATTTACTTTGAGAAAGTTCACAAAATGCAATATAATACGACATACCATGAGCAGGAAAACAAAATAAAACAAAGAGAAAAAACTTAAATTTCAAGCTGTTACTTTCTAAAGAACGTCCAAGATATCTTCTGATCGAAATATCTTATCACTATTTGTGTTAAATTAATTTTGTACCGCCAACCGCACATATGTGATCTTTACTAACTTTTCACTGGTATAACAGTTACTACCAAATGTTTGTTAAGCTTGTTGTGAAATGAATGATTTTCTATTCTATTTAAAGACTGCTACGGAATAAAATCAAAGTATTTTGACAGATGTGCGATTGGCTGTTCTATTAAGACATAAAAAATACTGTAACAAAATGGTCACAAAAACAACACAAATAACAAACATGAACTCCTTGCCTCATCAAACTTCTGCCATGGCGATCGTGGAAGGCATGGGTGGGAAAAACATACAATTAGATCACAGTTTTAAGGTTTTTTCATAGGAGACCATAATGACATTTAACCAACGATCATTGAATTTCGTAGATACACAGTCGCATTACAAGATTCGAAGGAAAAAGTGTCCGTATTTTCGTGTGTTCCAAATTTGAAATTACAAAGTAAAAAATTACTGAGCCATAATACGACTGAGAGTAAAAAGAGGTCTAAGCCTCTTTTTATAGTGCCATATTTGAACAGAAATCGTGTATATGTATAATCGAGGCATTTAAACTAATAAAAAATGTAGTAAACACTTACGAACATAAACATTTGTTTAGAAAATAGTAGTTAAACACAAAGCAACAAAATTTTACAGTTTGTCTTTACAATCGGCTTTCAAACTGGTTGCGTTATCGTTGTAAAATGTAGTATGGTCTGCTATTAGACATGACATTAAAGGAACATACAGTATGACGGGAAAAAATTGGGTAAAAGTTAACCATCACCAGGAATAAAGACACAGGGGGAATCAAACAGTATCAGTCAAGAGATAGTAATTAAATATTTTCAGGTTCCTGTTAAAAAATCTCCTTCAATGCACTTATTCGTCTTTTTCATATCAGGTCATATGTAACACAGCAAGGATGATATTTAAGTCGAAATTATTAAGAATTTAAGTCAAGTTATTGTTTGAAAAAGCGTAAATTGGCGCTGCACTGAGTCTATCTATTTATATCCTCGCGTTATTCTGTATTATTTAAAGGCCCCTGGCCAAATTTTTGTATGTTGCTCCAAACATGAAAGTGAATGGGGTACTTTCCCAAAGTACTTTAATGAGGTCGCAACTGGGTGCGAAACAACGCAATTTAATACAGCCGCAACTAGATGCGACACTATTCATGGGTCGAAATACAAGAAAAAATTTGGATTGCCCCATTACCCTAATTCCGGCAAATATATCTCGTTTTTGACCCATCTTCTTTGGGACTTTTTTTTTCAGATTTATTTATTGAATAACATGCTAAGGATCAAAAAATAGGTCGGTATGTCATTATGTCCTTACAATTCTGTTAATACACAAAGTTTCGTCCTGACCTGTTCAAAGCCTCGACCTTGACCATATGAGGGTCGACCTCTTGCTTGAAGGACGCTAACTGCGCGATCTGCCGTTTCACCGTGTCTATGTCCTTGCCAAGCGGACCCATGCGCGAGAACTTGTCCTGAGCTTTGTCCAGGAATTCTTGAAGGTTCTGTGAAAAAAAATATATTAAAAAACCTAAGTACAGTTTTTCACAAGTTATGGTAAGATGTACAATCAAAACAACGGCGGAACGAGCCCAAGACGATATGTACTGGTCCAAGTAAGTATGTACTGAACAAGATAGTTTTATTTATTAGCAAATCGGTCCAATTTGTATTTAAATACAGTTCCACACACAAGAGTTGCATTCAAAATATCTCTGCGAATTTTCAAGGGCTACAGGACCAAAAAACGAAACCGAAATTTGCGAATTCGCGCGATGCTTCGAGACCCAGAAACTAGCAAGGTGCAAAATATCGAGTTTTTGTGGTTTTGTCTTTGGACCCTTATATCAAAAGTTTATACGTGATCTCAAAAATCGTCCATTAATGGTCTTTTAAAGGTTTTCAGAATTTTTTGTTGGTGTAGTTACAAACAGTTGACTTGACTATGTGAAGGAAATTAAAGTACCGAGATCCAAATGTCGAAATCTCGTCTGTGCATTTGCTAATGTGTCGCGAGCCCTCCACCACGCCGCAACGCGCCCCGCGGCTTTCGAGAGAACTATTCGTTGAGTGACCGCTGGCCCATGCGCATCGTGCGCATTTTGGGAGTGCTTTTCCCAACGTTTTCTCCGGACTTTCTATGGTGTGTGATTATAAGAACTTTCTGGAAACCTATACAAACACTGTGCTATAGTGGTATCGTCGTTTTTCCCAACCAAAATCGGCAGCTGGACTCATGGAGCGGTCATCACGTGGCCATTGGTGGCTGACCAGGTGAGACTTCGGTTTTACCATCTAGGCACTGTTCCATCCAACACTATGCGTGATAATGCGTGCGAGCAGGACGGAGCGATACATGTCTCTGTCGCGCCAATATCTTGAACTGTAGTTGTAATGTACCCTACCTGTAAAGTATCGTGGAACTCCATAGCCTTCTCCATGGCATCAATGAGATTCTCTTCCCTCCTGGCGTACAGTGCTGTGATGTTATCCCAAGCGCTGTCAAGATCTTCCATATGCTTCTTCACTTCAGGCTTGTCTGGGTCTCCGCAGAGGGACATCAGAGTAGAGCCGGTCTTGCGGACTTTCTCCACCTGGGAATAAGAATGGAGAAGTTTGAAGAAGAATTGAGAAAGCTTCAAGTAAAAGCTTGGTAATTGATACTTGGAATCTAAATTTCTGTTTCTTTGTTTTAAAATAATGTGCAAATATTTTATAGAAATAAATATTGTTAAAATGACACTTCGTAAAGTAAACTTCGTGCAAAGTATTTGCACAACGAAATAAATCAATAACAAAAAAAAATATAAAGATTACATTTAACTGTAAGCATTAAAAATCAAAATTCGTGCAAAGTATTTGCGCAACGAAATCTACCAAAAACAATTTAAAAATGGAATTGCTTCTTTTGCATTTAAATAAAATATTTATACAGTTAAATTCGTGCAAACTACTTGCACGATGATATAACTCACTAAAAGTTCAAAATACAACAACACTTTTAAATAAAAAAATATTGTTCAAATCTATCTCACTCACCTCGGGCTTAGTATGATCGATCTCATGTCTGATCTCTTGCAAGGCCACCTGCTGAGCTTGAATAGCCCTGGGTTGGGCCGCGGGCGGTGGTTGGGATGATAGTGAGTCTTCTAACTCGGCTAAAGTTGTCATAACCGCGTTCAGTTGTTGCCAGAAGCGACGAGCCACTTCCAAAGCGCTTTCGAGCGAGTGACCTCGATCTGATGTTGCTTTTTGTACTTCGTCCCATAGTCTAGACAGAGAAGAATTGTTAGTGAACATAGGAAGCATAGAAATCTGGTGATGACTTGAAGATAATAATATACATACATACATCACGCCTAAAGCTTATAGCATTGCAAATAGGACCTATAGCGTTGCAAATAGGATAGACAGACATATATAGGGTGACTTTTAATTAGTTCTTGATAGAAAAAGGTATGAATGTACTCATGATAGTGAACAACTTTCCCCAAGGAACATAGGTCGAAATACGAAAATCAAGTTTTGACCTCCCATAGAAACTGCATCAGCTGATAGCGCATTTTGTATGGGAGGTCAAATTTTGTTTTTCGTATTTCGACCTATGTTGCTTGGGAAAAGTTGTTCAGTATCATGCGTACATGCATATATTTTGCTATCAAGAACTAATTAAAAGTCACCCTATAGAATGGATTAAAAAAGTGTCGGATTGACATTAGCTAACGAAGTGTTGCATGACAGCTAATGCCAATCTCATACATTTTACGATAATAGAAAGCCATTTGGCTGTAGGGCGACGTAAGAAAATTTTGATCACATTTTTAAGGAATTTTGCCGATTTTGGGATATGTGACCGCTTGTTTCGATAATTCGCTAAGCACGTGCAAACTTCATTGAACTAATTCTTACTGGCGGTTCATTACACAACAGAGTGAGCTTTTTGGATCGAGAATATATTTCAGAGCTATTTATTTTTATTTACATAAATGTCACCTCGCTCATAATGTCCTGCCTGTATCAAACTCATAATCATTTATTCGTTGTTGGATATTAAAATCTCTTAATGTCTTCAGCTAAACTACATGGCTTCACAAATTAAGTGGCGCCGTGGTGGGAAAAAAAAGCGACAGTAAAAATCCACACGCTCTTTTAAATATGCTTGAATGTAACAACGGGTTGACACAATAAACAAAAGTCAATTTGAATTTTGAATTAGCCTGTTAGAACCGTAGTCTAATCTCATGGATTTTGTGTTCGTCTGCGTGTTCTAGGGGTCATATAAACTAAATCTATTCAAATTGCGAGTGTATAGATTTCTTTTGGGTGAGCTTGTTCTTCGTGTCAGCCCCAAGGGCTAGATTCAGGGCCAAGAGCGAGCACTTAATATAAATAACTAGCGGCCTGCAAGTTCATTCAAAAATCCTATTGAAAAAGAAAACAATTTCAGTTTTTCTCGATTTAATAAACTTTCCGGGAATCTTTTCCATTTTTTCTTTTTTTACAAATATTGTCACTAATAATGAATGGTCCTTCAAGCCGGATAAATACATGAACTATGATGTCCCAAATTATGGTCCTTCGAGCCGGATATAATGTGAGAAAATGAGTCACTAATAGTGGTCCTTCAAGCCGGATACTTAACTGACCAATGGCGGCACAAATTATAGTTCTTCGATTTTAGAAATTACAAATACAACAAAAAAAATCTGCTATATGAAAATACATACTTGTTGAGCTTGTTGCGAATGTCCCTGACGGCAGGGTCGCTCTTGTTAGCTTTGCTGATGACGTCACTGGCGTCTCTTACGTCTGCTCTAAGTCGCCTCTTACGACATCCACGAGTAGAGATAGGTTATTACTATTCTTTGTCGGCACCACACGGACGGATGTAAAGACGACAAATTTAACGACGTATAATTCATTAAAATCGGTTTAACCGTTTAATAGTTGGAAACAAAAAAACGGATACACATACATACATATAGGTCAAACACATAACCCATTCTTTTTTTTATAAGTTTAGTTATCAATACATACTTGTGCAATTTGTCGAGCTTGTTGCGTATGTCCCGGACGGCGGGGTCGCTCTTGTTGGCCTTGCTGATGACGTCACTGGCGGCGCGCTGCACGGCGTTGTAGGCTTCCGTACGCTTCTCCAGGTCCTCCACTAGGGCGTTGTTCTCTTCGATTTGGTCCCTGTGGAAAAGGGAGTATGTCGTGATACGTGATATTTTCAAAAAAGAAAAGAAATTACAGCGATTGCTGTTTTTACAAGATATTTATATTTAATTTATTTCATTTTTAGTAAACTGTAGGATTTTCATACGAATTTTCATCCCTTATTTCACCCCTTGGGTGATGGTATCTCAAAATTGCTGAAACACGTGCATCTTTGTGTCTTATTATTAGCTAAAATCCAAATTTTTCAAGTACCGCATGTCAAAACTGTAGGATTTTCATTCAAACTTTTATCCTTTATTTCACCCCTGTTGAGGATGATATCTTAAAATTTCTATGTGTTTCTTTATTTCTTATTATTAGCTTAAATCCAAATTTTCAAGTACCTCATGACAAAACTGTAAAATTTCTATACAAACTTTCATCCCTCAGTACATCGCGTTAGGGGGGATCTTCTTCTTCTTTTCGTATTAATGGCAAATGATTTTATAGTAACTTAGCCCAAAATGTGGCTACCGCAATAGCTTTTTCATCCCATCTATTCGAAAATCGCTGAACGGTTCGTCAATAAAGGCGAACAAAATAGCTGTTTTCTGCAAGAGACTTTCGTAGCGGGTAAAAATGGGATTTAAAATTAGAATTTGAATTTAGGTCCACCATAGTGATATTTTAGGTCAACCATAGAACTCGAACCAAAATATTGTATGAAAAATGATACTGGCTGGTTGCACTATTAAAATTATTATGAATATAAAACAAGAAATATACTTGAAATGTAAACAAGACTACCAACCAAAGAGGTTCTGTTCCTAGTCGATACAAAAATGTCAATAACATTTTCAGTGGTTATAAATAATACTTAATATGATTTTTAGTATTGTTTCATCAAGAAATAATATTGTAATGGTATTTTTTGTTTAAAATTGAATCAACGGATGGATTCAAAGGATTCTACTTTAGAATCCCTCGCCATGCTCGGGATTCTACTCAAGAATCCTTCACTTCGCTCTGGATTCAAAATAGCGCCCTCGCCTTAAAAATATTATTTTACAGCCTTGTGATACAATCTACTATTTGGTTGCCTTCAAAAAGGCCTTCCCTGGTGCAAGAAACTGAGGAGGTAGGGGATGAATTACTAAAATTCTAAAACATGTACTTTTTTTTACGCAGAGCTAAAAACTAAATTTGTGTAATTCTACCTTTAAAAATGAAAGACTTATAGACCAACATACGGAAAAAGAATCATCCCCCTTTTCAGGGGGTGAAAAGGGGGATGATTTTCAAGAAACGCTTGAACACGTGTTTCTTTAAATTTGTGTGAATCTAACTTAAGAAACAAAGGACTTTCATTCAATACATAGACTTAGGGGATGAATTTCAAAAAATCCTTTCTTAGTGGCAACCTCTATAACATGAACAATATTCCGCTGTGTATTGATGAAACAGTCAATCATTCAATCAACCAGGATTTACCTCTTTATTTTATTAGTATGATAAACAATTTATCGCATATCCTATCCTATTAATATCGGTTATATAATCGGTTTCTCGACAACGACTCTAACGATTTCGATGACATTTAGTATACAGGGGTTTTTGGGGGCAAAAAATCGATCTAGCTAGGTCTCATGTCTGGGAAAATTCGTTTTCACCGTCTTTTTTAATATTTCTTAGCGCGTTTTAGTACGTTCAAGAAACTTACAGCGCCATCTGTTGTTGCGTAGCATAGCTTGCTCACCCGATATTTTAATATAACAGAGCATAGCTCGGTCGCCTAGGTACTATTATACACACTGTATAATACAAAATACTTACTGTATCTTAGGCGGGTGCGCAGAGACTGGCTCGGCGCGCTGCAACTGGTCATGCGCGCCGGTGAGAGCTCGCAGCATGCCTTCTAGCTTGTCCGAGAATTGGGACGACTCTTGCAGGGCCTGTGGAACATACAAACGTAATTGAAATTTCTTGTGTTTTGTGTGAGGTTGAATGGTAGATTAGAGAATGATACGTCATAAATTATGGTCATTCTAGCCGAATGTTGAGGTAGATTATAAAATATAAGGCCAAATTTTCACAGGTCTTAAAATGCTGCTGTCTTTATTACCTACCCTATAGCTTTAAAAAAGATAGCATCACTTTCACTCTTGTCGAATTTTGGACTAAAATTTACCAAACGTGCTAAGTTCGACCCCATTTAGATAATAGGTCTTTACCTATGAAATTGCCGAAATTTTCTTACAGATTAATGAGATCATAATTCCTATAATTCTAATGCTACTGTTTTCATTTGTCTTATATTTGAAAGTTGACTTCAAGGTTATCAATTTACGCATAACATAAAGTTTTTATTTTAGTTTGATATATAATGTCCTTTGTTAATGTCCTTTTGTATGTAACTTTCTGTTTGTAAATTTGTGCAATAAAGAATATATATAAAATTAAAGGTTCGAAAAGTGTTTGTCTTAAATGTCATCCGATTTCATCATTAGATTTGTTATATTTTTTTACAGATAATATTTTTCGAATATTAAATTTAAGCTTCTGTTAGCTTAATGTCTTCCCGATAATGCTTAAAAAATAAATAATTGGATTTATAATTCCCAAGAAAAATGCAAAAATGTTAGTACTGAAAATTGAGTTTACCTAAAATTCGCCATACAAAACGGCATCTTCATAGGTAAAGACCTAATATTAAAAAAGTCATTAATGTAATATTGGTTTTACGAGCAATGGATTCACGAGCTATGGTTCTTCATCAGATCGTATAATTTGCTGCGTTGTATGTTGTGGCTTATGGCGTCACAAATTACGGTCCTTCGAGTCGGATACTATGTGAGCAAATGAGTCACTTGTCAGCAAGTAAGTCACAAATTATGGACCTTCGAGCCGGATATAATGTGAGTAAATGAGTCACTAGCAATGGTCCTTCAAGCAGGATACAATGTGAGCAAATGAGTCACTAATGTTGGTGTTGGTCCTTCAAGCAGGATACAATGTGAGCAAATGAGTCACTAATGTTGGTGTTGGTCCTTCAAGCCGGATACTATGTGAGCAAATGAGTCATTAATAATGGTCCTTCGAGCCGGATACTTAATTGATCAATGGTGGCACAAAGTATAGTTCTTCGAGCCAGATTATGCCTGAGCTACGATGTCACAAATGATGGTCTTCCGAGCAGGATATGAAGGCAACAAATACTGGACCTCAGAATGTGATATTTAGGCCGATATTTCACTGGGACACCACGGTGGCGCGAATGGTTGCGCCACCATGGTGTCCGTAACTAGACACCAGTAAAGACACCAGAGTCGTCACACCCTGCGGATAAAGTATTAAGGGCTATATTTCACTGAGAGTGGTAGCGCGACCAGCGTCCGAGCTGGTTGCGCCGTCAAATTGGTTGCGCAACCAAACGGACACCAGGTGAGTAACTCTCTATAGAGCTGTATACATTTTGTTGGTAGCGGCGACTGGTTGCGCCGCCATGGTGTCCCAGTTAAATACCGGCTTTAGTGTGTTTAGCAGGCGCAAATGTTGGTCTCTATACTCGAATTGTTTAATTGAATATCCCACCTGCTCGAGGCGCAGCTGGCGCGCGCGCAGCTCGTGGCGCAGCGCGGCGTACCGCTCGCAGTCCGCCTCCACCACATCCTGCACCTTGGCGCAGTCCTCGTCCCCGCACAGGCGGCACAGCGCTTCTCCTGTCTTCACCAGCTTGTCTACTAGCGGCTTGTGTCCGGCGATCGATTGTTGCAGCATCTGTTAAAACATACTCTAGTTTATTCTAAATATATTTAAAAAACGCAAATCCAAAGTACATCGCGATTATTTGAACTCCAACAGTGACGTTACTTACCGCGCATGGGTATCTCGCGGGGAGTTAACACAAGATTCGCATGCCAATGCTTTAGAGATCTAGGTACACCGAGATCATTTCTAAAGCATTTGGCCTGACAGTTAAATCGCTCTAGAAATGAATAGAATACTCGTAATTCTTGAAAGAAGTTTGTAAAATTTTTAATATACCCACATAAAAAAACCGGCCAAAAACTGCAATTTTTTGCAGGCCGTCTATCAGCCAACAAAGTAAATGAACTACACAAAAAAAATTATGCACGATTCGAAATTACAAAATTTCAATATATGGCCGACGTCTTGTAATAAAAGCGAACACTAATTTAATTTAAATCTTCAATTTGCTTTTATCTAGTGTTCGTGTTAAAAAGTAAATCATAAAAGGTACCTTAACCCTTATTTATTAAACGTAAATAATCTTACTTACCTCATTTTTGTCTTGCTGCTGAGCGATCTGTTCCGGTCGAAGCGCCGGCATGGCCAGCATCTCTATCTGCTTCTCCATGTCGTCCAGCCATACAGACAACCTGCAAACAACCGGCAATATGAGTAAGTAGTTCGTGGGATGTGGGGTAGATGGCGTAGATCTCAATTGTGTGAATGGGATTGAGTTCTAAAACGCGGTTGCAAAGTTTTTCTATGGAGCGATATAATCGATGGGGTGTAATGTTTTTTGAATCAAGCTTTGAAACTCCTATATCTTCTCCTCTTATTTCTTATATCTAACAAATGTGTAAGCAAAGCAAAAGAGGAGCTTTGACTTGAAAAGAAGCATTCTGAAATTGGCAATCTACTATTAGCTTACCCGTGGTGAGTATCAGCGAAGTGTTCGGCCAAAGGCAAGGCCTGTTCCAACGCTGCTAATCTTTCGGCACTCAGCTGTCCCACTTCTTCCATCATCTCCTTCAGTTCTTCGCTTCGCTCGCGGATGTCAGCTGTTTCTTCTGACGATTGACATTCGCGGAGGACCTGAAAAATAATCGAGGTTTATAAAATTCCGAAAATACTTCAGGCTAAAGAGTGGAATTCTTTGCCGGCGTCTGTGTTTTCAAGTTCATATAACCCGAATCTATTCAAGTTGCGAGTGAATAAGCTCCTTCTGGGCAAGCTCGTTTCATCGTCGACCTCATCTCTGTCTTCAAGACTAGATCGAGGTCGAGAGTAAGCCCATTTCCAATAACAAAAAAAGTCTAATAAACAAAGAAACAATGAATGAATGAATTAACGAACAAACATATGCCTAAATAAATGATTAATTAGTTACCTTCTTAGCCTGACTGAGCAGGTCCCTCACTCGCACCCGCTGCGCAGCGACCTCGTCGTTCAAGGGCCGCTGCTCCTTCAGCTGCGCGCGCACGAGCGCCGGCTCGCAAGATGGCGGCTCGGCGTCGCGTAGCTGCGCGTCCACAGATCGCAACCACTCTAACAGCTCTTCCATGTCGCCTACTACTTCTAAGGAGCGCTGTGGAAGAGAAAATAAGGTTACAATCCAAATAAATAGCAGCAGGAAAAACTATGCGTGGGAGCAGGTTGGATCGATACGTGTCTCTGTCGCTCCAATGTGTAGCGCATCGCTCCGTCTTACTCTCACACTGTAGGTTACTTCAGTTATAAAAAAAAAACATTTCAATCACATTACCAACGAAAAAGTAGTGGGGTGGCCAAAATGGCCGACTTTGTACGATAATCCGCGAATTTACTGCAGACAAAATAATGTCGCTTGATTAGAATGATAGCTGTGTGAGAGCAGGACAGAGCGATGCGTAAAACATTGGAGCGACAGGGACACGTATCGCTACGTCCTGTTCTCACGTATAGCTCTGTACATACATAACATCACGCCTTGTTCCCGTCGGGGTAGGCAGAGACCACAGTTCTCCACCTGCTACGATCTTGACATACTTCCCTTGCTTCCTGAACCTTCATCAATCCTTTCATACATGCTCGTCGGTTTAGGGTACTTTTAACCTGGCCTTTATTCAGAACGTCTTGAATTTGGTCCTGGTACGTTCGCCGAGGCCTTCCCCTTCCAACGTTTCCATTCACTCTCGCCTTGTGGATCTCTTTCGTCAATCTTCCTTCATTCATCCTCTCTACATGACCAAACCATCTCAGCATCCCTTTCTCAATTTTAGTCACTATGTCTTCTTTTACGCCACAACGTTCTCTTATCACACTATTTCTAATCCTGTCACTCAATTTCTCTGTCCTGCCGCCATTCAACTCAGGCTACATGTTTTTGATTGTAGACTCTTGTTACATATGAAGATACATTCTACAATCCGCTATTATAGTTGACACCCTTGTCAAATCAACAAGTCTTTTTTATTGACCGTCAAAATAGGTCAAAAAGAAATGTTTGGACTTTGTATGAAGTTACTAGCGTGTGCATAATTTATTACGAAATACGCAATTGAATATAAAATAATTATTTTTCCATGAATATTGCGTGAATTTTTCTTAAATGCAAACAACTTTTCATTGTATTTTTAAGATAGGAAAACAACGAATTTGTTAGTCGAGAAAATGATAGATGAATAAGACTTACTTTCTTGCTTAGTAGCAGTCTCTCAGCCTTCCTCTGTACCTGCTCAGCAATTGTGTCAAACCGTCGGTTGTCGCGCGTCACTATACCCTCGATATAGGTCGCACCTTCGCCAGGAGATATCTAGAACGAAACCAGATTGTTAGAGACAAATGGCAGACTAAAATATGAGAAAACATATATGGTTATGTTTTGAAAAACAAATAAATTATTTTTTTTCGAATTTAGTCAATTGAAAATTCTAAAGATACGTACTAAAAACATTTTCAAACAAATCCTCTACATAATCAACAACTCTGCCACAAAGATTTGTAAGGTCGGTCATCGATCTTTAAACCGACACGATATGATGATGATGTCAAAGAAACAAGACAGTTCAACGGCCAGGCTAAAAATGGTGTCATGTCATGAGACCGACCAGGGGAGTAAGGAGTCACAGAATGGTGTCACGAAATGGTGGAGGTGCTGGGATTTTAACCCAGGACTTGCATAATTTCATGACGCCATTCTTTAGCTAAAAATAAAATTTATTAATTTCATCGGGCTCGTTATTATATCGCGAAGTAATTTGGCGGCTGTTGGTATGGTTATCTTTCCGAGACAACAAAAACTCTCATTGATAAACGTAGAGTTTACGTCATTTACCTGTCATTTGTATAATATAAAAATACACTAATGATATACTCGTATATTTCAAAGATTCTTTAGCTTTATGTTTAATGATAGATTGTTTTTATTTACCACAAACACTATACGAATTTAGACAGTAAATCTAGACAGTAATATAGCCTTACCTGGCAAAGCTGCGGGCCGATCAAGTTGATGTTATCAAGCACAGGTCTGAACTCCTGAATCTCAGCCTCCAGCCTCAAGATATCCTCTTCACGCGGCTCCACAGACTGTAAGCACCGTTCCGCTCCTGCCATCCATTCTGTCAACCTGAAGGAACAAGAAATTGTTTAAAACCCGAAAAACTTTGAAAATCAGAATCAGGTACCGTATGGGCACCATCTTCCTTTTGTCATATGTTTACAAACCGCTAAAGTAGATAGATAGATAGATAAATTGTTTATTTAGGAATCGGAAATAGGAAAAAGTATATCTTACCCATGTCGTAGAGCCCACTTAGAGGTAGTATTTAAACCTTTGATAATCAGAAAGGAAACTTTTTGGTCGGTAAAAATATTTCTTTCTTTGACGTATGCATTGTGCATGGGAATAACAAAAAGACTCAGACTTGGTGTCTACTTGGAGTGAAACTATTTTGGACGAAAAATTGCCCTAGACATGTATACCAACACTGCTCTCCAAAATTCAAATTGCTGTTATCAGCCGCGAAATTTTATAAGTTGATCCAAGGTAGGATTCCACCAACAAAAAAGTAGGTCAGCTTCATAAAATAAGATTGAAAACAAATTCAACTCATTAGAACTGAATTTCAACTCACTTCAACTCATTAGAACTGAATTTCAACTCACTTAGTATGACTATTATCGAACTGTTGCACCAGCGGCAAAGTCTCACTGGCTACCCTCAACAATTCAGCTCCTTTAGAGGTCAGGTCGTTGCATCTTCTCTGTAGAGCATCCAGCTTGTCTTTAAGCTGTAATGCCTCGTCTCCGGAGATGTGCTTCATGAGCTCGAGTCCTGACTCCACTGTGCTGTCTACCGCTTCCTGTTTCGCTGTGATCTCTTCGGTCTTTTCCTGTGGAATAAGAATTCAGGATTTAGATGAGTCGAAAAACTGAATTTGTACGCAAAACGTTACTGGACTATGAACAAAAAATACATGCAAAATATTTTATTTATCAGGCTTTGTCTCATAGAAAGATATGTCTTCTCCAAAATCTTCGTTTTTGGCTTGTAAATGCTTGCTAATAACGAGGTACTTCATGCATGTTATTCGAAAAAGATTTTCAAGACGAGGGTGACTGGAAATTTTGAAATGGGAAAGCCTCGGTGAACATTTCGAGGCCGACTTAAGCACTTTCTGAATAAATGTCAGGTTAAAAATACCCTAAACCAGTGCGGGTTGAAGAGAGTAGAAGAGACAAAGAAAATATGTCAAGACCGTAGCAGATGGAAAGATGTCTTTTCTGCGGAAGAGAGCCGTAATATTAAAAGTACGTGGAAAAAATCTCGCAGCCTGTTAATCCATCTGTTTGAGCGTTTTGTCCATGTGACGGGAAGGATCTTTTTCTTGGCCTTAGTATGGCTACATGCTTTCCATCCAGGCTAATATGTCCTGGTAGATAGGAATTAAATGACGTAGATCTTTAAAGCCCAAGTCACACAGAGGCGGTATGATTGCGAAAGCGGTCCGGGGGAGGACCTGTGGGATGAAAATACCGCGCCGCGATCGGTTTTCAATGTGACAGGGTGCATAAGAACTCATACTTTACAAAAAATACCGCCCCCGGAACGCTTCCGCTACCGCCTGTGTGACTCGGGCTTAAAACTAAAAGGAACTCACGGCAAGTTCTTCCATCTGTTTGAGCAGTTTGTCCATATGAACAGGAAGAATCTTTCTCTTGGCGAGGTATTGCTCCATGCTGTCCATCCAGGCTGACAGGTCTTGATATGTGAGCACCAGGTGACGTAGACCCTTGCGGGAGTTGTCCAGAAGGTCGCCGATTTCCAACGAATGGTCCACGAGGGCTTGGTATCTATTGGGAAAAATGCAAAAAATTACAGACACCTTAATTTTTTATTAGGCGAAACACAATACTAGGTAATTTGATCTCAAACTAGGCGAAGCCTGGACATGTTTTATTTGTTGGACATGAATGGACGGGGATTTATGGATATAAAAGATGCATTTCGAACAAACAACATAGCATTGTAGCTATATAGGATTAGAAATTTGTCTATGGCCGAACACGTGAGCCTAGATTTCCATACAAATTGTGATTGAATTTTCAAAAATACAAATTGGGATTGAATTTTTAAAAATACTTTCTCTGTTGTTACCTACATCTTGTAAGGAAATTCTGAACAAACTTCTTTGATTGGTTAAGCTGTGCATTAGGTGGAGAGAAGATTCAGATTCAGATAATTTTATTCAATGTAGATTCTTTACAGAATAGTTATTGAATGTCATGCAGAATACAATGCAAATAGAGCGAGTCTACGCCGTTTCGGATCGTGCTATGGCAGCGTAAAAGAAACGGCAAGAAACCACTGCAGCACGGCCTACTTTAAGAGTCGGCTTTTTACAGTTTCTTGTGTTTCGCTGGAATATCAGAGCACCATACCTCCTTGTCATTGATATAGTCATCTAATCTATAGTAAGATTTTTTACATAATGTTTGATTTACACATTCTTTAAACTTTCTCTGGTAATTGCACTATATTGTCAGGTATTTTGTTGCAGTATCGTATACACAGACCAACGAAAGATGTATTGACTTTAGATAATCTAGTATATGGCTGATCAATTTTGTGCTTATTTCTAGTATTAAAATTATGCCTGTCACAATTTTTAGGTAATTGATGAATGTTCTTTCTAGCGTACATAATGTTTTCATAAATATATTGGCATGGCACTGTCATAATGTTGATCTCCTTAAACAGTTCTCTCAGGGAATCACGAGTCTTCAGGCAATAAATTGCTCTTATAGCCCTCTTTTGTAAAACGAATACTGAATGGATATCAGCTGCCCAGCTGCAGAAAAGAAATAAATTCAAGTGGATACCTGTCAGTGGCTGCTTGAAGTCTGTCAGCTAAGTTGGCAGCCTCATCGTCACCTACTAAAGACATAAGAGTGGAAGCTGTCTCAGTTAACTGCTTGAATGATGGCTGCTTAGAGAGGATATCCTCATGAATCGCCTGAAAAAAAAAGGATATTGCAACAATTCTGAAAATTCTAAATAACACAACTTAAATGTTTTGCTTAGTTACTGAATGATGTTTTTACTTAATGATTTGGAATGAATGCAGGCGTAAATTTGCGTAAAAGCAAGATGGAGCAATACGTGTCTCTGTAGCTCCAATTCCTTACACATCGCTCCGTCTTGCTGTGATTCTAATCAAGTTACATAATTTCGACTGTTATAGAGACAAAAAATATTGCAAAAATTTTACTTCACTGTTGAGGAAACAAGTGGCATTTAAAATAACCGACGTAACTATCAAAATAAAAGCAAAGTTGATATCTTTAAAAAAATTAAACATTTACAATCTGGAAGTTCTATTTCTACTCGTAGAACATTACCTTGTGTTCTCGTATCTTCTGCTGTATCTTCTCTTCGTCAGTGGGCACCAGCTCCAAAGCCTTCACCTTGCGTTCGGTAGAAGTCAGCCATTCCACTAACGGCTGCAGCTGTTCTTGGAATTGTTTCGCGACCTGAAAAAAAAAAGAAGTATTAAAATCGAATTTCTTGTATATTTGTCAATGTCTGCTACCTGGGCCGGTGGAGCTACATAGAAACTAGTAAAATCATCTTCGAATGGGTGTGATGGCACAACTGTGGTCTCGCAGCATGCGCATCGTTCCCGATATCATGCTTGCTAAAAGATCTGTACAAGGCAGAAAAGTGTGTTACCATCGACACGAAAGCAGAAAAAGATTCGCAGGATCGTCATCATAAGATCCCGTTAAGCAGGGAGATTCTCGATCGATCGGGCGATCATGTGCGAGGGCATATTCTCAACTATAAAAAACAAATCCTCTTGGGACCTCGCATCCCAACCTCAAAACTTTTTATACATTAATCTCAGCTGTTTACTATTCTTCTTTTATAGTACTCTTATTGACACTATTTTTTATGCGTTAAATCAGCACGCATAAATCAAATTCAGAGTTGTAAGTAGATGAGTGTTTACTAACCTTCATAGCCTGTTCCAGGTCCAACATCCTCTGTTGCGCTCCAGTAGTAAGGCCATCAAATCTGTGCATGAGCCCCTTGAGCTGCTTCTCGATGGATTTCCTCTCGTTGGGCTCGCAACCGGCTGCTACCTCGTTGCCCATCGCGAAAAGTGAGGACATCGAGTTCTGACGGTCTAGCAGCATCTTCTTGAGGAACTGTGGGGAGGGAATGTTCGAAAGTTAGACATGATTTCTTTAAATGGATAAAGTTCCTATCTGTTCCGTTTTGGATAATAATTACCCTTTGACAGCAGTCAGTCTCGACCACACATATGAATGTCATATAAAGCTATCCTGCTTTCAGGGTAATTTCTACTCAATCCCAAAACGCGCTCCATAAAAAGGGGGTAAATGTATATATGTTGTTTGGTCTTTAAAAACCTATGTGGCGCAGGTGACTTCTGCGCCGAAGATTTGGGGTTCAATTCCCGGCTAGGACTTGTTTTCGGATCTGAGTTTGGGTATTTTTTTACTAAAAAAACCAAAAATAACGGATTTATTTAGATAATTTCGTTTATTCTGATGCTAGTTTTCTATTTCTATTTATTTTCATAATATAATTTCATAGGTATATCTTCATAGCACCCGCGTTACCCTCACTGGCGAGGGCTGAAAATCAGTGTTGCCCTCTCTAAGGGCAAATCTATCGCTGAGCCTAGGCCTTTTTGTCACACTACAGCACATATGTGTTTTGATTTGTTCTTCAGTTCGTCCTAATCATTGTTTAAATGTATGCTTCTTTATCAATGTACATATGTGTTGGTGTCACAAATAAACGCTTTATATATCTATCTAATACAATACCAAAAAAAATGCATACTTTATGCATTCAGGCCAGAAAACCCAAAAAACTAACCTTCTGTTCCTGCAGTTGTGCCTTGACGACCTTGTAATCAGCAGAGGGAGGTTTCTGGTTATTTACCATATCTTCTGTATCAGCAAGCCATTTCTCAAGCCCAGCGAGTGCCTCGGCGAACTTTCCGGATTGTAGCAACCCTACGTCCAATCTACGTTCGCGTTCGTTCATCTGTAGGGAAAAAGAGGAGTTTATATTTTCGAAACAATACCAAACATTAAGAAAAAAGAGTTGTCTTAAGTCACAATTTTTCCAGACTTAGTTGACCTTTTGCAAATAAAAAACTAAACGATTAGAGACTGAAATGGTGGAAATTTGGGAACTAATTGTTTTGAGACTTTTGAAAGTGGTTATGATGAACCTAAAGGCACAAGCTTTGATACCGCCCGTGAGGTGCTTATTGAAAATAGGGCTACCCCATGTTTTCCCATAAATGTCGTAAAAAGCTCCTAAGGGATCCTGAATTGGAGGATGGACAGAAGCGTCTTTCTAAATATTGTACAAACATACTCTCTGCTCAAACATACACTGTAAAATAGTCCACCTTTCTTGCTTTGAAGTATACTTATTCTTAAGCGCATTCCACTAGTCATTTATCTTTTCCAAGTCTTTCTCCAGCTGTTGCTTGAACACTCCTTGCAGCGCTGACTTGACCAGCCCTTGGCCAATCCTATTGCGGTGTAAGACATTATATCTTAGAACTTATAGAAGTTCCAGGACATGGAAAAATTTACAGATCTTTTAAAGATCTAGGTAATCCAGAAGTATTTTACTTTTTGTAGGCTGTTGCACGTAGACCCAGAAGAAAATCCTGAATTTTTTAAGACCCGTAGACCAAGTTTTAGATAATCTAGAAGAAAATCCAGGATTTTTCAAAAGGCTCCTCAAGAAATCCACAGAGCACATACCTTCTCTTTGAGAGCGTTCCACTTGTCATTCATCTTTTCCAGGTCTTTTTCCAGCTGTTGAGTAGACACTCCTTGCAGCGCCGACCGGACCAGTCCTTGGCCGATCTTATTGCAGTGAGACACATTCTGCCCCAGAGGTTCCAGAGTACGGCGCTTCAGTTCAGCGAAGTCTTTCTGCTGGGAGCGGATTTGTTCCACTTCCGAGGAGACTGGCTTCAGGCTTCGGACTTGTTCTGCAGCCTGGGTAGAAACAAATTAGTGTTATTTAATTTGAAAATTAAAATATTTATATTAAACAAATAGGCAGTGCAATGTCGACTTCGTTGACTCAAACCGCGAAAATTTTGGTAATTAATTTTTTTATTACAAATATTTAGTACGGCCCAACGTCGGTGGAAACAATTTGACCTTGAGCGGGTCTCTGGTTCCGGGTGTTTGTAGCGTAGCGCTGGTTCAGCTTATACTGGTTTTGTTACCACTTTCAAGGAAAACGAAGGTTTACAACCAGGTCAAATGAGCTACATAGAAAGAGAAATAATTTACAGATTTTGTGAAAATGTTTTGAACGACGATATCAGTAGTTATATCATAAGATTCGTGTTAATATACTCATTATATTGACACACATCTAAAATTTGAAAACAGCACATTTAACGTAAAATAACAACATAGCCAATTTTCATCCTGGCCCAGTCAACAATGCGTTTTTCTTCTGTAGGTTATTACTGAAGGTTGACCATCAGTTAAAACGCTACAGGAGGTTACGAATGCTACTAAGGTTGTCATGAGTTTACAAGATTCTTTATCACACAAATAAAATGAGTGCAGGACAGAGCGATACGTAAGATATTGGAGTGACAGAGACACGTATCACTCACACAGCTTCTTATCAGGACACTATTTAGACTGTAATACAAATGAAACGACTGTATTTCAGATTTCTGTTTAAAAGATCAACTTCTCACCTCCTGCACGTCGTCCATAACGGAGTCGTAGGCCTTGTAGAAGGCTTCCAACTTGCTGAGCGTATCGTCCAGCTCCTGCTCCTTGCTGCGCGCGCGCTCGTCCAGCTTGCCCAGCTGCTTGCGGAGACCTTGCACCTGGGGGTGACATGTTGCATTAAAGAATATGAAATACTTGATTATATTATTACTAGGTGACAGTCGCCAACTCAAGAAAAGCTGCGCACAATTTCTGAGTTTAGATACAAATATTATCATCATCATCCGAAAAAGGACTACGGTCATAGCCCATCATAGTCCACAAGGTAGTAAGGATTTTGTGCCACCACAGTAAAAGTACCACCCTCTTGCTTGCTTAATTCGTCTGTAAAGCAACGATCTTTAAAATGCTGTTTTCGGTTCGAAGGGTAAGGGAGCCAGTGAAATTACCGGCACAAGAAACGCTTCATCTTAGTTCTCAGGTTGGGCAACGGTGTCAAAATAATTATTGTCAGACAATGCGTGCTTCCGGCGGTGGTCACCGCTAACCATCATCGCCTGCTCGTTTGCCCACTTGTTTTTAGAAGATGACAGATGCCTACTCAAGGAAACTTGTAAAAAATTTCTTTCCAGACCATTATCACATCAACCTAAGACGTCTGTCTATACCTGGACATAGAAAACCACTGAAAAAAAAAAATTTAAAGAGAAAGAAGGAGCAATAAAGAGTTTCTATCTATCTAAAGATCTTAAAGAAGACCGGTCCCGCTTGGCCCGCACCCAGCAGCTTCCCGCGAGCTTGACCAGATCGTCGGTTCACCTTGTGGGCCTGCCCTACGTCTACGGGTTCGTGGTCGCCACTATACATCCTTTACGCCTCGTCGGCCATCGGCTCTTCCACAAGCGTTTGACGAAGCATCAGATATCATTCATCTTTATTATATTAACCATACCTAGTTCTTGGTCTTCCCAGAGTCCACACTTTGACCACTCTTTCAGTGTCTCCGAAGAGATCTTCAGCATTCTGCAAGCGTTCATAAAAGCGTCTTTTGTCATCCAGCTGTTGGAATGAGTAGACATCTTACCTGATCCCTGGTCTTTCCAGAGTCGACGCTGTGGCCACTGTCAGCCAGATGTTCTGCAGCTCTTTCAGTGTCTCCGATGAGGTCTTCAGCCTTCTCCAGGCGTTTGTAGAAGCGGCCGATGTCGTCCAACTGTTGCTTGACAGTCTTGATGTCGCGACCAGGAGGCTTCATGCTTTCCAGCTCTTTCTCCAACTCGGACAGGTCGTGAGAGAGGCTCTTGACTTTCTCCTGGAAAAATAAATTTCGTTTATAACCTTTTTCAATTTTTATAGTACTTTAAGAATTTCTGAATATATTTTTTTTTATAATTCAATGACAATTTGATTTATAAACAAAACAATTTTTTCGCGACTGTTGTGGAAGGAATGAAAGAATATACTACTAGACCGTAAGGGCACTGCATGTTATCCTACGTCATCTAGTACACGAAATTCGCAACTTTGTAGCGATAGTAGTGGCCTAATAGGTCCACAAAACGTTGGTCTGCCAATCCGAAACCTGGCAGGTTTGGTACAGTTGGACAGAAAAGTGGTTAAATGACAGATTACACGAATGAAATCTATTCGTAGAAATAGAAGGTACCTATATAAGTAAAAAACAACAGGTCTGCCTTGCATCCTCTTGGCAGTTTCGCCAGTCCGACCAAATTTGTGGTCCAATCACATCCGACCACATTTGTGGTCCAATCACATCCGACCACATTTGTGGTCCGACTAGCGAAACTGCCAAGAGGATGCAAGGCAGACCTGTTGTTTTTTACTTGTATAGGTACCTTCTATTTCTACGAATAGATTTCATTCGTGTAATCTGTCATTTAACCACTTTTCTCTTCAACTGTACAAAACCTGCCAGGTTTCGGATTGGCAGACCAACGTTTTGTAGACCTATTAGGCCACTACTATCGCTACAAAGTTGCAAATTTCGTGTACTAGATGACGTAGGATAACATTACGGTCTATACTAAAAGTTTTAATGCTAGCGCTTATTAATAGTAATAAATAATACCCAAGTTTTTTCACGATTTAATTGTCTTACTCCTCCATTCATTACCAAATATTCTTTATTTATAAGGATATGAATATTTTCTTTTTCCAAAATCATTTTCGTGTCGGTCACCAGCTATGTCGAATATGTCTCGTATGCGACATAGTCGGCAAGCGACTAAGTTCATTGCAACTTGGCCTATTTTATATGTATTATGTCTTTCATTATTAAAATAGTTTATGATTATTGGATTTCTTGATTTAATATCGCACTGAAATATTATCGCCTTCGATTAGTAAAGACGTTTTACAAAATCTGAAATTATAATTCAAGAAATTATTGCACACATGATATATATTTTGTTGTATTTTGCGTGTGAATTATATGTTTAATTTTTTTTTTTATAGTAGACAATAAAAGTGGGGGTAAACGTCGTGTCGTATCAGGATATCATCACAATACTTCAGGCATCACTGTGATAATGTTGTGTCTACTCAACCTTGTTTGCGGAGGAAGATAAAAGACCCTGAGACACAGGTTCTACCTAGTTTATGGATCTTATTTTTTCCCATTATTTCTATATCACTTGTATGTACAATTGTCAACCTATGTTAAACAATGTATTGTGCTTTTGTTTCTGTACAATAAACTATTTTATTTATGTGAAATAATTGGCAGGGGAGAGAGATAAATGGATGTTGCTCCAGAGACAAAAGCGCGGCTCTTAAATATAAGAAGACGAAGGAGACTGTACTGATAGGGCAATAAATCAAATCCTTATGTTTTCCATTTACAATGTAAGTAAGCTATCAAAATTTTGAAATAATATTTTAAAACTTTTAACAAATAAATATATTAGGTCAATTAATAAATAAAGATAACCTGAGCAAGAAGATCCCTCAATGTGAGTAAAGAAAAAGTTAACGCCTCCATCAGATAAACACTTATTTATTTATGAAAATTTACGCATCTTTTAGAAAATTCCTTTTTAATTTCACCAGTGTTGCGTTTATTAAGTTAGAAGATGTAAAAGAAACTAAACAACAGAAATACGGAAACAAAATAATAGCCATATCGTATCAGAATAAATAAATTTGTAAACGATAAATAAAAACCAGTTTCTGATCTAGTTTTGACAAGTGAGAGTGAAATATTTATGCGAACGTTGAAAAATTTTAATAATGTAATGCAAAATGGTTTTTGGCAACGAATTAACATATTTAGTACTAATTTATAGTTACACCGTTTAGTTCCGACTAAGAAAAGCACCACCCTATCTCTTCCTGAGTGCGTCGTAAATGGCTACTGAGGAATCTTAGGCTGAGATTCAGAGTTAAACTAAGCGAAGAATCAACATTGGAATCTAAAATTCTAAACTTTATACTTTAACGAGTAGCTGTTGCCCACGGTTTCACTCGCCTGTTTTTGTACTTTAGATATGCAAGTTCGTAAAACTTGATTCTTAAAAAAATACCTCAATTCTCCCCTGATTTACCCTCCCATGATTTTGCAAATATGCTGAAACACGTCTTTCATTATTTTTTTGCAGAAGCTCGAATTCAAATTGAAATGTATCTCACGTCAAAACTATAGGGTTTTCATACAAAATTTTCGCTCTCATTTCACCCCCGTAGTGATTGTATTGAATCGTCACTTCGCTTCATAGGCCCTTTCCTTCAAATCATTGATCCTGGTCTCCCAAAGCCTAAGCCTGTTCACCTAAGACAATAAACCTTATAGCTACAAGGTCCTATTTAACAATAATTTCAGTACTCACTTGGAACTCTGACATAGCTGCAGCCGCCCCGGCCAATCGTCCCTTCGCCTCATTGGCTCTGTCTTCCAGGTCGTTGACCCTGTCTCCCAAGGCCTGCGCCTGTTCTTCTAGAACTTGTCTGGCCCTGTTGGCGGTGTCTGGACCGGCGCATTCGAGGGCTAGCGTTACTATGTCGTCCACGGCCGAGTTTATGCTCTGTGGGAGAAAGATTTCATGTTAGGAAAGGAGTCAGGTTACACGTAAAGAAATTTTGGTTTATATTTCACTTTTCAAACCAACAAATCTACAATCTTACAGTTTATGTTTTGCGGACATTATAGGTATCAGCAAGCAATTCTCTTGAATCAAATGTGCATGGATATGGTTACTTATCAATCCAACGTGATGTGTGGACTATGGAGGGATGATTTACAAAGAAACACATTTATATCGAAATTCAGAAATAATATTAATATTTCGTTCGTTTGAGTTCGACAGTGTGTAAATTTTTAATAGGTACGCATTTTTCGTGTGTTGTTATGTATGGCTTCTATGTTTTTGTTTGCTTTTGGTAGTACCTGCAAGTGGTTACTTTTAAGGTTTTACGTAAGCGTGGAGTGTCTTTTTTGTGCATGATAATTTTTTTTATGCTAGCGTATCTTTATAAGAATAAGAATATGTATTTATGTTTACCTGTAGCGGTGCTCTTAGCGCATGTATCTGATCAGTCAGCCTCGCCACGGCCTCAGCGGCGTGCGCGGGTGGGGCTGATAGCGCGTCCTGCAATCTCTCCTCGCATCTTGTGAGAGGAGTCTCCACGGCGCGCACTTTCTCCGCGAATTCACCCAGCTTGCGAGCCGTGGACTCCAGGTATTCGATTTGTTGGAACACTTCTGTTTAGGACCAAAACATTTAATTAGTGTTATATTATCTCCAATTTTATAAAGTGGCAATCAGACTATTATTACAAAACTATTCAAAAATTGCTACTCTTTAGTTTACCACAATACTAACCGTTGTTGAGCCTGTCCCATCTCTCCTTCATGCTGTCCAGCTGTTTCCTGACAATGTCCTGGTCCACGTCACACGAGGATATGAAGGTTTCACCCAAAGTCTTGTTGTTCTCGTATTCACCGGACCTGGGGCAAAACAATACCATTCATAAAAACAAATAAATAAATATTGGGAGACAATTCACACAAGTCATCTGATCCCAAACTAGGCAAGGCCTATGGGTACCAGAGACGGATACACATACATAAATAGATAAATACATAAACATAAAATGTTTTTCCTGGGCGGAGGTCGAACCTGCGGGCCACGTGTAGAAGGCAAGCACACTACGAAACACACAAACGGGCCAGGCAAAAATATAGTTTTAATGTTTTATTTATTTGAATGATATAACAAGAAATAAAGAATGAAAGAAACGCAGGAAAGGAGAGCGAAAACAAGGACGAAAGGAAGAAAAAGAGGAAGGGAAGAATGAAAAAGGAGGAAAGAAGGAAGGTAAGAAGGGAATGTAAAAAGAAACTGTTGCAAGTAGGAATTAAAAAATTTAGGAAGGATGGAAGAGAAAACAAGAAAGAAAAGAGAAAGGAAGTTTCTGAACTTTCCGGTATAATGGACCATTTCCAGATGACGTTGCGAAAGTGTTCCAACTTCCTTAAATGCTTGATGACTTCCTACCATCCTTCATTTCTTCGTTCCTTTTTTCTTTCTTCACTCTTTTTGAAGGAAGAAAAAAGGAACGAAGGATGGTAGAAAGAGAGGAACGAAAAAACTGACGAAGAAAAGAAGGGAGAGAGGAAGGTGGAAAGAGGAGGTGGAGAGGGAGGTAGGAAAAAAAAGAGAAGTAAAGAAAAAACCAACCAAGTGCGAGTCGACTCGCGCCCTAAGGGTTCCGTATCTATCTACCATATGATATACTAAAAGCTAATAATACAAGTTTATAATTTTAGGTCAACGGGAAGTACCCTCTAGGTTTTGCTTTAGTGCATAAATGTGTGGAGATGAGGACATAAAAAGCCATATCTTTTGATTGCGTCGTTGTAAGAAAATGAAATTTTCATATCTTGTGCGGTTTATGGACCATAATATTCGTTACCAATTTCAACCTGATTGATACATCTACCCGTTCGTGAGAAAAAGGGTCTTGACAGACAAACAGGCAGACGGACAACAATGTGATCCTACAAGGGTTCCGTTTTTTTATTTTGAGGTACGGAACCCTAAAAAACGGCTGGAGGAAGATAGGAGGTATAGAAGAAGAGTAGAAGGGGGAAGGAAAGACGAAAAAAGTGAAGAACGGAAGGAAGGAGCAACGAATGGAAAACGAAGAAATTGAAGAAGCAGGAAAGGAAGGACAAGTTAGTTTGGCATACCGTTTCCAGATGTCGTTGCGGATGTGGTGCAGCTCGCGCAGCTGCTTGTCGACGTCCTTCTTGGTGCAGGCGGGCGGCTGCGCGCGCGGGGGCAGGCTGCGCGCGCGCGCCTCCGCCTCCGCGAGCCACGGCAGGAACGACTCCTGCGCCTTGTTGTACTTGCGGCAGTGCTCCTGTACGGGTGGACAGTGGACACATCGCGTTAAACAAGCCATATTTACTATTTAAGAGGAAATGTGAAAAGATAGATATTTGACAGTGGGCGCACTCTTTTCGCTTGAAAGAAAGGGATAAAGGGCGCATTGCGCAATCCGCAACGCATTACATTGTAATAGATATACTGTGCGTGTTACCAGAACTAAATAACGTAAGCGCCAGATATAAAATATAAACTTTTTGTAAAAACTAAGTAATAAAATAAAATTTTAGGTTAGGCATATGATAGCAACTACGAATACCTTTCTGTATTGTTAATTTCACTACTTAAAACATCTCAGATTCCACAAAAAGAGGAAATAATGAAAATTGAAGAGACAACTTTGGATTTTTATTTTGTCGAGCCGCTTTTCACTAATTGTGTTTTGGTCTTAGCGATATTATCACTTAAATGGACAAGAAACACATATCTGAAAATCACGGCAAAATACTGAGTAAATAATAAAAAGATATTTGTGTTCAAAATACCCAAAAAAAATTACATATCGTCTTAATCATGTAAAATTTAATACTAGAATTTGTAAAAGGATTTAAAAAATACATTTTCAATACATTTGTTCGAAAAACGTACTTACAAGGACGTAAACATTGCTCGTAAGTAGTTACTTACCGAACTAGTGCGGTAAGTAAAAAAAAGTATAATACCAAGGAGTTTTTACACTTTGACCATAAAATTATTTTGTAAAAATCCTACAGAGGTGCCTGGGTGACAACTGCCTATCTATATTTAAAATAAAATGGAGAGTACCAGGAGAACATAAATCGACAAGAGGCTGACAGTACCCGTGGTTGGTTCCTTTACCAAGTGTATTACTTATACCTGTTTTCTCACAAATGTATTGAAAAACGTCGTAAGATACACGTCCGTATGGGTTATGACAAACTCCTGCCGATGGTAAACCCTCGACTTCGTCTCGGGCTTACAAAGCGTCAACTCGTTTGTAAGAACCCTACTTACGGAACTTGTATCTTAAACTACTATTTCCGCCAGGGTAGGCAGAGATCACAGTCCTCCGTCTCCACCACGATCATGACATTTTAAAAAACTAGCTGGTGCCCGCGACTTCGTCTGCGCAGGTTTATAAATTGTAGCCTATGTGTTATTCTGATTTATAAGCTATATTATTGTAAAGTTTCATTAAAATCCAACCAGTAGTTTTTACGTGAAAGAGTAACAAACATACATCCATACATGTTTACAAACTTTCGCGTTTATAAATTAATATATAATATTTTTCAAATACCTTAACGTAGTATGCCCATTAATTTAAATTTTAATGTGACAAACTTTGTTATAGGCTGTATAAATATTTAAGGCAAGAATTGTAATAATGAATTTCATGCTGTTAAGTTTGCTTAATAAATAAATAAATAAATAAATAATATTATAGTAGGATATACTTTGTATACTAACCATAGCAGTCTGCAATCTAGTCTGCCGATCAACGGTTTCCCGTTTCAGTTTGTCCCACTGCGTCTGTATGCGATCCAACTCCTTGCGCAGATTCGCATGTGCTGGCTTCTTCTCCATCTCACGACCTGCATACAAACATACCATCAGTCATTACTTATAATTAAAAAAAAACGTCGCATACAGTCTCTCAAACAATAATCCACACAAACATTTCTTATGCAAGTAACTAAAAAAAGAATTTTACAAAAGGTTTAGAAACTACTTCTTGAGATGTTTGCCTATAATGTAAAATTACTCAATAAAAGTATTGTTTGTTAATTGGTTGGCTCTTGACCTCGATCTAGCCCTGAGGACAGAGATGAGGTCGACGATGGAATGAGCTTGCACAGAAGAAGCCTATTCTGATCCTACAATATGTCCAGATTTGTAGGACTTAGTTTAGTTCTTAAGTTAAAACTGTAATGAAATATAAAAAAAAAAAAAACAGAGTTGTCATTAAATGGAATAACCTTTTCAGCTACCTAAAAATAATCACCTAAAAATTCAATGTTGCTAGTTTTCATTTTAATAGAAGTAATCATAAAAACTGCCTGATTAATTTAAAATGGTGATAATTTGGGACATTAATGATTTACGCTGATTTTCATGAGATAATGGACCCGTGCTTTATCTATCTATGTCCCATTATTTCTGTACAGAGAGCTATTCTATGCCTTACCTCGATCCAGCAGCATAATAATCTCGTGTTCTCTCTGCGTGAGGTCTCTGTACAGTGGCTCATGCTTTTCCAGCTGTTGCTGCAATTTGTTCTTGTCAGCCGACACCTGGAGGCGTCCTGGCAACGCGGCTAGCTCTGACGTCAGCCAGCCGAGAGTCCTGGCTACATTCTCTTCCAAGTTGCGGCCGTCCCTGTTCACAAAAAATTGTGTAAAATTCTTCAGTGAATCATAACCTAAAATAATATAGGTTAGGAAATAACAGCTAAATGTGAGAGATGCGAATAGAGTCGCTACTATATTCAATCCCTCTTTTTAAATCACCGGATTATGTACCGGCTTCTAACGTGGTTTGTCTGACGACAACCACAATTTGAGACGTCACTGTGTGTTATTTTTACTGGAGAAACCCCACACAGGTCTATAATAAAATAAGTTTGCGACACGACAGTTGCAGACGGTGTTTATTATATTGTGCTGTCGTCCAAAAATAAAGTATTTACCAATGAAAACTTTTGAGAAGGATAGGGCCAAAGAAAAGAGTCAGAAAATGTACGAAATTGAAACGGCTATGATACAATCCAAATACGAGGCAGAACGCGAATCTTGCAACCTTATTTTGTGAACAGCTGATGAAGAAATTTTGTGCAAAATATTTGCGATATATTCTTTTGAGTTCGAGACTACATAATTGCAAGGAGGCACAAAATCATTGTGTTACGACGCGACATAAAAGCAGGTTATGTTTCAGAGTAAAACCTAAAACTTTCAAGTTATACTCACTTCAAAGCAGCCTCAATCTCCGCCTTCCTAAGGTCTAGTTTCCGCTGCAACGTGTCGTACTGGCGCGCCACAGCGCCCAGCTTGCTCTGTATGTCCTGGCGCGCCGCGGGGTCGGACAGGACCGTCGCCAGGGCCGCGCCGGCTGACTCCAGGTCCGCCAGTAGGGGGCGCTGGCCTTCCAATTGACGTTCTAGGTTCTAAAATAAATGTTCAATTTGAGTTTTTGTTGGTGAATCGTACAAAGTACTTGCACGATGTTTCATGCAAAGTAATACAAGAGGACAACGGTGACTCCAAAAAGTTAACTAAATTTTGTTGATCTTAGGTTTGCTAATAGAGGGCGTTGACCTTCTAATTGACGTTCTAGTATCTGGAAAAGTTGTTGGATTTGAGTTTTTCTTGGTGTAAATATTGCGCAAAGTACTTGCACGATGTTTCATACAAAGTAATACAAAGAGGATAACGATGACTCCAAAAAGTTAACTTGTTGATTTTGGGTTTGCTAATAGAGGGCGTTGGCCTTCCAGTTGATGTTCTCGGTTTTGAAAAAGTTGATAGATTTGAGTTTTTGTTGGTGAAAATATCGTGTAAAGTACTTGCACCATGTTTCATACAAATAAGTTTTAAAGGCATAATGAGGTTTTTCAAAAATCCTAAGTTCTAAACAGGAGATGTTTCGTGTCGTTTGGAAACAAACATGTTTTCTTTTGGCAAAAAGAAGCTTAGAATAGAGACAAAGCGAGGCCTTCTTTCAGCAGTGTGACCTTAACGAATAAGTGAAATAATCCAGATTTTCACATGAAAAACTTGCACAACTGTATCACTCTGTTTTGCCCAGTCTTATCAGGATCTCACCTCAATCCTCCTCAGCTGTTCTTCAGGCTCCTTCTCCAAAGCCACATCATCCAGCTTATCGCTGATGACTTGCAGAGCGTCCCTCAGCCGAGCCAGCCCTGCGTCAAACTCGCGCGACGTATCGGCCGCGGCGCCAAGACTTTCTGCGCGCTGTTCTAGCCTAGATAAAGAAATTTTATTGTTAGCATTTATTTAATTTACTTAAATATAATCCTAATATTTTTTAAGACAATTATTTTATTACAGATCCCAACCAGGAAACACAACTACCAATTAAAAATTAATTAAATTTGACTTTAGTAAGGAAAATAGCTCCTAACTTCGCAGAATTTGTTTCTTTGGATAAAGTGATGAATTATAATTAAATAAATTAATTTACATTGCAAAAACTATCTTTATCTACTTGAGGTTAGAAAATGATGCTTTTTAAAGGATGCAGGCACCAGATGAAATATACTAGATTTTGTTAATTTAACTTAAGATAAGTCAAGAAGTCCACTTGTCCTGCAAATCTTTGACCTTGACCTTGAGTTTAGCAGCCCCAGACCGGCTAGTATCCCATAAGCCCACAGTGGGTGTACGAGCAAGCTCACACATTCATACTTACTTATGTATTGTATCTGCTGACTACAACATTTTCACTTTACATGACAGTGGCAATTAAAACTTCCTTGCAAACGCACGGTCACTCTTTTACTTAAACTTACCCTTAACAACTCGTGTAGGGCCAGCCCCTACATTTATGGTCCTTCGAGCCGGATTTGAACCAGCGACCTATGGATTCGACCTATGGTAATCATAAATGTAGGGGCTGGCCCTACACGATGTTGTTAAGGGTAAGTTAAAGTAAAAGAGTGACGCGTGCGTTTGCAAGGAAGGTTTAATTGCCACTCTCATGTAAAGTGAAAATGTTGTAGTCAGCAGATACAATACATAAGTATGAATGTGTGAGCTTGCTCGTACAGTGGGTGAGTATATAAGCATAAAACTAACTGGTTGACGCCATTCCACTTGTCCGGCTTACCTTTGACCTTGACTCCGAGCTTGTGAGCATCCGTGAGTGGAATCTCCCTGAGATTGAAAAATACACTAACAAAGAACTACATAATTGACTACTTACTGGTTGAGAAGGTCGTTCCACTTGTCCTGCACATCTTTGACCTTGACCTTAAGTTTGGCAGCGTCGGGCGCGCGAGGGTCCAGTCGGGCCAGTATTCCTGAAGCCACTTCCTCCAAGTGGGAGAGTTGGGGCTGCTGACCACGGAACTCTTCACGGAGGACTTGCACCTGCGACAGAATAGTCGGAGATAAATGTGTTGACCACGTTGAAGACCTTTTTATTTTTTTCGTATAATAAGTGACAGTAGACAGATCGCGTTTCACAAAAGAGTTCCCTTCCCGTTATATTGGCTTTCATATAATATGGGCGCGTTCAAATTGGATAGAAGATCCTGGCAGCTGGGTAGTTTTTTAATATGTCCATATGTGCAGTCGAGACCGACTGCTGTCAAAGAGAAATACACTTCATTTTTAAAAATATATGGCAATCGGCCCAAAGAGCAATTATTACCCGTTTTGGATGACAGGAAAGGAATTCTTATGAAACGCGCTCTAAGCTAGCGTGACTTTTCAAGATCTGTCTCAATGTCAATGATGACAATAATAAATGACATTTGACTCGATGTATTTGACAATAAGGAAATTTGAGTTATAAGAAAAAGCTAAGTTAAATGAGTCTTCCAAAAGAAACTTCCTGATTCTGAAAGTGGCAAGTCAATAACCCTTACAAGATGTAATACAAAAAAAGCAGCGTGCAGAAAGGGACAGAAAATGTCATGCGCTGTCTCTTCTTCACAAGATAATCTGCAATGTTTCTCTGTTTCTGGTATGAGTAAAACATAAAACAGTTTCTTTTTCTCTCTTAGGTAATGACAGAATTTGATTCCTTCCTTTTCGCTCATAACTTTTTGAATACTACAGGGGGAAAACAATGAATGTCAGTTGAAAGCTAAAGCCAGCTACAACAATCATTTTGCAAGTCCATCAGAGAGGGATGCAGCAGTATGAAAGATAGAAACAATGGTATAGCATAGGTATCTATTGTATACCACTAACTGTTTCTTTCCTATAGCTGCATTCGTTTTTGTTCGTCGTGCATGATGGATGGTACGTAGATGGCTTCATTTACATAAATTAAAAAATAAAACAATCGAATGACGGGCCATAAAATCTGTAAATTTTACAAGTGTAGATTCACAAAAACTCTAATAAATGGCATAATGACAATAAATTAAAAAAAAAATCATTCCTTTTTGTTATTCCTAATGTGATATGCCTACCTACGTAAGCTATCGAAACACGAATTATTTAGGTGTAATAATAAATTATACAACGCATAAAAACATTCCTTGCACTTTCAGGGAATAGGAACCACCTTAAAATATAAATAAGTAGATACAAATTAACAACCCGTATCTAAGTAGGTATAAGTACCGCTTTGCGTCGGGCGCCATTAGTGCCTTAGCCTTTAGATAGCGAACTACGTGTTTTGCGTGGGTGAGAACTTGAACGGTTTATACGTATGTGTGCGAGCGTGTTCGTATATTGAGTTGTGTATGTGGTGTGTAGGTAATTAAAATGAACGCGCAGTATGGCGTGTCCGAAGTGTGGTTCTGTGTGTATTTACCTGTTGCACTTGAGTGTGTACCACGCGGGAGTCAGCGCTGATGGGCCCGAGCGCGGCCAGCATGCGCTGTTTGGAGTTGAGCCAGCCGCTCAGGTTGGAGTGCGTATCATGGAAGTCTTTTAGCTCCTCCATCAGCCGGATCCTGGGAAACGAAAGATTCAAAAAGGACGACTTGGTTCGCCTTTAAGTGCACCCAAAGGCATGGAGTCTCATTCCGTACTACGGTTTTATCGACGGAGTAAATAGCCCGAATTCATTTGGCCCTTTTGTTTCTAATAATTAAACTAAATGTTACTACTAGGTTGGTAGGTAAAGGTGTAAACTATGACATTAATTCAATTTTAACATCCAGATATCAATTTATTCTAAGAAAATACCTTATGGAAAAAATAGCCAGAACAATTTCCGGCACAAATTCGTTCTATGACGTGAGGCATCTGTACTAGTATAGTATTATATTATCTGTGCCAAAGGTACCTAGTGTTTTCTATGAAACTTGCAAAGTGCGCGGCAAAGTACTTTGCGGCGCACTTATATAGATATAAACTACGCCGCCAATCATCTTTGCCGCGCACTTTTTGAATTTGAAACATCTTAGTGTTCAGCGCCAAAGAAATCGAACGCAAACATTGTTTAAGTGTTTCATTATCAGATAGATACTATTTAGTTTCAATTTAGTTGTTACTCTATGTTTTATTAAATAATAATATTACAATAAAATATGAGGCGTCTTTTATTCTCTCATAGTGGGTGATGAAAAGTAGAGTGTATCACTCGGGCGGAAATATATTTTTGGCTCGGGCGACGTACTTTGAATCCCTCGCTACGTTCAGGATTCTACTCTAGAATCCCTCACTTCGCTCAGGATTAAAAAAAACGCCCTCGCCGAAAAATATTATTTTGCTCACTTGAATATTCTTTTGTACTGAATATGCGACCTTCCAATTACAAATTTCAAATTCGCGCTAGATGTATGTAGTGCTCGGGGGTTGCTATAGAGTAAAACATAAATTACCTGTCCTTGAAAGCGTCATGAAGCGCCTTCCACCGAGAGGAAACAGCCTCCATCTCATCATGCAGGCGATCGGCGCCGACCACGCCTTGTTTGCGTTTTAGTAGCTCGCGGACCTACACAAATAAAATATCATATTTTATCATATCATATATCATGTATCGGTGCATTAGCTGTATCTTTGTATTAATCAGCGAAAAATTTAACTAAAAATAGCAGTATACACTCGTTTTTCAACAGCATTTTATCTATAAGAATGCAAGTCATTTGAATTTAGTATGGAAAACGGATCGCCTTAACACCAACACACAGGATACGTTTTTATATGCAGGTCATAATTTTTCATACATTTGACAGCTGTCACAATGGGCCTAATACGATGGCCTTACTGTAAGTATGAGTGACTTCAAAAACGGTAATTATTACCCTTTGACAGCAGTCTGTCTCGACCACACCGATGGACGTCATATAGCGCTATCCTGCTGTCAGGGTAATTTTTACCCGATTCGGAACGCAACCTATATTACTACACTTGTTGTTGGATTACGCAACACAAGTGCACAGAAAAATTTAGTATTTCAACACGGGGCTTATTGACTATCAAAAGTCGCGTAGAGATGTCATCGAAATCAGATGACAAAACAATAGCGCGTTTTAGCGATGTCTTTTGATTGGACAGCGCCATCTGTTGAGTGCGATTGATTTGAGTTCATTATTATGTTAAAACGTGACGCTCTTTCGTGAACTTTGGAACACAAACACAGGCAGGGAGACCAATTCTTGAATATCACACAAAAAATTTAAAAAAAACAGGTTTCTCTTTAAAAGTGAATTCAAAAGTTATATTCAGGAATATCGTAAAAACATGAATCGTAGAATAAGAGCACAAACGACTTGACATCCAGTTGCACACATCACATTCAACTTTAAACCTCCTTTAAATTTACTGCCGTCACTTTCTTTGCAAATAAAGCAGTAAGTATCAGCCACAAGTTTAAAGAGTTGTATGTGCAACTGGTGCTGGCGTTAAGTATATTGATACTACACTTGTTGTTGGATTACGCAACACAAGTGCACCGAAAAATTTGGTATTCGAAGATGCAATTAATTGACTAACAAAAATCGCGTAGAGATGTCGTCAAAACCAGATGACAAAACAATAGCGCGTTTTAGCGATGACTTTTGATGGGACAGCGCCATCTGTTGAGTGAGATTGTTCTAGTTATAACTTGTTTGATTAACGATATACAGCATGATTTTTTATTCACCAGAAAAACATTAAGGGATAATTCTGCCCATGAAACTGAACAACTTTTCCCAAGGAACATAGTTAAAATACGTAAAACCAAATTTGACCTCCCGTACAAAATGCGCTATCAGCTGATGCAGTTTCTATGGAAGGTTCCTTGGGAAAAGTTGTTCAGTTTCATGGGCAGAATCATCCCTTAATTTTTTTCTGGTGAATAAAAGCCCACGCTGTATAACATAACGTATCTAATAAAAATTTAAGTGTTATTATTATTATTTTGTTTGTTATTGTTTTTATTCACCCTTTTGTGGGGAAATACGACACTTTCGCGGGCTTTTGGCCAAAACGAAAATGAAGAAATGAAAAGGAGAAGAAGAAGGATAGAAGAATTAATTGGTGTTTTAGGTGGAGGCTGAAAGGAACTTTCGGACGATGCGGCAAGTATTCAAAACAACAGCTTTTTGGAGGAGGATGTATGTCATTGGGTGTATCTCTAGTAATTTTAAACTGGTATGTAAGGTGTTTGGTATTACTCCTGTGGCTGATATGATGATGGGTATTGTTTTGACCTTATTTACTTGCCATTGAGTTTGGATTTCAATCGCCAGATCAGAGTATTTGGTGATTTTTTCTTCTACAGAAAGCATTTTGTTTCTTGTAATAGCTCTTATTTGATCTCCGATTCTCTGTTTCGTTACTTTCATCTCTGGGAATTTTACTACAAATTGTTGATGTATTATTATTAAAGTTTTTGGTTAGTTCCGGGTCTGGGTGGGTGTTTTTTATCTACTTTTAATTAATACTACTGTTAATTAGTTCAAATGCAGGGTAAAGGTAAATAATAATAAATATAAATATTCACATTACATTTCACACAAGGTCATCTGATCCCAAACTAGGCAAAGCCTGTACTATGGGTATCAGAGACTGGTATACATACATAAATAGATAAATAACACCCATACACAGAACAAACACTTGTGTTCATCACACAAATGTTTGCCCTGGGCGGGGATCGAACCCGCGGCCCACGGCGTGAGAGGCAGGCTCACTACCAACCACACCAACGGGCTTATCAAGGTGTATTCACAATGGAGTTAAATTAAAAAAATATATATTTATTTTGATATTAATTTCTTTTTCGTTTTTTAGGTAACACACAAAGGAAACAACCGCTTCTTTCGAAGGTTTGCCTTAATTTGACTTTATGATTTTAAGCAAACTGATTAGATACGGGTCTTGGCTACCAGCAGCAGCGGAAAGCGATGACTCAGTGCATTCTTAAGATGGACGAACTATAAGTACATTTTTATGTTACAAATATTTCATGCTTAGGATCAGACGATTTCGTGTAAAATATCCCCCATATTATTAGAAATAATATATATATTTACATTTATCAAATGGATGGATATTGTCCCGTGTGGTGCCGGCAAAGAATAGTACCAACCCATACATACCCGTGGGTGTCGTAAGAGGCGACTAAGGGTTAACTGGAGGATGGGCAGCAGCATCGTCTTGTGTATCATACCATCTTACTTACTGCGGTCACCTACAACCGCGGTTCATGGTGCCAGCCGTAACGCTAACTAGCGAGGTGACTATGGTACTTCCCACAGAAAAATAAAGGTACTTAGAAGGAGGAGTAGGCGTTTTTCCATGGATTTGACAGGTTATTTTGAATATTTACTATGGAGCATCGATGATGGGGTTGTGACATGTTGACAGATGTCATCCCCTACTAAAATGAATTAGCAAGGTACCTATTCCGAGCGAAGCAAGGAGGTCCGAAATCTTTGGTACTTCCCCTCCACATTTTTCCAGCATTAGCTAGAATTCTGGAGGGAGCTCTCTGTCCTGTAGTAGACGTTTTCATGGGATGTTATGATGATGATGATGAAATGTATATTACCTGAGTCTTGGTTGAGTCGAGCCCGCTCTGCTTCTCGTACATTTCTTCGAGCACCTGCCTGGCGGCGCGGATGGTCTTGTCCGCTTCTTCCTTGGTATTCGCCACGCAGTCTTTGGGCAGTTGACGTTGCACCTAAAAAAAAATACGTAAGTGAGTCATCCATCATAGCCATAAAAGGGGTTTTTAACCTCTTATAAGTTATGCATATTAGTCTAGGCAACGAAGCGGATCGTTGTATGAAGACCCCCGCATTAAATCCTCAGTCGATGAAACTTTGCTGGGGTATTACACTATATGAGACAAACCTATAAAAAAATCCCAAAAAAAAATCGGTACTTTTTATTTTTCCATACAAAAATTACAAAGTATGTATGAAAAGTTTTTTTTTGTGAATTCTTTTTTTGGATATTTTCAATTTACATTTAGTTCATGATACTTTATCATCCTGTCAAATAAAATATGCCTGAGAAATTTATGTTGGGGTCAACTGCTTCGTTGCCTACACTATAATCTCACTCCAAAGATACATTGAAATATAGTCGAAATGATGTAACTTGATTAGAATGACAGCAGTGTGGGAGCAGGACGGAGCGATACGTAAGATATTGGAGCGACGGAGACACGTGTCGCTGCGTTCTGCTCACACGCATAGGTCTGTCCAGTTTTCATTCAAATAAAGCTAAATCATTTCAAAGAAAATCTTGAGTTCAATTTAGAATTATACTTTAAATACGGTCTTCGGAACAATCGGGTAAAAATTTCGTTATAGAAGAAAAAAATCATGGCGGTGAAAACCAGAAACTTTTTTATCATTTATTTGTGATTAAGGCCCGGTTATTCAGTGTTATTCATTGGATTGTATTAGAAGACAATTAAAACAATTTGAGAAAGTAAGTTTTGATAAAAAAAAGAGATTTCTCCGCGAGTTTCCTGGGTCAAAAATAAAATTAAATCCAGTTTGCGTCTAAAAAAGAATCGTTTAAAATTTATGAAAACCAAGTCATTTTAAATTTCATACGTAGTTTTAAATTTTTAATAATTAATTTAGTGTTAAAAAGTAACTAACCGATGGAAAAAATTATGACGTCGTTGTTCAGAAACTTCATACAAAATCTATGGAAGATTTCTGTTTTGACGTTGTAGGTCAATTGACTAGGTTGGAAATTTGCGGATTTGACTAACGTCAGTTTTGTCCCATTAGAACCGAAAAAGTGGCGACATTGTGACGTGACGATAGGCCTGTACCATAGATTTAGTACTTCGCGCGTGGCGCTTTTAACCAGATTGCGCTCTTCCAAAAATTATGCGAGCAGAGTAGGACGTAAGATGAGATGAAGCTGTCCCTTTCTAATAGATTTTGCATGACATTTTGTTTGTGTTGCCATGACAACATCAACAAAATGTCATGCAAAATCTTTGTTAAAAATCATTTTACCAAAGAGTTTTTAATCCAGATAAATCAAAAGAAAATGTATTTCTGCATTTATCAATATTTAATGAAAACTGAGAGAGAAGTTTATACTTTGCACGTTGAAAATTATTCAAATAAGTATTTAAAAATACTTATAAATAAAAATTTGTGGATATAAAACTTAACTTTTTGCACGGAAATTGTGCAAACTTCATTAGTATGGCAACAATTAGAAAGGGACGAAGTACATCGAACATGCTTTCTTGCTCTGCTCGTTTTGCCTCTGTACAAATTGTTAGGAGTCCTCAATCATGGTAAATGTAAGATCATTGGCCTGTACTTATATGTAAGTAAATACACTTGAGATATTTCTTATAAGTTACCTTGTCCAAGAAAGCGTTGTTAGCGCGGAGACTGTCGGTGTGTTTTCTGAGTTCCTCCCGTATGGAGTCGATCTCGGCATGGCGGTCGGCCAGTTTAGTTCCCAGAAGGCTGTACCGGTTGTTGATCTCGGACAGTTGCTGTTGCACTGGGGATAGCTCTGAGGAAGACACATACATAGATTTAGTACATCGCGCGTGGCGCTTTTAACCAGATTGCGCTCTTCCAAAAATTATGCGAGCAGAGTAGGACGTAAGATGAGAGGAAGCTGTCCCTTTCTAATAGATTTTGCGTGACATTTTGTTTATGTTGCCATGACAACATCAACAAAACGTCATGCAAAATCTTTGTTAAAAATCATTTTACCAAAGAGTTTTTAATCCAGATAAATCAAAAGAGAATTATTTTCTGCATTTATCAATATTTAATGAAAACTGAGAAAGAAGTTTATACTTTGCACGTTGAAAATTATTCAAATAAGTATTTAAAAAACGTATAAATAAAAATTTGTGGATAGAAAACTTAACTTTTTGCACGGAAATTGTGCAAACTTCATTAGTATGGCAACAATTAGAAAGGGACGAAGTACATCGACTATGATGTCTTGCTCCGCTCGTTTTGCCTCTGTACTAATTGTTAAGAGTACGCTATCATGGTATATGTAAGATCATTGGACACATATATCTATTTGTTTATCTATGCACCATTTCTGTATTTTCGGAAGTTTAATTGTCTGTAAATTTATTTACATGCCGGCAAAGAATAGTACAAACCCATACATACCCGTGGGTGTCGTAAGAGGCGACTAAGGGTTATTAGCTGGAGGATGGGCAGCAGCGTCCTCCTGTGTATCATACCATCTTACTTACTGCGGTCACCAACAACCGCGGTCCATGGTGCCAGCCGTAACGCTAACAAGCGTGGTGACTATTGTACTTCCCCTCCACATTGTTTCAGCAAAAGCTGGAATATTGGAGGGAGTTCCCTGTCCTGTAGTGGACGTTTGATGGGATGTCAGTCATGATGATCTCATGCATGAGGGAAGTACAGCGCGTTCAGGACACGTCTGTCTATGATGGTTGTTTTCCGCGCATAGGTGACAGGCGGAGAGCCAATGAATGACTCGCTCGCCTCACCACCGCGACTCATTTTTTGACTTCTGCGCATTAACGGTCACAGCTAGAGGTATTTTGTACACTATATATGTCAAGATCGTAGCAGGTGCTGTGTGTGTTCTCTGCCTACCTCGATGGGAAAGAGGGGTGATGTTATGTATGTATGTATGATCTCCGTAGAAATTTTATCGTAAATTATAATAACATACTATGTTATACTTTCAATTAGAAAATGTTTTTGCCTGCTTTAATTAATTTACTTAATTATAAATTTTGATCATAAATCAATAAATTCATTAACGCCCAACCCAACGTTCAACGGAAGTTCTTCTTAGCAGTTCACGCAACTGTGCATAATGAGGGGTATAAAAACTAGAGTATTGGTTTATGGACAGCAGCCAGTTTTAATACCTTATTATGTGCAGATGCATTCACATATATTACGACGACGATTGTAAACACAATAATAACCTTAATTTTATGAACAAAGTGTTGAAAATGTGGATATTTCTGACTAGCTGTTTGTAAAACGATAGTCTGTGCATTTTTCTGTGTATGTATCGTGGTCTCAAACGTCTCGAGAAAGCTTTTCTTAACTGCTCTTTCTTCAACTGTGGTATATCTAGAATTATTTATAGAATTGGATAATAATGTGTTCAGATAACAAACCTTCAAGATGGAACCCGTCCTGGCTGGAGCGACGAGACGAGAACCCGCTCGAGGTGGAGTGCGTGGACCCGGGGCTCACTAGGCCGTGCCCTTTGGTCGGGGACGGGGAACGGCCGTCCAGGGAACGAACTGCAGACAATCAATGAACAAATAAATGCTTTAATAAAAACTAAAAACTTTCGCTATTTTAAAAATTTATACTAAAAAATTATATTGTTTTTGTATCGTTCGTATTCTGTAGTAGTAGTAGGTACACCCAACAGCACGTCAGTGGAAACACTTTGGACTTTATGGCATGGTGATAGAGTTTCAAATATTTCCACTGAGGTGCGGTTGACCGTACCATTGCTTTTAGTTTTTATTTTCTAAATTAAGTGTCCTGTTTAATCATATGTAAGCAGTAGTAACCACGATACAGGCTATGCCTACTGTTGGTACTGTAGTTTTTGTAAAAGATGGCTGGACCATATGTACTTCAACGGATAAACTCCCTTTTTACCCGACTACGGCAAAAAGGAGGGTTATGATTTTGACCGGTATGTATGTATATATGAATGTATGTATGTTCATCTGTTCCATCATAACTTCTAAACTACTTATCATATTTTGACAAATGAGGTGTCATTAGAAGCGTCTTAATTATCCGCTGGTTATAGGATACAAGAAATTTCGTTTATTTGTATGTGGCGCCCTCTAGAGCAGATTAAGTTAAGAACTAATAAAATAAAAAAAATAACCGTACCGTGTTGGGTATCAAATGAAAGGGCTTAGTAAGCACATTTCAAAAATATCTATATTGTTAGCTTTTTTATGTATTTACAACCCCAAATTAATTGAAATAAAAAATCTGTTCAAAAACTAGAACCCGACTACTGGCAAATCTTGCTCTAAAAAGTATGAAACAAGAAAATATTGTCATCTGAAATTGTTATGTACAAACTATGGTATTTAATAAATATTCATAGCGATGTTCAGATAATAGCCGTGGTCATGTTATGCCACCTATCCGAAAAAAGCGATCATAAACTTCAGGGCAAAAAGGCATATCTGAACATCGCTATGAATATTTATTTAATACCATAGTTTGTACATAACAATTTCAGATGACAATATTTTCTTGTTTCATACTTTTTAGAGCAAGATTTGCCAGTAGTCGGGTTCTAGTTTTTGAACTGATTTTTAGGGTTCCGTACCTCAAAAGAAAAAAACGGAACCCTTATAGGATCACTTTGTTGTCCGTCTGTCTTTCTGTCTGTCAAGACCCTTTATCTCACGAACGGGTAAAGGTATCAGGTTGAAATTAATACCACATATTAGGATCCATGAACCACGCAAGATCTGAAAATTTAATTTTTTTACAACAAAGCAATCAAAAGATATGGCATTTTATGTTCTCATCTCCATACATTTATTTAAAAATGCAAAACCTATAGGGTACTTCCCGTTGACCTAAAATTATGAAATTTGGCAAGAAGCTAGGTCTCACAGTACAAATAATTGGAAAAGTCTGAAATCATTAAATATTACAACTTTTCTCACAACTAATGGAACCAATTGTGGTGAGCTCCCGTTTCAAGAACATTCATATAAGAGAGGGGTCAAGTTGGATGGTTGCTGAGGCGATTTTTGTTTTAGTTCTATTTAAAAACGGGAACACTTACAAACTTGAAAATTGGTATGTTTATAGTGCATAAGCTAAAATAACAACAAATAATAAAATTTGGTCAAGCGCGTGTCGGACTCAAAAAATCTAGCACATTAACTTACTGAAATTTCAACTAATACAATTTTGTTTATGTGGTGGTACGGAACCCTCAGTGCGCGAGTCCGACTCGCACTTGGCCGGTTTTTTTTATATTGACGGCATATAGGACCGATGGGTTTATACGACGACAGACGGCGGTCCGTTAAACTGCTGATCTCAATAATGAAGATGGTCGGACAGGATCGAAACCTGTCGATCTCATACCGTCTATATGTCGCAGGCAAATCGTATAATCCGACGTTTACAAACGGCGGGCAAACTTTAAACGGTCGGCAAATAGTAAGACGGCGCCGGCAGATTGTAAACGGGTTTAGAACGGCAGCGGCCGGCGAGTGCCAGAAACGAATTACACGCCATTTTCTTAAAAGCCGCGGCATTATGTAAAATGCAGAATAAAAAAAATTTCGGCATTTTATAGAATGCCAAGGCAAACTGTGATATGACGAATTATACGATATGCCTGCGACATATCAAACGTGAGTTTATAATCCGCAAGTTTCCAACCTTGTCAATTGACCTACTCTTTATTGAACGTCAACACGGAAATCTTCCATAGATTTTGTATGAACTTTTTTAATAATGACGTCATAATTCTTGCCATCGTTTAGTTACTTTTTAACATTACATTAATTATTAAAAATTTAAAACTACGTATGAAATTTAAAATTACTTAGTTTTCATAAATTTTGAATGATTCTTTCTTAGACGCAAACAGGATTTCAATTTATTTTTGACCCAGGAAACTCGCGGATTATGTGTAACACTTACGAGTCGTTTAGAGATATCAAATGAATGTTTTAATAAAAACTAAAGAAATAGATACAAACAACAATACTCCCAACTGTCAAAATAGTTGAGTAAACGAACGTTGTGACAGTTTGTGTGACAGAGAGAGTGTGACAAATTGGTTGGCAGAGAGAGTGTGACAGTTTGTGTGACAGAGAGAGTGTGACAATTTGGTTGGCAGAGAGAGTGTGACAGAGTGTGACAATTTGGTTGGCAGAGAGAGTGTGACAGTTTGTGTGACAGAGAGAGTGTGACAATTTGGTTGGCAGAGAGTGTGACAGTTTGTGTGACAGAGAGAGTGTGACAATTTGTTTGGCAGAGAGAGTGTGACAGTTTGTGTGACAGAGAGAGTGTGACAGTTTGTGTGACAGAGTGTGACAGTTTGTGTGACAGAGAGAGTGTGACAAATTGGTTGGCAGAGAGAGTGTGACAGTTTGTGTGACAGAGAGAGTGTGACAATTTGGTTGGCAGAGAGAGTGTGACAGTTTGTGTGACAGAGAGTGTGACAATTTGTTTGGCAGAGAGAGTGTGACAGTTTGTGTGACAGAGAGAGTGTGACAATTTGTTTGGCAGAGAGTTTGTGACAGTTTGTGTGACAGAGAGAGTGTGACAATTTGTTTGGCAGAGAGAGTGTGACAGTTTGTGTGACAGAGAGAGTGTGACAATTTGTTTGGCAGAGAGAGTGTGACAGTTTGTGTGACAGAGAGAGTGTGACAATTTGGTTGGCAGAGAGTGTGACAGTTTGTGTGACAGAGAGAGTGTGACAGTTTGTGTGACAGAGAGAGCATGGATACTCACTGGGAGTCTGCCGCTTGGTGGGGCTGTACAGCTGCCTCTTTCTGTGCGGACTGTCGGCTCGCTCCCCGCGGGTTAGAGCCTCGTAGATGGCGCCGGCTTCGTTCACCTGCAAATACATTCTTATTTATTCCTGTTTTATTACTTCCAAAGACAATACAATTTACTAATTAAGTATAATTATATTGTCTTTAATTCTCCAAATCTGACTCTATCTACACTCCAATCCAACATTGTAGTATTTTTATTGCCTGGCAATGTACTTGTAATTAGGTGTGCCCAAGGGCTCAAAAAACATATTCCAAGATAAATGGAAAAAAAATTGAACCTCCCATACAAAATGCCCTATCAGCCGATGCAGTTTCTATAGAAAGTAAAAATTAATCAATCAATTAATTAATTAATCAATTTTGACTTCCCATAGAAAGTGCATCAGCTGATACTCGTAGCGTATTTTGTATGGGAGGTCAAATTACGTCCTATGTTCCTTGGAAAAAGTTGTTCAGTTTCATGGGCAGGATTATCACACCTTTCCATTTCACACTGTATTATTATTATTCATTTACCTTTTTTTCAGAAACTGTTATTTTATAAAATTTTAATAAACAAATTTGAATTTGAATTTATTCATAATTTAACAATTAATAATTAAATTTATTTTTATTAGGTTACACGTTATACACCCCACCTTATCAATAGTGATAGAAAAGTCCCTGTACTCCTTAGCGAGTGGCCTGAGTTCCTCTTGCTGCTGTTTCACCACCTCCAGGTCTAGCGCTACGGGCTGCAGTCTGCCCACACGACCCTCCATCGATTGCAGCCATTCCAGCACCTAGGAAATATAAAATAAATGGCGAACCATCGTGAACGCAATCGAAGGACTTTAACAAAATTGTTTTTATTCCTGCCACCATGAAATTATCGAGGGAATCTGTGAGTCAAAACATTGTAGCTAAGAACCTCGAACTTCTATTGTTCAACGTTTTAACTCACAGAATCCCTCAATAATAGCATATATATCCAAATGTTTTCATTACCTCGATTTACTTTTCCAACCTTAACAGCTCCAAATACCCACAACTTATTAAAACCATCAATTAACTATTCTTGAACGTACTCCTTTTTTATACGGTCCATCACCCCCCTTTCCACCTTACGTCACCTTCTTTACTTAACCCTTAATTGAGTAAAAGGAATATATTTCCCACCCAGCATTTGACATATTGCGGGCCTCGGTGAAAAATATAACATGACCCCAAATTTTATATGGTATGGGCGATAGGAATAGAGCTCCCACATCGCCTTAGTGTATGCTAGCTAGACAATACTTTATCGACTTGGGCATTTTAACAGTTATATATTGGAAGTTGCTAAATATGTTAGACAAAACACTAATGAATTCCAAAAAAATACGTGGGTTGGGAAACGTCAATGTAAGTGGAGAGAGAGGCAGTTTTCGACTACATTTCAACGCTTACATAAGTCCAATAGGTCCTTACACGTTATGGGTTCACAAATTTATAACAAAATCCCTGTTGAAATCCAGGATTGTTCCGGTCTTAACAGCTTCATTCGAAGGCTTAAAATTTGGCTAGCCCAGAAAGCCTTTTACTCTGTAGAGGAGTTTTTCATCATAAATTGTAGCAAATATAATCATTGTATACTTTTTTTTAATGTATACTTTATTTTATTGAATTTATTTCATGTATTAATTAATTTATGACAATGTATATCTGAAACTGAATAAATATGAATATGTGGGAAATATGTTCTTTCTGCCCATTCCGCACAATAAGTTTGCATAAACGTCTGCCCAACTAAGGGTTAACCTCTTATAACTAACCTGTCCCTACAAGCTCCCATACTAGTTCAGCTGATCAGCCCTTTCTTTGTAAAGTTTCTGTTTCTCCTCCAAAGCAGTATTGAAGTCTCTCCAGCAGTTCTCTAAAGCGTTAATCCTTAACTACGGCTAATAGAAACTCTAAATTCTCTCATATCTTCCTTAACTCTCAACCTTGATTCCCAAACTTAACCAAGCTTTTAAATAAATAAATACTTTCAAATTTTTTTGGAATGTACTGTCTCCCAAGATACTGATTTTTCTAGTTTGGGAGGCAGGGACATAAATAATAATGTCAAATTTGTACAATTAAGAATTTTATTTGTATTTATTTTTTTTTTTTTTTTCCACACGTAATAAAATCCTTAATGATTGTCTCTTCAATTGCCAAATCTCAACCCTCATATAGACCCCTCAATGTACGAAAGAGATCTACAAGGCGACAGTGAATGGAAACGTTGGATGGGGAAGGCCTCGGCGAACGTACCAAGACCAAATACAGGACGTTCTAAATAAAGGCCAGGTTAAAAGTACCCTAAACCGATGAGCATGTATGAAAGGATTGATGAAAGTACAGGAAGCAAGTGAATTATGTCAAGATCATAGCAGGTGAAGGACTGTGGTCTCTGCCTACCCCAACGGGAAAGATATTATGTATGTATGTACTAACCTGTCCCTTTAGGCTCTCGTACTGGTTGAGCTGATCAGCCCTCTGTTTGCTGAGCTTCAGTTTCTCCTCCAGGGCAGTGTTGAAGTCTCTCCAGCAGTTCTCTAGAGCCTTCATCCGGTCGCGAACTGCATGCGTGTCGGTTACGTCCTTCTTGCTAATGAGCGCCTTTCCGTTGCGCAGGCATTCTTCCAGTAGGGGCATTTGTTTGTCTCTGTTTGGAAGGAAAAATGATATTATGGCTAGATTCCAAAACGGGCAATAATTTCTTTATTCAATTTATAATTTATTCTAAAAGGGGATGTCGACTCTACCGCCTTTAATTTTTTTCCAGATTCCAATCTCACGGACCCTCCCAATACCAAGCCCCCGCGCATGGCAAACTGGCAACTATGCTTGCTGCCACTGCAGGTCATCAAGGTGTACGTTAAGTATACACTCCAAAATATCCTTCATATCATTATCCAGATTAGTCAGCTCTGCTGGATAAAGCCATGTGGGTGAATTCCTCAAGACGTACACCATTTCAGGCATAGCAAAACAGCTTCTAAACAGAGTCAAACCACATGAGCCAGAAGATGTTGCAGGTAATAAATATCCTTTGACAACAGTTTGTCTCGAACACATATATGGACGTCATATAAAGCTATCCTGCTGTCAGGGTACTTATTAGCCGTTTAAAGACGCGTCCCAGTAATGAAAATTTTAGAGATTTAAAGATGATTCGTGAAAATGAAGGTATGCCGTGTGTATACTAATGCAAATGTAGACCCTTTCGCACCGGGAACCTCTAAAGGGGGTTTCGAGCTGAATTATTTGTTTAGTATTTTGTATGATTTATTTAAGACTACAATTTGTATATCTTTTTATCTATGAAACTCAAATCGATATCTTTCTAACTATAAAATCTAGTAATCCAAGCTACTCAAAACGCTATGTTCGAAGATTAACATTGAGCCAAATTCATGTAACTGGATTTGCTGTTGAAACGAAAAGATATGCACTCCGCATGTGACTTAAAAACTGCCTAGTATCCCTATTTGAGTTTATCTAGTTTTTCACCCACCTGAAGTGCGCGAAATCAGACAGTCTGGCCCTGAGCTTTTCAACCTATATTCCTTGGGAAAAGTTTAGTCATTTTTTGCCGTTGAGTCGAAAGGAAGATGAAGAATGAGCAGATTTTAATCCCTTTTTGTATACTCTTACCCCTGTTACTGTGTGAACCTACCTGAAGTGTGCTAAATTAGACAGCCAGGCCCTGAGCTTTTCAACCTATATTCCTTGGGAAAAGTTTAGTCACTTTTTGCCGTTGACTCGAAAAAGAAGATGAAGAATGAGCAGATTCACCTCTTTTTTTGTTAACCCCCTCAGCCAGTGAAATTACCGGCACATGAGACATATCATCTTAGTTCTCAAAGTGAGCAACGCGCTTTACTGCCTTATTAGTGTCAAATTATTTCACTAATAGGACAGTGGGTGTCATGGGCGGTGGTGACCACTTACCATCAAGTGGCCCACCTGCTCGTTTGCTCATTTGTAAAATAAAAAAAAACCCTTATCCCTGTGTCTGTGTGAACGCACCTGAAGTGTGCTAGATCAGACAGGCGGGCCCTGAGCTCGTCGGCCGGTAGCCGGGTGAGGTCGGCCTCGTGGAGCTGCGCGGCGGCTGCATCCAGCCTGCTCGCTTGCTGGCTGAACTGAGCCAGCTCCGCCGATATTTCGTCCAGGAACTGAGCGCGCTTGATGGAACGCTCTAGGAGTTTCTCGTATCTGGGGAATGGAACAACAATTAGGTTTTTAGACAATGGTGTCGATTCTGGCATACACAAACTTAAACTAAACTAAATTTCATTAGCCCCTAAAGGCTGAAAATAGACAGCAACAATTGTAGAACTGTCAAATTTAGTTTAGTTTTAGTTTGTGTCTGCCAGAATTGACCCCAATTTTTAAGTTAAGGGCGAGTTTGAAGACTCGAAACTACGAATAATTTCACCCGTGTTTCCTGAGTGATTCTTCTGGTATTCTATTATCTATGCACAAATGTCAAATTAATAATGGGTTCCATGTTGAAAATAATAGTACATTATGGTACTAGTGTGTAACATTGGTGATTACCGGCTGAGGCGCCATTGAGACCCGAGCCGTAGGCGAGGGTCTTAAGAGAGCCGAGGACGGTAATCATCAATACACACGTGTATCATACGACGTTTTACAACACATTTGTGAATAAAATAACAATAAAAATTAAACCAATAAAATTTTAAAGAAAATGAAAAAGTCACAGTTTGATTATGGGTGTTATTCTGTGCCTAATTGCGGTGACCATAGAGCCACTTTATGAGCAAGTGTGTTGAAAAAACTTTTTTAAGAACAAAGCAACTCAACCAATAAAATTTAAAAACACTCAACCAATGAAAAAGTCACAGTTTGATTATGGGTGTTATTCTGTGCCTAATTGCGGTGACCATAGAGCCACTTTATGAGCAAGTGTGTTGAAAAAGTTTATACTTGTAACAGTAAAAATTTACAAACTTGAAATGTCCCATCAAAAAATATATGTATAATAAATAGTAGTAGTAAAATACCACCAGCAAAATTTATTGCTAACTTAGAACTTGAAAGCCGTTTAAAGCTGAGAAAACTTGTCAAGATGAAGTTTTACAATTCAGATACAAAAATATTGACAATGAGGAGCTTCATTTTAAAATAGTGCATTAGATTTCTTGCCCGCTGCATCAATGGCGATTTTTGTGAGGCAGCAGAAAAAGCCGTAACGGAGTGTGGTGTTGTATTTTGGACACGAAGAAGTGTTGATAATTAACAAACTCAGTAGACCAATTCGACTGTTGCTATCATCTTTCGATAAATTTTGACTCCTGGACATTATCTTTAATAATCATATTTAAATATGCCCAATTATCCTAAGCTGCTATAATTTGATGAAATTACAAAAATTGTACACTGTTATCGATTTTTGTTCACTCGCGGACCATAGAGTATTTTGACCCTATAGGAGCTCCTCTGACTTTTCAACCTTTCGTAGAAAAGTCAGAGGAGCTCTCTTAGGTAGCTGACTCCTTAAAAAACCATTGGTAAAAAACTGAATGAGGCTGGTCATGATGAGCCTGTAGTGTTCTGGTGTTTTCTCTTACCGGGCATAGATGTCTTCAGCGCGCTGCTCCAGCTTCTTGGCGATCCGCGCGTTGGACGGCGTCAGCGCCGCGTCCCTCGCCGCAGACACCAACTTGGCGAGCGTGGGGCGCCGCGCCTCCACCTCGGAGTGCGCGATGCGGTGCTCGCGGACTTGCTCGTCGAGCCGCTCGCGGATCAGAGACGCTGGTTTTGCTTGGCTCCTGTCGGGGAAAAATGTTCATTCGTAAACACTATTGATTGTGTTGTTGTTTCCTGCTTAAGTTGAAATATGGTGGAGGTGCTGGGATTTGAGCTAATATGAATATTTCTTTTTTATAAAGCGAGAATTTTCATTGGTTTTGTTCTCGAAGCCCAGTGATACTACTCATCAAAGAAGCAACATTTCCGAAAAAAAAATTTTTTTTACTCAAAAAAATTTTTTCGCCTTCTCATACGAAATGAGTCGATCACGTGACCACTTTACTATGGAGTCGAAAATATTTTTCGAGCAAAACATTTTTTCTTCGGGAAAGTTGCTTGTTATCATGAGTAGAATCACTGGTCTTCGAAAGCAAAACCAATGAAAATGCATGCTATATACTAGACACTACAGTCCAATAACTCGGTCAATATCCAGCATTATACGTTCCAAAAAAAATCCTGCACCACCAAGTTTCCCGTATCAACCATTGATAATTAAATTGACCCTATGGGTTTGCCTCAAAGTATTATACTGTTCTCACTTCAAAACACTATCAGCTTTATGTAACAACGCAGCCTGAGTCATCACGTCTCTTTTCCGTCGGGTGCTATAAACTTATCTAATATCCTTTGCTTTTTCGGCTTTTATGAATAAAATGTCCTTACCTTCTCCAATGAAGTAAGCCACAAAATTTACTCGGAAGCATCTTGCAAGCCTGTAGCAATGCGACTTAATCCATTAAAGAGTGACCCAACAGATCCGATGAGTTCTGAGTACCATGACGTCTGGTCTATAGAGAAGTTAACAACAAAACTTACTTGAAAGCACTATCAGCCTGCTGCAACCAAACAGCTTGAGTTTCAGCGGCGTCTTGCAGGCCTTGGCATTGTAGTAATGCAGCTTCTAACTCGGCACAACGTGACCCAACGGCGCCGGCGACGTCCGCGTATCTAGCAGTTAAGTCGATCACTGGGACCTCCAGTTGACGGACTTCCGATGGGGTTAGGTTGCCTTCCAAAGATTTCACTAGTTGGTCGCATGCCTGAAAAGTTTATTTTGTTTAAAGAATGTAGAATATGTTCTTGAAATATCCTGCAAGACTTGTGATCATGACACTGTCGATGAAAATAAGCATCAAAACTATAGTTTAATTAGTTATACGAGCTATCAAATTACTCCTAAACGAGTAAAAATTTTTAAGTTCATATAAATAAATATGAATAGTTTCACCCTATCTGATCGTAACAAATGTATTTAAGTTAGGTAAAAGCTACTCACGTCCTTCACGTTGTCAATAAGTCTGCCTTGTGAGAGGATCTCGTTGTGCAGAGTCTTGGCTTTGTTCAGTTGAGATTCCACCGCTCTCGGCTCGCCGCCCACTTGTTCCGATAGCACTGAGCGTACTTGGGGCTCAATCTGGAATTAAACCACAAATTAGCGTTGGATTTACACATAAATATACACAAACTATACAGAGAATCACCTCCTTCATCCAGCGTCTGGCCCTATACAGGGCATCATTATACTGCCTGGTGACATCCGCACCACCTATTCTGCAGTCTTTTGGCCCTAATAATGACTTAAAAATGGCATCATTTCGGTTAATATAGTCTACAACTGACTCACCTCCTTCATCCAGCGACTGGCCCTGTCCAAAGCGTCATTATACTGCCTGGTGACATCCGCAGCACCCCTCAACCTCTCCTGGAGTCTCTGCGCCCGCGCAGTGAGCTCAGCGTGCCGCCTCTTGGCGAGGGTAGCGGCTTCTCGCACGGCGCTCTCCGGGTGAGGAGTGATGTGGGAAAGACGCGAAGGTAGGGATGTGCGGTAGTCGTTGAGGATTGAGAGGAATTCCTGTGGATTAAAGAAGGAATTGTTAGTATTTCCGCGATTTAAATTTTTGAACAGCTATTAAAGACGATTGGCAATTTTAAAGGACTCTCAGGTATTATTTAAAGCATTGAAAATAACTTTGATAAAAATCTAAGAATTAATTGAAAATTTTAATTCTAATTAGTCCCAGTTGGGACGAATTACTATGTACGTATTCAACTTTTTGCGAATTCAAAATTTTGGGAATTGAGAGTTCAAATTTTTGCAGTTTTAACATTTTGCTAATTTGACCTTTTGCTAATTCAACATTTTGGCACTAAACGTTCAAATGTGGCATGGACCCAGCTTTTTAAGTCCATTCACATGACATGCATCTACGATCACGAAAGTTAAGCAACGTTGGCCGTGGTCAGACAGAACCCGGAAGGGTGACCGCTAGTCGCACAACAACTAGTTTTCGAGCATTTTCGTGCTTCGGAAGGCATATTAAAGCGTAGGTAGGATTGCGCCTTGAAACCGCTGACAGCCAGGTTGCCTACTAACTTGGCAAAGCCTAATCTAGGATTGCGCCTGGTATGCCTTCTGAGTTGCGAAGATCAGAAGGCAGTCGCTCTGTGTAAAACCCAGTGCCCTCGTCAAATCACCTTAATTAGGTAGCCGACTCCGTATAAACCATAGATTTGTAAAAAAATTAATAAGTCTAGGGCAATGATGGTTTCGGAGGCGGTGACCTTGTGGTGCCGGCAAAGAATAGCACAAACCCATCTCTACCCGTGGGTGTCGTAAGAGGCGACTAAGGGCTTATGAACCGGAAGATGGGCAGCAGCATTTCTGTGTATCGTACCATCTTACATACTGCGTCACTAACAACAGCGGTCTCCAGCCGCAACGCTTACAAGCGTAGTGACGTTGGTAAATCCCCTCCAACGTACCAGTTTTTGCTGGAGCTCCCTGTCTTTTACTGGACGTTTCATGGGATGTTATGAATGATGGTTTACCTTGCTCTCATCGACGAACTTCTGCGCAGACATGGTGATAAACCTGAGGTCAGCTTGGTGAGCGATCACGTCCGAAACAAATTCCCTCACTCCCTCGCTCTGGTTGGGGAGGCTATTTAACTTGGATAGCGCCGACTCTTTCTCTTCGAGAGTACGGTACGCGCCTTCCATCCATGTGTTGAATGTGTTTATTTCGTTGCTGTTGGGAAAATTGATAAAAATTTATTAGAAATATAATGAACAGTTTATGTTTTTTTCTTAATTTTTTTTTACTAAAGTAAAGACAATATAATTTACTATTAGTAAATTGTCTTTGTTAATAGCACATTTACTAAGATACTTCATTTAATTAAGTATAAGATAAATTTCTTAATTTTTCTCTAATTTGCATGACAAATATGTAAAGGAATAAATTCTATTGTTTTTTTAAATCTACCTTATTGAAATATTTTAGGAGCTACTTTTAAGTTTTAGATATTTTTGTAATAAGTACCTAATAAGTGAATATACAGGGTGTTAATTTGATTGCGTGCCATAGCTCAGGGGAGGGATCAGTATCAGTAACTGAACAACTTTTCCCAAGGAACTTAGGTCGAAAAACGAAAAACCAAATTTGACCTTCCATACAAAATGCGCTATCAGCTGATGCAGTTTCTATGGGAGGTCAAAAATTTACTATCGTTTCTATGACCTAGGACCTATGTTCCTTGGGAATAGTTGTTCAATTACTGATACTGATCCCGCCTCTGAGCTATGGCACGCAATCAAATTAACACCCTGTATAGGTACATACATAAATTACACACAGGATACAATTACATTAATAAGGGCTTTTTATGGTGCCACTGCTAAATGTTCCAACATTCCAAAATTTTTGAGTAGGCATTTAACAATGGGACCATTTGTACCAATTTTGAACCCTATTCTTACCTGAATTTTCCGAGCTCATCCCTGGCCGCAGCCATTCTGCGCAGCATCTTGTCACACTTCTCGGCACACTTGTCACAGCGCTGTTTCAGTTGACGCACGCCACGTTCTAGGGCTGCCACCTAGTTGATTAAACTTGTATTAGGTAGTGTTTCAATCACCTTTCGAGACATTTATTTATTTAAAACTTTATTGCATTAAAGTACAAAAAGCGGGCCTAATGCCACGCGGCATTTTCTACCGGCCAATCAAAAGGCAGAACAAAAAGGTAGTGACGAATAAATAAGTAATGTAACATAATGAAACTAAAACTCTTCACTACACTACATTCTAGATTTTCCTCCATTTGTTTCAGGAAGCTGATGAGATTTTTCTTTATCAAAAGCATAAACTAGCTAGTACAAGTCATAAGAAATCAATGTTGTTTTATAGCTTTGCTCGTGTCTTATTCCAAATATAAAAGCGTAACTTTGAAAAGCATAAAATTAAATTAGCATCCTACTCTGAAATAAATATTTCCTGAGTCAACAAAAGTAAGTAAGTACTTTAAAATTTATAAACTTACCTCATGAGGAGCCAGCACATCACCTCCGGAGACCAGGAGTTGTTTGGCCTGGTCGGCGCAGGCTGACACCTGACGCTGGTGACCTTCCAGGTCATCTTTGATCAGCTGTGAAATAAAGGAATTAGATATTAAAAAATTCAACACTTTGGGGGCCGTGACCAGGATTCCCTTGGTTATAAAATAAACTTATCTTAATAGTTGTTATTTCTTTAGGATAAATTGAGACTAAGTATCAATAAGGTATAAAATAAAAAAAATACAATGTACCTTCAGAATATTAATCTGGTTTCGCAGCTCATCCAGGTCTTCCTTCACGGCCTCCTGGTTAGCCAGTCGCTCCTCGACCACAGAAATCCATTCCAGTAGCTTGGACAACGTCTCATCACATAGCCTGTACTTCTCTTCTACTGCTTGCTACATTATTAAAAAATAAAAAGTCACTTTAGTATATAGTAGAGATTTGACATTAAAAGGCGCATTTACAAAGCCAGTTCCGGCTTTTTGTGCATTCTATCTACTTTAGCATTTACAGATGCAACTAAATTCTACTTTGGGTGCAGTCGTTTTGTATGAAGACGACTTTTTTCAAATCTACAAACGTTATGTAATGCTTTAAAAAATGCAATTTTATTGACATATTGTAGTAGAATAAGACAATCCTTTAAATAGCATAACAAAATCTGCACTGTCTTAATTTACTGCAATGCCAATGCCATGTAAATGGACATAATGATCATTCCTTTCTGACATTTACAACGACAAAAATATACAAGACCAAAACAAAATTACTACAAAAAATGCCAAGATTTCAGTCGTCATGTTTTGACCAAGCCTCAAAAAATTTACATTGAATCATGCAGTTATGTAAGTCAAGACCCTGAAAAAGAAGCTTAAAACTAGACACAAAACCCAGCAGAAATAGACCAAAGAAAAAACGAGACAAAGGCAACAACAACGACAGCCAATAACAGCATGGATGACAACACAACCAGTCGACAGATTGCGTAGAACGAAACATAGATCTAATAACATGCAAAGCTATACATGCAGGCAGTGAGAAGATTGCAAATGCCATTTATTTATTTAAAAATATAAAATCGTACACAAGCTCGTATCTATATTAAATAAAAAAAATGCACTATAGAAAATCATCGTTTGAACAAGTAAATGACATTGGCAAAATTATGGTAAACATCTTTAAATTTCTTAAAAATAAATTAATAACGTTTTTGTTTAGAGTTATTTGTTAAAAAAGTATAAAAGTCCAGAGTACCTTGTTGAAAAACAAATCTGAAACTTTGGAAGTGTTTGTACAGTAAAAAGTAAGTATAGTAAAATAATTTAAAGTAAAACAAAGGTACAATTAAATGTAAAGTTGTAAAAATATAAGAAGTATACAAATAAACTTGAGACTTTATTTCATATTACATCAATAAAGATAAAAAGAAAATGATAAAAAGATGAAATAAAATCTCAAAACGACGTTCATTCAAAAACAACGAAAAAATCAAAATACTACCTTTCTGTGTGTTTATGTTTTACCATTTCATGACTTTGTGAATAATGTGTCGCCATTTGAACATCACAATAGCTATCATGCATCCGATATAGGGACAAGGAATGGGCATTTCGAAGGATTTCGAACTCAATGAGGATAAAATCGCGCCAGCAGTCATAGTTACTGGTTTTGTATGAGAAAGCGAACGAGAGGAAGCGGGCGGGGTCGATCAAGACCCAATCTTAGCACAAGTGAACAATGTTATTTGGCGAGACTTGATGTTCTCAAAATCGTCGTTAATTATGATCCCTCACAGGCAAGCATTCACGGTTTAGCTCAAAAGGGTCTTAGCAGCAGGCAACAGCTGGAAATAAAAAACAACATACATCGAGCCTTAATACAATGTGATGGGAAGCACATATTCGCTTACGATTGGTTACTCTCCTTTTAAACTAGCAGCACTAGTAGAAAACGTGACTTTTGATTGGTTGTCGTAGTTTTTAGTTTATAAAAAAATATTCACATAAAACATACATTACATGAAAATGAATCTCAGGCTTCAGAGCTAGATAAAACCTGTAATCCTTAGGTCAGTGGATTCTCCAAATCAATTTTACACTAAAAGTAGGTAAACTATGTGACGTACGATATGTGAAACATTTGTATTTGATACTTATAGCATAAATGTTAGCAGGGCCACCAGCTTATAAAATTTATTACTTATACCTACTCTTAAACTTTTTATTTTTATTTATTTATTTATTTCTAAACAAAATAATGCATATTTAATTTAAGTAATAAGGGTCATTGATGGAAGCCTTGCAAGTCTTATCCGTCGATGATAAAGTTTATGGTATGGTTTTAAACAAATAACATTGTATGTGCGTACTCGTACCATAACAAAATTATGATGTTCTTCCTGAGAAAGCCAAAATTATACAGAAACTTGTGTAGATTCATAGAAACATGTTGATATTTTTAATGTATTTTAAAGGAAAGTAACCAACTGTAACAGCCGTCTAACCTAATCTTAAGCATCTAGGACGACATATGTGTACCTACGACAATTACTTAAGACCGTACCTCTAACCATTCAAAGCATATTTTTGCCAGTACTAGTGTTTCACAAGCTTATATTAATATAAAATAAATGTATGAAATTTAGATAATACTGTCGGTGCTTCAACTAACGAAAAACCGAAATTGAAATCACTAAATAATAGTACTCTAGTTACAAATTCTAACTAATCCCTATACTGATAAAGATGTCTTAAGTTTTTGATAACATGAATTTGGTAATGATGAAAATTTTAGTGAAAACCACTTCAAAAAAACTGTAAGGTCACCAAAAGAACAGCATAGAACCCGCGACACTGTGTTTTTTGTGTCGTGCCATGCGAATGTTCTAAGCCATACGCTTAGGATAGTCCTTAGAAAATGAAAGAAGTAAGCAACACCTTTGGAAAGCACAACAAGCTGGATAAATGGGAAACTTACCCTCGTTTCTGCTGGCAGGAGGTAGCCCTTTTTATGAGCCTTAACCAAGTCCAAGCTTATCTTTTTAACTGGATCTATTGTGAGTCTTCCTTCGACGGGATCGACTAGCTTTTGCTCCATAGCTTGTACCAATGGCAAAATCTTTCCTGAGTCGGGCTCTTTAACAACAGTGCTAGATGGGTCCACAATTCCTTGACTTATCGCTTCACCTAGATTCAATCTCTTTCTATCCATGACGCTTGTTGTTATAAATGGATCGTTCAGAGCTCCAGTGGTTGGGTTATAGATACCGAAGTTTATTACTTCAATGAGAGTGAAGCTCTTCTTTGGCGTCATGAGAAGACCGCTCTCAATAGATGCCGATAACGTGTGCAGTTTCGAGGTCTCCGAGTCCAAAACGTTGCCCTTTTCAGGATCCATGAGACCCTTACGGAAGGCCTCGGGAAGCTTCACTAATCTCTTTTTGAGATTATCTTTTATAAGCGCTGTGTCCGGATCAACATAACCTAAAGTGGTCGCATCCTTTATTGTTAGTACATTGTTGGAATGTGGATCAGTAAATCTAGCAGTAGCGATGTTCAAATGACCACTTTCAATCGCTTGCTCAAACGTCAGAGGTTCACGAACGTATACAATCAAACCATTTTCAAACATGAAGCAAAGAGTACGCGAGCGTTGCGGATCGAAAGAGCCTTTAGTATTTTTATCTATAATTCCTTCAATAATACCTAGTTTTAATGGAATGTATTTGTTTTTATGGGGATCTTTGATAACTGCCGTTTCTGGATCGATGAATTCAAATTTAATAGCTTCATCTAATGTGAATTCCCTAACGACAGGCTCTTTAGAAGCCGAGGAGTCTGGAACGTATCGTTTAGCTACAGTTTGTGATGTTAGAGGAAGAGTGACAGTAACCAAAAGACCTTTATCAAAAGCAATATCTAAACTGTAAGTTTTCTTAGCTTTTGTATCTAGAACTCTACCTTTAGTAACATCAACATCACCTTGTTGAATCGCGTTAAGCAAAGGTTTAAACTTATTTGTGAAACTATCTTTTACGACAGTAGACTCTGGGTTTAGCAAACCTGTTTCGATAGATTTGTTTAAATCAACGAATTCATTGGTGCTAGGATCAACTATTTTACCGTTATCAGCCCTGAACAGACCATTTCTTATAATTTCTTCGAGACTCAAGTTCTTTTTAGTAGTAACAATGAGGCCGCGGTGTTTTGCATCTACTAAGTTGATTTGGTTTCCATTTGGTAAGACATAAACGCTATTATTTTCATCGACTACACCAGTCTTTATGGCTTCGTCTAATTTTATATACTTGCTTGAAGGAATATGTTTCACATGGGAAGTTTCAGGGTGAATCAGTTCCTCAACGATGGCTGATTTCAGGGATATCTTTCTTTCATTAACAGGATGTACAAAGGCAAGTTCTGTGATGTCATACATGTCCATGGCTAACACGTCATATAAGGTAAAGCCTGCGCTTTCAATGTCAACAATGAGACCTAAGCTCATGGCTTCAGAAAGAGGGATTTGCATATCAGACCCTGGTTCATGGAATTTGCCACTACGTCTGTCAATAATTTCACTGCGACAACATTCGCCTAACGTCAGCGGTTTCTCTGACTTTTTGTCGAAATAGCAAAGATACTTAGGACTGACGATAGACCGTCTAAGTGCCTCATGCAACGTTATTTTACGGTTAGTTGCCGGGTCAATGATTTTTCCTGTAGAATCATCGTATAATCCTTGATGTAATGCTCTTTGAAGTGAAACAGGTGCTTTGCTATCGACAAGCAGTCCGATTTCAAAAGCTTTACGTAAGCTTATTTCTTCATTGTCACTATTGATGTTTCTAATTCTGCCTGATTGATCATCAATGACACCTGTTTCGATAGACTCAGGAAGAGTTATTTTATCCCACTTTCCTAATCTGTTATCTGCAATGTGTACCGAGTGAGGATCAATAAGGTTCATTTTGATGGCCTCAGCAAGCGTATATTTCTTACCACTTTGCGGGTCCATAAATAAGCCAGTGATTTCATTATAAACGCCTTTTTCAATCGCTTCAATAAGCGAGAGAGGTTTACGAACTTCAACCAGAATTCCTCTTTCGAACGCTTCTCGGAAATCTACTCTTTCATCTCCTAGCATAATAACACCGGTTCTACCGTCTACAATACCTTTGTCAACCGCGAATTCGAAAGGAATCACTTTCCCTCCAACGTGTACTAATGTAGACTGCGGATCTATCATACGTTTCCTAATAGCTCGGTCAGTCGGAACTTTTTCTTTGCTGTGTGGATTCGAAAATTCACCAGTCTTAGGATCGTAGAAGCCTTTGAAAACTGCTTCTGGTAAGCTGAGTTTTCTCTTAGCTGGAACAATAAGGCCACGGTCCGAAGCATCAGTGAGTGGAATTTTATCACCGTGTATCGGGTCTCTTACTTTGCCTTCTTTAGAATCTATTATACCTACTTTGATTGCGTCAGCAAGCGTAATAATTTCGCCAGTTACGGAGTTTCTGACCGTCAAAGCATCAGGATTAATATTGCCAGCTGTAATAGCTTCTTCTAGAGTCATAGTGACTCCGTTAATTGTAAGCTTGCCAGTTTCTGGATCATATACGCCCTGAACTAAACCTTCCTGTAAAGTCCACGGTTTTTTGTCACTAAGTAAGTAACCCTTTTCACTAGCTTCTTTCAGATTGCAAATAGGAGCCGTAATTATGCCTTTTTCTAAGTCTATTAAGCCTGACTGTGCAGCCTGGTTGAACGGTACCAGTGCTTCTGACGTGTCATCTTTAATTTTAACATCAGACGGATCTACAAGTCTGTCTTTAATAGCTTGACCTAAAGTGACAGTTTCGCCAGATTTTGGGTCGAGAATTTTGCAAGAATCTGAGGAGTAATAACCTAATTCAATCACATCAAATAATGAGAATGTCACATTTTTCGTTGCAACTAGACCCTTCTTTAACGCGTCATCTAAAGGAATGTCTTTACCGGTCTTCATATCTCTTACTTTACCAGTTTCGGGATTGACAAGTTTTGTTTTAAGAGCTTCAGAAAGCGGTACGAATTTATCTGAAGCAGTATCTTTGATTTCAGAAATTGTTGGATGAACAATGTTTCTATCCACAGCGTCGCCAACTGTAACAAGCTGATCTGTCACTCGATCCTTGATTTTTCCTGACTTTGGTTCATACAAGTCTTTTTTGATCACTGCCGCGATTGAAATTGGTCGTCGAATCATCGTGATTGTTCCACTTTGGATTGCTTCAGATATTTCAATAATTTCTCTCGTCTCTACTATTGTAATGACACCCTCATGAATTTCAATTATACCGTGTTCTAAAGCATCTGATATTGGAATACTTTCATTTGTATGAGGTACTCTAATTAGCAATGACTCTTGATCGACTAATCCTTTTTCTACAGCAGTACCTATTGGCACAAGTGCACCAGTATTGATATCTTGAATCTTACCGGTTTTTGGATTATACAAGCCTTGTTCCAATGCAGATTCTATTGAAAGTTGCTCAGGAACAGAGAGATCCTCAGGTCTTTCTACTATCCATCCTAATTTCACACAATCTATGAAAGGCACACGTTTTCCAGTTTTTGGATTGACCATATGACCAGTTGCTTTATCTATAATAGGCCTTGCTATCGCTTCTTCGAAAGTAATGTAGTTTTCAGATTTCGATCCTAAATCTTTTACTAAAATTAATTCTGGGTCGAAGATATGAAGACCGTAAACGAGTTCTTCGAATGTAATTTTGGCTCCAGTTTCCGGGTTTATAAAAATTTGCTTTTCTATATCATAAACTCCTAATTCAGAAAGTTCTTGAGCTGTAAGTTTTCGAGTAATAGCTACGGAATATTTTGGTATATATTCCTTGACAATTACAAGATTTTTAGATATTACATCTACTGGTGCGAATTTGCTTATTTGTTCCTGTTCTAAAGAATCTTGCACGGTTAGAGGAGACTCTACTCCATTGAGAATAATTCTGCAGACTTTAGGTTCAATTTTGCCCTGAGTGATTGCGTCTATTAACGGAATGTCTTCGTAAAGAACGTTGGAAGTTTCCGATTTAACTTTAGTTACGTTTTGTTCAGTGATTTCATCGATATCTCTTAAAGGTTGACGTTCTGCATCTAAAAGCATAGCAGACTCAGTCTTACCGTCAACTGAAGTTGGTTTTACCTTTGCGGTTTTGGTTTCAAATGCTTTATGATCTGGCTTGTGTTCAGTGATTTCAGTTATCACCACTTCACCAGGACCTTTAGTTGTTGCTGAAGTAGTGTAATGCACAACTACTTGATCAGAAGTTACTGCATCCTTCGATTTCGTGGCAATAGGAGTGACATCAGGTTTCGAAGCTTCACCGATCTCAGAAACTTCTTTAGGTTTTACTTTGACTACCTCTTCGAACTTTTTGTAGGTCGCCGGATCAACTAACCCACGCTCATGTGCCTTCTTTAATGGCAATTTTTCACCTGTCTTGGGATCGGTAATTACGGCGCTTTTAACAACTTCTATTACTTTGGACGCAGCAAAAATTGGTGCGCCTACTACGGCAACTAATCCAAACTTAGCTGCATCAGCAAAACTTATCTTTTTGCCAGACTTGTCTTTGATTTGGTTGGTCTTTTTATCAACAATACCTCTGGCTATAGCTTCTTGCAACGTCAAAAGATTGCCAGTTTTCGGATCTGTGATCTTGACAGTGTCAGTTGGTATAATACCTCGGTTTACAGCTTCAAGGACGTCACCCGATACACCTGATGTGCTTGATATTACTACAGATGTGTTTGGGTCGTAAATGACTCCTGGTGCTACTTCTACAGGCTTGGCCGCTTCTTTCGTTTGAACGGTATCTATGATTTTCTCTTTAGGAGCTTGATCTTTTCTAGGCTCAGATTTTTCCTTGCCTGATTCAGGACTGATAGGTAAACTTTCTACAGAAGCAGGAACTTCCTTATTCGGTTTTTCAACTTTAGGCGTTTCGTCTCTTTTGTCAATAGAACTTTCTGCAGGATGCGATAAGCTTTTGTCAACCTGATCGGGAGATTCTGTGACTTCAACTGTGTAAGAATTAACAGTCATTTCAGTTGAGCCTTGGGGAGTTTGGACTTCTTCAGTAATCATTTGATAAGAACTAGATTCACTTTGAATGAATTCGACAGTAGTTATTTTAGAACTTTTTGTCACTACAGTGCTAGTGTGCTGAGTGAGGATATCACTAGGCTCTGTTTGAGATACCACAGTTTTTACAACAGTTGTGATTTCTTCGCCGTTTGGTGTGGTATGACGGAATTCTTCAATGACTGGTTTACCTTCAACTATTTGATTACTGGGTTCCTTATTTGATGGAAGATTACTTGGAACATCTCCAATTTTAGTCTCCGAAGACCCAGTTACAACATATTCTGTAGTTCCAGACTGTGGAATAGTTGCCTCTGATGTAATAACTGTAACTGTGTGTTCAGTAACACACTGAGAAGGTTCTGATTTGGATTTCACGGTCTTAGTAATAGTTGTAATTTGTTTGTCTTCTGGTTTCGCCTGTTTGAATTCTTGGATACCAGGTTTACTTTCAATGATCTGCTCTTTAATAACTTCTTTATCTTTAGGTTTTACCACAATATTCTCAAGTACAGTTTTAAGAGAGGAAGATTGTTTTGGTTCTGTTTCAAAAACCGTCGACTTTTCTTTCTTTTCTTGAGATTTAGGTTTCTCCTCTAGAGGAGTTTGTTGAGGAACATCTTTAGAAGGTGATTTATCTTTTTGGGCAACTTTACCCTGTTTTTCTTGCACAGGCACCTTAGGTGCTTGTTCTTTAACCTTTTTGTCAGGTGTTTTCTCTCTTGGAGGCGGCTTTGGTGCCACTTTCTCGGGTGATTTTGGTCTTAAATTATCTGTCACTACAGTTTCTTTCAGTGTCGTTTGGACGACTACTGTGGTTTCTGCTGGTTTAGGTGATAATTCCATAGGAACTTCATTATTAATCTCATCAGACTTTTTAGATTTTTCCCTTTTAGGCGGTACTGGTGGAGCTGTTTCAACTTTAATGGTTTTTTCGGGAGGAATAGCTTGGCTGGAAATTTTAGCTTCCTGCTCCTGTCTCGATTGCATAAGTTTACTAGTCACCGCTTTTACACCCTGCACAGCAGCAGCACCCGCCAACACTGGTGCAGCTAACACTGCTATCAAGCCCATTTTCGCCGCACTTTTAATATCAACAGACTTGCCCGATTTCGGTTCCTTTAATTTTCCTGTCTTTTTATCTATCAATCCAGTATCAACAGCCTCTTTCAGAGTCACTGGTTTACCAGCCTCGACGTTATAAATTATAGAATCTGGATTTATTATGTTTTTTTCTAGAGCTTCTTTGAAAGTAAGGGTCTTGTGAGGTGATTTAGGATCTTTGAACTTCTGAGATTTTTCATCGAACAAACGATCGAATGCTTCGTTAAGGTCAAGCATTATAGATTCTTTCTTGTCGAGAGGTTTTATCTCTTTCGGAACTTCTGTATTCAGAGCACCAATACTGACAGCTTCAGAAATAGTGATGGTTTCCCCAGTTTTTGGGTGAGTGAATGTACCTTCTTCTATGTTTATGTAACCAAGACTCAGAGCGTCTTCAAAGCTAATGTTAGTGTCACTAGTGATAAACTGTTCTTTGCTTGTCTGTTCATCACGAACAATCCCCTTTTGGCGTGCTTCATCAATGGAAATAATATCCCCAGTCTTTGTATTTTGTACCTCATTAGAGCTTACTAACACATAGTCAGCTAGAAGTTCTATCATTTTAGTGGTAATAGTATGTTGAGATGTAAACGTTTCTGTAATCGTAGTGACTACACCACTTGCTTGCATTATTTCAGAATTTGGTTTAACAGAAAGTAAACCTTCTTGCATCGCTTTGTCAAGAGGCACTACTTCTTTTGTTAGTGGGTCGGTAAATGTACCTTCTTTGAGGTTAACTGCACCTGACTGAATACCTTCTTCAAGAGTTACAGTATCTGGTGTTTGTGGGTAAGGAATAGCCATAATTAGGTCTTTGTTTACAGCATCTTTCACAGGAATAACTTCGCCTGTAAGAGGATGTTTGACCTCACCAGTTTTAGGATCAATAATGTTACGTTGGATAGCTACAGCAAGCGTCATGCCCGCTGGTGGAATATTCTCAATCGGTTTAGTAGCTCTTGATTCAGGAAAGACTTGCGAGTTTACAGCAGTTAGTAAATCTATAGAACCGTCGCTGCTTTTGACCACATTCTTCTCATTATCAATGATATCTCTCTCAATAGCTTCGGCAACAGATATGGTCTTGCCTGGGGCAATCGTTATAGTTGACAATGGATCAACAATGTCACAAATAATAGCTTCTCGTAATGTCAAAAGGTTACCAGTTTCTGGGTGAATAATTTTACCCGTCACCGGATCTAAGAGACCTTGTTCTAAGATTTCTAGAACTGAAAGGCTCTTGGCCAATGGAACCAATACTTCGTCTTGACCTTCTGGATCTAAAATTCCTCGGTTTATTGCTTCCTTGATGCTTAAGACGTCTCCATGAATCGGGTCTATAATTTTACCTTTCTTTTCATCTATTAATCCCTTTCCGATAGCCTTTTCAAGCGTCATCGGTTCCCCCTTTTCATCTTTGGATAGTTTTACCGTCTCTAAGATTTTAGCCGTATCTTTGTCAAGTAAACCCTTTTCTACTGCCTCCAAAGGAAGTACAACGCGCTTTCTAAGTTTTTGCAAAACAATTGGTTTGGTTTCCAGGATCTGAGCTTCTGTAAGTTTTTCTTTAAGTATGTTAACTTTGTATTTAGGTTGTGCTGTGTCACGCATCTTTGTGATTTGTACTAATTCTGTCGGGCGTTTCGACTTTTCTGAAGGAATGTCGATAACTATCCGGTTATCAGCCGACAAGCTATTTTGTATAGACTCGACTGTAATAAAACCTTCAGAAACTGCTGCTCCTACGGATACTGGTTTGGTAACTTGCGAAATCGTCACTGTGCTAGTACCTGGCCTAGATTTTTCCACCTGAATTAAATCAGTTTCTGGTGTCCTATCTCTAATAGACTCTTCGTATTGTTTATACGTTACCGCATCTACTAAACCTCTTTCATAAGCTACCTCCATTGGTAATTTTTCACCCGTTTTTGGGTCTACCACCATAGTACTCTTGACGATTTGAATTACTTTGGACGCAGCAACGATAGGAGCTCCTATTACAGCTACCAAACCTACCTTAGCTGCGTCAGCCAGGCTAATTCTCTTTGTTCTGTCTACGTAATCACCAGTACGCTTGTCGACAATTCCTTTGTCTATTGCTTGCTTAAGTGTGATCTGTTTACCAGTGTGGGGTTCCACAACTTTGACAGTATCTGAAGAGACCACTCCTCGATCTACTGCTTCTAGGATGTTTTCAGATACTCCAGACGTTGTGGAGATAACTAACGCTGTCGCGGGATCGTATATTATACCCTGAGCTACTTGAATCGGTTCTAGTAATGAATGTTCCTCCGAAGGTGATCCGCGAGGACTATGAACTTCTGAAATTTCCATTTTATCTGGCATGCCTGCTACAGAAGTAATAGTAATAACTTGTTGCGTAGATGATGTTACATTCAAAAGAACGTAAACTATGTATTTACGTTCGATTGCTTCCTTCATAGTGAGAGTTCCCGTAGAATGTTTGTAATGACCTATATTGTCAAGAATTTTAAGTTCTAGGGCTTTACTTAAAGGAATTCCTTTTTTAGTTTTAGGGTCAACGACTGTGGCTGAGTCACGATTTATAATATTAAGCCTCAAAGCCTCTTCGAGGTCCAAAATTCGATCAGTACCAGGGATAGCGAACATTCCCGTTACAGGGTCAAAAAGACCTTGCTGTATTGCTTCTTTCAAGGTCCAACCACCACGTGGTAATTCAACTGAGTTCTTTTTTATGGTCATTGATGATACTGACGGTTCAGTGACAACAGATTTAGATGTCACTGTCCTAATTTCTTTAAACAAGCCTTCGCGTGGTTGACTTGTTTCGCGAGTAGCATATTCTGGACTTTTTAGTGTTTCTGGGCGACTATCACGTTGAACTTTACTTTCGGGACTTGGCGGCAAGTCTTTAATAAACGACTTCTTTGTGATTTTTAGTTCTACAACTTGACCGGGTACTAATTCTTTCTTAGCTACGCGATCAGAAATGTGGACTACCCTTGGGTCGTCCTTTTCAACGCCTAGTAAGCCTTCGTCCAAAGCTTGTTGAATAGGGAATACTGTTCCTGTTGAAGGGTCTGTAAAGGTTTGTGTGTTTTCATCAATGAGTCCACGTTTGACCGCTTCAGCGAACGTAATAATAGTTTCAGATCTTTGTGCGTTTTTATTCGTTACTGTGACGTACCTTTTGACTGTCTTCGTAACAGTTTGAAGAGTCAAAGTAATGTTTAAGAGAGAGTTTAGTAAAGCCGCGCCTTCTGGTGTGATCATGTTAATTTCAACTGCCTTGTTGAAAGGAATTGGCTTTTTCGTTTGCGCGTCTAGTAAATGCCCAGTTTTGGGATCCAAAACATTTTTAAATACTGCATCTAAAACAGATAGTTCCTTACCATTTTCGTAAATACCTATCTTACGGTTAAACATTTCTAATACTTCGGCACGAACAATTGACACTTTAGTACAGTCTTCTAAGTAAACAAAATCACCACTTTCAGCTTTCAGGAAGGTCTCACCATTTACGTATTTTAAATTACCTCGACTAAGTGCTACATTAAACGAAACAAACTCGCCAGTTTTCGGGTCCCTAAAACCGTCAATATCGAATATAGATCTTTGAGACACTGATGTAATAAGGCCACGGTCTACCGCTTCAGGGATTGTACACAATTCTCCTGTCAAGTTATCTCTGAATTTATTGTCATTAGCTAAAATTAGTCTAGCACCTAACGCTTCAGATAACGTTAAAAGTTGACCTGTAGTAGTATCTGTTACACACTTAACACTGTCGCTATCAAGAACACCAGCCGAAATCGCCTCAAGGATATTAATTGGCGTTCTTTTAGTTGCGGATAAGATTTTACCGTCGTTTGTCATAAGGTTGTTGTCACACACGTCTTTAAGCGTCATTGGCTTGCAAATAAACCTTTTACTAGCCGCGTCTCTGAAAGTCATTTTCTCTTTAGTTATGTTATGTACGTATTTAGACGTTTTAGTATTGATAATACCTTTTTCTATCGCTTGAGAAAGCGTGATTTTAGTGTCATTTTTCGGATCAACTACCTCTCTGATGTCAGGGTTTATGAGCTCATTTTTAATTGCAACATCTAATTGGAATCTATCACCAGAATTTCTGTCCAGAATCCAGCCAGTGTTGTCTACTAGATCTTGGCTGATTGCGTCTGATAAAGACAAAGCGCTTGATTTAATTTTGATAACCTCATTGTAGATCAGGAAGCCCCGTTGGTACGCTTCCGCAATTGAGATGTACGTTCCGTTGGGTAGCCTGTATAGGCCTCTTTGTAGATCAACTTGTCCTTGATTTAGGGCGTCCGAAATGCTCATTCCTTGTCCAGGCTTGTCTTCAACAGTTACCTTGATTCTCTTTTCCGCAGGATCTGTCATTCCTTGTTCAGCATCGTAAAGCTCTCTCTGGATTGCTTCGAGTAAAGACACTTCATTTCCATCTTCAGTGACTCCACACGGGCCTGTTAATCTGGCCGCGAGCGTCGGGTCTATCAGACCTTCTTTCGCAGCTTGTTCAAGAGTCATAGTTTGTCTTGTTTCAGGTGAGGATAAAAGTCTTCCTGTTCGTACGTCTAGAATCCGCATACTGATCGCTTGGCCTACAGTTAGGATTTCTTTTGTTTCTGGATGGATGATTCCTTTAGATTCAATAATGTTAGGTCCTTCGTACATTTTGTGTACGCGTTTGAGATTCCTTAAGTCCGGCCTGTCGTCGTCCCCTAGGACAGGTTTTGTGGCGTAGTTAGGTGAACCCAGTTTGCCATTGGCCATTGCTTTTAAGGGCGAATGTCCATCAATTTCGGTCGAATGTGACGTCCGTACGAATCTGTGTTGTGAGGATAAAAACATGAAAAATTTAGTAGCTACCTAAACGCCATAAGGTTTCTTATAGAAAAAAACCAAGTACCTAGATTCCACTGCTGAGCAATAACAACCCTTTGAATTGGCAACACAAAACAACACAAAATCTACCGAAGATTCGCCAAAATAAAAAATGAGTGCGCATTTTTCAACAACAGTTTACTAAAAATCTTAATTTGAAGGTCCGTGTGGTGCCGTAAAATAATAGTACCAAGCCATCTCTACCCGTGAGTGTCGTAAGAGGCGACTAAGGGCTTATGAACCGTAGGATGGGCAACAGCATCTTTCTGTGTAATGTACCTTCTTACATACTTTTTTTTATTGTCAATGGGCTTACTCTTGACCTCGATCTAGTTTTGGAGACAGAGATGAGGTCGACGATGGAACGAGCTTGCCCAGAAGAATCCTATTCACTCGCGACTTGATTAGATTCGGGTTATATGAGCTCGAGAACACAGACGCAGGCAGAGAATTCCACTCTTTATACTGCGGTCACCAACATCAGCGGTCGCTAGCCGCAACGCTTACAAGCGTGGTGACTATGGTATATCCTTCCAAGTACCACGCGTTTTTGCGGGAGTTCTGGTGGGAGCTCCCTGTCCTGCAGTGAACGTTGCATGGGATGTTATGATAAGCATCTGAAATGTTACATTAAATTCTAGTAGGCACTTACTTTTCCGTCGTATATGAGGTTGTGTACGTATGTTCCGTGGTGGTTGCCAGGTCCTGCATGTTGAACTCTTGGCGGAAGGACCTGGCTGACCGCGGCGCCATTGCCTCCACGAGGCGCTGGAGAAAAAAAAAAAGAAAATATAAGATGGTGGAGTTTTGGCGGGAGTTCGAATCAACCTGAAACTGTAAACTACCTATCGGAGATTAACAGTGAAGTTGTGTGTCGATAAAACCGGAATGATAACCTAGTCTATATCCCAATATTTCCAGCATATAGGTCACTACGATCATTCGACATGCCAATAAAAAAAAGAAGGTAGGATGACTTCGTTTCATTTGCCCCGAATAATAAAGTATGTTTTCCTTATCCCACCCGACCAAAATATAACTTCTAATTTATACGCAAGAAAGAATTTGCCTCTAGAGCTTGTAAAAAGTTTTGATTGAAACATGTTTAGAAAAACTACACAAAAGCAACCTAAAACATTGCCCGCTTCTCCAAGTTACTTTAAGTACAAACCTCTACCATCTACACCACAGAGTAAAAATTAAATAGAGTCCGTCATATACATAGTCTGTATGCGGTACTGAAGCGTAAAACGTATCCTGCTGCTGACCGACTGGGAATATCACAACCCGGTTACATTTTAAGAAATCTTAAAATGTCTAATGTTTTACCTAAGCTTTATTTACGAAAGTGAAAATAAGTATATCTTTTTTTTACCTGTGTATTTAAAAAAATAAAAAGAAAGGAAGCGTAAATGATCCGTAATAGCCATTTTATGCGTGTTTTTTAACACCATTTTTTTCCTGAATGTTCAGAAATACTGTAGTAAAATTTATTAGTCCTAAGTCATATATTTCTCAGAGAAAAAGATAAAACTTTTACGTTTTTGGAATTTGACACAAATCCATACATTTTACCGCTTATGGCTCTGGATCCTTAGCAGAAAGTGTTGCTACTATCCCTTATCATTAATATTGTAGGTCACAAACTAAAGCAAGTGGAAGTGCGGGCCGTGCTCAGAATAATGACCTCCTTGGGCCATGTTATTTTAGTTTATCCCTACTTTGTTTTTAGGCAAAGACCTAAACATTATACAGCCTTGTCTTCAAAAAGTGTGTCATTGTTTTAGGAAAAACACGACAGTGACCTTGCCTATCTAAATTGTGGTTAATGTTTCTCTGATTACTTATGCAAGGTTATATGTGTAATATGAACTCGCATTTTGTCTAGGGCACTTAGAGTTCTTGCGTGTAAATAGAAATAAAATTTAAAATTAATTACTATTTCTTAATTTCCCATTTCATTTTTAAATCAACTATATATTAAATAAATAGGTAAGTAATATCAACCAATCCGAAACATGACCACTTAAACTTAGCAGCGTACAGATATTCATTATAATTAAGTCGATGGAGGCCTAAAGATGAATTCTAACAGTAAAGGAAGAAAAACTCTATAATTATTGTTATTAAAAACAAATTCTCGCAAAAAAGGGTCACTATTCAATTTGGTTGTTAGTACCTATGGAAATAAATCATAGGTACCTATCGCTTATGTGAAAAAAATAATACCAAAAATCATTTACTTATATATAAGTACTAGCCCATCGGCACGTTACAATGTCCCCAATTCGTTGGTCCGAAATCTGACGTTTAGGACCAACAAATGTCAGTCGTTGTCAGTCATATTGTCAACATTGGATGCAAATAAACTTACCAACAAAATGGATGTTTTATTTGAAGAAACAATATACTCTTATTATTATTATCGTTATTTCTTATTATTGTTTTTGACTTTAATCCAATTAATGAAACTGAAAAACCAGGCCTAAATCACATATAAACTGTAAAAAGTTTGTTTTGTTTTTTCCCGCCATATTATTTCCGTTCCGTGTACTTAGTACCGACCGAAGTACTACACAACGTAGTTCACGCGATTTCTCACAGATGGCGCTATTTTTTCTTGTATGGGGAAATTTTGAACCGCTTGTTCCCAAGACCCTATCTTGACTATATAAATCTATGCCAAAAATAGAGTATTCAATCTAATAGAGTTTACCTATTACCTATATGAAATCATTAGAATAGGTAATTTTCTTTCGTACTAGCTAGGTACCTAAATAAGATTTTTGAAAATACCAACCCGGCATTCGTACGCGAAATCGTACTCGTACTCCTCCATTTTACAGTCAAACACAACACGCACTATTTGTCACTATTTATCACACACACTTTTCACGTACATGTTTAACACAATATCTGTTCGTCTTATCACGAAAAATATTCCAAAATTGTCATTTTAATGCTTTATAGTAACCTAAATAGTGGCAATGATAAAACACCCAATAAAAATTTATTATAAGAAAAATAAGGAAAACACTGGCTGACAGCGCAGTGCAATAACAACATAATAAAACAAAAAATATTAAAAAAAAGAACACCGCTGACGGTAAAGCGGGCTGGCTGAAAACTGAATGAGAGCCAGAAAAGCGTAAAAAGTAAAAAAAAAGGATTCTAAATTTAAATCATTTCGTAATGTGTTTCCGTTGCATCTAGACGTTTGTTTAAATACGCCGTTTCGTAAATTAAATCGTATTATTGCGCAAAACTGCTAATAAAATTAGTTTCAAGGGTTATTCAATGAACAGCTGTTCCGTTTTGAGGTTAGGAAAATGACTGAGCTGATTCGATAGGGGAAAATTTCAGATGCGCGCGCATTCTGCGCCGGTTGCCGGTGTGGTCTTGACACTTTGACACGATTAGGTATTTTATGGGGCACGTTGAACTATTGTTTTTCCGATCAAGTTTATATTCTTGTAATGAAATAGGTACTTAAAGGTAGCTAATGACGTCAGTTTGAAAACAGTTTTGTTATCGCTACAGATATTGACTGATTGACTGATTTTTATGACTGCCCTATAATTATTTGGCTAAGATTTACGACCTATCTTCAAAGTATCGGAAGATCATAAGCACTTAGGTACCTATAATATTTTATTGGTTTTATTTAAAGTTTATAAATAAATTGCATTATGTATTTCTTGCACGAGTTAATAATTTATTTCCTTCCTGTGTGTACATAATAATATACTTTTGTTGAAACGAGTTTTATAAGTACCAACTGTAAGTAAGTATTTTAAATTAGTTCTTCAAAAGGCTAAAAACGTTTTCAAAACGAAAAATAAAAAAGATCTAATTAGGATGTATTGACGGAAGATGTTAGCTGGACGCATTTATCTTCCTAACGACGAAGATATTTTTAGTAGGTACGGTTAAGAGCACATCCATTAAGCAAGATACTATAGCAGGCAGGATTCTAGTACGGTCAACCGCTTGTCGGTAGAAACTTTTTCAACTCTATTACCACGCCATAAGGTCCAAAAGTGTTTCTACCGATGTGCGGCCGTGTGTACGTAGAGCGTTTGAATAACAAAGGTACAAAGTTCAATGTGCCAAGCTTGATGTTCAAAGAGAGATATTTTCATTTGGATCAAAGATTTTGATGAAAAAACACTCGCTCTGCAAAAATCAAATCGTAGCCAAGCTATAACTGTAGTACTATTATTAATTCTGTGCTATAACCTCACCCCGGACTCTACATAATTACATCGAGTGCGAATTTGAAATTGGAAGGTGGCGCAGGCCTGCATATTCAGTACAAAAGGCCCTCAGAAGGAGCACGAGAATCTCGCGGGCGGGTGCGCGCGGGGGTGCGGGGTGGATTGCAAGGGGGGCGGAGAGTGTCAGTTCTGTATGATAGTACTATTAGATTATTCTGTGCTACTACTAGCACACCCTGGACACCCCTGGACACTCCATACAACGAGCGAGCGCCTGTAAATATTTGAAATTGGAACACGAAAGCCTGCATATTCGGTAAACTCGCGGGTGGGTGTGTGCGGGGGTAAGGGGGTGGATTGCAATTTGGTTCTATATAACAGTACTATTAGATTATTCTGTACTGCAAGCCTCTAGCCTCTACCAACAGTCATCATGTTCTAATAAATGTTTTCTCAATATTTATTTTGAGTATTGGTATTGCATAACATTTGGCAGTAGGTATAAGTAGGTAGGTAAGCATTTGCAGTCCAATTCTTTTATTAGGGCGATGACCTAAAATTTATTCCATAAATTATGTAAAACTACTCATCGTTATTTGTCTGACTTTTCTTTACGGATTCGTTTTATAAGTCATTCGAAGGACTTCAAAACAGGAAAAACATGACGACGTATACATGTATGTATGTATATAAAAATCTATATTTTAATCTAGATTTGTAGAGGCAATAAAACATGAACACTTTTTTGGTATAAGAACAAAATCTGACGTGGACTTTATAAAATAACGATGACTCAATTTTGTAAGCCGCTTGAACCATGTAAATCTAATCTAACCTTAATTATTTTAAGGAAACTATGTTTGGCAAAATTATCTGCAAGGAAAAAGCAAGTTTTAACCTTATAAAAATGTTAGTCATGACCTCAACCTTACACTGTATTAAAATTCACATCACATAATTCACAAACGCTGCGCTCTAGAAATGGCTAATCTAGCCTTGAAAAATTTAGGTTTATTTTGGTCATAACAATACTTAATAAAGGCCAGGCCTGAATAAAGGCCAGGTTAAAAGTACCCTAAACCGACGAGCATGTATGAAAGGATTGATGAAAGTTCAGGAAGCAAGGGAAGTATGTCAAGATCGTAGCAGGTGGAGAACTGTGGTCTCTGCCTACCCCGACGGCACAGAATATATAATAGTAAACAACGACGGGAACAAGGCGTGATTTTATGTATGTATGTATGTATGTATGTATGTATGTATGTATGTATGTATGTATAACAATACTTACAAGCAAAACCTTGATTAGAATGACAGCAGAACGTCCGTGTGGTACCGGCAAAGAATAGTACCGACCCACCTCTACCCGTGGGCTTATAAACCGCAGGATGGGTTGCAGCATCTTTCTGTGTATTGTACGCTTACAGTGACTTTACGTTACCTTACGTTTTTTTTACTGTAGTTCTAGAGGAGCGAGAGGAGGTGATTGTGTGAGCGACTGTAGAGGTATTCAAATTACGACGCTTGGGTGACCACTAATGGTAAAAACTCGTGCGTTTCCTAAGCTCCGGAAGGCACGCAAAGCCATTGGCTCCGGCTAATGTCACTGAGAGTAGTAAAACGAAGTCAGAGGCCATTTGGCGCCTTGAAGCTCTTTAACTCAGTTTGGTCAATATTTTGGCATGCCACTAAGAATTCCCTATTGGGTTTTTGAGGTCAGATAGCAGGCACTCTGTGTAAAAATCAGTGCTTTCGTCAAATCCCCCGCACGTGTAGACGACTCGGTAAAACGGATTAAGGTTAGGGCAATGTATGAAAACTTGTATGAAAATCGATAGTATACATGGGATTTTTGGATGACGTGTTTGGGCTTTTACGAGTATGATGACGTTACAAAACTTACACTTTTAAATAGATGCAAGTAGAAATCCATTGCAACACAAGACTAAGTGAAGAAAACAAATATACTAAAGAAATTAGCTCATGAAAATCATGTATAAAACTCAATAGAGCGTGAAATAAATCGAACAAATTGAAAAAGAACCTTAAGATTATAGTAATAAGACTAATAACAAACGAATTTTTACTTTCCAAACGGCAAATGCAGCTACTCCAAGAATTCTTAAAGACCACTTTAATAATGCAGCTCTGAAAATCAATTAAGAACCGAACGCAGTTTAAAATAAAGTAAATAATGCTTTGACTGATGTTCTTCAAACAGCAAAGCATTTGGTTTTATAAATAGTGTGTTTGGCACCTAACTCAGAAACATTCTATAATGCAAGACTTTGCCAAACGAGCTATGAAAGCGAGTATAGTCTCTACCTTTGAGTAACAAAACAAGACTAGCTCCACGGCTTTGGTTGCGTAGGATCATTGTCCCATACGAATACAGAAAGATTTTTAAATGGGTACAAGCATTTTTGGAGAAAACTCGAAGGAAAATTTATTTATACATATTATTCATCATCATAACATCCCATGCAATGTCCACTACAGGACAGGGAGCTCCCTCCAGAATTATAGCTTTTGCTGGAAAAATGTGGACGGGAAGTACCTTAGTCACCTCGCTTGTTAGCGTTACGCCTGGTACCATGGACCGCGTATGTAGGTAACAGCAGTAAGTAAGATGGTATGATACAAAGGAGGATGCTGCTGCACATACTCCAGTTTATAACCCTTTGTCGCCTCTTACGACACCCACGGGTATGTATGGGATGGTACTATTCTTTGCCAGCACCACATTTTATTTAGAATACCAAATAAACATTACAAATCATTGACAGGTTGATTATGTATATCGAGCAAGGTCGGGTTCAAGATCGTACAAGGTTAAAGGATGAAAGAAGCCACTGGCTTCACCCTACCCCTACGGGTATCCCCCTCTGATACCAGTCTGTAAGGACAGTCATCAAACAACGTACAAGATATGATGACTATAACAAGTAAATTTGGCTGTGCGTTGTCTGCCTGTCAGTGAGTCGGTCAGTCATATTTTTTTATACATAAGGAAACACGTGAGTTTCGAGTAAATATTCTTCAGATTAGGTCAGACTTTACTACGTTAAAGATAGCGGTCATACTTGTAAACATTTCAATGAAGTCACTACTACGTTTTTAGGTCAAGAGTGTCTCACTATTATTATCATAAATCATATATTATACTATAAGCCTCAGGTAGAGATCATTGCTTTTAATACAAACTACTATCCACACAGAAAACCAAGTGGGAGGGCTTGCCTTACTGTTCTAGTTTATTTCTACTAGCCTAATAAAATCAACATACGATAGCTAAGTACAAAGGATATGGGTACTATACAATAGGCCCAAAATTACAGCCTGAAATATGTTACAGCTGCTACAATTAGAGATTATGCTTTAATTAAAATAATAAATTCATGATTTATTTAGGTATAAAATTTTCTGATATCTTTCTGTTTTAAAAAGATCAAGTTATGATGAAAAATTACAAAAAAATACCATCCCCCCCCCCCTTATCTCCCAAAGTTTGCTAAAGGAAAAATCTGAATTAATTACAGTTGATAGACGTCTGTCTACGTAAATATTACAGAAAAAATTTAACGACCTCTCTAAGTAGTACCGTTTTTTAGAAATCTGCAAAAAATCTTTTACACCAAATTTAGTTTTGCGGTCCTAAACTTAATAGCATAAAAAGGCAACTGACATATGTTAGGCAGTAAAGTTGACGAAATAAGTTGATTTTTCCAACGGATATTTAAAAAAAATTTAAAACATCTAAATGTTGTTTATTCATTGTAGGATATTAAAAATCTCTTCATCATAACATCCCATGAAACGTTCCAATACAGGACAGGGAGCTCCCTCCAGAATTCTAGCTTTTGTTGGGAAAATGTGGAGGGGAAGTACCATAGTCACCTCGCTTCTTAGAGTTACGGCTGGCACCATGGACCGCGGTTGTAGGTGACCGCAGTAAGTAAGATGTAAGATACAAAGAAGGATGCTGCTGCCCATCCTCCAGTAACCCTTAGTCGCCTCTTACGACACCCTCGAGTATGTATGGGTTGGTACTATTCTTTGCCGGCACCACACGGGACAATATACAAAATATAAAAATCTCTTAATGACTTCAAATACATTTACGTCACTTCACAAACAAAGAGGAGCCATGTAGGAAATGTCATAGGGAAAGCGAGGAGCGAATGCTAGTTTTCTATTTAGTACCTACGCGTCGCCGCCGGCGCATCGTTGCCAAACAACCGCACGCGCAGCTCATGAATTGATCAAGGTGACTGTTTAACCACTTGACTGAATGTAGGGGACTCTTACGGATTTTTCTGTATGAAGTACAGGTTTTATAAAAAATAGTTTTTTTTACTCATTGTCAGAATTATCTATCGAATTTGGTATTGTCATACAAAACAGTACTGGGTAATTTTTTTAATTAATATATTTAGAGACTTTTCTTTATTGAAACGAATAAATATGCTTAATTAAATTGACCTAATTAATCATTGCATTATGCCTAGTAAAACTGTCAGCCTACTTAAAACTTATTTGTGGGAGAAAATTGTAATAAATTATTATTAAAAAAAACTAAACCTCAAATGAAAACCAAAAATGTTCCTGTAATCCTTTTTAAATTCTTGCCCGATATTGCTATCCCTAATTTTTTCAAACGAATAAAAAATTGTTTAGGTTTAACGTTAAATACTGATGACTTAATACCTTTTTACGTTTTCTCAAGTTGCGAACTTGAAGTTAAAATAGGATTATCATAATATGACATCATAGCAACGTTATTGGTCTGAATCTGAATAAACGAGGCCGTCAGGTAAGATTTATTTATTCTCATGTGATAATAAGTTCGCTTAAGGTGTGGTTTTTCTTATCTAGATAAATAGCAAAAAATTAAAAGCAAAATCGCAGGTAGGGTAAACAAACTGCTCAGGTTTCTCCGGACATTGTGCCACTCCTGACTTCGACCTTCTTCCGTTAGGACTTGGTTTGAATTTTTAATTTTTAGGGACCTTTGGCGTTGAAGGAAAATAACTGTATAAATGTTCAATTTTCAATTATAACAAACTAAAGCCAATTCAACTAGAGAAGTTGTATTATTGCAAATTATACTAATTAGAATTAATAACCAGGAAAATTATCCGCTTTTTCAAAAACGTGCGCTGCGCGTGGGGTTCATTGTTCAATTTTGTGATTAAATGTCCAGGGAGCCAATTCTTGAACAACACTGGGTGCTAAAATATTACTCAAAAAACTCAAAATCACAGACTTTTCTTTTCAAAAGTTAATATTCGTTAGATTTTAAGTAATTTTGATTGTTAATTTTCATGTCCTATGATTTAAATTTTAACGGTTTAACGGGGTATTAATTTGAGTCTCGAAAGGGATATTTATCACCTGGAGATTTTCAAGAATTATTTGGAATTTTCGTCTTTTATTTCGGATTTCTAGAACCTCATACCTAATATTTGTTATTGTTTACGGCTTTAGCAAATTTATAAAATCCTTTTTTAGTAAGCGTTCTAAGAAACCCCTGTATAAATCTTACACTTACAGGTGTTTCTTTTAGGTGTACATTGATATGAGTTAGGGAAAGACTGCACTCCGCGCACACTAGCGCCCTCATCAGAATTCAATTAATTTCTTTGAATTGGAGACCAAAATGAAAAATTGAAGAACGGCTACGTGTTATTTGTCAGGATAGCGTTATTTTAAACAATTTCAATTAGCTTTATTATATCTTGTTTATTCAAAATCCTTAAAACGGAAATTGGTGGCCACCGCGTTCCGTTCAAAGGATTTTGAATAAACAAGATAACATAAAGCTTATTCTAATAGTTTTAAATAACGCTATCCTGACAAAGAACACTTAGCCGTTCTTCAATTTTTCATTTTGGTCTCCAATTCAAAGAAATTAATTAAATTCTGATGAGGGCGCTAGTGTGCGCGGAGTGCAGCCTTAAATTATATGACAATAATTTAAAATCTAGTTTTGTAAAAGTTCGCTAAACTGGTTTGAAACTACATAAAAAGACGCATCGAAAATTGTTTGTCAAGAATAATATCATGATTTTTTATAATAGATTTTTAGAAATGTACCCCAGTGTACCTATATTGTTGTTTAAGAAATAGGTAAATTTAATGAGCCTAAAATAAAGTAAATAATAAATAATAAAATGTATCGCAACTGAAAAAACAACATCACTTCGGCGATTATATGCAAATCGTAAGTCGTAAGGCGAGAAGTCAGTCGACAGCCATTCGGTATGGTCCCATTCATATGTCAAACCAGTGCCAATTGCAACTGAGCCGACTAAAGTTAAACATACCAAGATCGCGGTTAAGGACATTCACTATTATTATTTACTGCCAAAACACTTTTATAGATGTCAAGTTAATTAAAAAACACCAGTTGAAATAAATGCTTTGTATGATTTTTTTACATGATCGCGTAATTATGATTCTTTAGGTTTTAAGATTTAAATTATATTCGGAATGTCTAAGAAATTTTAACTGTAGGTATTATTATTAAATTATCGCTTTTATCTTGTGTTTATAAAACTGTCGATAAGTTAACTCAAAGTTGTTAAGATAAAGAAGAAAACTGCATGAAATTGCCACTAAAACTTCAACACTGCATCCAAATAAGTAATCTCCAGAAATGTGCACTAAAAACACCTTATTTAAAAAGAAAACACTGGCCACTCGAAACTTATTTGTCGAATTCGCGGTTCAAAGTTTGAAATTTCGTTCGTTTTCGCGCGAGCGTCGTTCGCCGGTCGTTGTTCGCGCGCTACTAAGTAAAAACAGATTATAAAAACGCGGGGTTTTCGAGGCATTCAGAACGAATCGTCACGCTATCTCGATGATAGAAGTGCAACAATGACGGAACTTTTCAGCATTTTTTAACTTTTTTGTAAGCAACTTCCAACAACAGATAAATTACAGCAACCGATAAATCATAAATGCTCATAAACTGCATGTATCGATCGTGTCTGTCTGCGCCTTTTAATTAGAACCTACTAGCATAGAGTAATATAATACTGGGCGCTACTAGTAAGTATGATTTAAATATAAATATTGGGGGGACATTATTTTCACACAAGGTCATCTGATCCCAAACTAGGCAAAGGGTATCAGAGACAGATATACTTACATGAATAGATAAATAACACCCAGACACAGAACAAACACTCGTGTTCATCACACAAATGTTTGCCCTGGGCGGGGATCGAACCCGCAGCCCACGGAGTGAAAAGTAAGCTCACTACCAACCACACCAACAGGCTTGTCGATTTAATTTGATTCTAGTTTCTTTTTTGTTAAATATAAAATAATATTATCATAATATAACTCAATTGCGGCTATATTATTATATTCTTATCGCCATTTTATCGCAAGCCATTCCTTACACTTTAAGATAAACTCAAACACATTCACTTCAATTTGTATAAACATTTCGAAGCTTATCGAATGGTCTAAAAGTACTTACTTAATTTGATTCACAAATTCACTTTGCCCTTGACATTCGGCAATGATAAATAAATAATTGAATTAATTTTGCCGTATTATGAGACAAAAATTATCTAAATTAGTCTACAGATGTTAAAAGAAACAAAATAAAAAACTCTTTGGCGGTCAGTAAGACAAATCTTACTAATAGAATATTGTTTTGCTGCAGTGAAGCTTTTGTTTTTAACATTATAGTTTTTAACATAGTCAACTGAACTGGAATTATTGTAAATTAAACGTCTAAGCCGAAATGTTATTATATGAAGCGAACGATGACGTCATAAGTTATGAACCTGTACGCATTAAATTCTTTACATAAATTACAAATTATAAGCAATCATATGTAAAATAAGACAATGTATCAGCCTGTGTGGTGTCAGCAAAGGATCGAGGAACCCGTGGGTGTCGTAAGAGGCGACGAAGGAATTATGAAACGGAGGATTGGCAACAGCGTCCTTTTGTTTGTCGAACCATCTTTTATACTGCGGTCACCAATAACCGCGGTCCATGGTGCCAGCCGCAACGCTAACAAGCGTGGTGACTATGGTACTTCTACTCTACTTTGTTCCAGCAAAAGCTGGAATTCTAGAGCTCCCTGTCTTGTAGTAGACGTGTTATGGGATGATAAATGCAAAAAAAAACATGGAAAACGTTTTCACAAATAATTCTTTCTTTTCGTATATGGAAACATAGTCTTTTTATTTCATTTTTGACCTAGAAAACATCCGTACCTACTCGTGTTCAAGGTTTTATGTAACAAATAGTATAAAACTTTATTGATTCGCTTTAACATTTGATGCCGCCATTAGAATTTCGCCAAACCTGTAGAGTTTATTGATATGAGATTTAATGGTAATAACATACAAACATTCATATTAAGAGTAGCATCACCAAATTTAGGCTTATAAGCCAAATAGCTATTTTATAAGAAATGTGTATCTATAATACTGAGAATGGTGACGTAATTTTGCTAGCGACATGAAACGACACATGGTCAATGTGTCAAGGTTTTCAGAGGCTTGAATAAATAAGTAAAATACTCACTAATCTAGCCTTATACAGGGTGTTAATTTGATTGCGGGCCATAGCTCAGGGGCGGGATCAGTATTAGTAACTGAACAACTTTTCCCACGGAACATGGGTCGAAATACGAAAAACCAAATTTGACCTTCCGTACAAAATGCGCTATAAGCTGATGCAGTTTCTATGGGAGGTCAAAAATTGATTTTCATATTTCGACCTATGTTCCTTGAGAAAAGTTGTTCAGTTACTGATAGTGATCCCGCCTCTGAGCTATGGCACGCAATCAAAATAGCACCCTGTATAGTCAGCTAATTTATTTACTAAACATTCATGATCGAAAAGAAAAAGCCATAAAAAAACATTTTTCGGACCTCCCATAGAAACTGCATCAGCTGATAGCGCATTTTGGGAGGTCAGTTTTTCGTATTTTTTTTTTACTTTTGTTCCTTGGGAAAAGTTGTTCAGTTTCATAGGCAGATTCACACCCTTCAGTATTATCACACATTTCCGTTACACGTTTTATACAAATATTGCTCGTAATAGTATTCCTTTTGCGTCTCTCGTTCCTTGCAGACCTTTTATAGACAGATATATTTATATACGTATTTATAATAGGTTTCTCGAAAACGGCTTTAGCATTTTATATTAAATTTACTATACGGGGGTTTTAGGGGGCAAAAAATCGATCTAGCTAGTTCTCATGTCCGGGAAAACTCGTTTTCCCCGTGTTTTAATTTTTTTTTTAAATACGCGTTTTAGATAGAAACCTACAGCGCCATCTGTTGGCGGGTAGCATAGCTTGCTCGCCCGATGATATTTTAATGTTGAGGCGGCTATTATAGAGCGAAGCTCAGTCGACCAGGTACTATATGATTTATGATATCGCCATCTGTTAGTGAGCTTTGGTAGGGATTATACAGATCGAATCGTGGTCTTTCAAGTACTTTGAATAACGTAACGAGTTCAGTACAGTAAGTCAATTTCATGCTTGTTAAAAAATTGCACTAATTTAAGTTTACAGAATAGGCACTTCCGCTTTAAATAAATACTAAAGTATGCATACATCTATCTATCATTTATAATAAGTACCATAGGAATATAAAAATCCAATTTTCATATTTTATTATAGAGCATACGCCATATGTTCTGCTCTCTTTACAATTTAAATATGCAGATTCTACACACATGCGAGGTCTGTCTTTACGGCACTTTAAAAATTATGTCATGAACTATTTCAACGGTCTCGCATTCCTTTCTGCCCAAAAATGAAGATTATTTTTCACCTCAAAAGCTTGAAAACTGTGTTTTAACGGTAGAATCCTTAGAAATCTGCGTACAAAAGGCATTTCTGCCGCTAGCATGGAATATGAAGGTTTTTTAAATTTTATTTATCTGTGGGGAAAAGTAATTTGGCCGCTAGCATGGAAAATAATTTTGAAATTAGAACTTGATGATGAATTATGGTCACAGAATAAAGTAATAGTACTATCATGCAGAATGGACACTCCGCCCCCCGCCCGCAATCTAGCCCGCACCACCGAGCGCACCCCCCCGCACGATTCGCGTGGTCCTCTTGTGGGTCATTTGTACTGAATACGTGGGCATACGCGCCCTTCTAACTTAGAGCAACGCGTCAAACCGCGCAAGCCCGTTCTTTGCGCGCGAAAATCGTGTTACTCTATGCCTTTTAATTACAAACTTCAAATTCGCGCTCCTTGTACTTAGTATTCGGTGTGTGTTATGGTATAAGGTACTGGCGTTATTCGTTAGCACTTTCTTTGCTGTAGTGAGATGAAAAATATGTGCTTCGCTCGGCAGCAAAGTTATTTCGCGTGTCGTGCCTTGAAACTTTCGCTACGCTTAGGATTCTTCTTTTAAATTTTATTCTTTTCCGTGGCTCGATCCTCGAGGGGCTCCATCTTAGAATCCTTCGCTTGCTCGAATTGCACTCGCGCCAAATAACAATTTTGCTTCCTTGCATAACAAATAACTATTCAGTGTGTCAAAAAAGTCATGATACAGAACTATAATAATTTTTAATGGTAACACAAAATTTCTTCATACAGACATACAGAGTGAGTGAATGTTGCCATATAAAACCTGTTTTGGCATAGAAAGTGGCGCCCCTTTTATTTTCACGACTTTTTTGACAGACTGTACATTGTTCCTGAAATCGTCATAATATCGTATAGGTAGGTACTACATAGCAGACGTTTTGGCTGATATGATGTTTTTCGTGATTGCCTTCCATCACCAGTAAGATAGAACTGGTATATTTTTTTTATTGCGGCCAATAGAGGTTATCGTATAGTATTGTTTTATGACAAGAGGAAAGAAAATTTTATGAGGTTCTTGCGTTTAAACGTACACTTAAGGGAAATCGAAAAATATTGTTCACGCTGCTTTAAAATTAGAAATCTTTTATAAAAAAGAAAGTGTGTTTCCAAGCATTATTGGTACTACCATTTTTGAAAAGGTTTACAACAAAAAGTTACGACATGCTAAAATGTCCTTGTTTTTACTGGGTGTAAGGCACAGGTTGGCAAAAACTGAAAGGGCATGATCAGGCAACGTAACTAGACAACTTCCACTAAAAAAAACTTAAACAGGAAATAAAAAAAGGGCCTCTCCATAAAAACAGTCCAATCGAGTTTGCAATTTCGTATGGAGAGGCTGATTTTTTTTTTATTTCCTGAAAGTTTTATTATCACTAAAAGTTGTTCAGTTATCTTGACTGATACTGCTGTTTCAGTTTTTGCCAACATGTACCTTACACCATGTATACAATCAGCATAATAATAAAAACACTAATAATTACGTTTATATGGCAGAAATATTACATTCGAACCCTCATAAGATGTTTTTCCGTCAATGCTTACACAAAGATTTTTTTTTTTTGAAAAAATATTTTAGCTTGTAAATATCTTACACGCTTAACACTTTTGATATATTTCGTACTTCAGTAGGCACGTTATAAGCAAGACGTTGATCCCAGTTCAATCAATCAATCATAACATCCCATGAAAACGTCCACTACAGGACAGGGAGCTCCCTCCAGAATTCTAGCTTTTGCTGGAAAAATGTAGAGGGGAAGTACCATAGTCACCTCGCTTGTTAGCGTTACGGCTGGCACCATGGACCGCGGTTGTAGGTGACCGCAGTAAGTAAGATGTTAGATACAAAGGAGGATGCTGCTGCCCATCCTCCAGTTAACTCTTAGTCGCCTCTGACGACACCCACGGGTATGTATGGGTTGGTACTATTCTTTGCCGGCACTACACGGGGCAGTCAATAGCTTGGATTAGCACAGGTCATGTGGCGGATTGATTATTCATTCCATTGGCTACAGTAGTGCCTTTAACAAGGATTTTAGAAAATTCTATGAATAATATTTTTCATTGCTATGAACTCACGCACAACTATAAAATACGAAATGGCTCGGAATGTCGTCACGCGATTATTAAACGAAATAGTGAAACGTCCAGTATTGCTACGTATAGGTATATTACATCACCAAAATTTTATGACGAATGACTCATATCATCTCACGAATTCAAAGCACAAACTATTCTTTGAAATGGGTGCCTAAAATAGGTACTGAACTTTGTTAGTTGCTTTTGGTTTACTATGAACTAGCTTGCGGATTTTGAAATCTTTTATATGTCATCAAGTAGTTAAGTGTAGATGCGATTCCGTAGGTACCGGTGAAGCATCAGTCTAGTACTGTCAAGAGGACATCAAGCTTGACACATTGCCCTTTGTACCGTTCTTATTTCAATAGATGTAGAGTCGTAAAAAAATACAAAAATATATTTTTGAATGTGCAAGTAAAGCCGTTTCCGAGTATGATACCCTACTCGACCTCGTAACGACAATTTGAAATTTTGCCCCCCCTCTATGGGCACCCTTTACATTAATAATCATAAGTTTTTTAAAATTCTTTCATGTGCAATTAAGTTGCGCAATCATATTCTAAAATAATTCCAAATTTCAAGTTGATCGCATAAGTGGTTGCTCATATATACAGGTGTGACAGACGGACGGACGGACGGACAGAAAGACAGACAGAGTCGCACCATAAGGGTTCCTTTTTTTACCATTTTGGTATCGGAACCCTAAAAAGACCTAACCTAACGGACCTATGGATCTACGATTTTCCTACGAATTTAATGTTTTTCGAAAGCTGATCAACTTACTAGAAAATTGATCTATATTTTTCGGTGACGTATATAGATTTGTGTCAATGCAGTGACCTCAACCTTGTTTATAAGGTAAACAGCAATGGTCTATATTTAGGCATTACACTATTAACCAGAGTCAAATGCTATCAACTCAGTTCCAAGATGAATAATTCAATGTTATGGTGTGAAATTCTTTGTGAGTACGTCAGTATATATTTTAGATCATATTACGGAGTAAAATACGAAAAATTATGGTTAGAAAAAAATTATCTGGAGGCACAGTAGTGCCCCCGCCAACTCGAGCTAACAGAGGAATGCCGTACCATCCTTTTCCCGAAGCCACTCAGGGCTCTTTTGACCCCCGTGTAACTTCCTTTTGGATAAAGCTAGAGACCTGAATTTGACAATGACAAAAATTAGATACTATACTTAGCTGTATCCCTAAATTACAAACCATTCCTACCAATAGCTTACGAGCTATAGCCAGCCTAAGTTAAGCAATTTTGTCACTGTTACTACGCTTTTTTTCTGTTAAGGTAAATTCTATATTATATAATGTAAAAAGTGGTTACGAAGTTATTCAGTCTCAAGGACATTCACGAAGGATTACCCTTAAGTCCTTTTCTCCGGACCTTGACATATCTAGCTTTTAAACAGTTACAAGACTGGAAAAACGAAGGCAGTGTCATAACCAAGGAGGTTTTAACCCACGCTACAGAGCGATGCGTAGTAAAACCTCCTTGGTCATAACATAACAAAATACCAAACCAAAACAGAACATAAAATAATCTTTTATTTTCGCAATTGCGACCAACATTAATAATATTATGAGCTTTTTTATCGGATTTTTCCACATCTAGCTTTTAAGAAGGCCATAACCAAGTGTAAACATCGATCTTCAATACATCTAAGTAATAATTAGACTTATTCACATACATCTACGCCTACACAAGACATTTACGGTCATTGTGTAGGCAGGAGACTAGCTATATACGGTCACATTGAATTAGTTTGTTTGTCTGGAGGTTAAAGGCATGATTTTATCGTATTTCGAAATTAGATAAATGATTTTCTAAGAGTAAATAAAACTTGATGTTTTGGGAAATAAAATGCACCGGTTCAAAGGATGTGGAATTTAATTAACAGATCAAACGTTAGGCTAGAAATAGCGAGCCCGAATGAAAAATCCCTTGTTTTTGGCCGTTAGGTGGCGTGACCGCGGTCGATTTACGAAGAAGGCTCCGTTCAAGCGATCATGTTTACAAAGCCACCTAGACGCCATAATGTAAATAAAAAATTGACAAGTGGCTTTCTGTTGAAGCCATTGAAGCGCTAGTGACCGAGTGGTAGTTGCTCCTTCTTTCCGATCATGAAAGTTAAGCAACGTTGACGTGGTCAGAACCCGGATGGATGACCGGCCTATTGGCACAACAACTAAAGTAGGGCCAACGTGTTCACAAAGGTACACCAACTACCTATAACCTAAGGACTCATGATCATCGTCATATCATGTGGGTTCCTGGTGACGACGCTTTCAAACACAATTCATTTGTGTGACTTCCCCAATTGGGTTAGGACATGATCACCTGATTGTCTGAAAAGTACCACGATTTCGTGCTTCGAAAGGAACGTTAAGCCGTGTTGCTCTCGGCTACTATCCACGGAAAGTCGTTAATGAGCCGTGTCAGAGGCTTTGGGAGGCTCAACAACTCTGCCACCAGGGTTGGCGTTCGATATTAAAAGCCGATATGGTGACGACTGCATTAAAAATATTTGGGGACCCTACACAAGGTCATTCGATCTTAAACTAAGCAAAGCCTGTTCTATGGGTATCAGAGACTGATAAACATACATAAATAGATAAATAAAACCAGACAAAGAGCAAACACTGGTGTTCATCGCACAAATGGGATCGAACCCACGGCCCACGGCTTGAAAGGCAGGCTCACTACCAACGACATCAAAAAGCTTGACATTAAGCAAAAAACCGACACCACAACCCGGACACCACACACATAGAGCGCGAATTTGAAATTGGAAGTTCGTGTAGGCTCGCATATTCAGTACAAAAAACCCTCAGAAGGACCACAAGAAGGGGGCGGAGAGTGTCCGTTCTGTATGATAGAACTATTACTTTATTCTGTGCCGTCACGATTTAACCTTTAAAACGCCACCCATAGATCTTACAAACGGCCTTCTCCGAGGTCTATGTGACATAAAACGATGACCGAACGGTGACATCACTGCCGCTTGATTGAGGTAAATCGCACGAGCAAACATTGACAAAAAACTAGATACGATCGGTTATAGCTTCAAATGCTTGTAGCGCTAATAATAACAATATTTAAAACGGTTATCGCGACGTTCGTTGACAAAATTTCGTTATTTATTTTTGATTTGAGAAATTGGTTATAATTGCTTAGTACCGGCTTGTTTTTTGGTCCCTAGCTAGTCCCTCTTGCAAAAGTAACCTTTTCGAATTTAGCATTTTGAAAATTCAATATTTGCCACTGAATGCAAATTTTGATCCCCCGAGGCTTTTTTTTAAATTCTTCGCTCGTAAGGTATTCTAAATAAAGTAACGTACATATTAAATTATAAATAACTTCTGTTCAGACATTTTCTCGCTAGATACAAAAGTGCCCTGGCCTCCCCCGAAAGGGGGCAAGCCAGGACACTTGCATCCGCCAACATCCCGTAGCATAGCCCCTGAGGCTTGTAGCCGATATTAACCCAAAATTACCAGGTTTTACGACAACGCCCACTCAAACCTACTCGGTGCTTAAACTAGGTTTATATGTTAAAGCCAGCTTTAAACAAGGTTTTTTTATATCGTTTCCGACCGAGCGTAACAAACTATAACGCGGTTTTGCAGCTTTAACAGGTTAACAAACCTTTAGACCATATAGTAGCCGGCTAGTTTTCGGACGACCTAACTTTTGTAGTTCAATTTTATAGTCTGCCTAGCATAGTAATTTTTTAAAGCAATCTTAAGAAATATTTTTATAACAATTTTCTTCTAACATATTTATTTTGTTGCGTGTCTTTAGTGCGATCGGATTTAATATCCGAAAGTGTAAAACACCTTTTTCTTCTTGAGAGAAATAGTTATAACTAGTTTATATTTTGGAAAACTTATTCAATAAGCATCAAACGAAGTCAACATAAAACAAATTTATCATCTTTAAATTCAATATAGGTAAGCATAGTTCAAGAATGTAATATGATCTTGCTAAAATTTCACGTAGAATATGTAGCTCAATATTTGTAATCTGTAACTTGGGCGCCTACCTTTATCCATCTAATGACGAGCAAATATCGTGAAACATATGAAGATTGATGACTGTATCATTATTTGTCTATTCTAAAAGCTGTAAATATGATTGAAGGCAAAGGTTAAATGTCAATTAACCATTAAATACATCATCAATCATGAACTCATCAAACTTAAGATAATCTTGAATATATGAAAAGTATGTACTATTATATTAAGTTTTGCCTTCAATTTAAAAAAAATTTAAAACAAACGGATTTTTCGGGACCCTGTGCAAACTAATAAAGATAACTTTTTTACCAAATAGCTAATCGTAACTCGCGTAGTTGACTCGAACATAATAAGAAATTAAATGGGAATCGGAATTGTCAATTTTCCTACGGTAAAATTAATTTAATATACATCGTACAAAATAACTCTGGCTGTGAACGTTAATGCGCAGAAGTGAAAAAATAAGACGCGGGGGTGAGCGCGGCAGGTAGGGGGAGGCGAGCGAATCGTTCATTGGCTCTCCGCCTGTCACCCATGCGCAGAACATAACCGTCAGAACCAAACTTATCCTGCACGCGCTATACCAAACAAAGTCATGACAATTTTGCTGCCAACATACATACATACATAACATCACGCCTTGTTCCCGTCGGGGTAGGCAGAGACCACAGTTCTCCACCTGCTTGCTTCCTCAACTTTCATCAATCCTTAGGGTACTTTTAACCTGGCCTTTATTCAGAACGTCCTTATCATATAAATTTGCACAGCTGTTTTGTCTCGAAAAAGAAATGAGCATAGTAACTTTTACCAATAATATAAATAAAAAAACAAAACTTCCGATAACTTTCTCATAACAGGAAATATCATGCCAAAAACTTTGCACAGAGTTCCAAAAGTACCGTTCTAAGTAAAAAAAAAAACACTTACCAATGTAACGATATCTCCTGGATTGGCCGCAGCGATTCGTCTCAATCTTTCATACAGTAAGTCCAACAGTCTTTGGTGACTCGCGTTCAGGTCATCCAGTTCTCTTGCTACGGACTCCGATCCAGTCGGGATCTTCTCTGGGTCGACGGTGATGCCTCGTTTTCGTAGTTTCTCCATCAAGTCCACTTCGGCTTGTCTTTTTATATGTTTCATGTCCAGCGATGGATGTATTTCGTCGCAGAGCCATTCTGCGTACCGTTGACATCGCGACGTGTAGATCTAGTTAGGTTAGGATCAGCGTTGGTTAGTTTTTTGAGGTTAGTTGAGCAGATTGCGTTTTTTGAGAAAATTTTGCACAATTTTTGGGCAAAATTTTTCATGTTTCTACATTATTGAAAAAGCTTTGCATTTCAAAATAATAAAAGGCAATCTACTCTTGGTTACGGTTACAGCATTCAATATTTTAAAACCATCCATACATCATCGAGCACGTCTTTTTAAAATAGTTTTTTTTTGTAACCATTTAAACTGTACAATCTTACATCTCTGCCAAGTTTCGTTCAAATTTCCAATTACACAAAAAATCTTTATTAAATCTGGCAACACGTAAGTCCAGCAGAAAGTATCCCAAGATAGAATCATGCTGGAAGAGGCCTGTACATATTACAGGTTTTTTAAAGCGTGCAACACCAAAAGATAGAAATTTTTGAAAATCCCATTTACAGTGCATTTTTCTTTCCAAAAAAGAACAGCATTTTCCCAAGGCGAAACATTTTTGTACATGGCAACACAGACACAAAACTATACACTGTACATGCGTAAGCTATAATTTAAAAAACGGTGATCTCATACACCCACAATTAACAACCGTTTTCAAAACCACAAACTGCACATAAACAGCTGAATTTAAAATTCGTAACGGCACTAAACTTAATTAAATTCCATAAAGAATTGTTTTAGTTACATTTAAGTAACAAACGGAAGTAATAATTTACTTGCTCTTGGATAAAAGTGAAAATTCTGCTCAACCACACAAACATTCACAAAATTATTTTAATTGCAGTTACAATTTGTTTGAAAAGCAGAGGTTAAAAGAAATTAATAAGCAGTTTTCAAACTACGTTAAAAAGCAAAAGCAGTTTTTAAAAGTTTTTAAGCCATGCTTAAGAAGCGTTCACACAATCAGTACTTAAATAAGACTCTACGCAGATGAGAGACAGGGACACACGCGTACAGACTTCGACTGCAACCATGTAACGCAAGGCACACAAGGGACAAAAATGTCTGCAGGGTAGTTTTAAAAATACGTGTTAGTCCGTGTATGTCCACATTAGTCCGGTCCCTCGTGAGAGCAGTGCCTTTTGACAATACTAATGTTGCAATTTGTTTCCTACGACCAGAACAATTGAATACAATATAAGTATGAGCAGTCATACAAAACGTAGTTCTAACTGTTTTGGTCGAGTTGCAGCAGCGGGGTCTTTGGTAGATTCCATAAACATTTTTTATAAAATTATTTTAAGGAATATTTATAATATACTTAATAAAGGTTTTCAGTTACATAAGCACTTGCGGCAGCAAGTAAATGGTAACAAAACCAAACCCCCAAAACCTATCCGCACAAGTTCAAAATGTTACCACTGACGAGCGGTCGACATTACATTAACTACAAAAAATGTTTAGCAGGGGTATACCAAATACCTGTAGGGAAAAAAGGACAACCATAAAACGAACAAACCCAAAGACAAAACAAAGCGAAGACAAGACAACACAAGAAAAGGACAGAAAACGCTGGACTATACTTCCATCTCTTTCACAACTTTCCTTTGAAAACACCTATTTTACCATAAACATCTTTTTGTGCTCTGTGGAGTTGCCAACAAAATCAAATCGTCTATTTTAGGCCGAAAAATATAAATAAATATGTATGCATATTTTGTATATAAAATCATCATCTACATTGTTTGAAAATATTTCAGGACGCGCAACGAATGCAATTAAAGTAGGCTCCCAATTGCATAAAGCGTCTTAGAGAAGAAGAAAGCTATAGATTTGAAAGAGCTTTAGCTTTAAGACAGTTTTTGCAACTGAGGTATTCTCATGCAACAAAAAAACAGTACTCTCAAAATTATGTTAAAAATGGCAACCCTACAGAGCACGCCACAGTGTAGACAACTCAGCAGCCTAATTGAACTAGTTACCTTTGCCTCGCGTATGTATCTCCCTCCGTCTACGTTAACCTTTTCGATTTTCGGTGTTCGTTCCACAACACTGGTGAGTAAGTTCTGCAATGAAACCACAAGACACCCAACGGGTTAAATTTTGAGGTTATAAATCGTGCAAATGTAATTTTAGGAGGGTAACATTTGCATGCATAAAGATTATTTGAAAAAAATTACAGATCATAAATGGTTAAGAATTTTTGTTTACTTTTAAGATATGATTTAATAGTTCAATTGAATTATTGATTATTTTTAAAGACAAATCACGTTTCCCGCTAACTGCTTGAAAAAGAGTTAAAATAAAATAATATACGTGCAACTTCACATGCAGTAATTTAAATCTAAATTTCTTAAAATTAATTTTTAATATAAAAGAATTCAGGAAACCACGCTCTCCAAGTTTAATAATTTGTTACTTCATTTCATGTTATAAATAACATGCATCCTTAATAATGACAACTCAAAATCCTATAACAACGAATCTATTGGCGAAATCCAAATTTTTAACCTCTTAACCAAAACTACGAATAGCATAATCTAAATGGTGACAAATTAATATACCTAAAAATTTTTTGCATGGCAAACGCTTACCAACAAATTTAGCAGCTATAGAACCAGACAAACTACCACGAACCAGACGAACCAGAGTATATTTGACCGAAAATATAACATTGTTTTACAAACTTGTTTTTTCTGACAGCTTTAGCTGATTACTATTAATCATGGAGCACAATAGCCTTGATATAGCTGCAAAATGTGTTGGTAAGCATTTGCCATGCAAAATGTACACACGAAGGGCAGACAGAAGATTCCATCTCTTTCTAGCTTTACTGCTTGTATTTATGCTAGATAGGGATGAAGAAAATCCCTTTAGACTTCTCCGACGGAGACGGAAATATCCTTGTGCGCGAGCACTTTACTTATATACAGCGTGTGACGGAAAGATGTGATATTACTAAAGGGTGTGAATCTGCCCATGAAACTGAACAACTTTTCCCATGAAACATAGGTCAAAGAACAAAATCAATTTTTGACTTCCCATAGAAACTGCATCAGCTGATAACGCATTTTGTATGGGAGGTCAAATTTGGTTTTTCGTGATTCGACCTAAAGTTGTTCAGTTTTATGGGCAGATTCACACCCTTCAGCATTATCACATCTTCCATCAACAGTATCAACACGTTGTATATTGGAATAGCCCTAGCAGTGGTTTTTACTGTAAAATCCTGAAAAGTGGTAATTGGTTAGGAATAAGGGTGCTTTTCCACTACAGCTGTTCGAGGAAGCTTAGCTGTTAGCTGGAATATTCCAACCAATAGGATTGCTTCGTTCCCTAGCTTAGCGCATGCGCAGCTCTAAGCTAGGGAAATGGAGTAATCTTATTGGTTGAAATATTTCCAGCTTACGGCTGCTCACCCGAAAGGCACCCTTATTGTCCAAGATTCACCACTGATTGGGCTATAACAGCAATAAATATATTAACGGCCAGTTGCACAAAACATATTTAAAGTTGAAGCTACTTCAAATATAGGGTCACTTTGAAGACATTCGACAAATTTTGAGGGTGAGTTCTGTTATCGATATAGATCTATTTTATTATAGATCGATTTTATTTTATTTATAGATCTAATAGATAGATTTAAACATTTTTTTCTATTTTTATTTTAAATTGAAGTTGTCGAAAAATTTTTATTATACCTTTTTTCAAACGTGTTCTCTAAAAAAATATAAAATAAGCATAAATGATGAATTTTTATTTTTTTTGCATTTATCAAGCTCATTTTTTTGTTATTATTTACATGCAAGTACTTTTGTGTATCGATTATCATTATGTTTAACATAATGAAATAAAAAAAAATTACAACTCCAAATGTAATTAGACCAATTAGATACAAAATTGATCTATAGCTATACATACATACATAACATCACGCCTATTTCCCAACAGGTTAGGCAGAGACCACAGTACAAACAAACACCCTATCCTCAAAATTTGTCAAATTTCTTCAGTCACCCTGTATTGTTGACACTTTGTTTTGTTGTCAAAGAAAATGACAACAATAGATTTAAAGAAGCTCCGTGCAACTAAAAGTATCATTATTCCGATTGTTTTCCCACTTACCCTCGTCGGCTCGAACTGTTCTTTCGGTCGAACCTCAATAGGCGGTTGAGCTTGGAGCTTGTTGTACGAATCGTCGATCCATTCGGCTTCTTTCTCCAGCCCAGCGTTGTAGTTTCGTAAGAGTTGGTAAGCTGCTTCGCATGAGCGTAGGCTGTGGCAAAAATTGGATTTTATTTTTGAGTAGCATTTTTTTTAATAAGCGCGGGTAAAAACTGCCGTTACTGTGCACCAACTTTTATTATAATCATCATATCAGCCGAAAGATGTCCACTGCTGGACATAGGCTTCCTCTAAAGATCTCCATGAAGACCGGTCCTGCGCTGCTCGCATCCAGCGGCTTCCCGCGACCTTGACCAGATCGTCGGTCCACCTTGTGGGGGGCCTGCCAACGCTTCGTCTTCCGGTACGTGGTCGCCACTCTAGAACCCTCACGCCCCATCGGCCATCGGTTCTTCTTGCGATGTGCCCTGCCCACTGCCACTTTAGTTTAACGATTCTCAGGGCTATGTCAGTTACTTTAGTTCTTCAACTTTTATCCGTTGCCCTTAGAAGGACGAGTGGACGTGAGTTTAAAAAGATTTCCGTTCTACATCGATATCTGCGAAATTCGTTTGTACACACGGTCGCGGATAAGTATTAACAAAACCAGTATAATCTGAACCGGCGTCTTTATATGGTCGTCGGCGTAGTTTTTGAGCCAACTACAGACGCTATTCCAGCGGTTGTTGATCTACGAAATCTCCTTATCCAGGCGTTCTAGGTCGATATGTTTTCTAGATATTAGAAGCAAGTGCTCATGTCTAGTAAGAGCAAGTCTTCATATGTTTTGACTCACCGTTCAGCCAGTTGGCTACAGACGCTGTTCCAGCGGTTGTTGATCTGCGAAATCTCCTTATCCAGGCGTTCCAGGTCGATGTGTTTTCTAGATCTTAGAACAAGTGCTCTTGTCCAATTAGAACAAGTCTTCATATGTTTTGACTCACCGTTCAGACAATTTACTACAGACGCTGTTCCAGCGGTTGTTGATCTACGAAATATCCTTATCCAGGCGTTCCAGGTCGATATGTTTTCTAGATCTTAGAAGCAAGTGCTCATGTCTACTTAGAGCAAGTCTTCATATGTTTAGACTCACCGTTCAGCCAATTGGCTACAGTCGCTATTCCAGCGGTTTTCGATCTACGAAATCTACCTATCCAGGCGTTCCAGGTCGACGTGTTTTCTAGATCTTAGAAGCAAGTGCTTATATCTAATAGAGCAAGTCTTCATATGTTTTGACTCACCGTTCAGCCAGTTGGCTACAGACGCTGTTCCAGCGGTTGTTGATCTGTGAAATCTCCTTATCCAGGCGTTCCAGGTCGATGTGTTTTCCAGATCTTGGCAGCGAGGTGTGGGGTAAGGCAGCTCGGGTGCTCTCGACCAATCGACGACAGTTCTCAGAGTCGTCATTCATTTGATCAATCGCGATCTGCTGTTTAGATACCGCCACTTGCATTCTAAGGAGATCTTCGTGCATCTGTAAATAAACGTTCCAGAATGTTCAAGAGTATTTGAGAATGTTTTAAAAATGTTATCGAATTTTCTAAATTGTTTTAATGTTTGGAAATGTCAGAAAATGTTTCAGAATGTTCAAGTGTATTGCAAAATATTGTTGAATATTGTAGATTGTTTCAGTATGTTTTGGAAATGTTTTAGACTGTTAGTTAAGAACTTAGAATGTAAAGAAATTTTTGTTGAACTTCCTAGATTGTTACCGAATATTATAATGATTCCAAATGGTAAAAAAACATTAAGAAATGTTACTAAATATTTCAAGTTATATGAACAGTGTTAGGAATAGTATCGGCATGTTCGTAAATATTTCAGAATGTTAGGAAATGTTTCATAATGTTTATGATGTGCTTCAGAATGTCAGAAAATAATGTTAGTAAATTTTTCAGAATGCTAGGAAATGTTTCAGAATGTGAGGAAATGCTTCAAAATGTTGGAAAATATTTCAGAATGTTAGGAAATGTTCCAGAATATTATATATATATATTCTTTATTGCACAACTACAAACAAAAAGATACAAATAACAGGACATTTATAAAGGCGGGGAGATTGTTTTAAAATAATAGGTACCTATGAAATTGCCGAAATATTCTTACAGATTAATGAGATCATAATTCTTATAATTCTGATGCTATTTTTTTCATTTGTCTTATATTTGAAATTTGACTTCAAGGTTATCAATTTACGCATAAAATAAAGTTTTTATTTTTAGTTTTTTTTTTATATATAAAATTAAAGGTTCGAAAATTGTTCGTCTTAAATGTCGTCCGATTTCATCATTAGATTTGTTATATTTTTTTACAGATAATATTTTTCGAAAATTAAATTTAAGCTTCTGTTAGCTTCATGTCTTCCCAATAACGATTAAAAAAAATTAAAAAAATGGATTTATAGTTCCTGAGAAAAATGTAAAAATGTTAGTACTGAAAATTGAGTTTACCTAAAATTCGCCATACAAAACGGCAATTTCATAGGTAAAGACCTATTATTAGAGAATAAAGAAGAAATGGTATGTAGTGATGAAGACTTACGTCTTTAAGCAGCTCCACGTCATTGGGCAGCTCGTGGAACTGAGCTAACTTGATCTCAAACTCCGTCACCGACTGGTGGTTCTCCTCCATACTTGTCACCACCATCTCCACGAACTTCAGCCTGCAACAAATTTATATAAATTATTAAAGAGCTGGGCGCGTATCGTCTATATACATATATCTATTTCTGTGGCTCAGTGAACCAGTGGTAACATTAAAAAAACCGGTCAAGTGCGAGGCGAACTCGTGCACTGAGGGTTCCGATATACCTTTAGTATTTTTGAAAGCAATAAACTCCATTTTTAAGACCGCAAAACTAAATTTGTTTGTAAAGGTTTTTCGCAGATTTCTAAAAAACTGTGCAACTTAGAAGTATTGTTTTATATTTGCTGTAATATTTACAACTTCTATCGACTGTAATTAATTCAGATTTTTCCTTTCTCAAACTTCGGAGATAAGGGGGGAATGGTATTTTTTTTACATTTTTCATCATAACTTGAAAACTAAGAGTCGTAAAAAAATACAAAAATATATTTTAGAATGTACAAGTAAAGCCCTTTCATATGATAAGCCACTCGACCTAGTAGCGACAATTTGAAATTTGGCCCCCTTTACATTAATAATCATAATTTTTTTTAATTCATTCGTGTGCAATTAAGTTGGGCAACTTCTAAAACTATTCCAAATTTCAAGTCGATAGCATGAGTGGTAGCCGAGATATACAAGTGTGACAGACAGACAGACAAAGTCGCACCCTTTTTTTACGATATTGGTATCGGAACCCTAAAAATTAACAATCAGTTAAACACACATAATTTCAAACCAAAGAATTATTTTTCTTCACTTTCGAAAAGAAATATCCCTCTGCTCTGACCAGTTGTCATGTTATGTAAGACTAGCGGTCCGCCCCGGCTTCGCACGGTTAGATATAGGGTCTTGGTGACTCGGGGGTTACTAAAAAAACAGGCCAAGCGCAAGTCGGACTCGCACCGAGGGTTCCATACCACTAAGGTAAAATACCGTCTTAATTATGGGCAGTTATACCGTCTTAGTCACGCATCAATAATTTGAATAAGGATTAATAGGTACGAATAATGTAGACTATATAGTTTGTACCGGCGTTACTATACAGGGTGTTAATTTGATTGCGTGCCATAGCTCAGGAGCGGGATCAGTATCAGTAACTGGACAACTTTTCCCAAGGAACATAGGTCAAAATACGAAAAACCAAGTTTGACCTTCCATACAGAATGCGCTATCATATCAGCTGATGCAGTTTCTATGGAAGGTCAAACATTGATATTCGTTTTTTGACCTATGTTCCTTGGGAAAAGTTGTTCAGTTGCTGATACTGATCCCGCCCCTGAGCTATGGCACGCATACAAATTAACACCCTGTATAATGCATATTTTAACATGAACAAGTAGTTATTGTGATACAACTGTAATAGTTAGACATATGGTATTGCGGACTTTTTTGTAGATATTGATGGATTCTATAAAACTGTAGTACATTACTTTGCTCAATTGTCAATAGTTTCCGCAGCGTACGCGATATAAGGATGTTATTTGGTATTTTTTTACACCTTGGGTTACGTTACTAAAGTTTTGGTAAGGATCCCTAATCTTTTCTAGCAATAAATATAGCCTATGTTACTCAGGGTGAATGTAGCTTTCTAATGGTGAAAGAATTTTTTAAATCGGCACAGTAGTTTTTGAGTTTATTCATTACAAACATACACAGAAAAATACAAATCTTTCCTCTTTATAGTGTAGGTAGATGTAGAAAACATGGTGATTGAAGGTTAGTTAAGATGATAAAAAGGTAACTCAAAGTAAAGTTCGAGATCCCTTGCAAAAATTTATGTTATGACATTCAATAAGCATGCCGCGGGAAATTATTCACAAGCCACTTATCAAAATGCCGTAGGCGCAGCGTTACCGTGTTTGTTTTATTACGCTTGTGTCGCCATCTGTTGAGTGATTTCAAAACCGTATTTATTATTTTATTTGCAAATTATAAACAATATTTATTTAAGCATGTAGTAGGCGTAGGCCTATGATGAGGCGTAGGAAGGCCGTGACTATCAGAATCGTCAGGGATATACTTAGTAGGATCAAAATTTATCATAAAGTCGGTACATCAATCATTTAACTGTTGTAACTCAAGTAACATTGATCACAAGGTACTATTGATTGGTTAGCTACAGTCTACACTCTGATGATTATAATCAATGATTGCCCTGAAACTGGTCAATTTGCCATATTTATTCAGAAACCTCATAAATCAGGATTTTATTCCAAGAACGCTAGTTGTGTCGTGTTCCTTCACATTAGCACCTTGTCTGAGCGACAGCTATCTAACATACCAGGCCACTCAGAAAGTATTGCGAAAAATAGTTTTTATATATGGGAGACTGGCCGGTCAGAATCTTTTTCGAAAATATGATTACTTGTAAGTAAAAATATGTGTGTTCCATTTTCAAAATTTCCCTCCACATTTTTTGCGAGCCAATTCAAAGTATCGTGTCTTACTGAAAAATGGATCTGCGCCGGGAACATTTTAGAGCTATGATTTTTTACGATTTCAAGTGTCGCCTGAAACCGGATGAATCGTTCGATAGACTTCAAATGGCATTTATGGATGAAGGCCCCTCCAAGGCAACCGTGTATCGTTGGTATAACGAATTTAGGCGCGGTCGACCAACCTTGGGGGATGAAGAAAGAAGCGTTCGCCCTTTGACGGCTATTACGGAAGAAAACGTGCTAGCAGTGAAAAATTTAATCCAAGATAATAGGCGAATTACATATCAGGAGATTCAGCACATATTAAAGATTGGATCGGGAAGCGTTCACGAGATTCTACACGGGCATCTTCGCGTGAGGAGGATAGTATCGCGCTGGGTGCCGCACTACCTCACCGACGCTCAGAAGCAGGCCCGGGTGGAATGGTGCCGTGATATGCTGAACAAATTTGAAGCAGGCTCGTCTCGGCGTGTTTACGACATCGTAACAGGTGATGAGTCCTGGATTTATCAATACGATCCAGAAACCAAGCGCCAGTCGACAGTTTGGGTGTTTCAAAATGAACCAACGCCTACCAAAGTGAAGCGATCTCGAAGCGGGGGGAAGATTTTGATCGCCAGCTTTTTTAATTTGACTGGCCACTTGGCCTCAATTCCCTTACGAGATCAAAGAAGCATCAACGCCGAATGGTATACTACCAAATGTTTACCAGAAGTTTTTTCTGTTGTGAGCAACAAGCGACCAAACACAGGGCTCCGCGGACTACTGCTCCACCACGACAATGCGCCTGCACACACCGCGCTCAAAACGAGGGACTTCCTGGACAGCACACCAGTCAAACTCCTGGGTCACCCTCCTTACAGCCCTGATCTAGCACCGTGTGACTTCTTTTTATTTCCAATAATAAAAAATCAGCTCAAGGGGATACAATTTTCGTCGCCGGAAGATGCGCTGGCTGCGTTCGAGCAGGCTGTAAACGAGGTGTCTACGGCGGACTGGAAAAAGTGTTTTGAAAACTGGTTCAGACGCATGAATCTTTGTATAGAGGCTGGTGGAGAGTACTTTGAAAAGATTTAATAAAAATATATGTACCTGTAGAACAATTTTTTTTAGTGTCGCAAATATTTCTGAGTGTCCCACGTACTTAGCTGATGCTCATACTTGTGATTGTCATGTGCCCATACTGTGTAGGCAACGAAGCAGTTGATCCCAACATAATTCTCTCAGGCAGGTTTTATTTGACAGGATGATAAAGAATCATGAATTAAATGTAAATTCAAAATATCAAAAAAAAAAATCATAATTTTTTTTGAATTTTTGTATGTAAAAATTACAAGTACCGATTTATTTTTCGATTTTTTTATAAAAGGTTTGTCTCATGTAGTGTAATACCCCAGCAAAGTTTCATTGACTGAAGATTTAATGCGGGGGTCTTCATACAACGATCCGCTTCGTTGCCTAGACTATGCAGTCGTTAATGAGCAACGTCAAAAGCCCTTGGCGGCTCAAAAACTCTTAAGGTTTTTGAGGTCCCTCATGATATGATGGCTCACAGAAAGGTCGCGCCCTAACCTATCGGACCATAGTAGTTTGCCAGCTGTAAGATCTCGTATCCAAGTACCTTCTATTTTCGTTAATTGCGTTGTCCATTACCAAAAACATTACAATGCAATCTAGGACCTAATGGCATACCGTAGAGGTCATTGACTGCATCATCACCACCTTATCAGTCTAAGAAGTATGCGCTGATATGATGATGTAGGTAGTCATTAGTTGTATACTGATTTGACTCCCGCTCCGGATCGTTCCTTGTGCAAAGGTTATCCATTGCGATACAACGAGCCTCATGGGAACATTCGGCACCAGTGACGATTCGGGGTGGGTTATTTTAATTAGGTTTAAGTTTCGTTGTAATGAAATTGAACTGGAATTGACCTTTGTATGAATGACCTCCCAAATTAAATTAATTAATTATTGTGACCTGTATTAGCGGAGATTAAAAATTCTTTTGATTTAAGAGTGTTTTCTAGTCTGAGAAATAGGTATTTGTACAAACTATTGCTGTCTCGCTGCGCCCCAAAAATCCTCCCATAGTGTGCGATAGGAACAATCTACAGCTAAGACCGGTTTTACCTACAAAACAACGTTCCGCTTCCCACTGTTTTCTTCTCTAAAACTGAGCATATTCAATTATTTTTGGTTTCAAAATTTCTACGCTCCAATTTTTTTCTAAACAAAATTTTTCCTGGTAGTCGTCTAAATATGGCTAAAAAACGGGGCATTTTTTCAGATTTTTGCATAATCATATTTCTTTTGGTAACTATTTTCGTAAAAAAACATACTTGTCAGAGGGATGCTTACAGTAGACCTTGATTTAAAAACGAAATACCATCGCTCAGTGGGCATTAGTATCAATTTGTATGGAAAAAATGCAGCTATTTACTTCTACTTTTGCACACACACGGTGGAATTTTCTAACTCCCAAGACTATTTAATAATCAGCGTTTTTTATTATTAATATTATTCGTATTGTCAATGGGCTTACTGTTGACCTCGATCTAGTCTTGAAGACAGAGATGAGGTCGACAATGGAACGAGCTTGCCCAGAAGAAGCCTATTCACTCGTTTTCGTGTTATTGCTTTGCCTCACCTTTCAACGAACAGCTGACTCTTGGACTGCAGGTCATTCCACTTGCCCATCACTTTGTCCAGATTCTTCTTCATGGCTGGTGTCTTCAACGCGATGCCTGAAGAAAGGAAAACAGTTACATTACAAGCAGGAAAACTCCAGTTCTTTAGAGAACGTTCCACTCGCAAAAACTCTGCCACCTGGACATAAACTGCAGTCGCCAACCTGAGGGCTTAGATAAGTGACTTTCTAATATCGTAAACGCCTACAGGACAGAATGAAAAATTTATGAGATATTCAGATGATTTATTGTAACTAGTGCTGACGGTGATGATTTATTGCGCAGAACTCAAATAATGAGTCGCGGGGTGCGCGGGGCAGGTGGAGGGAGCTTTCATTGACTCTCCGCGTGACACCCCTGCGCAAAAAATAACCGTCAGCTATAGAATTATCTGAATCGAGCTGTAGTTATGTCAATACCATATATTCTCTCAGTGCACCCTTCCAATCTCCTACCCTTTGTACCTGTGTGCAATAAAGTTAACTGAATCAATATTCTCATTCTATTCTTCTAGCGTTTACTATAATAGAAAGGCATTTCTGTAGGCTCCATGACATTCGCTAAATAGTATGCAAACTCAGGTTCTGAGACCAGTTGCTAAAGCACTGTGACTGTGGAGCTCCATCTCAAATCATGACGCATTCGCTCTCTTGTCCACTGTGCCCCTCCACCGGAACTATAATGAGATAACGCCATAGCAGTAGCAAAAGTTTATATTTGTTGGAGATTTTTTTTAGTTTCATTCAATAGTTTGAGTTTCTGAATCCGTATAGTTTAAGTCTTAGAGAAATGCTTTTTTAGACCCTGTATTCTTCACCCCAAAAAAGGCTTCTATATTCGAAGCTTTTATACAAGGAACCGGTAACAATTCACCATATTTTTAATAGGCCAGTACCCTGCCAGTAAAACATTGCATCTCGTAATAAGCCTTAAATAATTCCAGTTGCAATGCAAATAAGCCAGCCTCCAGCCGCACCTTAGCTTATCAACCAAAATCTTTCCGATTTGTGCAAAAATGTAGCATTTTTATCCGCGTGGCAAGTGACCAGGCACCGAATCAAAAAAAGTGTTCGGATCACTCGAAAACTTACCATTTTGGTCGCTACCTACTGCTTTGCCACCTTTATTGAAGAAATATAATGTTAATACAGAAAAAACTACAATACAAGTTAATGAATGAATAATGACATAAAAAACTAAATGTCGACTTTCTTCCTTTTTATGAAACGAGTAAAAAGGAAAGAAAACACACGTGGTGCAGAAAGGCTCCAATTGGCTACCGTTATTGATGGTAGCCAATCAGAGTGCTGGTAGGCTCGAACTTCTATCTTATCTTATACTTGCTGATCAGGCCTTCGATCTTACGGGATCTTTTAATATACTTCTTACCTCTGAAAGTGGCCTGCACTTCCTCAACATCACCAGACAGGGCATTGAGACTGCCCTCCCAGTCTTTGTGCTGCAGCACCAGGTGTTCCAAGGAGTCCAGGTCTCGAGGGATGTGGCTGGCGATCCTCTCATGGAGGTGACGCTCCAAGACCTCAAGACGCTCCAGGAGATTGCTGGACTGTTCCGTGAAGATGCGCGCTGCATTCTTCGATTCCTCTGCAAAGGTTACAGATGTTTTTTGTATTATTATTTTTAAATACTTATTCATTTTCTGTATATTGAGCCGGTAAGGTGGCAGGGTCTTTGTGCAAATTCAGTCTGGGGAAGTATCACTCCCTTGCCTATTTCTACCGCAAAGCAGCAGTGTTTGCAGTAAGGTGGAGGGGTAAGGATGGAGGGTAATACGTAAGGAGATATTTCATTCTTGTTCTCAGGGTGGGCAAAGTGCTTAGCTGTGTTATTTGAGATGCCACAACTAAGGCAGCGGGTGCTATGGGCGATGGTGAACACTTCCCATTAGGTGGCCCATCTGCTCGCTTGTGCCAAAAATGCGGACCCTGGACATTTATCAATATCAAGCAAAAACGGAGAATTTCCGAATTTGGAATATTCAACAGTGGTAAGCGATCACCTGCTAGCAAGATTTGAATGTACAACGTTTACCATTTATTTTATACTGGTGACGCATCTTACCACTAGAAAACAGTACTTTTAAGCGATTATTTACTCTACTACTTCCAGATGAGTTACGTTAAGTTCATCATCCACCATTTTTACATACATAAAACATTCATAAAAAAAAACTCTTATCTACTTGAACTTAGATGTTTAAAAAATAGCAAAGCCCTGCATAAATTCACATAAACCCACACCAAAGAACTCACAAATTACTCCCACACACACATGATAAAAACACTACCTGAAAACTCATATTCAAACCAGGTTCTTTCAAAGGTTTTCTTTTTAAAAACGAATCTGCACATCTGTAACATTTAAACTGAGTCTAAACGAACGAGATCTAAATCTACGTAGGACGTGTGTCGCAGAACTAACTGAAAACATTACTATTACAACATCTTCTGGGACAGGCCAAAGAATATACATATTCTCTTAATAATGTTTAGAACCGGGTGACCGAGCTTCGCTCTTTAGTATAATCTTACAGATGACGCTTGCCTACAGATGGCGCCGTAAGAGTTGCTTAATAAAATGGAGAAAACGAATTTTACCAGAAATGAGACCTAGCAAGAACGATTTTTCACCCCCAAAAACCCCAATACGGTAAATTTCATCGTAATTGTTAGAGCCGTTTACGAGGAACCGATTACAAATAATAGAGCAACATCATATGAAAAATAAACATTTTGTATCTTCTAAAAAGTCACCAACACAGGGTGTTAAGATAAACTGAATCTGTGGAGTTAAACTTAACTTAACTTCTTTGTGTTATTCATTTGAAGGAAGAGCGGAGCCTCCTGACACAGGCAACCTGATTGCTTAATAGGAAGTTCCATCCTCGAGTTTTGTACCACATTGTATAAAAATATTAATAAAACATTTTGTATTTTTTTTTTTTTTTTGTATTTTTTTAAACTATAAAATAACGCTCTAACTAAAGATAATCTCTCCCAGGCAACCTTAGTAAGAAAAAATCATTACAAAAATATCATCATAGTACAGAGAAGATTATGATAACATTCAAAACACGCAACCAGAAATTTATGCTTTCATTTCTATTAGACAGATGAGAAATAAAAACGAAACTTCTATTTCATGACTGAATAAAATACCAGGAAATATTCGTCATACCAACTTCCCAATCTACAATCTAACATTACATCATCATCTCTTCTCATCCAGGCATCATCAAATAATCATCGTAAGATCCCTATCACCTAACGACCGTAGGCGCAAGCGTAGCCCACCGGACCAATTTACGAAGATCTAGGTGATGTCATGTATCATATTCAATTGGAAGGACAATTTTACTCGATCTTGACCTGACCTTGGTGGTCACCAAATTGACGGCATATGTGTCTTAGAAGATGCGAATTCGCGGCGACTTTTGGCGCGTTTTCACGTACAGTGCCGCTTTGTTTAGCCGTGCAAGTGATCAAATTGTTAACGATTAAGCAATGTACAACAAAACGCGGCAAACTCGTGCGTACAACCACAGAATATATAATAGTAAACAAGTTTAGTTCAACTGAACAGGGAATCAGTGTTGTAACTCAATGCGGCGATGAAGATTCCGAGTTCGATTTCTGGCCCGGGGATAGACCACTGAATGTTGTTATCAAAAAATACAAAATCCCGGTTTTTTTTTTCAATAGTGATGATTGATATAAAAGTTAAATATAAAGTAGTGTATAATTTGTTCATTTCCAAATATTTTTTCTTACTTTTTAATAGTTTAGTCTCAAAAGTGATTTTTTATCACCCGGTATTATTCAAGAATTGGCTCCCTGGAGCAACGTCTTACTTTGCTAAAATAGGAATCAATGATTGATATTAAATACTTTACCTCCTTTCCCGAAGGAGAAAATCCGTCTTATCCTCTTCATTTAGACAACGAACTTTATCCACTTTCAACAGAGATCAATTTTGAACACTTCACGCACGATTCAGTCAATATGTATAAATAACTTTGTTTTGATGACTCTCGAAGCGACATTTCATTATTGACATTAATGTACATACTCGTAAAAGAAATATGCGTCTCGATTGAACTATATTCTGATACTGTTTTTATAAGATTTAACCATATAAAAAAGTCTTTGAAAAATAAGTTCTGCAAATATTAAAAGTCTAGATCAAAAACAACTGTCACTATTTTTGGGCTTGTTTTTGGGTCAATTTTGAAATGAAAAAATACAGGATGTAAATAAGATACGATGATCCTTCTAAGGGGTGATTCTACATCACTAATGGATTGTATGTATTGTTCCGTGTGGTACTCGTACCGGCAAAGAATAGTACCATCCCATACATACCCGTGAGTGTCGTAAGAGGCGACTAAGGGTTATAAACTGAAGGATGGGCAGCAGCATCCTCCTGTGTATCATACCATCTTACTTACTGCGGTCACCTACAACCGCGGTCCATGGTGCCAGCCGCAACGCTGACAAGCGAGGTGATTATTTATAGTATATTTCCAGCAAAAGCTAGAATTCTGGAGGGATCTCCCTGTCCTGTAGTGGACATTTCATGGGATGTTATGATGAATAGATTGTATAAAAATATAAAAAATATACTTTTTTGGGTTATGACCTCTATGATCAGCTGGTCACGCATACACGCACGTTTTTTGTTATAATATCTAGTCACTAGCAAATACCTATCAATTTTAATAAATTACTGAAATGTGATTCGAAGGAAAATCAAATTTCAAGATCACACAAAATAAAAAATATTAAAAGAAAGTATTGCCCTATATATTTTTTTAACAATCTCTTAGTGATGTAGAATCACCTGTTAGAAGGATCATCTTACGTTTTTTTACACCCTGTATATCAGATGTTTCAACAATCCTAGAACTGACTAATAAATAAATAAAATAAGTCTTTATTCCTCTCACAAATGAAACACTTAGAATGAAAAACCTAGCTAATTTACAATAATATTTGTTTCCTTTGTGAGAGTCTGGTGTCCATACTGGGATATACCTGTGTTACGGAACACCAGGCTCTCACCCCATGACCATGAGCAGTCAGTTATTACTAATTTCAATATACCTAGCTGTAATGAAGCGAAAAAAAATAAAAAAGAGCAAAATAAACTAAAAAAGAACAAAAAAAAAGAAAATTAAATTAAAATTAGGGAACGAGGGTATATGGTACTAAAATATACTGCTTTTATGTATATGAATGTCGTGTGTGTGTTTGTGTGTGTGTGCGTGTGTGTTTGTGTGCATGTGTGAAATAGAGAAAGTGCGCGTAAATGTTTTTCCTATCAGTGCGTATGTATGAGGGTTTTGTGAATTTTTTTTTTTTTTTGAATTTTTTTGTCATTTTTTTTGTTTTGTTTGACTTGATCATAATGTATGGAAACGGAAACAACTTGGTCCAGTCTCGACCTGAGTTCAATCAAAATTTAAACACCTTTGTGAGAATGATCCCAGTTTGTACAGGACATTGCGATGGCAATGGCTAGACCGAAAAGTAGTATGAGCCCGTGCTTCGGAAGGCACGTTAAAAGTTGGATACCGGCTACCACGTAAGTAAGCAGTCGTTAAACGAGCCATGTCAGAGGCCTTTGGCGGCTGAACTACACTAGGGTTTGGGAGGTCACTAGGTTTTGGGAGGTCTGTCATTGACCTTACAATGCACTCGATTCGATGATGAGTTGAAAAATCAATGATGAGTTGATGAATATTTAAAAGTGATAATACAGTCGATATTATTGCTGTTACAGTTGCACCCACAGCAGCAAGAGATATCTTAGATTGCGATTTAACTAGCTCTAACCACCCAAGCTGTGCCCATACCTTTTTCTCATAGATGTTTGTAATGCTATTACGTAACTGACTTAAATGAATTAAGAATTTTTTTTTTATAAGTTGTTTACTAATTAATTTAAGGGGCTACCTGCCGTCCACTAGCGCCCCCATCAGTTAAAAAAATATTGAAAATGATACTACTACTACTACTTTGTAAAAAAATATTACTCGCTAAACACAAAACTTATCGAAAATCTGGAAAGACAGGTTGAAGTAAAGGTACTTTATTTAGAACCTATTTACTCTCTAAAATAAAGTTCACTGTAGTAACAGATACAAAAACTGCTAAAAGTGCCCGTTATTGGCACTTTTTAACTACAGTGAACTATATTTTTGAGAATTGATAGGTTCTTAATGAACTAGGGTACCTTTCCTTTAATCTCTCTCCGGATTTTTTCGTTTTGTATTTAGCGAGCAATTTCGTTTTAACTGGGGCCCCCGCCCTAGTGGACGACGAGCAGCCTCTTAATAAACAAATCCCAAAAGCTCGGCAAAACAGTGAAATAAAAAAAAACGTTTAAACTCAATAACATCGCACACAAACTGAGGATACAATAATTAACTACCAACAAGATAATGACGCGTCTGACAAGTGACAATCGATAAATTAACTTTATAAAGATTCTGTCTATAAACAAAACACGTCAAAACGTTAAATGAGCAGACATTAGAAAAACATTAAACTTTAGTTATTTTTAGGGTCCCAAAGGGTGATTGTTTATTTGTTCGAGCATCATGCAAAACTACTGAACCGATTTTAATGAAACTTTTTTTTGTTTGGTAGTTAATACTTTGACTTAAACACTGGTATGTATTGTATTTTATCTACACTCATGTCGTAATCTTTGACTTATGATACAAAAAGTTGGTACATAAGGCTGAATATTACGCAGAGTATGCATAAAAAATTAAAAAGTTACCATTACGTAACGATTTTTGTATGAAAATTTTGCAAAGGTGTTACATAATTTAACTTTTTAATCATAACATAACACTTGGATAAAATTCTTCTTGAACCTAAACCTTTTTAAAGAAGACTGAATATAAGGTCTTTTAGAGAGCCGGTTATAAATGTAACAGTTTTTCTTAGTAGCTGTCAAATATTAGTAGCATATTTACAAAGTGGACCTTTAAACAACCTATTATTTTGGAGCAGTTACAGTAACAGTTACTATAGTTACAATTATTTTATCTGTAGTGGAAAATATGCGCGCGCAGCCTGAAATTAGAAGAACTTGGAAATAGATATTAGATTTGCCGCCATTTTCAAATATTTATCTTTTCCAAGTATTTTGTGCCCGTGAAAGTAATCTGAAAGTTTATTGAAAAAGTTGATAAAGGGGTGCAGTGAGGATACTGCAGTTACACCAGAAGATACTCAATAACTTATGATCTTCTCCCATATTAGTCTAGGACATTCTATGACATAACCTACAATGAATTGGGAAAGAATGAAAATCGAAAAGAAAACCATGTCTTGTTAAGAAAATGTTCTGCTTGTATATTTCAAAGAAGACTTAGCGGATATATTAAGGCGGCTTCTTTAGACTCATATCAGAATTGTAATATGCATAATATAAGTTACCTTTGTTGTTTACTTACTTTAGTTTTATTTTTATAAGTAAGTACCTACCTATTGCATGAGTGAAGATAAAGTAGTATACGCAACTGCATATAATATGGTATTAAAACACTCGTTTGATGCTATTATCACACTCGGCTACGCCTCGTGTGATAAACCCAAACTCTTATTTTAATAACCTATTTTATATGACAGTTGCATAAACTACTATAACATGAGGACGAAGTAAAAAAAAATCAATTTACAATTTAATAATAGTAGTTCAGTAGTTTTATAATAGCACAGATCATATAATACTAGTAAACTAGATAATAGTAATCTTTTACTCCTGCAAATCAAAGACATAAAAATTTTCTGTAAACTTAAGTTCGTTCAACTACGTTTCACACTCAAAGTTATACGTATTAAATTCGTCACACAGTCTAATTCACTCGAGTTTTCGTTTATCGTAAAAATTCGTTAAAATATCGGTTGACTACATGCGTATACGCACGCACGCCGCTAATTGCGAACGACCACTACCGAGTCCCGTAGGACGTATCCTGTCGTATGTCACTAGTAGTCACCATCTAGAGATTTATACCGCGATTGCGAGATTTGATCGTTTATATTGACGCTTTAGGGTTCCGCAAAAAAACTAGCTACTACTAATGTGTCATTCACAGACGTTTCGCTAGCACGGGGCGAGCAAAGCCCAGGTATAACCTTAGTCTAACTCATTTCGCTAGCACGGTAATAAGTTAGCACTACATTTTATTCTTGGTCTACGCCCGTGATAAGAAAAATGTTGAGTGACAGGTAATTATGACAGGGGTCACAGCTAGACCAAAATTAGACCTTTGGTTTTGCTGGCCCCGTTCTAGCGAAACGTCTCTGAACGACACCCTTAATGTTTTGAAAAACCGTATTTTTATTGTGATAATAGTATCTTAAATTGAAGGAAGACCATCATCTTCATATCGTGTGGGTTGTTATTACTAGGTAATCTCGATGGTTCTTCACTTGCCTTTCTGGCGTGTGTTTCTGGCTTTGTCTTGTCCCACTGACTGCTTAGGTTATTATTTAGTTATTTGAGATACTATGTTTATTAAAGAGATTGGATTTTTATGATAGGCCCTATTGGTGAAGCTCTTATTGAATGAAGCAAACTATGACGTCATCAGTTATGATCTTGTAAGCATTAAATTCTTTACATAAATTTTTGTGTTGTATTTATGAGCGTTGATTTTGAAAGAGTTCATGTATTTCATCTTTCGATTTTTTATTTTTTAAAGTTGTGTGACGGCCTCTTGATAGAAGTTAGATGCGCCAATATTTTATAGTAAATAAAACATTAAATAAATGGTACAGCAGCACTGCACTTACTTTCTCGCGATATACCAGAGTCATCATTCAACAGTGTCCCCGCCGGGAGTCGAACCCAGAACCTCCGGATCAAGAGCCGAATGCTCTAACTACTATATTATAAAGGCTGCGGATATAGTAATGAGTAAATAAGTACCAACTGCAAACTTAAGTTTGTAACTCCATACAAATAATATGAAAATAAAAACTTACCTATACCTACTAGATTTATGTTAAAATGATTTAATGAAATATGCAGTCAGGTAGAAAACCAATATAAGCTCAACGAAACCTATTTTGAGTAAATCACATTTTTAAATTTTAGTAGTAAGGGAACACCCCTTATATGAATTTCTAAAGACCAATTGATACTACCGCAAAATACCTTAAATGGAGATGCTTGGTTATGCAAAGTTTCATCAAGATTTTATGAGCCGTTTTTGCGAAAATTAAAATTTTTCATGTTCGTTGTATGACAGCTACCCTCAAAATGAGAGCCAGCAGGAAACCACTCAAAACCCTTCGATAGATTTGCATAAAACTCTTAAATTCCATTAAGGACCATTCGTTTAGCCGATAGGCCAAAGCGTGACGGACAGACCGACCGACGGACCGACCGACCGACCGACCGATCGATCGACCGACCGACGGACGGACATTTTTGGGAGACTTGTTTTTATGATGTATAAGTGATATAGAACACATTTTTGAGAAAATTAGAAAAACTTTTTTTTTTCACAAATACAATACCTTTCTCGCTCCGCTCGAAAGTAAAAAATAACTGTTTCTCTTTTCCGGACAAGCAGTGCCAGTTTTTTATGAAGTATCAAGACGTGTTAGTCGCAGTACACACTCCAAGGTGCAACGCACCGCCCACATGATAATTTAATAATTACGATATCTTCCCCTCACTATATTGTGACAAACGTTACCACACACTAACTGATCTTGTCAGATGACTAGAAAATGCTCAATACTGACCCTCACTCTCACATTTTTAGGGTTCCGTACCTCGAAAGAAAAAGAAACGGTGTATGTAGAAATGTTGTAGAAAGTTTGTATGAAAATCCTACAGTTTTGACACAAGATGAATAAAAATTTGGATTTGAGCTAATGGAAAGAAAAAATCTGCATAATCATCCACCAAGGGAATGAATCAAAAGATGAAAGTTTAGTGTAGGCAACGAAGCGGATCTTTGTATGAAGGCATTAAATCCTCAGTCGATAAAACTTTGCTGGGGTATTACACTATATGAGACAAACCTTCTATATAAAAATCCAAAAAAAAAAGGTACTTTTAAATTTTCCATACAAAAAATTACAAAAATGTATGAAAAAAATTTTTTGTGATTTTTTTTTGGACATTTTGAATTTACATTTAATTCATGATACTTTATCATCCTGTCAAATAAAATCTGCCTGAGGAATTTATGTTGGGGTCAACTGCTTCGTTGCCTAAACTAGTTAGTATAAAAATCTTACAGTTTTGACATGAGATTCATTAATATTCACCGGTTTCTCTTTTCTCGGCATTTTACATAACGACGCGTAATTCATTTTTTGCACTCGCCGGCCGTTCCCGCGGCACGCACGTTCGGCTCGTGTGCTGTGGTCGCAAGATAACCTAACCCGGTTAGGTAGAAACTGTATTGGTTAGGTTGAAACTGTACATAATTACCTATGTCGCAGCCGAATTGCATGAACTGCATGCGACAAATGTACAGACCAAATTGATTTACGATCATCATCATCATCATCATATCGTGTGGGTTGCAAGGTCGATGACCGACCTCACAAACCCTGGTGTCAGAGTGGTTGAGCCGCCACAGGCCTCTGACATGGCTCATTAACGACTACATCCGTAGATAGTAGTCGGGACCAACGGCTTTACGTGCCTTCCGAAGCACGGAATCATCTAACTTTTCGGACAATCAGGTGATTCATCCTGCTATGTCCTAACCAAACTGGGGAGGTCGCACAAAGGGATTTTTGTTTGACAGTGTCCCCACGATTTTTTAATAGTATAGGTAGGTAAATGAACATATACACGTCGCACATATAATAGTACCAGTCTAAGCCGGTATTTCACTAGGACACCATGGTGGCGCGACTGGTGGCTCGACTGGTTGCGCTACTGGTGTCCGTAACTAGACACCAGAGTCGCTACACCCTGCGGCCACAGTATTAAGGGCTATATTTCACTGGGAGTGGTAGCGCGCCCAGCAGCCGTGCTGGTGTCTAGTTACGGACACCAGTGGCGCAACTAGTCGCGCTACCACTCCCAGTGAAATATAGCCCTTAATACCTGTGGCCGCAGGGTGTAGCGATTCTGGTGTCTTTACTAGTGTCTTGTTACGGACACCAGTGGCGCAACCAGTCGCGCTACCAGTGTCCCAGTGAAATACCGGCCGTAATCTAACTATGTATATCTGTTCTTATAGTACGTGCAAAGTGACGTACTTACAAAAATTGGTCAGAATTGACTACAATTCTACCAAGGAACATATATCTACTCTCTAACAAGGATGTTGGAAGTAGCGTAATTCTTTTCCAAGACTTTTCGAAAGCCATCAAAATTGAAAAGCACAACGATAGCGAGTTTTAATAATCCAATACCGCCATCTGTTGACGAGAAATACAACGTGAATTTTTGTCATTTTTATCCTGAATAGAAGCCCAGTTATTCTACTAACAAATTTTGTAGAATTTTTTTTTTTTATTACGATAAAAAGTTCGACCTTTGTAAGAATTACTCAAGTGACCGACACATTTTATCTGGGAAATAACGTTCTTCGGAAAAGTTGTTTTTTTTTAAGCTAGAACGTTCATTGGACTTCTGGAGAATACGAATAAGATTTTCATGTTGTATAATGTACAAACAACAACACTCTTAACCGACTATTGAAGAAAAACATAAAGAAAATTGCTCAAATTGGATATACGTACTTTTATACAGCGTGTTATGGAAAGGTATGATATACTAAAGGGTGTGAATCTGCATATGAAACAACTTTTAAGCTCAAGTCACACAGAGGCGGTATGATTGCGAAAGCGGTCCGGAGGCGGTTTGGCGGGAACAAAATACCGCGCCGCGACCGCTTTTCAATGTGACAGGGTGCACAAGAACTCATACTTTACAAAAAATACCGGCCCCGGAACGCTTTCGCTACCGCCTCTGTGTCACGCGGGCTTTTAACATAGGTCATAGAACAAACTTATTTTTTGACTGACAGAAAGTTTTATATCCTCTTAAAACTCACATCCCTCTCTTTCTTCCTCTCTCTCTCATTCCTTTTCCCTACTCTACTTTCTTTCATTCTTATTCGCACTCTCAATTCATATTAAATTATTTGTTGTTTACTCCACACATCTAGTTTTAAGATTATAAGCTTTAGGTTATTTAGATTTAAGATTAAAAGATCTGTTATTTATATAAAACTTGGTTCACCAAGATACAGGCTCAGCCTAGTTTGGTGACCCCTGGTCTTTCTGCAAATTGTTATAATCATAAGTTTTACCATACTCAGTAACTGTATTCCTCAAGTTATAAAACATTTTTTCATTTTTTTTTCACCTCCCATAGAAACGGCATCAGCTGATAGCGCATTTTGTATGGGAGGATCTATTTTTAAAAAATATGCGTGCTTTTTAAAAACCTTCCGAGGCGACAGGATCACGGTGCTAGGCTAGCAGACCACTAAAATAGAATTAACTAAAAAAATAAAACCACAAAGTCCACTAGCGCCCCAATCAGTTAAAAACATATTGCTTATTAAACACAACTTATCAAAAATCCGGAAAGACCGATTGAAGTAAAGGCACCCTATTTGGAACTTATCAATTCTGAACAATATAGTTCACTGTAGTTACAGATGCAAAAATGCCAAAAACGGCCACTTTTAGCAGTTTTTTTTTATATCTACAGTGAACTTTATTTTTCAGAGTAAATAGGTTCTAAATGAACAATGGTACCTTTACTTCAATCTGTCTTTCCGTATTTTCGAAAAGTTTTGTAGTTAGCGAGTAATATTTTTTTTACTGATGGGGGCGCTAGTGGACGGCAGGTAGCCTCTATAGCCTTTTTAACTCCAAAACCGGTATAATAAAAGAATAAGTTTCTAAGCCCTTTCGGGCAAGTTCCCTACGTTCGTTGTTGAGCCTCTGACATGGCTAATCAACGACTACATCGTTTTAACGTGCCTTCCGAAACATGGAATCATCTAACTTTTCGGTCAATCAGATGATTTATCCTGCAATGTCCTAACCAAACTGGGGAGGTAGCACAAAGGGATTTTTATTTGACAGTGTCCCCAACGGGCATCGAACCCAGAACCTCCGGATCGAGAGCCCACGAAGATGATATTTCCATTTTCCGCCGATCTCGACTTCCTGAGAAGTGCAATCGCAAACTTCTAAAAAGCCTACATTTTAAACGAGGCGTTTCGTTTTGTTAAGCTGAACCTGACTAAATCAGGTCATATGCAACAAATTGTACAATAGTAAACAAGGCGTTTGCTTTGATTCGTTCAATTTATGAGTTATGTCAGGAGCAATTTTAAAACGCGATATTGATAGGCACGGGTGTTGATATTAGGGTTCAACGTCATCATATCAGTCTAAAGACGTCCACTGCTGGACATAGGCCTTCCCTAAAGACCGGTCCTCGCATACAACGGCTGCTCGCGACCTTGACTAGATCGTCGGTCCACCTTGTCCGACCCGACCCGACTTGTCTTGGCCCGACCACGCTATATCTTCCGGTTCGTAAGCGCCACACTAAAACCTTTCCCCCCAAATTCTTAGGGTTGATCTTAGCCAAACAATAGCTCCTTCAAATAGGTACAACAATTTTAAACCTAGGCGATCTAGATATGCTCGTTTCTAGCATAAAAAATGTCTTTTTGCGCCTTCTAGTGTGGAGTAGAAAAACTACAGCGAAACATTACATCAACAGATGCTGCTAAAGGGTTTTCGAATTGTGCTGGAAATTATCAAAAAACACCAAGAAAACGAATTTTCTCAGACGTGAGACCTAGGCTAGATCGACTTTTTCCCCCGAAAACCCCCTTTTTCGAGAAACAAACTGCGCAAATATAAATTGCTACTTTAATAGTAGGATTTACAAAAGTATTTAAGAAATCTAGCATCTATGTCCGAAACGTTGTATTACACATTCGGTGAACACAATTGAATACATTGCATTTTTATAGGTCGCCTCAATTATCCAATTACTAGAATCGGGTTGCGCATTGTGTAATAAGAGCTTGTAGTGGCTGTAAGAAGATTGATTTTATTACTTAAGTGGAATTTTTATTGTGACTTTTATGATTTTCGATAAACGTCCTAATAGACGACAAAAATAAATTCAATGAGACTTGAAATCAGCTTCGCAATACTCGTACATACCAGACAATACATCCATTTCGTCTCTCAAACTCTTCTCGCTATAAATAAACAAACGTAAACCTAAATTTTCAAAAAAAAATTGATTTGTGGCTTTTGTTAACTTATTGAAATAAAGAAAGATAGAAAATATAGGAAAGAAATAGAGAAAGAAAGAGACGTTTACATCGTGGCTTATATCTGTTCTTATATTTTATGGCTTATATCCAATTGCGACCAGTTGATCTATTCGGTCTCCTTTGGTGATCTGGTCTTTCACAGCCAGCATTGAAAGACATCCTACTCTCCACAAACCCTTAAACTTGGTATGCCAGCCGTGCTAACATGCGCACGAAGACTTGGAAGTCTCTCTTCTCTCGAGCCCGAGAAAATGTTATTTCTACATGCGCTAACATGGCGCCCCACGACTGAGACTTATTTCTATATGCAACTGTCATTTGTAGACTTCATAGATAATATGTCTTCGGTCACTAACATGCGTGCCAACCAAGAGAAGACTTATTTCTATATTTGACGTTTAAAATAGAAATAAAAGTCTTCCACCTACAGCAGCGAAGACTTGGTCACAAGTAGGTGGAAATAAGTGCAAAAAGTTAAATAAATGGTACAGCAGCACTGCACTTACTTTCTCGCGATATACGAGAGTCATTTTTCAACAGTGTCCCCGCCGGGAGTCGAACCCAGAACCTCTGGATCAAGAGCCTAACTACAATTTAATAAAGGCTCTAACTACTGTATTATGCTCTAACTACTATATGATAAAGGCTGCGGACAGTAACGAGTCAACTGCAAACTTAACTTTGTAATTCCATACAAATAATATGAAAATACAAACTTACCTATAGCTACTAAATTTATGTAAAAATGATTTAATGAAATATGCAGTCAGGTAGAACACCAATTTAGAATCCAAATTGTAGAACATCAAAATAAGCTCAACGAAACCGATTTAGAGTTAAAAAAATCTCTGCCTGCGTCTGTGTTCCCGAGTTCATTATAACCCGAATCTACTCAAGTCGCGAGTGAATAGGCTTCTTCTGGGCAAGCTCGTTCCATCGTCGACCTCATCTCTGTCTTCAAGACTAGATCGAGGTCAAGATTAAGCCCATTGACGATAAAAAAATAAATAAAAAATATCACATTTTCAAATTTTAGTAGTAAGGGAACACTCCTTATATGAATTTCTACAGATCAATTGATACTGCCGCAAAATATCTTAAATGGAGATGCTTGATCATGCAAATTTTCATCAAGATTTTATGAGACGTTTTTGCGAAAATTACAATTTTTCATTTTCGTTGTATGACAGCTACCCTCAAAGCCAGCAGGAAACCATTCAAAACCCTTAGATGGATTTGCATGAAACTCTTAAATTCAAAATATGGTGTCAATCGGACCATTCGTTTCTAAGCCGCTAGGCCAAAGCGTGACGGACAGACCGACCGACGGACGGACATTTTTGGGAGACTTGTTTTTTATGATGTATAAGTGATAAAGAACACATTTTTGAGATGTATTTTGAGAAAAAAAAATTTTTTACGAATACAATACCTTTCTCGCTCCGCTCGAAAGGAATAAAAATCTTTGCAAAAAGAAGAGGCAGGCCAAGCTATAGGTGTAGGTATTTTGAGTCTGTATGAGGAACGGGAAGAGAGAAAGACAGAGGAAGAGAAAAAGGCACGTACGTAACCCGTTTACACTGCTGTAAATTATACTATCATACAATAAAGAAATAAAGAGCCATTTATTATTCCAAACACAAATTAATTAACACATTTTAATCAAAATAAATGTAAAGTTTGCACTAGATTATTGTTAGTTTACTTAGTAGATGTTAGTTTCTTCTTTTCTTTAGGTCTGGGCCCCTCCTCGGGTGTTGGCTTTCTCAAGCTCTTGGCACTTCTGTCTGTCCTCTTCTTTGACCATCCAGTCCTTTCCAGTAATTTTTATAATATTGTCTGCCCAATGCTTGTATGGCCTGCCAACTTTTCTTTTGCCTTGGGGCCTTACCATTTTGTGGCTGTCTTTGTCCATCTATTGTCAGTGTTTCGAGCTATATGTCCTGCCCAGCGCCATTTTAATGTGAGAGCTTGTGTGAGTGCATGCAACTCTTATTATAATTATAAAATTGCCCTATATCTTGAATCAATATTCATGAAGTATCTCCTGTAAAAGAAAATATACACATAATCTTTTTTATTATTTTTACAACAGGTGATTCAGGCTATCCTTTGGAACCGAGGCTTATGAATAAATGTCGAGCCTGTGTTATAAACTGGAGGATGGGCAGCAGCATCCTCCTGTGTATCATACTATCTTACTTACTGCGGTCACCTACAATCGCGGTCCATGGTGCCAGCCGTAACGCTGACAAGCGAGATGACTATAGTAATTCTTCTCCACATTTTTTTCAGCAAAAGCTAGATTTCTGGAGTGAGCTCCCTGTCCTGTAGTGGACGTTTCATGAGATGTTATGATGATGGTGACATATGCCTATATTCATTAGTAGGCAGCATCTTTCTGTGTATCGTTCTGGGAGCACCAAAAACAACGGTCGCCAGCTGCAACGCCTGTGACCGTGGTGACTATGGCATTTTGCTGCAGTTCTATTCCTATGTGCAATTGCAGCGCATTTTGCAGGCACGTAGTAGGCATAATTACATTTTATTTAAAGCAATACATAATAATTATCAACAAGTTATTAATTTACTTACACGAGTTATTATCCAAAATAACCAAATTAGATAGATAGATATTTATTTAATGGCGTCACATCTCAGATGTATTTTGCACAATGTCAAGTTAACAAATTATTATAAAATTATGGCGAGTTCGCCAATGTCAAGTGGAAGATTTACACAGGAATCCACATCACGAGGACGAGGGCCTGTGTACTATGATGACTCCGATAAGTTGATGGGGAAAATTATTGAAGTCTCGATGGGCCGCTTCTCTCCATCCAAAAATCTTGATAAATGCATGTATTCCAATCTTCTAATAGATGTTCATTTTCAAAGACGTTTACTGCATAACACCCAATCAAATAATTCATTAAACTCTTCAATAAACAAATAAAACTAAAATTGAAATAAAAACACGACCGCCATCTTCAAATGTTGAAAAACGAACATAATAACCAAATTAGTTTTCCATGTTGTTAATTTATGACACAGACTGACACTTGTTTTTTTCTTTATTTCATTTTTTAATTTCAGAATTTAGGGTTTACGCACACGGATTGACCGTATTGAAACGATTGAAACCAGTATTACCAGTAAAATAAATGCTGTATTTTTTCTTAAAAGCAACACTGTTCATTCTTCCTAGACTTCAAGAAGTCTTCGAAGACAAACGAATCTCGGGGGGTACGCATGTTAACCATCTCGACAACTTTGACAGCTGAGACAAAATTATGTCTAGTCTTCGAAGACTTAAGTCTTGCTGCGCATGTTAGCACCGCTGGTCTATTTCATTCGGTATTTGTGGACATCCTGGCTTTATACGCGTTGCAAGAAAGAGAGAAAAACAGAAAGAAGAGCGAGAGAAAGAGAGAGAAAAAGGAAAAGAGAAGGAAGGGGAAGGGAATGACAAAGCGAAAGACAGAGAAAGAGGAAGAGAGTGAGAGAGAAAGAGGAAGAGAGAGATTACTCTCTTCCTCTCTCCCTCTCGAGAAAGAGCAAAGGAGAAAGAAAAAGAGAAAGAAAAAGATAAAGAGAAAGAGAACGAGAAAGAGAGAGAGAGAGAGAAAGAGAGAGAGAAAGAGAAAGAGAAAGAGAAAGAGAAAGAGAAAGAGAAAGAGAAAGAGAAAGAGAAAGAGAAAGAGAAAGAGAAAGAGAAAGAGAAAGAGAAAGAGAAAGAGAAAGAGAAAGAGAAAGAGAAAGAGAAAGAGAAAGAGAAAGAGAAATGTTGTGATCCCAGCTTATGTCCAGTATTGATTATTATCAGTTACAATGAATACTTACCCTCAGCCCGTGCCCGTCTCTCGAACTCGTCGAACAGCCGGTTGACCTCATCGATCTCCCGCCGCAGCCTCCTCAGCTGCGGGTCCGCCGGGTCCCCTTCCGCCAGCAGCTTCTCTGCGTCTTCGTTGAGCGCGCGCCTGATCGCTTGCCGTTGTTCCGCACCCATCGCTACGAACTGAGAAATAAGAAAATAATTACCAATAAAAATCTTGATTCAAAGGCTTAATTTCAAAACTAAAAGCGTTAAAAAATAATTTGCCAGAAAGAGACAACTTTTTGAACTGATTCCAAATCGTTCCAAAACGTTTCGACGCATTACATACATACGCAAAAAACCACCTGTACGCAAAACACCTACTATGCAAAATACCACGCGTAACACCAAATTTGATTTTAGCAAAATACAAACTCAAGCTATTCAAGATTTTTAGGGTTCCGTAGTAAAAAAAACCCTTATAGTTTCGTCATGTCTGTCTGTCCTTCCGCGGGACACATTGTAGATGAATCGTATGCTGGGACAAAAGAAAGATCTCGTCGAGATTACCATACAAACAATGATCTACTCTCTTCGGGACCAAAACTATTCTGCTGTCTTCCGGAGAAAGTTACAAATTTTGTCGCCTAATGCTGACGGTTTGAGTTCTGCGCATTGATCAATGTATGCTCCTTCCTATAATCGGTTTTATTTAATTATATGTGCTCCCTGTCCTGTAGTGGACGTTTCATGGGATGTTATGATGATGATGATGATATGTGACTTTATAAAATATCCTTATCATCATAACATCCCATGAAACGTCCATTACAGGACAGGTAGCTCCCTCTAGAATTCTAGCGTATGCTGGAAAAATGTAGAGGGGGAGTACCATAGTCACCTCGCTTGTTATCGTTACGGCTGGCACCATGGACCGCGGTTGTAGGTGACCGCAGTAAGTAAGATGTAAGATATAAAGGAGGATGCTGCTGCCCATCCTCCAGTTAACCCTTAGTCGCCTTTTACGACACCCACGGGTATGTAAGGGTTGGTACTATTCTTTGCCGGCACCACACGGGACATTATTTTTTTTTTTTTATAAAATATCCTTAAGCGTCAGAAACTATTTTTCTTTTTCAAAAATTCTTAATTTTTAAAAAGAAGTTTTGTAGATACCTGTGGGAAATCCCATCCTTTGACAACTTTGATGGTTGCGAAGATCATATTCTGCCTCATTCGAAGCTGCTTCCTCTGCCACAGTTGAATTACCTTTAGAAAACAAAAAAGCAACCACATTATACCACTTAATATTAAAATTGACACTTTTGATAACATATTAGTAGGATTTTTCAAACGAGTATTTCCTGTTTTCCACTTTTTAACACAAATATGCTCATTCCTTATTTAACAATATATGTTGAAGACATTTTACTTAACAGTAAGACTTTTGTAAGTACTAATATTATCAAAAGAGAAGTTGTAGTTTATGTTTATTTGTTTGATTATTGAATCAGTCAGTAAGTAGCGTAAATACTAATTACATACAATTTAATTATCAAATGCGCAACTAGATTATTCAAATATCTGTCAGCGCCATCTAGATCTAAGTCAGTGAACTACTCAAAATATACAGCGTGAAACGGAAAGGTGTGATAATACTAAAGGGTGTCAATCTGCCCATGAAACTGAACAACTTTTCCCAAGGAACATAGGTCAAAGAATAAAATCAATTTTTGACCTCCCATAGAAACTGCATCAGCTGATAATTTTGTATGGGAGGTCAAATTTAGTTTTTCATATTTCGACCTAAAGTTGTTCAGTTTCATGGGCATATTCACACCCTTCAGCATTATCACATCTTTCCATCAACACGTTGTATATTGGAATAGCCCTGGCATTGGTTTTTACTGTAAAATTCCGAAAAGTGGTAATTGGTTCGAAATAAGGGTGCTTTTCCACTACAGCTGTTCGAGGAAGAAGAAGAAGGAGGAAGAACGAAGTCAATTTTTGACCTCCCATAAAAACTGCATCAGCTGATAGTGCATTTTGTTTGGGAGATCCAATTTGGTTTTTCGTGTTTCGACCTATTTTCCTTGGTAAAATTTGTTCAGTTTCATGGGCAGATTCACACCTTTTAGTATTTTTACACCTTTCCGTTACATGCTGTTAATTTTTATGACGTTTAGACACTGCAGGTGGCACTGTTAATATTTTTTATCTACTCTCGTATCGGTAATCCTCAATAATGCGTTAAAAATTGTAGGTTAACATCTTCAAAATGTCAATCTGTGCTTAGAAACACTAAGCAGCATTTTTTTATCTGTGGGAGTGTATTATGAAGTATTGAATTTACTAACAGTCATCGCGGGAGACCTATTAAACAATGTTTAAATTTTTATAGGCGTGTCATTAACAGCTTGATACGTTTGTAATCTGTGGCTGCAAGGAGGTTTAATTGCAATAACGGAAAACTCAGCAAACAAAAGTTGTAATTACATATTTTTATTAATTTTGTAATGAAATAAGTGATAAAATTGTTTACGATTTGCCTTAGAGTGTTTTAAAGCAGCTATAGGAACTTCGCTTAGCAGTTATCACCGGAAAAAGAGAAAAAAATTAAGGTTTGTTTTTTAACACATTATTTTAGGATTCACGATATGAGAGTAGATAAAGTTGTGTATGCAACTCCACATAATTAGGTATAAAACACTCGTGTCTTCTATTATGGAACTTGGCTCGCTACGCTCGCCTGCGTCCCATAAACCGTCAATCGAGTTTTATACCCCTCATTATGTACCGTTGCATAAACTACTATTAATAGATAAAGAGGAACAAAAATTTTGCGAGCCGGATTTGAATCTGCGACTTTCGGCGCATGCTCGAAAACGCGATAGCTTTGTCTTGCTCTCATTCTAATCAAGGTACATCGTTTCGACTGTAGTTTCTGTAAAAACAAGTGCCATTGAAGTGACGTTGCGTTGTATTTTCTACGATTTAATTATTTAAAGTAATGGTTTATTTCATAAATTGGTAACATATTGATTTCATTTTTACAAATCCTTAGCATAAATAGGTTCCAACACTGAGACAGTTATTTAAGATTTTTTACCTATTATCCAGCCTTAACTATGAAACGCAGGGCATATGACGTTTGTCAGAACCATTAAAGAAATTCGCCCGGACATAGTCGTTCTTCATACTATTAGCGATATCGAGGGCTTCTTTCGCAGCGCCTCTCACCGAAATTACCTCTTATCCGCACTCAACTTGCTATCAGCGCCACCTAGTGCGACCCAATGCACTACCTTGGCAACTCACCCCGTCGTCAGCATTCCCCAAGCTGTTAGCACTATCTATGGCCTCTTCAGCAGGCGGTGATAAGGTAAGAACGGCGCTCGAAACAATCTTCTGTCTGCAGTCAACTTCCTATCAGCGCCATCTAGTGCCACCCCAACGAACTACAAAGACAACTCACCCGGTCGTAAGCATTCCCCAAGCTGTCAGAGCTATCTATGGCCTCTTCAGCAGGCGGTGGTAAGGTAAGAACGGCGCTGGAAACAACCTTCTGTCTGCAGTCAACTTCCTATCAGCGCCATCTAGTGCCACCCCAACGAACTACAAAGACAACTCACCCGGTCGTAACGTTCCCCAAGCTGTCAGAGCTATCTATGGCCTCTTCAGCAGGCGGCGGTAAGGTAAGAACAATGATCTTACATTTACCATGATAGCGTACTCTTAACAATTTGTACAGAGGCAAAACGAGCAGAGCAAGACATCATAGGCGATGTACTTCGTCCCTTTCTAATTATTGCCATACTAATGAAGTTTGCACAATTGCCGTGCAGAATGTTAACTTTTATATACACAAATTTATATTTATACGTATTTTTAAATACTTATTTGAATAATTTTCAACGTCCAAAGTATAAACTTCTCTCTCAGTTTTCATTAAATATAGATAAATGCAGAAAATCATTTTTTTTTTATTTATCTGGATTAAAAACTCTTTGGTAAAATGATTTTTGACAAAGATTTTGCATGACATTTTGTTGATGTTGTCATGGCAACATAAACAAAATGTCATGCAAAATCTATTAGAAAGGGACAGCTTCCTCTCATCCCACGTCCTCCTCTGCTCGCATAATTTTTGGAAGAGCGCAATCTGGTTAAAAGCGCCACGCGCGAAGTACTAAATCTATGGGTAAGAACGGCGCTGAAAACAATCTTCTGGCTGCGCTCAACTTCCTGTCAGCGCCATCTAGTGCGATCCCAACGAACTACTAAGACAACTCACCCTATCGTACGCGCTCCGCAGACTGCCGGCGGTGTCGATCGCCTCCTGCGCGGGCGGCGGCAGCGCCAGCACGGCGCCCGGCAGCTGCACCTCGGTCCCCGCGCCGCCCAGCCGCACTCGCCACCGCACGCGCCCCGAGTTGTCCACTACCGTTACAGATGAGCCCTTCTCAATGGCCACCTGTGCCAGAAATATTGACAAGTTTCATGAAATGATGGCACGTTAGAGCTAGGATAATTAAAGTACAAAAAAAAAGATCCAAAGCGACGTAGTGACCTTTCGATAAATTCATATTTGAGTTTAGAAACTAGTATCCTCTTAGGTCCAAAAAACGGGTCCAGTTACGAAAACAACCACTAGACAACCACTTGTATCCCCATACAGATAAGGTCTTAACTACTACCTAGTGGAGCTAAAACTTATGGTTAAAGCGACCCATTTCACAACTTTACAAAACTTGTCCTAAAAAGAATTAAATGAGTAGGACGTTTAGGTTCTCTTTCAACAAAACTTGAAATATAAGTTTGGTTCAAGTTTTATTTATTGAGCCCATCTTCTTATCTATGAAGATTTCTGTTTTGATATAGAATAAAAAGTAGCTCAAGTGACTACGTTGTAAACTCTCGATTTGTCGAAATAATAACACAATAGCCAAAAGATGGCGCTAATTACACTTACGAAAACCTCTTTAAAGTAGGGCCAACGTAAGAAGTCCGTATTGACGTTTCCTTAACACCAACACACAGCGTTCATTTTTCTTTGCAGGTTATAATTTTGCATACTTTTGACATCTGTCAAAAACGACCTATTATGGTGGCCTTTAGTTCTCAAACGCGCTCACGAAAATTTTTCATAATTTATCACATAAAACCCATTCCACGAATAAATTGAAATTTATTCGCTCAAACAAATATTTTGTAATTAAGAAGAGATCTTTCAAAAATTTAGAGGAAGAAACGATTGTAATCACAAACACGCAAATATTGGGCCTTACTCCTTATATCCTAATGGTAAATACTTACATTAGCATGTTTGTAAGCGCACACGGTGTCAGCCCTCAAGGGCCTGGTGATGGGTGCCCGCCTCTGCTTGACCGGCCTAATCTCCTGAGCTTCCTCCACCAGCCGGGACACGAGGGTTCCGTGAGAGTTCAGCTCCTCGCGCAGATCCTGCATCCCTTTGAGCAGACGCTCGCCCTGGTCCAGTGTGAACTCCGATTGGGAGAATGTGGTGTTTAGGGCTTCTTCGCGTCTGCAGACAAATTGGTAAGTCAATGATACGATATTAAAGGTAAGTACCTGGGTGACCGAGCTTCGCTCTATAATAGCCGCCTCAATATTAAAATATCATCGAGTGAGCAAGCTATGCTACCCGCCAACAGATGGCGCTGTAGGTTTTTGTCTAAAACAAATTGCTTAAAACTAATTTTCCCAGACATGAGTCCCAGCTAGATCGATTTTTCGCCCCGTATGGTAAATTTTATCAATATCGTTAGAGCCGTTTTCCAGAAACCGGTTACAAATATTGCTCGTTTAATAGTATAGGATTTGTATTAATCATTACAAGTTCATTCGCTTTTGTCTATGATTTTAAGGGGCTGATAAGAGCTGAATTACCTCCCTTTCTAACAAAGGACAGAATCCGCGTGCTAGAACGGAGCGGATTCGCGCTGTTTTACGTTTTTCGTTCATTTTTGCATTTTTCTCAAAATCTGTACCCATAATATTAATTATAAAACAGCTATATGATTATGCATAATATATTGAATAATGTGTAAAAGTTTTGGCATCATAGATTAATGGGTACTTACGAAAAACGGTTTAAAAGCAAAAAGCAGAGGTAACTTTGGATTTTTTTAATTACGTACAAAATATGTTTAATCGTGTTTCAGAGTCGGCCATATTATTGTAAAGATGCCTAATTATCACAACTTTTTTTTACGGCCATATATATATTCATCACTTTTCGTTAAAAACCTGCTCAAGTGAAGCGTATTTAGCTCTTATCAGCCCCTTAAAAGAACATTCAATCATCTTAGGATTTCAATCATTAGGCAGCTAAAAAAATTGGCAGTTTTTAGGGTTCCGTACCTCAAAAGAAAAAAACGGAACCCTTATAGGATCACTTTGTTGTCCGTCTGTCTGTCTGTCTGTCTGTCTGTCTGTCTGTCTGTCTGTCTGTCTGTCTGTCTGTCTGTCTGTCTGTCTGTCTGTCTGTCTGTCTGTCAAGACCCTTTATCTCACGAACGGGTAAAGGTATCAGGTTGAAATTAATACCATATATTAGGATCCATGAACCACACAAGATCTGAAAATTTCAATTTTTTACAACGACGCAATCAAAAGATATGGCATTTTATGTCCTCATCTCCATACATTTATTCAAAAATGAAAAACCTACAGGGTACTTCCCGTTGACCTAAAATTATGAAATTTGGCAAGAAGCTAGGTCTCACAGTACAAATAATGGGAAAAGTCTGAAATCATTAAATATTACAACTTTTCTCACAACTAATGGTAACCAATTGTGGTGAGCTCCCGTTTCAAGAACATTCATATAAGAGAGGGGTCAAGTTGGATGGTTGCTGAGGCGATTTTTGTTTTAGTTCTATTTAAAAACGGGAACACTTACAAACTTGAAAATTGGTACGTTTATAGGGCATAGGCTATAAAATAACAACAAATAATAAAATTTGGTCAAGCGCGTGTCGGACTCAAAAAATCTAGCACATTAACTTACTGAAATTTCAACTAATACAATTATGTTTATGTGGTGGTACGGAACCCTCAGTGCGCGAGTCCGACTCGCACTTGGCCGGTTTTTTTTTCTAAATGATTGGCTCGAACTGCTGATTGATTTTGAATAGAAAGAAAAAATATAATAATAATTTACATCGGTAAAGTTGTGTTATACATCATCTCCTTGAAGTATCATAATGATGACTTTAACATCCTGTACATTAAAATTTATAGCGATATTTAAGTCTTAGCTTTTTATCAAGTAGTACATCCTTCCGCACGAATTTTATGAAAAAACAAAGTAATATTTAGGTAGATGAAGTTACTATAGAGCACCAATTTCATCGAGTTTTCTATCTACAATGCATGTAGTTCGTGCAAGAATGATCGTATATCCCAAGCTACCGGTGTAACTGCAATTTTCGTTCAATATAGAATTTGCATGCATACATAATGCAAACTATGTAAGATATTCAGTCTCAAGTGCTCTCAATGGTTTGCAGCGTTGTACTGTAGATATATTTTGCACTATAGTATTTTTATTTGCCTAGCTTTTGCGTGAAACTTTATACGTTTGAAATATCCAAAATGATTTTTTCATAATAAAAGGAGCAAAAGATCTTTGTAATTTTTGTTGCATACTTTGTACTGCGCGTGGGATTTCTGAATCTTTGAAGAGATGACTTCCTATCCTCAAGAGATGCGGCAGACTGAGGAGTAACAACGTAATAATTTTCCAGTTTGTTTACTATCTCTTTCCGCGATGGGCAACCCGGTGGGGATATAATGATCCAATGTGGTGAACTATAAAAAAATATACATGTTGAGGACATTTCACACAAGGTCATCTGATCCCAAACTAGGCAGACATAACAGGCAATCAGGCATAAACTAGGCAGGATAACATTTAAATCCCATTTTTTGATCCATTAAAAGATAGCTGCTGATGCTGAATTTTGCGATTGCGATTTTTCACACCTAATTTCAGCCATTCTTAAGGCGTTGTTCACAGAAAAAAGTAGCATTTTAGGTACCATAAATAAAAATTTAAATTTAAAATTTAAAAAAACCCCCGACAAAAAACGATTCCCTAAAAAGTATTGCACATTAACTTACTGAAATTTCAACTAATACAATTATGATTATGTGGTGGTACGGAACCCTCGGTGCGCGAGTCTGACTCGCACTTGGCCTGTTTTTTTGTTATACAAGTATTAAGTGCAATAAGACAATTACATTTATGAACAACATATTTCTGGAACCTGTATATACTATAAAAGTTAGAGGCAAATTCACAACAAAACTACAGATAACACATCCGAAAACTCCGCTCCATGCAAAGGATTTAAATTTGTGAAGAACTTCTAGCCTTTGATATAGAAAATTAAATAATGTATCTCGGTTCCAGTAATGAAGTTTGACTGAAAGAATAAAGTTGTGTGACCTTTTAGTACAGTCAACGACTGGTCAAGTCTGACACTCTAGCCCGTACGTCTATTGAAATAAAAGCACTACAAAGTCGAATGTGTCAAGTTTGATGTACTCTTGACTGTACCTGAGCGAGATATGGTCGAAAACATGGAGATTTTTTTCAAATTTTAGAGTTTACTCTATATTTTAAGCATCTAACTTACTTTTGTATCCACTTCTCCGCTTCCTTGACCTCCTCGAAGAAGTGGTGGTACTGAGTGGTGTGCTTGAGATGCGTCTCTAAACACAGCGTCAGTTGCAGCACCCACGCCCACTGCGATTGCATCACCTGCGAAAAACATCAAATTGTTATTATTGCCCCAATACGCTCACTACAACTGGAAAAAGACAAATTTCCGAAACGAATTTTAAGTTCGTTTGCTTAAAAATGCCCCCTCATCAATAGACAAAGAGCAGACTGAAATCAAACCTTTTCCTCTATAATAGGCTACTTTTGGCCCCGTGTGGTGAAACACCACTTACTGAAAAATATAATACTAGTTGTTTATGTATGAGTATAAGAATATTTAATAAAATTCCTAACGAATTTAAGAGCCTTGACATAAAGCAATTCAAGACAAAATTATATAAATGGCTAAGTGACAAAAACTATTATAGTGTTAAGGAATTTCTTTCTGACCAAAATTGAATTATTTATTATTTTTATTGTAATTTTGATGTAATTTGAATGTAATGATTTTAATGTTATTAATTAGTAATAAAAATTGACATAATTTTGTAACATCATCTAAAAATATTTGCATGCCTTTTGTGGGCAAAACATGACTGTTCTGTAATATCTATTGTAACATCCTACTACCATGTTTTAAGCGAATAAATGTTTCTATTCTATTCTATTCTATAAGAGGCGACTAAGGGTTAATGAACCGGATGATGGGCAGCAGCATCCTTCTGTGTATCGTATCATCTTTCATTGTGTGGTCACCAACAACAGCATTCCACGGTGCCAGCCGTAACGCTAACAAGCGAGGTGGCTATGGTACTTCCCCTTCACATTGTTTCAGCAAAAGCTGGAATTTTGGAGGGAGTCCCCTGTCCTGTAGTGGACGTTTCATGGGATGTGATGATGATGAGGCTACTTCACTCACTCTGGGTCATCTACGGCCTATTTTATGTTCGAAGGTTCGGGTATTGAGTGAAGCCCTCGTACCCGGACTTTTCTCCCCAGGCACTAGGCCCGGGGGTCATGCTGGGCTTAAATCGCCATTAAAGACAGTACCACACCGTGCAATAGTCGAACTTATGAGGGGGCTGTTATTTTTTTTGTCTTTTTTTTTTCTTTTTTTTTATAAGCTACTTTTAAACAAAGTAATATGGGCAAGTTTATGCATGTTACCTGCAGGTGAGCTTCGATAGTCTTGGTGGCGGGATGGTGCTGCGCTATGAGCGCTTCCCCGCGGTCGATCACGTGACTGAACTGCAGCTCGCGCTTCTCCAGCGACGACATCAGTTGCTGCCAACAAATAGCTAAGGTCATTTGGAGAACATTGCATTGCACACAATTTTAAATCCAATCAAAACTCTTGGAAACAGGTCAAAGTATGACTTGTACAGTCAAGAGCACATCAAGCTTGACACATTGGACTATGGAAAATAATATTGGTTCCGAAAAACAAATTACCTTCCAGCGATCTGTGTCCAACTATTATTCTAATTAACCAGCGTTATAATGAACTACCGACAAAAAACCCAAAACGTACCGAAAAAAATTTTCGAATTTAACTAACAAATTAAAGCATGTTCAAATTACATGTAAACTAAACTTCCGAATAAAATACTGAACCTCCGACAAGCGAACCGACCTATAGGTTTGTTAGGTACGGCAAAACACAAGGTACTCTTGCAACCACAAGAAGCGAATTTAGGTTCCAAAAGTTTTCAGTAGATTCGTAATTAAAGCTGGTAAAAAAGTATTATTAAACTATTAGTCGCCGAAAGGAAAATAATGCGAAAGATTTTTTGTCCAACAAGAAATGAAGATGGGAGCTGGAGAAGGAGATATAATAGGGAAATAGAAGAGCTGATTTCTGAACCAAATATAGTTGGTGAAATAAAATCCTCACGGCTCCGCTGGCTGGGCCACGTTGAGAGAATGGCAGGGGATCGAGCCGCAAGGAGGGCGTATCAAGGCAAACCATCGGGACGCCGGCCTGTTGGCAGGCCGAGATACCGTTGGAAGGATGAAGTCGCCAAGGATCTTAAAGAGCTGGGAGTGCCCGACTGGACGGAATTGGCACAGAACAGGGAAGCGTGGCGTACTTTAATGTCGGAGGCCAAGAACCACTTTGGTTCACTGAGCCAAAAAGATTGATTGATTGATTGATTTAAGAAGTATTACAACAATATAAAGTCATGTTTATTTTTCGAAGATTTCAGTATCTCGGTATGGTCGTTTCGTCATTTTTATTCAGACAAAAGTAGTCGGAAATTTAGTATTTTAGGCAGTAAATTTTATATTTTGAGTAAGGACAATTCTTATTTTCTTGTCGGAGCTTTTATCACTAGCCTTGGACTATGTAGCGAGCTTATCTCAGTCAGCATAGAGACCTTGACCTGCTCTTGACAGTACCACAACATTTGTATTTGTATGGGTAGTAATTTTTTGGGATTTCTTTGGGCAAAGTTGTTCAGTTTCTACTCCGAATCATTCCGAATCCACGATTTTTATTTCGAATTGTCTTTTTACAACGTAACATTGTAAAAATTACAGTGTATCTACAAGTCGAAAGAAAAGCACACCGAACTAAAATTTTAGCAACGAAATGAGTTGAAATTAACATAAAATAGTTGTGTAAATGAACAAACCTCTCTATCGTCTCCAAATGAATGCTTGCACAGAAATAACGGAAATATATTAACAAAACGAGAAAAACAACGAGATTTGAGGGTAGCAGACAAAAATTTGCACATTGTGAGGAAGATTTTCATCATAGCGAATAAAGATAAAATGAACAAAATACTTTATGTAATGATAAAATAATTGTTTATTTACAGATGGCAATATTTAAATATCGCAATTATATCCAGTGTATATGCCATGTCTTTAATTGGCGATTGACTTTATATACCCTTTGCAACACGTAAAATTTTATTATACCTTTGCATATTTTGTCATTTCAAGTGCATGTTTATTTTGTTCCGGGTCTTAATGCGATATTAATTACTAGGCAAAATAAATTACCTTACTATTCCCGACGTTTCGGCTGCGTTGCGTCAGCCGGAATAAAATAAACATGTTTGAAAAGTGCGAAAGTTTAAAACAAATTTTAAGTGCAGTCTTAATTATGGAAAGCTTCACGATGTTTCATGACTGTGTTGATGTGCAATGACCTTAATATTGCACTACTTGTTTATTTTTTGGGCAAACTTTAGCTTAGCTCATAATAATGTTGTACAGCTGGTAAGTGAATACATGCGTGTCTGCCCAATTCTCGGACAGTTCGATTTGTTGCTTAGTATTGGCCTACTATTTGTGCAAAAGTATTTTGGGCAAATTTTTCGTGCTTTTAGGAAAGTGTCAAATTACCTCATAATAGTGTTGTACAGCTAGTAAGTTTACGAGTATGTGTGGGTTAGCCTAATCCCTGAACAGATCGATTTGTTCCTTCGTGTCGGCCAACTATTGTGCAAATTTTTCGTGCTTTTGGGCAAGTATCAAATTACCTCATAATAGTGTTGTACAACTAGCAAGTTTATGTGTGGGTCAGCCCAATCCCTGAACAAATCGATTTGTCCCTTTGTACTCGTGTCGGCCAACTATTGTGCAAATTTTTCGTGCTTTTGGGCAAGTATCAAATTACCTCATAATAGTGTTGTACTACTGGTAAGTTTATGTGTGGGTCAGCCCAATCCCTGGACAGATCGATTTGTCCCTTCGTATCGGCCAACTATTGTGCAAATTTTTCGTGCTTTTGGGCAAGTGTAAAATTACCTCATAATAGTGTTGTACAGCTGGTAAGTTTATGTGTGGATCAGCCCAATCCCTGGAAAGTTCGATTTGTTCCTTTTCATTGAGCCAGTTGAGCTCCGCCGTCGCTGATTGGAGGAAATCTTGTAAAGCATCCAAGTCGGATATGCTGGAAAGAGACAAACGATGTTTAAAATAACTTTTATATTATTTTCAATTTATTGATTTTTAGAATGATTTTATTTTTTTTGTGTTTTCTATTGAAGAAATAAGGATTTTTATTGTTCCATCTAGTCTGGGCGCTAAATACATATTGCCATCTCACCAAAATTTCTCAAGCCTGCTTTGATGCAGACACCTTAGACTCCCCCGCAAACCGGAAGACCGAGTTGTTCTTCTAAGGTCTTGGGGTTTGCAATTTACAATTTAAGAGTAAAATAATAGATTCTTTACCAAGGGAGCCAAGAACTATTTTAAGAGCGAGAGTGTTTATAAATCTAGAGCGGAGCGAGGAATTTAAATTACGTCGCTCGGTCTATAGTGTTACTCCCGACGTGGACACTTTACTTTTTATCACCCTCTATGAGAAAATAAGAATAGAATAGAATAGAAAACGTTTATTTCACCACATAGCACAAAATGTAGAAAAAAAGTACTTTAGAGTAAGACCTGTAAACTTACAATAACATTTCAGCAGAAAGTACAGATATTATTAAACATTTTGAACTGTGCAAAGAAAAAGGCGCTAAACTCAGCATTTTGTTACTAGTATGAAATAGCAACACAGATTTTCAGTCAGCACCAGGAGCTGCGCACAAAAACCTCATAAAAAAAATTACATAAGTAAATGCAATTACGAATACGTAAAAAAAGCACATTTATTTATTTACATAAGAACAATAAGACATGACACAGTAATAATTAGAGGCTAATAACAATATCCACATTCCTAATTCCTAATTCAATTCACTTTTAGTCTCTTATAGTAGATTGTAAATTGAGGTTTATAGGTTATCCTCCGTTCAAGTCATCTCGGATATGGGCATATATCCGAGATGAATTGACCGAAAAACGTTTTCTAAGCATCTTTCGAATAAATTTCCAATCTACTATTAGGGATTAAAAGTGATTTTTAGTCACCGTTAACGTAGAACGAACTAGCTCTTTTCCAATAGATATGATAAAATAGTAGATTGTATCACAAGCCTGTAAAATAATATTTTTAAGGCGAGGGCGCTATTTTGAATCTAGAGCGAAGTGAAGGATTCTTGAGTAGAATCCCGAGCATGGCGAGGGATTCTAAAGTAGAATCCTGAACGTAGCGAGGGATTCAATAGGTCGCCCAAGGTAAAAATATTTATGCTGCCGCGTAATACACTCTACTTTTCATCTCCCTCTAAGAGAAAAGAATAAGAGGCTCATTAAGTCACTTTCGTCATTAATTTTAAACAAAAAATACCATTACAATATTATTTCTTGATGAAACAATACTAAAAATCATATTAAGTATTATTTGTAACCACTGAAAATGTTATTGACATTTTTGTATCGACTAGGAACAGAACCTCTTTGGTTGGTAGTCTTTACATTTCAAGTATATTTCTTTTTTTATATTCATAATAATTTTAATAGTGCAACCAGCCAGTATCATTTTTCATACAATATTTTGGTTCGAGTTCTATGGTTGACCTAAAATATCCCTATGGTGGACCTAAATTCAAATTCAAATTTTATATCCCATTTTACCCGCTACGAAAGTCTCTTGCAGAAAACAGCTATTTTGTTCGCCTTTATTGACGAACCGTTCAGCGATTTTCGAATAGATGGGATGAAAAGTATATTAGCCACTTTAAAACAGTGAATGTACTGACCGCTTGGTGCTGGTGGACAGCAGCTCGGCGTAAAGTTTCTGAAGCTGGCTGAGGTGCTGGTTATAAAGGTTCAACTCCTCGCCAGAGAAGTTGGCCCGGTTGAGCACGCATTGCTCCACCTGGAAAAACATTATTCAAAAATACATTAACTATACTACTAACTAACTAAGATTGGGAGAAGTGGGATACCAAAGAGCAACGCCAGAATACAACGTGTAACGGATATGTGTGATAATACTGATGTGAAACTGCCCATGAAACTGAACAACTTTTCCCAAGAAACATAGGTCATAGAATAAACTAAATATTTGACCTCCCATAGAAACTGCGTCAGCTGATAGCGCATTTTGTATTGGAGGTCAAATTTGGTTTATTGCATTTCGACTGACGTTCCTTGGCAATAGTTGTTCAGTTTTCATGGGCAGATTCACACCCATAGTATTTTCACACCTTTCCGTTAGACGCTGTAAAGACTGACTAAAAAAGTTAAAATGGAAGAGAGAAGGGGAAGCCTTAGGAGACGATATTTTGATCAAGTCAAGGTGCTTTTACCATAAAGCCCTGCCTTATTAGGAAATAGAGCGTTTGGTGGTGATGAGAACTGATTGGAAATTACTCTATTGAAAAGATATTTATTTTGTTGCACACACACAAATAATATGCATAAATCAAATATCATCACATCATAACATCCCATAAAACGTCCACTAACATAGAACTCCAGCGAAAAAACTAGGGTATTTGGAGGGGATTTACCAAAGTCACCACGCTTGTAAGCGTTGCGGCTGCTCACGGCTGTTGCTGGAGACCGCAGTATGTAAGATGGTACGATACACAAAAAGCTGCTGCCCATCCGCCGGTTCTTGAGCTCTTAGTTGGCTGTTATAACACCCAAGGGCAAAGATGAGTCGGTACTATTCTTAGCCGGCACGACACGGTCAAATAATCGTACTATATATAAAGGTAAACCTTAGAGTGGAACTGGTCAATTTGTTTGTGTTCTCTCTGATGCCTCTCCAGCTCATGTTGTACTGACGGCAGGTCGGAGCCGTAGTCCGATTCGTGGAGCTTTTTCTGAAAATACAAATTGTCATTAATTACAAGTTTCCATAAAGAATACAACAAGAAGATTGGTTGATTTAAAATTGCAGATTGAGGTAAAAAATACAAAACTTGAACAAAAATTTGCCAAGCTAATCGTGGTTCCCAGGTGTACTTGCAAACCCAGGAGTTACTGACCCAGATTCTCGGTTTAGCGATCTACGGCATCGAAGATTATGGTTTACATAAGGCCAGGTCTTTTACAGCAAATTCGGCAAGCTACTGGAATTTGGGGTTCGCAACATGGTTCCTGGATTCCCAGTCTTATTCTTTACTTTACTATGTCTCTCGATACACTACCTAATAGCTTCAACAAGCGGCTGGAAATTGGTACCCGCGTTATGGACCCTGGTTTCCAGCACGGTCCTGGTCTCCCTTCTTTCTTACAGAGATCTGCTGTATCTAAGAGTCCAGGTGTATAAACTCACCAATTTGTCCTTACACCACCTGGTAGCTTCCGCCAGCTGCTGGAACTTGGGATCCGCTTCGTGGACCCTGGTCTCCAGCATGGACCTGGTCTCCCTTGTTTGTTATAGAGGTCTGCTGTATCTAAGAGTCCAGGTGTATAAACTCACCAATTTGTCCTTACACCACCTGGTAGCTTCCGCCAGCTGCTGGAACTTGGGGTCCGCGTCGTGCACCCTGGTCTCCAGCACTGTCCTGGTCTCGCGCCGCACGGTGGTCTGCTGCACGGGCAGGCGGACCGACGACAGGCGCGGCAGCAGGCGCCCCGTGAACGACTGCCGCGCGTTCAGCCAGCGGTCGTGGATTTGTTGTACTCTGCAAATTGTAGTACAAATTTCGTTATATTATTTGGATTATCGTAACATCCCAATAAATGTCGACATTCCGCAAATAAGTCTGGCATTTTTGGGCGGGATGTACCATAGTCACCACTGCACAATAGACCGCAGTTGTTGGTCACCTCAGAGAAATCGAATTTTATATGCCCATCGTCCGGTTCAAGATCCCTAATGACTTTTTACTACACCCACGACAGGAGATGGGTTGATACTATTATTTTGCTAGCCGGCTTTTTAAGATGCCATCTGGCAGCTTGAAAACTCAACAGGCTTAATTAGGCCATGGGGTCTCATTTCGTACTACGGTTTTTTCGACGGAGTAAATAGCCCGAATTCATTTGGCCCTTTTGTTTCTAATAATTAAACTAAATGTTACTACTAGGTTGGTAGGTAAAGGTGTAAACTATGACATTAATTCAATTTTAACATCCAGATAATAATTTATTCTAAGAAAATACCTTATGAAAAAAATAACCCGAACAATTTTTAGCACAAATTCGTTCTATGACGTGAGGCATCTGCTGTACTAGTATAGTATTATATTATCTGTGATTAGGCTTGGCACTAGCTTAAAGGTAACTCGCAATCGATGACCAACTAATACCTCACGAAGATACACGAAGAACGTTCTTGTCCATCCTACACTTTTTGAAAGTTAGTGGAGCAAACTGAAATCCTTTAAATATAGGACAAAGAGTCACCTTCTATGCAATTCGTTGGCTTGCGGATACCGCCCCTCCCTCAAGGTGTGGCTATCCTAGAGCATCTCTTGTATCGTGTGCTCCATGGTCCGCAGCTCCAGCTCGATCTGCTCGGCCGCCATCTTTGTTTTGGCGGATCTCTTTCGCGATGCGTCGTGCTTTTTAGTCGCTACCATATAATATGCCATCTGGCAGCTTGAATACTCAACAGGCTTAAATAGGCTTGGCACTGGCTTAACGGTAACTACTCGCACTCGATGACCAACTAATACTTGACGGAGAAACACGAAGAACGCTCTGGTCCATCCTCTACCTTTTGACAGTTATTGGAGCAAGCTGAAATAGTTTGAAGACGAAGAGTCACCTTCTATGCAACTCGTTGGCCTGCGGATAGCGGCCCTCCCTCAAGGCGTGGCCGTCCTGGAACATGCCCTGCACGGTGTGCTCCATGGCGCGCAGCTCCTGCTCGATGCGCTCGGCCGCCAGCTTGGCCTCCGCCGGGTGCACGCCGCGCTCCACGCGCCGGATCTCGCTCTCGATGTGGCGCTCCACGCTGTCCAGGCCCGATTCCGTTTGTTTTATGTCTCTGTGAAATTTGTTTATGTAAGGTATTTTATCTACACTCATGTCGTAATCTTTAAATTATGATTCAAAAAGTTGGTACATAAGGCTGAATATTACGCAGAGTATGCATAAAAAATTAAAAAGTTACCATTACGTAACGATTTTTGTATGAAAATTTTGCAAAGGTGTTACGTAATTTAACTTTTTAATCATAACATAACACTTGGATAAAATTCTTCTTGAACCTAAACCTTTTAAAAGAAGACTGAATATAAGGTCTTTTAGAGAGACGGTTATAATTGTAACACTTTTTCTTAGTAGCTGTCAAATATTAGTAACATATTTACAAAGTGTGCCTTATAAACAACCTATTATTTTGGAGCAGTTACAGTAGCAGTTACTATAGTTACAATTATTTTATCTGTAGTGGAAAATATGCGCGCGCAGCCTGAAATTAGAAGGGAATAGATATTAGATTTGCCGTCATTTTCAAATATTTACCTTTTTCAAGTTTTTTGTGCCCGTGAAAGTAATGTGAAAGTTTATTGAAAAAGAAGATAAAGTGGTGCAGTCAGGCAACTGCAGTTACACCAGAAGATACTCAATAACTTATGATCTTCTCCCATGTTAGTCTAGGACATTTTATGACATAACCTACAATGAATTGGGAAAGAATGAAAATCGAAAAGAAAACCATGTATTGTTAAGAAAATGTTCTGCTTGTATATTACAAAGAAGACTTAGCGGATATATTAAGGCGGCTTCTTCAGACTCATATCAGAACTGTAATATACATAATATAAGTTACCATTGTTGTTTACTTACTTTTGTTTGATTTTTATCATTTTTATAAGTAAATAAACCTATTGCATGAGTGAAGATAAAGTAGTATACACAACTGCATATAATATGGTATTAACACTCGTTTGATGCTATTATCACATTCGGCTACGCCTCATGTGATAAACCCAAACTCGTGTTTTAATAACCTGTTTTATATGACAGTTGCATAAACTACTATTCTACGCATTATCCAGAAAATTGTAAATGGCTTGGTTTTCACCTCAATGATGATTACGAACAGCTTTTCGAAAAAATATTTTCTTGTATTTTGCATCTTTAGAAATTTACACTTTGATAAGCAAAAACCTTACATTTATTTTTAGACTTAATATAATCAAAGGTCCAAATTAATCTCTTAACGCAAGTTGCAAAAAGCTTTATTTTTTAAATCAATTTACTGATGTTAGGTTATTTATTTGTCAACAAAACTGAAAATGGCAGCAATAAGTTTTAAGTGACAATGAATTACAATTATGCAGTAACGCGTCGCTTTCCGCCGCTAATAGCCAAGCCCCGTAACGAATCAGGTCGCTTAAAATTATTAAGTCAAATGCACAATGACTAACTAAAGGTAAACCATCGAAAGAAGCGGTTGTTTCCTTTGTGTTACCCAAAAACTAAAAAAAAAAAATTCTTGCATTTTAACTCCATTGTGAATACATCTTTATCTACTCCCGTACCGGAATATTCCGAATTCGAAACCAATGACAGATTCGAAATTGAGGTCATTGTCCGCTATCATTTTCATTTCCACACTGTTCCATACTACGAGCAGTACGGAAATGGAGTATGGATTTTCATTCCGCAACTGTTATAATACATAATTTTCAATCTGCATAGGCTAAGGCAATACTACCACAGTACTACATACAGCCTACTTTAAAGTAATTTTGTAAAAACTTCACCTTCTCGGAAAGTACCTCAGTCCTGTTTTAAAAACTAAGGAGAAGATACGTCATTTCTATGGTATAAATATGCGGGGGGAAAAGTTATATGGAAATCCATTGTTAACGTGTTTTAGCGGGATGGAATTTTGTATGAAAATCCATTGTTAACGTGTTTTTTTTTCTTAAATTTAGATCAAAATCTGCGATAACCTATTTTAATATCATAATGCCAAAAAAAGAAAAAGTTTTTATCTCTAAGTCAACGAAATGATGCTGGCCACCTGCACTTTTCTGAAAAAGCCATTAATTTGAAAAAAGAACGAAACCAAAATATGGAACGAAAGCGCGCGAGCGAATTAGGTACCTATTCTTGAAAATCACCGTGTGATAAAATCTTACTCAATAAAATCAAAATTTCTGTTTTTTTCTTATCAACAGGGAAAAATTATAATGCATAAATATAAATTAGTGTTTCATTGTTAAATTTTATAAAGTATCACTAACGTTTTAACACTATCAGGGTAAAATTAAAAAATTTTAAACCTCCAAGCGATATTTTATCACCCAGTAATTTTCAAAAATTGGACCCCTGTTTTCTTTACAAAGTTGTTGGAAGTTTTAATTGTAGTTTTGTTGGTGCGTGCTTTTTCCAAAAAATGTCTTCGAATAGTGACAGTGATGAAGAGTTTTTGACGCCGCTAGAACTACAAGAAAGAACGCAAGCGGTTATTGATTGCATGAAAAATCTCGATGTAGGTATGTGATAGATTTAAACGTTGGAAAAGCGAGAAAAAAGCGCATTGATTTTTTGAAACTGTTTTGCTTGCTTATTATAGTGAAAAAGCGTATAAATATAAGCCAAGTCTTTGTATTCCATGTTGAAAAGTACCATATTGCCAAGACATGATATCAATATAATGGAATACAAAAAACTTACATCATATCTGAAAAGGAAATCTGAAATATTTTCCTCGTAGATGAAGTATAAAGCACTATGTATCAAACGACACCCTTGTTGGGAATCGGTCACTTTCTCCTCTCGATGAACAATGTACTATTACTGGGGTGACGACTGCCTACCTATGTTTAAAAGAAAACGGAGAGTACCAGGCGTGACTAGGAGTACATAAATCGACAAGAAGCTGACAGTTGGCTCGCTTCTATATAAAGTGACATTGGCAACAAAAGAAGTGATTTGAACAAAATGGAAAGTATGTACCAGGAGAACATGATTCTACAAGAGGCTGTCAGTAACCATATACATGAAATTAATGTTAAAGCAACGCCATCCACAAGCTCTGTTCTTAGTTCAATAAATTGATCACTAGTCTTAAAAAAAAGATTTATTTCGTCGGTCGTAGATAAAGTTTTGTATGCAACTATACGTAATTAGTCATTTTAACACTCGATCTATACTATTTTGATACTCGGCTGCGCCTCGTATCAAAAACCAGATCTCGTGTTAAAATTACTCTCATTACGCAACAGTTGCATAAATAACTATTACCCTGCATTTGCATAAATGACTTACTGTATTCTTAAAACGGACGAACTTATATAGCTTTGGGCAAACATCTCTCTCAACCACAGATCTAAAAATCTGCTTCCGCTGTACCGTTTCCGTTACTAAAAAACTGTTCTAGTGGTCCTTAAATTATGTTGTGTAAAATCTTTACTGCCCAGTAAAGTAGGTAGATAATGATGAGTTACTATTTTTCTATAATAAAAGCCCAACTCAAAATAAGATCCGGGTAAACTTTTCCCTACCCGGATATCGTTGTACAAACCTGTGTAGCTTCTCAGCCAATCGCTGCAGTCGCTCCAGACGCCGGATTTCATCGGTCAAATCGCGTTCCCTCTCCTGATGGGCCATGAGGAGACGTGACCACGCCTGCTCTAAAGCTTCCGGTCGTAAGGTCGGTTCGATGTCGCATTCGCCTACCGATTCGAAATATTTCTGTAAGGTAAGAAAGTATGTGTGTTCAACACTATGTTTAAAGGTAACTTCAATGGGTAGGTTGCCGCGAAAGCAAAATTGTACGAGAATGTGTTCGAGTACAGCAATGACGAATAGAGTGACAGCGACATAAACTGCAAAACTTACTTCAATGCCATCACCATATCTGCACTACTTCGTTTCTACAGAAGCTTACCGACTTAACTAGACATGTGGTGAAACAAAGAAAACAAGGGATTCCCAACCTGGATATTTCTAATCTGGATATCAGTATCTGGGTATCAGTTGGGGTGTATTAGGGTTTCGCTTGGGGTGTATGAGGGTTTCGCTTATTACATTAACACGTTGTACATTATCTAGCCATCACCATAGATTGGCAGCTATTACCGTTATGGTTTGAACATTGTGTTAATTACCTCTAATTCCCTGTACTGATGGAAGAGCTTCTGTTTCTCGCGCTGCCTGACGGGGACCTCTTCGTTGCGGAAGCGCGTGCTCTCTCCCAACAGCTTCTTCATCTCGATCAAAGTTGACGGGAAAGCACGGTCCTGGAAACAATATTTCATACATTAAGTAAATAATTTTAAAAAAGATCGATTCGGATTAATTTTACTTCCTAACAAACTATTCCTTATTCAAAGATTACACTTTAAGAGTAGACCAATGTAATTTCTTTTTTGTAATTTATCCCGACCTGGGTATTGCTTCCCTGAAACGGATCAATGTTTTCGACCCTCCTATATCTAGTCTTTTTCGCGCATCCTAAGCCTTTAAATTAATTTTTCGAGCCGTGTAATCTTCTTACCTATATTAGGGCAAATTTTTTGTACAGCCAAGCGCGATGCAAGGCTGCATGCTCGGTGTAGACTGCGACGCAACATTGAGACTTCGTGTCTTATAGAAAGAAAATCAAAGGAGGCTCCGGGAAGGTCTCAAGCAAATAGTCCATATATGACCAATTAAATGTTTTTTTTTAAATCATTTATTCATTACATTTTTTTACATAAATTTGATAGCTAAGACGCGCTACAGAAACCTTTCAAGGTTTATACGTTGCGCGAACGAGTCGCTTCACTCACACAGACTTAAAAAGTATGAATATAAAATAATACTAACCTAAAATTAGGAACAGTCAACGACAGGTTAAGCCTGACATTCGCAGTGCAATTCTAGCCCTTACGTCTATTGAAATAAGGTCAGCACAAATTCCAATGTATCAAGCTTGATGTGCCCTTGACTGTACAAGAAGCAGCATCAATCATCACCCAAATAATATTTTTTAAGCTAACTTGTAACTCCGCCAGCAGTTTCTGTGGGAGTTTATTTAATATGTTAGGTAGCATGTATTCCCACGTCCTCCTACCATACTCATTTACACATTTTGGCAAGTCGTATTTAGGTTGCTCAGGTAGGTTTCTTAAATTGTCGGATCTACATCTTGTACTTAATGAATTAATATTATTGTATTCGTTTATTATTATTGACATTTGAATTTTTTCAAATACAGACATAATTTTACAGTGCTTAAATAATCCGTTAACATCTTCTTTATATCTTTTTCTTATATATTTAGGTACAATATTTTTTACGATGCTATATTGCAATTTGTATATATGATCTATGTTAGTTTTATGTGTACGCCCATAACTACTTTTAAGTATATAACAAAGTAAATTTAGAGACGTGAACGTTGGTATTCCCGACCCGGGTACTGCTTTCCCGACCCGGATAAACGCTTCTCAACCCGGATTTTAGCCTCTTGATAGCATTTTCGTATTGTATAACCTCCTTACCTGCATGAGGGCACATTTTTCGTGCAGCCAAGCTCTATGCAAGGCTGCGTTCTCGGTGTAGGCTGCGGCGCGGCGTTGAGACTCCGCGTCGAAGAGGGGGTGCACCGGTGGGGGTTCCGGGAACGTCTCGTATAGAGACGAGATGTAAGTGATGAGGGACTTCTCGTCCGGTTCGTGGGTGTCCACATCTGAGAACAAAATGACACAAATATCAGTAACTTCTTGTACGCACGGCAGCAAATAAGTGGCAATAAAACCAACCAAGCAAATGGCACAGCCCGGACACTACATACATCGAGGGCGAATTTTAAATATTAAATTAGAAGGTCGCGTAGATCCGCATATTCAGTACAAAGGACCCTCAGAAGGGCCACGAGAAGCGGGGGAGTGCGGGGTGGATTGCAAGGGGGGCGGAGAGTGTCCGTTCTGTATGATAGTACTATTACTTCATTCTGTGCAAGTGGTAAGTTGAACCAACAACGCTAAGCTACAAACGTTCGAACCAGGAACCCGCTTAAGGTCAAAGTCTTACCAATAACGTGCAGGCTCCAGAACTATGTTTGCGATGTGTGTGTGCAACAGTATACTTTTTAAAAGCTGCTCCGCCCGCTACTGACTAGGACTACTAATCACAATTAAGAGGCCTATTACAAAATTTCGTTCAAAAATATGAAAAGTGGAAAATCTCACTCGGCGTCCAGATTTTTCGACACTGTTTTGTAGCTGAAACTGAACGGTATAAATACTTTTTGTAATTTCAAGTTATTTGATACTCGTACTATTATTGCGTTTGAAAGGCCAGCGCATAGGATTATCAAGAAATATGGCAGTTTTAAGTACGTTCAATTAAGGTATTTAAACGAATTGTTTTTGAACAAACGTAGGCGATTTTCATTTTCTTTATACCAAAGTTTAGTATGGTATAAGTTATACGAAATAATATTAATATAGTAAAGAGCAATGTGCAGTTAAACCTGAGCGTTTTTTGTAGTTTTTTTCGTTCGGAATTGATTTTCCAATATATTTTTCAAAATTCCGAGGCCGCTACGACCTACACTATTATATAAAAGATTTTATTGTATTATTTTAATTTTGTTTGCTTAGCCCAATAGTTCAATCCACGAGCTCAAAAAAGTGCCTTCGCGCATTTTATGAAAACTTGCTTCGGAATATTGGCTATATCTAGCAATATAAGAAAAAATTGTAAAAGCGAGGCCGCTACGAACTTAAATAATAACTATTCTTCAGCATCTTATAAGTTAAAGTTGTTAAAGTCTTTCCGTTTCTCAGATTAAGGACGCCGAAATTAGCTATTTTGCGCAAAAACACGCTCAAAATGTAATAGGCCTCTTAAGCAATACAATATTTGTAATCCTCAATTTCTTTTTGACGACGATCTTTCTCGGCAGAAGATTATTTTATTAAGTTTTTATTTAGAGGCCGCTCCATATTGGTAATAAATACCCAATACAGCAGTCTGTCTCGACCACAAATATGGACGTCATATAAAGCTATCCTGCTGTCAGGGTAATTTCTACCTAATTCGAAACGGGCCCTTAGTAGGCTATGTATACATTTTCTTGTAATAAATAAAAATAAAACACCCGTGGGTGTCATAAGAGGCAACTAAGGGATAATGAATCGGTGGATAGGCAGCAGCGTCCTTCTGTGTATCGTACCATCTGACATACTGCGGTCATCAACAACCGCGGTCCATGGTGCCAGCTGCAACGCTAACTAGCGTGGTGTGTCCATAGATAACACGTGAGTTAGTTACTTCCCTTTCAATATGGACAACGCGTTTTTGCTGGAGTTCTGGAGGGAGCTCCCTGTCTTGCAGTGGACGTTTAATGGTTTGTAATGGTGATGAATGATGATAAATAAAACATAATATCTTGGCAACGAACACGTAACGGAATATCCTACAACCGTACACAAGAAACCTTGCACAAGGGTCAAAAGAACAATAAATCATCATAAAACATAGAACGCGCTGTAACTCTGTGTATGCGCAGGCGCATCACATCGTTATCGCAAATCGCTGCAATTGTCGCGACCTGCGATTATCCACGCTACGGCCACAACTACTTACTTTTTAGTATATTCAATTTAAAAATATTTTTAGTAGAAACGCAACCTCTGGATAGTTCCAACGATTTACTGTTTACAAACCTTGGTCACAGAATACAGTAGTATACTGCGTGAAAAATAACTCTGTCTGTGACCGTTAATGCGCAGAAGGCAAAAAAATTGTTGCGGGGGTGAGCGCGGCATCCCCACCCCACAAGGCGAGCGAATCGTTAATTGGCTCTCCGCCTGTCACCCATGCGCAGAAAATAACCGTCATAGACAGACTTGCCCTGAATGCGCTGTACGGTCAACCGCTCGTCGGTAGAAACTTTTTCAACTCTATTACCACGCCATAAGGTCCAAAAGTGTTTCTATTGACGTGCTGTTGAGTGTACTATCATACAGAAAGGATACTCTCCGCCCCCCTTGCAAGTTGCAATTGCAACCCCCGCATCCCCGCGCGCACCTGCACTCGCGAATCGCGTGGTTCTGCTGAGGGTCTTTTGCACTGAATATGCGGGCCTACGCGACATTCCAATTTCAAATTCGCGCTCGTTGTATGAAGTGTCCGGGATATGCCTCAGATTAGTTGAGATGCCTGTATTCTCCAACTTCGACACTGGCGGAATTGTCCATGTTGACAGAAGCCATATAAAAAAAAATATTTTAAGAGGCACAGCCACAGAAAAGTAAGGGTAATTAGAAGGAGGATTAAAGAAATAATTCCTCACAAGGTAGTGAAGGCATCGTTCTATGGATTTGACAGGTTATTTTGAATATTTCCTATGGATCATCGATGATGGGGTTGTGACATGTTGGCAGATGTCATCCCCTACTAAACTAAATTAGGAAGGTATCTATTCCGAGCGAAGCAAGGAGTTCCGAAATCTTTAGGCACAGCAGACGAAGGGACGGGCATACGCGGGTAGGGCTTTTTGTCCTGACAGCCCGCCAGTCAGTCACGGACATTGTCCTCCAGTGTGGCCGGTATTGCGAAAATTATAGTTTTTATCAGAATTAAATTAAAACTTAAAAAATTTAAAAAATTCTCTGCGCTTTAAACGAAATAACAATTAATCTGAACAACCTTTTTGACTGAATAACTCTTTGAATTGAACATCTATTCAAGCTGTTTTCCTTCCACACCAAAGATTTTGGAAAATACGCGCATAGAAATGAAGAGTTTATCTCATGTCAATGATATGAAAATAATTGCAGTACCAACCACACTGCCGGGCTGTCAAGACAAAAAGCCCTGCCCGCCCCTCCATCTGCTGAGCGCCTTAAAGGCTGAAGAAATGGCTGTTTTAACGATTGCTACCGTAGATAGTAGCTGGGGCCAACGGGTTTGCCTTCCGAAGCACGGAATCATCTTACTTTTCGGAATCTCACGTGATTCATCCTGCAATCTCCTAATCACACTGGTGAAGTCACAAAAAGTGAATTGTAATCGACCCCAAAACCTCCAGATCGAGAGCGTAACGCCCTAACCACTAGACACAAGGTTACAAGTAGCCCTAGCCGTCTACCTAACCTAGGGGATTTTACATGGGCACTTGATATACAGAGTTTAAGGAACGGTGTACCGAAAATTGAAAGCGCGTGCTCAGTCAACGAAACTGAACAACTTTCCATAAGAAACATTATTGGGAAACGAAAAATATTTTTGACCTCTCCATACAAACTGTTCGATCAGAGTAAGCAATATGTATGGAGAGGTCAAAATTTATTTTCATTTCCCAAAAATATTTCTTTGGGAAAGTTGTTCAGTTTCGTTAATTGAGCCTTTAAGTTTTCGGTACGTCTCTTACACCCTGTAGTACTGAGCGACTATCATCTGACCTTTGCAACCATAGATATGCAACCCAGAGCACAAATTAATATTGTATTTCTTTCCCAAATCCCAACACAAGATTAGTCTTTTCTAGGCTTGAGTGGCTAACCCGGCTAGTTAATTATTGAATCATCATTATCATCTTAACGTCTCACGAAACGTCCACTGCAGGGCAGGGAGCCCCCTCCAGAATTCACAATGTGAAGGGGAAGTACCATAGTCACCACGCTTGTAATCGTTGCGGCTGGCACCATGGACCGCGGTTGTTGGTGCAGTAAGTAAGATGGTACACAGAAGGACGCTGCTGCGCATCCTTCTGTTCATTACCCTTGGTTGCCTCTTACGACACCTACGGGAAGCGATCATCATCATCATATCAGCCGAAAGACCCACTGCTGGACATAGGCCTGCGCTGCTCGCATCCAGCGGCATCCCGCGACCTTGACCAGATCGTCGGTCCACCTGCCAACGCTTCGTCTTCCGGTACGTGGTCGCCACTCTAGAACCCTTATGCCCCATCGGCCATCGGTTCTTCTTGCGATGTGCCCTGCCCACTGCCACTTTAGTTTCGCGATTCTCAGGGCTATGTCAGTTACTTTAGTCCTTCTGCGGATCTCCTCATTTCTGATTCAATCGCGCAGTGAGACTCTAAGCTTCCTGATAAGGCCCATCGTGAGCGGCCACGTCTCGGTGCCGGTGGCAGAGATGTATTGGTCTATTCTTTGCCGGCACGACACGGTACAGTTACTTAATACCCCGTATAAAAAATTCGCCATCGTGTGTGGCATACCCTCTACCACTTACTCAGCAATTTTAATTCACCATAAAGATTTCGCACGAGAAACGATTCGGCAAATCGCTCGATCATGACGACATGAACTTGCAGACAGGTTTTTTATTGCCTATTGTTTCCAAACCATGAATTGTATTACTTTATTATCCGTAAAGAATAGTTAGATGAGTATCGCATTTATTTGACATACATTGCTGGTCGTCCCGTGTGTTGCCGGCAAATAATAGTACCAACCCACACATACCCGTGGGTGTCGTAAGAGGCGAATAAGGGTTATAATAAAGGCTATATGGGCAGCAGTATCCTCCTTTGTATCTTGCTTACTGCGGTCACCTACAACCGCGGTCCATGGTGCCAGCCGGAACGGTAACTAGCGAGGTGACTATGGTACGTCCCCTCCTCATTTTTTCAGCAAAAGCTATAATTCTAGAGGGAGCTCCCTGTCCTGTAGTGGACGTTTCATAGGATGTTATGATAATGATCATGACATTGCTGGTTCATTTTGATGGAAATTGGGGAATGCGCAATGTATAAAGTCAAGCTTTTGTAGTTGAAGTATTTTGTTATTTTTATTACGGGATGAACAAGCGAATGCTTTTAAGGTTCAGTGGCACCAGTTTTCGCTAATAGATTGTAAGCAAGAATGACTAACCATCACATTTTTGACCATTTCCTTTCAGTTAAAACGTAGGCTTTGATTGAAATTTAAAAGTTCAAGCTGAAAGTCTGCAAGGGCTTTATGGAGACCGCTTTATAGAGCCCACTCCGTCTTAAGGATAATACTTCCTTAATGATAATGACGTTAAGACTGAATAATTTCGTAACAAACAAGATTAAGAAGTAATCGAGATAGAATTTTAATTTATTTCCAACACATTTGCTCATAAAATAGCTCTATTTGTACTGTATTAAGGGCCATAATCCAGCTTATTAAACACGCGCGAGAATTCCTGATGACTTATGGGCTTCCAATGGAAAGGTTAAACCGTTGACTCTGGCTGCTTTCTACAGAAGTAGTCATTAAAGGAGTCGTTGGCGGCTCAACAACTCTTACGCCAGGGTTTATGAGGTCGGTCAACGACCTTACGACTCACACAATATGACGATGACAGGTAGCCTCTACAAGGTGTAACATAAAGGGTATATCAACCCTAAAGGATGTGATTCTGCCTAAGAAAATGAACAACTTTCCCTAAGGAACATAGGTAGAAATCGCCTAACATCACGCAAGCCCATTTGGTCTGACCCCGAAGTTCGGCAATCCTCAGACATTCGCTCGTCCTGGCTGGCTGAATGGCAAACCCTAGAGTGCTCTGCGGGTGTGGTCTCGGACCCGTCTGAACAAGTTCAAGGCTTCAAATCCAACAGACGTATCTGGACGACGCTAAACCGCATCCGAACGGGTGTAGCCCGATGTAACTACCACCTTCACAAGTGGGGTATAGCGGGCTCACCCGCTTGCGATTGTGGAGCGTCAGAGCAGACCACGGCACATATTGTAGGAGAATGCCCCCTCAGACGGTTTCCTGGCTCATACGAGGAACTTCACGGGCTTTCTGCGGCGGCTGTAGACTGGCTACAGCACTTGGATATTAATTTGTAAATATTTTAATGCAGGTTATATGTAAATAGGCCGAACGATAATAATAATAATAGGTAGAAATACGAATAAAAATGTTTGGCCTCCCATACAAAATTTGCTATCAGCTGACAGTTTCTTTTAATTTTTTTAATTTCTTTTTTTCGTATTTCGACGTATGATCCTTGGGGAAAGTTGTTCAGTTTCATGGGCAGAATCACATCCTTCAGGATTGATATACCCTTTCTGTTACACCTTAACTTCTTTCTGTAATACCGGTAGCTACAGTAACATCGAGAAGTATAAATAATGGACGGTAAGTCTGTCTGTCTGTTGGCAAATGTAACACATTATGTGCAAATAAGGCAGCGATTCGTTTCATCAGAACAAGTCATGAATCGTAAGGCGCGAGACTGTTTTTACACGTCTAGTAGAACGAGCGGTAAGAACGGCGTGTTTTAATTGAGTGCTGTTTCCCATGGTAAACTACGTTGGTATAAAGATAAACAAGGCAAGACAATAAATAAATAAAGCAAATCTCTTGGGGAAAAAATCTGCATCATTATCTTTTTTTTTGGGATTACTTACGCAGTAAGTAATGAAGGATCAAAACAAAAAATCCCGATTTGGAACAGGATTTGGTCATCCACTGCGTGACAACAACTTGAACTTATCAATTTATGGAAAAAAAAATCTTTTTTACAAATTGGCCCGGTCTACTTGTAACATTGTGAGAAAAATAAGGAAATGCGACTTCGAAAAAGTTTTAAAACAAAAAAAAGCCTTTAAAAACGGACGTATGTACCGTCAACCGCTCGTCGGTAGAAACTTTTTCAACTCTATTACCACGCCATAAGGTCCAAAAGTGTTTCTACCGATGTGCGGCCGTGTGTACAAGCACTTTCAGTTTTGAAGGCGTTTCACCGTGGTATAAACCTTTCAGATTCTTTAAAAAACGACCGATTCAACAATTCCCATTTACTCCAAATACCATATTCTACAAGTGCTACGAGTATCTACGTCAGCAGCCCTACTCATGGTTTTAAACACTATTACGATAACAGTACGAGTATGACCGATTCTTACACAGTTACCCAATGTTAGTGACCGCGAAACTCTAATACAAAATGGTATCAACATCTGCAGTAACATAAAAACTGGACGTACCTTCAGGGTCTAGAAGCCTGGTGACTCCATACTCCTTCTCGACCACGTGGAAGGCCGTCTCCAAACGCTCGCGGACTTGTCTTGACCTGGAACAGATTATAAATCAATTAGATGTACGCATGCAATGTAAATCCTCTCCTAAGCATCACGCATTTTTGCTGAAGTTTTGGAAGGTCCTGTTCCCATGTCCTGCAGTGGACATGTTATGGGATGATATGATGATGATGCAATGTATGCAATTCTGAATGTCTGTGTGTTTTCTCTCTCCAGACAATAAATAGCACACGTTTTGTCTTGTCATCTGATCACGCGAGGATCTTTACAACGCCACCGATAATGCTGTCTATGTAGTGAAGGTTTTCTCCTTAAAAATATATCGGTGCTGAATCGAGTAAGAAGTACATACGAGCCCAAAGCAAAGAGTATCACAGCGTTAAAGATCTCGCTAGGAGCTGGTGAAGTCTGTGTGTGACCCTGACTCCTTTAGGCAGTGATAAATAGCCTAAGTACCTGATATTACGCCAGTCTATCAGGTCAGGACGGTTCCTGTGTATCAGAGCGTTGAAGGCCAGCCCATCCCGCCAGGAGCTGGTAAAGTCTGCGACCCTCACTCCTGGATACTTGGCAGTGGAGCGACGAGCCCATGATAGTAGGGCTTCTCGTGCTGTAACGTTCGGCTCCTGGCCTACTACGATGTCCGAGATCTGGTGAAGAGAAAAAGGTTTCGGTAAAAATTGTGTACGGAAAATATTCAAGTTTAGTACAAAAATAAAAAAGGGAGTAATGAGTAGATCCACTTAATAAATTTTTTCACTTCACTTTTTTAAAATTTATGGCAATCGGCCGTTATAAGGAGTTATAAGGTCACTTTGGGTCATTTCAACAGGTCAATCTCTCCTCTTCCGTGTTTTTCCTTTGACTTGAGATTGGCGTAAATTATTATCTATTTTTTATTTGAGCAGATTGGCAAAAAACTGAGAGACAGGGCAACAATCCCAGATTAATAAGTATAGTTCACAGTTTTCTGATGTTATTTATTTATTGATTTCTTTCTATATTGTTTTTAATATTGATGTTTTTTATTTTTGAAGTAATTTGTACCAAAGCTTTTCCACATCCAAAATACTATAACAAAAAAATACATAATTTCGATTAATTCATGCATTTACTGAACATGAATCAAAGTCTTGTAAACGTTATTAATGTTATGATAACGTGAAGATAACGTAGAATATGTTAACCCACCATTGCATAGACAATATAATTTACTAACGTAAATCTAAATATAAAAGAGCTTGTAAATTATATTTTCTTTGACCATTTATAGTAAGTATATTTCTAAATGAAAAGCTAAACGCCGTTTTACAACCATTATCCAAAGCTTATCAAGCAAGTTGATCTTATAATTCACCTTGTAATTACATGCCGACAACATAATCAAGTAGTAAAATAATCGGTGTCGTGAGAAAAAATTATGCTCATAAGTCAAAATTTTTAGTCCATGGCTAAATAATTATTAATGGATTGAAATAATGTGATTGAAATATTCTTAGTAAAATTGTCAAAAATTAAAAATTCATTTCTGACTGAGATAATTAAAACATAGGTTTTTATCTAGTTCGGCAGCATATGGCCATGGATATGGCTGAATGCTACCTTTAACAAACTAGCCTATATATATGCAATTTCTCTCTTTTGTGATAAATAGATTATTATGTATTTATTTAATTGATGAAAATATTGCCTCATTTCGTAAAAAAACTACAGTTTTTTTCTTTTACTGAAATTTTTAATTTGTTGCGTGTGCAAAATTTCCCTGGAGGGCTTTTACGGCAGTAAACGTGTTTGCCATACCATATAAAATGCGCGGGAATTCGTGTCGTTCGTTTATAGCCGCAATCACACCTTCCTAAATGTAGATAATAAATATCATCATCATCCGATCGTTTTCGGTCATGGCGACCGCTGTCAACTCCTACATAGAGGTGTGGCGTTGATGTGCCCGTATGTGACTTACAATTTTTGGAGTAAACTCACGTGATAATAAATATACATTGCTGACAGACTTGGTTTTGTTAATTCCAATACCATACTTTATAGAGCAATAAATTCCGAATTAGTTTCTGAATTAAGAAAGGCATAATAGCGGTTTATGGAAACACGTACCGGCTTCTGTATTAAGGGGCTGATAAGAGCTAAATACGCTTCACAAACTGAGCAGTTTTATTTAACGAAAAGTTCTGAATATATGGCCGTAAAAAAAAAATATGTGATAATTAAGCATCTTTCCAAAAAGATGGCTGTCTCTGAAACAGGGAAATAAATAAATATTATATTTATATTTGATACGCTATAAAAAAAAAACAAAGTTAGCTATGCATTTTGCTTTTAAACCTTTTCTCTTAAATACCCATAAATCTATGATGCCAAAACTTTTACACATTATTCAATATATTATGCATTATCATATAGATGTTTTATAATTAATATTATGGGTACAGATTTTGAGAAAAATGCAAAATGAGATGCATGCAGAAATGCAAAAACGTAAAACAGCGCGAATCCGCTCATTATGTCCTTTGTTAGAAAGGGAGGTAATTTGGCTCTTATCAGCCCCGTAACGCCCCTACACAATGGAGTCTCAACTCAGAAAAAAATTCACCTATACATTCTCAAACATCAATCAGCAAAGGTCAGTAGCAATAGCAAGCCGTAGCAAATTACAGCAAGCTCATTTCTCGGTTCAAATAACCACTCAAAACCAACGGTGCAATAGTCTGTGGTTGGGACTCCGCACTTTAATTTGAATTCTATTTACGTATAGTTCTTCCCTATTGAAAAAGGGTGTAAAATAACATGTCCCGAACACTGTTGATTCAGACCATGAAAGTAAACAACTTTCCCCAAGGAAAAACACAAAAAAATACAGGATGGACTCCAACATCAATTATCGAAAAAGGATGTTCCATAGCTTGCGACTGGCTTCGAAAATTTTGCGAGTTGTGTTGAAGAACTGAGATCAGCAATCGGTCTGTTGAAACCAGTGAACCCGTCAAATCTCCTGACGACGTAGAAACGGAAATTATGGCATGGGTGACAAAAATCAGATGGAACGTGGAGTGATTACTTTTAAATTTCTTATTACCAAATCTGTTGTGCCGGCCAAAGACCATATATGTAGTTTAAACCTCAGAAAAATAAGAGTTATAGAAGTAGGATTAAATAAATAATTCGTCACAAGTTAGGGAAGTGTGATGTAAAGTCACAACAAATTACATAATCCTATTATCTTTGTAAATGCAATGAGGGCGTCGTTCTATTAATTTGGTAGGGTTTTTTTTAATATTCCATAATCATCGATGATGTGACATTGCATAGCAAAGGAGATGTGACGTGCTGGCAGCTGTCATCCCATCCTACTAATATTATAAACGCGAAAGTTTGTAAGTATGTATGGATGGATGTTTGTTACTCTTTCACGTGAAAACTACTGAATGGATTTCAATGGAACTTTACAAAAATATAGCTTATACATCAGAATAACACATAGGCTATAATTTATCCTGCGCAGACGAAGTCGCGGGCACCAGCTAGTAGTAAAATAAATTAGAACGGTATCTATCCCGAGCGAAGCAAGGAGGAACAACCAAAGATTTCGGCTTTGGTTTAAACTGTGGTTTAAACCCAAGATGCCGCATTATATGGCGACCATCGGACAGCTGATCGAATCAATTGGACATTGTCTGCGAGAGGTCGTTACCCCGCTCTATGGTTTCTGGGTCATATTGCACCGGCAGTAACTATTGTGTGGCTTCGGACGATCCGAGTTCGCTTCGGACCTTGCGTGTTTGCTGAGGAATTTCAACTTGGAATTGTTACATGTGAATAGAAATCTAATGAGTTCGAGTCATATTCAAACAAGAGACAAAAGGTATAAGGGACGTACCGTACGGTGTCGGCAAAGAGTAGTAACAACCCATCACTACCCGTGGATGTCGTAAGAGGCGACTAAAGGATGAACTGGAGGATGGGCAGCAGTGTACTATTTATCAGATTAGTTCTGTTGTACAGTGAAGAGAATGTAAATCTTGACACATTAGACCTTGTACCACGCTTATTTCAGTAAGCATAACGGCAGAAGTAGACGTGTTGACATGACGTGCTCTTGACTGTGCTAAATGAGCGCGATGGCAGGGCTGTATTTGCCTAACAATGTTGGTCGGCACTGTGTCATAAAATGACAGTAATCATACGCAGAAATGTCCCCTCTCCACCACGAGCTCTTTTTACCCAACGGGGCCTAAATTAAGGCCAGGTTAAAAGTACCCTAAACCGAGGAGCGTGTATGAAAGGGTTGATGAAAGTACAGGAAGCGAGGGAAGTATGTCAAGATCGTAGCAGGTGGAGGGTTGTGGTCTCTGCCTACCCCGAAGGGAAAGAGGCGTGATCACAGAATAAAGTAATAGTACTATCATATAGAACGGACACTTTCCGCCACCCTTGCGATCCACCCCGCACCCCCGCGCGCACCCGCCAAGAGATTCTCGTGGTCCTTCTGAGGGTCTTTTTATACTGAATATGCGAACCTACGCGACCTTCCAATTTCAAATTTGAAATTCGCTCTCGATGTATAGGTATGTAGTGTCCTGGCGGTGGCGTCTTTAGCATCATCATCATAACATCCCATGAAACGTCCACTACAGGACAGGGAGCTCCCTCCAGAATTCTCGCTTTTGCTGGAAAAATGTAGAGGGGAAGTACCATAGTGACCTCACTTGTTAGCGTTACGGCTGGCACCAGGGACCGCGGTTGTAGGTGACCGCAGTAAGTAAGATGTAAGATACAAAGGAGGATGCTGCTGCCCATCCTCCAGTTAACCCTTAGTCGCCTGTTACGACACCCACGGGTATGTATGGGTTGGTACTATTCTTTGCCGGCACCACACGGGAAGTGTTCTTTAGCATAGAACTATAGAACTACAACTCATCTTAATTGAATATACGGCTGTAACCAGCGAAAGTAACGTACTCATCATAGTCGCTTCATGGCCTGATTACCGAGCTACCGGCCGTGTCATATCACACGCTACTTTCATTACTCTAGTCAGTTGGAAATGTGGAAAATGGAAAATTGTTGCCATTTTGAAAATTTAATTATATATGTCGTGGGCCAATCGTTGAATTGGGCCGATCGAGATCTGCCTGGGCACATGTCGATGTGCCGGCATTTCGTGATCTGGCCAATTATTTCATGATGTGCCCAATAGAAAATTGGACAGATCGATGAGAGCAACCTATTTGTCGATTTGCCCTACGAGTATTACTCACTTGGCCACATCGAGATATGGCTGGGCACATCGAGATGTGGCTGGGCGCATCGTAATGTAGTTCCGTTTCGTGACGCTTGTGGCGCTGTTTGCGCTGAGTGTTGGGTTAAGTTAGTTAGGTTAGGTTTTATTATCTAGTAAAATTGTGGTGCTGTTTGCGCTCTGTTAGCTGTGCGTTAGGTAAGGTTTTACTTTGTATGAAAATAATTATTATCTAAACTTCATTTCATTTGCTTGTACTTTGGTCACCCTAGAGAATCGATTTGCCCAAGCATGGCCGGGCAAATCTTCAAACGTTATGCTTTGAACGATATGGCGGGTATTAGATAGGCAAATCAAGAAATGCCGGCGTATCGTGATGTGCCCAGGCAGATCACGATCGGCCCAATTCAACGATCGGCCTACGACATATATACCGGATACAGCGACGGTTTTCATCTAGTCTTGCATGTATGGGTTATGGGTATACTCTTTTATAAGTTTCATTAAAAATTTTAAAAATTTCATACTAATTGTTATAATAGTGCAATAACTAGGGTGCCTAAATTAAAATTGATTGGTTAGAGATGGGTAGGTCTTGTAATGAGGCGTGTCCACACAGATCATTTGACTCGCGAGACAGATTGCATCGAGAAGCAGTTTCCATGGACTTCTGAAGGCTTAGGCAAGTCGCTTCATATCATCGTAAATTTTAGAATAGAATGAAAATTTGTGGAATTGACATTAGCTACCATATTCATTCTATTCTACTGGCTTGTTCGATAAACTTTTGTAGACTACCTCCCAAGTAGCACCAGAGTGCTGTATGACAGCAATAATACACTGCACCGTGGATGCATTAGCTGCTTAAGCTTGCTGTATGACAGCGTTAAGAGAGGATATGATGCCGATATAACTCTGATTTGGGCACAAAATTATGCAGCACATAGCTGTATAACATATCCAATTACCAAAATAATTGCATTATATCGACATTAAATCGACAATATTTTAGCATTAATGTGTGTAACAGTTACCACGACAGCTGTACTTTAGCGCACGTGTTACCTGTTGAACGGCCCTAAAGACAAACGTGTACGTTTTTCAGGCTTTTACAGAACTAAGAGCGAAATTGTGAATTGTAATAAAACATTTTCCTCCAGAATAACTATTAATAGTTAAATCATTGTCATTTCCCTTCATTTTGTGACGAGTGTGCAAAATTCTAGTGTGATAGCGGAGATTCAAAGTAAATAAAGGTAAGTAGAAACTTCGATTTCTTTGCTACTAAGTGCTAAATCTTATTGGGAAGGTAAATTTACGTAAAAAGCTACATGAATTTAGTACAAAATTTTCACGGGCCCTCGTAATTCCATGAAATATTAAAATATCTGTATCATAAATAGGCGGTAAATTTTTTATTTTTCTATTTTGTCCCGTTTATTTTAAAGAAAAGCTGTTTACGTGTAAATCAATCGTGAATTACGATTTAATTCCAGTCGATATCCCCTAAAATAAAACAAAATAATGAAATTTAATTTAACAATAATACACAATCGCGTTGTTATAATGGCGGACAAGCAAGTGATCAATTTTAATTTTATTTTATTGCTCAGTGCTGTACGAGTGTTCGTTTCTGGCCTATAATATGGCCTCGTGCGAAATATTGCAGCACAAGTGATAAAGTAATCAGCCGTGAATCGTTAAGACGAGTAACAGTAGTTTTACAGTAGTCCACAATTAGGCATATTAACGAAATGGCCTCCTGTAGACGCAAGCTTTTAGGGTTCCGCTATGGTTACACTAAAATTTCAGCTCGCGTTGATGTCTTTTTGAAATGGTCCCTTTCTCTCATTAGTTAATTTGGTATATCTATCACTTTCGTACATTGACACGTGTAACGCTAGTGTTGTTCGTCTCTGCATTCGGGCTGGTATCGATATTTTTATATGCTATATTATTGCAAAGCATTTTTAGGAGAGGATTTAAAAACGGTATTACATGTTAGGCACAAAGACAAGTGCAATAACAGTGTTTTTCTTCTATGCGTACTGAGCGCTATCGAAAGTTTTATCATATTCTTACTAATTTTATTTCTTATTTTATTTTTATCTTTGTCTTATCAATTTTACTAATATTAGGATAAATACAAAAGTATGGATGGATGGATGTATGTTTATCACTCAATCTCGGTAAAGCGGCTGAACGGATTCAGATGATACTCGGAACAGTGATATGGTATGAAATAGCATATAGGCTACTTTTAACTGTGGGGCATTATCTGATTCTCACGGAAAAACCATTTATCGCATCAGAAAACAAGAATCTGGGGGCACGGCAGGGCCCCCGCCAAAGCAAGCCAAGCGAAGCGCAAGGGCACTACCTACCTTTTCTCGAAGCGTTTCGTAGTTTTTTGAACCCTCATAACTTGGGTTTGGATTGTACTAGATAAACAAAATTCTCGGAGTATGATGTCAGTAGTAAACTTATTAGACGTACAAAGTTTCAATGGCATAGCTTTTATACTTTAGTTTTTATTGATATCTAAAAAACCCCGATTTCGTCACTGACTCACTCCATTCATGATCATCAAAACTGTTAGGGTACTTCCTGAAGTCCTTTTTTTTGTGGTCCTACACAACATTGTTTCTTAAGAAAAGTTGTTCAGTTTCATGAGTACTTCAAGCCAGCGACGGGAACAAAATGATTAAAATTTCTCCTTGTATAATACTCTATCGGTACGTCGCGGCGTCGGTGCACGTAGTATCTTTCTGAATTAAAGTGAAATATTAATTATTTTTTTAATAATCGAGTAAGTTAACCTCGTAAGGCCCAACGGCCTATTTTTAGTCGATGTGTAATAATAATAATTGAATCATCTGCCATAGGCTGAATAATCAAGTCAAAATTTATCGATATTTTTTATTACACTGTCGCATCACTAGTGTACACGCGCGGAGTAGTGCGACCTTGAAATAGCCAATCATGTTGCATATGTGTAAACGCCCGCGCCGCCGCCGCGTCCGCGCCACACGCGTCTCCTCCGTCGCTCGCACCGCACCCTTCGTTTGTTCGTTTAAGTACATGGACCATCACATTAGTTTTTGCTAAATCGCAATTGATCTGGTTGTCCTGTAATTGTACCGAGGCTAGGCGCTTGCGCATTTTATGACAAATAATAATAATATCATTTATTCAAATCGTTATACAATTAATACTTATAGGCTAAACTTATACATAACAGTGGAAGATAAATTACATTTACAAATAACAACAAACTGTGAATAAAAGAAATCTGTGTGCATACCTAATCTTTTTGCTAGTTTGGTAGGTGTAAAGTACCTACCTACCTACCTATATTTGTGTTTCATCTAAATATAATATGTGATATACTTAGTTAAGTGTGACCAATGTGCCTATAATGTACCTACTTACTGTACTTAATTTCATGTTCTGTACCTACTCTGTGAAGCTTTGGTGTGAAGCCCGCTTACATGTAAGATTATCTGCCTAGACTTACTTACATACCTACCTACAATGATGTTTTATTTTTACAGATAATGCCATTTAAAATCGTACAAACGTTAGAGGGAGGTGTGAAGAAATTGACAGTCGTTCCAGTACTGTGGGAAGTTAAGGGACTGTTACGGTGGCCATCGAAAAACACAAAAAACCCCGGTACATTAATAAAAGATGGGAATTCAAGACCTGGACCAGGGTGGAGCACTCTAAAATGTACCTTAAAAAGGAATAACATCCGGACCTACGAAGAGGCTAACATAGAACTTAATAATATGGAACGAAACACAGACACAGATAGTCAAGAAAACGATTCTTATGGTTTTGCCTCTCCCCAAACTTCTAAGGCTAACCATCCGGCAAGAAATGTGATTAACTTTGAAGCAATGGCAAACAACTTGGTAAGTGCACATCAATAAGGAAGCAACTTATTAATCATCATATCTTATGGGACACCGAGTAGACGAACGACCTAATGAACCCTGGTGTGACACCAGTGGTGTCAGAGTTTTTCAATCGCCTACTTGGTGACTAATAGGCCTCTGACGTGGTTGTGTAACGACCGCCATCTAATGGCCTGGCCACGAGGTTGAGCGTCGCTTGAACGACTTTTTGAGTGTCCTAAACAAACATTCGTCTTTATAATTTTAGTGTAGATTGACCTTTTATTTATTTTTGTTACAGACGAATTCTCAGTTCATTGTCGACGGAGATTTAATAGATAATACCGAAAATATGGAAAATGTGCACCAAAATATACCAGTGGTGGAAGAGCCAAGCACCACGGTTCAGATAATTACCTCAGACAATCTGAACACCATACTTACTAATCAAACTCAAGTTTTAAACCAATTAATCTCTGTAGTAGAGAACCAAAAAAGTTTTGGAAGAAAAATGGCATATCTAACGGTACAATTAGATGAGACCAATAAAGAAATCACACAATTGAAACAGATTCTACAGAGTGATGTTACAATGCTACGAGACGCATCCGTGGAAGAACGCGAAAGTTTCACCCTAAAGCCTATCGATAATTTAGAAGAGTTTGAAATGTTTGAGTTAAGTTTATCCGACAAAGCACACAAAAAAAAAATATTCACATGTTTATCCACATTGTACTCCTCTAAACCAGGGGAAGGCCAAACATGTGCCTATAAGTTGATAGATGTATTATTTTCGAAGGAATTTTTGTGTCAGTGCTCATGGTCCGGAGGAAGCAAGGGAGAACGATCTAAAATACCAATGAAAAATTTTACGAATTTCCGAAAATTCTTTTTTTCAATTGTCAACACATGGGATCCGAGTTTCACAGATGATTTAATGATAAAATTTTTCAAACTTGTTTTGAGAAATGCAACCAAACGAAAGTCGATGCAGGGCTTGCGGGAATCTACTAAACGAGTTCGAAAATCCAAAAGACAAGAACAAGGTAATAACGAAGAGAGTTCACCTGAAGGTGATGGTAACAATAACGACGGAGATGGCGATGACGAAGAGCCTGGAGCTGCAGACGTCAATGGCGGAGAGCCTGGAGCTGCAGACGTCAATGGCAGAGAGCCTGAAGGTGCAGACGTAAATGGCGGAGAGCCTGCAGCTGCAGACGTCAATGGCGGAGAGCCTGCAGCTGCAGACATCAATGGCGGAGAGCCAGTAGCTGCAGACGTCAATGGCGGAGAGCCTGCAGCTGCAGACGTCAATGGCAGAGAGCATGTAGCTGCAGACGTCAATGGCGGAGAGCCTGCAGCTGCAGACGTCAATGGCAGAGAGCATGTAGCTGCAGACGTTAATGTTATGGATTTAATAACTTTTTAAGAATAATTTAAACTTATCAATATACACTTATCCAACAAATTCACACACACACACACACACACACACATACACGCAAACGCACGCGCGCACGCGCACAAATTACTTATTCAACAATTCAATACATTATTATAAATGTTTAACTGTTGTTGCAATTTAAGGTGCCAAAAAATTAGCTAGCAATATTTAAAGGGGTTAACCAGCCCATAAAACTGAAAAACAGTCCCCATAAAACAACTAAGGGCGTCCGCTGCGTTAGGCGTGCACACGGCGCACGCGCCCGCGAGGCGTGCTGTTTCATGTAATTTCACGCGTGGCGTGCGGCGGGTGACGCAGCGCTGCTCTATGAGATTACATGAAACAAGCACGCCGCGCGGGCGCGCGCGCCGTGTGCACGCCTAACGCAGCGGACGCCCTAAGGTCGAAATATGAAAAATAAATTAGACCTTCCATGTAGCCAACCAACCTATTTGTATGGGAGGTCCAAATTTAAATTTCATAATTATTCGACTATTGGGGAAATTTCAGTTTTATGCGCTGGTTCACCCCTTGAAATATTGCCAGTATTTTTTTCTACATTCCGTATATTCTAAGAACAAGTTTTCATGTTGACATTCCAAAGAAGAATTTTTTGGAAATTTGTAAAATTAAGTGTTTTTAACCGTTTTAATGGTAACGTTTGAGGCAGATTTTGAATATATTTTTTATTTTATTTGATTGATAATAATATGTGTAGGGCTGCGGCATTGGTGTTTTATGTTTAAAAAATTCTAAAGTCAATTTATTTCATAAAGTATTTTTTTTGCATGTAGATGCAGAGTATGTCTGCAAAGCTTAAAGCTTTTTTGTCCCATATTTTTCCATTGCAAAAAAGAAAATAATTTCCCATACAAACTAAAATTAATTTGATCCCGTGACCGTGCGGTTTGTATGGAAAATTCTTTTTTTTTTCAATAAAAATATATGGCACGAAATGAAATACAAGCTTTGTAGACATACGCATCCACATGCAAAAAAATACGTATTTTTTAACCGTTTTAATTATAAGTTGTAACTTTTGAGGAAGCTTTAAAATGTTTTTGATTTTTTTTATTTGATTGATAATAATAGGGTGTGAGGGACAGGTTCGGATGTCCATAAAACTGAAAAACTTTCTCCTAGGAACATATGTCAGGAAACGGCAAAAAAAAAACGATTACCCATAGACAGTCATCAGCTGATTGGATATTTTGTATGGGAGGTCGATTTTTTTTCTCGTTTCCTGACATATAATGTTCCTAGGAGAAAGTTGTTCAGTTTCATGGACTAATCACGCCTGCAAAGTATTCGGAGACCTGTCCCATACACCCCGTATGTGTAGTCCAGCGGCGCTGTGTTTTAAGTTTAAAAAATACTTAAGTCGCTTATTTTTTGCATGTAGATGCAGAGTATGTCTGCAAAGTTTAAAGCTCTTTTGTCCCATATTTTTCCACTGCAAAAAAATATAATTTTCCATACAAGCCAAAATTAATTTGATCCGCTGACCATGCCGTGGTTGGTTTGTATGGGAAAATCATTTTTTTTGCAATCGAAAATTATATGACACAAAATTAAATACAAGCTTGGTAGACATACGCACCCACAAGCAAAAAATAAGCGACTTTAGTAATTTTGAAGCTTTTCCCTCAAAATATAGCCAGCGCCGCTGGACTAGAGTTCGATTCTTAGTTAATAAGCAATTATGGAAAAAATTAATAAAGAATTGATTAGGTACCAGTGATAATGTCTTGTTTATTATTTTAAATAGTATGTCCTAGTGGTATGAAGAAATGATAGTCTTTATGACTATGACACACTAATTTACACTTTACATCTGTAGAGTTCAACACGACCTCTGTGGTGTCGCAATTTTTCAGACTTTTAGATTTAAATATTCCAAATCGGGACGATTTTAAAGGATAGACGAACACATCTTCTTTGTCATTTAACTGGAAGCCTTTTATTGAAATATCATTAAAGACTTCAATTGAAATTATTTCAACTATTTCATTTGAAACTGTCAAAAAATAACTGTCCCTTCTTTTAGAAGACAATATAAAATCTCGAAAATTTAAAGTGCAGATATTATTAGTACTCTTCGATAAGTATGGATATTTAGTTCTATACTTTTTTTTCAGGCGATCAATCATGCCACTGTTATCGTCATCTTCAGTTAATCTTTTAGCCACTTGTGGCAGCGGATTGTTACCTCCTCTCAGCATTTTTTTAATCATGTACAATTTGTTCTCAAACGGATAAGCGCTAAATGTATCCAGAGTTCCGTGCATTTCAACTTCAGCAGTAACATGTAGTAAATTGTGGACATTGCTTGTTACATATGCTGCTCCATAAAAGTCTTTATAATGTTCAACAAAATACCTTATGAGTTGCTCTGCTAGTGGTAACAAATGAAGATAAGCTTTATTGGCACAAATAGTTATTCCACAGTAGAGTGCCAAAAAGTGTGAAAACGCATTTGGAGGCAATACATCAGGCAGAATGACAATGCTGAGGTAAAAAAAGAAAGATCTGAATTCCGACGCTTTCCAATATGCTAAGCAATCAAGCCCCCGCACGGAACGATGTATCTCAGAAGGTAATATACAACGATTCAAAAAATTTGAAACATTTTCAGTGTCACTCGCACGCCATTTTGTGATGTACTTCCCGAAGTTCCCGTCACGCCAACCAATCAATAACCTTTTCATGATTCCCAAATCAATGAGATGAAGAGAATCGCCCACTGGAAAATTTGTCACCATGTCTATTGGTAGACTTAATAAAGGTGTATCCATTTTATGATGTGCACCATATATTTTATTTCTGAACCCATCATTAGTCCTTTCAGGGCTTTTCGTGTTGGGAAATACAACAGTATGAGAAGTGTGCGAGTACTCTCCGACTGTAACACATTTCAAGCAGCCGTGCTTGCCGTTAAAATTACAAACACCTGAAAAAATAAAGATATTTCGTTACTTTTTGTATAATGTTAAAAAATATTAAAAACTCTATTTTAATGTATTTGTTACTGGCAATGTGTATAATACAGGACAATGCCTAGGCACCCGACCCCACCCAGCATCACCTCATCCAGCATCAACCGAGTCAACCCACCCAGCATCGCCCCACCTAGCATCACCCCACCTAGCATCACCCCACCCAGCATCACCTCACCCAGCATCAACCGACCCAGCATCACCCCGCATCACCTTACAACACCACACCTCACCCTGCATCACCCCACCTAACCCCGCATCAACCCACCTCACCTAATCTCACCTCACCCCACCTTACCACATTCTACCCAAAATCGTTTATTCCCATAGATACGCCCCTCTTTGATTGCCTCATATTAAATTTTATTCATTCATAATGCATCCTATTTCACACATTTTCGACTGCTTATTCGGCATTGTATAAAATGCCTAGGCCATGTGTGAAATAAATAATATTTCATACATTGCCTGAACGTTTTAGGCATTGTATACATTGCCTAGGCAATGACTGCAATTCTGGTACAGCATTTCTAATTCTTGCTAATTCTTATTTTAGAATTAGTTTTTAATTAATTTTAGAATATTAATAATTATTGTACCAGAATTGCAGTCATTGTATACAATGCTTAAATATACACATTGTCGGTAACAGTATTTTGTAGGTTAAAATTAATGATTTGGTACTCACCCTTTATGAAAGCTCGGGCAGGCGAGTCACATATAAAGCATCTTATCCTTATTGTAAATTTCTTTCTACGACTCTCTATATAAATACCATCTTCAAGTAACGGTTTCATGTCATTCACAAAATCTTCCAGGTACTCAGATAAACATTTCGGTTTACCTTGCCCAAAATATATTCCAATCACAAAAGGCCTAAAGCATGGATTTTCGGTTACGTTGCAGAGTATTGGCCAAAACTCGTTTCTAGAACTTTTAAATATTGGTAAACCATCGAAGTTAATATTCAATGTAATATTTTCTGGAGCCTCATCCCAACACAGTAATATTTTTTTTAAAGGAATCGTTATGCCATTGTGCCAATATTCACCTCCGGTAATTTCTTTTATTGTGATGTTTCTAGGTGTTCCTACAATGGTTCTGGCGTCACGAGGTAATGCATTTGGGACAAAATCATTTATTATTTCTGCTAGGTCGTTCAAGTGTGAATGAGCAATATTTTTTGAAATTGCCCATTCTCTTATTTTAGAACGAAATTCTTGTTTTTTATCAAGCACATCACAATCACTTGAATTTGAACTGTCAGAGTCGTTGGGATTTGTAAGTTCTCCATGAAAAATATTATTTTGTGGTACGGAACCCGTCTCATCCAATATACGGTGCGCACTTGCTAACTCGTAACCAATAACTGATTCGGATATTGAACTCGTGTTATCTACGTAATATAAAGGATCTGTTGTTGAACTGTGACCGTAATTTACTCTACGCCTTTCCACACTATCATCAGTTTCGTATACGGAACCTACATTTTCTAAAACTTGATTATCTGTAATGTTCTGACGCAGATTTACGGAACTTATTGATTGTATGCCGATTTCCGAATGAGCTGTATTTGTTTTTATAATTCTGGAGTATTCTGCATTGATTTTACGCCGTATTCCACCAGTTCTGCTTTTTGCTTTCCACATTTTATGAATTTTTATGTTACGAAATGCGTCAGAATTTGTAAAAGTTGGCGCTAACCATTGTTGTAAAAACTCTAGATAACATTATAATTCAATCGATAGATTAAATGCCTAACTGAACACCACTACTCGGCTTATGACAGAACAGAGGGGTAACAGTGAAATGATTTGTAGTATTTCGCTGCTATTTGACTGCAATAAGCTTCACCTTGAGTTCTGCCATGGCCAAAATAAATGCTATTTTACGACTGTATACTAACAACTGACTTATAGTGTAGAAGTGCATTAGTATCCAGCACAAAGTCTTAAATAGTAGTTATTAATCTTCACAGAGAATTTGTCAACGTTATAGTGGTCCATATGTTCTCCTTTAAAATGCAACAGTTTTAAAGCACACATGTGGTCTTTTATGCAGAAAACTGCACTATCTGTGTTCACGATTATACACTCTTGCAGCTGATAGAGTAAAACACTACTAAATGCTGTACAATAGTGACGTCAGTGGTGTGAGTGTGGTTTCTAATGGAATCGAAATACAGAAAAAAGCTTTATGTTGGTTCTAGATTTTTTTTATACAGCTGTTGCAGCCTCGGTGAACTTCCTTAAGTTTATACAAATGCTCGGGTTGAAAATGTGGGCCTTGTGTGACTAATTGTAATGCAGTTTTGTGCTATTTGGGCTGTTAGGTATTATTTAATTTTCAAATTGTTTCTATATATTCTTTATTACTTTCAATAACATTGTACACACAATGGATATAGATAAACTTAAAAAGACACTTCATTCACAAAGCACACACGAAGGTATTTAATACTTGCTCAGTGTTAAGCAATAAAAACTCGACTCAGAATAACCCTGACACCATGTGTATGACATCATACAGTTTGGTTCACGCCTACGCTTCAAGTATTTTGCTTAGAAATCACTTAGCTTACGTACTTGGAGGTAGAAACCGGCGTATTTTTGTGCCAGACTATACATCTTCTTATCACATGAATAGAGCGTTTCAGAAACCCTACAGCGCCATCTGTTAGTGGGTCTTAGTTAAGATTATACAGAGCAAAGCCACAGTAAATAGATGGGTTTATCAGGCAAAGCTCTGTCGCCCAGGAACTTATGTACTGAAACAGGCGTTATGTTATGTATGTAAGTATGTTGTATTTATTATGTATTTAGAATACAGGTTGTAAGGGACGGTGGGCAATTTGTATTGAGGTCAAAATTTTTTTTCATTTCCCAATATATGTTTCTTTGGGAAGACCTAAGTAATTTTCTATATTAATCTTAATGATCGCCATCATTTATTTCCGATGTAAGAGCCAATGCTGATAAAAATACGTCTTTAAATATACGAGAACTCATTTAAAATCTCAAGTGCTCGTGTTTGATAGATTGCAGGCCAATCTCATGTAAATATATTTAGCCAAGATCAATGTTGATGCATTGAACTTCTAGGGGTTGGTGAACTTGGATCTGGATATAATCTAATAAAAATCATCTTAAAGGGTCCTGCGTAGGATGCTGTCTTTATTAATATCGAAGTCTTTTAGTAAAGCATGAGTGCCGTGTAAGTGCTACCCCTCTATCCAGCTTTGATGTACTGGCCGAAGAAAAAGTAATAAATAATTTAATAATGAGCTGTTTTCACAGTTAAGTGTCAACTGAGTATTAAAAGGTGTCGATAGATTGCGCTGCAGACAGTCGCTGAAAAACATAAAATAAATTTGTCATAGATGAAGCGTGAAGAAAATAAATCATTGATAAACCTCCAGCAACACAGTTGAAAGTAAAATCCTAGAACGAGGCTATCTATCAAAGAAAAGGAAAACTAGTTTTTGTTTTTAAAAAATGGCTCATTTATATTTTTTCACGGCTTTATCTTTAACACTCTTAAGTGAAGCGTATTTTGCTGTTATCAGCCTGTTAAGGGGTTGACAGTGGTTGAGAGGCTGTGGGCTTAGTTAACCCTATAGCTCTTTCTCTTAATGGTAAAGAAAGTATTAAACAATTTTTAAACTAACTATAAAATTTACGTTGTTAACGGCAATCAAACTATAACTCATCAATAAAAAACCGGTTTGAATTACGATCTCCTATTGAACTATCTTTGATCTATTGCCCTTATAAGGTAGCTTGTCGATAACGATCGATCTACGAGCACAATTGGATCTGTATAGATCTAATCGATACCTTGTTCTGAATTTGGAGATGATCGAGTTTATATCGATATTAGAAATCTCTTTTGGGATATTGATATTCTCAGAAATAGATTAAAGTACTTATAAAAATGCAGATTTTTATGCATGAAAAAAAGAAGCTGAACAACTTCAACATAGGATAAGAAATCGAAAAAAATATTCCCTTAGAAAGTGCATTAGCTAATAGCGCATTCAATTTGTAGTTTTTCATATTTCGACTTAAATTCCTAAGGAAAAGTTGTTCAGTTTCATAGGCCTTTCTGTTACGCCTTTACTTAATTGAGGTTACTATTATTATCTTATCTGTGCCTGTGGACAAAGTTGCGAACGACAATGGAACTAGCTCTGTGAGAAGAAGCCTATTCACTCACGATTTGAGCGAGCACAGGCAAATAATAAAATCTTACGTTGACCTTGTTTTTCTGACCATACATAGTTATGATGTCAACTGAGTGATATCATCAATTGTTATTTATTAGTTCGGTAAATTTATGAATTATGGATATTGTATTAAGGATTATGTATACAAGGTATTAACGAAATGTTTAAGATATAACATTTTAAGAGGGTATCTGGTCTGAGAAATAGAAACAAAATAAAAACAAACTTATGTGTTGCTTGGTGCTGCATTACTAGGCTTTGAAGAGGCTGACCTGAAAACTTTCCAGGCTGAAGCAAACCAGCCTTAGATATTTGTGAAGGGCTATCGTTCAACATTGGTTTCGTTCATGTACATCGGATGAGAAAAAACCCTCTCTTCAAGGGATATACTTAACCAGGCTGAGGAATGTGCCAAGAGGCTTACAAGTTTTCCATTTACAACCTTAAAGATTGGTTCATGTATTTTATGAGATAATTTTGAACCAAAAATTGCTTTTAAATTTACAGATCTCTCATACTTCTTCCAGGTTACGGAATTCGAGCTCCTTACAAAAAGTGTGTTACTAAGAATCTTCTTTCGCCACATAATGGTTTCGCTCATGTATCTTGTGAGGTAGATGATCAGACTACAGGATCCCGAAGTAATCGCTCTAAAGGCATTCAGGAAGGAAATAGGGGAATACATGTGTATGGACGAAATGCAGCTAGAATACGCTCTTAAGGGCTTATTTTCTTCATTACTGTCTGAATGTACATAGGATAGGTTAGGTACTCGTACACATTAATTGATTGGAAAAGTTAGGTCATTTCACAGAAAGTACCTGGGCGACCGAGCTTCACTGTACAATAGCCGCCTCAACATTAAAATATTATCGTGTGAGCAAGCTATGCTACCCGCCAACAGATGGCGCTGTAGGTTTCTGTCTAAAACGCGGTATTTAAAAAATGCTTAAAAACACGGGGAAAATTAATTTTCCCAGACATGAGACCTAGCTAGATCGATTTATCGTCAATTCCAGTATAGTAAATTTCATCGAGATCGTTAGAGCCGTTTTCGAGAAACTGGTTACAAATAGGTATATACTCGTATGTATACAAATATTGCTCGTTTAATAGTATAGGATTTTAGAGGCCTCCAAACTACACAATGCCTGTATATTGTAGTACCAAAATTCTAGATTTATTTCAGATTTCGAAGAAATCTTGAACGATACAACTTGAAAATAAAATTAGTGGAATTTAAAATAGATAAAGTTACATGTGCCAAGAGAACAAAATGAAAGAAACGAAAGAAGAAAGAGACGAGAGATTTAGGAATGGCTTAAATTTTCGGAAGGTAATATAAAGTGTAGTCACAATAAAACACCATAAAGTCATAAGCTCTGGTCTCCCTCAAAGTGGATCAAAGATTCAAATACCAGCCTCAGTAACAATTATCCAATTAAGTACTTGTTTTTATATAATGTTTGTGTGAAAACAATCTACATAAATCTTACGACTCTTCCCTACAAATGTGAAACCTTCGAACCATTCAGGAAGTCCCATGACATTCATATCAATTGTAAGACGAACTTGGGACTCCAGACTTTAAACATTATTAAACATTATTTTCCAAGTCCCTCGGTTCCAATAGAAAACATATAAAAGAGAAGGGACTTTGTGTAAAACAATGAGATATTCTAGTGTCTGCAGATCATTTGATAGAGTGGGAAGTATCATTGTTTCGTAAATTGTCTGACTATCTTGTAAACATCAAATTGGAGAAAAGGTGTTCAAATTTAGTTAAGAATGTGATACTTTTTTTTATATAATGTTTAACGTTTAATTTTACGCTCTATGATGCGAAAGAAAAATGAGTGCTTCTTATCAACTGCAAGTCGTAACAGAAATTATTATTTTTAAGTGAAAACTTCTTTAGCGGCGCTTGGCACTGTTTTAGATGGGTAAAAAATGTTAAACTCGCGTTAGATCTCGCGTCAGATCCGTAGCCTGATCGAAAAGCATCAACTGTCAACCGTATTGTTATTACAATACGGGTTTTTATTCAGTGACATAAAAGAAGTTCAGAAGTACGCGAGCAAAGGCGCGATTGACCCTCACAAAAAGCATAATATTAAAAAAATTCAAGTTTTCACTTCTGCGGGCACTCCCGGAGTACAACCCGTCCTTTTTTGTAATATGCAGCTTTTTATTTAAATTACCTGGGCGACCGAGCTTCACGCTGTATAATCTCAACCACAGGCCACCAACAGATGGCGCTGTAGGGTTTCTGAAATGCGCTTTTTAAAAAAAAAACCGGCCAAGTGCGAGTCGGACTCGCGCACTGAGGGTTCCGTACCACCACATAAACATAATTGTATTAGTTGAAATTTCAGTAAGTTAATGTGCTAGATTTTTTGAGTCCGACACGCGCTTGACCAAATTTTATTATTTGTTGTTATTTTATAGCTTATGCACTATAAACATACCATTTTTCAAGTTTGTAAGTGTTCCCGTTTTTAAATGGAACTAAAACAAAAATCGCCTCAGCGACCATCCAACTTGACCCCTGTCTTATATGAATGTTCTTGAAACGGGAGCTCACCACAATTGGTTACCATTAGTTGTGAGAAAAGTTGTAATATTTAATGATTTCAGACTTTTCCCATTATTTGTACTGTGAGACCTAGCTTCTTGCCAAATTTCCTAATTTTAGGTCAACGGGAAGTACCCTGTAGGTTTTTCATTTTTGAATAAATGTATGGAGATGAGGACATAAAATGCCATATCTTTTGATTGCGTGGTTGTAAAAAATTTAAATTTTCAGATCTTGTGTGGTTCATGGATCCTAATATATGGTATTAATTTCAACCTGATACCTCTACCCGTTGGTGAGATAAAGGGTCTTGACAGACAGACAGACAGACAGACGGACAACAAAGTGATCCTATAAGGGTTCCGTTTTTTTCTTTTGAGGTACGGAACCCTAAAAATCATAAGAATAGATCAGCAGAAAAATGCCGGATAACTTAGAACAAAATATCTTGCTAGGGAGAGTAGAGGGTACAAGACTTCGTGGACGAAGACCAACGTGTTGGATGGACCAAATAACGAGTGCCCTAAATCTGTCCTTCCGGATACACTCAGATTGGCGCAAGACAGAAGTACCTGGCGATCAACTATTTTCAAGACGGCACCTGTCATTGTGGGCCACGATCACGATCCTCAGAACTGAGGGAGCGACTGAGAAGAAGATAAATTATTTTCAATAAGCCGCACCGAATCGTACAAGAGAGGAAACTTCAAATATCACTAGCGGAGAATCTCCGTTGGATTGCCGATAAAATATATCAAAGTTAATTAACCTCTCTCCTTAAATGAAAGAATCCATCTTTGTAACACGTGTTCCATATACGGTTAGTAGTAAGATACTGGGCTGCCTTTTGCAGAGGTAACGGGGTTCGATCCAGTGGGACCATGTGGGTGGGCAGTACCGGTTAAACGAGGCAGTAGATACAAAATATTATATTCAATGTATTTGCAAATATAGGAACAAAAAATGTGTTTAAATTATTTGCATATATAGTGTGTAAAAAAGTAGGATAATCCTTTTAAGGAGTGATTCTATGTCACTAATAGATTTAATAAAAAAAAGGACGGGTTGCACTCCGGGAGTGCCGGCAGAAGTGAAAACTTGCATTTTTGAATATTTTGGAATGGTTAGGGAATAATTTCGCACGAATGTTTTATTAGTCAGTATAAAAGTACGTACAATATTCATTTATTGCGCTATTATAGACAAACATGACAATTTATATTACATATCGACAATCTTACGCTTTTTCGATCAGGCTACAAAATACTCGTCAGATCTAACGCGAGTTTCACATTTTTTACCCATCTAAAAAGTGCCAAGCGCCGCTAAAGAAGTTTTCACTTAAAAAAATACGTTTTTTAGCTCAAAAAGAAGTGAAGCGCCTGAAAGGTTCAATGACCTCTATGATCAGCTGGTGATACAGACAAAGATTTTTTGTGTTTTAATATAAAATCCAGTCATTAGCAAGTACCTCAACAATTACTGTCATATAATTCGAAGGAAAATCAAATCATGATGACCCCAAAAAAAAACTATATGTTTTATATTTTTCTACAATATATTGGTGATATAGAATCACCCCTTAGAAGGATCATCGTACTATTTATTATTTTAAATATTACAAAGACCCTGTATAGCACAAAACTTTCTTAAGAACATTGACTTTCAATAAAAACCAGGTAGGTAGTAGATTATTTTAACTCCTACATAATATTACCATATGTAGCAGAAGCAGTATTCAGACCAGATATTCAAGGAAATCCTTTAACATGCGTAGGCGCACCATTCCGTTACCAAGCGAGCTAAATGGAGATTTATCTTATAAAGGCTGAATTAATATTTTCCCCTCAAACGCTCTGAGCTTCTACCTTTCATTATCTTCACATCCCATAACAAGCTCCTTCCTACCTTCAGAAATTCGCAATAAAAATGCATGTAGTATAAAAACAGAACATGAAAAAATTAGTAAGCCCTATTTTAAGCCACTATCACACCTTTCTTTAGTGATAAGAAAGGTGTTTCATTATTTTTTATAGTGTTATTAAATTAATTATTGTATAGATACTTTTGACAAGTTGTAAAATCATATTAGTAATTTATTTAATTTAAGCATCTCTTTTCGCAAACAGTTTGTACTGTTTTTTGAATAAAGATATGATGATGATAAGTTTATATTGTAATTAGGCTTTGCTCAATAAAGAGTTATTTATTTATTTTATTCCTTAATTCAGAAACTAATTCGGCATACATTGCTTGTTGAAGTAAGTATATTGTAATTGACAGAACCAAGCCTCCAGGCAACGTATGCCGAATTAGTCTTTGAATTTAGGCATGTGTGATTGCAGCTTTAGCGTGTAACGACTCAGACCGTGAAACTGAACAACTTTTCCCAAGGAACATAGGTCGAAATACGAAAAAAAATCAACCATAGAAATTGAACCCGCTGACTACGCTTTTTGTATGGGAGGTCAAAAATGATAACGACGACATTACGACTATTAGGGAAAGTTGTTCAGTTTAATGGTCTAAATAAACAGGCTAAAATAGTGCTTTAATTTTTGGGAGAAGTATTTCAAGATTGTAGAAGGTGGAGTGCTGTGGTGTCTGCCTATACCCCACAGGGAAAGACGCGTGAAGTTATGTATGTGTATAAAAGGTGTAAGGGACGGTGTAGCGAAAACTGAAAGGGCGTGCTCAGTCAACGAAACTGAACAACTTTTCCAAAGAAACATATGATGGGAAATGAAAAAAAATTTTGACCTCTCCATACAAATTGCCCACTCTGGTCGAACAGTGAGGTCAAAATTTATTTTCATCTCCCATTATATGTTTCTTTGGGAAAGTTGTTCAGTTTCGTTGACTGAGCACGCCCTTTCAGTTTTCGATACACCGTCCCTTACACCCTGTATGTTGGGGGGATATACCAAAGTCACCACGCCTGTTAGCGTTGCGACAATGGACTGCGGTGATCTTTGACCGCAGTGTGGTGGTATGAATCATATATGATACACAGAAGGACGCTGCTCCCATTCTGTGGTTTCGATGCCTTAGTCGCCTTTTAAGACACCTTCGGAAACAAATGCGGTGGTACTATACTTATCCGGCACCACACGGACAGAATTATGGGCGGAGCCCGGGAGCTAAATGTCCAGCGGTGGGTAAGCTACCTAAAGAAGAAGGTTAGGGCAATTATGATGAATGAGTCAGTCAGTAAATATACTTAGATCAAAAAGCTATTCTTCTTAAAAGACGTTTCTGTTACTGTTTATGTTAATAAAGACATTTATATGCAGATTTTGGGGTTAATCCATTTTGTTGTCACTTTGTCTTTGAAAGAAATATTTATGTTTTAATTTGTTGGTTTTAATCCTACTTATTTTACGTATCATCTCCAGAAACATCTCCGTCAGCACTAAAATTAGACTGGTACGCACCTTAGTTTTCCCTATTTTCCTCTATGCCCCCGAATCATGGATAATCCGTGCATCTGAGAGGAAAAAGATAGACGCCTTTGAAATGTGGCGTTGGCGTCGCATGCTCCGTATTCCATGGACGGCAAAAAGAACCAACAACTCAATTCTTGAGCAGCTGAAAGTAACCGTACCGACTCTCAACAATATGCTACCAAAGATTACTTAGCTATTTCGGTCACGTTGCCAGAAGAAGCCCAGATAATCTGGAAAAACTTATTATATTGGGCAAAGTAGAGGGGAGTAGATCTCGAGGTAGAGCACCACACCGCTGGTCAGATCAGATCAAAGCCGTACTCAACCTGCCTATTACCACCGCTCTCCGACGGGCAGAAGACAGAAACTCATGGCGAACACTAATCAGGACCACCACCGATGCCTACCAACAGCAACAGGAATCGACCTAGTTAGACACGACCTTCAGAGACGAAGAGTGCGATGACGAAGAGAATTTTACGTATAGGTATGTCGCGGCACTTATCAGAACATGAGGAGTCTCAGCGTCTGCACAGAACAGTATTTGTATGTTTCAGTTGTCTTTGTAATAAAGCGAGGAGGGGGAAGACGCGTTCTGTCCTGCATTTACGTCTCAGCTTACGCTCACCCTAAAGAAAGGCCTCTTAAGTTTAAGAAGAAGATCATTTACGGACTGCGCATAATTTCTTGGTTAAATGAATGTTGCAAGTCTCGCAACACGTAAAATCAATACTGATTACATCTGCAAATCAATAATTGAAAGTGTGAGTTCCGGTGCTCATGCGCAAGTCAACATGCGCAAAAAGGAAAGGGCTTGCTAATTGAGAAAGCCAGTAACACTACACTCCATATGAGATTCAATACTTGAAGCTGTTTAATGTTTATAAGATCGCTAGAATGCCCTGCGTCTTCGTTCGCGTGTTCTTTTGGAGACTGCGAGCTCTTGCTGAGCAAGAGGATTCTAGGATTGACGATCAAAAAAAGGGTTCAAAATGAGTGTCCTGAGCGTAAAGAGGGTTTCATTCAAGGCACGATACGCGAAATAACTTTGCTGACGAGCGAACACACACAACCTTTCACCTTACTATAGTGAGGAAAATGCTATCGAATAGCGTTAGTACCTCATACCATACTTCATCATCACGTTTTAATTACAAAAACCTTTTCCACGCTAGCAGCCAAAAATGACTGTTGCAAGCTTGACCGATAAAATAAAGTTTTTCGAGCTTGTGAGGTGAAAAAACCGACCGTTTTCGGTCATGGCGACCGAAGCGCTGTCAACTTCTACAAAGGGTTGAGTGGTGGCGTTGATGTACCCTTTGCGACTTAATAGCCCGCGATGACTGACCTTACAAACCCGCCTGGTGTCAGACTGCTTCCGTGACAGGATCCTAAATTCCTAATGTATTCCTTGTTTCTGCTCTGTGTGTATTCCTCAGGAAATTGTAAAAACCTCTTTTTGTTTAAGTCTGTTAAAAAGACACGTCAGAGATCAAAACTTCCCAGCAAAATTTAACTCCATGAAGATTTTTTATTAATATCCTTTCTAAGTGCTCACCTAAATTATAAAGACAATGTCCTCCTTCTCGAATACACACATAAAAATCCGTTATCCACTGGTTTAAGCTGAGCGTTACTTGTCTGTCCGACATCGTAGTTTTATTAAGTACTTCAATCACTTTTTAACGGCAATTAAACTAAAGTCGTTACACGAACATAGTGACGTTATGAACAAGATATTTGGGATAAAAAATGTACCACAGAAAATAAATAATCCATAAACCAATTGTTTTTTTGGCGCGGTATTTAATAACAAACATGTTTTCAACTCTCAAAGATGATGTCATATCCTTTTCTTCGAACAAGGACCATGTAAATTGTTCCGAAATCAAAATTAAACGCATTTTATCAACGGCTTTTAAATTCCAATACACTAAACGAGGCTTTTTTACAACGGATTGTAAATCTTTGTTATAAGTAGGTAAGTAGTTAGCCGTATTTGATACCTTGTTAGGGAGTAGTTAACGCTATTAATGTAGATCTTTATCATGCGAACTGCGAATACGTTTTGGCTGATTTTAGAATACAATATGGGCTCAATAGAGTAGAATTTTAAATAAAAATTTTCCTAACCTTGATTTTTAACATATTAAAACTAGCTACAAAAAGACAACGTTAAACATACATATTTATACTTGACTTCTTCCAAAGATGGATTCGGAATTTTGAAACAAAATAACTAGGTTTTATGGACAAATAGTCTTGTAATTTGAGATAAAAAACAATAAAAACTACTACAACTAGTACTTTGTAGGTAAAAAACAAAGTTTAATTTTCCCAATTTCAAACTTGAAACGTCCAAGATGGCGGCGGCGGACAGGAAGCGCGCAGGTGTGGCGGGCGGCACATGACGGCACGCGGTGATGCGTTAACGTGAACTTGACGTGAGGTGCACTATGGTACGAGGGGTTATCGCCATCGTAGTAAAGGGGCGACAGTCAACCTTGTTGAACGTAACATTGAACACTGGGTGCATTGTTGCATAACAATATCAACACATGTGACTCGTAGACATTTGCTTTGTTATGAGCGTATACAAACTTGAATTTAAGTCGCAAAATCAAGCAAGGATCAAATCCAATAAAAATAAATATTTGCAGTAAGTATCTGTAAAAATAATTGATTGGCTATGCATTATACAATATATACGTAAGTCTCAAGCAAATCGAAACATAAAAACACGAAAAGATATGTAAAACAGTTTGCAACAAGTGGTAAATAAAACAACAAGAGTCAATAAGAGCTGAGACAATAAACTCAATAAACAATAGACAACAAAGTTCAAAGAATCGAAGGAACAAAAGGCACCCATACTGCAACTTGAAACCCATAACATGCATGTCGCTCGCAAAAGCCACACACAAAACCAAATAAAAAACGAAGTTAAAGGAATAGGAGACATAGCAACAGGTGGCATATTAAATGCAGGAGACACAATAACCCAAGACAGTAATTACTCGCACACAATTTGGTCGAGCAGAAGCTGCGCGCGCAGCTAAGCGTGTCGCCTCTTTATGTACTCTACCAATGAGATGGCAGAAAAAGGTGGTGTTGCGAGTTTGGAGTAAGAAAATATTTAAAAAGTTAACAAAAAAATGTATCGGCAGGATTAAAATAATAAATAGAAAATTTGCAAATTTCTAGAAAATTAAAATTGAACTACAGCATGTAACAAAGAGAGTGATGAATGAATAGGGATGGATTCAGAGCGTGAGGACGACTCAACGAAGAGGATGGATTGTTTAAAAGATAATGACCATCAATCATTTTATCATGTAGGTTGTAAGATCGATGACCGACCTCGCAATCCTTTGTGTCTGAGTTGTTGAAACGCCAAATGTCTCTGACATGGCTCGAAAGATGATGATATCGGAAAGAAAAAAGTGAATGTGGAAGTAATGGCCCATAACGAAGAAAACTAAAATTGAGATTTACTTTAAACTACATTAGTTCAGAATTAAAAAAATATCAAAATTAAAAGTTGATGAAAGTTGATGGCTGGCGGTTAATACGGAAAAAGGAAGCAATCAACATGTTCTGCCGAAATCAATCTAGTTGCAAACAAAGAAATGAAAAGGAAAATACATTCTTCTGACTCATAAAGCAATTTGAAACTGCCTGACCCAATACATACTCAGGCTGAAGCTATACATCTGTAGATATAGTGAAGCAACAGGTGAGCGATATAAGAATGCGTATATTGTCTGCGAGACAGTGATTACACGCGCGGTTTCGACAAGCGCAACGAGGCGCATCTCCGCTGTCTGACTCTACATTGTTTTGTTGCGAATGCGAAATTTAAAGAACCAAAAGCTTCTAATGTTTTAATGAAAGAAGATTTTCAAAGAGAAACGATTGGTGATGAAGACAATTCTTTACACAATTTTTTAGCACAGAGATATTAAATCTTATAAAGACTGCAACCATCAGACTAATTTTACGGGTGTCTAATAAATAAAAAAAATAAATCTGGGTTTAGCTGGCTGGCCACTAGAGGTTTGTCTTTACCTATTCGATACGACCACTAAAGAACTTATGGATGACTAATAAAAATATATGAAGGACATTTAACACAACGTCATCTGGATCCCAACTAGGCAAACCTACAATATATGTATCAGAGACTGATAAATACATACAGAAAAAGATAAACAGAAACAGAACAAACACCTATGTTCATCACACAAAATGTTTGCCCTAGGCGGGGATCGAACCAGCAATCTACGGCGCAGAAGGCAGGGCTAGGGATTATTATAAAAAAAAAGTGTTTACCGACCATAATGAACTTCCATTATGAATAGTCAAATAGAAAAGAAAAGAATAGTCAAATAGAAACCTTATTCAGTGACTATACAAATTTCCCTTTATTTCCATGCAAGTTTATCAAGCTAAGATAATAATGTTCTACTTAAAATTCACCTCCTTACCCAGCCATCATTCAAACCAACACATTAGTTTATTACACACGCATCTAAGGCGCCATGCCTACATGTTCTGACTACAAAAATGTGTTAATTTCTTTGGAATCTGTTAATTAAATTAACAACTCCACTGTAAATATTTCGTACGTCTTCATTAACTATCCTCCCATCATCATTTACTGCAACTGTTTATGGAAACAAAAACTATGGTTTGCCTTATCAAATGCTTAAACGAAGTCAAGATATGCAAATTGGTACTTTCAGTAGCGTGCAAGTTGTCTCACGCGCCAGTACCTCTTTATAATTACACACAAAAAGTAGATGAAGCGTTTGAAGAATTATGCTTCCTATTCGAAGCAATATTACTTAGAAAACACCTTACGTAGGGTGCATAATTTTGTACTTTGTGTTGTACTTGCATAACGGTGACCGTTCGTAAAGTTCTACTTTAACGGATGAGACTGCTATACTTCAAACAAAGGGGGTGCTGCTGGGTCGCGTTTTAGGACAGCTGTTTCTAACGAGTGGGGAAAATGAGGATGCCTTTAGAGGTTTATTTTCTCTAACAAAAAATAATTTAAAAGAAACTAACAAAATGATACCAAGACAAACGCATTCCTGAAATCCACAAGATATCGTGTACACGAAAAGCAATTAGTATCGAAGAAAGCAAATGGTTAGTAGTATTCATGCTCATCTAATGCTATATAATAATGGAATAATTGATTTGGAGGAGTTTCTCAATTAATCAGTGCGCGGAAGATAAGCAATAGTAGCCCGAGAGACGGCCACAAGAAACCTCTTTTAGAGAGACCGCCACTAGATACTATTTTTCCAAACAGAAAAACTTCATAATTCAACTTTAAAAGAAGAATTTATAAAACTTATTTTTTATGTTTGTCTCGAAATGAGATGCTCGTAAGAAAGGTTTATTGAAGTCTAGTCTAGTCTTACATCTGGCAACTTTACGACATGGAGTTTAGTACGTTAGTCTCCGAGACTAATAAATAAAATCACGCAATTTACGAGTTAAATGATCTGTAGTAATCTAGCACGATAAAGAAATTAATGAGTTATTTATTGATGTAAAAAGTATTGATTGATTGTAAATACTCGTATTGCATAAAAAGTTAAATAATATAGGTTGGTGGGTAACGTAAAGAGCAAAAATTATATTTAACAGAAGAATTGACTTATAATTCCATCTTTCATCATGACTATGTAGCTGATTTGTTACATATTTTTTTGAAAATCATAATAAAAGAAAAGTAAAAGTAAGGGAAAGGACAGTCCCATATCGTATTACTTTTTATGAAAAAAAAAGGGCGAGATATTAAGACCAGAAATGTCATTAAAATATCTAATCGGCTTCAAGAGAAAGTAAGTTCCTACCTACAGATTTTATTAAGATAATGTTAAAACAATAACTTACTGCTACAACAATAAAAAGACACATGTAAATCTAAATTAAGATCTAAACAGTTCGAATGGGAAATAGTCTAGTCAGACATCTGAACCCGTGGCATTCAGTGTCGAGACTATTCCTAGAGTGAACTTTCCAATCACGTAGATGCGATGTTGTTCATAGGAGCATTATCAAAATTAAAAAAAAAATGGTCTACCAATTTTTGTATAGTCCTGCCTGAGAGTCATTATAGTCTTTTTATACACAAGCCAAGCTCTGTCGCGCTTTTCTCCATTTCATGGTGGACGCGGAAGATCAGCGTGTCGGGCTTCAAAACTCGAGACAAAATGCTGAGCGGTCACCAATTAGGTAACTTAGTATTTACCATTAGCGTACTTAAATTTAGTTTGTACCTAATTTTAAGTTGCCAAATAAATTATTTTTCTTTCTTCCTTTCTTTCTATACATTCACCGTCTTGAAAGTTATGTTTGTATTGTGTAGTTCAAAACTTTAAAAATGTTTATAATATAAGGACAATCTCATCTGCGTCTCAACTCAATTGCGTCTCATCTCTTTTGAGGCAAAAACACGTCTTTTGCCGTTTCTGAGTTGGACTTTGAATAAAAAATCCTTTTAGAGAAATCTATTTAAAGGTCATAAAAGTCCAAATAAATACGTTTTTAATTTAATTACACCTTAGTTGTACTTTATATCACGATGGCGCCGCTTGTTGTTAAAGTTCACTCTGAAAATAGTCAGCCGTCTGAAATGTCACGGGTTCAATCGTCTGGTCGGTAATAAGGTGATGGTACATCTCATCAAAGTAAATCATCATATCATATTAGTTATATGGTTTTGCAACAGTTTTAAATATTTTTTTCGATGTGAAATAGGTAAGCATTTGACCACGATCTCACTTGTGCTGGTGATAAGTGACGATATGGTCAAAGATGTAGCATGCTTACCTAGATAATGCATGTTCACTCTAGCACTGAAAAGATCCAGATTATATTGATCGGGGAAACGATCGGCAGGGACAGAGTTCCACTCCATAGCTGTGCACATACGATTCAAAAAATCGGAGCGCTTTGTGCGAATAGGTGGTATGACGACGACATAGGGGTGAAACCCTCAACCCTCGTCCAGTCCCACGTAGGAGGAAGGGGGATGCCATCCCCGGGATGGTGGTACCAGGTCGTGCAATTCTGTCGCACAAATTCTATAGAATACCAACAAGCACGCCACTATGCGAATTTTTGGAAGTATGAAAACAGATTATTGTTGAAAACTATAATGTATATTAGGTTATCATATTCAGTGCAGGAATGAAACTGAACAACCTTTCCAAAGACACAATGATGACATTACAAGATCAGCTGACAACGCGGGTTACATAAAAGGTTTTTTTTATCCAGTATTAGCCTAACCGCCAGACCATTTAAACTACCAAAAAGCATACATCTAAAAAGGAGAAAACAATTTTTGGCCGTCACATTTATGCAAACCCAATAATAAAGTCTTATATTGTCCGACCTGCAATAATAAACGACAAACCTGTTTGTGATACGCAAAGTATCAAAAATACACTTAATAATAACTTTTTTGAGAATGTTTTCGTACGCAGATATGCAGTTAAAGTATGTAGGTCTCTTTCACCAGCACGCATTTTGTCATCAGACATCTTAAGAAAGAATGCTTTTAAGTTCAGGCTAAGTACTTTAACATTTAGGTCAAGTCGTGTTGTGTCGTGACCATTAAAATACTTCGCAGGACTTGGCAAAGAAATTTATGTGCTTGGAACTGGTACAGTTATATTTGAAGTTTTTGGATTAAATACGTCAGTAACAGATAATGCTTTAAATTTAAATCTACTCAACTCAAAAGAATGCATCTTCATTGCACGAAAGAGGCTACAAATCTAAATCGAAACCACCATTTAGTTGAAGTACTCTCTCTTGAAGTAAGTAGATATTAATGCTGTTCATCCATATCAGGAGCTTTAGGCTCGACGAGGCTTGAAATAGCTAAGGTGGATCAAGTGGAATAGACCTTGATTGGAAGTGTTTGTAGGAATGGAAAAGTGGGTTTTATTGCGACATCTCTACAACGTAGCTTTACTTTATAAATCTCACTAAAACCGCTATCACACCTTCCTTAATTCAGAAACTAATTGGGCATACATTGCTTGTTTCAGTAAGAATATTGGAATTAACTGAACCAATCCTCCCAGCAATGTATGCCGAATTAGGCTTTGAATTTAGGAAGGTGTGATTGTGGCTTAAGGAATACTAACTAACAGACATTAAACATATAGGACCTTTTTATATCATAAGTAAGCGAGCAAACGAGCAGATGGGCTACCTGGTGGTAAGTACTTTGCCACAAATAAGACAGCAAAGCGCGTTGTCTACACTGATAACTAAGATGGAATGGCTCATGTGGCGGTAATTTCAGTGGTAGCCTTACCCTTCGAACATAACAATGCAGTGCAAGCACTGCTGCTTTACGGCGGAATCAAGCAAAAGGTGCTACTTTTGCAGACGGAGTTTGCACCAAAGCCCTACCATAATAATGTTTTAAACATGGAAATAATGCACAATTAGCTAATCACCATCACATTATATTTCATACTTATTTATAACCGAATAGCCTAGAAGAAAAATGTTGAACTTGTAACGACCTGCCCTAGCCCTGCCTCACCTCATGACTCATGGCACCAGACTGTAACGGTCCTACCTACCTAACTTGATCCTACCCAACTTACTCTCTTACTATAACTAACTTGACTTACTTGTTAAACGAACACGGCCTAACCTGATTTTTTTTTTTTTATTTAACTTATTAATTTAAATCAAACGTATAGAATAAGAAAATAGCATTACCTAAAAATTGTTCCCTACAATTCAACCCTGTTATAATAAATAATTTGGCTTGTGATCGAACTAGTGGCTTAAGACCTAACGCTATGTCTGAAGATATTGCAACAATGACCAAAAGTAAAAATAACACAGGAAAAGTACACACAACAATAATAATTAATAACAACAATAATTTAACCAAATATTGTAAGGTTAAGTTAAATAGGTATACGAGACGATAAGTGGAAAAGGGTAAATTAAACAATTACGTAATAAAAAGGGAAAGTAAGTCAAGAGGCTAGTATTATATTGTTAGTCTATGTGGCCCTGTTCAGGGGGAGGGCCCCCCTCCTCCGGACCCTCCAGTAGGTCTCATACCACTTGCGGACGACCTCCCTCCGAGACTGCCCCCAGGTATGCCTGAGTTTTTACTCTATTCACATACATACCTTTATAACATTAATATCTTATAATGATAGTAAGGGAACTTTTATTTCCAAGTCAAATTCAGTTTGTAAGTAGGTTAGTAAATTGTACAGTCATAACTAAAGGGAAGGAGGAGACAAATTCCGGACTCATCCTGCAATCCAGAATATAAGGATATATACATAGATACAGGATATCGTTTTTCTTACAGCAAAACAAACTCGATGGACGGGGCCTTAGGATGATCGACTACCTACTTAGACGATTTACATTTAATTTTAAGTCGGGATAGTAAGTCAGGAGTCGCCTTAACTGCTAATCAACGGTCAGCATTATTAATCTTAGCCCAATCTGAACAATGAAGGAATCAGTAAAATATAAGTGATTTAGTTCTTGTTTCGAACCCGAGAAACATTATTTTAGGATCTCGCTAGGATCAAGGAATGTTACTTATCTTTCCCGTCCTCTCAGCTCAATTGCATTTTATTGAGATATCATTATTTTAGTACGTCCATACGCACATCTGACTATACATTTAGTTCGATAGCTTAATGATAATTCGATCTGCTCAATGTGGACATTTTGCCTTTACTAGTACAAAAGTGGACCACAGGCTTGCTTTTGCTTCACCTTGCAGAACCAAATATTATCAAGCATTAATTTCACTTGTAGGAAATCCTTTTTAAATTTAAGAAAAGTATGATTTAATATGTCATACTCCATCACACAGCAATTTTAGCCAAGGTAGGTAGGTACTAAAACAAGACACATTCCTATCTCATTCATTTATCAAAATTAGATGAATTTATAAAGGTAGATGAAGGTAGGTAAGAATATTTTTTCCCGATATATTATAATATTAGATCAGAGACGTCCACTATACAACAAAGGGACCCTTCGAAATCTCATTTGAACAAGTAAAGTACTAGATTTCATTTAATCTAGATTATGAAGCTACCTTTATACTAAAATATAGCGTTCCACACCCGACTATGCATATCAGCCAAGAAAAATAGTTTATTTAGGCAAACTACATCATAAAATTATTATCTTTTAGATAAGCAAGCTAGATTTTGTGCTGATAGTCTTTAAACATGGTCACAGAATTTATGAACAATTTCTTGGAATCTTTAAGCATTTTGTACGGTCTATTTCGCATCAAAAGGAACCTTCTCAGCTTTATTACCGAGACATTAGTTCCAAAGTGCTCCCACACAACGTACTTGGGAGTACAGGTTTCCGTAAAATATACCGGAATATCACATTTTAAGTAGGTAATCTAGCGTGATTTTTGTACTATAAATCTTTTAATAAAGTCACTGGATTTAGGACGATTTCTACAGCTTTTATAAGCATTTTAAACACATCGCATAAATTTTATTAATAGCACAAAATATTATCGCATTATCAAAACACGACAAGGAAGATTTTGAATTACTCACGGTTTTTCTTCGATCAAACCTTGACGTGACCTGGCCGGTGAACGTCCACTGCTGGACCAGGACCCTTCCAGACAGCCAGAGCGGAACGAACGGTCCCGAACCGTCCGCTTAGGCACAGGCCTGCGCCCGGCTAGAGGAGTGCCCACTGCTGGGCAAAGTCTTCGCTCAGAATGTTGGTACAGAACGACAGGCCATGAGTCGTCCCTCCAGCATCCCGCGCCTTGTTGATGATTGCCCACAACTGGACATGGTGGCCTTCCCTACAGTCGCGCTGACCGAAACGTTCCTCGAGGAATCGTGGGACGCCCGAAACCGTAAAATTCTGTGCTCGCGGGCAACCTGGACGCACACGTGTTTAGCCGCCGAAATCACGAAAACCGAACGTGCCGAAAGATCGAACGAATTTAAATTTACGCACCGCGCAATATATTAAAAAGAGCTTAAGAGGAAGATCGCTCCGCATTCGGGCAGAGTAACGTTGTCGCGATGAAATTCAAATAAAAGGTGGGGCCTCAGGGCAGCGTTCTTGCTTTTATACACTCGACGTCCCCCCGCCGATGACGCAATATCGCATTCAACCTAGCTGATAACGCAATAACGAATTCGGTTCGGCATACATTGATGGTTTACTAGCAAAGTGAATGTCGCCACCCGCGCGCTGGCACGCAATAGTACGCTACCTCCTCAGTCGGCCGGCGCCAGCCAGTCTGGGTTTTTGAAACGAAGTATCTTTTCACCTGAAAACGAATCCTATGCATTCTTCTGAATATGAAAACGTGTTAATTAAGCTCAAATTCATAGAACTAAATGTCTAAATTAAGTTTGAAATGGGTTTTAGTATGTCTTTTTCGATCCGAAACTACGATTCTAGTCCATCCAGCTGATTTTAAGTTCTAAACGAATCTTTCCTTTTTATTAGAATGCCTTATCATAGTTTGACTTTACAACAAGTTATTTGGGTATTTTTAAATTCAATTTAATCGGAAATGTGTTTGATCAAAAATTTATCTAGACACGCGGTAGCGTGTCAAAGCCAAGTTCAAAGAGAATATTAGTTACATTAACCTAAACTTGAATATTTCGGAATCGCTGACGGCCAAACCGTCACAGCCAACCCCCAAAATTTGTGCAGAAGCTATGTGCCGCCCGGAGCAAATTTTCACCCCCTCATTCCGCAAATATTCACTCTTAAAAAGTCTAAACTAAACTCAAACTAAATTTATTAACTTTTAACCCATACCTGTAACGTTGATATGAGGTGTAAGTTTTAAACCAAAGGACAAATGTCTTCAACCTGAATTCAAGAGTCAGACCACTGACATATTGCTCATCTTCCAGTCCATACCGAGTACAAACGAACTCCACTCAATACAAGGAGCTTGGGTTGTGAATCCAGCCTGCCCTAATGACAACATAAAGTCATTTCACCTGCTGAGCAAATCGTTATTTTTGTATTTCAACTCCAGGATAGACATATATGTCCCTGCTAGAGTAAAGTCAATTCTAGTGGCTGCAAGGTAGAACCGTTCTTTGACCAATATTCCCAATCTAAAACTTGATTCTATATTGCTTTCCTTCATCCTTTGGAGCATGTGCAGTGTAGGGTTTTGCATTTGAGCTGTGCCCACTGGTAGAGTAAAAGTAATTTACAGGCTGTATAAACACTCCTTCTGGACACCAGAATAAACATCGCTTCCAATGTCCTCCAAGAAACCTAACACCTAAGATCCCATAAATTACTTTTTGTAAGTGTATTGTGTACAGGTCAACCGTCAATAAATTTTGCTCCACTGGTTGAGTATCCATTGGTTCATTGCAACCCTCCATACTATTAGTCTTTTTATACATCAATCTCATATTCATCCGTCATAGTCATAGTCATCCAACCCAAAACAAATTTTCTTTCATCATCTTCATACTACCTTTCTCACCTTTCTCTCCGTCCTCCTTTACGCTGTTACTACGAACCACTGGGGACCAATGAAGCGCAAGAGAATAAATTATATTTCGTCGCTTCATTCGAAGATATAGTTTGTTTACAAGTAGGAATATAATAACGATCGAACTTCACTCCTGGAGTTCGTTTGATCATCTAATATTTGATTATGCTACTGAGTAAAAACCGCCAAGGCAAACGCACAGGCGCTGCGCAAAATTAGTTTAAATTTCCCAAAACTAGTTGATTATATTAGTCTATTTTAATGTCTACTGATGCAATAATTCACAAGAGAGAAACACAACACCAATTGTAAATTTACCCCATCAACCCTCGATTTACACCGTACAAAATTTATTTAAAATGGAAGAAGTATTTTGCCAGGAAAGTTGGGAATACGGCTATAAGTCCATTCACAAAGCAAAATGATTCCTAAGAAAACATATTTCTTTCCAAGGACCTACGAGTCGGTCCCTCAAAGATCCCTTCAAATAAAACTCCTCGTCAACTTGTCGCAACGGATTACTCACGTGTAAACAAGTCGTCTTGCACAATACTTTAAAGGTGAATCATCGAACTCTCTCTCAAAACCTTCATATTGAGCTCTATTTACGCAATCAAAATTGTTTAATGACACTTCAAACGTGATGGATTTTCTCATTTTTCACATTGGGCAACTGAATCTCCAACACAATCTAGGTGTCTACATTGGTAAATTATATAACTGACCGAGAATTTGACTATGATTTACGAAATTTTTACTATTTAATTGAAATTCACTGTTTACCTGAGCCATCATTACCTGCCCACAGCGGAGCTTACTCGTACCTAAACAGCACAATCCAAAAAAAATTTCAAAAGCCTCTACACAAAGCTAAAATTTATCACAAAATATAATAAGAGAAGAAAAAAATTTAAAATATTTACCTAATAAAATTCAGAAATGTATGCTCTAAATGAGCTGTCCTCCGAGTAAAATAAAAACAAGACCCTAAAATGAAGAATTTGAATAATACAGCTAATGTTTCCCGAATCACGAAAGGTATACAAAATCCCTTGCCCCATCTAAGAAAAGGTACGCTTAAGATTACCTAAGAACTTCCGGTGACATTATAACTCCAGCTCCTGTACTAATAAAATTTATAATTACGCATACGTGCCAATGTGTCTTGCGCATCGTAACTAACGCATAGTCTTACACACACCAATACCTTACTCCTTACACCCTACGCTTTACCTACACATAATAATGTGAGAATTATGGCTATACGCATACGTGGCTTACATACAGATGCATGTCCTATACCTTATATGATTATTATTTTTTTATCCCAGCAGTAATCAAGGTATCTGAACGCAACCATTCCTCCAACCTATAGTAAACCCCTTACTCCCCAAAAGTTAACCAAGTCAACTTCACTACGTATGCCGAAGGGAGATACTTATCATTTAGAGAAATTTGAACGAATTATTCCCGTTAGTTTTCCTTAAATCTATTTAAAGTACTATTTGATAGCTACAATTGCCTGCTATCAGTACGCTGCTTCGAAAATGAGCAAACTTCTTGAAACCTCTGAATTTATTTTAGGAACTTTTTGAAATTTAGGAACTTTTTAAAAATTAGAAACTTTTTTAAAAATTAGGAACTTTTTTAAAAATTAGGAACTTTTTTAAAAATTAGGAACTTTTTTAAAAATTAGGAACTTTTTGAAAATTAGGAACTTTTTGAAAATTAGGAACTGAAAATTAGGAACTTTGAAAATTAGGAACTTTTTGAAAATCAGGAACCTTTTGAAAATCAGGAACTTTTTGAAAATCAGGAACTTTTTGAAAATCAGGAACTTTTTGAAAATCAGGAACTTTTTGAAAATCAGGAACTTTTTTTTTTTTAAACAACCTTTTTTTTTTGAAAACTGAATTTTTTTTTTTTTTTGAAAACAAACCACTTTTTTTTTTTTAAAGGGCGGGATCTTTAAAATTATGTGCACTTATTTATTCATTTAAGTAATCTTACCCGCGAAAATATATGCAACGTTTGATCTTGAAAGGTGGCAATAATGATCACTTATTAATAAAAGGAAATTCCTTCCTACAGACCTAAGGTTATGCACATTGAAAATTAGAAATTAGGGCATTATGCGTCGAAACCATTCTAAGGTCCTTAACCTATTTCATCATTAAAACAAAATGCCTTATGCCCGCAAAATAGCAGACCGTATAAGTCAAAGAAGGTTTTAATCTAACCAATAAGTAAATATGAGAAAGAACTAACTGTATAATTCCATATTCCTACAACCGAACGACGTTATGTTACGAAATTACTAACCTAAAAATTTAAAAATTGAAAACACTAAAGTAACGAATGTATGACAGTGGTTATACGTATGATGTATGATAATGATCTACGTTTACTCCGTTAATTATCCGTTTAGCATGATACCTAAAATGTTTTATGTAAGCTATTAAATTGTGTATCGTGTATGTATTTATGCTAACTTACAATTAGCAAAAACAAAACTTTCACTCCCTTTCTTGGAAAATGCAGCGAAATGCCTAAGATTATCTATTTACCCAGCTCAAATATGCCCATCTATTAACGAACCGAAAAACAAAACACATTCTCATTGTTAATATACGATGTAGGTGAATGGATTATGACAACGTGATAAAAATATTATATGAAGATATGTAAAAATAAAGTTGTTTTGTTTTGTTATGTTATGTTTTATACTAAGTCAACCCCCAGACCTTACTACGTCTCTTATTCTACAGTAATATGGTGACGTCACAAATGTACACTCGGCAGCAAGTAAGGATAACCAAAGCTGTATAAGTAAGTTAAAGTAACAATGAAAAATATCTATATTGTAAGCGCTAACAAGATACGTGGTCGAACGCACAACAATACCAAGAAAAAGAAATCTAACACCAGGCTAGTCAGGTCGGTCGATGACCTTACCTCTCATACGCAAGAAGAACAGGTATAATTAAAGCATAGTTAATCTTCGAACCCCAGCATTAGACTAACCACTTTTATTTACATTATTGTGTCATTGACAGTACAGTCAAAGCAGTAAATCACTCAACGCAAAATATTTTTTATGCTAATAAATCAACGGATACTTTAGTTAAGGAGGATAAGACTTAAAATATAGAATTCCCTACTGTATCTCGAAGGAAAGGAAACGTTCAGTCACCCAACCACAACTGAGTTCACGAAAGACCGTGGCGATTCGTAAATTTAAAAAAAATTGATTAACTTTTGGATGTGCTATGATTTTTTTCTTCTTAAACTAACCTATAACCTAAGCATTCACTTCAGTATTGTATGTGGTTTCCACCGCGCACCTCACGTTATTGAAAACCAACTGTAACCGCAAACATGACTATAAAACCTGGTATTGTTTCGTGAACTCACAATATCGTTCCACCGCTCCTAGTATAGTAACCTCACGAAAAAGTACACAAAGTGTTTTAATTCTTACCCACTATAGTTTTAAACTGGATGTTCATAAAATTATAAGCCCTATTAAAGCAGATTCCGTCTACTGTCCTATTATCGTAGAGAGCTTAACCCACTTCCTTAAGCGCGACAACCCTTCATCTTACTCGTATTAGAACATACCATATTATCAAGGTTACAATACCCACATACTATGTCACGGAGCGGGGCTGCATGCCTCGCATGCTGCCTCCTTTCGTGATCCTGGCTCTATTGTCCTGGCCCAAAATTCCAAATTCCTATTTCAAATGTCTTCTATCTCTGTCTTTCGATGTCATTCGTGTCAAAAATAGTCAGTTTACCCTTGATTCTGGTCGTGCTCGGACGTGCCCGCGCGCAGCACGACCACCGCCTTGTGGTACTGTCACGGAGCGGGGCTGCATGCCTCGCATGCTGCCTCCTTTCGTGATCCTGGCTCTATTGTCCTGGCCCAAAATTCCAAATTCCTATTTCAAATGTCTTCTATCTCTGTCTTTCGATGTCATTCGTGTCAAAAATAGTCAGTTTACCCTTGATTCTGGTCGTGCTCGAACGTGCCCGCGCGCAGCACGACCACCGCCTTGTATTTTATACCTTCTTTATCATAATAAACTTGTAACTTTATGCTGGCGTTTTGGATCCCCTACCTACACCCTGTAGAGTCTCAACCTTCTCCCTGCCGCTGAGAAGCTTTCGGTGACAACTAATCTCATAATAAGCTTATAATAATAGTGTACTCCCTAAACCCAATCACAGTCTTCCCCCCAACCCCCCGTAACGAGTAGTGTCCTAACATTTAACAACTATAGAGGTATCTATGACCTACTAGGAATGAAACGTAAACAAACGAACCTATTCAAACCACGAAAGCAAATGTAAATAGCTACCGTTAGTGAATATAAAGTTTTCACAGTTCAGTTAGAAAGAGTATTTTTCACCTAAATCGCATGTTCGGATTCATCACATCCCCACAGTGTGTATGACCACATCACCTTAGCGGCTTGAAATAATTTGTTAACCTACAATATGGTATTTGTATAAATCACTACAGTTTATACCTACCTCACACCTACCTCAGAAGACACAAATGAAAAAGTTACAACGAATAAATAATATAAATAATTAAAATAAATAAATAAATATGAGAGAGAAAATTATGTCACGAAATATTCAAGAAATATTACAGTTCGATTTAATTGTTTGTTGTTTCGCGAAATAGCCCAATGACCTAACATTGATATGGGTTTTCCTTTCTTGCTCGGACCCGTATGGAGGAAGTTATGTTAAGTATGGGGTGTCAGGTATGACCACGAAAGGTAAAATAACACTAAACCTACCTTAAAATTATTAACCATGATAATATTGTACGAAACCAAGGCATATATCACATGAAAGTTGGTTTCAAAATCCTAACCAGGTACTAAAATAAAAGTGTGATATGGAAACTTACATTCGTAAAAATTTTGTGGAATGGTTGATAAAATTAGTGAAAATTTCACTTAACACACTTTATTGCAGCCGCAACATGCAGTGATGTGTTTTTGTTCACAAAATTATGCATACAATCACCAAATAAATTTAAAAGTTTGAAGTAAATTGGAATGGTTCTGTTAGTCTAGAAAATTCGTAAAACTTTCATAAAACTTAACAAAAAATGCAATATGTCTTTGGAAAAACTCATCCTATACTAAAATTAACCAAAACTTAGCTAATATTACGAGTAATTATCTAAAAATAAACTAAAAACGTAACCGCAAACTCTTTGTTTACTTTTTAATGTTGACGTTTATAGTGTTGTTCCGGGAAGACCGAACTTCATCCGAATATCCGAACGGAATGTCTTATGTCAACACGATGACTTGAGTCATTTCCGTATAACCAACGAAGGAACGGCACTACGTGGATTGTTCCTAATAGTACCACTATTCGACGGAAGATGGCGTTCGGTGTACCTTGACGAGACGACCTTCTTGAAATTTAAAACCACCACCGAATCTTCTGTATGTATGATGATGAAAATATTTTACACAATACCACCCATTTTCAAAGTAAGTTTGGACCTCTAAAATATACGTCAAATCGATTCTTGGCATACCTTACTAGATTCCTAGGTGCGCGTACAACTCACTTCAACTGCAATCCTAATTACAAAAGTGCTAGGCAACAGGCTGTATGGCGAAAGGCTTCAGCCTGCCCAAAAGAACGAACGCATATAAAATGACCCAAGGAGGTTTAAGTAGCAGCTCTTTCCGCTAAGGAGGGAGCTATAAGCGTATCACTTTCTTGCGAGGGACCTCCATACTAAAATGTATGGATTTTTATCAAATCCTAATAAACGTACAACTTTTATCTTTCTTTCTGAGAAATATGTGAATTGGGACTAATTAATGTTACTACCACAGTTTTTCTGGCGAAAACACTTACTATTCAGTAAAAAAAACGGTGTTAAAAATCACGCATAAAATGGCTATTACTTACGGATCATTTACGCTTCCGTTCTTAGTACTAATGATCAATTCACAAGTAAAAAAGATATATTTTCACTTTCGCAAACAAAGTTTAAAATATAGATTTTTAAAGATCTCTTGATTTTTGTAAAACTTCACTGAGTTTTTTTTTGACCGACTAGTATGGGCGACAGTGAGACGCTTTACACTTCACTAGTTCATACAGAATATGTATATGACGGACTCTATAGTTTTTTTACTCTGAGAAATAACCGGTTCATTCATTCATTCACCCGTCATCCGCGCCCCGACCGTTCAGTATTTTTAGGGTTCCGACACAGTTGCCAAATAATGAAAAACCCTCACGGTGCGACCTCGTCCGCCCGACCCGCTCGTCACAATCGATTATCTCAGCAACCACTCACGCGATCGACTTGAAACTTGGAACAATTTCGGAACATAATTACCCGACTTAAAAATAGAAGGTAACCTTACCACTATTATCATAATTGGTAGCCAAACAAGGGGTCAAAACTTGAAGTCTTTGCTAAAAGATACGAAGGTGCCCCACTAATTGTACAATCCAAATAGCTGTACTATTTTACCACTCTTTAGACTTAAGTTACTACCGGAAAAACGTCAAAAAACAAGATAACAAACCCTTACTTCCGAAGATTGCAAAACGAAAAATCCAAACTAATTACTGTCACTAAAGCTTCATGTTTGTTCTTAAGGGCAAAATAAAGTTACCAAGTAGCACAGTTTCCCTTTTTTTTTCTCTTTGGAAATATGCAAATCTCCTTCCCGAAACCAACTCAGCTCCGCGGTCCCAAAAATGTACCCAACTGTCTCAAAAATAAATATCCCAGGTATACGGAACCCTCGGCGCACTAGTCACTCGCAGCTTGACCGCTTTAATGTTCCTTCACGCGTGAGTGAGTGAATGGCTCTCGGACCAACGAATGACCCGGGACGAACGAACGAACGAGCCGCTCGCGATTTTTGCCTGTCAGGCGACAAGTGGTGGATGAATGAAGTCATATCGAAAAAAATAACCTCTGAAACTATATCTATCGATCTATTTGGAAGCTTGTAATGGTAAGTCCTATTTAAATACGTAGCAATATCCATAACTTACATAATAATAACGCAAGTATACTTAACTGATATTCGGACTTGATACGTAAATTGAAAATGATCAGTTTTGTTTACAAGAAGTCATGGGTACCCGAAATGGATTCTAGATCATAGGTTTATTTAAATTGGAAAACTTTAGGCTATGTGGTCCTTGTAATAACCCTAAAATTTTGTTTGTTTTACAGAATGACTACACCGGAGGAACAGTCTACCTACTGGTACAAAGAGCAATGTTCCTGTTGTCAACTAAGTATACCTGTTGAAGAACAAGGACCCTAAAGTGCCCCGATTCTCAACGCATACCTAGTTTTAGGCCTAAAGAAGCTTAAACCTGCGACCCCCCGTTTCTAATTAACTTGCTACAGTGTTAAGTAAAAATATGCCAATAAAACAGTGATATAACCTTTGCGCAAAACTAAGTGAGAATGAAATTAGAATATGTATAACTGTCTATTATGAAGAGTGAATAAGATACACAACATAATTATAAAGTTTAGCGTGTGTCAGTACAGAAAAAGTCAGAGTGTCTCCCGAACGGATAGTCGGCTCGCCTAGGGCGTGCGCCCGTTCAAGCTACAAGCAAGGACTTAGTCTGATGTGGCCAGCTCCTCAGGTATTCCCCGAAGGAGGTATCGCCGTAAAGTCTGTAACCATCACTAAATTGATCGGCCCTTGAAATTAATTCCAAGTTTAACCCGAACAACTAGTAACGGCTATGAATGTCCGTGTACAGACACATGTCAAGTGTAACTGTAACCTAAATGTAAAGGCAGCTATTGTGTTATGTCATGTATAGTATTTTGTAAGTATACTGTAAGTGTGTTGTGTTTGGTTATACATAAAAGGTTTAAATATTTTATAAATTGTGTGAGACCCTTATTTCTAGAAATTTTACCTATGCATAGCAACAGAAACTTAAGTAACAGTACTAATATATCAATAAATAGAAAAAATAGAAAAAATAAGAGGCCGCTGTTAACAATAATGTCCGTAGTAACCTAGAAATTCGAATCCGTGGTTCACGGCAACAGATTGTAACGACCTGCCCTAGCCCTGCCTCACCTCATGACTCATGGCACCAGACTGTAACGGTCCTACCTACCTAACTTGATCCTACCCAACTTACTCTCTTACTATAACTAACTTGACTTACTTGTTAAACGAACACGGCCTAACCTGATTTTTTTTTTTTTATTTAACTTATTAATTTAAATCAAACGTATAGAATAAGAAAATAGCATTACCTAAAAATTGTTCCCTACAATTCAACCCTGTTATAATAAATAATTTGGCTTGTGATCGAACTAGTGGCTTAAGACCTAACGCTATGTCTGAAGATATTGCAACAATGACCAAAAGTAAAAATAACACAGGAAAAGTACACACAACAATAATAATTAATAACAACAATAATTTAACCAAATATTGTAAGGTTAAGTTAAATAGGTATACGAGACGATAAGTGGAAAAGGGTAAATTAAACAATTACGTAATAAAAAGGGAAAGTAAGTCAAGAGGCTAGTATTATATTGTTAGTCTATGTGGCCCTGTTCAGGGGGAGGGCCCCCCTCCTCCGGACCCTCCAGTAGGTCTCATACCACTTGCGGACGACCTCCCTCCGAGACTGCCCCCAGGTATGCCTGAGTTTTTACTCTATTCACATACATACCTTTATAACATTAATATCTTATAATGATAGTAAGGGAACTTTTATTTCCAAGTCAAATTCAGTTTGTAAGTAGGTTAGTAAATTGTACAGTCATAACTAAAGGGAAGGAGGAGACAAATTCCGGACTCATCCTGCAATCCAGAATATAAGGATATATACATAGATACAGGATATCGTTTTTCTTACAGCAAAACAAACTCGATGGACGGGGCCTTAGGATGATCGACTACCTACTTAGACGATTTACATTTAATTTTAAGTCGGGATAGTAAGTCAGGAGTCGCCTTAACTGCTAATCAACGGTCAGCATTATTAATCTTAGCCCAATCTGAACAATGAAGGAATCAGTAAAATATAAGTGATTTAGTTCTTGTTTCGAACCCGAGAAACATTATTTTAGGATCTTGCTAGGATCAAGGAATGTTACTTATCTTTCCCGTCCTCTCAGCTCAATTGCATTTTATTGAGATATCATTATTTTAGTACGTCCATACGCACATCTGACTATACATTTAGTTCGATAGCTTAATGATAATTCGATCTGCTCAATGTGGACATTTTGCCTTTACTAGTACAAAAGTGGACCACAGGCTTGCTTTTGCTTCACCTTGCAGAACCAAATATTATCAAGCATTAATTTCACTTGTAGGAAATCCTTTTTAAATTTAAGAAAAGTATGATTTAATATGTCATACTCCATCACACAGCAATTTTAGCCAAGGTAGGTAGGTACTAAAACAAGACACATTCCTATCTCATTCATTTATCAAAATTAGATGAATTTATAAAGGTAGATGAAGGTAGGTAAGAATATTTTTTCCCGATATATTATAATATTAGATCAGAGACGTCCACTATACAACAAAGGGACCCTTCGAAATCTCATTTGAACAAGTAAAGTACTAGATTTCATTTAATCTAGATTATGAAGCTACCTTTATACTAAAATATAGCGTTCCACACCCGACTATGCATATCAGCCAAGAAAAATAGTTTATTTAGGCAAACTACATCATAAAATTATTATCTTTTAGATAAGCAAGCTAGATTTTGTGCTGATAGTCTTTAAACATGGTCACAGAATTTATGAACAATTTCTTGGAATCTTTAAGCATTTTGTACGGTCTATTTCGCATCAAAAGGAACCTTCTCAGCTTTATTACCGAGACATTAGTTCCAAAGTGCTCCCACACAACGTACTTGGGAGTACAGGTTTCCGTAAAATATACCGGAATATCACATTTTAAGTAGGTAATCTAGCGTGATTTTTGTACTATAAATCTTTTAATAAAGTCACTGGATTTAGGACGATTTCTACAGCTTTTATAAGCATTTTAAACACATCGCATAAATTTTATTAATAGCACAAAATATTATCGCATTATCAAAACACGACAAGGAAGATTTTGAATTACTCACGGTTTTTCTTCGATCAAACCTTGACGTGACCTGGCCGGTGAACGTCCACTGCTGGACCAGGACCCTTCCAGACAGCCAGAGCGGAACGAACGGTCCCGAACCGTCCGCTTAGGCACAGGCCTGCGCCCGGCTAGAGGAGTGCCCACTGCTGGGCAAAGTCTTCGCTCAGAATGTTGGTACAGAACGACAGGCCATGAGTCGTCCCTCCAGCATCCCGCGCCTTGTTGATGATTGCCCACAACTGGACATGGTGGCCTTCCCTACAGTCGCGCTGACCGAAACGTTCCTCGAGGAATCGTGGGACGCCCGAAACCGTAAAATTCTGTGCTCGCGGGCAACCTGGACGCACACGTGTTTAGCCGCCGAAATCACGAAAACCGAACGTGCCGAAAGATCGAACGAATTTAAATTTACGCACCGCGCAATATATTAAAAAGAGCTTAAGAGGAAGATCGCTCCGCATTCGGGCAGAGTAACGTTGTCGCGATGAAATTCAAATAAAAGGTGGGGCCTCAGGGCAGCGTTCTTGCTTTTATACACTCGACGTCCCCCCGCCGATGACGCAATATCGCATTCAACCTAGCTGATAACGCAATAACGAATTCGGTTCGGCATACATTGATGGTTTACTAGCAAAGTGAATGTCGCCACCCGCGCGCTGGCACGCAATAGTACGCTACCTCCTCAGTCGGCCGGCGCCAGCCAGTCTGGGTTTTTGAAACGAAGTATCTTTTCACCTGAAAACGAATCCTATGCATTCTTCTGAATATGAAAACGTGTTAATTAAGCTCAAATTCATAGAACTAAATGTCTAAATTAAGTTTGAAATGGGTTTTAGTATGTCTTTTTCGATCCGAAACTACGATTCTAGTCCATCCAGCTGATTTTAAGTTCTAAACGAATCTTTCCTTTTTATTAGAATGCCTTATCATAGTTTGACTTTACAACAAGTTATTTGGGTATTTTTAAATTCAATTTAATCGGAAATGTGTTTGATCAAAAATTTATCTAGACACGCGGTAGCGTGTCAAAGCCAAGTTCAAAGAGAATATTAGTTACATTAACCTAAACTTGAATATTTCGGAATCGCTGACGGCCAAACCGTCACAAACTTAATACAATAAAAAATGAAGATAAAAAAATAATATATTAAAAAAAATAGTATAGCATCGAGTATTGTTATACTATTATTGTAACACGTTGTCTGACAAATGTCACCGTGATCTATTCTAGAAAATCACACTACATTTCGCAGTAACGACATGCGCACGAGTTGATGCTACAACCAACACAGCCTTGATGACGTCACCGATCTGTTGATAATCTGTACGCGCAGGCTTCCAGTGGTGTCAATGGTTACTTTATTTTTAGTATTTTGCCAGCATAGTCTGATTTAAGTAAATAAAAGGTAAAATCAAGATAAATTGAACATTGAACTCGAGGCTTTTACGATTTTAAATTACTTATACGAGTACTTTCAGCATGGTTACAAGTTAAACGTTTAAAAGAAAAACAAAAATTATAAAACCCCGAAGTAAAAACGATCGCTCAAAAAAGGGAATAATAAGTTCAATACATACATACATACATAACATCACGCCCCTTTCCCGTCGGGGTAGGCAGAGACCACAGTCCTCCACCTGCTACGATCTTGACATACTTCCCTTGCTTCCTGTACTTTCATCAACAATATTATGGTTAATCCTTAAAGTCGTTAGATGACCGCCAAGTAAACACGTGACGAAATCCACGTATCGACGTAAACTTTGTTGCACATCTACTATACTTTTGTCGTTTCACAACTTTAATGCTAAAATTTAAGGAGACGAATTTAAGGATTAACCATAATTAAGAACTTTTTTTTTCCTTTTTTTGAGCGATCGTTTTTGTTTCGAGGGTTTCTCAAATTTTTTGTTTAACTTCGAATTTTTACTGTACACCTTTTTAAGATCAATAATTTTATAGTACACTTGAACAGCGTACAGGGTTGTAAGCGTCCGCAAATCATTATTTTTTTACAACTTGATTAAGAAAAGAGCTCATAACTTATAAAAAGTTCGACCGATTATTATCAAATATAACTAAGATCATCCTTCCCAATAGCCTTTTAACTAACTACCTTTTAACTAAAAAAACCGCATTGAAATCGGTCCATCCGTTTAGGAGCTACGGTGGCGCAGACATACAAGTTTAACTTATAACACCCCTCTGTTTGCGTCGGGGGTTAAAAATCATGTCACAACAAAAAAAAGCGATTTTGTATTTATTTCCTCGTATTCACTTTTTGACCTCAGAAGAATTCAATCTCTTAGCAATTTGTCAAATTACACTAATCGACCTTGCGCATTCGACATTTTTATTCGATTAACGACGTAACTATGCAAATCTGTGTTTTGCTGAATATTTATGGTAAAATATTAAAAGAAATAGATGAAAACGGAAATAATTTACCTGCCTGATCGGATTCTTTTTTATTTTTTTTATTTATCGTCAATGGGCTAACTCTTGACCTCGATCTTGTCTTGAAGACAGAGATGAGGTCGACGATGGAACGAGCTTGCCCAGAAGAAGCCTATTCACTCGCGACTTGAATAGATTCGGGTTATATGAACTCGGGAACACAGACGCAGGCAGAGAATTCCACTCTTTAGCCGTGCGCATTATAAAAAAAGATGTTTTAAAGCGCTTTGTGCGAATGTGCGGAATATCAACCAACTATGGGTGATATCCTGCGGTGCGTCTGGACTCCCGATGGTAGAAGGGAGATGGTGGAATAAGCTCGTGGAGCTCGCAGTATTTTCACCAATATGATAGTACTAGCTGGTGCCCGCGACTTCGTCTGCGCAGGATAAATTGTAGCCTATGTGTTATTCGGATGTATAATCGCCAGTGTACGATTTACGCCGTACAATTTATTTCCGCTAGCTCGGCAACTATGCCGAAATTAGTGTTTCCAGTTTGAGTGTGCATTTGCAACACTTGCAACTTAAAGAGGTGGAAATCACCATTTTTAGGGTTCTAAACAAAAATGTTAAAAACGGTATAAAAATGGTTACAATGTTGCCCGCCCCTATTTGGGCCCCCTTTACAACAATAATAATAATATTTTTTTAATATTTCATTTGAAATCAAGTTGTAAATCATATTCTAAAACTATTCCAAATAACAAGTCGATAGCATGAGTGGTTGCTGAGATATACAGGTGTGACAGACAGACAGACGAAGTCGCACAATAAGGGTTCCAATTACCATTTTCGTTTGGAACCCTAAAACGTGTATTAATTATTCTTCTAAAATTACCAATGTTCCATTAGTGGTCAATTAATCATGACTAGACAGACATGATTATTTAGGTAAGACATTAGATTTAAATAGTTAGGCACTTAAGCTTTGGGCTTCATTAGTTAGGTTACGTCGAAACATGAAGTATGTAAGTATTTTTGAATCGCTGTGGGTTTCTTTTTTAAATTAATGTATACCGCGTTCATAACTGTTTTGATGATTGTGTAACAACAACAACATTTACAATACACATGTCGAAAAAAATTAGAAACTGAAAAGCCCAAAAAATATTAGAGCATAACCAAAAATACCTTTACTTTTCTAGGTCCAGTAGCTTCCATCTCCACATGTCTGTAATGCTCGGCCGATCTGTGGACTTCTCTTCCCCTGGCATCTTCTGCTGACTGCCTCTCTTCCCCACGGGTCAGAGTGGTCACCTTTCTCACAATCCTTGTAGTGATTCTTCGTTGCCCCTGGTCGTCTTTCTTCGAGACTTTGGTAGACTCTAAAGAAGAGCCTAGAATCTCGGTCGCCATTCGTTTGTTTTTGTGAATCGCCTGGAGTTCAGACACGCCGCGCCCGCCTGCTGAAGTGGGAACGGCAAGAGCACTTTCACCATCATATTCGAAGTGCGTCTGATTGCCGTCATGAACGATTCTCCCATTGTAAGACTCCTCTCGGTAAGAACCAGAGCGGTAGCTCGAAGTCCTTTCCATTCCTGGGTAGTTCCCGTCGTAAACGGTCTCGTGTTTGGTCAGACTGTCTCTTAGACTTCTTGGCACAGAAGCGAGGTTCAGACTAGTTGTGATCGGAGATCCGACGGGAGATGCTGATGAGGTGGAAGGTTTCTTCAAGCTGGATTTGAGAGGTTTCGAATCGTCACTTTCCAATGTTCCTTGCACGAAGAGTCGTTTATTTGAGCCCTCTTTCACGAATCGATACATCGACATCGCTGTGGGCCTACAGGCCTGCACACAGCATTACACTTCACACACTGAAATTCACATTGTTATGAAAGATTCGATACACAAATTCAAACATAATTAATATAAATTTATAAGTAACGGTCTTCCAACAAAACTCATTATTTCGTTAGACATATATATCTGATTCTCACGGCAGCAAAAAAATGACTGTTCGCGTAAACAAAACAATTGTAAAAACTCTTAATATTTTAATTGATGTAAACGATATGATAGCTCGTAATTAAAAAACTGGAAATGAAAATGAAAAGAAAGGTCAAAAACAATAAGTGAGAAATCGTCAACAAAAGACTTAAAAGAGAATTTGAAAGTGAACTAAGCTCCAAGGCTTTTGAAATTAAAAGTTGGTATGTTGGTATGCAAACGATGTTGACGGATTAGGCGCGTTCTTGGCGCTATATATGGGTGACATATGGGTCGTATAGGCGTCGTATATGGTCAGACCCTTCCGGCAAGCGTCATACATACATATGTCGAGGAAAACGTCAAGTAACTGGCTTCACATCCTCGTAACTTTGACAAATTTAAGATAGAATTTCTTATAGAAGGAAATGAAGATATAGTTACAGATGTGAGTGATTAATATCAAGTTGTAAGCAGCATTGAAGGTGTAAAACATATTGCAGACAACCTTGACCTTAATGCCTCAGTAAACGTGAACATTAATAAAGAAAATTTACATAAGAGATCAACTGGTTTCTGCGGTGACGTCACCGCTGGCAGTCTCCATTATTTCTATTGTGACTTACTGCCGTTAAATATAACTTATGTTATAGTACAGTCTACATACTAAAAGTGCACTTTACTAAGTACTGAAACTACTGAGTTTGCAAAGTAAATAGACTTTTGTTCTAAGGAATGTCTGAAGCTATGTAAGCTGCTGACAACTATTAAGAACGAAGTTAAACTGTAAAAATAGAAATAAAGAAAAATATGCATGGTTTTTAAAAGAAATCATAATTTATTATAAATTATTGTTGTCCTGTCCCTCTTAAACTGGTAGTGTACATTTAAAGTATTTTCTCGTTTCGCGATCTATTTAAAGGACTACAACTTTCTTATTTTAGTAAGGCCTTACTATTTTTGTAACAAAACATTATGTTTAGGAGGTGCTATTTTAAAAGTCGCTGAATTCTCAAGGACTAATTGGAACTATGTTTAAACGCCAACTTTGTGTTTTTTATTATCATTTAAAGCAATATCCTCATGCCAATATCCTCAGCTAAGTCCTCAAAAGGCAAAGGCTCCGCTTAAACATCCTATGAGCTATGACGTAACCTCACCATTAAGGCGCCACCACTTGAAGGGCCTAAAGAATTATCACTATATTGTACTAGGCTGATTACATGTTGTGCTTCGTATTTGATTCCAACATAATGAAACAGATAGAAATAACAAGGAAAACAGTTTGAAGAAAGAAGTCACAGAAAACAAATATAATTAAAAATACGACAACTGTGAGAATATATGAATGTAGATTGTATGTGTGTTGTGTTGTGATGTCCTAGTGTTAATAAACATTTCTGATTTCTGATAGATATTAATTTGGAAAATCGTAACGCTCGCAAAATTGACTTGCGTTCTTTTACTCGTTCATTGGCTAAATTCATTAAAAACCTTGAGATGTTATCAAATCAAAAATTAAGAAAACATAGCAATACAAAAAGGAAAAAAATAACCAGAGCGAAAATAAATAAAGGCACTGAACATTTTATTAAAATCTCCCAACAAGTACCGATTGAATTTGACGTAGGTGTTTCGTAAAATAATAACATTAAGAATTCAAGTCATGTATTAGTCTATGTGACATCATCAGAGTCATTCATAAATATTTCGTATTAGGAAGTGAATAATAGTTATACCGGTTATAGTAGCTATTTCATAAATTCAATTTTAAAGGTTCCACTTTTAACTGTCCTGCCTGTTTTTCCTACTTCGTGGAATTAAATTGCCTTCAGTAAAATCAAACTACTGTTAAATTCAGGATTTAACTGTGTTTCAACTCTTATAATGCATTCTTTCATAAACTTTATATTGTGTAAAGGTAATTAGGCTCTGTAGTGTCAATCAGATATTGCATCCAATCTAAGAAGCTATCTACATTTTCTCAAATTTTAATGATCTTTAATAAATTTTATATTTCTTTAGATATGTCATGTGAAGGCTATAGGGTAACTATATTTTCAATCAGCCATTGCGATTTATCTACAAATCTATCTACATTTTCTCAAATTTTATTGACCTTCAACAAAATTCTAACCTTATTTGTTTTTATTTTCTCACCTGCTAATACATCATACAATTCAAATGTGTGCGTGGGTGCTATCGCCATTTTTGTGTATGGTATGTCGCAACTCATAGTACCGAGATCGCCCACTGCAGCCTTGTGCTTTATAAGGAATCTTGTAATTGTCGGTACAATTTTAATGTGACGATGGAATTCGATTGTGGAAAACTTAGGATTAAAGATTTTTAAGGTTGACAAGTGTGGTAGTGCAGCTGATAGATAGAAGGTTCTTAGTTTTATTGACAGCTGGAGCAGATATCTGAACGATGAGTTCGAGTGTTTGTGCACGCGTTTGTGTGTCCAAAAAGGATTTTTCTAGTGTGTAATTGTAAATGTGATAGTTGATTTTCACAAGTTTTTCACATGTGGTACTTCCCGTCCAAATTGTACCACAAGTTTTTGCTGGAGGTCCCTATATCTCATTTCGCATTTATGCAAAACATCTTTATCATCAATATTTCGAGCATCGATTTATCTATACTCTATTCAATTTCATCTACAGTCTTTTACGGTTTAATTTTTGCTCAGCACAAATACCCTTTCTCAAATTTGTTCTCAACTCCAATCAATTTGAGAGAATTATTATAATGATAATTTATCTTTCTAAGTTCTAATCTCGCGTTTTTATTCATCACCTCATCCGCTAATATGGATGTATGCGTGGGTGCTAAGATGAAGAATGTTTTCTCAAATTTATGAATCGATGTATTTAAGGATACTATTATAATTAACTGTTGCGGTTAAATATAAGACAATTATTGATTAAGAAATAAACTTAAGAAAAGAGCACTTGAAATTGTTACCCTTTTACGGCTAGATCTACATTTTAAAAGCTAAATTAAAAATTTCGTAGTTTTTAACTCAAAGGCTTAAGATTTTTTCGGAAAGATAGTCAAACATAAATAACAATTTCGAGTCTTTACATCCGTAAATAAATGATTTTCTTTTGCTTTTATTAGTTCCTAAAATTCTAGATTACTATTACAATTCCTCAAACCTAAGACCTATGAGAATAGTCATTCAACGGGTACAGTTAGTTCACAAAACGAAAACGTGACGCCTTCGAAATCACGAAATCAGGTCTTATCTGAAAGCAGGCACTAGAAAAGAAGTACAGGATAAACCAAATAAATTATTGACTATGACATTAATGGAGGAGGTCTTTTTCTATCTGATTTGTTAAGATTGTAATTAAAGAAAGTTTTTCGTCGAGTCCTGATCTTGTAAAAAGTAGGTAATCTTAAGTGTAGGTAATCTTAATTTTCTAATTGGGTATACTAGGGATAAAGAAAATAAATAAAGAAAATAAAAAAAAATAAATAAAAAAATTCAAAATCTAGTTTATGTGAAGAACAAAAGGGTTTCCTTACTGTGAATTAATTCATTTACAATTTACACAAAGAAAACTATAAAGAATTCTGAAAAAATATTTGCATTAAGTTTGAGGTGGTAAAAGTTATAGAAAATGTTGTCGTTAAATGAATAATGTCGTGTCGCAGTGGAAGTTATGAATAGTAGAGTTCAACGGATGTAAATGAATCTTACCCAAACAATAAACAAATTTGTAAACTTTCGACTAAACTACCAACAGACAACCTCCTTGTATCGTTGGGTAACTTAAATTAACAGTTTAATTAGCAGAAATTAAGACCATCTGTTTCATAACTTACAGCTACGTTCCAAACAAAGGAATCTCAAAATTTCATAGGTAGGTCAAGAGAGATTAATAGTTTTTGTTTGAATATGAAGATGGTAAAGTCCAAGGATTGTGTCTATTTCATTTAGTTTTAAAATATATTGATGATAGATGATACAACCCTGTCATAGTAGCGTAAATGGAACTACAATCTTTTCAGTTGTTATATACCATTGAACTCTACAATACTGCTAGCAAAATCAAAGACGTGTAAAAATAACAGTATTGCATCCAAAAGTTAAAAGAACTGTACTGACAAATTGATGGCTTAAACCAACGGAGTGATTATAATTTGTTAAAAGCCGGCACATTGATGTCCAACAACAATGCAACGCGAAATGCTATCGGAAGACCGTTACAAAAATTGTCACAGAGTCACAAAAAGTTGTGTATCGAATCCAACAAAAAGCACACACAAACACACACCACAAATCGATGTTCCAATTTCGAATGCACAGGTTAGTTTTGTTAGTAGTTTTAGACTTGAGTTCGTATTTCGTGACAATCGAGTCGTGTTTGGATCGTTTGCGCGGCGCGGGCGAATGCGATGGTAGCTCACAGGTGACTGGCGGTGTGATCAGTTGAATGCGCACGCGCGGATGGTCTGTCTTGCATTGACGGTTATTATTGTACATTGCTGGCTGATTATGGTTTCATTTGTATCTTACTGTTGTTGTGATAGAAAGTAATATAAAATTATTTAGGAAAATGTAAGAAATATACTATAAAAATTATAAGTATGGATAGCTTAAATAGGAGTCTCAGCATCGAATATTTTGACATGGATTTACAAAAGAAACTCTTATAATAGCAGTTCAAAAACGAATCTAGTAAATTATCATCAATCATACAGATTATTACTTGGATGATGAATAAATAAATGAAAGGAATCGAAAACTTATTAGGGGCTATACGCTACAGAGCAATCATTTCCATAATATTACCTAAATAAGTCGAAAATTGAGCCCCATGATTCAAACTCAATGGCGACAAAGAAGTAATGGACACTGAACCAGACTCATTTAATGTGGGTGATCCCAGTGTCAACGTTAAGTAACCATGACGACGAGATCAAAGAAAAAACAACAATTTTGAACGTGGGCTAAACGCCATTGATTATAGTGCGGTTTATCTTGAAGAACTTGATGTTACCATAAACGTTAATGCCATAGAAATCTATAGAACCGTTGACATAATGCTTAAAGACTTTGTTATACGTATATCTAAGTTTTCTTGTGTATATTTTAAAGATACAGAGAAACATAATACAGAGAAATATAAATGCAAAGCTGCTGGATTGAAAATTGAAATGTAGACTTTGCGAAATCAAAAATAGGCCAAAAATATTAGTAATAGGCTAAAAATATAGAAGATAGTAACCATAGGCGTGTGAAACTAGACAGTTAAATAACTTAGTAGCACGTTAAAGTGGGTTGATGTAAATTTTGCGAAAAACTTAATAAATTCAATAAAAACAACGTTAAAACAAAAAACACATCATGACGCAAAAGTCGAAGAAAATATACAAAGTTATACTACCTAACATCTCGCCCAAATGAGTCAATGTGAATCAGGTCATTGCGAAAAAATGTCAAAAGTGAATAAGCGGATCACTTAATAACAAATCATGTTTTATTTTTGAAAGATGATCAAACCAAAACATGACTTGAGCATTTAATTGCACATTCAATATTACATTTAGACGTTTAACAATAAAAAAAATAAAACATACTTTTCTACTATTACCTCTACTTAAACCTTAATAACAAAGGCCAAAGAATCCACCCTTGCGGAAATCCTTTAGAAACCTACATAAATCTCAGTTGTTTGCTACAAATACGTCCACACTTCAACCTACACTTCAGGTCGTATTTTATACCTTAGTATAGATTTTATTATTCATTTATTATTTAATTACAAGATTTTAATGATGTATAACACTGTCCAGTGCCTCGTGTGGGTTGGTAACAAGGCAACTTTTAATACCACCTGTTATATATTGTTTGCAGTATGTAAATTTTTAAGGTATTGATTTGATTTATTAGTGTTTAATACAAAAAATCTATTTAAAAATTAGATTAAAACCTGTAGAAGATTTTATTACAAAAATAAGTGTAAGAAACTGTATGTAACGTGTAATTCAAATAACTAACGATAATGCTTTTGTAAGTTTACAAATAATTAATTAACTTTTCTATACAGCTTACGCCATCTATAGAGATACCAGCAAAGCGCTACCAGGCTAAGCTTTGCGATTCGGCGTATTCGTATACCTTACTCTTAAAACATACTTTTGAAGCGCCACCTACATTTTAAGGAGGATAACATACAAATAAAGGCAAAGCAAGCTTTTTTATTTTTGCATAGATAATACAGATTATATTTTGGTATCGCTCTGACGACTTACCATTTGAGTCTGCCAGAGGACCGCATGTACAGAAAAATATGTAAATACAAGACATTTAATTTTACGCAAAGTTAGAATAGTTAAGGAAATTCGGAGATATTATTAGAAAATCATCTACATATATATATGGAAAGTATTTGACGACATCGCACATGTTATCACTCGTAGGAACATAGTCAAAAAATGTTTTCATCATTAACTTATCGTTAAAATAAACTTCATAAGCATACTTTAATTGGTTTCTTTATAATCATGTATTAGGTATAATCTTCTTAGATCTGAATAATCTTGACGAATGCTTCGAACGGCATTCTTTGAGCATTAGCACCCACAGTATTGATTCATTTACTTATTTCAAGTGTAATCCTGGTCTTTCCCATTAAACTTTTCGCAGGAAAAAAGTATTGCAATTTGTATGGGACAAGTAAAATGTTTACTTATTTTTCGACCCAATTTTTCTTTGGAAAAGTTGGTGAGATTTATGTTAGTCAAAAAATATTAACTATAAAAAAATAAGCCTAGAAGTTTGCTCCGTGAGTAATAGTAATTTATACTCTTACACAGTTCTGAATCAAATCTTAAACTGATTGAAATTCTACAGATCATGGAAAAATGCGTTTAGGTACTGTGTAGTACTGTCAGCCTTATTACCTTGTTACTGTGAAATTCCCACTTACTATTTGATGTCTGCGCGCAGAATGAAAACGTTGGAAGGGGAAGGCCTCGGTGAAGGCCAACTAAAATTATTATAAACCGATGAGCGTGAATGAAAGGGTTGATGAAAGTAGAGTAAGCAAGGGAAGTATGTCAAGATCGTAGCAGGTGGAGAGCTGTAGTCTCTGCCTACTCCGATGGGAAAAACGCGATATGTCATCTCATCTCATTCTCTTTAAAACCTGGTCATAAACATTCTACCTAGACAGTTCTAATTTAAATCCAATATCAATCTGATGTAAGCCTAATTGCAATTCTACAGGACATAGAAAGCGACAGTGCGTTGGCGATGTGTGGGCGCAGACATCTGGCGCGTGGCCTTGCTGCAACCTACAGTCCTATAGGTCAGTAGGGACTGGCGAATTGTAGGCTTGTAGGTAGGTAGGTCGACTGGTGTAGTGTGACGTCAGGAAGTAAGTTCACTTACAGATTAGCATTGGGAAAACTTCTTTCTTTATCCAATTGATCTTAATGAAACTGCGCCTAATATTGAGTATTTTAAGTACCAGAAGAAGGTGGTAAATACTGATATCCAACAGCTACCGATATGGTCACAGAAAAGAGACGGAGAGATAGGCGTATATATCATGGATAGGCGTGTATGTGATGAATAGGCGTGTAGGTGATGGTTAGACAAACTCATCGTCTACTTATAAGAGTGGCCGATTTAGCTAGTCTAATCTTAGTGGCTGGCTGAAGACAAAGAACCAGCAACATGTATTAAAAAATAAATCTAGAGGATGTAAAAAAAAATTGAGGCTGGTCACCCCAATCTAGAGATCAATCGTTTACTAACATCGATCTATAGAACAACTGCGGCAGATAAAAACGCACCTGCGCCTACGCATAAACACGCACGGTCGCGCGTCGAGTCGCTTTATCTGTAAGTAGTTCTTACATCGCGTGGTAGATGGCGTTGTCTGTGTCTAAAGGTTTACAAACTTGGAATAGATCACTAGTACATGCATTTTTGTATTGAATTTAAAAAATAGAATAAAAGAACATAAAAATATAAAACTAAATCGAAATATGGGTGGTTACATAACAAGTCGTCTTCTGAAAATAGTTTAAAAATTCTAGTTAGGTCCAATTTATTATGATTTTCATCGACATTTATGGGTACATACCAAGTAGTTTTCGCAAAAAAATTAAAAAATTCTAGCTAGGTCCAATTTACTATGATTTTCTTTTTGGTAGGTAATTTATTTTTACCAGTATAATTTAAATACTTTGTGTATATTTCTGGTACCTTTTCGTAAAAATTTAATATTTTTAGTTCTTGTGCAAAGTCCGTCTGGGGAAGTACAACCCCCTAACCTTTTAATGCCGTAAAGCAGCAGTATTTGCACTGCTGTGTTTCGGTTTGCAGGGTAAGGGAGCCAGTGAAATTACCAGCACATGAGACATACCATCTTAGTTCTCAGGGTGGGTAACGCGCTTTGCTGTCTTATTATTATTGTCAAATTATTTCACTAATAAGACAGTGGGTGTTATGGGCACTTGTGACATAAAAAAAAAATTACTGTACTATGCACAGTAGGTAGTAAAACTTATATTACTTGAATACCAGAGTCAAGGGTCGACCTATGACCTTAATAAGGTTGTTAATGATCTTGGATTATACGTTTGTGACCGGTTGTTGGTAGTTAAAATTATTAATTTATCATGAATTTTTCATTTATCATCTGTTCTCGCATATCTGTTAGCTAAACTTGCACCAAAAGGTTGATAAAGGTAATGTTCTCCCTGACTAATAAAGGCTATACTTTTTAACGTGGGAAAACGTCCTTCCCACGGAAAAAACTGTTTAAGGGGCTGATAAGAGCTAAATACGCTTCACTTGAGCAGGTTTTTAACGAAAAGTGATGACATATGGCCGTGAAAAAAAAAAATCATAATTAAGCATCTTTACAATAATATGGCCGACTTTGAAACACGATTGAATATATTTTGTACGCCATAAAAAAAATCCAAAAATACCTCTGCTTTTTGCTTTTAAACAGTTTTTCTTAAGTACCGATTAATCTGTGATTCCAAAACTTAGACATTATTCAATATATTATTCTTAATAATATAGCTGTTTTATAATTAATATTATGGGTACAGATTTTGAGGAAAATGCAAAACTGAGTAAAACAGCGCGAATCCGCTCCGTTCTAGCACGCGCATTCTGCCCTTTGTTAGAAAGGGAGGGAATTCAGCTCTTATCAGCCCGTTAACTAAGAACTATAAATGTTTTGATACTAGAAAACTATACAGACAAGCTTTAAAATCTCCAGGACATGGATGGGTAACCGCTAGACTAGACCGTGGTTTTGACAAGTCATCCCAGCCACGTCTAACGGTCGTTGACCCGCATCGGTAACAGAACTTGGCGACTGCGCCGGCGGCGGAACCTCCCAACACAAGGCTATTGTTCGGCCGCCGCTGTACACGTTACAAGAAAAGGGAAGATCTTTAGAAATACGCCACTCTGATAACCTTTTAAGGGTGAATGTCAACTATTACGGGATTTTTCAGTCAATTATTGCGAGGGAAAAATTTTGGTTACATGCAAAATTTGTTATATTCATGAAGTGGGACTGGTCGTCATGGAGATCTTTAGGGGAAGGCCTATGTCCAGTCTTTCGGCTGATATGATGATGATGATGAATCATTGGCCTTCGGGATTGAAGCGTAGGAAAACAAGTTAACGTCTTATAGTTAATCTTAAAAGACATAGATACCTGCTGTGGTACTAACTGTTGTTTAATCTTTGTGTAGACAAGTTCCTGTGTTCATGTATAAAATTAAAGATGGTTTCCTTAAATATCTCGAGAGTAATATAAAAAAAATATATTGTAAACGATGTACTTTAAGAGTATCAGCTAATTAAATTAAGAGGAAAACTGTTTTTCAAAAAAAAAAAACCGGCCAAGTGCGAGTCGGACTCGCGCACTGAGGGTTCCGTACCACCACATAAACATAAATTGTATTAGTTGAAATTTCAGTAAGTTAATGTGCTAGATTTTTTGAGTCCGACACGCGCTTGACCAAATTTTATTATTTGTTATTATTTTATAGCCTATGCCCTATAAACATACCAATTTTCAAGTTTGTAAGTGTTCCCGTTTTTAAATAGAACTAAAACAAAAATCGCCTCAGCAACCATCCAACTTGACCCCTCTCTTATATGAATGTTCTTGAAACGGGAGCTCACCACAATTGGTTACCATTAGTTGTGAGAAAAGTTGTAATATTTAATGATTTCAGACTTTTCCCATTATTTGTACCGTGAGACCTAGCTTCTTGCCAAATTTCATATTTTTAGGTCACCGGGAAGTACCCTGTAGGTTTTTCATTGATAAAACCTATACCTATAATTGAAGATAACATGTTCATCTTACGTTTTGTTACAGTTGATTGCTGACGTAGGTACATCTCAAAAGGTGTACAATAAAACCATAGTAGGTATAAAACTAAATTACCTGCTTAGCACATCAAGCTTGACAGTTTAAGCCACGATCACACCTACCTAAATTCCAAGACTTAATTCGGCATACATTGCTGGGAGGCTTGGTTATGTTAATTGCAATATCCTTACTTCAACGAGCAATGTACGCTGAATTAGTCTTTGAATACAGCTAGGTGTGATCATGGCTACGTACGGTCCGTCAACGTACGGTCAACCGCTTGTCGGTAGAAACTTTTTCAACTCTATTACCACGCCATAAGGTCCAAAAGTGTTTCTACCGATGTGCGGCCGTGTGTACGTACGGTCAACCGCACGTCGGTAGAAACTTTTTCAACTCTATTACCATGCCATAAGGTGCAAAAGTGTTTCTCCTGATGTGCTGTTAAGTGTACCTAAGACCAACCTCAGCTCACGCTATAGGTTGGAATAGGTACAGCGCGTTCAGAACAAGTCTTTATTTTCCGCGCATGGGTGACAGGCGGAGAGCCAATGAGCGATTCGCTCGCCCCTGGGGGGAGCCGTGCTCACCCCCGCGACTAATTTTTTGACTTCTGCGCATGAACGGTTTCTTCTGCGTATTTTGCACGCAGTATACCTACCTACCAGCTATATTAAACGGTATAGATGGCGTATCCTACCTCCATCCTAACCCAATTTACGCTTATGTTGCATATTTCTAATTTTCAAAGCAATCCGTGATATAATTTATTTATTATAAGCAGGAAAATTTTTTTGAGTACCTATAGCATACAATCAAACGGTTCTAATTATTTTTTACCTGTGTCGTCCTAGTGGCAATCCTAGCGGCCATAATTGGTATTATCTTGAGCTTTGGATGTCTCAGAGGAAGTTAGGTTAAAAAGTCTGTACCGTGTACCTAAAGATGGCGCTGATATCAGATTATGGTTCCACACTTTGTCACGTATTAAATAAACTTTGTTTAGTAAGTATAATTATATTATAAAAGTAAAAAAAACATTAACTATTTTCTTATCTTTATTTTATTTAAATATTGACGGCGAAACCTGTAAGGTAAGCGTCTAAAAATATCAAAAACATTTCAAAAGTAAAAAAGCAAAAATTTTTAAAAATTTAATAAGCAATACCACCACCGTCCAGGCACAGTATGACCCATACTACCCAGTACTAACTACCATAATTATTATATACTAAAAGCTTTTGCTCTTTGACTTTAAAAACTCAGTGACCATCCAACTTGACCCCTCTCTTATATGAATGTTCTTGAAACGGGAGCTCACCACAATTGGTTACCATTAGTTGTGAGAAAAGTTGTAATATTTAATGATTTCAGACTTTTCCCATTATTTGTACTGTAAGACCTAGCTTCTTGCCAAATTTCATAATTTTAGGTCAACGGGAACTACCCTGTAGGTTTTGCATTTTTGAATAAATGTATGGAGATGAGAACATAAAATGCCATATCTTTTTATTGCGTCGTTGTAAAAAATTGAAATTTTCAGACCTTGTGTGGTCCATGGATCCTAATATATGGTATTAATTTCAACCTGATACCTTTACCCGTTCGTGAGATAAAGGGTCTTGACAGACAGACAGACAGACAGACAGACAGACAGACAGACAGACAGACGGACAACAAAGTGATCCTATAAGGGTTCCGTTTTTTTCTTTTGAGGTACGGAACCCTAAAAATTACACTGGAAGTCTGGAACATTCCGGGGCCTTAGAATTTTAATTGACATTTCCAATTCGCCGAATTGGCCTGGAAAATTTGAATCTGATTCAGGTATACGGAAAGACCATTTTTATTTATTGCAAATTCCTCCAGAAAGGTCCTTAGAAGGTTTTACAAGAACTCATAAAATTAAATTAGCAAATAATAAAACAAATCCTAATAAGGTCATTGAAGTAAGCGACAAATCCATAACTCTATACACAGTATGTCCGGAATGCTTAGGCGCCGACCGGTGGCACACTTATCGTGTATCCATATAAGGTGTTAGTTATAGATACACAGGGTGGAGACATTTTATAATACGCCATTATTGAAACATGAAATGCCATTCTTTAATGAACGACATATATTGAAACTCATTACTAGGAACAAATTTATGAAACACCAATACTCAAGTCCTCAGAAATATTAAAAAAAACCGGCCAAGTGCGAGTCGGACTCGCGCCCTAAGGCTTCCGTACCTATCTACCATATGATATACTAAAAGCTTTTGCTCTTTGATTTTAAAAACTCCACGACCATCCAACTTGACCCCTCTTTTATAGAAAAGTTCTTGAAACGGGAGCTCACCTTAATTGGTTACTTTTAGTAGTGAGAAAAATTGAAATATTTAATGATTTTAGACTTTTCCCTTTATTTGTACTGCAAGACCTAGCTTCTTGCCAAATTTCATAATTTTTGGGTCAACGGGTAGGTTTTGCTTTTTTGCATAAATGTATGGAGATGAGATAAGTGTTCCCGCTTTTACGATAAGTTCAAGTTCTTTTTTTAGTAGAGAAGCCTTAATTTCTAATTATTTTTTATTTTTATTATTTGTTGTCATAGCGGCAACAGAAATACATAATCTGTGAAATTTTCAACTGTCTACCTATAAAAGTTCATGAGATACAGCCCGCTGACAGACAGACAGACAACGGAGGCATATTAAGGGGCTACCTCCGGTCCACTAGCGCCCTCATCAGTTAAAAAAATATTACTCGCTAAATACGAAACTTATCAAAAATCCGGAAAGATAGATTGAAGTAAAGGTACATTTGTTTATTTAGAAACTATTTACTCTGTAAAATAAAGTACACTGTAGTTACAGATACAAAAACTGCTAAAAGTGGCAGTTTTTCGCACTTTTTGTATCTATAACTACAGTGTATTATATTTTTCAGAATTGATAGGTTTTGAGTAAACTAGGATACCTTTACTTCAAGCTGTCTTTCCGGATTTCCAATAAGTTTTGTATTTAGTGAGTAATATTTTTTAAACTGATGGGGGTGCTAGTGGACGGGAGGTAGCCTCTTAATAGGGTCCCGTTTTTCACCCTTTGGGTACGGAACCCTAAAAAGGGGTACCTTTTTAGGTATAAGTTTTAAGCTTGTAAACACAAAATTTATATTCTATTCTTCATTTGTATCAAAAAAGTTATTGTTTGTTTACATTACGTCCTCGGCGTGTTAGTATGAAAAAGTGAAAAGAAGTAAGTTTATTTTAAATCAGCCTGTACAAACATTATTCTAAAGAGTGATGTCATTGCCAATACCAAACAGAGATGATTGTACGTAAGATCTGCATTCTACATGTCATATGTATCCATTTACTATTTAAAGACCAGTTGCACTACTGCACAAGTACTTACGAACACTTTTTATTCAAATAGATTCATCATGACATCCCATGAAAACGTCCACTACAGCAGTGTTTCTTAACCTGTTGTCCGCGGACCCCTGGGGGTCCGCAGTCCCATTTAACAATCCATAATAAATAAATATAAGAGGTTATAAGTGGCATCCAATTTGAAAATACAACAGTAGTAACATCAACCCATATATCACTAACTTGGCTGCATAAAAGCAGCACTAACTTTCACATTATCGTAATTTTTGTTGTATTTTTAGAACTAACTTAAAATAAATGGTCCGATTTATTAAGACGGTCCCCTGAAATTGTGTTTGAATTCCTAGGGGTCCGTGGACTGAAAAGGTTAATAAACGCTGCACTACAGGATAGGGAACTCCCTCCGAAGTTCCAGATTTTGCTGAAACAATGTGGAGGGGAAGTACCATCGTCACCACGCTTGTTAGCGTTACGGCTGGCACCATGGACAGCGGTTTTTGGTGAGCGCAGAATGTAAGATGATAAGATTATTATTATTTATTTATGCATAATTAAAATACACAGAGGGATCCTTTTTTTGTATGTTACTCAGAACTCAAATCTGATCAATTTTCCCAGAGAAACATAAGTCAAAAGACGAGATTATTTTTGGCTTTCCCATACAAACATTTATTGCGCCAACAGAACTAGAATATGTATAGGACGACCAACATTTTTAGGGTTCCGTATCCAAAGGGTAAGGAAGGGGAAGGCCTCGGCGAACGTACCAGGACCAAATTCAAGACGTTCTGAATAAAGGCCAGGTTAAAAGTACCCTAAACCGACGAGCATGTATGAAAGGATTGATGAAGGTTCAGGAAGCAAGGGAAGTATGTCAAGATCGTAGCAGGTGGAGAACTGTGGTCTCTGCCTACCCCGACGGGAACAAGGCGTGATGTTATGTATGTATGTATGTATTATAATATGTCTCCGAATTCAGTCTGTCTGTCAACGGGATGTATCTCATGAACCGATTACGGTTACCTATTAAGGTAGACAGTTAAAAAAATTCACAGATTATATGCATTTCTTTTGCCGTGCCGCTATAACAAAAAATAACAAAAATTTAAATTCAGGGTGGCTTCCTTACTAAAACCGTGTTTTTTAGGAGATTTTTGTTTTAGCTCTATCCTTAAAACGGGAACACTTACAATAGTGAAAATTGGTATGTTTAATTGCCTGCAGTGCATAGCTATAAAATAACAACAAATAATAAAAACTGGTCAAGTTTTTGTCGGACTCGCGCGCATTTAATACACTCCTGCGTGACTGCGCAGCCATAACTAAACGGTATTTTTAATAATTGTACGGAACCCTCAGTGCGCGAGTTTGACTCGCACTCGCCTGGTATATTTTCTCGTTTTTGGACTCATGTGCCTTTGGGAAAATTGTTTGCATTACAAAATTGTCCTCTGGTCCAAAAATTACCTAGTACACTTTCGCTTGACACAGTTTTTTATCTATTTTCTTAAAAATTCTAGTCACAGCAAGTGGGCAATAACACGAAATGTCCATAAGTCGCCGTGACACAGAAATAACGTATTCAGATCACTACTTATTACGATATGTTTGTCTGTCTGTCCGTGTGTACTCAGTGATATCATAGCGCGAAGGTTTATGTAGATTTGAGATTAGTTATGACAATTTATTCCGCTTTTTAAGGGAAATAAAGGACAAATAAGTAGGTACTTTTTGTTGAATTTATGTCAACGAGGTATATAGACTTATTATGTATTTGATTCCCTAAAGTGTATGCTACTTAATAAATATCTAAACCGATGGCGTGGTATTAGGCGCGCCTTTTTAGCCCTAGTGTAATACAGTATAAATAAATAAATGGGTCTAGTTAGAGGCATTCAGTTCCTTGTAGGACGAAGATTTTTTTTTTATTCTTCCCCTAAGGAGTTCAAGTTAAAGGCAGGAATAAGTCAAAGTCAAAATCTTTTATTCATTGTTGGATATTAAAATCTTTTAATGACGTCAGCTAAACTACATCGCTTCACAAACAATGTGGCGCCATAGTGGGAAAAAAAGAAGCGACAATACAAACCCACAAAGGCAGGAATGGAAGAGGAAGACCAAGACGCACTTTTTTGATCAAATAAAAGAGAGGATAAACGTCGACTCTTATTAGGGTGTTAAATCATTGGCAGAGGATTGCAGAGATAATGGATTTTTGGGAATCTCAATTTTTTTTTACCTCTCCATACAACTACAATTTTTATCGAACAGTTTGTGTGGAGTTGTTTAGTTTCGTTGACTGAGCGCGCCCTTTCAGTTTTCGTTACACCGTCCCTTGGACCCCTAGTCATAACACGAAGATACGAAGGGTGTTCAATAAGAAGTGAGAAAACAACATGCGGTTGTTAAGTCATTGTCATTAGTGCGGTAATTATGGTTTCAATAAAGAGAAAGGCAAAGCGCGTTTTAGAAACCCTACCCTACATATGGCGCTGTAGGGTTTCTTAAGTGCGCTTTGCCTTTCTCTGAGGAATAAATTAAAAAAAAGAGAAAATTTATTTCCCCAGACATGAGACCTAATCGATAATTTGCCCCGGAAAACCCCTATACTTATTGTAAATTTCATCGAAATCGATGAGTCGTTTTTGAGAACACGGTAACAAATATATATTTCTATATTTACGAATATTGTTTGTTAAATAGTATAGGATGTATATAAGGAATTAACGTGCAAAATTTAATGCTTCTAGTCTTTCAGCTGTCAGTCAGCGTTAGTGTAATGTGAAATAGATTTCCATCTACCATACAAACGTTTTGAATTTTAATAAAGATCAACTCATTCATAAGTTTCATACAAATGTCAACTACATTTCGGGATCACTTACATAATAAAAACTCAAATGAAAGTGGCTATAAGCTTTGACGAGGACATTCTTAAGTTGTGCAACCGGCTTGACATTTTTGGAAGTTTGCAACTACGTTTAAGTAGGCAATTGGAATAAGTATGTGGTTTTTGTATAGCGTTGCTGGTGAAATTTTCCGAAATCGCAGGTGATAAAAGTTAAGGATGATATGTAATTATGGTATGGTCAACCGCTCGTCGGTAGAAACTTTTTGAACTCTATTACGACGCCATAAAGGTCCAAAAGTGTTAATACTGACGTGCTGTTGAGTGTACATTTAAGTGATTTCCCGTGTGGTGCCGGTAAAGAATAGCACCTATCGCTACCCATGGGTGTCGTAAGACGCGAGTAAAGGTTTTTAAACCGGAGGACGGGCATCAGCATCTTTCTGTGTATCGTACCATCTTACATACTGCGGTCACCAACAACCGCGGTCAATGATGCCAGCCGCAACGCTTACAAGCTTGGTGACTCTGGTACTTCCCCTCCACATTCCTCCAGCAGAAGCTGGAATTCTCGAGGGAGCTCCCTGTCCTGTAGTGGACGTTTCATGGGATGTTATGATGATGATGAAAGTGAATACGAATGAACCATCTTATTTCGGGCACTACAGGTGTTAACTGAATTTCGAGACAGAACTTTAATTTTGAAATAGGTAAATGTTAAAAATATTGATTTTTCCAATTAACTGTTTCAGGAACTGTCAAGGGTGAGTCTACGTAAAGTGGAAGTGTAGTTAGCTGCGCCGAAAGTTTCGGGTGCGATCCTCGGCCGGACCGCCGGAGCAGATATCAGAATGAAGAGTTTCGGTATCTAATTCTGCTTGTATGCATCCATAGTACCACTAATAGTGTAGGCAACGAAGCAGTTGACCCCAACATAAATTTGTCAGGCAGATTTTATTTCACAGGATGATAAAGAATCATGAATTAAATGTGAATTCAAAATATCCAAAAAAAAAAATTTAAAAAAAAAATCATACATTTTTTGTAAGTAATTTTTGTATTGAAAAATTAAAAGTACCGATTTTTGTTTTTGTTTTTTTTTTTATAGAAGGTTTGTCTCATGTAGTGTAATACCCCAGCAAAGTTTCATCGACTGAGGATTTAATGCGGGGGTCTTCATGCAACATAATAGAGGATTTCCCTAACGTTGGCTTGTGAGTGAGACCTTGTGCCCGGATTTCCATACTTTGGTCTCTTATGTAAACCCTTTCTTCTTCTTGTATTTGAGAGCCGCTCTCTTGTCGGTGGAGCAATCTCCATTTATCTTTGTCCTCTGCCAATGATTTAACATCCTAATAAGACTTGACGTTTACCGTCTATTTGGTCCAAATAAGTGTGTCTTGGTCTTCGTCTCCCTCTCCAGCCTTTAACTTGAACCCTTTAGGGAATGAGTTTAAAATAAAATCTTCGTCTAAACTGAAAAAAAAACGTTTAAACTGTATTACACTGGGGCTTTGGGCGCGCCTAATGCCAAGCCATCGGTTTAGATATTTATTAAGTAGCATACGCTCTAAAATGAAGTAAATCTATACCTTTTGACATAAATTCAACAAACAGTACTTATTTGTCCTTTATTTACCTTAAAATGCTCGTTTTTTTGGGAAAGTTGTTCAGTTTCGTTGACTGAGCACGCCCTTTCAGTTTTCGGTACACCGTCCCTTAAAGCCTTCATATAATAAACAAATGAAATCAAGAAGTCTAAAACTTACCATAACCATCAAAATCTAACATTAGGGCTCAAAAATACATTTATGTGTGACTCAAAATATACCTTAACCGTACCGTTATATAACCTTGGCACGTGGTGTGGTCATCACGTTTTAGCTATAATCCTATTTAGTCGGCTACCACCTACTTTTGCCGACTAATATCATTATGATAAGTGTTCCAGTGGATTAAGTATTATAAAATACGGAAACAGTCACACCAGTGTCTCATAAGTAAATATTTTCTTTTGTATTTCATGCATAATAAATTATAAATAACACTTGAAATTAATTTGCACCAAGTCAAGTGAGAAACGAGTAGAACGTTTTGAATTTCGATTAACCTACCAAAAACCCGGCTAAATGCGAGTCGGATTTGCGAACAGAGGGTTCCGTACCACCCCTAACCTCTACCATGATCATCAGTCAGATGAATTTTCTGTTGAAATTTAGACAGAAAGTCAAAGTATACTTTGCTTTTGACAAGCCCGTTGGTGTGATCGGTAGTGAGCCTGCCTTTCACGCCGTGGGCCGCGGGTTCGATCCCCGCCCAGGGCAAACATTTGTGTGATGAAAACAAGTGTTTGTTCTGTGTCTGGGTGTTATTTATCTATTTATGTATGTATATCAGACTCAGATTGTCATAGTACAGGCTTTGCCTAGTTTGGGATCAGATGACCTTGTGTGAAATGTCCCCCAATATTTATATTTATTTATTTATATAAGGATTCATTATAGCTGGCATTGCTGATAGATTTGGTTTAGTTAATTCCAATATGCTTACTTCAACAAGCAATGTATGCCGAATTAGTTTCTGAATTAAGGAAGGTGTAATAGCGGCTGAACTTTAGAAAGTATATATAAAGCAGCATGAAAAAAAAATATTGTCTTAAGACCTACAATCTGTAAAAACGACTTAACTAGCTTCCTACAAAAACTTCTATCAAATCGATTAGGTATTTTGATTGGCACTAACAGAGTTGACCGGTTCTACCATCAGAAATTAAATAACAAACTGCGTAAAAGCCAAAGTTCAGAAATTAACACTTCATTCAAAAACATGTCATAATCATCATAAGTCAAAATGACCATTTATTTGAATACTTAATCTGACTAATCGAGAATCAAACGTCTTGAATGGTTGATTGTTTGTAATCAACTTAATGCGAAGCAATTTGTGACATTTTGCAATATTTTGACGAGGTTGAAGGTCGAAAAGTATGCAATGTTTTTATGGCTGAGTACCTAATGCTTAGTTGATATTTTTTTTGCGAAACATGAAACCTAAAGTAGGTACCCACTACAGTGGAAGATCGTAGGAGCATTAGACACAAAAGATCCATTAAATCGGAACTCAGAAATCTTGTTCACTTATATATATATATATTCTGTGACTCAGCTCCAAGTACTAAAGGTACCTACTAGCGCTGCGCTGTGCTTTATTGTTTTTATGTATAAAGAAGTGATCACACCTAGCTGAATTCAAAGACTAATTCGGCATACATTGCTGGGAGGCTTGGTTATGTTAATTGCAATATCCTTACTTCAACGAGCAATGTATGCCGAATTAGTCTGAATTCAGCTAGGTGTGATCACTCCTTAAGTAATCAATTTCACGTTCAGTTAAGAAAACGATGGCATAATTATTTTTAGTTGTCTTGTTTTGAATTTTATTGAGGAAAACCTTACATTAAATAAAAGTAACAAATAGCGCTCCAATCATTGATTACGTTGAACTCTATCAGAAGCAATAAAGTTCTTGGGGTTGACATTAGCTATCACTCAAGATTTCGTTAGCTCACATCAATCTCATAGATTTTCTATCTATTCTACTGCAGTTTACGATTATAGATTAAGTTCTTGGGGATGGAATTATTAGGTGAATATCCTTCAACTCACATTCTCGAACAGTCTTCAACCTCCCTCAACCGCCACTTACCTGGAAGTGCAGGATGATCGTCCAGATGAGTCCCAAGGTCAACTTAGGGTTGCCATCCACGATGTCCTCGGCCCGGATGTTGACGAGTTTGATCTTCTTGTACCGGAGGAAGTCCAGCGCCATCTGAACATTCTGCAGCATGTGGAATCGCATGCGGCCTCGTTCGCGCGGCTGGAAATTTAAGAAAAAGAGAAAAGTTAGAAAGGAATATAAAATCAAAACGTGAACGTGATTTTAGTCAAAATCACTTCGTGTGGGCTGTAAAATCAATGACCGACCTCACAAACCCTGGTGTCAGAGTTGTTGAGCCGCCAAAGGCTTCTGAAATGGCTTTTTAACGGCTACATCCGTAGATAGACAGCCAGTTCAGTACGAGTAATAGGATCTAAAGTAATGCGTCATATTTTGTTGAAGCCGATTTTCATTATTTTATGAGCCATGTCAGAGGCCTTTGGCGGCTCAACGACTCTGACACCAGGGTTTGTGAGGTCGGTCATCGACCTTGCAACCCACACGATATGATGATGATAAGTAGACTATATTCGGACTCCTAGGCATACTCCAAGTTAGACGTTTGTAATTGTTGTATTAAGACGATAGCTTAAACAAAAAGTTTAAGAGGACCTAAATCACTCTTTGCATTTTTTATTTATCATATAATATCGCATTAAATCGTCTGCTGGGCTAGATGAAATCAGAGTAAGATACTGACAGTAATTGGAAGTGCTGGAACCCAAGGCTTACCGTGCCATCCAAAATACGGCAAATGCTTTATCCCTAGCGGTCACCGATCTAAGGATCGCAACAAAAGAACAACTACTCCGAGCAGAGCAGTAACGATTACTATATTTCAAAGATGAAACCTGTTAAAGGTCATCTTTTCTAAGTCCACGGTCAATCGTAGACTAATTAAAATTTAATGATTATTACCAAAACAACATTAAACTTAATGCTTTTGAAAACGTTAGAGAATCCGGAAAACCGTATGATTTGATTATCCTTGGATTTTTAGTACCTATATAAGTGGTTTCCTATCTATATGGATATTCATAAAGTGAATCATTTTTTTTTTAAATCGCACCTTTTATGCCGAAACATTTTCATTATAAATCATTTACTTAGACGTAATATATGTAGTATCTCGGAAACGCGCGAGTGTCTACGCGCGAGCCGACTCGCGCGTAAAACGCCTCATCTGGACAGGCTCTAACTCTATACCAGATATCTCCACATGGGCTCTTTGGGGGTGACCTTGTGAATAAGTGATCCACCAAGATATCCCATACAATCATAATCTTCAGGCCAGGGCAGCCACTACCGAGTACTAGGTAGTCTATAATGATGTTTTTGCGTGAGAGAGGGCAGTCAGCAAGCAACTAAGTTGAAATGTAGATCCAAATTAAACCACTAACACTAGTCTATTAAAACCAGGAGGGTTAGCAGAAGCAGTCAAATCAATGAAAATTTTGCACATTGGACATAGTATACGACTCACAAAATAACTTTGGCCCTGTCATTGATGCGCTGAAGTCAAAAATGGGCCATTTTTTACTTCTGCGCATCAGTGACAGGGCCAAAGTTATTTTGTGCGTCGTATACAAAGTCCAATGTAAAAAAAATTCATTGATCAAAAAAGGGCCATTTTTTACTTCTGCGCATCAATGACAGGGCCAAAGTTATTTTGTGCGTCGTATACTAAGTCCAATGTAAAAAAAATTCATTGATCAAAAATGGGCCATTTTTTACTTCTGCGCATCAATGACAGGGCCAAAGTTATTTTGTGCGTCGTATACTAAGTCCAATGTAAAAAAAATTCATTGATCAAAAATGGGCCATTTTTTACTTCTGCGCATCAATGACAGGGCCAAAGTTATTTTGTGCGTCGTATACTAAGTCCAATGTAAAAAAAATTCATTGATCAAAAATGGGCCATTTTTTACTTCTGCGCATCAATGACAGGGCCAAAGTTATTTTGTGCGTCGTATACTAAGTCCGATGTACAAAATTTTTCATTTTGACGTGTACCTACAATAAAAGTAGACTAGAACTAGACGTCACGGCGTTAACATTGTACACCGAGGTTTTCGGTTGATTGAATTTAGTTCACGGATGTGGGATTTGCTTTTTTGCTTTTTCCTCGTTTGCGACTGTTCTGGCAATGCAGTATAAAAGCAATGACACTTGAAGCTACTGCCAATCTTCCGCTTAAATCACCTTTTACAACACCCATGTAGGAAAGCGGGGTGGTGTACTAATCGTAGTTGGCATCACACCGCATGAAGCATCGTAATTCAATTGAAGTGTTGGCTATTTAACAAAGTATAACAATGTCAAGATGAATACACTTCTTGATAATTGTTTGAATTATTATCCTTTCTATTGCCCTTTATTATTTTATTTTAATAAATTTAGGCGTTTTAATATTTACGGTCAATTCATCTCTAGCGGCAGCTATTCTTTGTATCATCTATCAATAGATAATTAATTATCAAACTGCAATCATCACCGTGATTATCGTGATAAATAATATTTTCGAGCACTGCTTTTAAGTAATTCAAAAAGTTCATTAATTAAAGTCTTAATTATTTTGCTAACGGTACTATCCACCTCATTTCTAAGGTAAGGGAGTAATTATTGTGAACTTGTATTCCTCCTGAATGTAAGTGCTGACCTAGTTTTGTATTTTAATCAACATTAGTATTCACCATCATCATCATAAATATCGTGTGGGTAAGATTGATGATCGACCTCACAAACCCTGGTGTCAGAGTTGTTAAACCGCCAAAGGCCTCTGACAAAGCTCACAAGGATATTTCGGGCTAAACGTGCCTTCCGAAGCACGGAATTATTTTACTTTCCAGACAATCAGGTTGATTCACCCGTATCCTACCTAACCAAACTAGGGAAGTCTTGCAAAGTGTTTTTTTGTAAGAGAACCCAGAACCACCGGATTATGAGCCGTACGCTCTACTAGACCAGGGAGGCCGTTAGTGTTACTACTGCAAACTAGATTACACTAATGAGAAAGCAATATATCCATATTACCGGTAAAAGCAGGTGTGGCCAGTCCGGTATTGAACCCACACCCCTTCGGTTTGGTGCAGTCTTTACCGCAAAGGGTCAGAGGTTACTAGAATTTGAGCAAAAGTAGGGTAGTTGAATTTTTGGAAGGGTGTGTTGGAAAGTTATCAAATTTAAATAATTGAGTAAATTAGGATGTATTTGTTCTTTTTTTTATTATTTGTTATTATTCTTAATAAAAACCCATATTATTCTGTGAATAATTCAACTGGTTACCTATTTATTACGGTTTAAGGATACAACACTGTCCATTTAAAATCGATCGGTATGTCGCAGGAAAATCGCATAATTTTCCGTTCACAAACGTCCGCCAAATTGCAAAACAGCGTCGGCAGGTAGGTAGTTAGTGGGTTTAGATCACTGGTGTATTTGGTTCGTTATCCAAAGCAAACCTAACCTAACCGATACCGAGGGATCGGTAGATTGGATTTGGCAATCTTCCGGCCACAACGCGAGAACCGAAATACGCGCTGTTTTGTAAAATGCCAAGGCCTAATGTATAGTGGAGAACTTTACAATTTGCCTGCGACAGATAGACGTCGTAGGTTTCGGAATAGGGTACGGAACCCCTAAAAACAAATAGAGTGGATGTGATCCCTTGACAGCAACAATAAAATGTTCCTTTGGGCTGTGAGTGATCTATTTAACGTCATTATCCCGTGTTTCAAAACAACCTCCAACCTAATTTCATCATATTTACATACATACATAATATCACGCCTCTTTCCATATTGACGACGACTTTTATTATAGTTTGTCGTGATAATCACATTTAATTATGAAAATCACGCCACGCTAGGCTTGAATTTAATTTAATAAGGTACACACGTACCTTTAATGTGTTGTATAGTAACTACTAACTAAACAGTAACTATAGACTAAAGGTACGCTCACACAGCGGACGTTTTTAAGTTTTACTGGCTGAAAGTTGTTCAGTTACGTTGACTGACCCTGCCCTTTTACGCCTTTTAGTATTCGGAGGGCTGTCCCTTACACCCAAACGAGAATATATAGTTTAGATTTAATGGTCCTGACCTAATCAGCTATTAAAATGTTTAAATCCACTAACAAATCCTTTCATTCAGCTACTCGTAGTAGCCCTGAATATAAGACAGTGGGAGCCAATTTGGGTTGTTGGCACCTTAGTCTGTAAGGTGGTTCTATGCGAGTTATATTTTAGAATTATTTTACAGACTGTGTACTTCGGAGAGTGTGCTCAAGAGCTCCACGAGTTTATTCCACTATCTCCCTTCTACCATCGGGAATCCAGACGCACTGCAGGATATCACCCATACTTGGTTGATATTCCGCACATTCGCACAAAGCGCTTTGATTTTTTTTTTATAATGCGCACGGCTAAAGAGTGGATTCTTTGTTCCCAAGCTCTTATAACCCGAATCTATTTAAGTCGCGAGTGAATAGACTTCTTCTGGCCAAGCTCGTTCCATCGTCGACCTCATGACTGGATCGAGGTCGAGAGTAAGCCCATTAACAATAAAAAAAATTCTTACTGGATGAAGATAAGTGGTAGAATATAATATAGAAGGTATACTCACGAGGTGTTCGCCAGAAAGCACCTCCAGCAGCGAGATGAGGTTGAGGCCGTCGCGCAGGTCTTCGAACAGATCGTTCACGTGTCGGTTCACCTGAAACACATACATATATCAGACTCAATTCTGAGAAGAACGAAGTAGCTCGTTATATAGGGCGTAAGGGACGGTGTACCGAAACTGAAAGGGCGTGCTCAGTCAACGAAACTGAACAACTTTCCCAAAGAAACATATGTTGGGAAATGAAAAAAAATTTTGACCTCTCTATACAAATTGCCCACTCTGGTCGAACAGTTTGAATGGAGGTAAAATTTTTTTTTCATTTCCCAACATATGTTTCTTTGGGAAAGTTGTTCAGTACACCGTTCCTTACACCCTTTATAGGGTGATAGCAAGGAAGGTCCACTCTTATCGAACCAATCAAAATACGAATATGCCCTTTAAACTGAAAAACTTTGCTCAAAGAATATAGGTAGAAATACGTTAACATAAATATCAACTTTTTTTTTTGTATTTCGACCTATACAACATGTAACTTAAAGGTGCGATAATATTGACGAGTGTGAATCTGCCCATGAAACTGAACAACTATTCCCAAGGAATATAGGTCGAAATACCAAAACCCAAATTGACCTACCAAACAAAATGCGCTATCAGTTGATGCAGTTTCTATGAGAGGTCAAAAATTCAGAGGTCAGAATTTTTTTATCGTGTTGCGACCTATGTTCTTTGGGAAAAGTTGTTCAGTTTCACGGACAGAATCACATCCTTCTGTTACACCTTGTATTAATGTAATGTGTGCAGCCGCCTTAACACTTTGATGGTATATCACAGGCATCGCAGCACATATAATATAATTATGGTAAAAACGCATTTAAATAAATAAGCCTGCCAAAATTGTAAACAACACTAAATAAGCCAAAAAATTAACTAAATCGAATTCTCAATAACTTGATTTAAAACTGGTACTGATTAATGATGCAACTAAAACAAAACAAGACGGCGGATTAGATTTAAAAACAAGAAGCGAAAAAAAAACAAACCAAAACTGGAAATAATAAATTAGATTCCAGGTATAACACCTGAACTTTACTGAAGAACAAAATTAAAACAACATCGAATTGTATTAAGAGCGAAGGCGAAAAATTATTAAAAGAAGAAAAATAAAACAAATTTCAAAAAGAAACTGAGACGTAAGAGTATTTTTAGTGGTTTGACCAATGAAACAAGCTCTTTTAAAAGATTTTTAAAACAAAAGGACTTAATAACATGCAAATATAAATAATTAGATTGACGCGAAAATAATACAGCCATAAGAATTCGATAGCCTAAAACAATTAAAATGTAACAAAACAGATTCTAGTTTTCTAAAACATCTACTAAACAACAGCGTGTAAATCACATCAAAACTTTCAAAATAAATCTTATGTGTGTGGATCCTTAAGCCATTTTTCATCAACACATGGTTTCAGACCATTATGACGAATCGCTTTACGTCAATAATAAAATGCACGTACAACTAAAACCATCACAAGCCAAACCTACAGCTACAACAACACAAGCGTCTACAAACTTACTTGTTGAGTAGGACAACATAGTTGGTTGTTCACCATCTCACATACATGGAGTCTTGTATACGCCTGCTCCGGCAGCGTGAACAGATAGGATAATACCTGATGAGAATCACCCGAAAACATATAATTTCAAATTTTAAAAAAATTTACATTCACATATGTATAATTTCTTACCGACCCGTTGTCAAATATACCAATTCCCTAAAATTAATGATACTATTAACACAACCGCCAATAGCGGCAGTAGCTGAAGTTTACATTGAACATCCCATAAATCTTTGTCTTCCTTTTAAATTATTTCTGCATTTTTTGTTTTGTTGTCAAAGAAAGTTACAACAATGAAGTCAAAGGAGGTTCTTACGAGAAGCATTTTGCAACTGGCGTAAGCCGCATTCAAATGGAATTGGGCGGGCCACTTGAGTCGGATGCACTCGTACTGGTTGGTCAAAGTCACCACGGAATGGTATCCACATGACCAAGCAATGATGGTGGTATGATCTTAAAGAGAAGTTACGAAGAGGAGTGGAAACGTAATTTACATATGTTTCAAAAATCAAATTTATGAAACATATGTAAATAAATTATCTACAAAAATATTTACAACATAACCAAGATTAACAAATGTACAAAAAAACAGCATGCACTCACTAATGATCCAAATGATGAATTATGATTGATGTTTAAAAATTGAGATGAAGCAAAAAAGTTATCAACATATACTGCTCCAAAGAATTCCGAAGATTTCGTAACATCATGACAGCGTTATGACAAAAGCATGCAAACTATCAACGAGACTATTGACAGAATTGTGACCAGTTTTGGCTATCAGATCAATAAATCTTTAAGACAAAAGCAGTGTGGCAAGAATCACAAAACCAGAATGTCTTGAATATATGGCCAGATATACTGTTGAACGAAATACGTTCGAATTGATAGGTTCAGCTTGGCAGAGCAAATAAATATAATTTTAAGCAATATCTAAGCCTTTAAGACTATAATTCACTTCAATATGGTAAAGAGCGTAGGCACTAGGAAATAAATCATTACGAAATTCACAGTTAAAGCCACGCAATCAATGGCTTTGAATATAAAATTAATGAGTTTGATATCGATATTGTCATCAGAGATGAAAAATCATATACATGTACAGAATGTACATAGTATGGGGTATCGAAAGATACAGGAAACTGAACCACTTTCACATAGAGACATCGAAAAAAGTTTATCTAATTAACAGCTAAGGAGTGGAACTCCCTCCATTCCGATCTTTTCCCCGAACAATATATTATAAGGTCCTAATGAAATAGTGAACATAATTTTAATATGTTACTCAGACCATGAAACTGAACAACTTTCCCCAAGGAACATAGGTCGAAATACGAAAATCTATTTTTGACCTCCCATAGAAACTGCAACAGCTGATAGCGCATTTTGTATGGGAGTTCAAATTTAGTTTTTCGTATTTCGACCTATGTTCCTTGGGGTAAGTTGTTCAGTTTCATGGTCTGAGTAACATATTAAAATTATGTTCACTATTTCATTAGGACTTTATATAATCTGGATCTTTTCAAGGCTAGAACTGTCATTATATAGGTAAGCAAGCATGCTACATCTTCGACCCCATGGTCACTTACCACCAGGTGGTATCGGGGTCAAATGCTGACCTATTTATTACCCATTAACGAAACAGGGAACATGCATTATTTTTTTTGTCGCATTTTTTAACAAAATATGAAAATACCGTAGTAGAGATGACAAAAAGTGAAACTAAAATTTTAATCGGCTAAGGAATACGGCCGATATAAGCATTTAAAACTACTAATTAAACAGAGAGATTCGACATGAATAGTGACGTCACAATGCACTACGGCCATATAAACTCCATATTAAATTTCGTTTTGCTAGAAAGAGACAAAAACAAATCTTCGATGGCCTATATCTTTTAAAATATTATAGTTATTCGAATAATAGTTTTACTAGACTGATTATTACATGAATGAGAATAAATTTTTAAATAAAAAAAATCGTGCATGTTTCAGTTTCTGATGCTATCTGCAAAACAGTACCCTGTATTGTTTATAAGATGTACAGGTTAGGTAGGTAAAAATGAAAACGACTGCCTTTTTCTTAGGAAAAGTTGTTCAGTTTCGTCGACTGCCATTTCTGTTTCTGTCATTGTCTTGTGATTTACTGTCAAAAATATAATAATGTAAAAATAAATACAACACAGCTATAGTTAGTGTATATTACAGACCTTCAGATATTTCCAGTGCTGCTCCGATCCGAGTGAAAAGCGATGAAATTTGGATAAAATTCAAACAAATATATTTCAAATAGTAAATGGTAAAATAAGTTTAATGAAATCCCTTCGAAATTTTGACATCACCTTTGTTGTAATTTTATATGGCAAATAAATATCTTTTTCATCCCATCTATTCGAAAATCGCTGAACGGTTCGTCAATAAAGGCGAACAAAATAGCTGTTTTCTCCAAGAGACTTTTGTAGCGGGTAAAAATGGGATTTAAAATTTGAATTTAGGTCCACCATAGGGATATTTTAGGTCAACCATAGAGGTCGAACCAAAATATTGTATAAAAATGATACTGGCCGGTTGTACTATTAAAATTATTATGAATATAAAAAAAGAAATATGCTTGAAATGTAAACAAGACTACCAACCAAAGAGGTTCTGTTCCTAATTGATACAAAAATGTCAATAACATTTTCAGTTGTTACAAATAATACTTAATATGATTTTTAGTATTGTTTCATCAAGTAATAATATTGTAATGGTATTTTATATTTAAAATTAATGACGAGTGTGTGTCTTAATGAGCCTCTTATACTTTTATCATAGAGGGAGATGAAAAGTTGAGTGTATAACGCGGCTGCAAATATATTTTTACCTTGGGCGACCTATTGAATCCCTCGCTACGTTCAGGATTCTACTTTAATTTTACTTCACTTCGCTCTGGATTCAAAATAGCGCCCTCGCCTTAAAAATATTATTTTACAGCCTTGTGATACAATCTACTATTTATCTTATCTTATTTGAGGTACACTAATTAGGGAAAAAACCGTAAAGTAGCCATTACAGCATCTTAAGTTCAGAGACTAACAGCCAGTTGCACAAAGCGTCTTTAAAGTTAAAGCTCCTTTAAATCTATTGCTGTCACTTTCTTTGTCAACAGAACAGAAAGAGTCAGCAATAGACTTAAAGGCACTTTAACTTTAAAGACGCTTTGTGCAACTGGCTGTAAGTCGGCACACATTGCCGGTTGAAGTAAGGATATTGGATTTAACAGAACCAAACCTCCCAGCAATGTATGCCGAATTAGTCGTCAGGAAGATGTGATAACGGTATTAGAGATAATTGGTGCTACTTAAGAAGATCACTTGATGGTTTCCTCAACCAATTTGCTTCTTTTTCACAGACGACGATTTGGTACCATTCGCCAAGTTTCTAGTTTTGTTCCTTATTGGACAAAACCCTGCATTTCCCTTTGATAATAAAGTTTATTGTCACTGAAGTCTAAAATAATAGGCTAGCAAGACTTATAGTTCGTCCGCGTTCACAATGCAGCGAGTCATTAAGCAAATGCAAGGTAAAGGTGTATTCACAATGGAATTAAAATGCAAAAAAAAAAATTGCGTTTTTTAGGTAACGCAAAGGACACAACCGGTTCCTTCGAATGTTTGCCTTCAGTTAGTAATTGTGCATTTGACTTTATTGTAAGCGACCCTGATTGGTTACGGGGCTCGGCTACCAGCGGCGGAAAGCACTGCATTCTTAAGATGGACGAACTATAGTTGTTTTCTTGCTAATAAAATCTCATTTTGCCTTCCAAACAACATAATATAGCCATATTTAAGTGTCTTTTCAAAAGAATCTCGAAGGAATTCCAAATAAGTGTCACAATTTGCATAAAACGGCTATAAATTGTATGAAAGACCGACAAATTAACTTAATCTGTAAATTCTTCTAAGAATTACTGAACAAGTGTTGCTTATCATTAGTTTAAAACGGGATCAGGTAACATTGAACTATCCATACTAGAATAGACACTGCGAACTTAGTGCGTCAAACAGACGGAATCCCAGAAGTCATTTGACGGCTGAATACTTTAGACAACTACGTCCGTCAGATTTTCCAATAGACAGACGTTAAATGGAATTTTTTTATATTAGATAGAGTAGATTTTCTGTTTACCCTACGGCTGACTCATTGGGATATTAGGTGCTTTCTCAACATTTATGCTCATCTGATCTTCCTCTATCTCTAAAGATGTGCTTTATGACCTTTGATTTTCATTTCAGCGGAAGGAGCCTGCAGTCTTCAGTTATCGGGTAAGCCAAACCCAAAATCATCATGAGCGTTAGCCATATATAGCGTTGCGATTACACAGTAGGTGTTCCGAATGTACGATAAAAAAAAAACAAATCAGTAAATCAATTGTGATTATTGACCTGAACTCAAGAGTAACGATTTCCTAAGGTGTCTTTCCTTGCAACTCAGTGGCAGACAGTAACAAACAAACAAAATGTAGCTATTAATCATAAGGAATGAATCAGTTAGGCTCAGTGTATATAAGTGATTCATTTGTTCTCATCTCGAGGTTAAGCAATGTCGACCATCTGGTTTAAGTAAATATTTATCAAAGAGAAAGCTTGATATTTCACTTCAGCGGCGATTTTTTTTATAAACCTTTTTACTTTTTGCATGACACCTTTCACAATACGCGATAAATGTAAAAATTAAATAGTGATCAGAACATATAAAATTTATGAAAAACTATCCATTTTACATTTAGTGTACATACTCGTATTTGAAATCAAGCGCAAGAAAAGGTCGCGAAAATTTATAGAACAGTGTAATAAATAAAAATAGCCAATTTGACTACGTGAAATAAACGGAATAAATAGGTGATATTTTTATTCGAAAAGTATCTTTTTATTTTCAAAAACAGCATAAGTAGCGTTAAATAATAAATTCAGCTTCCAGTTTTAAAAATTGTGGTTTACACGTAATTGTTTATGAATTCCTTGAAACTCATTCATCTAACAATGTAGACATAATTTTCAAAGACTATGGAAATGGCGTTATTCTCTAAGTCTTAGAGAATAACGCCATTTCCATAGTCTTTGAAAATTATTGGAAATGAGTGTAGAAAAATCTGCATTCAATGACGTAAGACTTTTTAAAGTGGGTGTTTGAAATATTATTGGTCATCGTCATCGATTCGAGGCTGCCTTTTGTGTAGCAAAAACATTTGTTACACATTTTTCTACTAAAGCCCGAGTCACACTGAGGCGGTAGCGGAAGCGTTTCGGGGGCGGTATTTTTTTTTGTAAAGTATGAGTTCTTATGCACCCTGTACATTGAAAAACGGTCGCGGCGCGGTATTTTCTTCCCGCAGATCCGCCCCCGAACCGCTTTCGCAATCAAAATCTACTACAGGACACCAGTATTACCGTAAGAAGGCTAACCCTTTACTCTAACGATTTCTATCTGAAATTGATTTTGACAAGGCTTTGCGAATATATAGGTAGTTAGTTTAAGTATCTAACAGGCAAGACCAACGGTTTAACGTACAGACTATCCGAAGCTATAGAAGCACTCTGGCTGTCATTCCACTTCATAACATCCCATAAAACGACCACTGTAGCTCCCTAAGAACTCCAGCAAAAAGGCGTGGTAAAGGGGGATTTACACGTTTCATGTATTCTATGGGATTTACCATAGTCGCCACGCTTGTAAGCGTTGCGGCTGGCGGCCGCTGTTGTTGGTGACCGCAGTATGTAAGATGGCACGGTACACAGAAAGATGCTGCTGCCCATCCGCCGGTTCATAAACCCTTAATCGCCTCTTTATTTATTTAAGTTGGGGACGCCGCGACGCACGCAGACTGGAGATCGGATCACTCAGATGGAACCATTTCACCCATTATCCCAGGAAAAACAGACGGCTTGGCCTTCTTTGCTTTGATCCTCAGCCACGAGACTGCCAGTCTATGCGGCGAGCTGCATAGTGTAGCGTTATTCGCTTATATTTGTTTTTGAGTGTTCGATACTTTTTGCTTCTTTCTCGATGTATTGACTGGCTGTTTGTATTCATTGACAGTGGATTCAAAATTTTGATTTTCCTTTCTCGGTGCTTATTATTTGTTTGGACACAGAAGAGTCTGTGTCAAATTCCTAGCAAAATATTTATAAAATCGAGCATTTATTTCAACTGTTCTATATATAAACCTGTTTTAATACAGCTATTTTGCTGCTGAAGTTGTAATTTCATTTGTTGTACTGAGGTTGTAGTTTCATTTGTGTACATGCTTGTAGAAGCTAAGGAATTTATCTCGATATGAACTCCTCAATTTTGTAAGTATTTTTGTCTTTACGTTATATTTGTTACTGAGAGGTTGCCACTCTCTTATGACGCATTTTTATTCGTGCAGCTAAAGCTGCCCGATTACGGGCAGTAGGTTCCGGCTTGCACCTGCAACACTACCTAGCCCTGTCTCCAGAGAGACTTCTTGTCATCTGCTGCTTGCGCCGTGCTCTTTATCGCAGCCTCTCTTCAACTACGGGTTTCTCGACAACGCAGGAAGACGCCACGAACTGCGCAAAACCTACTACAACAAATACCCAGATATTTAAACCTTATTATTTTTTTTAGTTTTAATTTTACAAATTCTAAAAGCGCCTCCAGACGCGCCATGATTATTTTGGATCCGAATCTTTGGCTGTAATTTTATACTTTTAGAACTTTGATCCGCGATACTCTGCGGAAGGTACGACTATGACCATATTTAACAAGACGCTGTAGTAATAAGTTAGGTGGCCACTTAAAGTTATCACTAGACTTTTCCAAGCGAAAGTATCTACTAGCTATAGACGGAGCGTTTAACCTGACGCACGCATCGCGGATTTCATTCCAAATTTATTCGTCATATTTTTAACGCATATCAATGATTTTTAAACTATATAATTTTCTTAAATTTAATCACGTATCGTTCAATCAAATTTTAATTTTATTTCGTTGGTTTTTATATTAGTGATTTCATACTAAACTGTGTTCTATTTGATTTTATTAAAATATTGTGTGTTATATCTCTTTGTTTGTTTGGTTAGTTTAAGGTAAGTTAACTCTTACTCCATTTTAGGTAACTGCAGTAGATTTTCAATTTAATTTACTTTATTTCACTGCAATAGACTCTACATAGACTAGTCGCCTCTTACGACACCCACTTGTAGAGATGGGTTGGTACTATTCTTTTCCGGCACCACAAGGGTATTCCTTTTACGGTTTCTTATCTGGTGATAGGAAAGAAAGAGCTGTTGCCACTAAGCTCAAACGACTTCGGTTCATGGTCGGTGGTCTCAAGTGCTCAACCTACAGACAGACACTATTGAAATGGGATATGTTCATAAAATAAACATCATTGTGTTTCTATGGCCCACGGCCGCATTCTTTGGTTAGTAGAGATAGATGTTCATCTTCGAATTTAATATGTAGATATTTTAGTCAATATTTGACATATTGAAAAGCTTTCAGCAAACATTATAAAAGATATGAGAAAACATTATGAAAGATAAGATACCTTTGAAATTGCCGTTTTGTCTGGCGAATTTCAGGTAAACTCAATTTTCAGTACTAACATTTTTGCATTTTTCTTAGGAATTCTAAATCCAATTTTTTTTAAGCATTATTGGAAGACATTAAGCTAACAGAAGCTTGAATTTAATTTTCGAAAAATATTATCTGTAAAAAAATATAACAAATCTAATGATGAAATCGGAGGACATTTAAGACGAACAATTTTTGAACCTTTAATTTTATATGTCAAACTAAAAACTTTATTTTATGTGTAAATTGATAACCTTGAAGTCAACTTTCAAATATATAAGACAAATGAAAAAAAACCGGCCAAGTGCGAGTCGGACTCGCGCACTAAGGGTTCCGTACCTATCTACCATATGATATACTAAAAGCTTTTGCTCTTTGATTTTAAAAACTTCACGACCAACCAACTTGACCCCTCTTTTATAGAAAAGTTCTTGAAACGGGAGCTCACCTTAATTGGTTACTATTAGTTGTGAGAAAAATTTAAATATTGAATGATTTTAGACATTTCGCTTTATTTGTACTGTGAGACCTAGCTTCTTGCCAAATTTCATAATTTTAGGTCAACGGGAAGTACCCTGTAGGTTTTGCATTTTTGCGTAAATGAATGGAGATGAGGACATAAAAAGGCATATCTTTTGATTGCGTCGTTGAAAAAAATTAAAATTTGCAGATCCTTTGTGGTTCATGGACCTTAATATTCGTTATCAATTTCAACCTAATACCTCTTCTCGTTCGTGAGATAAAGGGTCTTGACAGACAGACAGGCAGACGGACAACAAAGTGATCCTATAAGAGTTCCATTTTTTTATTTTGAGGTACGGAACCCTAAAAATAGCATTAGAATTATAGGAATTATGATCTCATTAATCTGTAAGAAAATTTCGGCAATTTCACAGGTAAAGACCTATTATGATAACTTTTAGAATACGAATAGTATCATATAATTTTTTTAGTCTTATTCCTTTCTACAGAGTCGTCCACATAGGATATTTGACGACACAAGGATACTTTGTGTTTTTAGGAATCCGTACCTCAAAAGAAAAAAACGGAACCCTTATAGGATCACTTTGTTGTCCGTCTGTCTGTCAAGACCTTTTATCTCACGAACGGGTACAGATATCAGGTTGAAATTGATATTATATATTAGGGTCTATGAACCACACAAGATCTGAAAATTTAAATTTTTTACAACGACGCAATCAAAAGTTATGGCATTTTATGTCCTCCATACATTTATGCAATAAAGCAAAACCTATAGGGTACTTCCCGTAGACCTAAAATTATGAAATTTGGCAAGAAGCTAGTTTTTTCAGTACAAATAAAGGGAAAAGTCTGGAATCATTAAATATTACAAGTTTTCTCACATCTAATGGTAACCAATTGAGGTGAACTCTCGTTTCAAGAACATTCATATAAGAGAGGGTTCAAGTTGAATGGTCGCGGAGGCGATTTTTGTTTTAGTTCTATTTTAAAAAACGGGAACACTTACAAACTTGAAAATTGGTATGTTTATAGTGCATAAGCTATAAAATAACAACAAATAATAAAATTTGGTCAAGCGCGTGTCGGACTCAAAAAATCTAGCACATTAACTTACTGAAATTTCAACTACTTAATACAATTATAATTATGTGGTGGTACGGAACCCTCGGTGCGCGAGTCCGACTCGCACTTGGCCGGTTTTTTTTTGTATCAAGTGAGCAAGCGAGCTTGTGGGCCACCTGATGGTAAGTGGTCACCACCGCCCATAGCGCCTACTGTCTTATTGGTAACATAAATTGACTAACAGCAAAGCGCGGTGCAAAGCTCGGTATACTGTACCGGTTTTTACACAGAGCGACCTTTTCAACCCAGACAGAGAGCAAACCAGTACCCATTGGGTTTGCCAGGTTTTTAATGCCTATCTAATAGTCAAGTCGTCACTAAACGGCTACTAAGACAAACAAAGCTTGAGTTGCTCGTTTATGAACAGAATTGGTTCTTATTGTTCCACATCCTGTTTTACAAAAAGCCAGCTCAGCATACCTAGAACCTCTTATCAGGATAACCTGAGTCACCAGGTCAAAACAACCTCAGCAGCATAGCTAGCTCATGCGTCACTCCTGGTATTATAACATCCTTTGTTAAGCAAGAACAACCCATGTTATGTATTTAGGTGTTAAGCTCAGGTGATTATGTTTATAATAGTAAGGAATTTTAATATAAACTAGATAAAATTATGAGATTGCAGCACTCGTTTATCAAAACGTTCGATTCATAAAAGTCGATTCAGAGAAAGATGATTGGTCATTATAATCTACATCTAAAAGACTAATATTATGAAGAGGCAAACTTTTTGTGTAAAAGACAATCTCCAAAACGAAACTTCTTCTCTGTAGGGTGGAACTACCAATAGGTAGAACGTAGAAGGTGGAGGGCTGTGGTCTCTGCCTATACCCCGACGGGAAAGAGTCGTGATTTATTTTTATTTTATTTGGCACAGTAACAGCTTTTGCTTAATTTGTAAACAATTACCGGATACATATTCTGTAAGCCAATAAACTGTCCAAATTATAAATTTTAAACTATTGTGGCTTAGCCACTATTTAAATTAAATATTAAAGGCAAAAAGGGGAGCACCGTTAACATCACTTCTTACATAGTGTATAATATATAAGTTATAGAAACTCGCTATATGATTAATGTATACATGATAATTTAATACATAAATAAATAAATAAATAAATAAATAAATAAATAAATAAATAAATAAGAAGACAAAAAATTATATTCATTACTTAGACTCATTTTGTCCATAACCGAGAGATGTAGATATGTATGCAGTTTTAAGGATCAAAAATAGGTAGGTATTTGTTTTTTGTTATACGATGTTTAAATAAACTGACCGATACTTAAACAAGACACAAGAAATGAGTCAGGTCAGGCCATACATGCGAAACAAGCGTATCCTTATGAGAAAGTGGGGGCGGATCCAAAAGAAAGAATTCATGATCGTGATATCATCATCATTTTGAGTATGAATAAGATTCTTGTATGGGAGAAATTGTGACCTATTTTGTGCGGTAATATTTTATCTTATCGGTATGAGGCATTCTCAATTACATTAAAGATCTGATTTCGCTAATATGATGCCGTGAACCACAGCAGAATCTCTTTTTTTTGCCCTTTACGCGTCCACTGCTGCTGGGCAAGAACCATAGGAGGATATTAAACTCAGATTCTGACTTAAAATAGGTACTAAAATGTAGCAATGACAGTTTTTGACAACTTAGCCATAATGTTAGAATAGTGTAACCTATCTCTTCCTGTGGATGTCATAAAAGACGACTAAGGAATCTTTGACTAGAGGATGAGCAGCAGCGTCCTCCTGCCTAATTGTAACAGCATACTGCGGTCACAAACCACCGCGGTCTATTGTGCGAGCCGAAACGCTAAAAGGCGTGGTAACTATTGTCTTTGGAGGTTTTTATGAGGCGATGTAACTGTCAAACACTGTTTTTTTTAAGTTGTTTTTATAATCTTAATACTTTTTACTCTGCGGCAAAAAAAAAATTACAAGAACGGTATCGTTTAATAAAGAAAATAATTCGCACACACCGAGCTTTAAATCCTCGTCGGGTGCGTAAATCGTATAAACAAATTAAATGTTAAATTTAACTGGTCGGCTACGCTACAATCAAACATACAAACAACCTTTTATGGATAACTTGCTGTATGCAGTATTTATTTATAATTAACAAAGAAAATTCCTGTAACTGCGCCGTTTTGTTTATTTACAGAACAGACAGAAAAACAGACGAGCCCTTTATTTGCATCCGTTTTTGCGAAAACGAGTGTTAACTGGGAAAATTGTGCCAGACAAAAAATGTTTACATCGGTCAATACTATGTGTATGTTTTGAGGGTAAAGGGGCCGGGCTCCTAGTTCCCAACGGCCACTGCAACCTAAATAGATCTATTGTAGCCAACCCTTTATACTACATCTCCTCAGCCACACCGACAGCCTCAAAGGAGCTGACGATCTGCCTAGGATTCAGAGTTCGGGCATCCTAAGGGTATATGTCCTCCTGTTTCCCGACTTCAGCTGTGAGTTAGTGCATCACAGTGGCAGATTAATCTGTCAATACTAACTATACAACGACTATACTTCCAAATCGACATTTAGGTACGGTACCCTAAAAAAGTCAGCAGTGTATGGCCTAAAATAATTCGTTTAATTAATCCAATTTTAAGTTAAAAACAGTTCTTCTTCGTAAGTAAGATGGAAAAAATATTCCGTATTTACCTTTTAATGATAAACAAATATTTTCTACAATCGCAAGATTTTCGAAATATGCAAATTGTGACACCGTAAAATTTTTAAAAATATGTTTTTAATTAAAAATATAACAAAAAAATTTAATAAAAATTTTGGTTTTTACCTTTTTTAGGTGTTTGTTGACCCATTTTGTGAACGTTTTCTTCTGAATCGCGTCCCGTTCGTCTGAAAGAGAAAAATACACAAAATTAAATTTATTGTTGATAAAATGAACATAGATTTTTCTGCTCGCCATTTAGAACACAAATAATTTATTTATTCTTTTTATTAATACTCTAAAACAATATTATTTACAATAAAAAAAATTGTTTAAGCCTAAAGGATGTGAATCTGCCCATGAAACTGAACAACTATTTTCAAAATACAGCCCGCTGACAGACAGCCAGACATCGGAGACATTATATTAATAGGGTCCCGTTTTTTACCCTTTGGGTATGGAACCCTAAAAAGTCAAAAGAGCAATAAGTTTACGACAGATGGTGTTCATGTATTGTAAAAAGTTACTTAATAAATAATCCAATGACATTCGTAACACATGAAATAAATATACCAACGAATAAACTATATAACGTGATTTTGTAATGTCTGACTATACTTGAGTATCGTACTTAGGACATGAAACTGGACAACTTTCCCCAAGAAACATAGGTGGAAAGATGAGATTTTTTTTTTGGTCGTCCCGTACAAATTCCAGTATTGATGGCGCAAGGTTTGTATGGGGAAGCCAAAAATTTTTTCATTTTCCAACCTATATTTCTTGGGGTAAGTTGTCCAGTTTCATGTACTAAGTATCATATTCAAATATAGTCAGGCATTACAAAATCTGATTGTACAATAACCCTGGCAAATGAAATATTCCTCAAGGTGAATGACCTAGCAAGATCGATGGCGTCTAATCTAGGTCTATTAATACTGGACCTATTTCTGGACCTAAACACGAGCCCATGCCAAACATCCGCAATAGGAAGTGTTTGCGTTTTGCGTATGCGCAATTAATTTGTTAATTACTTTTTTTATAGCATCGGATCATCGTTTCGTTTTCTAATTCTTTAATGCATGCATGTCCTGTATAATTAAATTAGTGTATTTTAGTAACTAAGTAGCTATTTTAAAGCAGTTGAAAAATGTAATGAGCGCACAGCGCCATCAAACTGCTCCGTACAGTTTGGCGCATTACTTGTAAAAAAAATTTTGTGAAAATTGTGTGAAAAGTACGAAAATATTGAAAAATCACATCTACATGAAGGATTCGGACCGTCTTTTTGTTAATACTGAAGGAAGACACAATGATACCCATGTCTCTGTGATCATGATGAAGACGGCAAAACGAATAAAGCCGGCCAAGTGCGAGTCGGACTCGCGCTCAAAGTGTTCCGTACCACTAAGATAAAAATACCGTTTTAGTTTGGACGCGCAGTTACGCAGAAGTTTATTGAAACGCGCGAGAACGACACTTACTTGACCAGTTTTTATTATTTGTTGTTATTCTATAGCTTATGCACTATAAACATACCAAATTTCACGCCTTAAAGAGTTCCCTTTTTTACGATAGAGCTAAAACAAAAATCGAGCAAAAATCGCCTAAAAACACGTCTGTAGTAGGGGAGCTCTCTTTATTTTTTTATTTTTTGTATTTGTTGTTATAGCGGCAACAGAAATACGTAACCTGTGAAAATTTCAACTATCTATCTATTACGGTTCATGAGATGCATGGGACTACTTAAGTCTTAAGAAGTTACCCCCAGCCAACTAGCGCCCCCATCAGTTAAAAACATATTACTCGCTAAATACAAAACTTATCGAAAATCTGTCTTACAAATTTGAAGTAAAGGTTATTAGAACCTATCAATCCTGAAAACTATAGTTTTAGATACAAAAAGTGCGAAAAGCTAGTTTATTTAGAACCTATCAATCCTGAAAACTATAGTTCTAGATACAAAAAGTGCGAAAAACGGACACTTTTAGCAGTTTTTGTATTTGTAACTACAGTGAACTATATTTTTCAGGATTGTCAGGTTCTAAATAAACAAGGGTACCTTTACTTCAATCTGGTAAGACAGATTTTCGATAAGTTTTGTATTTAGCGAGTAATATTTTTTTAACTGATGGGGGCGCTAGTTGGCTGCAGGAAAGCCCTTAAATGTTTTTTTCTTTTACTTAGATCCACGTTTCTTAGGTAATACGCAACAGAAACCACAGAAAAACATTCTTCATAAATAACCATCTGCTAATAATTCTTAATGACTCTATTGGAATGTCTGTCCGTCAGTTCGTCCGACATTCCTTCACGGCGACTTGCACATTCAACTAGAATCATTGAATAGACAAACATTGGCTGATTATAAGCCATTGAGTTACGAGATTAGACACTGCGATAACATCACTATGTAAGTTACGTGCGATTTTTTTTGTTCTGATTTACTACGAAGAAAGTATTATAATCATTCGTTAATCATGATGATTTGTGTACGGGCACAGAATAAAGTGATAGTACTATCATACACAACAGACACTCCACCCCCCTTGCAATCTCCTCCGCACCCCCGCGCGCTCGCGCCTGCGTGATTCGCGTGGTGCTTCTACACGTCAGTTTTACTGAATATGACAAGTTTACGCTTCTTCAAATTTCCAATTCGCGTTCGTTGTAAATGTTATTGTCCGGGGTTTGGGAGGGGATATAGATTCGAGAATCGAGTGACAAGGTATTTCACTCCAGAATCTTTCTTTTTACCCTTTTTGAAGGTGGTAGGGCTTTTGTGCAAAGTCCGTCTGGGGAAGTACCACCCCCTTGCCTATTTCTGCCGTTAAATAGCAGTGTTTGCACTGCTGTGTTTCGGTTGGAAGGGTGAGGGAGCCAGTGAAATTATTGGCACACGAGACACACCATCTTAGTTCTCGGGGTGGGTAACGTGTTTTGCTGTCTTATTAGTGTCAAGTGCCACTATTAAGACAGCGGGCCCCATGGGTGGTGGTGACCACTTTCCATCAGGTGGCCCACCTGCTCGTTTGCTTGTCACATTAAAAAAAAACCCTCTCGAGAAATGTCAAAGTGTGAAAGTTATTTCTGTGTCTGTGTGTTATTGTCTATCTTTGTATGTCAGACTCTGACTGAACCCATAGTACCGATTTGCCTAGTTTAGCATTGGTTAAATAACCATGTGTGAAATGTCCCCCATACATGAATGAATTGAACACATATTCAAATATTTACTAACGCGCATCATGTTATACAATAAATCACGATGCATTTTGTTTACAGAGTATGTTCTAGTTCGTAAACAGTAGTTCTGTGGTAAGAGTCATTGAATAACAATGAGATGGTTATAAGCTGATAATGTTGTCATTAAAACTAATTGGTAATTATTGATCTTCAATGTCGAGACGCAGGCATTGGTTAACAGAAGATTATGAACAGAATGTATTAGGTTTACAGAAATACACAATTTTACTTAGTTTTAAAAACATTATACAGCTAGGAAAAGAACTGTAAGTATGACGAAGTCCTGTTTTACTTCCATATTTGCCTTTAACTATAGCAAAAATAATTAAATAAAGTAATAAATTAAAACAAATTGCTTGGCAGAGACTTCTGATCATCAGCAATCAAAATATCATCCACGTACACTTTCGCGAAAATCGAAAGCATTTTTATGAACGGAAATACGCGAATACCTTGATTTAATGAGATAGGTGAGCGTTTGAATTATTTTGGTTTTCTTCGATTTTGTTATTTTATTAGTAGATTAAGAAAGTGCCGTGCCGACCTAACATAAATTTTCGGCACCACGCTTCTTTCTCGAGACACTGTTGTCGATTCTGGCAGACCTAAACTAAAACTAAACTAAATTTAACAGGTCTAAAAATGATGCCGTCTTTTATTAGCCTGTAGGGAATAACAAAGACAGCAACACATTTAGACCAGTCAAATTTAGTTTAGTTTTAGTTTGGGTCTGCCAGAATCGACACCAATGACAAAACATGAACCTACATAAACTTAGCCCAAAATACAGCCTTTAGCACACTTCGGACACTACATTGAATCAAGCCAAATCACAAATCCACCTTGAAAATGTGATTTCCAGTTCCCTGTAGACGGCGGCTCTCCTTTGGGCCATAGTATACACGCGACAAGCGAAGGAAGGGAGGTATCGGAAAAAGTGAAGGGGCGGAGAGTTTACTTATTGTATGATAGTGTCATCAAACTTCTGCACCCGAGAGGTGCCGGCATAGAATAGTACCCGTGGGTGCCGTAAGAGGCGACTAGGGGATTATGAGGAGGATGGGCAGCAGCGTCCTACTGTGTATCGTATCATCTTACATTCTGAGGTCACTAACAACCGCGGACTATGGTGCCAGCTGCAACGCTAACAAGTGTGGTGACAATGGTACTTCCCCTTCAAATTGTTCCAGCAAAAGGTGGAATTCTGGAGAGAGCGTCCTGCTGTGGATATTTCATGGGATGTTATGATGACGATGAATATCACGTTCTTATGTGCCTTAAGTTTTGCTCGCTTTTTTTTATGTTACAAATGAGTAAACGAGCAGGTGGGCCACCTGATGGTAAGTGGTCACCACCGCCCATAACACCTACTGTCTTATTACTGGCACATTTTGACACTAATAAGACAGCTAAGCCAGTTGCTCACTTTGAGAACTAAGATGTATCATGTGCCGGTAAATTCGCTGGCTCGCTTGCCCTTCAAACCGAAACACAGCAGTGCAAACACTGCTGCTTCACGGCAGAAAAAGCAATGGGGTGCACCCCAGACGGACTTTCCACAAAAGCCCTACCACCTAGAAAAAACGTAACGCTTAACGTAAATCTACTAATTCAACCTTAACTAACTCAGAAAATCCATTATTCATCGCTTATTTCTAAGTATACCTTACCCGTACCATGTACGGAAGTCAGGCATTCTAGATATACGAGTACATCGATGTACTGAATAACTTAGTTAAGTTAGTGCACAGATAGACAATGATATAAGGTTGTTAATGTAGGTCAATGTAAGTGCATTTCTCAAGGTGCTTTTGGAACGGAAATAGTCGAAGTTCCATCTATTGTATTTTAAGATTACTTTAGGCTTCAATGTAGTTTAACAAGCTGTTGCCCGCGACTTCGTACGCGTAAATTTTAAAAAAAGGCGCCTGTGTCCTTTCCCATGGTTAAAACTATCTTTATACCAAATTCCATCTAAATAGACAGACTTACTTTATTAACTTCGTTGGCATTACCTAAAGTATTTTTTTCTGACAGTAAAATGTAGTATGTATATTATATTTACCCACCATGAACTCTAAAGATCCAGTCAAAATAATAGTGAAAGAATATTTGAAATCGGAGAAAGAACTTCGGCGATAATTTTGCATCCAAACTAACGAACTTTACTTCTAAAGATTGAAAATAATAACAGCAAGAAGTTTATAGTAGAAGTATAAAGATACTACAACTAATAGGAGATAAAGCAAGATAAGACAATCCAGTCAGTAAAGACTGTGAGATCATCAACGTAAGATGCATCTCGCAACTTGTTCGTTCAACCGGCGTTGGGTGTGTTGCAAACTCTCATATTGTGTGAAACATAATGAATGAGCGAAAATAATGAAAGAACCAGAATAAAGAACGATCACACTATAGCCCCATACTACTCGTATGTTGGAGAAGAGCCTTTTACGATGGCCCGATTGTAGGCGAAGTTACTTTGATTGACAATAATATCGAAGTCGTGTCAGGAACTAAAGCATCTGGCAGAGAGAAGAACAGACTAGAAGTTGCTCCACCGACAAGAGCATATCTTAAGTTAAACGAGAGGCGCCGGACACACAGTGACGTGCGCATAGCCAAGTCAGATTCCATTTGGCGGCCCGAACAGCCTAATCTAGACTGGACTGAAATCCGTGCTCCGATAACTTCCGCTCGACACAAACTCGCGAGTGTTTTAGGCCACCGTGTCCTGCAAAATTCAGTCATGTTTATAAATGTAGAATTGTAGACTCCCGGACTCGAGTTTTTTACAACACAAGATGGCAGTCACTCAGTGTGAAATTCAGTGCCTTCATCAAGGTTAAATAGGTAGGTAAAGGGTAAATAGGTTAAATCATATCTTGTGCGTTGTAAGGTCGATGACCGTCCTCAAAAACCCTAGTGTCAGAGATGTTCAAGCAAGCTCGTTCCATCGTCGACCTCAAGACTAGATCGAGGTCAATAGTAAGCCCATTGACAATAAAAAAAATGTTGAGCCGCCCAGGCCTCTGTCAAAACAAAACAATACACAGGAGACTCTTAAAACTAGGGTGGACAAAGGCGGTCTTATCGCTTAAAGCGATCTCTTCCAGACAACATATAGCAACAACTTTCGTAGATATAGCAGGGCCAACGGTGATTCATAACATAACATAATAAGGCCTTAACCGAACGTGACTTTTGTTCATGTGTCCCCACCGACAACTGCAAACCAGGAACTCTGGACCTAGAGCCAACCACAAAGGCTGTTGATGATGGTTATGATTGTTTTAAAAGCTCCTTTATAGAAGTTGAAGTTTATGGGCTGTTAAGATGATCATGAAACATAGCATTGACTGCATAGGCAGTGGATATGATTTAATGGAGTTTGCAGCAAAACCCGGCGCCAATTGGCGGGCTGATTGAAACGACCGCGAATCGAATCACGCGCATCAGCTCTCGCGTGCATTGACCGGCTTCAGTGTGGATCTTGTGTGGAGATGCAATTAATATTTTTGCGGAATCGGTGCAAACATCCTATTCCCTCCAAGAACTGCATCTAAAAAACGACCATTCTTTTTGTTATGTTTCGTACTATCGGAAAATAAGTAGCCATTTTTTCGCACACAAATTCAATATCTATCCTACAGTACCTCGCGCAGCTCGCGCTCCTATAGCTCTAGGTCTTTGCGTAAAATATTTTTCTGTAGCTTTGAGTAAAGTATTTTTCAAAGGGAAAAGTAATAACTGACTGAGTTATCAACACACAGCCTTAATCATCTCGTCTAGACACTTGAAATTTTGCACGAAGGTTCCATACGTCGTCAAGCACTAAGAGGAGAGGAAATCCACGCGGACGAAATCGCGGGCAACAGCTAGTCTTTAATCCTTACACGTTTGTTGTTATAAAGTTTTTATTCGTGAAAGCCTTTTGAAATACAGGCCTCGTATGAACGTTTTTCAATTTTGTTATCAAATCTGTTTTCATAACTTAAACTTCATTTGTATCTGCATAACGATAACAATGTAACACAATTTGCCACAGTCCGATAGCCGGCTGCATTCTGCACTCAATTGAAGAACATCTGCTGATGAGCCTAATCGGATTCCACTCGCTTCACAACTACCACTTACGAACAGACACACTATTCATTCTCTTACGATATATGTGTAGGTATACAGGATTCCGTGTGGTGCCGGCAAAGAATAGTACCATCCCATACATACCCGTGGGTGTCGTAAGAGGCGACTAAGGGTTATAAACTGGAGGATAGGCAGCAGCATCCTCCAGTGTATCATACCATCTTACTTACTGCGGTCATCTACAACCGCGGTCCATGGTGCCAGCCGTAACGCTGACAAGCGAGATATGGTACTTCCCGTCTTCATTTTTTTTTCAGCAAAAGCTAGTATTCTGCATCTTGTCCTGTAGTGGACATTTCATGGGATTTTATGTAATTATGATACAGGGTTATTTTTGAACCCCTTTGGATATATGAAGCTAACAATCTCAAAGCAACGTGGCTCAAAGTACGGTCAACCGCACGTTAGTAGAAACATTTGCAACTCTATTTCCATGTCGTAAAGTCCAAAGTATTACTACTGATGTGCTGTAGGGTGTACGAGAAAAAAACAATTTAGTAGTCCCATACAAACTGCACACTATAAATTGAGTTTTTCAAATGAAACAGTTTTTCAAATGAACAGTTCAGTAGTCTATTACTTGGTCGGGGGTCGAAAACTAAACCTGTACTTGTGTATAAAGGTAGTTTTGTTTGCTGAAATATTTCAAATAGCTTTTGTGATAAACGACGATAAAGAGCTCTCCGCTAAAGTAGAGGGGAAGCGCGCTTAAGCCGGCGGGGGCTGCGCGGGAGAGTGCGGGGCGAGTTTTTTTTGAGGCGCGAACTATACTTTGCCGAAGGTTCGGAGTTCGTTTCGCGCTGGGGCACGTCTTATTGAGTTTTGAGTGTTAGTGCGCGAGTTCGTTTCGGTACGGTTGTTGTTTTTATTAGTAGGTACAGTCCAGAGCTAGACAAGGTTTATACTTGCAGCGCAAATTTAGTCTCTGCGGTGATTGAAATAAGAACGATACAGACTACAATGTGTTAAACTTGACGTGCTTTTGACTGAACCACCGTCGTAGACATAGAAAACTTCTGATTAATAGTCAGAGACTGACATAGCCCTTATAGGCTAAGATTCCACGACAAGATTATGCACCTTTTATTATGCATCTTTTATTTGAACGAAATGTGATTTATATGGAAGTTTATACATGGGGTCATACAACGCCCTAGGGTTGCCTATAAATTTCTTGCCGCAAGTACCTCAAAACACATATCAACATTTGGTTGTATGGGAACAACCCTTTCAGTAATTTTGGCAGAGCAATGGATATTGCCTTAACATACCGTGAAGAGAGATTCTCGGTCATGCAAAGTTTCATCAAAATCGGTTCAGCTATTTCCGAGATAATTGCAATTTTCTTTTGTATGACAGCAACCCTAAAAATGAGCATAGCGGCTAAACGACAGGTCCGAATCGAAAATGATTTTTATTTTTTAACACTCTTCCATTTCTAATTTCCAATTCGTAATTCGTATTCGTATTTTCTAATTTGTAGGTCCGAATCGCACCAAATTTAAAATTAAGGAGTTTTAGGCAAATTTATTACAGAATTATGAGTAGTTTTTTGCTGGCTATCATGGGTAGCTGTAATACAAAAAAAAAAAAAACAATTATCTCAAAAACTACATGAACTATTTGATAACACTTTACATAACTCGGACATATTATATAACCTTTCTCATGGTAGTAGTTTCTCATGGTAATATTCATTGGCCTGTGCAAATTTATATACCAGGTCATCCGGTACAGCCAAAATGTAAACATGTGATAAAGGTAAACATGTGATTTAAAGGTACTTTAATAACTTACTTAATTGGTACTTGGATAATTGCAATTATTTTTTTGTATAACAGCTATCCTCAAAATGAGAGCCAGCATGAAACTACTCAGAGTTCTGTAATAAATTTGCCTAAAACTCCTTAATTTTAAATTTGGTGTCAGTCAGACCGGTCGTATAGCTGCTAGGCTCATTTTTATTGTAGCTCTCATACAAAAAAAAAATTGCAATTATCTCGGAAACGGCTGTAACGATTTTGATGAAACTTTGCATGACCGAGAATCTCTATTTAAGGTATCATACGGTAACATCCAATGCTCTGCGAAAATTAATAAAAGTGTTGTTCCAGTACTACCAAAATGTTGATATGTGTTTTTAAGGTACTTGCGGCAAGAATTTTCTAGGCAACCGTAGGAAGTTGTATGACACTGTGGCATTGTATCATGGCACCGCTGGGTTGCCTATCGAAATCTTGCCGCAAGTACCTTTAAAACACATGTTTACATTTTGGCGAATGGGCATGCTGGACCGACGACGATTTAGTCAAGGTCGCGGGAATGCGCTGGATGCGAGCAGCACAGGACTGGTCGTCATGGAGAGCTTTAGGGGAGGCCTATGTCCAGCAGTGGACGTCTTTCGGCTAATATGCTGAACAGTGAGAGACAAGATACTAAACCTATTTATCAGTTTCTAAATTAATAGATCAGTGGTTAGGCCGACATTCTATAGGAAATTGACTCATCAGCGCGTCTGTATATCATCATTTGTCTAATAAGGTCTGTCTGTTTGACGGCGCCAACAACTCATTTAGAGAGACTAGGATTTGGGTACTAACCACTTATAGATGCTATCTATGATGGGGTCGCCGACCTTTGGCAATACTTATAGGTTTTTTCGACAGTTCAACGAACTTTTTGTGAAGTTCATGTATTTTTTTTCAGTTGAGGTTCTAAGAGTCCTATTCCCAAGAGCGAGAAGAGACTAGGATTTGGGTGCTAACCTAACCACTTACAGAAGCTATCTATGATGAGGTCGCTGACCTTAGGCAATACTTATAGGTTTTTTCGACAGTTCAACGAACTTTTTGTAATAAAGTTCACTTTTTTTTTTTCAGTTGTGGTTCTGAGAGTCCTATAGTCCCAAGAGCGATCAAGTATGTGGTGAGAATTGAATGTGTTAGGACAGGATCGTAGAAAGTTAAAGGATATGGGGTAGCTATGCCTATATGTATATGTCACCGGAAAATAATAAAAATCGTAAGTTGATCAATTTCCGAGTAAGTTGATTAACTTACGAAAAATTATAAACTCGTAGGAAATACGTAGATCCATAGATCATGATAAATTGGATCGGTTAGGTTGTGTTAGGTTCTTCTTTTTTTTTATTTCGACCAAACGTTCTAATTTGCTTTAGGGCGAATCTGGCCCTAGCAATTTTTCAAAAGGTACATCTCGCCCACGGGCGAGTTTTTGAGGGGAAGAGATGTACCCTAAGCCTCTTTTTCGGCCAGAAGCGAATTCGGTACAGTTTATTATTTTTCGAAAGTTGGTCAACTTTCTAGGAAAATGATCAACTTACGATTCCGTATCATTTTCCTGTGATATATCACACCACTTATTTGACATTTACAATTCTATCCAATCAGACAGTACCTCTACCGATCGAGTCTAGAAGTCTGAAGGATCATAAAGAATCAAAGAAAACAACAAAAATTAACCCTCTGACAGACATTCAGCCAGTTGCACGAAGCGTCTTTAAATTTCCTTTAAATATATTGCTGTCACTTTCTTTGTCAGCAAAATAGAAAGAGTCAGCAATAGACTTAAAGAAGCTTTAACTTTAAAGGTACCTTGTGCAACTGGCGGATTGTTATAAAAAAAAACAGTACCTTACATCAGAACCTGAACATTTGACTATCATAGAGGTACTCGTACACCTTGCTGTGTATGTTATATGATAAGATAGCGGCAAGATTAAGGCAGATACCGCCCTTCTTGTGTTGTGCTGATAATATTTGATATTATGTAGTAAAATGGAACAGTCGGTTCAGTGTTCTTCTTACTCTGAGACTTGCTTTGAAAGACGAACTATCGTCACAGATAATCATATTCTAGACAAAGGTTGTTTAATTAAGCTTTTAATGTGACCCACTGCTGGGCAAAGGCCTCCCCTTTCATACGCCATACAACTCTGTTGTGAACTTGTGAGCAACTAACTGCCAGAATGTGTTTTATATCTCCCCAACCACTTAAGGCGATCCGTTTTCCATACTAAATTCAAATGACTTGCATTCTTATGCGGGACATTAAATGCTGTTGAAAAACGAGTGTATACTGATATTTTTAGTTAAATTTTTCGCTGATTAATATAAAGGTACAGCTAATGCACCGAAATTACTACAGTATAGATCGCACACCCACATTGGTAATATTGAACCAAAAATTGTAAACACAAAACTAGTACTTTCGGTGCATTAGCTGTATCTTTGTATCAATCAGCGAAAATTTTAACTAAAAATAGCAGTATACACTCGTTTTGCAACAGCATTTTATGTCCCGCGTAAGAATGCAAGTCATTTAAATTTAGTATGGAAAACGGATCGCCTTAAGGGTAATCCTTCCTGAATGACCTTAAGACTGAATAACTTCTTAGCCACTTTTTACATTAGACTAGCTGTTGCCCGCGGCTTTGCTCGCGTGGATTTTGTATTTTATATCATAACGTGGTTTCCCATTGAAAGAGATTTTTACTGTCCTTTTTTTTCACCTGTCGTAAGCATTCGTGCACACGCCAAAGCAATTCCCCTGTAAAGTCACCTCTTTAATAGTTAGTTAATTACATCAATCAGCTGATTCGTTCCAAAGCCCACGGTCATTCTGATCAAAGGACGCAGCGGTCTTTTCTTTGTACGAGTTGCTAAAGCCACGATCAACTGAATTCAAAGACTAATTCGGTATACATTGCTGGGAGGCTTGGTTATGTTAGTTGCAATATCCTTACTTCAACGAGCAATGTAAGCCGAATTAGTTTCTGAATTAGGGAAGGTGTGATCGTGGCTTTAGACATTTAATGGTAGTACTTTAAGTCGCCTCCGTTATTTGGGACAGGGTTAACGAAATTTCACGAGTCTAACGAGATTAGTAATCTTATACAGTCAAGAGCACGTCAGGCTTGACACAAAGGCTGTTTGTACAGTTTTTATTTCAATAATTGTAGAAATCAATGTTGTACAGCCAAGAGCAAATCAAGCTTGACAGATTGGACTTTGTACCGTTCTTATTTCAACTTCGATACAGGCCTTGACGCCTCCACGGCCAATAAATAGTAGTTTTTACAATTCCTATTTATATCTTAGTAAAGTTATTCGCTGCTATGTATTGATAACTTCAATGTTAAAAAAATAAAGTCTGAATGAAAATTAAAGACAAATAATACGGGGACAATTAAGAAAGGGGCCATATGAAAGTACGGGTAACTGTAAAGTATCTATTACACTTTTCCTAAATCAGAGACTAATTCAGCATACATTACTGGGAGGCATGGTTCGGTTAATTCCAATGTCCTTACTTCAACCAGCAATGTGTGTCGTATTTGTCTCTGATTTAAGAAAGCTGTAATAGATCCTTAAGGTGATCCGTTTGCCATACAAAAATTCAAATTTATTTATTTATTTATTTAAAAGAATTACATACTAATCTTAATACTAATTTACAATTTATGTAAGGTGTAACAAAAACCTAATTAGGTTTGTCCGTACACCTACAGATTCGACGGCACTCTGCGACCGCACGCAACTTAGTTCAATATTATTTTCAAATGAATACATACTATGAGGATAAAGCCACGAACAAATCTAAAAAGATCAATTTGGCACACATTGCTGGGAGGCTTGGTTAATGGTATGACTTGCATTCTTACGCGGGACATAAAATTCTGTTGAAAAACGAACGAATAATGCTATTTTTAGTTAAATTTTTCGTTAATTAATACAAAAATACAGTTAATGTACTGAAAATAGCTTAGAAATATGTGTGAACGATTTTTATTGTTTGTTTAAATTTTGGCAGTACTGGAACATCCTTTATATTACACCGATCAATGGATACTTGCATGGAATTTATTTTTTTTGTCAATGAAGTTAAAAATGGATCATAGCTTTTCTAATCAAAACTATACTCGTAGAGCACTGCAGCTCAACGAAACTTTTTGAAATCGCAAAAAAAATCGCGAAAGAAAAAAATTCGCTTGATCGGTCAATATGAGGAACGAAATCTTCTTGAAAGTAAAACTTATAACGGAAAAGTTCTTGCAAACCTGATAAATTAACGTCCCACATAAAAACAGGATAAATAAAAAACATTTTCATTGAACGAAAGTAAAAGCTTGAATAAGCCTCATGTAGTGTAGGCGTAAAACATTACGAAATGACGAAATTTTAGCGCCAAATAAAGACCTCGATACAAATGAAATCATTAATATTATTATATTACTTTTATTGTAAGGTAAGTAATATTTTTTATTGCTTTATTCAGTCAAAAAGGCATAAAAGTTGTATAAGTCATAAAGATATTCTTATAGGTACTACACTCATTTAAAATGTAAGCCTTCAGAATCCAATATTGTGTGGGTTTGGGCTAAGTTATAATGTCTGTGAGAGTAGGGTTGCCACACGTAAAATAGCGCTCCACGAACTTTTTTCGCCACCATTGTAGGAGTGTAAAGACCCACACACATTCTTATTTATGCAAGTCTGGGCGTAATTTTATAAATTTTTGAATCTATATATCTGTCGCTTAATCATAGCTTAGCCTTCTGTGACATCAGAGGACCTTTTGTGAAATCCCCCACACATAATATCCTTCGCACACGCGCAAAGCGCTTTGCAAAATCGTTTATAGTGCGTAGAGCGAATGGGATTTAAAAAGACAGTACTAAGCTAAACTGGCCATAAATTAATAGAACTTCAGATTTTTTACACAACATTCCCGAAAGAATTAGATATGTTTACCGGACAGGTCAGTGTATGAGTCAAGTGGCTTTCTACAATCGCAAACGCCTGTAGAATAGAATGAATGTATGGGATTGACATTAGCTAATGAAATGTCACGTGACAGCTTATGCCAAACCCATAGAGTTTTATTCTATTCTATAGCGTTTGCGATAGTAGAATGCCACTTGTCTCAGGGCCCAGTCTCATTTGTCGTTCTCTCTCTAAACTAGTATAAAAAAATATGCGTCTTTTTCCCTCTTAAGTTTCTTATGATCATTTTGATATTTTTTCCGTTAATTAATTTACTAACAAAAACATTGAACTAAGTATATTAACGAAAGACTTTTTTAAATATTGCAACTTAAAATAAAAAAACTTATCAGTGACAACCCTAAATCCATAGTGACTCAGAACACTTATTACGAAATGGCGTAGGTTCCAGTGAATGTGATGTCAAAATTAAGCAATCAGGCTTTTCAAAATGATATTTTTGAGCAACGGTTAAATGGAGGGCTTACTCTAATGATGACTATCTTGTTTGGACCAGCTCAGCGATTATTATAAATGGTTTTGGGCAGAAATTGTAATCAAGTCACATGATATGAGTTTTGTGATATAGTTCGTGTGAAAAATTATATGAGGAAGAAGTTAATGTTTAGAACGCATGGAACCTGCTGTGCATAAACAATGCTATGGATAAAAAGCGTAATGTGTTACATACATACATAATATCACGCCTTGTTCCCGTCGGGGAAGGCAAAGACCACAGTTCTCCACCTGCTACGATCTTGACATACTTCCCTTGCTTCCTGAACTTTCATCAATCCTTTCATACATGCTCGCCGGTTTAGGGTACTTTTAACCTGGCCTTTATTCAGAACGTCCTGAATTTGGTCTTGGTACGTTCGCCGAGGCTTTCCCCTTCCAACGTTTCCATTCACTCTCGCCTTGTAGATCTCTTTCGTGATGTGTTTATGCACATAAACTAGGTAATCTGCAGATTACCTGGCTTCGTCCGTTAAAGTGCGAAAAATTGTTGGTAGAAGGAGCATGGCGGCTTAACCTCAAGTTATTGTAAGTCCCTTGCAAGAGACGGAAAACATAAAAAAAATCCTTCTTGCCCTTAAATATTGCCGGTGTGCGCAAGACAAGCCGCAAAGGCATTTACCTACTATCGTTTAGGACTACAGCAGACTTAACATGATGCCCTAGTTAAAAGTTGTATCTAAGATCAAATGTCAATTTTTACTTTTAATTTAGGTACCTATATGTATAAATGTGTGTCGCAGGAACGTCCGTATGTTGCCGGCAAAGAATAGTACTAACCCATCTCTACCCGTGGTTGTCGTAAGAGGCGACTAAGAGTTTAACCAGAGAATGGGCAGCAGCATCTTTCTGTGTATCGTACCATCTTACATACTGCGGTCACCATCAACAGCGGTCGCCAGCCGCAACGCTTACACAAGCGTGGTGACTATGGTAAAGTACCACGCGATTTTTGTTGGAGTTCTGGAGACAGCTCCCTGTCTTGCAATCCGTGCTTGCAATGAACGTTTCATGGGATGTTACGTATGTATGAATAATATAAACGTCAATTTAGTCGCTCGAAAAAAAAAATAGCATCATGCGCTAGCGCTGCATACAATAGAACGGTGTTGTTTGATTGATTATTTTCATTTATCTTTGCGGCTGGCACAATAAACCGCGATGGCTGCGGACCGCAGTATGATAGTACAATGCGCAACAAGACTTTGGTTAACGCTCTCTTAGCCGCCTTTTACAACATCCACGCTTTGCAACACCAATGTATGGGAAGTCTGCTTTAATATGCTGACGCCTTTAACAACACCATATCTTAAGCAGATTTACCATAGATTTTCCAAAATATTTTTTTTATTCAGTTTGGGACGTACTCGTATATATACTTTAATAAAATTATTAACTTGAATAAATCCTTAATTAATTGTGTTCCACTGCTGGGCAAAAGCCTCCCTTCTAATAATACCTTTTTAATTTCTGTCTGTTACTCTACGCTATTAAAAAAATATCATTAATAATATCAAACCTGCAGCTACTAAAAGAGAGCACATTAGGTACAAACAGATATCTTAAAAAAAGCTCAGCGAAAAAACCAGATCCTGCTATCGTAATCGAAATCTAAATAATATTTTAAAAACGAATTAAGTTTTTATACCAACTGCTACTTGTAAAGCAAATACCAATTCTGTATATGAAACTCATCAATCAAGTTGTAAATTAGCTAAAGGAAACCTTAAATTAACAAGGTTATATTAAATTAAAACTAAAATGAAAAAAAAAACAACAACAACAAACAAGTTTTTAGCCGGTTTTTAGGTTCATAAAATTGGATGACTTCAAGATTGCGTAATCAGGAATCAATATTATTACCTATTTCAAATCGAAAACGATATTAATACACAAAAAAAAACGTGCAACACGAATGAAATACAATTCATTTTGATTAAGATCACATTCGTGAAAAAAACGAATTAAAACAATAGCAGGTGAATAAAAACGACAACAAAAAGTGACATCTCAAATTTCAGAACGACATGTTAGTGAAAAAAATACAACAATGGCAAAGGAATGTTAGCGCATTCAGCCGCAACGTTTGTTTTGACTTTTGACACACGCATTCTCTATAACCCGCCACCACGAACCTGACTGTTGAATAAAGAAGTCCCAACAAGTTGTACCTTTGAATTTGGTCAAGTTTTCCTCGTAAACCTGATCATGAGTTTCGTTCTTCTCGCTCCGATGTCTTTTCGGCTGATGAGGGCCGTCGTAGAAACCCCCGTTGACTTCCTCCTGGGGATCAAACCCCAGGCGTTCCTTATAGTAACCTTGCCTTGACATTTTCACACACTCACTATCATTTCATTTATCACTTCACTTTCCGTAACACTTTTTACTTTTTAAAAAGCGAGAGGAGATTTTCGTTTGACAGTTTATTTTTTAAATTCGTTCGTTTTCGTTCAGGAACCGTCCGCGCGCACGTCTCATGAGCAACTGCGAATGAATCCGCCAAAATTCGTTCACAGTTCCACGTATTACGCGCAAGGCTGTTGATTCACCACAATTTTTTTAATGGCCACTTTATTTATCACAACCGATGTCATCCAGTCGTTCCGTTAAAGGAAAGTTGCAGATCCCTTGACACACTGTTTGCTCTTGACACAATTTTTTTTTAAATTATTTATCGGCGATTACTCACTTTAACTTGTTATTATTTAATTAATTTAGCGATACTTTTAATTATTCTTTTTTTTAGTAGTTAATATGGCATCTTAAGAAGCGTTACTTTTGGAATGCTTGGTTACTTATTAGATTTTTTTTTAATATTTCGAGTTTGCTGTAGTAAGATGAGTCACTTCGGGTTTTTACATTTATTGTTAACATTTGTGTAAACACTGCGGCATCTGTGACAAATATAGGGATAATTTAAATATTTCGAAGTCTCATGACCTCATAACATGGTTGATTATTTAATAAACAATAATTTACTTTAATTACAATTTTTCATTAAGATTTTTCTTAACTGATAGTTGATTTGCCCAAATTGGCCGTGAAAATGGATATTACTTTTAAAGGACAATTAAAGTAAATTAAAGTTTGTGAAATCAACCAGTGAGTCATTACGTTCCTTCAAAGGTATACACAGTCTTTCGATTACAAACTAATGGGATGAAAAACAACTTTGATAAAATTTTGTTATTCCTGTATCATCAATCATTGATAAGTTATTTTAGAGCATTTATTTGTTTTTTTTTTTATGTTTACATTTGCGATGGTATAATGCAAGCGAGTTTGTGGACCACCTGATGGGCACCACCGCGCCCATAGCGCCCGCTCTATTATTAGTAGCATAATTGACACTAACAAGACAGCAAAGCGCGTTGCCCACGCTGAGAACTAAGATGGTTTGTCTCATTTGCCAGTTATTTCACTGGCTCACCCTTACACCCTTTTTATGACGCATGGCATGGTAGTGATATCAGTATAAGTTGATGATATAATAATACCGTGAGAGGATTTTGGTTACAACCTTGCTTCAAGCGTTTTAGTCTTGTGTTTTTTAAATAATTGCTTCATGGTCTACTTCAACGTGCGTGGCTGATGTGAACATTGCGAAAAGTGATAATTTTGTCGTTGTAATTAAATACTATCTTTTTTTTATTGCAACAAGTGAGCAAGGTCCAGGCCACCTGATGGTAAGTGGTCACCACCGCCCATAGATCCCACTGTTTTTTGTAGCATAATTGACAATTAACAAGACAGAAAACCGCGTTGCCCACTCTGAGAACTAAGATGGTGTGTCTCGTGTGCCAGTAATTTCACTGGCTCCCTTGCCCTTCAAACCGAAACACAGCAGTGACAAACAAAAGGGGCCGAAAAAAGCAAGGGGTGGTACCTCCCAAGACGGACTTTGCACAAAAGCCCTATCACCTTCATAAATATTGGATATCTACTTATTGGAGATCCATTTGTATTGATTACGAAAAAATCTTAATAGAGCTAATTATTCAGGATCATGTTTATTTATTTTATTTTTTATTTTATGTATATACAATTGCATGCCCTTACAGTCTAGCCAAAAGCAAGTAAAATAAACATTATGTGTTAGTCAATATATTTAAAAAAAATGTTAATCTGTCCATCAAATTGAATGACTTCTTCAATCTCTATGAGAAATACATACATACATATACACATAAATAAACATCACGCCTCTTTTCCTTTGGGGTATATTAAAACCACAGCGTTCCACAAGCCAAGCTTAGCCTGGCCTAGTTAGCCTTCCATCTTGTCAATCTTAATTGTTTAATGAATTACCAAAATATACAAAGGGTTCGGCTTGGGGATCGACTGTACTAATTTGAACAGTAGATTTATACATGAAACTGAACAACTTTTCATAATAAATACCTGTCGAAATATAAAAAGTCATCTTCCCATACAAACTGCATTTCGTGATAGCGCATTTTGTATGGGAAGCCAAAATTTGTTTTATTTACATACGAGTATATCGATGTTCATTGGGAAAAAATATCAGTCTCACCGTCTGAATAAATTTTTGAGTTTAAAAACAAAATGTATATTTAAATCATATTCTTAGAAAATTGTCTCATTTAACATATCAAGTCAACCAAAAACTTGAAATCGTATATCACAAGAGATATAAAACTTTATGTATGCGTTTTATGCTTTTATGTATGTTTGTATGGCGACAAAAATACGAATAACCAGTCTGACGGCCCGTCAAACTAGTAGGAATATGGGTTCGATCAAAGAGGAAGTCAACCCTGACAATAATTCCTGACACAAAAATTTTGCAGAGGGATAAGTAATAATACTGTAGACTACGGATGTAAGTCAGGCGATGTTTAAATTTTTCGTTACCCTCATTCGAAAGCACATAAAGTTGATAAAAATAAATGTTCAGCTTAAGACATTATAAGAAAAGGACATTATACGAAAAAGACGTTATGAGAAAAAGACTTTCTGCATTTAGAAAGACACGGCTTGTTCAGAGGAGCTATAGCGAAAACCCCTCTAGAATGAAATGACAAAAAAACTAAGCGGTCACTTAGTAATTTTCACCCATTGATGTCAAGGTTACTTTAGTTCTTCTGCGGATCTCCTCATTTCTGATTCGATCGCGCAGAGATACTCCGAGCATAGCTCTTTCCATAGCCCTTTGGGTGCATGACTTTGAGCTTTCTGATAAGGCCCATCGTGAGCGGCCACGTCTCGGTGCCATATGTCATCACTGGCCACACACACTGGTCAAAGACTTTCGTCAAGGTAAAGAACCTTTATTTTGGCAAATTTACTTAAAAAACACGTACAGCCATATTTTGGTGCGAAATTTAATTTATGGTGACAGCAACACTTTTCGATTTTGATATCTTTACGATAAACCCTTTTGGAGATTTTGTGAATTGAGTCGTGTTTTTTTTATGGTCGGTAAGTATTAATAAGGCTTTTACTGATTTTAATTATTGTTGCCGTGTTAAGTTATATTTTTTTACACATTTGGCATGGGAAGTGATATAAGTGCGTTGTTGCAAAAGTCGTAGAACAAATGTTGTTGCTTTTGACCTCATTAATAAGTGGGCAAACGGAGGTTCGGTTTTTTGGACAGTCAAGTGACTATCTTTTAGAAAACCAAAAAGAAAATAATAATAAATGGTGTAAAGGACGGTGTACCGAAAACTAAAAGGGCGTGATCATTTAAAGAAACTGAACAAATTTACCAAAGAAACATTTTGTGGAAATAGAAAAAAAATAACCTCTCCATAGAAACTGTTCGACCAGAGTAAACAATTTGTATGGAGAAGTCAAAATTTTTTTTCGTTTCTCGGAAATGTTTCTTTGTGAAAGTCGTTCAGTTTCGTTGACTGAGCACGCCCTTTCAGTTTTCGGTACATCGTCCCTCACAATCTGTATAAGATAAATAATTGACAAAGTTTTCAATGACTATGTGCAGTGTCTGCAAGATTTATCATTGATTTTCGTATTACAGTTTTATGTTATTGTTACACTCATTCAAACACACATACGACGCGTGGGTGTAGTGAAACAGTGGCCAAGTTTCTGCTAACGATCTTTCAATTGAGAGCAATTTTGGTAATCAGAAGTCAATTTTATCAAAAAAAAAAGACGACAACGTCGCTTGATTTTTTTTTACTTTATTTATCCACGTATACCTCGCAAACTCGGTACGGTTTTGCATACTTAGTCGGGAAAATATTTGTCCTTTACATGTCCTTCTGTTTGTTTGCTCACACTAGTGAGCAAACAAACAGAAGGACGTTTTTTGACACAAATAAGACAGAAAAGCGCGTTGCCCGACCTGAGAACTAAGATTTAACGTCTGCCACCCTTGCCAACAATTTCCTTATAGCTTCTAACAAATCTCCTATAGTCAGGACCAAATCATGCTTGACACTAGCAGGACGACTTTGAAATGAGACAAGCTTGACGTGCTCTTCATTGTACAAAAAAAAACTTTGCAAATTTGGAAAAAGAACAGACAAGGTTAACCCGGTCACTGACCACAACTCCAAATAGACACAAATGTCAGCTCATAAAAACTATTCACTAGTTCTTACTTGTCGTCATGTGCGGCGACTTTAAGGCCGCGTCCCCATTAGGCTCACAGTGAGCGGCTTACTGTTTGCCTCCCTATATATTTTAAACAGAGTGGCCATTCAGCGCGTACTGTACGCAGTTGGTGGCGTTTCGCTTGCGGATTCATTCAGTGAGCTATGCTCGCTGTCGGCGGCTCAGTCATCCTTTGACTTCAGCTAGGTGTAATCGTGGCTTTAGCAAGCGCTTCGCGGCTAATACGCTACAGTTCGCCGCTAACTTAACATTCAGTTAGCGACCGATATGCCGCTCAGAGTCAGTCAGCGGACAGTCAGCCGCTCACTGTGAGCTTAATGGAGACGCGGCCTTAAATCTTTAGCGGTCTAGAAGTTTTTTGTATATCAATGACATTTAATATTTGTGAGATTTGATAACAAAATTAAAGTAAGTAACATAGATCTGCAAAAACAGCAGCATTTGTAAAAGCACCTTAATCAAAAAAAAAAATCATAGCTAATATAAAATGGTGTAAAAAGGTTTGAACGGTAACATTTTAACGATAAATGGTGTTGAGTCGTAATTAAATCTGGTGCGTTTTACTTTATATTATACTTCTAGGTTCATTGAATAGATCTGTATAAACCTTTATATTCTTTTAAATTTAATAATATTGGCCTACGTCACAGGGGAAGACACGAAAATGGTGGCATGACGATTTAAGACTCGTACCGTCGCGATTGGCCAGAATTTAAAAAAAATAACTATAATTTTAATAAAATAGTTTTATATATTACATCCGATTTAAACCCGAAGCTCAGTGATGCGCCTCATGAAACAAGCAACTATCCCGAAAAAAAAAAAGAAAACAATTTAGTGACTTTTTTCACTCCATATTTCACCACAAAATTATTACCTTATCACATCAAATTAGTAGGTATGTAAAGTGAATTTAATTTTTTCTGCGAATTCATACAACCTACCACTTATCCTATCTATCATATTAATTTGATACTCATTAAATGCATGCCAAGTATACCCTAAGGGTATAACCGAGTTAAGTTTAACCTGAATCAGCCAAGGATGCGTGGGTCTGTGGTGTGGGTCAAGGTCTGTGACGTCATCAGATCTAAATGACGTCACTTGGTGTTGCAAGTAGAATAATTCGAAGTTTTCCTTTAAAGTTATGATTTTATTGTATTTTATTCGATGCTGAATATGGGCCTAGTTGACCCGTGTGGTGCCGGCAAAGAATAGTACCAACCCATCTCTACCTGTGGGTGTTGTAAGAGGCGACTAAGGGTTAATGAACCAGAGGATGGGCAGCAGGATTCCTTCTGTGTATCGTACCATCTTACATTCTGCGGTCACCAACAACCGAGGTCCATGGTGCCAGCTGTAACGCTAACAAGCGTGGTGACTATGGTACTTCCCCTCCACATTGTTTCAGCAAAAGCTAGAATTTTGGCAGGAGTTCCTTGTCCCGTGGTGGACGTTTCATGGGTTGCCATGATGATGATGATGATGAGAGTAATTGCTTTTGCCAAGGGAAAGAGACGTGATGTTAATTGAGAGTGTAATTTTTATTGTCAGAATTTAACTACATACTAATTACTAATGGTAAGTAAGTATCCCTTCCACAGCATAATAGAAAATTACCTATCTAGGTCAGAAAAGTGAGCCTCAAAGTATTGTGAAAAACTTATTCTCTCTATTTTCGATTTTACGTGCATCGGCACGACAGTAAGCGGTTACTGCGGGCTGGAAATTGGGCAGAAAGAACGCGCTTTCCAACCACACACACGTAAATACCTGAGTTTTATTTTAACTCTAGTAGGGACATTTGTACAGCAGTGTTTTAACAATATTGCGCGACATAGTACGGAATGTAACACCCGATTACGTTATGTGTAAACAGATATAATAACACTACTCGGTTACGTCAAAATAAACATTTAAGACAAACAGAAGGAAGACCAATGTTAAATCATTCGTTTAAATAGATTTAATAATTAAGTTATACATGTCGTCTAGTGCTAGTTAAGAATAGAAGAATTCTACAATTATACCGTGGGTGTCGTAAAAAGCGCGGTATGAACAGACCATACAACCCGGTCTGGTTCTGGTCCAGGATCCAGATGCGTCTATGTTCCCGAGTTCATGTAACTGGAATCTGAAAGTCGCGAGTGAATAGGCTTCTTCTGGGCAAACTCGTCCCATCGTCGACATCATCTGTCCTCAGGACTAGATCGAGGTCAAGAGTAAGCCACAAAAAGAAAAGAAGATGGATGACCGCGCTTCTGAAGGCACGTTACACTTAGACTGACTTTAGTTAGGCATAAGTATACGGGAAAATTTCAGTCTCTAAAATGTCTCATAAAAAATTTTGGGTTCCTATATTAATGAAATGTTTATGGGATTGGTTGTATTGAAACACGAGCAAGGGAAGGAAGGAATCAGAAAGAATAATCCTGTGAGTAGCGAGGGTATCAAGGCACGAGAGGCGAAATAATTTTGTTGCCGAGCAAAAATCAATTTTTATCACACTACAGCAAGGACAATGTTAAAGAATAACGTCAGTACCTTTTATACCATATTTCATCACCACGTTCCAATTTCAAAAACCTTTTCCACGCTAGCGGCCAAAAATTAATTTTGCATGGAGAATTCGACCGATAAAGTAAAGTTTTCCGAGCTAGTGAGGTGAAAACATATTTTTGTTGAAAGTTTTTCAGTTTTACATTCTGACCAACATAGTTAAAATCAAATCAAATATAATTTATTAATTGTTGGATATAAAATCTCTTAATGACGTCAGATAAACTACATCGCTTCACAAACAAAGCGCCATGGTGGGAAAAAAAATTCACAGATTTCGTGCCTCACACGACTATCGAGCACATTGGAAATGAATCTACGGAATTCGAAAAAATATCGTTCTGACTTTTTAGCGACAAAAAGCGACAATAAAGAGATCAGGGATCGAAAATTAACTGTGTATAGAACAAAAGATGCGCAAACGCATTCTTGATTGAAACAGATGAGTAACGTCGCGTCGTAAAGACCAGTTTCTATGCAATAGAATACAATTGTCTGTAGGAATAAAGTAGGTAGTTACTTAGATTGTTTCAGTGACCGTTTCAATCATCATCATATCGTGTGGGTAGCAAGGTCGATGACCGACCTCACAAACCCTGGTGTCAGAGTTGTTGTTGTTTCTTAAATTGAAAGCGGGTGCCACACCCCGGCCACTACATACAACGAGCGCTAATTTGAAATTGGAAGGTCGCGTAGGCCCGCATATTCAGTGCAAAGACCCTCAGGAGCACCACAAGAATCTCTTGGCGGGTGCGCGCGGGGTGGATTGCAAGGGGGCGGAGAGTGTCCGTTTATATAGTAGTACTATTACTTTATCCTGTGCTGGAATAAAGTAATAGTACTCTAGTAAAGTAGTAACGAAGAGCTTTATTATACAACGCGTGCCGGAAACGTGTAATAATACTAAAGGGTGTGTGAGAATCTGTCCATGAAAGTGAACAACTTTTTTCAAAGAACAAAGGTCGAAAAACGGAAATCAATTTTTCACCTCCCATAGAAACTGCATCAGCTGATAGCACATTTGTATGGGACGTCAATTTTGGTTTTTAGATTTAATTTTTTTTCTCCTTTCGTTCAGTTTCAAGGACAGATACACATCTTTCAGTATTATCATACCTTTCTGTTACACGTTGTGTACAGACAATGACACGACAACCTTGACATATTTGACTTAGTATCATTCTTATATCAATTGACGTAGGAACTATATTGCACTGCGAGTGGTAAGCTTGACCTGCTTTCATATGTACACTAAAATATTGACTGTACACTAAATTAATACTGCATATTTTATTTTGGTAAAAAATTACTAAAATGTTCTACTAAAAGCAAACAAATTAATAACGTTTATTCAACTTTAAATTGTCCGTGAAGAGCCGGCAAAGAATAGTGCCAACCCATTTCTACCCGTGGGTGTCGTAAGAGGCGACTAAGGCCTTATGAACCGGAGGCTGGGCAGCAGCATCTTTCTGTGTAGGTATCGTACCATTTTACATACTGCGGTCACCAACAACAGCGGTCGCCAGCCGCAACGCTTACAAGCGTGGTGACTATGGAAAATCCCCTCCAAAGTACCACGCGCTTTTGCTGGAGTTATGATGATAATTTAACTTTAATCAAGACTCTTTGAAAGTGCATCTTATTTTTAAAAAACTAGATAATCTTGACAATTTAGATACAGACACGATGATATGAAATATAGAACACAGTTAAGTAAATTGCGTGAATTCTGTATAAAAACTAAAAAAAATAACAATACAATTGAATGGGAGAACCACTGGACCCTACCATGTCATTGCGTGACCTTAACAAAAGGTGTGGCGTCAGTTCCAGCGGGTCAAGACGCTTTTATTTTTTTAGTTTATAGTGTGCACAGGAGACCGTGTTGCTGGAAGCATGAAAATATAAACCAAAGAAATTTCTTCAATCTTAAATAGATTTCTTAATCTGACTGATACTGTTACGCTATGTTAAGCAGGTAGGTACTTGGGATTAATTAAAGACTTACAAATTGTTACACATTTGAGTAATTTAAGTAGTTAATGACTTGATTTTCTCAAGTATTTACAAATATGGAGTGAAGTACTTAGCCACTTAATTGTTACTTTGATATTAAGTAATCTTTCTTATAATTTAAGCGAATTAAAACAGCCAAGTTCACGTTCTGATATGTTTCGTTTAAAGCTTGTAAGCATTTAATGCGAACCTTATTTTAAAGTTATAAATCGCTTATTTTAATAAATAATACGTTACAAATATTTGGGCCTTCATTAACCGTAACCTACTCAGAATCATACCGCATAACTTTTAGATGACCTTTATCCTTAGCACTGTAAAGTCCTAATGAAATAGTTAACATAATTTTAGTATGTTACTAATGGTAATAGAGTTGAAAATGCCTCCATCATCAGATACGCTCCAAGTAATAATAATATTGTCAAAATTTCATCTAAATCGGAAACCTGGAAGTGGGTCAAATTTAAGAAAGAAGATTTGGTTCCCGACAGACAGACACCGCAACAGGTGAAACTAAATAAAAGCTTTTAATAATATGTAAAGACTTCTCTGATACTCATAATCAAATCAGTAACAGAAAAGTAATGACCTTTAGTCCATTTAGGTTTCCTACAAAATCTCTTTATGAAAAAGTTAAGGTTCTTACGGTAAGACAGATTTTTATTCTAAACCTTGTTTACAAGCAGCATTCTAAGACTGAGTATGATGAAAAGAGCTACAACAAAACACGTACAATCAGAAATGTAGGCCCATCTTTGAATTGCAGTACTGCATTCGCAAGACGCCAGCACGCATTCTTGGCTATATCATTATACAATAAAGTAAATCGGCAAATCAATATATTTCCCCTCACCCTGCGTGAGGTAAAACCTAAACTTATGACGTGGTTGCTGTCATTAGATTACAATCAGACAGAATTACTGCTTCTGTGATTCCTCTTGTGGGTTCTATTTATATTTATCTTATTTAATTTTTATCTCATAGGTCATACAAACACTCATACACACACACACACAAACACATACACACACATACACGCCTTTCTCACAATACGCACGCACGCACTTTGATTGTTAATTTTAGCTTACCTATAATAGATTGTTTGTTTTATTATTCATATTACTTAGTCCATCGGTTAAGGAGAAGCAAACTGGTCACCGTAACACAAGTTTTTACTTAGCTCGGGACCAGTGTTTAATTTAATTTGTTCAATTTTTTTGAATAATAAACTATTTTATTTATTTATTTATTTAAAAGATAGTAGTACAGTCAAGAGCACTTCAAGCTTAGACGTACGGGCTAGAGTCGCGCTGCGAGTCTCAAGCATGACCTGTCGTTGACTGTATTAGTATAAAGACTTTGTCTAATTTGAAATCAGATGATGCATGAAATGTACCTGTACAAAAAAATCCTTTTAATTTGTTCGCAGCTGGAGATTGAATTGAGTAGAAAATTAGCACAAAACTGGTCTAAAACCACATATTTTAAAACATAAATAGATAATTTGAATATTAAAATGTAAATAACAAGTTGGTATAGTAATTTCTTATAATGATGTCGTCAATATTAACTGTCAGAAGAGTCCTCTTTAATGTTCTAAGATGTGCACGTGTCGTTAAACTGGCTTTCAATGTCCACAGCTGGGCAAAGGCCGCCTCCTCCTCCTCTCCTAGAGGCCTCTGTTCCCTCATCATAATATCCCATTGGAAGTCCTCAACTGGACAAGGCGCTCCCTTAAAATTTATATTTTGGAGGGTAAGTACCATAGTCTCCACGCTAAGCGTTGTCGGACGCTGCTGCCCAGCTTTTACGGCACTTACGGGTTGAGATTTTTAAAGTCATTCATAATGTAAACTTTTGTCTAAAATGGTTTTATTTACATAAATTAAAAACAGCGGTGCCAATCTGGGCCCGGTCCTGAATGCATACCTCCTATAGCGTTTTTCTAGCTTCGAAAGGCACGATAAGCAATGTCAGAGGCCATTAGGAAATATTTGATAACAGGGCTGATCAGACTTGGCATTAATAATTTAATAAGAGTTAACCTGGTCCTATTATGATAAAATTAAAAATTTATTAAAAAATTTTAATTCCACGAGATTCTGGTTCACAAGGCAACATCTACCCTGTATTATAAAGAAAGATTGTAACAACGTGATTTTTATTGGTTTCGCTCCGTAAGCTCAGTGATTCTACTAGTGAAAACAAGCAACTTTCCCAAAGGAAAAAATTTTTAAACAAAAAATAATTTTTAAGTCCACCATAATAAAAAGATCACGTGATCGACAATTTTTTTTATTTAATGTTACAAGTGAGCAAACGAGCAGGTGGGCAAGTATGAAAGAAAGATGAAAGTATGAAAGTCGAAAAAATATTTCGAGTAAACATTTTTTTCTACAGAAAAGTTGCTTGTTCTCATAAGCAGAATCACTGGGCTTCGGGAGCGAAACCAATTAAAAATCACATTGTCCCATCACAGCCCCACGACTTCGTACGCATGTAAAAAATTTGTATAGTAATTTTGAGATCTGCGTCAACCCCGGTTACACTGTGACCCTACATTCGATGCATTGTGCTACATTGTTAAGGGTTCCCACGACTGGTTTGGCAAAGGTACGCTCTGACCTTGACAATTTTGGGACAATGTTGCACCCAGGGTCAAAATACGGTCGTCTTTTAAAAATAAACTGGTTTTTGTATTCTTTGTTGAGTCTTCTCGACATTAATTCTTGATATTACTTATCTTTCTTAGGGTTTCGAGCTTTAACATAATGCAAATATACCGAATTTTTTTATTTGCGCCCTTGTGTCCAAAAAATGACTGCCTACTGGAGCACAGAAATCTTCAATAGTAACATTAGTAACCACTATTTATTAATGAAATCGCCCACAGATACATTTTAAATTAAGAAGTGAAAACAGTGATCAACCGTGTGGTGCCGGCATAGAATAGTACCTTCCTCTACCCGTGGGTGTCGTAAGAGGCGACTAAGGGATTATAAACCGGAAGATGGGCAGAAGCATCTTTCTGTGTATCGTACCACTTTTCATACTGCGGTCACCAACAACAGCGGTCGCCAGCCGCAACGCTTACAAGCGTGGTGACTATGGTAAATACCCTCCTCAGTACCACGCGTTTTTGCTGGAGTTCTGGAGGGAGCTCCCTGTCCTGCAGAGGACGTTTAATGGGATGTTATGATGATAAATGAAAACTGTTTTTCACTGTTCGATTTACTTTTTGATTTTAAACTATACCTTTTTATTTACTTTGAACTTTTGATTTTACTTACTTATTATTTTAATGTTTCATTCATTAACATAGACGTTTCTTACTTACGATGATATACATTTTATGTAAAATATTTTTTTATTAAACAACAGTTGACGAGACGACCACAATTTCACTGTTTTGTAGACTCGCGAATGAATCCATTTAAATACTACAAGAGTTTCAAATCATAGACTAACATTTTAGAAAAAAGTCAATGCTTTGCATGTCCCTCTTATTCGCATCAGACAGTACTAACTATAGTTGTCTTGCCCGTATGTTCGTTATCGTATTAGAGATTTCACGGCGATGTCGCGTAACGGTTAACCCCGGTCAATGGTCACGGAAATTGGAGCTTTTTAGGGGTCAGTGGCGAAGGGTTCCAATTTATAGTTATTTTTTGTGCTGCAGGCTCTTTAGAGAAACTCACATTTTGGGTTGGGTTTAGTAGCTCTAATTATATTATATTTATTGTTATTTCTAATAATATTTTCAGTAAAAATAATTTAAAAAAAAGGTCAAGTGCGAGTCGGACTCTCGCGAAGGGTTCCGATATACCTATAAGTATTTTAAGAAATAATAAAGTCCATTTTTAGGACCGCAAAATTTGTTTGTATTTTTTTTTTTGCACATTTGTAAAAAACCTGTGCTACTTACAGAGATCGTTTTATTTTTGCTATAATATTCACATAAACGTTTATAGACAAAGATTTCGGACCTCCTAGCTCCTCTAGGAATAGATACCGTTCGAATTTATTTGACTATGGGATGACATCTGTCAGCATGTCACATCATCAATCATCATCGATGATTATGAAATATTAAAAAAATACCCTACCAAATTAATAGAACGACGCCGTCATTGCATTTACAAAGATAATAGGATTATGTTATTTGTTGTGACATTTTTTTTTACTTTGTATGGGCTTACTCTTGACCTCGATCTAGCCCTGAGAACAGAGATGAGGTCGACGATGGAACGAGCTTGCCCAGAAGAAGCCTATTCACTCGCGACTTGAATAGATTCGGGTTATAAGAGCTCGGGAACACAGACGCAGGCAGAGAATTCCATTACAGCCGTGCGCATAATAAAGGATGTTTCAAAGCGGTTTGTGCGGATGTATGGAATATCAACCAAGTATGGGTGATATCCTGCGGTGCGTCTGGATTCCCGAGGGTAGAAGGGGGATGGCGGAATAAGCTCATGGAGCTTCCAACACTCCCTAACTTGTGAGGAATTATACTCGTATCTATAATTATACTTCTAACCCTTATTCTTTTGAGATTATGAATGAACCCACAGAACCCGAAAACTTTTCAACATACTCTATCTTCACTTGCAGTTTATAAAAAACACACTCCACTTCTTTCCAAAATTTCGGTTTAGCATGCACAATGGGCGATTCGTCTTCAGAAATTAAAACTGTTCACACGGTATAAAAATCTTGTGCAGTGGAGAACATCTCAAGTTATACACATTTATATTCGAACAGTGTCGAGAGGACATACGGGCTAGAGTTGCACTGCGAGTGTCAAGCTTGACCTGGCCTTGACTGTACAGCTCTATAAGGGCGAAAGTTGTACGATTGAGATACAAAAATCAGATTTTTGTTTAAAACTTGATGTTTATTTTTTGGACTTGCGATTAAATGTAAATTTGCAGTTACATGGTTTGGTTAAAAATAAGTTTGCAATTTTAAATAAGTTTATGGCTTCGAAATGCACATAAAATCTAGACAACCAAGTAATTAAAGACTTGGGACAAGGCTCATTAATGAATATTACCGTGCAATGTTGCAGCAGTCAGCCAGGACCAACTGCGGCGTAACGTGCCTTCCAAAGCACGGAGTCATCTTACTTTTGTCGATTTCCGTACAAATAATATAAACGTGTTTTCAGCTGCAAAAGAAGTTTACTAAGTGCGTTTTACGAAAGGAAAAATTTACTACTTAAAGAAACTCTTGAAGAATGTTAACGTGCCTACTGAAACAAATAGACGCTTCTCAAATAACAAACAAGAGACAAATGTGCGCGGGCGCAGTATTTGTACGTCTTTTGCCGTGGAACGCTGCGACCGGTTGCTAACGGGACTCATAGTAGGGTACTCTTAGCTATGGTGCGGTGTTGCCAGAATGTGTGAAATTGTCATGATCAGCATATTTGAAAAACTTAGTCTCGAAAGCATAATGTTCGAATATCTTCTTTTTAGCGTGTCGATCTATTTACATAAGCACAAAATTGTTGTGGCCTTAAAACGTTGCCACATTTACTGCGTCATTTGTGGCTTTAAAAAGGTCATCACGTGTATATTTTATATTGTCAATGGGCTTACTCTTGGCCTCGATATGAGGTCGACGATGGAAGGAGCTTGCCCAGAAAAAGCAGCAACATGTGTCGGGATACGCGGGACAGGAGGTTCGGCATGGAGTTAGATTGTTTGTGTTGAATATAAAAAGGAAGAAATCAGATCTACAAGGGGTAATAACAGAAAAAGGGTACATAACAGTACATCCTATCTTGATTATCTTGATGGATATGAATCTGTCCAAGTAACTGAAGAAGTTTTTGTACAAAAAGTTAATTGTTATTAAGTTTTTTAGTATCATAGATATTCAAGTTGTAAAACCATTTTTCGTATTTCACTTCGTTATTTCATTATTCAAATGTCACGTCTATACAGTTTTAAAATTAATTTCAATGTCAATAACGCATTTGAAACACCGCCATTTTAGTTTTGAAAAATATATTATCGATCATTAATTATATTATTTGTAAATGTTTGACAGTAATCAGGACATTCTACTTGAAAAAAAAAAAACTAATAGCGCTTGCTACTTGCTACACAAACTCACGCACGCTTGTTATTATAACACTGTCCGATCCGATTGAAATCGATACTGGCAACACTCATGGTTCGTTGTATGGGAGATAGGAATTTCCATGACTAGAATGGGGGCAGCTAAGCTAAACTGGATTCTGTTCGGAAATTGCCTTTATTTTGAATTTTTATGGTGTTTGTAAATCATAAATATAGTCACGTACACATGAGAAATTTTGATGTTTAAGCTATTAAATGAACAAACAAAACGGCTTAATTTAGGTTAATTAGTTATTGTGTAGGCGTTGTCAGGCTTACCGGGTTGGTAGGTGGTAAGCCTGACCAATTCTCTTGTAAGAGTTTTCAAGCAGCCAAATGACTTTTGTAATAGCTTAACTACTCCTATTTTATAGATATTAGTCGGGACCAATAGCTTAAAATGCTCATAGGTAATACTAATGAATCAGTTCACAATCACAATTAAAAAATATCACTAAAATAAACGTATCAACTACTTTATGTTATGGTGAAAGGCTTGTAAAGATGGTAGGGCTTTTTTGCAAGATCCATGAAGAAGTACCACCCCTTCGCTATTTGGTTGGTTGAGAAAAGTAAGCTTCACCTACGTACTCGTAGGTATACGTCTTAAATAATAACTCTGGCTATGTCAGTTGAAGCGCAGAAGTAAGACATTAAATGTCTTACTTCTGCGCTTCAACTGACATTAAAAAAATTTTAATTTCTGCGCATCAATGACATAGCCAAAGTTATTTTGTACGACGTATATTTGATTGGCAATAGCACGATATGCTGTAGAATACCCGGCCTTTCGAAGCACGGATACTATACAGCGTGATTTTTGATTAACCAAAAAAAATATAAGGGATGATTCTGCCCATGAAACTGATCAACTTTTCCCAAGGAACATAGGTCGAAATACGAAAATAAATTTTTGAAACTGCATCAGCTGATAGCGCATTTTGTATGGGAGGTCAAATTTGGTTTTATGTATTTCAATTATGTTCCTTGGGAAAAGTTGTTCAGTTTCATGGGCAGATACATACCTTATTTTTTTTCTGGTGAATAAAAAATCACGCTGTATAATCCGTTTCACGATATATGTATTGAAATATTTTTGGACCCCTTTATCTTCTCCTTGATTTGGTCAAAGTAACTTCGACTAGGTCTTCACTTAGACTAGCTCCATATTTTTTCTTTCTATTGGCTAGGATGATACACGTGATGAGAATGGACAGTGGTAGATGGACAAAGAAGATTACAGATTGGTTATCAAGAGATGGAAAAAGAAGGAGAGGCAGACCAAACAAAAGATGGGAAGACATATTTAAGGAACGGTGCGGACCGGCATGGAGGAGAGAATCACCGAACAGAGAAAAGTGGAGGAGATTGGGGGAGGCCTACGCCGAAGAGGCGACTTCCATAAACAAATAAATAATAAATAAAGAAACTATTTGGATATGAATTATAAAAAAAAGATTAATTAAGTAAGAAATAATGTTTAAATTAATAATATTGAAAAATAATTGATAAAGATAATAATTTGTATTGCATGAGTGAGTATAATTTTTTTATAGTTTATGGATGATAGATAAATAAAGGCTATTTTAATTTTTTTATTTTTTATTTTATTGGCTAGGAGTCCAAAACCGTGGCGTTTACAAGGCATTGTTTCTATGTCGACTTTCATGCCCTGTAGCTGTTTAGTTTAACCGGCGTCGGCGAGCTAAGAGGTGAAAGGTGCAATCACTAGCCATTTTGTTAAGTGGAATTTAAAGAATATGGAACGGTAGTGTTCACATAGTCAAGAGGTAAGCCACGGCAGAGTTAGTACGGTCAACCGCACGTCGGTAGAAACTTTTTCAACTCTATTACCACGCCATGAGGTCCAAAAGTGTTTCTATTGACGTGCTGTTGAGTGTACATAGTACCTGGTCGACCGAGCTTCGCTCTATAATAGCCGCCTCAACATTTAAAATATCATCGGGTGAGCAAGCTATGGTACCCGCCAACAGATGGCGCTGTAGGTTTCTGTCTAAAACGCGGTGCTTTTAAAAAATGCTTAAAAACACAGGCATAACGAATTTTCCCAGACATGAGACCTAGATAGATTTTTCGCCCCCGAAAATCCCCGTATGGTAAATTTCATCGAAATCGTTACAGCCGTTTTCAAGAAACCGATTGCAAATATATATACAAATATTGCTCGTTTAATAGTATAGGATGAATGGTATGGTTCCCGGTGTCCAACAAAAATTCCTTTGTGAGATTTCTCGAGTTTGGTCTTCATCAACCTATTGTTCGAAAGACGTTCACAGGAGACGTCAACAGGCCTCCTACACTAAAGATTTTTTTAATGTAACCAGTGAGCCCCGTGTGGTGCCGGCAAATAATAGTACCAACCCATACATACCCGTGGGTGTCGTAAGAGGCGACTAAGGGTAAACTGGAAGATGGGCAGCAGCATCCTCCTTTGTATCTTACTTACTGCGGTCACCTACAACCGCGGTCCATGGTGCCAGCCGTAACGCTAACAAGCGAGGTGACTATGGTACTTCCCCTCCACATTTTTCCAGCAAAAAGCTAGAATCCTGGAGGAAACTCCCTGTCCTGTAGTGGACGTTTCATGGGACGTTATGATGAACCAGTGAGCAAGCGAGCTTGTGGCCACCTGATGGTAAGTGGTCACCACCGCCCATAGCACCCACTACTATTAGTAGCATAATTGATACAAACAAGACAGCAAAGCGCGTTACCCACCCTGAGAACTAAGATGGTGTGTCTCATGTGGCTCCCTTGCCCTTCAAACTGAAACACAGCAGTGCATTCACTATACTACTTCACGGCAGAAAAAGGCTTACCCACCCTGAGAACTAAGATGGTATGTCTCATGTGGCTCCCTTGCCCTTCAAACTGAAACACAGCAGTGCAAAGACTACTGCTTCACGGCAAAAAAAAGCAAGATTGGGGGTGGTACTTCCCCAGACTGACTTTGCAAAATAGCCCTACCACATTCTCAAATCTCAATCTCCAACACGAACGTTCTTACGGCGCTCGCATCCAGCGGCTTCCCGCAAACTTGACTAGATCGTCGGTCCACCTAGTGCGGGGCCTGCCCAAGTGCCCACGCTTCTTCTTCCGGTTCGATGACACCACTCCAGAACCATTACGACCCATCGGCCATTGGTTCTTCTACCGATGTGCCCTGCCCATTTCCACTTTTGTTTAGCAATTCTCAGACCTATGTCGGTTATTTTAGTTTTCTGCGGGTCTCCTCGTTTCTGATTGAATGAATTACCTGATCGTCCGAAAAGTAGATTCCATGTTTCAAAAGCTACGTCAACTATCTATAGAAGAAGTTCTCGGCTACTATCTATAGAAGAAGTTGTTAATTATCCACTGGTAGCCTTTGGCGGCTCAACAACTATGATTTCGGGTTATTCCCTGAGAGCCTCGATTCCGGATAGACTGGTCCCGGAGAGACCCGATTTCAAATCTTACAACTCAAACGATATTACACGATTTACCTATACATATATATCTTTTTTTTTTTGTGAAACGTATTAACTTACAAGATCTTTTACGAATATGCAAAGTAGTCATCAATGTATGTCATTGCGGTAGGTATTGTCATTGAGATATTACTTAAATAACAAATTAGCTATGGATGTTTTCGTATGTTTGGCTTAAAGTTGTCACAAGTGTATTAAGGAGAGGAAAATATTTTCTTTAAACTTCTGTCTGTTATTTGATGGTCAAGATGGCGCAGACCTACTGCGGTGAAGAATAGTCCAAATTTGATTTCCGGCTGTCCAGTCTGTGGATACCAGAAGACGAGCGACCATGTTACAAAGGACGGCCTATAGAGGAATATGACCAATTCGATTATTCTAGTACACTGGAAGTCAGAAATTCGGGATCGAAATAAATGGCGTAGAAAAAGGAGTGAAGGGAGGGATACTAGAGGATACGTAATTATTTTTGGCTAGGGCAGATAATTAAAATATATAAAAAAAAATCGGTACTTTTAATTTTTTCATACAAAAATTACAAAAAATATATGACAAAAAATTTTTGTGTTTTTTTTTTTGGATATTTTGAATTTACATTTAATTCATGATACTTTATCATCCTGTCAAATAAAATCTGCCTGAGAAATTTATGTTGGGGTCAACTGCTTCGTTGCCTACACTACTTCGAAAAAGCTTTGTCAAGTTAGGCTGAGGTAGGTTAGGGGAGGGCTGGCTCAAGATTTGGCGTCTACGTCAGTGATTGTGGCTGGGACTGGGTGAGGCTTCTGACGGTCTTGAAGTTAAAATTATATCTGTACAATATTTACACCTCCTTGCAGCTAAAATACAGCAAAATCTATCGTCTCTTCGGTCAATACCCTTTTTCAAAGAGAGGAAGTTCACCTCATATTGTTATTATTATAATTTATTCTATTGTTAGTTCGTCTAACACTTGTCACGTCTCCTTAAATTGCTACTGCTGCTTTTTACCTATAGTTTTTAATTATAATCTGTCACCACACTTTGGCTTGTATACACAGTGAAGAGCAGGACAAACTTGATACTTGGAGCGCGACTCTAGCTCTTAAGACGATCGAGATAAGAACGGTGCAAAGTGTGCATTATCGTCCGTGCGTCACTCAGCACGGTGCACTGAAATTCAGGGTTGCACCTTGCGTGCTGCGACTTTTGCTGAATGAAGACCTCTACGAATAAATAATAAGTCTTATTATTTATTTATAATAAGACTTATTATTTATTCGTAGAAGGACCTTCTATATATATACTGCGGATGTCACAGCACTGGGCGTAAATTCTGTTTCTATGCCTTCATTATTAAATAAGGTACCCTCTTATGTTTATTGTGTTATCCCAATTATAATATTTTATTCCGATTTGTTTCCGCATTCAGCTCAGTTGATCAGTGTAGTGACTAAGATACAATGTACATGTTACCGGAAAATGATAAGAATCGTAAGTATATCAATTTGCTAGTAAATTGATCAACTTTGCTCATGAACGGTAGTTGAAATATATTATTTAACGCAGTAAATTTTAGCTACTTACTCAACTTACGATGCCTGGAGGTAAGTTGATGAACTAACGATTTTGCCACACGTCAAATAATACACGTATGGACCAATCGTTGCTCAGTGTACAATTTTACATTAAACTGACATCCGTAAAATAACACACTGTTCTTTGATTGGTCGATGGCAATGGTTTCAAGCATGTGGCCGGCCGGCTGGCGGGGAGCGGGGTAAAAAAAGTCTAAGTCAAAATCGTTTGCTCATAGTTGGATATTAAAATCTCTTAATGACGTCAGCTAAACTACATCGCTTCACAAACAATGTGGCGCCATAGTGGGAAAAAAAGATACATTCAACCAATTCTCGCGTTCGTCAGATCATTTTACCGGGAGACTCCGTAAATTGATCAATTACCTAAAATCTATACCTACGGAAAATAATATATTTCAATGGCCTTTTATGATTTTAGGAAAGTTGATCAACTTACTAGGAAATTGATCAACTTCTAGGAAATTGATCAACTTACGATTCTTATATTCTCCGGTGACATACATAAAGTACGCATCAGCGCAGGAGTGCGAGCGAAATGTAGGGTTCTATGCGAAGACATGCAAACTATACATTTTTTTGCTTGGTAAATTACTTTTTATCTCGGACCGCTTAAATGAACCATAAACATTTTTTTTTTATCTATAAGAGACGTCATGTCTCGCATCCTTTTCGAAATCATATCAAAAGGTGATAGATAAGATAACAAAAAACCTCTAATAAATCGTTTACATTATCTACTGTTGATTTCATTCTTGTTTATAGAAAGGAAAATTACGAAAATTAAAACGATTTGACTATCGTAGGACATGAAATTAACTCAATATGTTAATTTTCGAGTAGTATTATGCAAAAGCTGGAATTTTGAAGGGAGTTCCCTGTCCTGTAGTGGACGTTTCATGGGATGTCATATTTGTAATTGTTCAAAAATAGTGAATATTATGAAGAATGAACATAGTGAATGAAAGAAACAAACAATGAATAAAGAAACAGCCTCCATGGTCTAAAGGTTAGAGGGCTCGTCTCGCTATCCGAAAGTTCTGGGTGCGATTCCCGGTGGGGACATTGTGAAACAAAAATCCCTTTATGCGACCCTAGTTTGGTAAGGATATTGCAGGATGAATCACCTGATTGTCCGAAAAGTTATGATTCCGTGCTTCGGAAGGCGCGTTAAGCCGTTAATCCCGAGTACTATCTACAGATGTAGTCGTTAATGAGACATGTCAGAGGCCTTTGGCGGCTCAACAACTCTGACATCAGGGTTTGTGAGAACGGTCATCGACCTTGCGACCAACACGATATGATGATGATAGGAAATATTCAGTCAAAGCATTTAAAATAAAATGGGTTTTATCTACTTTTCTTATCTTAATACGTGGGGCCGAGTTCCTTAATGGACCTCAGAGCACTTCGACCCTATGGGATCTTTTGTGCTACCCTTGCCTTATTGCTCCTGTGATCTTCCGCTTAAGGAGCCTATAGTCTTCTGGTGCATCTACTATTTAGTTACTTCAGCTCCCTGTCTATAGCAGCGGACTTTTGTATGGGATGTTATGATGATGATGAATCAGTTAATCATTCATGAATAGCCTTTTCTAGATCTCGTCACCATCATATCATCTCTCGTTAGAATTTCATTAGCAAAAGTGCGTGGGCAAAATTGGGCATGGCATTAGCAGGTCAAGCTTGACAACGAAGTGCAAGTTTAGCTCCTAGGACTATTGAAATAAGAAATCATGTGTCAAGCTTGATATGTTCTCGACTGTAGCTTTCAGCGGTTGATAACTGCAGCATGGTAGTCCGATACGAAGAAGGGCAGTGCTGGCCATCCTTCGGACCACCTCAGTTTTTTATTATGTTATAACTAATCTGGCTAATGCACTCCTCAAGCCATTACATTAGAATGACGTTATCAGTGACTCATACAGGCAAAAACGTGCAACCATTTTGCGGTTACAATGCATAATAATAATTCTTCAACCATATTTAAAATTTTCATTATGTTGCCTCACATCCTTCGTTTTTGTGCGCACGGCGGCAAAAGTGGAAACAAACCAGTATAAGCTGAACCAGAACTACGCTACGAACACCCGAAACCAGATACCTGCTCAAGATCAAAGTGTTTCCGCCTAGCGTGCGGTCGTGTGTACATCAGCTATGCATAAAAAACTAAAAGCAAACTAAAAGTACTTTAAATATTCAACAGGGAGTTTTGAATAAGGCTGTTTTCCACCAGTGAGAGTGAGCTGGGAAAATTCCAACCAATAGGGATGCGTCATGTTCTTAGCTTGTCAAATGCGCTGTCAAAAGGAGCAATCCATTTTTTTTGGAATTTGACAGCTCACAGCTTAGCTAGGCTTAAGGGCCTGATAAGAGCTAAATACGCATCACTTGAGCAGGTTTTTGACAAAAACTGATGAATATATGGCCGTGAAAAAAAATGATGTGATAATCAAGCATCTTTCCAAGAATATGGCCGACTCTGAAACACGATTAAATATATTTTGTTCGCCATAAAAAAAATCCAAAGTTACCTCTGCTTTTTGCTTTTAAACCGTTTTTGTTAAGTACCCATTAATCTATGATGCCAAAACTTTTACACATTTTTCAATATATTACGCATAATAATATAGCTGTCTGTTTTATAATTAATATTATGGGTACAGATTTTGAGAAAAATGCAAAAATGAGCGAAAAACGTAAAACAGCGCGCATTCTGTATTTGCTTAGAAATAGAGGTAATTTAGCTCTTATCAGCCCCTTAACTCCGTCGCAAAGCAAAAGTGGAAATTCACCCTAAAGGCCAATTTAGGAGTAGCCTATATAAGCACGCGTATGTGCGAGTTGATGAGATCGTAGCAGGTGGAGGGCTGTGGTCTCTGTCTCACAGGGAAAGATGCGTAATTTTCATGTTTGTATAAGGTATGCATTGACATGCAAAGATAAGTGAAAACAAAAGACAACTTGTCATGGAAAATGTACTAAACCGCTATCACACTCACTCACCTAGATTAAAATATACCTGCTTCAAAGCTATATGCCAAGTTAGTCTCTGAATTAAGGAAGGTATGATCGCTATGATAGCTGATCGCGCATTTAGTACAATTTTTTCGAACGTCATTTTAGTTCATTGTGATGGCAGGTCCTTACAGCATTACAGTAATTTTGTAGCACTTTGTTAAAATTTTAATAGCTTTCCAATAAGTTCTTCCAGCAGGAATGTATTACTTGGAATCTTGTTTAAGGAGATGTTTTATTTTGTTGTCTTTTTAGGATTTCTGAGAATAAATAATAAGGGTTATAGAAAGAGGATTAAAGAAATAATTCGTCACAAGTTAGGGATGTGTTATGTAAACTCACAACAAATTACATAATCCTATTATGTTTCTTAAAGCAATGAAGGTGCCGTTCTATTAATTTAGTAGGGTTATTTCGAATATTTCATAATAATCGATGATGATGTGACATTTCATAGAAAAGGAGATGTGATATACTGGACTGACGATATCCGACTGTAGATATTAAGGCGCACGAGCGCAGCGAGGGCGCCTATAGTTCGAGGGTGCAATTGATGCTTACACCCGAGCTAACTACTCTGCTTTACATCTCGATTGTGATGTAAGTAGGTACTTATTACCACCAAATTGTAGGTGACCAATTAGCGCTCTAGGGTAATAATGTAGCTAGAAAAGCCCTAGGGCGGTAAGTAATAAAAAAAAAACACTTCACTCTTTCAAAACTCAATTACTTACCGCCCTAGGGCTTTTCTAGCTACATTATTACCCAAGAACGCTAATTGGTCACCTACAATCCCCATTTGGGGGTAATAAGGACCTACTTACCGAATATGAGAGATGTAAAATAAATTTTCACGGTATCTATTCCCAAGGAGGCCCGAAATCTTTGGTATCAGTACTGTGTTTTCAGTCAGAGTCTAATATTTAATATTTTTTTGTGAAATTTATTTCTACGTTACCGCTGTCACGTTTTCTCAAATTATGGCATCTTTAATCGCTAAGCTAAATAAATAAAAATGATTTTTTTTATATTTTTAACTGAAAATTTAGACTATTTTAGGAAACTAATTTGTTTATTTCCGCCTAAAATACTATTATTAATTTTATATTAATTTTTTAAGTTTTAAAGTTGATGACGTCATTTCACAGTAGACGATAAAACGATTGCCATACCAAAACGAAATCGCGGGTTGGTAGGAAAAATCTTTAGCCAAGTTATGCTTGGTTTTATATAGAAAACCTGTTTACAGCTAAATCGTCAAAATTAAATATCTTTCGGGTGCTTTTGGTTCTGTGATTTAGCTGCTAAACTCTAAAATTTATTTTGATCTAATTGTGTTGTTTATGGTCAAGCAGGTTATGTACTTCTTCATTGGTCATCAACCTTTTTGGTAATATTTTTTTACACATTACTGGTATCCCCGTCATTGACACATTTTTATGTCATGCTAAATGTTGTTTAAAATCACGCATTTTTCTGCAAAAACAGTGAAATATTGTTGCGTAAATGGCTGCAAAATTAATAGCTATGCTATTTGCGGAATATTCTTCTATGGGTATGCATTATTCCTTTGATTTTTCTATGAAAAAGCCGAATTGTTTTACGTATGAAGTAGGGTGGCTATAATGTACGATGTTTGAACATACAGGAAAACAAAAGGTACAACCACATCAGTACTGTGGGATGTGAATCTGCGGAAACTGCCCATAAAACTGAACAACTTGTCCCAAAGAACATTATGATAGACTAGTCCCAACTAACATTATGGACGACACGCGGGGAGCCAATGAACAATTCACAGGCCTGCCCTGCGCTCCCTCGCGATATTTCGAGCCACATTTACGGTCAGCATCGGAGTTTAGTGCCGTGATTATTGAGTGGTATTATGTGAAGTTTTTTACCTTGGGTTGGAATTCATTTAAAAGAGTTTCATTTTTCGATATTGGTATGCCTCCTACGGCCAGTCGCATAAAGCGACATTAAAGTTATATTTCCTTTAATTTTTATGCTGTCACTTTCTTCATCATCGAAACAGAAAGTGACAGCAATAGTGTACCGAATTGCACAGTGCGATCGAAGCAGGAGGACAGTAGCAATAAATAAAAACGCCTTCGTACACGGAATACAAAACTTCGTCGTGTAGTAGTAGTGAAGCAAACCACCTCGCTGAGAGAGATGTATTCTTGCTCATATTCAAGTGGTTGGTAGTTAATATTAGAAGGTATTGTTTTGGAATTTGGGTGAAATTTTGTTTTGTTTTATTCATTGATAGACCGACCTATTTTCTCGATTCATCCGTAACTTCATTTAAAAAGTAGGGGGCTCGCGACTAGGCCGAAATGCAGTTGGTTTATGTTAAGTTTTTACAAGAATACCAACAAAGACCTTTATCAGCCTGTTGTTCACGGACGGACAGAAGGGAATAACGCACGTATAGATGGACAGAAAGACAGCTGATGTACGAGTGGTGTTCAATACGTAGTGAGAATGAACAACATATTGGTTTTAAGTCTTTTGATGTTTGTAAGTATTGATAGTTTATTTCAGTAAACCTACCAAAGACTTGGGCCATAATATTAAGAAACGTATAAATGAGGTAAAGTTTAAGAGCCAGTTCATATTTTTGAACCTATTCCTATTCCGTGTGAGTAAAAAAATGTAAAGTCGGAACTAAATCTATGAATTAAGAAATAAAACCTTTCATTTATTCGATAATTTTGTTACAAGTCGTACCTTTAATAAAATTTGTTTATCAATAAACAATAAGTCATAAAATACAAGTCAAATATTATTTATTGCTTTGCTTCTGATTATGACGCATCGTACTCGGACTTTTCTGGAAAGCAAGAAAGGAAGAAGAAAAATGAAAAAAGATTTATTTTGGAAACAAACAAAAAGAATGCTGCTGCTGAAAAAACTCCGATTGTTGAATATCACCGAGTGATAAAATATAATTTTTGAGACATCAAAAATTAATGTACCCGATAATCTGTTAAAATATGAACCATTATACATGAAAAGTAATAATCCATCCCTACTTTATATTTAGCGAATGTCAATCCCAACAAACCGCACTTTTGTAAAGAAAAAATTGTAATTTTGAATATTTCGGGTGATGTACTTTGTACTCATGACATGCTTGAATAATATTCATGACATGCAAATAATATCATGCTTGAATAATACTCCCATGTTATACATAACATCAAATGAAACGTCCACTACAGGACAAGCTCCCTTCAGAACTACTTGGAAGGGGATTTACCATAGCTACCATGCTTGTAAGCGTTGTGGCTGGCGACCGCTGTTGTTGGTGACCGCAGTACGTAAGATGAGACGATACATACAGGGGGACGCTGCTGCCCATCCTTCAGTTAATAAGCCCTTAGTCACCTCTTACGACACCCACGGGTACAGATGGGTTAGTACTATTCTTTGCCGGCACCACACGGACTTGACTTGATTTACCTCTATGATTCTACGATTGAGCCACGAGCCAAACCAAAGATGGATCCTCAGCGTTGCAAGGGTTTCAATGCACGAGACGCAAAATACTTTTTTATTGCCGAGCGAAACACAACTTTTCAGGTAGAGACGAAAGTATAAAATCTTGCCAATAAAATATTGAAAATGAAGCTGCTCTTCCAGAGGGGTTCAATAATAATACAACCCCTAGCCTAAAATAGTTTGGTCACCCTACTTTGTGACAGAGATGCATTACCGACTGTTGGCGTTTAACAGAAAGAGCACAGAGAATAAAAGTTTTCTTATCTATTGGTTTTTTTTTGTTGTAGAATGACGTCACTCAGTGGTCAAATGAATGTTACAACTGCCGCAGCATTTTTGAATATATTACCGCAATCAAATTACTTTTCTATTCGAAAATAACAAAATATGGTAAGATATAAAAATTTCTCGAAATGGTTTTTGTATTTCAGTGTCTTATATCATATTTAGCTTGGCCAATTCAACGAACTTTGCATTTTTTATCTTAATCCGTAAAGTATATTGCAAAGATAACAGCTGATCACCTTATCTTTTCTTTCCAATCCACAACATGACACAAATGTGACGCCATCTTGAATTCATGGATTGTTATTATTTTTATTCTTTATTGTTAAATTCTTAGCTATTGTTAACTTGAAAACATCCACATTCTGTGTATTACCTATGAAACATATTATAAGAATGGATCATTTGTATACTGGGTGTAATAAGAGGTTGTTTCTCGGTGGTCATACTGGATTGTCCTACTGGCACACTACTGGTATGACCAATGAGAATACTTATTCTTCATAATCATACTATTTCTTGGAAATTGTTTTCCTTCCTCCTGTATGGTATGTAGAGTACAATTAGAGTAAAAAAATACAAGAAAGATATCAACTTTGAAAGATGTGAATCTGCCCATGTACTTAAGTGAACAACTTTTCACAAGGAACATAGGTCGAAATATAAAAAAAAAAATCAACTTCTCATAGAATGTACATCAATTGAAGCGTTCGTGGCCAAGTGGTAGTTACTCTTTCTTTCCAATCACGCAAGTTAAGTACCGTTGGCTTTATCAGAACCCGGATGGGTGACCGCTAGTGGCGCAACCACCAGAGCGTTTCCGTGCTTCGGAAGGCTCGTTAAGCCATTGGTCCCGGCTACTGTCAATGATAGTAGTCGTTAAGCCAAGTCAGAGGCCATTTGGCGGCTTGAAAACTCTGACAGCCAGGTCCGCCACTAACCTGGCAAACCCTAATGAATGTAGGACTGGGTCCGGTTTTCCCTCTGGGTTGGCAGTCGCTCTGTGTAAAAACGAGTGCCCTCTTCAAGCCCCCTGGGTTAGGTAGCCGACTCCGAAAAACCGTTGGAAAAAGGGAATCAGATAGCGCAGAAATTTTTTCGTGTCTCGACCTATGTATGTTCCTAACTTTCCTAAGGAAAAGTGGTTCAGTTTTTTGGACAGATTCATATCCTTCAGACTTGTTATAACCCTTTCTGTTACACCTTGTATTGCGATTTAAATTAAGTTTTTATGTGTAAGTATTAGTTTATTATATTACTGACGTCTGTTACCATTAATCCTTGATTAATCCTTTCCAAAGAATCAACATTTATTTTTATAGGAACTATAGATAAACTACCCATGATCATTATACACTGTCATGGAAAAATGACGACTCATTTATTCCCAGAATGATTTTGTCACATTTCTCATTATTAAAATTAAGATATGCTTATAAAAAAGCTTTACGATAACTGCTTCTCCTTTTTATTAAAAACTACAGTTGTGACTTTGTGTAATATTCTTTTTCAACGAAATACTTTAGATATTTTAGAGAAAGATGTAGAAAAAGAGGTTGGTGTGGCGAACACTCTCTCAATTCGCGTATCAAACGTCTAATAAAAACGTAATTCCTATAAATAAGTATGTATGTATCAATGAATCATTGTAAGGAAAAGTCTGAAATATTACGCGAGTCTTAACCGCTTGATTGTCAATATTATTATTTTTACGCGTAGACGAGTCGCGTTGAACTCTTTTTAACCTCATTCTGTTCAGTAACCCAAATGATGAACTATTTTTGTTTTACAACTATGTTTTGAAGATCGTAATCTATGACAGCTAATTTCTTGTCTTATCTGTGGCGAAATTTCTAAATTCATTGTCTTTAGTAAAACAACGACTGGGAACTGAAAACGTACTATCGAAATCAGAATTGTTTATTCTGTAATACTTGTATTACGTAGTTTAAGGTTTGTTGAAACATAGATAAGAAAGAAAGCCGTTTCATTTTCTCGATAGAATCTTAAGATAACTGTCATATTGACAGATATTTATATCCTGACTTTGAAAGACACTTGCTAGTCCACCTTGAAGACAGTTTAGCACTTTACCATGCAAATTCCGATAATTATTTTGCAATTTACATCATCAGCCAGTTACGTCGACGCACGACATCGGCACGTTAGAAAAAAAACACATCTCAACATTCCCAAAGCGATAACTAACACGTATATAACCTTAAAGACGCAGGTAAAAACCGTTTGAAAACCAAAATCCTCTCACAAACTTCAATATTAGTTAAGTAAAAGCACTTTTTAAGTTAGAAAACCTTTGAAGGAACGCTTAGAAACTAGTTTTGAGCACTAAAACACACACGCACGGTATTATTTTTAAAGAATTTGCCGTCGGAATGCGAAATGGCGCGAACGAACGTTGGCGCGCGGCGTCTTACCGTCGACTGAACTGTCAAACGGGTCTGAGTACCGCTGTGTGCGTCTTGTTGTTGTGTGAGTAAGGCTTGAATGGAAGTCACAAAGCAGTTTTCCTATGATGGCTGACGTTCGACCAACTTTGACCAAGAAATATTGTTATCTTTTTTGTCAGACTGTTCGAGCGTATCAAAAGAATAATGAAAGCCTACTGTGATCATCAATTTGGATGTTGAGAGGCAGAAAAAATGCAATTACATTTTTTAAATTAATCTTCTTGCGATAGTTTCTGCTTCGAATGTCAAGGCCAGCTGTTTCTATTTCTTTATTTTTGTCTGCGCCACGTGTTCCTATTTTCAGATTATTTTTATCGTCTTAGTTTGTTTTATCGGTTCATTTCTAATCTTTTTTTAGAATTTTGATTATATTTATCGGAATGTTTTGATTAGCTTATGGTTGGTTTACCTTTAGAAGAATTCAAAATTTACAAGCATTGTTTAACTACAATTTTATTTAAAAAAAAATTATGAATTTCAACATTCTGTTTTATTTTCGATGAATAATGATTTATCAATTTATTTGTGTTTATTTCCTCCGTAATTTAGAGCGAAAAAAAGAGAAAACATCCTTCTGTTTTGAGAATAGAGATGTCATTCTAAAATAACGTATTTTTTCACATTAAACATAAAATGACAATAAGCAATTAAGTCATGATAATACCAGATTAGATTAAATTATAATTGTTTCAGTAGTTACATTATTAAGTTTACAATAAGAAAACAAAAAATGTCCTAAGAGGAAATGCAAATACGTGGAAATATTTTAACAAATTATAATATGCAAATCTTTGTCCAGCAGTGGACGTCTTTTTTGCCCAATACGAAATGCATGTAAGACGTAATCAATTAGAACAAATGGGACCAATATAGATTGTTAATTGGCTCAATTCGTTTGGTCCGGAACGCGGCATGCAAGTCAAATTGCTAGCAGCCAACGACGGGTTAACCAAGCGTTCTCATTATACAAACAAGGTTAGGACTAATTTGACGAGGGATCACTGTTTTATCAAAGATTTTGCCAATAATTTTAGTATACAACTTAAATTAAAATTTAATATTTTCATTAAGTTACTTTAAGATAATAAAAATAAATAACGTTTCAAAAAAAAACACTGGCCGAAAAACATCTCCTTCAAGCCGAAAAACAATAGCTTTTTTTACAGCAAAACATAGCTTCTTAGTACCGTTCTTAAATTATGTGTAGGTACTATTTTAGAAGAAGTATGTGTGTCTAGAGATTCGGAAAATATAAGAGTACTAATAAATAAGTGAGCCACTTAGTTTTGCTCGACAGTTTCCTATAAATAATTATCAAAATATCTACTATCACAGGACTTCAGCCTGAGTCATCATCATCATATCAGCCGAAAGATGTCCACTGCTGGACATAGGCCTCCCCTAAAGATCAGCCTGAGTATAAAAATATAATAGTTTGAGTAAAGCCCAAGTCACACAGAGGCGGCGGTATGATTGCGAAAGCGGCCCGGGGGCGGATCTGCGGGAAGAAAATACCACCGCGCCGCCGTAACCGGTTTTAAATATGACAGGGAAAATACCGCCCCCCGGAACGCTTCCTCTACCGCCTCAGTGTGACTCGGGCTTAAAATGGTTTTCGACTGTTATTTAGTAAATATTTTATAATTTATTTTCCCATACAAACCTTCCGTCGTTTTTTGAAAAAGTGGTTTCTGGGTAATATAGCTCAGTACTATTTTATTTTTATTTTACTTTATTACTCGTATGACAACAGACGGTCTTAAGTATAGTACCTTGCCACCGGAAACTACTCAGCGGCAGACAGAAGTTGAGACTCTTCAGGGTGTAGGTAGGGGATCCAAAATACCAACATAAAGTTAACGAGTTTATTATGACAAAGTAGGTACAAAATATAAGGCGGTGGTCGTGCTGCGCGCGGGCACGTCCGAGTACGACGAGAATCAAAGGTAAACTGTACTTCTGTACTATACTTACTAATCTGGGGTAAACTGACTGTTTTTGACACGAATGACACCGAAAGACAGAGATAGAAGACATTTGAAATAGGAATTTGGAATTTTGGGCCAGGACGATAGAGCCAGGATCACGAAAGGAGGCAGCATGCGAGGCATGCAGCCCCGCTCCGTGACAACCTATTTTATTTATTTATAGGTATTATACGAGTATATATGCATTACTATTATTATTATCATAAGTAGGTAGGTTATTTTATTTCTTGTGTTTATGCATTAATTTATTTATTTATCCGTTGTACTTAGTAAATAATATTAACAATTCTTTATATGTAGATATTCTGCAAAAATATTGTCAACTCCTTTAGCCTCTCTAAGGTTGGCTGGAAGAAATTCCATTTAGGGATAAGTCCGCCTTTGCATAGGTACTATTCTCGTTTGTAATTTGTCTCCTTTTATTTGTGGGCAATAAAGAATATATACATACATACATACCTATACTCAAGACAGGTAATAACTCACGGACCTGGAGTGTCCACAAAAACAGAGTTGTGACTGGGAGCTGTTCACCCAAGGGGAGTTGCGAGTGGGTGCAGTTGCTACTAAGAGCTTGTTCACACTTAGACGAATCGTGATTTTTCACGAATCGTTTTTTTTTTACGGAAGCTATGCTATTTAAATACCCTTGTTCACACGCTTACGTGTTTTTTGACGTATTCGTCATTTTTCACGATTCGTGATGCGTGTGAAAAAAACCGGCCAAGTGCGAGTCGGACTCACGCCCTAAGGGTTCCGTACCTATCTACCATATGATATACTAAAAGCTTTTTCTCTTTGATTTTAAAAACTCCTAGACCATCCAACTTGACCCCTCTTTTATAGAAAAGTTCTTGAAACGGGAGCTCACCTTAATTGGTTACTATTAGTTGTGAGAAAAATTGAAATATTTAATGATTTTAGACTCTTCCCTTTATTTGTGCTGTGAGACCTAGCTTTTTACCTAGCCTTGCCAAATTTCATAATTTTAGGTCAACGGGAGGTTTTGCTTTTTTGCATAAATGTATGAAGATGAGGACATAAAAAGCCAAATCTTTTGATTGCGTCGCTGTAAAAATTTAAATTTTCAGATCTTGTGTGGTTTATGGACCTTAATGTTCGTTATCAATTTCAAGCTGATACCTCTTCTCGTTCGTGAGAAAAAGGGTCTTGACAGACAGACAGACAGACGGACAACAAAGTGATCCTATAAGGGTTCCGTTTTTTTATTTTGAGGTATGGAATCCTAAATATAACGAATCGTGAAAAAAACGATTCGTGAAAAATCACGATTTATCTAAGTGTGAACAAGCCCTTACCTGTGAAAACTGAGTGTGATTTCTAAAGAGAGAACATCATACCTAGACAAAGACGTTGAAATTGAAATATGCCTATCAGCTCAACCAATTAACAACTATTATTGAATCTGACGATATTCGCATAAAACTAACCACCATAACAAATCCTCGACATAGCTGTAAGGAGGGGTTTCGTACGTTTTGTCGGAAATTCGTAACATTCTACTTCGACAACATTTACTCGAATTGGGAACCGGATGGATCACAATGCATTTATTTAGTTTCGGGACCGGTATTGTATAGGCAAACTAAATTTACCAGATTTGTACGTACGTATTATACGTACGGCTGTTTTGATACCGATTACTTCCTGCCGTACTCGCTGAACCAGCGGCATAAGTCAGAGACAAGCTTAAGGCGCTGTACATAGTCAAAATTACCTCCCTTTCTAACAAAGGGCAGAATGCGCGTGCTAGAACGGAGCGGATTCGCGCTGTTTTACGTTTTTAGGGTTCCGTACCTCAAAAGAAAAAAACGGAACCCTTATAGGATCACTTTGTTGTCCGTCTGTCTGTCTGTCTGTCAAGACCCTTTATCTCAGGGACCGGTAAAGGTATCAGGTTGAAATTAATACCATATATTGGGATCCATGAACCACACAAGATCTGAAAATTTCAATTTTTTACAACGACGCAATCAAAAGATATGGCATTTTATGTCCTCATCTCCATACATTTATTCAAAAATGCAAAACCTACAGGGTACTTCCCGTTGACCTAAAATTATGAAATTTGGCAAGAAGCTAGGTCTCACAGTACAAATAATGGGAAAAGTCTGAAATCATTAAATATTACAACTTTTCTCACAACTAATAGTAACCAATTGTGGTGAGCTCCCGTTTCAAGAACATTCATATAAGAGAGGGGTCAAGTTGGATGGTCGCTGAGGCGATTTTTGTTTTAGTTCTATTTAAAAACGGGAACACTTACAAACTTGAAAATTGGTATGTTTATAGTGCATAAGCTATAAAATAACAACAAATAATAAAATTTGGTCAAGCGCGTGTCGGACTCAAAAAATCTAGCACATTAACTTACTGAAATTTCAACCAATACAATTATGTTTATGTGGTGGTACGGAACCCTCAGTGCGCGAGTCCGACTCGCACTTGGCCGGTTTTTTTTGCTCATTTTTGCACTTTTCTCAACGTACACTCAACACATTGAAAAAGTGGTATGTAATAAGTAGATTTAACAAAAAACTTTCTAACACAGCTAATTTTGTGTCGATTTTTATAATAGTTTTTAAGCGATTTGGTTTATAGTACAAAAAAAGCATATTTAAAAAAAAAAATCTATCTGGAAATTTCTTAGTAATTGCGTTTTTCGTATGTAAAAACTAACATATAAAAAAATCACGGTTGAGGTAACTGTACAAGTATGTCCGTACCTACTGTTTTAAATACTGAAGCCTTTATAAGCGCGGTTGGTCCGAATCGCTTTTAGGTCAAGTCCAATCGGCTAAACTCAGTCCGATTCTAAGTTGGTCCAATTAGTGATAGTCCTAGCGGTACACCCCGAAATTCAGTAAAATGCTGCAAATGGTGGTAAAGTCATGAAAATCGGTACGATTGATCTTTAGGCCATAAGAATTAAATTGACCCGTAGCAAAAAATAAAAAATAACAAAAAAGGAGAGGAGTTATGCCGTCATCTTTTTTTTGTATGGGATTTTTTTTTGTTCTGAAACCTATCGTGTGTGGTATCTAATGAAAGGGCTTACCGAGCCGATGATAAAAATATATCACATCATGATATTTCAGTCACTTGTTTTTAATCAAAATAAAAATAATTTTCAAAACATTCCAAGTTTGGGCTCCGCTAAATATGATACGGCTGATTTTTTTTTTGAAAAATATTTTTCAAATGGTATTTATTATCCTCATATCTTACCCCAAAAAAGCAATTTTAATAATATGTAAAGAAAATAATATTTTCTCAACTTGTTGCATTTGAATGTTCGCGTGTTTGCGTTGTCGGTAAAGCTGTCAGATTTAATAGATAAAAAACATTGTGGTGGATTGTTAAAAATACGAAGTGCTTCTTTTACAATTAAAATTACAAAATAGATTTGGAAATGGCATAAATAAACTTTGAATGTCGTTTCTTTGTTTGCAGGTGAGGTTTTGTTACAATTAAACTCACTAGGTTTATCGTTTTGATGTGGAATATTAATCATATTATAATTTAAAGTTACTATTTTTTTTTTCATAATTACATCGATCATACAATCGGTTTCTCGATAACGGCTTTAACGATTTCGATGAAATTTACCATACAGGGTTTTTTGGGGGCGAAAAATCTATTTCGCTTGGTCTCATGTCTGGAAAACTAATTGATGGCGCTTTAGGTTTCTGAAACGCGCTATTTACAAGAAAATGTTAAAAAAATGGAGAAAACGATTTTTTCCAGACATGAATCCTAGCTAGATCAATTTTTCGCCCCCAAAAACCCCTGTATGGTAAATTTCATAGAAATCGTTAGAGCCGTTATCGAGAAACCGATTGTATGACCGATGTAATAATAAAAAATATAAAAAAATACACAATGTAAATATTTTCGAAATTGCTTTCTTGGGGTTAGATATGAGGATATCTACACTAATATTATAAAGAGGAAAGATTGGTACCTATTTTTGTATGTTTGTAATGAATAGGCTCCGAAACTACTGGACCGATTTGAAAAATTCTTTCACCATTAGAAACCTGCATTACCCGGGATGAACATTGGCTATAAAATATTTAAAAGAAAGTTAGGGTCCCGTATGAAAACTTCGATAATGTAACCCAAGGTGTGAAAAAAATACTAAATAGCATCCTTATATCGAGTAGGCTGCCGAAACTATTAACAATAGAGCAAAGTAATGTACTACAGAATTATAGAAGCCATCAATCGCTACAAAAAAGTCCGCGATACCATATGTCTAACTATTACAGTTATGTCACAATAACTACTTTTTCATGTTAAAATATGTAATAGTAACGCCGGTACAAACTATATAGGCCACATTATTCGTACCTATTAATCCTTATCCAAATAAATGATTTCGTATTCAAGGCTATATCAGTACCTGTCAATAACTTTTTGCATTATTCAAATCGGACATACCATTCAAAAGTTATCATGAGTGTAATCGTTATCAAAATTGAAATTAAAGAAACAGCGCCCTAAGTGACTGTAATGGTTCTATCTACAACAGAGAATAGACACGAAAAATTTGACTGGTCAAGTGCGTGTCGTTCCGTGTGGTAGCGGCAAAGAATAGTGCCAACCCATCTCAACCTGTAGGTGTCGTAAGAGGCGACTAAGGGTTTACAAACCGGAAGATGGGCAGCGATATCTTTCCGTGTATCGCACCATCTTACATACTGCGGTCACCAACAACCGCGGTCCATGGTGCCAGCCTTAATGCTAACAAGCGTGGTGACTAAGATACTTCCCCTCCACATTCTTCTAGCAAGGGCTCGAATTCTGGAGGGAGCTCCCTGTCCTGTAGTGGACGTATTATGGGATGTTATGATGGTTTTGATGAAGTGCGTGTCGGCTCGAGCGAATTTAATGCACTTCTGCGTGACTAAGATGGTATGACTGCCCATAACTAGGACAGTATTTTTACCTTAGTGGTACGGAACCCTCGGTGGGAGTCCAACTTGCGCTTGGCTGGTTTCTTTAGTAACCCCCCATGCAACAAGAACCTATATCTACCCGTGCGAAGCCGAGGCGAATCGCTAGTACATCATAAAAAGCAAGTCTCCCAAAAATGTCCGTCCGTCGGTCGGTCGGTCGGTCGGTCAGTCGGTCGGTCGGTCGGTCTGTCCGTCACGCTTTGGCCTAGCGGCTAAACGAATAGTCCGATTGACACCATATTTTAGTTTTAAGATTTTTATGTAAGTCCATCGAAGGATTCTGAGTGGTTTTTTGCTGGCTCTCATTTTGAGGGTAGGTGTCATACAACGAAAATAAAAAATTGCAATTTGCTCAAAAACGGCTCAATAGATTTTGATGAAACTTTGAATGACCAAGAATGACCATGCAAGGTATCTTACGACAGTATCTAGGTACTTGTCTGAGGAAGTTCATTCAAGGGGTGTTCCCTGATTACTAAAATGTAAAAATGTGATTTACTCAAAATTGGTTTCATTGATCTTATTTTAATGTTCTACAATTTGGATTCTGAATTGGTTATCTACCTGACTGGATATTCTATTAGATTTTTTTTTGCAAAAATCTAGTATACAGGGTGTACTAAAAACTGAAAGGGCTTGCTCTATAGACTAAACTGCACAAATTTTCGTAAGAAATATGTGTTGGGAAATTCTATGCAAGTATCTTACGGTAGTATCCATTGATCTGTAAAAATTCATATACAGGCTGTTCCAGTTCTGCCCAAATTTAAGCATGCAATTTTCCTGAAGCCGTTTACTGTTAGTTTGTCGCAATGTTTGATAATTTGAATTCTGAATTGATCTGAATATTTCATGAGAACATTTTTTGAAAAACTTAAATTTAAGTTTGTATGTCCATACTATATGTATAGCATTACAAATTTAAGTCTGCAGTTGATACTTTTTAATTGCCTATCGCGAGAAAGTAAGTGCTGCTGTACCATTTATTTAAATGACCATACAGTTTTTCAAAATTACCTTTGTATACATACATCTACACTATAATATTATAAAGAGGAAAGATTTGTTTGTTTGTTTATTTGCATCGAATAGCCTCCGAAACTACTGGATCGGTTTGAAAAAAATTTTTCACCATTAGAAACCTACATGATCCGTGATGAACATAGGCTATAAAATATTTTCAAAAATGTTAGGGTTCCGTATGAAAACTTCGGTAATGTAACCCAAGGTGTGAAAAAAATACCAAATATCGCATACGCTGCCGAAACTATTAACAATAGAGCAAAGATATATACTACAGGTTTATAGAAGACATCAATATCTACAAAAAAGTCCGCGATACCATATGTCCAACTATTACAGTTATGTCACAATAACTACTTTTTCGTGTTAAAATATGGAATAGTAACGCCGGTACAAACTATATAGGCCACAGTATTCGTACCTATTAATCCTTATCCAAATAAATGATTTCGTATTCAAGGTTGTATCAGTACCTCTAAATAACTTTTTGAATTATCCAAATCGGACATACCATTCAAAAGTTATCATGAGTGTAATCGTTATCGAAATAAGAAAAAAATACAAAAACTGGTCAAGTCTGTGTCGTTCCGTGTGGTAGCGGCAAAGAATAGTACCGACCCATCTCTACCTGTAGGTGTCGTAAGAGGCGACTAAGGGTTTACAAACCGGAAGATGGGCAGCAGCATCTTTCCGTGTATCGCACCATCTTACATACTGCGGTCACCAACAACCGCGGTTCATGGTTCCAGCCGTAACGCTAACAAGCGTGGTGACTAAGGTCCTGTAGTGGACGTATTATGGGATGTTATGATGGTTATGATGAAGTGCGTGTCGGCTCGAGCTAATTTAATGCACTTCTGCGTGACTAAAACGGTATGACTGCCCATAACTAGGACAGTATTTTTACCTTAGTGGAACGGAACCCTCGGTGCGAGTCTAACTTGCGCTTGTCCGGTTTTTTTTGTAACCCCCGACGCAACAAGAACCATATCTACCCGTGCGAAGCCGGGGCGGACCACTATTACATATAAGTTGAAGTATATTTTCCAAAAAAATATTCAACTGTATCGTACCTAGACGAGTCCAAACTTGTATGTTTTGAAAATGATTTTTATTTTTATTTAAAACAAGTGACTGAAATGTAATGATGTGATATATTTTTAGAATCGGCTCGGTAAGCCCTTTCATTTCATACCACACACGATGGGTTTCAGAACAAATGTTTATTTTTTCATACAAAAAAAAGATGATGTCATAACTCCTCTTTTGGTGCTACGGGTCAAATTAATTATTATGGCCCAAAGATCAATCGTACCGATTTTCATGACTTTAACATGATTGAAAGGCGTATTCTAGGTAGATTATTTTGATTTAACACTGAGAAAAAAGTTTTGTCTAATTGATCGTAGCACATTTCCTATAAAACGATAATTCGACGAATCGTAAACCGAATAACATTAGTTCGAAACTCCAATCAGCTGTCAGCATCACCACGGTCGGTTAGCTACAGGCTGTTCGGATTTCACCGGGCTACTAACACATTTCACTTCGCCAGATTAGCACGGTTGAGCAGATGAATAGTTCTCTTGATTGTTATGGTAAACGCGGTAATATTAGGTGTTTAGTTTTAACTACGTACATTCTAGTCTGGTAAGGCGACGTTAGGGAATAGTGTCGATTATTGGCATTTACGGTCGATTTGAGTAGGTATTGAAAACTTAAAGGCTTAGTTCTTTTTCAATACATTTGCTCGAAAAACGTACTTACAAGGACGTAAACATTGCTCGTAAGTAGTTACTTACCGAACTAGTGCGGTAAGTAAAAAAAGTGTACTATCAAGGAGTTTTACGCTCTGATCATAAAATTATTTTAACTTTATACAGGGTGTAAGGGACAGCTTTCCGAATACTGAAAGGGCATGATCAGTCAATGTTACTGAACAAATTTCAGCGAATAAAACTTTCAGGAAATAAAAACAAATTCGGCCTCTCCATACAAACTGTCTAATCAAGTTTGCAATTTTATATGGAGGCCGATTTTTATTTATTTCCTGAAAGTTTTATTCGCGGAAAGTTGTTCAGTTACGTTAACTGATCATGCCCTTTCAGTATTCGGAAGGCTGTCCCTTACACCCTAAGCCCGCGTCACACAGAGGCGGTAGCGGAAGCGTTCCGGGGCCGGTATTTTTTGTAAAGTATAAAGCCCGCGTCACACAGAAGCGTTCCGGGGCCGGTATTTTTTGTAAAGTATGAGTTCATATGCACCCTGTCACATTGAAAAGCGGTCGCGGCGCGGTATTTTGTTCCCGCCAAACCGCCCCGGACCGCTTTCGCAATCATACCGCCTCTGTGTGACTTGAGCTTTATACGAAAAATAAAATAAAATTTCAGTAATTGTTCAAATTTTACTATTAATTTTAACAACCAATATTTGTGATTTTAATTTTGGTCTTGATTTTATCAGTTGCTTAACAATATAATTTATTTGATGTTCCTTTAACAAGTGTTCATTACTTATTCCTTTTTCTCACAAATGTAGTGAAAAAGGTCGTAAGATGCACGGCTTTGGCAAACGGGTTATGGCAAACTCGTGCCGATGGTAAACCCTCGATTTCGTCTCGGGTTTACAAAACGTCAATTCGTTTGAAATAACCCTATTACGGCACTTGTATCTTAAACTAGTAGTAGTCTTAAACAGTATATAATACCTGATTTTTTCTGTCATTTTCAGTGTTCAGCAAATTTCCGAAGAACTTGTTTTTACCTGTAAAAAATAAAAAAAATATTTATAAATATTGATTAGTTAAGTATTATGACTATTAGGATCCTCATCCGTGTGGTGCCGGCAAAGAATAATACCAACTCATCTGTAACTGTGGGTGTCGTAAGAGGCGACTAAGGATTTATGAACCAGAGGATGGGCAACAGCATCGTACCATCTTACACAATTCGGTCACTAACAACAGCGGTCGCCAGCCACAACGCTTACAAGCGTGTAGCGAATATGGTTACTACCCTCTAAAGTACCACGCTGATTTTTCTGGAATTCTGGAGGGAGCTCCCTGTCCTGCAGTGGACGTTGCATGAGATGTTATGATGATTAATATTCTATAACAATTACAAGGCGAAAAGATAAAACTAGCACACGAGCATTTTGTCTCCCGAAAAATCACAATAAATTCTCAATCGCAGATGCACGAGTTTTCTATATCTCCGGAAACGATTTTAACGAACCAATTGATTGCCGGGGGGGGGGGGGGGGGGGTGAAGACTGTTTGTTGGCCCTGTATGAAAGTACAATCAACCGCACGTGAGTGGTAAGGTATCACTTTGACCTTGAGCAGGTCTCGTAGTTTGTACGTATGTACCGTAGCGCTAGTTCAGCCTACATTGGTTTTGTTACTACTTACTTGCTGCCGTGCGTACCGTACTAATTTCTTTTTGGGGGTTTAAATTTTACACAAGGTCATCAGATCCCAAACTAGACAAAGCCTATCAGAGAGTGATATAAATACACAAATAGATAAACTTGTGTTCATTGTGTTCACCGGGGGGATGAAACCCGCGGCCCACGGCGTAGTAGAAGGCAGGCCTACCATAACAACACCAATGGGCTTGTGGTTTGTTTTGCGATCTAATCCTATTTTTTAATTTTATATCTGTTAAAAAATCATTTTTATTCGTTTGATGTCATCAATCATGACCAATTTGAGATCTTAGAAATGTATTTGTGTCGTTTCTGAATCACCCTATAACATCTGTCGTTCGGATGAATTATGACATCATGCTGTATCACTTGTTATGGCCTTTGGTGTTCTGCTAATTATAAACTTATTAGAAATTATTTTTATTAGTAACATAAATAAATGGAACACTCATTTGACCTAGATTTTAAATAAGGTTAGGATATTCTCTGAATTCTGTTGAGGATAATTAGCTATTCCGTTTTACAAGTCTTCTAGGGACAGATAGACAGTTGATGACGTAGGATTAGTAATAGGGTATCCCGTTGGCACCTTGGCACCCTTTGGTACACCTTTTAGGGTACGGAACATTCTGCCCGTAAAACTAGACATCTTTTGCCAAGTACAAAATAGTACATTGCTCATCGAGAAGAGAAAGGGACCGATTCCCAACGAGGGTGTAGTTTGAGACCTGAGGCGTAGCCGGGGGCCTCAATACACCCGAGGTGGCAATCGTACTTTCTTTCAAGTGATGCATAGTGCTTTATACTTCAACTAAGAAGAAAAAACGATATAAATTGAACACAAATCTGTCTCCCAAGACACAGATTCTTCTAGTTTGGGAGACAGGGTTCTGTAACTACTGTCAACTTTGTTTACTCAAGAATTTTTATATTTTATATTTATATATTTACAAATAAAAGATTCAGAGATTCGTTCTTTTCCATTCCATTTTTATTGAAAAGGCTATCTTTTAAAGATACTTATTCGCTTTATAAAAATAATGTTCTTTCAGGAAAGTGCAAGTGGCTAGTATCATCCCGCGAACTCAGAACTAAAAACTTTTTGTCTTTTGACATCAGGCCATTGACAGACAATAAACTAAATTTAAAGAAAAACAGCGCGTTAGAAGTGGATCTTCATACATAATTGTATGATAGCAACCTCATTTTTACCGGTCAAGTGCGAGTCGGACTCGCGCGCCGAGGGTTCCGATATACCTATAGTATTTTTGGAAGCAATAAAGTCCATTTTCAGGACCGCAACACTAAATTTGTTTGTAAAGGTTTTTTTGCAGATTTCTGAAAAAACTGTGCAACTTAGAAAGATCGTTTTATTCCTGCTGTAAAGTTGTAAAGTTTACATAAACCTCTGTCAACTGTAATTAATTCAGATTTTTCCATTCACAAACTTCGGAGATTAGAGGGGGGACGGTATTTTTTTGACATTTTTCATCATAACTTGAAAACTAAGAGTTGTAAAAAAATACAAAAATATATTTTGGAATGCACAAGTAAAGCCCTTTCATATGATACCCCACTCAACCTAGTACCGATAATTTGAAATTTTGCCCCCCCCCCTATTTAGGCCCTCGTTACATTAATAATCATAATTTTTTCTTAATTTTTTTACGTGCAATTAAGTTGAACAACCATATTCTAAAACTATTCCAAATTTCAAGTCGATAGCATGAGTGGTTGCTGAGATATACAGGTGTGACAGACAGACAGACAGAGCGGCACCATAACGGTTCCTTTTTTTACCATTTTGGTATCGGAACCGTAAAAATGGATTTAGGTACTTTCGGAGAAGGTAAAGTATAAAGAACATTTAAGGGACGGTGTACCGAAAACTGAAAGGGCGTGCTCTGTCAACGAAACTGAACAAATTTCCTAAAGAAACATATGTTGGGAAATGAAAAAAAAAATTGACCTCTCCATACAAATTTCCCACTCTGGTCAAACAGTTTGTATGGAGAGGTAATTTTTATTTTCATTTCCCAAAACATGTTTCTTTGGGAAAGTTGTTCAGTTTCGTTGACTGAGCACGCCCTTTCAGTTTTCGGTACACCGTCCCTTACACCCTGAATACCGCCATTCTATCATATCAACAGATTTTTTGTAGGAAGATATTTTTCTATTTCGTTTTTTAAATAGTGGGCAGATCGGTTAAGGAACCTTTACGCTACACGTTGAGTAAACAAATAATATTTCAAATCAAATCCAACCACTCCAACCGCCATCCATTGAATGTCGTCCCACGCAATTTGGGCCCAACAAATCAGCTCGGTCCAGTAGTAAATCGCAATATTAGCATACCGGGAGGACTAGACACTTTCGCCATTGCAATACTTGCGAAACTAGACTGAAATGTAGGGTAGATTTTAATAAATGTCTAGATTTTTAAGAGGTGATTTTAGAAACGTGCTACACAAGAAATAATTATTTTAAGAATTTGGTATTTGGTTGGTTTGGGCTAGTACTATGTGATTTTGGTAAGTAAAGATCAAAGATTATATTTACTAATTGCTAAAGAGCCCCGTGTGGTGCCGGCAAAGAATAGTACCAACCCATACATACCCGTGGGTGTCGTAAGAGGCGACTAAGGGTTAACTGGAGGATGGGCAGCAGCATCCTCCTTTACATCTTACATCTTACTTATTGCGGTCACCTACAACCGCGGTCCATGGTGCCAGCCGTAACGCTAACAAGCGAGGTGACTATGGTACTTCCCCTCCACATTTTTCCAGCAAAAGCTAGAATTCTGGAGGGAGCTCCCTGTCCTGTCCCATGATCTTATGATGAATTGCTAAAGATCAAACTATAAGTCGAATGACGATTTATTTTTTTCCGATCACGAAAGATAAGCGTTTTCTGCGCGTCGGAAGGCACGCATAGCCAACAAATCACTAGTAAACAGCCATATTAGCAAATGCCTTAAGAAACTTAGGTGGACTTACGAGTAAGTTTTTGGATTTTCAAAAGAAATTGCACCTATTAATAAAAAAAAATTCCTTTGTTGTGCCGGCAAACAATAGTACCAACTCATCTAGTGGGTATCGTAAAAAGCGACTGAGGGTTTATGAACCAGAGGAAGGGCAGCATCAACCTTCTTTGTATCGTACACACGGCCGCACATCGGTAGAAACACTTTTGGACCTTATGGCGTGGTAATAGAGTTGAAAAAGTTTCTACCAACAAGCGGTTGACCGTACCATCAACCGCGATCCATGACATGATTCCAGCAAAAGCTGGAATTCTGGAGTGAGCTCCCTGTCCTGAAGTGGACGTTTCATGGGATGTTACGATGAATCAAAAGTAATATGTTTTATGAAACATAGAATACAACATATCTGACGACAACTTTTTCTCATTTTTTGTCCTTATTGTTCATCATTCAGATTTTTTGGACAGATAATAAATAATACTTACGTGGGTTGGTTGATAAGGTGCAATTACTTTTTTTGTATCCCCGAGTAGTGCGAAAGGCCAGCAGGTTTTAATTACGAAATGGACCCAAATAGACTTGACTTGTCCTACACACATTCATAAGCAAATCAGTATTCGTATGCAAACATTTCGCTGATTACGCCACAACGTTAATACATAGAGATTGTAAGGGACGGTGTACCGAAAACTGAAAGGCTAAAAAAATAATTTTGACCTCCCCATACAAACTATTCGATCAGAGTGAGAATTTGTATGAAGTGGTCTTTTTTTTTTCGGAAATGTTTTCGGAAGTTGTTCAGTCTCGTTAACTGAGCAGAGACCCTTTCAGTTTTTATTTATTTATTTACTTATATTTATTTTATTACAATCATTATCATAACAGGTACTCAACCCAAAGCGACAATGTTGACGTCAATATGACTGTAAATCTTATCTATTCCTTAATCTAATATAATTTATTATTTACTAAATATCATTATCAAATTTATATTCTACATTAACTAATTTCCAATTATTATGTTATTTCCAATTATTACCAATCATTAAATGTTTTCGGTACACCGTCCCTTACACCCTGTACAATGAAAATGTTAACTCGTACATACTTTACGGGATGCTAAAATGGTAAGAAAAGCCACAATTCAGTGATAACAAAAATTAAGTGCATTTTTTGGCCCTCAACACTAACAAACTACTGAATCTATTCAAACGGTGTTTTTGATAATGTACTAGGCTTATTGCGTGCTACTTTTAAGCTTTGAAACATCGCAATCGGTTCACTCAAACAGAAGATATACGAGTACGAAGTTCAAAACGGTACGGTTCGGGCTTCGCTTGTCTTTCCAAAGCACAGCTAGTCTATACATAATATATTTAAAAGGAACTTGACTGACTGATCTATCAACGCATAGCTGAAACCAATAAATATATTTTTTTAAACTCAACTCCAAAAAGAGTGCAATTAGAGTTAACAATTTGTAGGTATGGAGAAATCATCTCTTTTTGTTACTAAACCGAATTCCACGCGGACGAAGTCGTGGGTAAAACTAGTACATAAATAAAAGTCCGGTTCACTAAAGCCGCTATCACACCTTCCTGAATTCAAAGACTAATTCGGCATACATTGCTGGGAGGCTTGATTCTGTTAATTACATAATCCTTGCTTCAACTAACAATGTATGCCGAATTAGTCTCTGAATTTAGGAAAGTGTGATAGCGGCCTTGCTGACTGATCTTGCAAGTAATTAGCACAGCCTACCACCCACAGTCGATAGTTAGTCACCTCATGCATACTCATAGGTTTATTATGGAAATTACGAAATTAACAGCCTCCGTCGTCTAGTGGTTAGAGCGCTCGGCTCTCGATCCGGAGGTTCTGGGTTCGATTCCCGGGGTATCAAACAAAAAATCCTTTTGACAAGGGTTGCCAGTGGCTTAACGATGATTAGTAAGAACTTCAGAAGAGAACCATATCAATTTCTTTTTTCAAACATTGATGTTCAGGAAAACCCGTGCGACACTTAAAAAAATTTATACGGAAAATGTATCGAAGATCTGATGGAATGCGTTTTTTAAGGGTACATATGTCATCCCTAAAATTACCAGCTACACGCTTGTCTCTGTTAATTTCGATCTTATTCACTCGTATATAACGTTGACATCAGCGTGCCTTGCAACGTGGCTGTTACGACCAAAGGTGACCCCGAAATTCACAAAAATGAGAAAAAAGAATCTTTTTTCTATGTTATTTTAAAAATATCAAAAATGTTATTGTTTTGCCTAAAATATTTTAAATTTTCATACATATTTGATAAAAATTGTAGGAGTAAAATGGTTACAAATGGGAAAAAATTGACAAAATAAGGGTCATTTTAGAATTTTTTTCTTCAGTAATACACATTAAATTTAAATTTTTAAATTCTATCTCGACGACATAACTTCTCTAATCTTGTTTGTTACTATGTTTTTTTTTTTCTGTTAAGATACATGCTATATTTAAAGTAAAAAGTGGTTACGAAGTTATTCAGTCTCAAGGCCATTTAGGAAGGCCTTTCCTACAGGTGTGATCCTTTAGAGAATCATCAGACACCTCATCTTAGGGTTTCACTATTCGATACGTATTTTTGTTTGATCCAGGAAGTAAATATTATTGACGCTTAATTTGACCCCATTTGGATGAAAATGTATGGTAGAAAACTGAGCGACCCGTTTTATTTGTGGCCCAATGTATTAATTCGGTATGACCTTCTGTGCAGCCCAAACTCAGTACATTCAACTGTAGAACTGGTTCGATAAGATAAGAACAAAAAAAAACCGATTAGATGTTCGATTTTATCTATATAGTACCCTCTTTACGTTTGTATTCGAACAAGCGTCGGCAAAAAATGTAATTAGCTTTCTTAATTTGACAAGGTGCTGAGAAAGGAATGCTAGAAGTTCATGCCACTTTGAACATACTTATTTCTTTTAGAATTGAACCATTTTTGGTAACCTAACAACATCTTATAGTGACCATATCAATATTGAAAATCTTTTAGGCTTTAAATAAATAGATTGATTAGGCCATCGCATGAAAACACAAGATTGTTTAATGCGATTGCCAAGTCAATCTATTTATTTAAAGCATAAAGATTTTTTAATATTGATATGGTTACTGTAAGATGTTGTTAGGTTAGCTAATAAGTAGACTTAAGAGAGAAGGACCATTAAGTAGGAACTGAATAAATTAACCGACTTGGTATTACATGGATCTCACAACTTTTTACGTTAGAACAACTGAGTTGCGAGCGAGCAAGTTATGTTTTAATGGGATTGGCTGAACTGAGCAGCGATTGGTCCATAGTATACGTGTATGATTTGACGAATGACAAAATCGTTAGATTATCAACTTACCGCTAGACAGCGTAAGTTGATTAATTAGCTGAAATTTATTGCGTTAAATAATAAATTTCAACTGCCGTTTATGATTTTTCGAAAGTTAATCCACTTACGAGTAAATTGATCAACCTACGATTCACATAGACATACATACTATTCTGTGTCGCGCTGTGTCATCTGCGTCTCACCATACGCCCGCCCTTAAAATTACACCACTTGTGGGAGTGCAATCAATTAATCACCACATGCATGTCATTACAATTACAAACAGTTTGTCTGTTCACGGCAAACCTGCGAATTACATAACCCTTTGTTTCCAAAGCGGTTATGTGGGATGATGGTTGACTAATTTTGTGATTTAGAACTAAACATCTAATAAATGCAAAATTGATATTCAAGTAACAACTACTGGATTACGACATCTGTTTATTTGTTTATTTTGATGGAAGACTTACGGCTTTAAATAAACCATTTTACAATAAAGTAATTCAATTCAATTCAATTTATTCGGTAACAAAAAAAAATTGTGTTCGAAATCATACAAAAACAATTAAATAATATAACCTGAATGTCACAATATACTTATATCTAATTAATGTTAATTACCCGGGTATTCCATTAATTTCATTAACAATTATTTCCAATAAAAAATTAAAAATTTAAACCTAAGTATAACTAATAAAATAACTAAAAAGAAAAATAATTAAAAAAAACATTAATTTATCGGGTTAGGTCTTGCATTAATAAATTCATCAACTGAATAGAAACACTTCTTTAACAAGAAGATCCTCAGATTTTGTTTAAAACTAGTGAGCACAATAGCACAACTCGGACACTACGGTATATAATTATACTCGTATACCTAGGGATATAACTATATTACGGCTTTATCTATCTTACTGCGACACACACATCAAGCACGAATTTGAAATTGGAAGGTCGCGTAGGCCCGCATATTCAGTACAGAAGACCCTCAGAACGACCACGAGAATCTCGCGAGCCGGTGCACACGGGGGTGCGGGGTAGATTGCAAGGGGGGCGGAGAGTTTCCGTTCTGTATGATAGTATTATTACTTTATTCTGTGATTACGGCTATAAATAAAACATTTTACAATACAGTAAAAGTTAACGAAACGCTAAATAAAAGTCTCCACATAAATCTTAATACACTTATATTACCTGCTGTTGAACTTTATTTCATCATTACGTATACGTTTCTAAATATAATTTGACAACATATTTTTAGTGACATTAACTATAAATAATCAAAAGACTTTGCAGTCAAAATGTTGTTCATTCTCACTCGTCTCACTATTTATTGAACACCCCTCAGTCAGTACACTTTTTAGGGTTCCGATACCAAAATGGTAAAAAAAAGGAACCCTTATTGTGCCGCTCTGTCTGTCTGTCTGTCCGTCTGTCTGTCACACCTCTATATCTCAGCAACCACTAATGCTATCGACCTGAAATTTGGAATAGTTTTAGAATATAGTTGCCCAAGTTAATAGCACATAAATTTTTTTTGAAAAAAGTATGATTATTCATGTAAAGGTGGCCAAAATAGGGGGGGGGCAAATTTCAAATTGTCGCTACTAGGTCGAGTAGGGTATCATATGAAAGGGCTTTACTTGTACATTTAAAAATATATTTTTGTATTTTAGTTTAGCTTAGTTTTCAAGTTATGATGAAAAATGTTAAAAAAAAAAATACCCCCCCCTTACGAGTATCTCTGAAGTTTGAGTAAGGAAAAATCTGAATTAATTACAGTTGACAGAAGTTTATGTAAACTTTACAGCAAAAATAAAACGATCTTTCTAAGTTGCACAGTTTTTCAGAAATCTGCAAAAAAACCTTTACAAACAAATTTAGTTTTGCGGTCCTGAAAATGGACTTTATTGCTTCCAAAAATACTATAGGTATATCGGAACCCTCGGCGCGCGAGTCCTACTCGCACTTGACCGGTTTTTTTTGGTTAGTATCAATATTCAAACAGTCAATAGGTGATTAATAATATTAGATATACAATGTATTTTTTATATTATTTAAATTATAATTCCAATTTAAATTTTTTAATTAATCAACAAGTAAATATACCGTAGTTTATTTTGAAGCTACTGTCTATAGTTAAAGATATACAAAAACTGCCGAACTATTATGATTATATTTTCCAAAAGAAGCTACCTAGCTTATAAAAATCCACTTATGTCATCATTACCAAAACCATATTTCGAAAACACAAAAGGAACTCGATCTGGCAATAAATCTTTGCTTCTATTCCATTCAATCTTTCATTTTATTATCTCTTGCAGGTACCGATTTTTAAAGCTTACCTTACACGCGTTCTCCGAAAGTCATTAAAAAGTCAGTTTCGATGAATGGATATTTACGAAATACAGTGTAATGAGAATTTGTATCAACAATAACACTTTTATTGTTGAATTGACGATGTTGTCTGATTTCAATAAAATAATTTTGCATGCATAAAAATATTATTATAGATTGATTATAGACTGATTTTCGTCGTTTAAAAATGTAAGTTGACATATTCGCACACGAGCTTTGCAAAATCTTTCATAATGTGCACTTTCAAGTCAAGGAGTAGAATTCCCGAGCTAATGGAGTCATCATAGTACACAGGCCCTCGTCCTCGTGATGTGGATTCCTGTGTAAATCTTTCATTATACATTGGCGACCTCGCCATATAATAATTTAATTACTTTGATCTAATACTGGCTTGTGCTTTGACACTGGCGAAATACGACTTGTAATGAGATGTGATGCCTTTAAATGAATATCTATCTATCTAATACGTGGTTCCTTGCTCAGTGACCCAAATCGATTTAGGCTTCTTTATAGGAATTTTACAAGCGAAAGGTGCCTAATTCGATGGTCTAAAAGACATCTCAAAGATACCCCCTCCTAAACAATCTAAACGAAAAAGGAGCTATTGATAACAGCCTAGTCAGCTCGTAACACCATATCGATCGTATTAGAGTTAGATCATGATATATGCGCCTACGCAAGCCCACACGATTGCTATGTTTAGTAAGCGGAGACATTCATAAGGTGATCCGTGGTCGCTAAGGCTGGATTAGGTATGCTTACGGCTTCTGGAATCTCGGTTATACCTATTTTTATCAATGAGTGCCGGTAAAGCCGCAATCACACCTTCCTTAAATCAAAGACTAATCCAGCATACATTGCTGCGAGGCTTGGTTCTGTCAATTCCAATATCCTTACTTCAACGAGCGATGTATGCCGAATTAGTTTCTGAATTAGGGAAGGTGTAAGAGCGGCTATAACCTATCTTGTCTTATTATAGTTAGTTATTTTTATTTTATTTATTTGGCAAATCATCAGCTTACAAGTAAAAAGAAAAGGAAACAAGTAGACAGTAATAGACTAGACAGTAAGATCTGCTAGAAGTGGCTACGATTGTTGCCGGGACCAAATTTTCGGGCAGCACCAGTGTTAAATGACTTTCTATAAGTGGTGTAATGTGCTTCGGAAGGCATGTTAATACCGGCTACTTTAAACCATGTTAGGGTCAGTCAAGCTTGCTACTGACACAGAAGTACAAGGTACTAATCATACAGGCCGGACACTACTCCCCTCCCCGCAAAGTTGGATACCTCTCCTCCCCCGTTTGTCGCGTAGCCACAATCTTTTATAGCGTGACAGGATAAGTTTGGCTCTAAAGGTTATTTTCTGCGCATGGGTGACAATTGACAGGCGGATAACCAATAACGATTGGCTCGCCTCCCTTCACCTACCGCGCTCACCCCCGCGAATATTTTTTTGAGTTCTGCGTATTAACGGTCATAGCCACTAGAGTATTTTGTACTTCGTATACCAAGGGGGCACGCCAACAAGAGAACACTTTCGATCAACCACACATTCAACAAGTGATAAAGTGTCTAAAGATACAAACACTATAACAAACTATCTTTAACAACCATTCAATACCAATGACACATGTTTTTAGAACTAAGGTTTTTTATAGAAGGTGACGCTGATATTTGCTTCCGATTGACATGTGGGCGCTAAGTGGCCGTTGACTGCACTACCATATTTGGTACGACTGTACGACTCATATGACGACAGTACAGTCACGAGCACGCCGTGCTTAACACATTGAACTTTGATAAGCTAGCCAGGAAAAGTTTCACCCAATAGGATTGCTTTATTTCTATTGGTTAGAATTTCTCCAGCTTATATACAGATTAAGTCGCTATCACACCTTCCTTAATTCAGAAACTAATTCGGTATACATTGCTCGTTGAAGTAAGGATATTGACATTGACAGAACCAAGCCTCCCAGCAATGACTGCCGAATTAGTCTTTAATTTTAGAAAGGTGTGTACAGCTGTCTGTGCAGAGGACGATGAAACGCCTATACACCTAATCTGCCACTGTGATGTCTGTGATGCACTAACTCACAGCAGAAGTCAGGAAACAGGAGGACATTAACTAAACACGGAGGATGCCAGAACTCTCAATCCTAGGCAGATCGTTTGCTTCTTTGAGGCTGTCGGTGTGGCCGAGGAGATGTAGTATAAAGGGTTGGCTACAATAAACCTTAGCAGGTCGCAGTGGCCGTTGGGAACTAGGAGCCCGGACCATAAACATACCTCCAACATAGCTTTGTAGGAAAGGCAACCTTATGTGTGTTAACGTAGGGGCTAGAGCTGGGCTGCAAATGTAAGCTTGACGTGCTCTTGGCCGTACCTACTGTGCAAATAAACATTGCCTTAACCAACTCAAATAAGTAGAGATACCTATATTTGCGCTTACTCTTATAAAAAAGTTTTATCGATCCTATACGTCGTATATACAAAATAGCTCTGGCCATGCCCGTTAAGAGGCTACCTACCGTCCACTAGTGAAATAAAAAAATATTACTCGCTAAATAGAAATCGAAAATACGTAAAGACATTTTGAAGTAAGGATACCCTAGTTTATTTAGAACCTATAAATTTCGAAAAATATAGTTCACTGTAACCTCCAGATCCAGAGCCTAACGTTGTAACCACTAGAACTCTGAGGCTGTTAACGTATTAAGCTGGTCAAACTGTACAGCGCAAAAAAAACTATTATACACACCGTGCCAGTAACTCGTACACTACGCCTAATGAATCGAATAACGGTGTAGGTGAGCGAGTTTAAGCGTTTAATCGCCTGTCAAAATCGTAAGTCGTAAATACCGAAGTCCATTCAGAACTATTTACAGTTGGATATTTTATTGAAGAACTTTCGTTAATACTCGTTGGTTTGGCACCAAATTGTATTCATCTTCTATGCGTGTCGATGGCAAATCGTCAAATGTAAGCCCAAAATTAGGCCGCTTAAACTGCATTTTGTGTGGCGTTCGTTTAGTCTTGGTGCGTGCAACAGTGTATGAGGTTTAATTTACATTGGGTTAGTAAAAACGAGTCAGTAGACGTACATTGCTTGCTGCATTAAAGTGTTTTCGTATGGGCAACATATGAAACAAGCAATGTATGTCTACTGATCCCATTTTACTGACCCTATGTAAACCTAGCCTGATGTTAAGTGAGCCATTTGTACCGTAGACCGTAGTATGGGCTACCCAGGTTAGAATCCTTTGAGTTAACACAAATGAGAGAGCAAAAACACGCTTCCCACCCTGATCACTAAAAATGAAAGGAACATTGTTTGTCCCGATAATTTCGCTCATAGAATACATGAAACTTTCGCTTAATCCTTGCGTTGACAATCATCATAACATCCTATGAAACCTCCACTACATGACAGGGAGCTCCCTCCAGAATTCTTGCTTTTGCTGGAAAAATTTAGAGCGGAAGTACCATAGTCACCTCTCTTGTTAGCGTTACGGCTGGCACCATGGACCGCGGTTGTAGGTGACCGCAGTAAGTAAGATGTAAGATACAAAGGAGGATGCTGCTGCCCATCCTCCAGTTTATAACTCTTAGTCGCCTCTTACGACACCCACGAGTATGTATGGGTCGGTACTATTCTTTGCCGCCACCACATGGGACACGTTAAGAATACAAAAACAATATTTAATCATTTTTGCATATTTTCCATTCGAGTGACTTTATAGGGCCAAGGCTATCTGGCCCTTACCCAGCTCAAAGACTTATAAGGCCAGCTGATCCTCAAGTTAACAAACAGATGACGTCACCCATTCATGAACTGTCACAATACTATGTCACCCCGGTTTTTGTCGATGACATCAGCGGAGAATCGAACCTGTGGACTATTTGGTGAGGCCACCGACGCACCGCCTACTATCTTGCTCTGGTTAAGGTTCTGTCTCTCAATCTTATTATCCAAGGTATATTTTTAGACCAATCTGAGGAGTGGGAACCTGGTGACCTGTACTACAGGTCTTTGACTTATTTTATTTCAGGCGCCAGTCTCCCACATTCAAGTGTTTAAGACTCAATGTGATTTAACTAGTTTTAAGTTCATCAATGGCGCTTGTATGGTGGGTAATTTTTTTTTTGATATGGTGCCGAGAAAGAATAGTACCAACCCGTCTCTACGCGTGGGTGTCGTAAGAGGCGTCTAAGGGCTTATGAACCGGAGGATGGGCAGCAGCATCTTTCTATGTAACGTAACATCTCATATAATGTGGTCACCAACAAAAGCGGTCGCCAGCCGCAACGCTTACAAGCGTGGTGACTATGGTAATTCCCCTCCAATTAGTACCACGCGTTACTTGCTCCCTGTACTGCAGTGGATGTTTCATGGGATGTCATGATGGTCTAACATTCATAGTATATTTTTTTTTCTTTTTGACGGCCTATACGGTGCGCCGTGGATATTAGTTTGCTGTTGCAGCTGTGAGAAAGATTCCGGGTTCGATAACCGATCCGGGCAGATATCAGAATGATGCAGGATATGTGGAGTTGTAAATGTGATCCTAGTATTTTTGATTACCTAAAAAGTTGTTCAGCTAATGCACCGTCTTAAGTTATTGCCTTCACAAACAAGACACCCCTCCTATACTTTTAAACGAGCAATATTTGTAATCGGTTTCTCGAATACGGCTGAAACAATTTAGATTAAATTTACTGTTCGGGGGTTTTCTGGGGCAATTATATTACAATTATATAAACCGATCTTCAGATAATCGATCCAGCTAGGTCTCATATCTGGGAAAATTTGTTTTCTCCGTTGTTTTGAGCATTTCTTGAAGCTAGCGCATTTCAGAAATCCTACGGCGCTATCTGTTGGTGGGCTTTAGATAAGATTAGGTATCTCGAATCTCGGTCGCCCAGGTACACACGGCCGCACGTCAGTAGTAACACTTTTGGACCTTACGGCGTGGTAATAGAGTTGAAAAAGTTTCTACCGACGTGCAGTTGACCGTACTAATGCCTTATTAATTATAGGTAACCTAACTATCGATGTTTTTTTTGGTTTTGGATTTTGTTTGGATTTTTGGTCAATCTGCTCAGGACAATCCGGAAATAATGCTTCATCATCACTTAATCGCGTATCGATACACTTCTTCTTAGCGTGTCGATCAATTGCAAATATTTAATTTTTTGTAGCCCAGAACGTTGCCACATTTACTGCGTCATTTGTGGCTTTAAAAAGGTCATCACGCTTACATGTGTCGGGACATGCGGGACAGGAGGTTAGGTGTTCCATTGTTTGTGGGGAGGTGGAGGTACCACACTAACATTTGTTATTGGAGCTGTCATGTCAGTAAAACCGTAAGCTGCCGTTATTCATAATCTAAGGTAAAACCACACCTAAACGTCATGCTGTCTTTGCACCGACCGACCTGTGTCCGTAGTCTGTTAAAAGACTTCCAGATGGGTCTGGGCGGGTCATGTCCAGGGGGGAGGCTTTCTGCTCGCTGAATAAACTCAGTGAGTGAGTGCTCCTCTGTCCACAGCCGACACCTCTCTGTGGATACACTGCTATAGGCATCTTCCTTTTCACACCACCCACCCCGGTCTCTCACCCCTCAAATAATTATTATCTTTTATTACTTCTGTAGTAAAAACCTTGACATCTTAATTAACCAAATCTGGGTGCAATAATTTAATGCCAATCCAAAAACGTTTAGAGTCAAAGACCTTTTTATTGAGAGTCTAAAATGGTATATGAGAAATTAATTTCCATATTGAATCGAAATTGTTTTCGCATATTTTTTTTTTTTTTAGTAGATTAATTTACATAATGGGAATTAAGTCTACTCTTTTGAAGTTCCAATAATGACCTAAGATGTTCGGCAGCTGTACCTATTAATAAATCGCTGTATTATTTGCTTCTGAAAGCGTATCAGCTGAGTATGACTTTCTTTGTGGTAAACTCCAAGCTTTGTTTATTAGTTCATTGCAAAATTTCAAGCTACATTTTGAGGCCTGTCTCGATTATTCGTAGCCTGTCTCACATATTTTCAGAGGTATTTATCAATATGACCTATAATTCAATTCAATTTGTTTATTCGTGAACAATAATACATATCGTATCCGAAATAACTTAAACTAAATAAATATCACCTGACCTGACCTATATCACCTGACCTATATTGTCTGAGACAATCATAAGCGCAAACCAAGATAGCACGATTTAGTCCGGTCGCTTAACGTCTTATATCGCCAAATTCATCAAATTATATATCTGCTATTTTACGTATACATCCTCATGTGCCACTACCTGACCCCTCTAAAAGAAAAAGACACATTATTTGTCCCGTTCCGTCTCACAGAACCAAATTCTCGGTTCGACAATTTTATATCTGTAGTTGCATTATTTACAATACTATTAACAAAGTTCTAAATATTTGTAAGTCTAACAAGTTCGAGGTTAAAAAGAAATTGTCTAGTTGGCTCCAAAATCTCAGTTATGATGACACTGAAAGGCTTTTACCAAATTGTAATCAATATTAATAATTTATTCTCCATACACACACTCTTACACACCCATACTCACACACTTACACACGCATTCATACACACTTACACACACATTCACACATGCACTTTCAAATTACCCTAATACATATTGTTTGACAATGTTTGTTTATAGTCAGTATCCTAGTATTACTCTACTCAAATAAATTGCTGTTACTGGTTAATTACACTACATTCAATAGCTCCTAGTAGAACACTGACTCTCAAAATACAGGCTTTCGCTTAGCTTGGGAATCAGGGTTTAGCAATTAATTTGTACACCACTTGTGTAATAACCAATGTACTGCTTAAGTTTACTTTGCTGATGTACAAATCCATTGAAATAAATAAATATTTAATTTAATTTAATTGCACCAAATGTTTTCCAGGTACTAGTTAGGTACATTGCTCTCAATTTTTAATAGGAGCCAATTCTTGAATTTTCTATTGAAATTTTTTGAAATTCAAGAATTGGCTCCTATCAATAATTGAGAGCTAAATGTACCTAACTAGTAGCTGGAAAAAAATTGGTGAAATTGTAAGGCGTGTCTACGTGAAACAGCTAATTGACCGCACTAATTCACACGCCTATCCTGCGCTCTGCCCATTATTTAATTACTAACCGCCCCCGTGGTCTATTAGGGCGTGCGGCTCTCGATCCGGAGGTTCTAGGTTAGATTCCCGTGGGGACACTATCTTACAAAAATCACTTTGTGAGTCTTCCTCAGTTTGTTTAGGACGTTTCAGGCACTCGTTCAGGAAGAATTGTCCAAGAAGTAAGATGGTTCCGGGCTTCGGAAGGCAAGTGGTCCGCACTACTATCTACGGTGGTAGTTGTTACTGAACCATGTCATAGGCCTTGGGCGGCTCAACAACTCTGACACCAGGGTTGGTGAGGTCTGTCATCGACCTTACAACACACACGAAATGATGATAATGACTGCCAGTTTAAATTAATACGTAGAGGCCGCATACTTAAGGCATTCTGATCGACCGTAACGATAGTTAGGCTCTTAACCAATATGAAGTATGGTATGTAGCTTGTTTGGAATCTGCAAACTAAAATGTCATAATACACGCGTAAATAATTATACAGGGTGTTAATTTAATTGCGTGCCATAGCTTAGGGGGTGTTTCAATAACGATAGAGGAACACAAAAAAAAATATTTAAAAAAAATCCTGCAAAAAAAATTAAAACTTCATTGATACTAAACTAACGCGGAGGGCAATGACCCGGCGCACCGCGCTATCAAAAGCGTGTCTACCTAATATCTAAATACATTGAAACTCGAGCGCTGGCTCGGTGATAGCGCAGTTCTCCGTCCGGGTCATTACCCTCCGCGTTAGTTTAGTTTCAATGAAGTTTTAGTTTTTTTTTCAAGTAGGATTTTTTAAATTTATTTTTTGTATTCCTTTATAGTTACTGAAAAAACCCCTAAACTATGGCATGCAATTCAATTAAAACCCTGTATAACTTCAAAGAATTATGCAAATGCAACAACCTTGAAGATTATCTGAATGCAACAAGCTTTGGCTTATCATCTTATTCAGTATCTGACAAGAGATACTATTTATCAATATAACAGTTCCTTGTATCCATTATGGACATCTTTGTCCATTCTATCTTGATAAAGGCTATAAAAGATCAATAAAATTAGTACAATATCACACACATAGACCACCTGTGCTGTGCCACCAGCCCTACTTAGGCCGGTATGTCACTGGGACACCATGGCAGCGCAACCAGTCGCCGCTACCAACAAAATGTATACAGCTCTATAGAGAGTTACTCACCTGGTTTCCGTTCGGTTGCGCAACCAATTTGACGGCGCAACCAGCTCAGACGCTGGTCGCGCTACCACTTCCAGTGAAATATAGCCCTTAATACTGTGGCCGCAGGGTGTGTCTTTACTCGTACTGGTGTCTACGGACATCAGTGGCGCAACCAGTCGCCCAACCAGTCGCGCCACCGTGGTGTCCCAGTGAAATACCGGCCTTAAGCCACGATGACACCTTCCTTAATTCAAAAATTAATTCGGCATACGTTGCTCGTTGAAGTAAGGATATTGGAATTAACATAACCAAGCCCCCAAGCAATGTATGCCGAATTAGTCTTTAAATTCAGGAAGGTGTGAGCGTGGCTTTAGCAAACGTTAATAATCAAACAAAGGTTATGTAAAAAATCTTACTATAGATTCATTTACTTTATAGATTAGATGACTATATCAATGACAAAGAGGTATGGTGCTCTGATATTCCAGCGAAACACAAGAAACACATTGTAAAAAGCCGCTCTTAAAGTACGCCGTGCTGCAGTGGTTTCTTGACGTTTCTTTTACGCTGCCATAGCACGATCCGAAACGGTGTAGACTTGCTCTATTTGCATTGTATTCTGCATGACATTCAATAAGTATTCTGTAAAGAATCTACAATGAATAAAATTATCTGAATCAAGCATATGCCCATTCATTTTCCTACCACACAAATTTTTCTGTAAACAAGACCTAAAAATTTTGGAAACCCACGCACGAGGTGCGTGTTTTTCTATCATTATATATATATACATTCAACATACATATATTATCATAGTCACCACGCTTTTAAGCGTTACGGCTGGCACCATGGACCGCGGTTGTTGGTGACCGCAGATTGTAAGATGATACGTACACGGAACGATGCTGCTGCCCATCCTCTGGTTCATGAACCCTTACCATCCCTTACTTTCCTCTTATGATACCCACGGGTAGAGATGGGTTGGTAATATTCTTTGCAGGCACCACATGGGCGGGCAGTGTCTCTAGGGTGTTAGAGAGGTTAAAAATTACCCTTATTGGGGACACTTGGATTTGTTTTCCAAATTATAATATTTCCACACCCCTTATTTCGGTATAGGAACACGGTTGAACCATTTTTTTTTGTGGCCCGACCACCACGGGCATTAAATATTTATTTGTGAGGATCACAATCACATCCAAATAAAGGCTTTCTTAATTTTAAAATTTTTAGGGTTCCGTACCTCAAAAGCAAAATAACGGAACCGAGAATCTGTTTGTCAAGACCCTTTTTCTTACGAACGGGTAAAGGTATCAAATGAAATTATTATCAAATGTAAAGGTCCATGGAACTTTGAAGATGTATAATTTTTTATCTTTTACAACAACACAATTAAAAGATAAGGCCATGTATTTCCTTATCTTCATACAATTATGAACCAAACCAAAACCTACAGGGTACTTCCCGTTGCTACCCGTTGACCTACAATCATGAAATGAAGCTAGGTCTTACAGCACAACTGAAGAAAAAAGTCTAAAATCATAAAATATTACATCTTTGCTCACAACCAATTACAATAACCAATTAAAGTAAGCTACCGTTTCAAGTACATTCGTATTGAAGAATGGTCAAGTTTGAATGGACGCGGAGTTTTTGAAACTTAGTATGTTATGGTAGACAGGTACGAAACCCTTAGCAAGCGAATCCGACTCGCGCTTGACCGGTTTTTTTAAAGAGGTAAAAACATTATTCCTAATCTATGATAACTATTGCGGAAATACTCTCAGTTTCTTACCTCATGTGTATGTAGGTGTATGTATGTTTAACTTATCATGTAATACTAGCTGTTGCCCGCGGCTTCGCTCGCGTGGATTTCGTATTTATGTTGTAACCGGTTTTCCGAAGCAATGAGATATTTTCCCGTCATTTCGGGGTAATTTTAAACTAAGGAAAAACAGGACTAACCCTGCGCAAATCAATGAGTATAATTCAAGATTGAATTTTATATAAAATACAGACGTTACTCATAAATAACTCAGAACAGAGGAACTTAGCAGCAGTATCCTAACAAATGTAAAGAGAGAGATGAGAGACACCTTTATGTAATATTTCAAAACAGAGCCAATTCGCAGAAGTAATTGAGAAAAACTAAAACCCTCTCCCTCTCCCCCCTTCCTCTCCCCCTCCCTCTGTCTCTCCCCCTCCCCCTGTCTCTCCCCCTCCCCCTCCTCCCTCTCCCCCTCCCTTTTCATCACCCCCTCCCCCTCCCTCACTCCCTCCCTCTCCCCCTTCCCCTCCTTCTCCCTCTCCCTGTACCTGTACCCCTCTACCTGTCTACCTCTCTTCCTCTCTACTTTTCGACCTCTCTACCTCTCTACGTCTCTACCTCTCTACATCTCTACCTCTCTACCTCTCTACATCTCTACCTCTCTACCTCTCTACCACTCTACCTCTCTACCTCTACCTGTCCCTATCCCTACCCCTTACGCCAATTTAACCGCTATCCCTAACATAGAAATGACACCCATATTTATTTTTAGACATTTCAAACCTATCGCACCCCAACTCCATCCCCAGGGGGATGATGGTATTTCACGTCCACCACGTTGGATTTCAAAATTGTTGTAGTTTTCGTAATCAGCGACCCGATAAATCATACAAACGACACCCATATTGATATTTAGACATTTCAAACCTATCGCACCCCAACTCCATCCCCAGGGGGATGATGGTATTTCACGTCCACCACGTTGGATTCCAAAATTGTTGTAGTTTCCGTAATCAGCGACCCGATAAACCATACAAACGACACCCATAATGATTTTTAGACATTTCAAACCTATCGCACCCCAACTCCATCCCCAGGGGGATGATGGTATTTCACGTCCACCACGTTTGATTTCAAAATTGTTGTAGTTTTCGTAATCAGCGACCCGATAAACCATACAAACGATACCCATATTGGTTTTTAGACTTTTTCACCCCATTTCCCTTTTTTAGGGGTTGAATTTGGGGTGGAATTTCAATAACAGTGATGAACGTTGCATAGAATTACATCATTAATGCCTAAATAGTAAATTATGTGGATTTTCCTTTAAGAATAAAGAATTTTCAACTTCATCCCCCTTTTCACCCTTAAGGGTGTCGAATTTTCAAAAACCCTGAAACACGTAATTATTAATTTTTAGTCGTCAGCCTAAATACAAATTTTGAAGATCCTAACTTTAAAACTGACGGACTTTCATACAAACTTTCATCCCCTATTTTACCCCCTTAGGGGTGGAATTTTGTAAAACCCTTTCTTAGTGCACCCCTAGGCTTCATAAGGAACCTACATGCCAAATTTCGAATCTCTAGACCCAGTGGTTTGGGCTCTGCGTTGATATGTCAGTCAGTCAGTCAGTCAGTCAGTCAGTCAGTCACCTTCTTCTTTTATATATATAGATTTGCTAGGTGATGTATACTATGATCTAGTAAAGTATTTTTAAATGTACAGTAAGTACGTGTACATAGTTTTATGCGTAGGTTTTTTTAGAACGTTCTTATTATGTCAACATAACATAACTTCTTAACGGATGACCCAATGCAATTCTTAGGAGGTGCAACATAGTGAGACATTATTATTTTATACCAACTAATCCTCCCGGCGCATAATGTCACGTTCGCAAAATGTCACACTAGGGTTTACCAGCAAAATGTCACGTTCGCATAATGTCACACTTAATCGTGACATTGTGCGAACGTGACATTCTGCGAAAAAAAAATGAAAAATTTTCTAAGTCCACAAAGAATTAAAATTTTTCTAACTTTTGATTTGATTTTGATGCAGCTCTTTTAAAGGTAAAACCCAAAGATTTTGGAAACTAACGTCGCTATGCTTTGGGGACAGATAGACAGCGATTTTTAAAGGTGGTAGGGCTTTTGTGCAAAGTCCGTCTGGGGAAGTACCACCCACTTGCCTATTTCTGCCGTGAAATAGTAGTGTTTACACTGCTGTGTTTCGGTTTGAAGAGTAAGGGAGCTAGCGAAATTACCGGCACACGGGACACACCATCTTAGTTCTCAGGGTGGGCAACGTGCTTTGCTGTCTTATTAGTGTCAAGTTAGGCCACTAATAAGACAGCGGGCTCTATGGGCGGTGGTGACCACTTTCCATCAGGTGGCCCACTTGCTCGTTTGCTCACTTGTTACATAAAAAGAAAATCATGAAGCTACTTTCTAAAAATTATAAACAATCTTCTTACAGGACAATACCTTTTTAGAATTACTGTCATTTTGATATGACATATTTGCTTTATTACAATTCTGTTTGGCTTCCATGAAAATATTATTTTTCAAGTTTTTAATTTCTATTACATTTTACGCTTCTTTTATTTGATAAATAGTATGGGAAGTTATGACAGAGCTATAACTGTTTTTTCGGCCGATGGACAACTTCTACAGGTGACTTATTTACATTATTATTTAAAAAAAAATTGAATTTAATACCACGCCTATTTCCCGTCGGGGTACGCGGCAGAGACAATTGCCCTCCACCTGCTACGATCTTGATATTCTTCCCTCGCTTCCTTTTCTTTCATCTACCCTTTCATACACGCTTTCATTTCATTAATAACAGCCTGTAATGTGTCCCACTGCCGGAAAGGCTTCCCCCGTATTCTGCCGTCGACCTTTTAGTAAGGGTGATGCTCATGTTTGCCTCTTTGACTGATGATAAGGAGCATCCTCTAGAAGATACAAAAAATATTGGCGGACATCCACACCCCTGCGTTTTTGAGGAATTAAGTTTTAACTATTTTGAAATTTGACAATGAAACGTACACCTGGCAGACTACGCCTATCTGATTAAATACAATGTATAAAACCCCAGAAAAATAGTCTGCCACCATAATAGCCCTGCGTCGTAAAGTTACAGCTCTTCAAAATGCAAAAATTCACTACTTCGTCCCGTAATAATGCAAAGCCCTGCATGTCTGCCTCTTCCATTTTCTACATCTTCAGAAGTATTTTAAACAGAAGCCACAAAGGCAGACCAAATAAACATTATGTAGTATCTTATTTTAATTTTTTTTGCTTTATTTCAAAAACGCGGCGACGCACAGAAAAACTTGTATGGACCAAATCGATTCGTATTGAGCTGATCTATCATCCCTATTAATATGTATCATGAGCAAATCATATACCCAAATTACAGTCAGCACCCTATTTGTTTTAGGCTTCCGCAGTTTGTGCCGTGTGGCTGACAACAGTACCAACCATGCCATCTTCTCCCGTGTGTATCGTAAAAGGCAACTAAGTGATCTTGAACCGGACAATAGGTAGCAGCATACACAATGCGGTTTTGCTGTAAAATTCTTGGAGGATCTTCAAAGACTTTGGAATCTCACGCGCAGTTAGAAAGCGGAGCGCACGTTTTCTTTAGTTGAATTTTGATAGCTCCTTCGGACGTGCACACGTCGTCTATTAAGTAGATCCTGTGCTATCGAGAAACAAAAAAGGAATTAGACAGCAGACACCGGTCATAACCCAACACCCGCACGCCTGAAGAGCCGTCAAAGTATTATCAAACATCATGCCGCTCGATTTAGATCCATCCAAGGCTAGGGTAGAACTGTGGTCAAAAAGGTAACCTCTGTCCCAATTGCCGAAAAGCTGCCATCAGCGGACACGATCTTCCCCGGTCCATATGGAAGTCACTGAACAGACTGCGGTCGGGTGTTGGCAGGTGGGGGGAAGTTATGAAGAGGCGGGGCTTCTCTCATTACGACAAGTGTGAGTGCGGCATTTTGCAAACCATGACACACTCGCTATCGTTGCCCTATTTATCCTGTTTCCTCCACTCGGAGGGACTGAAGGCAACCAAAAGGCTAAATTGACTCGAAAAGAAGAAAAGGAAGTTAGTTAGGTCCATGATGGCTTTCAGGTGCAATACGCGCAAGAAGCAGTCCGGAAAGGCTCCTCAGTGGTTGGAGTTCGTGGGACTGACGTAGTGGTGCTGGTTTCCGAGAAGAAGATCCTGCCATGGCTGTATCAGGAAAGGACTGAGAAGAAGATCGTCAAACTGGACAGCCATGTGGCTTTGGCGTACGCTGGGCTAAGAGCTGATGCGAGGGTGCTCATCACTAAGTAATTATACCAATTGTGACAACATGATGGACCTAACTTGGCAGGCCCCCTGCGATTGACCACATAAAATCGCAAAACCATTTCGGGATTAAGTTTTTTTTAATGTGAAATAGGTGAATATATGACCACCATCTCACCTGGTGGTAAATGATAATGGGGTCGAAGATGCAGCATGCTTACCTAGACATTGCCTGTTCACTCTAACCTTGAAAAGATCCAGAAAATATTGTTCGGGGAAAAGATCGGCAGGAAGGGAGTACCACTCCTTAGCTGTGCGCATTAGAATGAAGATTCAAAGCGCTTTGTGCGATTGGTACGTCGACATAGGTGTGGAACCCCAACCCACGTGACCACGTCTAGTTCAACGGAAGTTCTTCAGTACCAAAATTTCTTTTTTAGGGTTCCGTACACGAAGGATCCAAACGGAGTCCTATCGTTGTCACTCAAGTGTCTGTCTGTCGGTCTGTCATACAGGTTTTTAACAGTATAAGCATCTTGTTGACCCAAAGCTATACAAATTGTCAAAAAAAAATGTAAATGTTTTTAAGGGCGGTCTAAAATCAATAAGAATCAAACCTGGCTGTGTAAGTATAGGAAGGAGAAGAAGGTCCTCAAACTCGACTACCATGGCGTGCCATGGGCTAAGAGCTGATGCGAGGGTGCTCATAACACCATTATAACTCTAACTCAAAATGAGAAGGAGCAAAAAGTTTCCAAAGTGGCGGCCACAAACCGAAACCGAGGGCAGACTCCTAAAAGGAGGACCGACATCTGGTTACTGGTTACAGGAAGTTACTGAATACTGGCAGTACTGGACCGCGATTAATGGACGGATCCGGCAGTGGACGTCTGCGAGCTAATATAATGATGATCATAAAGCCGCTACCCATTGATGAAGCTGCCCATTTTCTTGTGTATTTTTATACAGCTTTTTAAACATACACATGAAAATGGTGATGCTTTAAGTGGTTCAGGAGTATTGCAACCGAAATTCTACTTTCCAGGTCTCAAATAGAATGCCAAGCCCACCGGCTGTCAGTCGAAGATGCCGTCACAGTGGACTACATATCAAAATATGTAGCCCAAGTACAGCAGTCGTACACTCAGTGCAATGGCAGAAGACCTTTCGGGGTCAGTTGTATGATTGGAGGTGTGGACAATGACGGATCGCCACATCTGTTCCAAACCGAACCTAGTGGCGTCTTTTATGAATGGAAGGTGCAATTTTTTATTGTTTTCATATACTAATTTTAGATAGATCTGTACCCTTAAGAGGTCACTCGTTCCACTTGAATGCCCTGGATCAGTCCCCCAAGGGACTACACAGCACTTGAATGTTCCACTACAATCCCCTAGGGTTTTAGCAGCAGCGTCCTTCTACGTAGCGTCCCCACAACCACCACCACCTTAGTCACCCACCACCTACCCCGGTCCAGTGTGTCAGCCACAATGCTGACAATAATAGTAACTATGGTGCGTCCCCTTTACAATAAACTTAACCTGAATCTATTTTAATTAACTCGCGAGTGAATAGGTTTCTTCTGGGCAAGCTCGTCCCATCGTCGATCTCATCTCTGTCCTCAGGATCTCCTCGAAGGTAAATAAAAAAGCAATTCAACGTCTTCTGTAATGTTGTAAAATACACTAGATTAGAGTCTGTTACCCAAAAGGCTTGCACCGACTCCAAAATGAACTGTTTTTGTAAATTAATAATTGAAATAAAAATCATAGCCTTGGTTGTTTTCTATTATTTCACTAAGTTCCTGATAATTAACTGCTTTGCTTCTTTTAGAGTTTTAGTACTAATGGAAACCTTACTGTATTATGGAAGGAGGTGTGTAATTTTTGTTAAAATGTTTTTTATTTTACAAGTTTTAGTATTAAGCAAACACCTTAAGGTGTAGGCATCAAGGTGACCTTGACTGATCCTGTTTTAAAATCATGGCTTAATGACCAATACTTAAGAGAGTGGCTCGGAAAAACGACTTACAAGGTCTTCCGAAGCACAAAAACGCAGTGTTTTAATAGTAAAACGTCAATTTAGAGATTCAGGTTTATTTATCAGTCATGTTCATTTAAGTGCAACTTAAACACTACTTTTTGAACGATTTTTTTCTATTTTCAAATTTTTAGTATATTTTCTAAATAGTAGTTGTGTTTTAGTTTTTAACTTATTTTTTTTTGTTACAAAAACGCAACAGAAAAAATCGGCACCAAAATTGAGGAAAATCTGCTTTGCTGAGGTTGACCCGTATCAATGCTTGATGCTTTTCTTGATGCTCTTTATGTATCTTTATAGATTTTTTTTTATTTCAGAGCACACTGAGTGAAAAAGACACAAGCCAGTAGCGGAAGCCGTTACGTGAGCCGGCAAATACATTGTAGCTAAAAAAATTGCTAGGGTAAGTTCGTTAATTATATGAGACCTCGTGCACTTGCGGCCACGACCACGGCCAACGACCAGATTAACTAAGTTGGCCGTTGCGACCGACTGCGCGACGTTCATATGGTGGCTTCTGGTTATTGCGTTTTTATATGTTTAGTGACTAGAGCTATACATAATATTGAGATGGCTTTGGATTAAAGCACAGACTGCTACCTGAACGCTTTTAAACGTTTCTTATCACACCGTGGTTCCGCACAGACGGTTCATTCCGATAATGGGCCCTCTACATGTCAGTTTGAAGTAATTGGGGGAGTGGATGGAGAGTAGCAAATCAACCACACAAGCAAGTTGATACGTCTTGGTCCACTTTATAATATGTATTGTGGCTATATTAGAAAATTTCAGAAAAAAATTTACAAGGTTTTTACCTAACCTACGCCCCATGGAACCTACTGATGTTAAATTTCATTCGAATCGGAGATTATTATTTAATCTGTGTCGGAGATACGATCGACACTATATTTAATCATTTCAATGTGGATTTGGTCTTCGCCTGCAGCTTTGCCATTTTGTATATTTAATGCTTTATCAAATTCTTCTTTTCCTAGTTTCTCTTCTTCAAGATGTTCGTCTTCTATATCCTTCTTACTCAGTCCTTCTCCGTGATATAGCTTTTCCATCTTGCCAGTATTGTTCAATAATATTTTACCCTGCTCATCTAAAATGGTTGTACTTACTTCTTAGTTTTCTGCGCGGGCCGAGTCCCGGGCTGGCACGTGCTCCTGCGACGCACGGTGGCGGGCGCTGCCGACCGCATCCGCAACACCGTGGTCTGTGCCGTTCGCGACTGGCCAGCGAGCCCCATACATGCGGCGTGGAGACGACTGCACGAGGGCTAAAGAGTGCTAGGACGGACTATCCCACGGCATTTACTGGGTTGTGTGTGTTATCTGTACGTTTTTGTTTTGTGATTGTTCTAATTAATTTGTTATTTTTGACATTATCTTATTTTCTTTGTTCTTTTTGTTTGACATGTAGGTAGGTATGTATTTAATTGTTAATTTGTAATTTTATATGGAGAAATCTGGAATAAATCATTTATTATTATTATGTTTCTTACTTAATTTTTTTATTTCATTGTAGGCTTTATCCTTCTGTCCTTCTCTCATGTATTCTTCTATTTTCTTGCAAATATTATTGATATCGACTTCTTTTTGGTTTCTACATTTAGTAGTTATTTAGTTTGTAAGAATTTTATATTTATCTATACAATAAAAATCTGTTTTATTCTTAACTAGTCTTCTTTCTAACATCAAATTAATTATCTCTGTGTTTAACCATTTCCTGGGCACAATTTTCTCTAATTGTAGACATTCTTCAGCTGTAGTTAATAAGATATCTTTAACGTTAGTCCATCTATAGGTGATATTGTTTTCTGTATTATGTCTATTTTGAATTTTATATAACTCTAATTTCTCCCCCACTTTATTACTATATTGCACTCTGCTATTGCTATTTATATCCTTAAGTTTAGTGAGATCTATACTCTTTGGTTTAGTTTTTCTTTTTACCTTCTTAATTTCTAAATTGCACTTGCTTAATAAAAGGTTAATTATGGTGAGTATTGAGATGAGCTCCAGGCAGTGTTTTACACGATGAAACCTGGCTACGATATTTCAGTCTTATTATAATATAATCAATCTGATATCTGCCTATATCTCCCGGCATTTTCCAAGTGTAGAGCCTTCTTTTTGGTAGTTGAAAAGTGTGTTTAAAAATAAAATAAAAAAATAAAACATAAGACAACTGAGACACTCCCTTTTAGTAAAAAAGATACCTGTATTAGGAGGCCTCGCTCTTCCGTATGACATTAAAATGATACCGTAGGATTAATTTAGATATTTGAACTTTAACCTTTGGTTTTTCCCTTCAGTCCTAAAGAGAGACAAAGTTAATTAAGACAAAACTTAAATAAGTAATCTGAAATTAATTAAGACAAAACATAAATACACATTTTGCAATCAATTACTAATTATTATATTATTTCCATATTAAAGTGATACTATAAAGATTTGAATTTTGTTTGTTATAATTAAATAATTTTCCTCACAATATTGCACCAATCTATCACCTCTTTCATTTCTTTGACCCAAACAAACTTGCCTACAATATTGTCTTCAGCTTTCTCCACAACTATAGATTTAAAATCCCCCATTACAATCAAATTATCCTTTTCTTTTACGGAGTCTAATATGGTATCAATAGGATTACAGATGTCTTCTATTTCATCGTCACTATGGCTTCCAGTAGGCATATAAACTTGCACTAAAACTGTATCGACTGGTTCAGATCTAATTTTCACTACTGTGATGCGGTCATTGTGACGAATTGAGTTTTCCACTAAATTTCCCCATTTTTTACTTGAAGTTATAGCTGTACCGTTTGCACCTTGTGTCTCCTGTGTACATTATTCTGTAACCTCCATCCCAATAGTACCCACTTCCCTGCCATCTTGTTTCACATAATCCCAAAATATCAATTTGTAATCTGTCTACCCAAGGTTTTTGTCTGTCTGTTTGTATCTGTCTGCCTGTCTGTCTGTGTTGAACCTTCAATTGTTCTACTTTTCCCTCCGTCAACATCGTCCTCACATTCCATGTCTCCCTATTTGGCAAGGATTGGATTGGTGAGGTAAGTACTTAGCCTTAAAAATATGGGACCTCGGGCACGAGCGGCCACGACTACGGCCAACGACCAGATTGAGTAACTCCATTAGCACTAAAACGTCTAAAATGAGCATAGCAGTTAATTATCACTTAATAATAGAAAACAACCAAGCCTATGTTTTTTTATTTTAACTATTAATTTACAAAAAACAGTTCATTTTGGAGTCGGTGCCAGTCAAGTATCAACTAACTCAGTATACAAAAACCAACTTTTAATAAAGATGTAATTTGTAGATTAAGTTCTTTTCTTGCTTTTTTTGGTTGTTTCTAATTTTGGTGGCTCAATTTTGATGGTTGGTGCCATTTCACACCACCTAAAGGTGTATCGCAGCATCTCAAAGCTTTTATGACAGCAAAGCAAAAGAAACCTCATACTATCGGTGAAGAATTAATAAAACCATGTGTTCTAAAAGCCACGCACATAATTTTAGGAGAAGATGCACAGCAAAAAACGAAGTCTATTTCTCTTTCGAATAACACAGTCAAGCGTAAAATCGATGACATTGCAGCAGACATAAAGTCACAAATAATTAACATTTTTTGCCATTAGTTGTGATGAATCCACAGACTTCGTTAACTGTGCACAGTTACTAGTTTATGTTCGTTACATCGGCGGATAATAATATATATATATATATATATAATTCAAGAAGTGTGTGGAAAAAAAATATTGGGATTGGAATAAACTCATTGGACTATGCACAGATGGCGTACCTGCAATGATAGGTGTACGATAGCATGAGTGGGTACCGGTCAGACAGACAGACAGACAAAGTCGCACCGTAAGGGTTCCTTTTTTTACCATTTTGGTATCGGAACCCTAAAAAGGTTGGGAAACCCTGTTCTAAGGGTTGATTCTACATCACTAATAGATTAAAAAAAAAATAGTATACCTATTTACCCTCCAGGCGCTTCACTTCTTCTTGAGCTAAAACTACTTTTTTTAAGAAAAAATATATACTTTATATTTTGTATACAATCTATTAGTGTTGTAGAATCACCCCTTACAAGGATCATCGTACTTTATTTTACAACCTGTATATACGACACCTATTGTGTTTATATCAGACATCCATGCATAATACAGGATTTTACCAGTGTGTGTTTTTTTTTCTCAGGCCGCGGCTACAGGTCGCAACGATGCAAAATTAAGGGCATATTTGGAGCAGCAATACAAACCCGACTTAGTGAGTACTGAAGAAGGGGCTATAAGACTCGCCCTGAGTGCATTAGTCAACTGCCAACCACCTGATTCACCCAACAATTATGAAGTAAGTTAAGAACCAGCTCGCTCAGCACGAGGTCCTAGGTTAAATTATTTCTTGGACAAATGTCAGTTTATTTGAGGAATGATGATGAATGACCCATGTGGTGCCAGCAAAGAATAGTACCAACCCATCTCTACCCGTGGGTGTCGTAAGAGGCGACTAAGGGTTTATGAACCGGTGGATGGGCAGCAGAATCTTTCTGTGTATCGTGCAATCTTACATACTGCGATCACCAGCAACAGCGCCAGCGGTCGCCACCCGCAACACTTACAAGGGTGGAGACTATTATGGAAAATCCCCTTCAATGTACCAAGCGTTTTTGCTGGAGTTCTGGAGGGAGCTCCCTGTTCTGCAGTCGAAGTTTTATGGGATGTAAAGATGATGATGAATGATCACCGGACCAACCGAAGAAATGACAGTGGGACAAAATGTTAAGTAAATCCACAAATTATGTTCTTTTTATTAGACAGACATACTTTTACACATGAATACATGTAGCGGTCCTTTTCTTTCAAAATGCGTTGCACTGGAGTATATTTAGAACCTATCAATTCTGAAAAATGTAGTTCACTGTAGTACAAACAGCTATACAAAAACTGCCAAAAACGGCCACTTTTGTTTTTGTATGTGAACTTTATTTTACAGAGTAAATAGGGTTTAAATATACAAAGGTACCTTTACTTAAATCTGTCTTTCCGGATTTACGATAAGTTTTGTACTTAGCGAGTAATATTGTTTAACTGATGGGGACGCTAGTGGACGGCAGTTAGCCCTTTAAAGTAAGTAAATTGGCAACACTGTTTCAGCCGAGATAAACGCAAAAAAGCAAAGTGCTGAGCCAGCCGGAAGACATAGCTACTCTAGAAATTTAAACTTATTGCCAGACAGTAATGAGCAGGTCAAGCTTTATAACGCAGCGCGACTTTAGCTCCTACGGCTATAGAAATAAGAACTGTTCATAGTCCAATATGTCAGGCTTGACGTGATCATGATTGTACAAACTATGTTGGTAATTATTACCAACATAATTTGTACAATCAAGAACACATGTCAAGTATTTTTTTTGTTTTGGAGTATCCTAGGTTTTTGAAGGTTGGAACGCTTCTATTACCTAATCCGCTCTAAAAGTGTTGCTGAAAGCGCATTTTAGTTTGTTCAGCTAAAGTTTCGATATAAATACCAAAAATACCGATAGATTTTTTTATTTAGAAAACAATTCCCATTTGTTATGAAAATACAAAATTAAATGCAAATATGTATTGCCTCACTCTACGACGGAGACATACTTTTTCACTTTAAAAAAATATCCCTGAAAATTACAACGTTTTTGTAGCAGGATGATTAAAACTCCAGGTGTAGGCATTGATCAAAGACTTTTAAAATAGATGTTTCGAAATATTCTCAAGTTCCGCCAGAAACTCGAAAGTTCCGAAATCGGAACAAACGGTCCGCTTCAGCAACACTGCCGCACTAATGTTATTTTTTTTAGGTAGCAGTAAGTAAAAACAGGCAACCAGTGACAATACTAGACCCACGCGATGTTCAAGCTTTTGTTGCCCACATAAAGAGGCAAAAGGCTAACGAAAATAAGACGTCAAAGTCTGCAAAATAGATTGTGTTTTACTTTTAGTTTTGTTAGACATATTTGTTTTGAGGTATTTTTTAAAATATACTTGTTTATAAAAAAAGTATTTTATTTGTAAAATCCCATAAAACAATATTTTTTTTATGGAAACTAATGGTAATAATAAATAAATGTTGAACTTTTCGTTCTTTTAGTTTCTTAGGAAAAAATGTATGTACAGGATTTTTTATTTTATTTATTTGTACACGATCAGAATTTAATAATTTTTTTGTTGGAGGCATAAAAGTGTTCTTTGTCAGGATAGCATTTTAAACTGTTACAAATAAGCTTTATGTCATCTTGCTTATTCAAAATAGTTTGAACGGAAATTGGTGGCCACCGTGTTTAGTCTCCAATTCAAAGAAATTATTTAAATTCTGATAAGAGGGCGCTAGTGTGCGCACGGAGGAGTCCAAAAATTATAACATTAAAAGAAAATATATATTTTATAACTCTAGGTTACAAAATAGATTATAGGAATAGTATAAAAAATGTTTCAGCAATTTACGTTTGACACTATTAATTGAAATTATTACTCGTAGGCTGAACGCTGAACGAACATATTCTTTCTGGATTAGGCTTATGCACTATAAACGTACCATTTTTTAAGCTTGCAATTGTTCCCGTGTTTAAGATAGAGCTACTCGTAAAACAAAAATGGAGGAAAAAAACTCGTAAACACGTTTTTAATAGGGAAGCCCCCCTTAATTTATCTTTATTTAAATTTTTTGTATTTGTTGTTATAGCGGCATCAGAAATATGTATAATCTGTGAGAATTTCAACTGTCCACCTGTACCTGACGGTTCATGAGATACAGCCCGCTGACAGTCAGACAGCGGAAGCATATCAATAAGGCCCCGTTTTACACCCTTTGGGTACGGGACCCTAAATAATCACAGGGTTGTCCAAACTTTAAGAACAAAATCTGTGAATCAAATCTTAAAATCAAAACCCTTTAATTACCATAAATGTTGCTCTGCCTTCAACTAAGGTGCTTTATTACCTGAAAACAAGAAAAAAAAAAATTTAAAATTTTTATCCAAAATACTCGAACGCTGTGCTAAAAAAGCACCACCGTCTCCAGTCATTCCGAGTAGAGTGTAACAACCCGAAAAAAAACATTTCGAGCTCCTATGTCCAGCAGTGGACGTTTTATGGGACGTTATGATGACTCGTTACGCCATCTGCCAAATTCTCTTGCAACCACATCAACGTCGCGCAGACTTTCAAGTTACAGTCCAACGACTATCGGCGAACTTGAGTTAGTTCACACCTTTACCAAGAGATGGCGCTACTGATTCTCAAGACGCGAGTCCATTCACCTTTCACATTCTACCTTATCAACGGATGATAGTAAAAAACGTTTATAGCTGTGACAAAGTTCCACGTGCGATCGAACTTGTATTACACAAGGAACTATTGAATCGTTGAATGGATGACGATTAATAGTTTTATAGGTTTATTGTCTTTTTTACATTATTGTTTTAAATGAAGGAAGTAACGAATGAAATATAAGGGGGGACGAAATGGATAAGAGAAGTTCTCATGGCTGTGTGAAAGAAACTTGTTTTTTAATAAAGTTGGCGAATCCGCCCTTATAATTATTGGCAGTCTTGGTAGTGAGTGACCCTACTCTAATATGTTAGTTAGAGCCTCAGAACAAAGACCTCTTTGGTTAGAGCAGTACAGCGTACCTAATATTATATATTCTTTGGCAATACTGAGTAAAACTGAGTATAACGATAAACTAAACTGGCAGTGGGCAGTCTGTCTGGGGACATCGCAAGACGAACCGATGGCCGATGGGGCGTGAGGGTTCTAGAGTGGCGACCACGTACTGGAAGACGAAGCGTTGGCAGGCCCCCCCACAAGGTGGACCGACGATCTGGTCAAGGTAGCTGGAAGCCGCTTGATGCGAGCAGCGCAGGACCAGTCGACATGGAGATCTTTAGGGGAGGGCTATGTCCAGCAGAGGACGTCTTTCGGCTGATATGATGATGTATGATGAACGAATACTGTGTAAACTAACTTATGATCCATTATTACTTTCGAGCGGAGCGAGAACGGTATTGTAATCGTGAAAAAAAAAGGCTTTCTAATTTTGTCAATAACGTGTTCTCACTTATATACCTACATCGTAAAAAGCAAGTTTTCCAAAAATGTCCGTTCGTCGGTCGGTCCGTGCGTCGTCGGTCTGTCCGTCACGCTTTGACCTAGCGGCTAACTAAACGAAGAGTCCGATTGACTCCATATTTTGGATTCTGCGTTGTTTCCTGCTGGCTCTCAATTTGAGGGTAGCTGTCAAACAACGATAAAGAAAAATTTTAATTTGCGTAAAAATGGCTCATAAGATATTGATGAAACTTTGCATAACCTAAAATCTCCATCATATCCATTGGTCTGTCGAATTTCATATAAGGGGAGCTCTCTTACTAGATACGTACTAAAATAACAATTTGATTTATAATAATTTCATTTTGATACCTATACCTGTTCGTCAGAAAACATTCTTGAAAGAAAGAAAGCCAGACGAACCACAAAGTGATCCTAGAAAGCTTCCGTTTTCTTTTTATTTTACAGGTACGGAACCCTAAAAATGTCAAGCTCTATCTCTTTATTTACTAGAAAATTTGTTCTTTTTCTTTCTGGTGCAAGTGAATCCGATCATATCCAATTATCGACTGGACACGAGGAATATCCCATATCATCATTGTCTGAATATTACCTACGTGCTTGGCAGGTGAAGTTGTTAAGTTCAAGTCACACCTTAAATTCCAACACTAATTCGGCATACATTGCTGGGAGGCTTGGTTTCGCTAATTCCAATACCCTTACATAAACTGCTCGTTGAAGAACAAATAGCAATGTATACCGAATTAGTTTCTGAATTATGGAAGGTGTGATTGCGGCTTAAGTGTGAGGCAAGTAAGCGTATAACTGCCAGTCTTGGTCATAAGCAAGCCAGGCTTATTATAAATTCTGCCTGCATTCTGGCATGAGTCGTGGGAAAATGCAGTATTTCGTACACGATTAACCAAAACAGTGCAATTTTATACCTGGGAACATGAAACCGTTTTGAGATAGTTCCGCAATGATGCAGCTCCTCAATGGTAAATATCTACATCGAAAAGTGCTCTAGAAGTTAGTCTGGCCAACTGTTTATTTTATTTTGTCTGTTGATTTTTAGCTTTCCGTACCCAAAGGGTGAAAAACGGGACCCTTTCAATATGCCTCCGATGCCTGTCTGTCCGTCAGCGGGCTGTATCTCATGAACTGTAATAGGTAGACGGTTGAAATTTTCACAGATTATCTATTTCTTTTGCCGCTATAACAACAAATAAAAAAAATATTCCTAACCAAAAACGTGTTTTTAGACGATTTTCGTTTTAGATCTATCGTAAAAACACTTACATGCGTGAAAATTTGTATGTTAGTGCATAAGCTAAAGAATAATAACAAACAATAAAAACTGGTGAAGTGCGTGTCGGACTCGCGCGAATTTAATACCTACCTACATAATTAAATACTTGCGCCTGCGTGACTGCTCGTCCATAACTAATAGGGTATTTTTACTTTAGTTGTACGGAATCCTCGGTGCGCGAGTCCGACTCGCACTTGGCCGATTTTCTTACTTTCCTGTCGTGACGTGAATACGTTTATGCTTCATTTCGTGAACGGGAGGTAATAGGCCATTTGGCGGTGGCAATAAATAGAGTTTACAAAAGAGACTGATGTTTTGTAAAACAATCATTTGTCAGTTAAGAAAAGATTTAAGCCCGAGTCACATTGAGGCGGTAGCGGAAACGTTCCAGGGGCGATATTTATTGTAAAGTATGAGTTCTTATGCACCCTGTCACATTGAAAACCGGTCGCGGCGCGGTATTTTCTTCCCGCAGATCAGCCCCCGGACCGCTTTCGCAATCATACCGCCTCTGTGTGACTTGGGCTTTATCTTCAATTACACGAGGTGCACGAGTGCAACCACAATGATCATCACCATAGGCCTTAGCCGTCTATGTCAAAACACACACAGAAAAACGCTTGGTATATCGTTTTACATAAGGAGTCAAAAATATCCACCTATTTAAATTTTTTACGTGAATTTGAGGCTATAATTTCATTAACAAAACGTCACATTCTTGTGTGAATTCTCTAGAGTCAGAGCTAAATTGAGTGAAATCAGGTGAGGTTTTGGTGAGGTAGAGGTACAGACAAGTGCTGGTCAAGCTTAACGCTCACTGAGCGACTTTTGTCTCTACGCTGTCAAACTTGACGTGCTCTTGACTGTACCTACATAGTCGAACCAATTAATGACACTGACAAATAAAGTCCATTTCCAAAATCTTTCCAGTAAAATGGAGATTTTTTAATTTAACGAATGAAGCACATGTTTTATAACAAGTCACAACACACCCTCAAAGCACTGAACTATCGTTTCACATACAAGTAGCCAGAAATATTCACGATTTAAACAATGTTTATCGTTTGATTGGCATTGCGATCGCACTTTTAGCAGTTATTTCATAATTTCATGCGTCTTAACTCTTACGTAATAACGTATAAGTTAAAACAATTACATAGAAGAACTTCGTCATTGTGGAACGAACCTTACCGTAAGAGCCATGCCACACGGTGCGTTGCGGTGCCGCAACGCAAATATTTCAACGCATAGCCGGCCACACGGGCGCTGCGTCAACGCTGCGGTGCCGCAGCGTCGCTCCGTCGCCGCAGCGGTGACGCACAAGAGTTCCGTCGAGCATTTTGTACAAAACTGCAGTCAGTCTAATAGAAAACATGGATCAGAAAAGACGTCTGGCATTGCTCCTATTACTACGTCACCGCCGAAATCGACGGTTCTGTACTACCATATTATTATTATATTTGTTGAAATTTCTGTAAACTTCAGTGCTAGATTTTTCGAGTCCGACACGCACTTGACCAGTTTTTATTATTTGTTGTTATTCCATAGCTTATTCACTATAAACTTAACTGGAGACACCTGCCCCTAGCTTTTAAGAAACTCTGTGGTTAATTAATATGAAACATTTTATTTATTTATTTAAATTAAAATAAAAATAAATATATTTTTTGTTTTTTAAACAAACCAACTTTCATGCTTGTAAGTGTTCCCATTTTTTTTTGTGACAGACGGAAAGACAGACAGACATCGGAGGCATATTAATAGGGTCCCGTTTTTTACCCTTTGGGTACGGAACCCAATAAATATTTATGAGCTTGCGTGTGTCTTCCACGTCTGCGGTGCTGCGGTGCGGTGCGGTGCCGCTGCGGCGTCGCAATGAGTACACCCCCGCCCGCTTCGTCTCGGGGGCTGCAGCTCCGTCGTGAGTGCGTTGCGTCACCGCACCGCACCGTGTGAACACTATGATTATTTGTATGTAAAACAACGCAGCGACACCGCTGCGGCACCGCACCGCAGCCGCAACGCACCGTGTGGCATGGCTCTAAGCACATACCGTAAGTATGAAGAAACAATGCCAGGTGCAGTATGTTTTTGTATTGGCTAATTAGAAAGAAATACGAGTAAGTAGCGCTTGTTATTTTCGAAACACTTACAGCCAGTTGCCCAAAGCGTCTTTGAAGGTAAAGCTCCTTTAATTCTATTGCCGTCTCTTTCTTTGTCAACAAAACTGAAAGAGTCAGCAATAAAATTAAAGGATTGCCTGTAACCGCCAGTTGCACAAAGCGTCTTTAAAGGTAAATCTCCTTTAATTCTATTGCCGTCTCTTTGTTTGTCAACAAAACTGAAAGAGTCAGCAATATAATTAAAGGAGCTCTAACTTCAAAGACGCTTTGTGCAACTGGCGGTTAGTCACCAAAAGGTTGTCATAAATTTTTAGAGCTCTACAGCGAGTAACGGAAAGGATTAAAGGGTGTGAAACTGCCCATGAAACTGAACAAGTTTTCCCAAGAAACATAGGTCGTAGGCAGAACACAATCAATTTTAGATCTCCCATAGAAACTGCATCAGCTGATAGTGCATTTTGTATAAAAAAATAAACAAAATAATATAGTTCAGAGATAAATGATAAATGATGATAATTTGAGGGTAGCGTACATGGGATCAACGGAGAATTTTCCAGATATGTTCAGGGGGACCTAAAGAACAGTTTTAAAAAACCGCACACCGTAAATTAGCCTAGGTTATTTTTTGACTTTTAAGAACTAGTAGGATTTCGGCTTGACAACATTGATTTCTGGATTCTGTGATGTCCAAAACCCCATAAAACCTTTGTTGTCAAAAATGGTCCCGTTTTAGTTCTGAGAAAATTTAATTATCATTTATTTCCTACTCTAAAATTAGTAGGTTTTCGGTAGCCAAAATACCGCTACATATTTATTTATTTTTTCGTCAACAGATGGCGGTAGTGGATTATTGAAACGCGCTATCGTTGTGCTTTCCAATTTTGGTGCCTTTGGAGAAGCCATTATATCGAGCCTAGCAATACAGCGAAACTGCCTGTTCTAACCGAAGCAAGGAGGTTTTTGTTCTGAGGTTCTAACGCATAGATATGACTATAATTTTATCTCTTTTCCGCGCGGTTTCGCCAAACTGCTGCGAAGCCAGCTACACCTCCGCGCTCGGTCCGCCACTTTGTTTGTTGTGGTGCCGCGTTGTTTTCGCACGTGTTTGTTGAAGTCGACAAAAATAAAAAGCGAAACTAGTTTTCTTCATAAAATGGACGTTCACGAACGGAACGGAACGTCTAGTTCCGCTACCCAAACTACACTTCATCGCAGCGGAATTCCTACAGCGGTTTCGCGACTGAAGTTTCGCGGCGGAGGTGTGCTAAGGGCGTCAGTGGTTACAAACATGTCGCAGGCAAATCGTATAATTCGCCGTTTACTAACGCCCGGCAAATTGTAAACGTCCGATAAAATCAATCAGTACTGGTGCAATGTTAGATTGGGTTAGGTTATCTTGAGACCACAACGAATTACTAGCCAGAATCGAATTACGCGCCTTAAATGTAAAATGCCGAGGCATTAAGTAAAATGACGAATTAAAAAAAAATCTGTATTTCCCAAAATGCCAAGGCATTACGTAGCGCGGCATATTGTACAATTTGCCTGCGAAGTATACATATCTTCCTACATATACAACGTGTTAACGGAATAAGCGAAACTGCGAAAATAGTTAAGTAGAATCAATTTCACGGGTTTTTGATAAAGGTAATTATTTTTTTTTATTATTTAAATTTTTGCCGCTTCTATTCTAAATATTTCTGTGGATACTCGCGCGGACGGCGCGAGGCGCGCGGTCCGAGTGCGGTGAGGAAGGGAGGGAAGTGAGCGTGGACTAGAACAACGAAGAAACTAGAATTATGATGAAAATTTAAATATAATTTAATATCAATATCTAGATAAAGAAATATTTTTCATTTTTTTTTTTACGGGAATGGATCTATTTTAGTAAAAATCAGTTGGGGTGTATGAGTGTTTCGCTTATTCCATTAACACGTTGTATAATATCCACATACAATACACCACTGAGTTAAATCTATTGAAGTTAGAGAACAGGAACCCATGGGTAACGCAACCGAGCTTAAAACGTGATGGGAGTCCCGCAAGGTTCCTATTCCGTCTTACAAAAAAAAATAATGGTCAAAAATAATGTTTAAAACCAGCTTTTATTAGATGTAGAAAAAAAAAGCGTTATCACAGACTGTTTTCAAATAAAAACGTTTTACACCCTCTTTTTAGGGTTCCGAAACAAAATGGCAAAAACGGAACCCTTATGGTGCGACTTCGTCTGTCTGTCTGTCACACCTGTATATCTCCCCAACTAGCACATTGGTGAATTTTGCAGCCTATTTTATAACTTTAAGTTCCAAATTAGTAGCATATCAGTGCAAAAGACAGCTTTTAGCTGTAAACACGAATCAAAGTTGTATCATAGAGTAATATAATACTGGGCGTAACAGAGAGCTCATCGCCATACTAAACTTGGAACCCGCCTAATACTAACTATTAGAGCGCCATAATTAGTATTGGTGGTATTAGGAACTAACAAGACATCGCTATCAGTCTTTCGTTCGTGTCAACTAGATGGCGTTATGCTCACACTACCATAGATGGCGTTCTTATAAATATGGATTACATAATTGCTGTAAATTTAAAATTATGTGTTATTAGGGTTCCGAACCAAAATGTTCTGTCACACCCATTTAACTCAGCAACTACTCACGTAATCAAATCACTAATCACGTTCTAACTACTTTTAAAATATGCTAGCCCAACTATTATTATTATTATGAAATAAAAAAATATATTTGTTATTTATGACTGCAAATGGGTCCCAAATATGGAGGGGTAATACTTTAAACTATCGTTATTTATTAGGTCGAGTGAGGGACGTCTAATGCTTTGCTGTGAAGGTAGGTACAGTCAAAGCTGGTCAACCTTGACACTCACAGCTTAACTTTAGTTCCTGCGGCTGAAAGAATAAGAATGGTATTGAAAGTCCAGTGTGTCAACCTCGAAGTGCTCTCAACTGTTTCTACCTACCTACCTAACAAATATTTCGTACGTACGGCAGCAAGCACGTAGAAACAAAACCAGTATAAGCTGAACCAGCGCTACACGCACGCTAGAAACGCCTGAAACCAGAGACCCCAAGGTCAAAGTGTTTCCACCGACAAGCGGCCGTGTGAACCTAGAAATTGCCTACTTAAGTACTTAGGTACAGTCAACGACAGATCAAGCTTGACACATTGGACTTTGTATCGTTCTTTTTTCAATAGGCATACGGGCTAGAGTCGCACTACGTACGACTACGAGTGTCAAGCTTGACCTGTCGTTAACTGTACATAAGGCCACCTTGTCTTTACAGAAAATGTCATGATTCACGTGGTATAAGCAGGTGGGTACAGTCAAGAGCACATCAAGCCTGACACGATACCGTTCTTATTTCAAAAATGTAGGCGCTGACCTTTTAGAGATTCTTATGCTCAAAAAAGTCTTTACTATTGATGAATGTTGATGTTGTTGATTTTTATCATCTCGGAAACTGGAAGAGGTAACTCTGCCCATCAAACTGAACAAGTTCCCAAGAAACATAGCGCGAAATACGAAGAAATATCATCTACCTCTCATAAAAAATGTGCTGTCATAAAAAATAACTGTCATAGCCCGATTTATCCTTGGAGGCAATTCTTGAATATCGCCGGGTGATAAAATATCACTCAAAAAATTCAAAATCACATTTTTTTTTCAAAAGTGATGATTGATATTAGTAAAATATAAACCAGTCCTTGAAGGTTAATTTTCATGCATTCTGATTTACCTTTCAACAGTTTATCAGGGCAAATGTGATTTTCAAAGTCTCAAAAGTGATATTTTATCACCCGGTGATTTTCAAGAATTGAGTCCCTGAACGCGCTATAGGTAGGTAGGTAGCGAGCGAGAGCGAGGTGCACGAAGCGGCAACATGGCGCGCGTATCATTATTAGAGTTAAACAAAAAATGTATAGGATTGACATTAACTAACGAAATGTTGCGTGACAGCTATTGTCAATCCCATACATCTTTATTATATTCTATTAGGGTTTAAGATACAGATTATAGTCACTTGTCCCTAGTATAGGCCTTTTAGCATTCATTCTGTGTTTGCGACGAAACGACTCGACTTAGTTTAAGCACGTTTCAAGCCCGCGTCACACAGAGGCGGTAGCGGAAGCGTTCCGGGGCCGGTATTTTTAGTAAAGTATGAGTTCTTATGCACCCTGTCACATTGAAAAGCGGTCGCGGCGCGGTATTTTGTTCCCGCCAAACCGCCCCGGACCGCTTTCGCAATCATACCGCCTCTGTTTGACTTGAGCTTAAGGGTTGATTTCACCATACTATGTTGGTTAACTGATTGACCGTTACTAGACGGAGAGCGCGTGGTCGTCAACCCTACCTCATCGATTACCAAGATGCGACTACTCTAGGGTGATGCACGTTAAAAAGTTATATCCGAATCAACAGGGTTGCCTGGGCGCAACCTGGCAGGTTTTGTACAGTGGCCAAAAAACTTGTCATTTTTTGGCCAAAAATTACCTCATCGAATACCAAATAGGTACATGGTACATTCGATAGTACTCATCAAGGAGTGCCTAAATCAACAGGGTTGCCTCACTTAATCCTGGCACATTCGCGAGTCGGCCTGGTTTTAAGGTGGTCAAAAATTACAAAAATTACCTCATCGATTACCAAGTAGGTACTTATCACAACTGATAGAGCTTTTCAAGAAGGGGCAAAATCATCAGGGTTGCCTCCCCAAATCCTGGCACATTCGTGAGTCGGCCTGATTTTAGGTTGGCAAAAAAATACAAAACTTACTTACGATGGTGAGGAATGAATTGAAACTTATGCCATTTGGAGCTTCTAGACATCTTAATAATATTTGCTATAGTATGCCGGCACTTAAATTCATGTTTCATATTTTTATATAGGATATAAAGTTAAGATGGGGTACACACGGCAGCTACTATAAGCATTATAGCTACAAGAAAACTTAGTACAGAGACTAACCCTAACTTTTAGAGGTATTTCGACCTACTTTCACAGATTTTGGAAAAAATGTACAGTCAACAAGAAAAACGGCAATTTCCACAAAAATATTTTTCATTCCATTTGATCTTTAATTTGTATGTGTGAAATAAGGAATATACCTATACAAATCCTAGCACTTACGTGAGTCGGTCTGATTTTGGGTTGGCGATACAAAATTTAACTACAAGAAAACATAGTACGGAGACTAACCCGAACTTTTGGAGATATTTTATCGCACATTTACTGATTTCAAATAATGTACAGTAAAAAAAACTGCAATGTTCACACAACTTTTATTTTTCATTTCATTCAATCCTCTTACTGGTAAAGAACAATTCTCTGTGGGATCAAACGACGTCAAAGTATTAGAACTCTCACAAAAAGCAAAATTTTTTTCCCATACATTTAGTAGGAGAAACTGTCATTTTACATACCTTTTTTCATATCATTCGATCCTTTTGCTGATAAAAATTAAAGGCTTTGTAAGGTCAAGCATATTCAAGGTATAAGATATCTCGTAAAACACAATATAACATTTCAACTGGCTTTTAGGGAAATTTGCGTTTACTTAGTGGGAAAAAACTTCTCTTTAATAAAAATCACCTTATCGATTGTCAAATAGGTACATAGTATATTCGTTAGTGCTCTTTAGAAGTGGCAAAATCAACTGGGTTGCCTTACCAAATCCTGACACTTTTGTGAGTCAGTCTGATTTTAGGTTGGTTCTAAATATAAAACTTAAATACGTTTATGTGTTATAAAATGATATTATGCCATCTGAAGGCTCTAGTCATTTTATTAATAATCAATGTAAGAAAACTCATGTTTAATAAATGGTAATAATATGTTTATTGTTTGTTTTTTGTCCAGTGTGGTACCGGCAAAGAATAGTACCATCCCATACATAAACTGGCAGATGGGCAGCGGCATCCTTCTGTGTATCATTCCATCTTGCTTTCTGCGGTCACCTACAACCGCGGTCAATGGTGACAGCCGTAACGCTGACAAGCGAGGTGACTATGGTACTTCCCCTCCACATTTTTCCAGAAAAAGTTAGAATTCTGGAGGGAACTCCCTGTCCTTTAGTGGACATTTCATGGGATGTTGTGATTGATAGTCTTTTTTATTCGATGCTATATTATTTTGAAAATAAATCCTGTTGAAGATTGGGACGGTAGTCGTTTTCAATGACGAAAGTTAATTTCACTCCTCCAATCGATCCTTCCAAATTCCAAATAATGTGCTCTATGCCTATAGAACTAAGATTACGAATTTCGAATCTGAATGACTGAGTCATGAAGTGAACTTTCGTCACCGAATAGCATACCAGATTTTAGCGTGGTTAAAATTTAGGTACTTCATCGATCACCAAGTGCGTATGTGCTTCAAGAGCTCTTCAAAGAATAGCGACATCAATAGAGTTGCCTCACCAAATCCTGGCAATGTCGTGAGTCGGCATGATTTAAGGTTTTTACCGTTAATGAGTTAGAATGGAATTTATGCCATTTAAAGGTTTTACAATAACTAATATATTATTATACCGGCACTTTCACTCATAAACTTTATAAAACAAAACACATTAAGAAAAAGTCACAAAAGACAACAGAAATTACGTTTTATTACCGGCTTTGCATAAAAATCGACTAATGTCAGAAATTTGATAATATTAACATCAACATTGCGCAAAATAAAGGCATTCGCATACTTGCTTAGTAGGTGCAGTGAGTGCTCTGTAAATCTTACTTAATATTATTTTAGAACCTATTCATCTATATTATTACCATAAGCAATGAATCTAAGTATTTAATTTTTATGTTATTTTTTTATAATTAATATGTTCTATGTACTTTATTCTACTTACATAACATGTGGTTAAAAGGAAATCGGTACTTTTCTTTACACCCTGTATTAAAATAACGTACCCTTTGTTTACTTTTGTCGTAGTAGTAGAGCACTAGAACACCTCCACTTTTTTGGCAGTAAAGTCCTCTTGAGTTTTTGTACGCTGCCTTAACTATTTCGGTCGGCGTGAATATTTTACTCATATTTACAAATTTTGAATGGAAATCAAGATGTTTATTATAAATGTTTATTAAAAATGTTTGCTATCTGGAAAAAAATAATATCCTTTCGGCAAGACAGTATGGTTTTAGACAGGGTAAATCTACAGAACATGCGGTTGATCTGTTAATGAAAATTGTGTCGGCCAACCTAGATAAAGGTAGGAAATGTGTCGGGGTCTTCCTAGACTTGGCAAAGGCCTTCGACACGGTCTCCATTCCCATTTTACTAAAAAAGCTAGAGTTTATTGGAGTAAGAGGGATTTGCCGTGACTGGTTTGAGAGTTATCTCACAAACAGGAGCCAATGTACAAAAGTGGATAATGTTATCAGTAGCCCCCAAAACGTCACATTTGGTGTACCACAAGGCTCAATTCTGGGACCAACGTTATTTTTTGTGTACTTGAACGATCTGTCTTTCTTGAGCCTAGAAAATGCTGAACTGATTCATTACGCTGACGATACAGTCGTTTTATTCCATGAAACGTCGTGGGACAATGTTCTTACAATTGCACAAAACGGACTCTCTCGTGTTGCTCAATGGCTAACTAACAACCTTCTTACTCTCAACACCAAAAAAAACAACTTCCTGTGCTTCCACAAAACAGGCGCATCAGCCCCACCACCAAACCTTATGATAACTATCCATACCTGTAGACGGAACAACCATGATTGTACTTGTGAGAAAATCCACAGAGTCAAAAATTGTAAGTACCTGGGAGTCATAATCGACGATAAACTGACCTTTGCAAATCACATATCTGCTGCGTCTGCTAGAGTTCGAAAACTCATCTATATCATGGTAACCCTCCGTGACGTAGCAGATGTCGATTTTTTAAAACAAGTTTACTTCTCACTCTGTCAACCCATTCTTTCGTACTGCATCCTTGCTTGGGGAGGTACTAACACTACGCATCTACTAAGTCTTGAAAGAGCTCAACGGGCGGTGCTAAAGACTATGATGAGAAAACCGTTTCGTTATCCTACCGCTCTTTTGTTCAAGGAAACCCAGGTCCTTAGTGTAAGGCGATTGTATATCCTTAAAATATCGTTTTTCACCCACAAGGATCTAATGAACTCTGCCGACTATGAGAATCTCATTAAGCTACGAAGATTTATGCTACCTTTGCCGCCTGGCATATCTACGTTTATTAGGAAATTTAGTTCGTACAAAAAGCCCTTTACGTACAACAAGGTAAATAGAATTTGCAATGTACATTTACTTACTGCTAGAGAAGCTAAATTTTAAATTCGGAAAGAGCTGCAGGACTGGACCTATGAACGTACTGAAAACTTTTTTAAATCCATTTACAGTTAAAATCATATCATATTCCTTTTACCACTTAATGTTACTACTTTTATTTTATTAGTTATTTTTTTGGTTTTTCTAATTATTACTCTTTAAAATGTTTAATAGAAGTGCCGCTTCAAGATCTTGTAACATTGAAAGGTATTTAAAAATCTACCACAAGACAGGCCTAGCATAGTGTGGAGATTTTTGATGTTTTCACTTGGCAGCAATCTTGAACTGTACCTACACTAAATACTTTAATTTTAAGTTCTGTTACATTTTGTTTGCCTTCTTTTTCTGAATAAATGAATTATGATAAATGAAATTAAAAGAATTTTTTTTCACAGATTACTTAAGCGCGAATTGCGCGAATTCCTCTCGGCCATCCTTTATATAATACTGTGTATGCCCCCTTCAGTGTATGGTTCAGTTCATAAGTGTATAAATTCTTTTTTGAAGTTGTCCTTTATGGCTTGGAAACTAGCATATTAGCCGATGGCGTCCAATACAACATAGTATTACCGTAATTTTGTTGCCAAATCTAACAAAAAGGTGAAAAAATTATAGTACCGTATTGTAGACAGTTGCATTTATAAATATAACGCAACTGTTGTCGGAATGGCAATGTTTGTGATACTGTTTCCGGTTTCTTTCGAACTTTAACAAATGGGAGTAGAAAAAAAAGGGTATATGAAAATTTATGATTCTCCTATTAAATGTATGGGAAAATAATTTTGTGTTTCTGGTAGTTCTTATACATTAATCTCGGTAGACACTATAGAAAATTATGTTCTTTAACAATTAAAGATCAAATGGAATGAAAAATATTTTTGTGGAAATTGCCGTTTTTCTTGTTGACCGTACATTTTTTCCAAAATCTGTGAAAGTAGGTCGAAATACCTCTAAAAGTTAGGGTTAGTCTCTGTACTAAGTTTTCTTGTAGCTATAATGCTTATAGTAGCTGCCGTGTGTACCCCATCTTAACTTTATATCCTATATAAAAATATGAAACATGAATTTAAGTGCCGGCATACTATAGCAAATATTATTAAGATGTCTAGAAGCTCCAAATGGCATAAGTTTCAATTCATTCCTCACTATCGTAAGTAAGTTTTGTATTTTTTTGCCAACCTAAAATAAGGCCGACTCACGAATGTGCCAGGATTTGGGGAGGCAACCCTGTTGATTTTGCCCCTTCTTGAAGAGCTCTATCAGTTGTGATAAGTACCTACTTGGTAATCGATGAGGTAATTTTTGTAATTTTTGACCACCTTAAAACCAGGCCGACTCGCGAATGTGCCAGGATTGAGTGAGGCAACCCTGTTGATTTAGGCACTCCTTGATGAGTACTATCGAATGTACCATGTACCTATTTGGTATTCGATGAGGTAATTTTTGGCCAAAAAATTAAAAGTTTTTTGGCCACTGTACAAAACCTGCCAGGTTGCGCCCAGGCAACCCTGTTGATTCGGATATAACTTTTTAACGTGCATCACACTAGATTAGTCGCATCTTGGTAATCGATGAGGTAGGGTTGACGACCACGCGCTCTCCGTCTATACCTAGTTATTTTACTTACCGCGCCCGTAACTTTTTTTCGTCGTAATGAAAAAAGTCTCGGCTACAAATCATTGCATTCCTTTTTGAATTTTTCTAGAGTTGAATATACAGGATGTTAGGGACATCCTTCCGAATACTGAAGGGGCATGATCAGTCAACGACACTGAACAACTTTCAGTGAACAACACTTTTAGGAAACGAAAAAAAGATACGCGTGTCCACACAAAATCCTACTACTAAACTTTTTACTAAACTTTGTAAACATGTATGTATGGGTGGATGTATGTTTGTAACTCTTTCACGTAAAAACTATTGAATGGATTTTAATGAAACTTTACAGTAATATAGCTTATACATCAGAATAACACATAGGCTACAATTTATAAACCTGCGCACACGAAGTCACGGGCACCAGCTAGTTATTAATATGTTAAATTAATATGTTACGTCAGTGACAATCACACAAAGAGAAATATTCGTATACTGGAACGTATTTGATAGTATTTCCTCCACAACAGTGACAGGTGACAGTTTTTTTTAAATAGACGAGTGTTGCAAGCGTATTTGATTTTTTATACATTTTGAGTATTAAGTGCCGGAACTCCTTTGATCGGGCAGTTTGTATGGAGAAGCCGATTTTTTTTACGTTTCCTAAAAGTTTTGTTCACTGAAAGTAGTTCAGTGTCGTTGACTGATCAGATCATGCCCCTTCAGTATTCGGAAGGCTGTCCCTAACAAAATTACTTATTGCTGCAAATTTTTTGCATAAAAGTGCCTATTTCCGAAAAAAAAATACCTATATCGTCTTGCGGTGCCGCTTGTTATAACTTAAGCAACGAATAATTTGTGGATGGAAAAGTCGAAAGCAGAAAGTTTGACTAAGGAACTTTGTTAGGACCAGTTAGGAGATAAACATACTAAAAGTCCTTGCCCCTCCGAGGTCCGCTCGCGGGGGGGGGGGGGGGGGCACAAAGAAGGTCGCTAAAAATTTTCTACAACTTTGCCTTTCACACTTTTAATCTGTCTCCAATCGTTGCCTAGTTAAGAGCTCCGAAAAACGGCCAGGAAAGAGGCTGAGATTATGAGACCGGATATACAGAGTCTACATTTTTTAATTAAGATGTGTATCTTGAAATCTACGGTAGCACTTGAGAAAAGTTATGAAGCAAAAAAAACGTAAGACTAGAAAACATTTTTCAGCTCATAGTTAGGCAAAGATAAGAAATAGATAAAAAGTGTGAACGCCAAAGTTGTAGAGAATTTTATCAGCTTTTATTATGTACTACAACAAAGTTTAAGGTGCGGTACATAGACCTACCTAAGTAAAATAGCTAACGGTCGATTAGTTAAGAAACAGAGTATGGTAAAATCAGCCGTACTAAATCAACGCTCTTCAGTAGTTAGGTAGATAGGTAGGTAGGTATGTTTGACAGACTAACCATACATGTCAACTAATTTATTGTAGGTATCATACTAGATCGACTTGACCAAGTATAAGAACAATTGATGGTTATTTAATAGTGCAAATAATCTGCGATCGCATGTTTGTAGGTAAAGTGACAAGCAAGATCGCAAGATGCACGAATTGGCAACGTCGCGTGCAGTTTTTGTCACCCAAGCAAGCCAACTTTAGACCCTGTTCAGGCATTTTTTTTGTGCGATTTTACGTACAATGCCGCTTTGTTTAGCCGTACAAATAATCAAATTGTAAACGATTTAGCAATGTACGATAAAACACGAAAAACTTTTGTGCTGCCTAGTGTTCGTGACGAAACGACTCGACGTTAGAAAATGGTCTTTAATACGTAGTAATAGCGTACATATTCGTTACGAAAAAGTTTTTAAAAACCGGTCAAGTGCAAATTAGACTCGAGCACAGATGGTTCCTATATACCTACTTATAGTATTTTTAGAAGCAATTAAGTCCATTTTCAGAACTGCAAAACGAAGTTTGTTATTTAAGTTATTTTTCCTGTAATGTTTGCATAATCCTCTATCAACTTTATTTAATTCTGATTTTTTGTTTGCAAACTTCGAAGATATGGGGGGTAAAGGTATTTTTAGCCATGTTAAATATAACTTGATATTTCAAAAAATATAAAAAACCGGTCAAGTGCGAGTCGAACTCGCGCGCCGAGGGTTCCGATTGTGGATATACCTATTGTATTTTTGGAAGCAATAAAATAAATATTTTTAAGACCGCAAAACTAAATTTGTTTGTAAAGGTTTTTTTGCAAATGTCTAAAAAACTGTGCAACTGAGAAATATCGTTTTATTTTTGCTGTAATATTTACATAAACTTCTATCGACTGTAATTAACTCAGATTTTTCCTTTTACAAACTCCGGAGATAAAGGGGGGAATGGTATTATTTTTGTAATTTTTCATCATAACTTGAAAACTAAGTCGTATAAAAATACAAAAATATATTTTGCAATGTACAAGCAAAGCCCTTTCATATGATACCCCACCCGACGACCTAGTAACGACAATTTGAAATTTTACCCCCGCTATTTGGGCTCCCTTTACATTAATAATCATATTTTTTTATAAATTTTTCAATATGCAATTAGGTTGGACAGCCATATTCTAAAACTATTCCTAATTTCAAGTCGATAGCATAAGTGGTTGCTGAGATATACAGGTGTGACAGACAGACGGACAGGGAAAGTCACAACATATGGGTTCCTTTTTTTACTATTTTGGTATCGGAACCCTAAAAACCATTTTGAAATGTACAGTCAAGAGCAGGTTAAGCTTGACTCTCGCAGTGCAACTTCTGCTTCGTCATCTAGACAGACCCTGAACGCGATTCAAGAATTGGTCCTCAGAACGCGATATAACGACTATTCATTCCACGCGATTCCACGAAACTGCCTACTTCATTCCACAAAAGAACGCGGCGTTTTAGAACAAAATAACCTCAATTTTCAAAGTAAAAGGATAATATTTTACTAGCTGTAGGTATGTCAAAATATGACAGTTTACGCATTTTTCTGTGAAGGTAAGTAGGTATATTGTGGTTACCTACCTGTGCCTCCTGGTAGGTGGTATTTCTTCTAAAATGAAAAATGTATGTTTACCGCTCCGCGTTCTGTCGTGGAATACTTAGATTACAAACAAAATAGGTGTTCCAAATTTTAAATTTTCAGCCGCTGCGATAAAGTGGTTACAGCTTTCGGCTCTCGGTCGCAGGTTTTGGGTTCCATTTCCGTTAGGGACACTTACGGCAAAACAAAAATCACTTAATGAGATAATGCGACTTCTCCAGTTTGGTTAAGATAGGTATTGCAGGATGAATCACCTAATTGTCGGAAAAGTAAGATGATTTCGTACTTCAGAAGGCACGGAACCCGTTCTGAAGTACGAAATCATCTTACTTTTCCGACAATTACTCGACGCCCTCATTACTACATACCTACCTACTTGAAGCCTTTGAACTGTGATATAAAACATACCTACTGGTACTATTTAAAGATTCCTCTATAGAATATGACGTTTAAATAATATCCATTCCACCAAAGAATGCGACGACGTTTTGTAAATTGGATAGGTATACCTACGTGTAAAGTGATAAAAATGTGGACATACCTGATAACGATACGTCAAACGATACGAGTAGGTAGTCAGTCATGATTTTTTTAGTTCAAAGGTTGCAAACCAATGTTTACTGCAAAATGCTTCCTTACAAAACTCCGCATTATTTCATGAAATTAATAAAAAACAAATATTCTCAATTTTTTTGTAACAAAGTTTTGCCTCATGTTATTAAAAAGAAATCTTTTCTTGACTACTAAATATTTGTTTACTCAAAGTCATATTCTTTCGTGGAATCCTCTTGTCATTCAATATCATTCAGATTTTCAACACTAAATTAATTATCGACGTTTTTGTTTATTTATCTTAACTATGTCATAATTATTTCGTGGAATCCAAGAAACTTCTTAAGAACTTCCGGTCATATTTCATGAAATTAATAAAAAACAAATATTCTCAATTTTTTTGTAACAAAGTTGTGCCTCATGTTATTAAAAATAAATCTTTTCTTGACTACTAAATATTTGTTTACTCAGTCATATTCTTTCGTGGAATCCTCTTGTCATTCAATATCATTCAGATTTTCAACACTAAATTAATTATCGACGTTTTTGTTTATTTATCTTAACTATGTCATAATTATTTCGTGGAATCCGCTTTACCTATAATTTAAGCAAAGAAACTGCTTAAGAACTTCCGGTCATTCCGTTTTTGTGCAGTTACAATATTGCACATAAAAATTGCGCCATCTAGACTTATAAAATGAACTACGTGAGAGCACTTGAGAATGTTGCATCACACAGCAAAGCTTTTGCAGGAGTTCAATAGATGGCGTTAATAAGGAAACAAAATTGAAAATAAAAATTTTACAGGTAAACACGAAAATTTAATCGTGAAAACATAACTTATAATCTTCTTATGAGTTGAATATGCTGTGCTAGCTTTAAAAACTTTATAATATTACGAAACATATTTATAATACTGGAATGACGTTGGTTGCGCCATCTGTTAGAATTCAAGAGTCATGAAAAGTGCAATATATGGCGTGGACAGGACATGGTTGTATATAAGTGGTCTTTATCACGGAAAGTCGCTAATGAGCAGATTTTGTTACTATTTTATTACTGAAAGTGGTAAATAGTCAATATTATTACTGTTTTATACCTCACAGTGGTAAATAGTCAAAATTACTTCTTATAGTCACAAAAAGGTTGAAGATAGCACTGTTATAGCACTAAAAGAAGTAAATAGGTGCTTAATTTATCTTATTTTCAACCATTAGAAACAAGCCCAAGATTTGCCGCTTGAAATTCTAATGGGGTAGTACATAAGAGTATTTTAAAACCTGTTATGGAAAAAAGGATCGTGTTGCATCCCTTTTAGAACCTAAATTTATTATCACTTTACGTTCTTGTGTACAGTCATATGTTACTCCAACACGTAAACAGGTTTCAAATGGGGGACATAAATGACCAAAAGAAACTATTTTCACTCATTTATTAGTTACAAAATTCACTGATTTGTTATTGTTGTTAATCACTCGGTTGCACTGGATGCAACCAAGTGATTTTTAGACCTTATGATTACAAATAGAGCGTAAAAAGGTAAAAATTGCAACTGAAAGTTCTTTGGAGCGTCGCCATATTTTAACAATGAATTTCTTAAGAATGTAATGTTTCGAATGTTTTTCTTGTTACATTGACTCATTATCATAAGTTGTTGTATTTGAAATTGACGGTGTTTACAATAGAAATCAATAAAAGATCATGAAATGACAATTTTTTACATTAAACTTAAATATGAGCTTATGTCGTGTTTATTTATTTTATTATTTTACAATAATTTTACAGACAAACTTAATCAAATCGATGACGCGTAAAAATCTGTTAAAATTTCACAACAATGAAAAATTCCGAAGGATGAATGCGGCAATAGGTACGATATAAAATATTATCATAAAAGGAGGAATGTACTCACCAAAGTAAAGGAATTTATAAATATCCTCAATTTTCATACCAAGCCAAGTACCAATTTTAATTATAATCACGCACGTAAATCTCACTGGCACTTACAGAAAAACCTGATGAATGAACTGAACAGTTTATCGTTCAATCATTCATTCCCTACGCGCAATTTGCACCTTGAGGTCCAAAAGGGAGCCATGGTGCTTATTTTAACTCTTACAGAACTGAAAAAGAACTAAATATAGGCTGCCATTTTTCTCCCCGTGGTTACAATTGGGTTGCTTATAGGTTGCGTGCACCTATATACCACATGAGCATTATGCTGCATTTTTCACCTAGCGTTCCAAGCGTATACGATATCAAACGATATCTAACTTATATGCCACCCAGTTGTGTTGCTTGGGTCAGCAACCACTTAAGCTATCGACTTGAAATTTGGAATAGTTTTAGAATATTATTGCCCAACTGAATTAAATTAATGAAATAATTATAAAAATATTATTATTATTGTAAAGGGGGCCCAAATTGGGGGAGCAAAATTTTAAATTGTCATTACTAGGTCGAGTGGGGTATCTATCATATGAAAGGGCAGGGCCCTTCCTATCTCCGAAGATTGCAAAAGGAAAAATCTTGAATTAATTATAGTCGATAGAAGTTTATGTAAATATTTCAGCAAAAATAAAACGATCTTTCTAAGTTGCATAGTTTTTTGGTAATCTGCAAAAAACCTTTACAAACAAATTTAGTTTTGCAGTCCTAAAAATGCTTCCAAAAATACTATAGGTGTATCGGACAGAACCCTCGGCGCGCGAGTCCGACTCGCACTTGACCGGTTTTTTTATTTCTCTCTTGCTGTTTTAAATGTAACACGCTTGCTTATATTTGAAAACTTGAGACTGTGATAATGTTTTAGTTCTTTTTTCGGGTTAGTATCGTTTCACCACAGTTTCGTTTTGACACGTTTTCGTTTTAACGATTTAAATGCCTACCAAATGGTATCATCTTGCCACGAATCTGTTTTGCAAAGAATCGAAAAGAAAAGTGTATTTTTACTTACTAATAAAATCATATCAGAATATCCAAACTATCAGTCAAAAGGATATTGCAATTAACATAACCAAGCCTCCCAGCAATGTATGCCGAATCAGTCTTTGAATTCAGCTAGGTGTGATTGTGGCTTTAATTAAAAACACTGATAATCCAATACTTTATAAGTGGTAGGGTTTTTGTGCTAAGTCCGCCTGCTGCTTGCTGTTCAAACTGCTGCGTTCGGTTCGAAGGGTAAGGGTACTAGTGAAATTACCGGCACATGACTTACCATTTTAGTGCTTAGGTTGAGCAACGCGCTTTGCTGTCTTATTTGTTAAAAATTAAGCCAGTAATAAGGCAGAAGGTGCTATGAGCAGTGTTGACCAATTGCCATCAGCTCGTTAGCTCATTCGTTACAATAAAGTTGTCAACAAAAGGAAGCAAGTTCTTATGAGGCGATATCTAATACAGGTTAGATCCGGTCATTCTTGTTTCCTACCGTTAAAACCGCTTGACCAATTGGTAGCATCCTTCCTAAGAATATATCCACCAGCCACTATGAGTTTCAAATAAAAATCACAGTGGCTTGTAGCTAAATTCACAGGGGTTCCCACTGTTCCCAGTGATTGTGCAAAACTAATTCTAAACAGAGTGAAGTTAGTTTGACAGCTATTACTTCATATGATTGCGGCCGAAAATCTAATAGGCTCAGTCCCATTCTAATTTGAAACGCATATTATATATGGCTATGTATTAGTATGTATAACTACTCACTTTATTTTTATGGTTCTGAACCAAAATGGTAAAAACGGAACCTTTATGATGCGACTTCGTCTGTCTGCCTGTCACATCTGTAAATCTCAGCAACCACTTATTAGACTGGGATGAATTTCAAAATTTGGCTCTCCTTCTTAGGGTCAGAACATAAATGGGACCAGATCTGACAGTCAAGTTTTTCTGGGGTTTTGAACACCGCAGAATTAAAAAAACAATGTTGTCAAGCCGAAATCCTCCTATTCCAAAAAAGTCAAACAATAACCTAGGCTAAATTACTGTAAGAGTTTTCTTGTTTTAAAAGTGTTTAGGTCCCCCTGAACATATCTGGAAAATTCTCCGTTGATCCCATGTACGCTCCCCCCTCCACACCCTCAAACAGGTCCCTGATTTTAGTTTGTGTCATTTATCTCAGAAACAGTTAAAGATATATGAAAATCGTTAACGTTAATTTAAAAGTTATAAAATTACCAACCAGTTGACACCTGTTTAATTTCAATGTGACCTATAGTAGCTGAAATATAAATATAGGGTTAAGTTTGCACTTACCAAGCTTTTGGTAATAGGTAGTTGTCTAAATGAGTAGGATTTCGAACATTTTGGTGCACTTGCACATTCCAAAATATATTTTTAAATTATTAATGACGCTTAGTTTTCTAGTTATGATGAAAAATGTCTAAAAAAAATATCTTTAGTTTGCTGAAACAATATGGATGGGAAGTACCATATTCAGCACGCTTGTAAGAGTTGAGGCTGGCACCATGGACCGCGGTTATTGGTAACCGCATTATGTAAGATGGTAGGATACTCAGAAGGATGCTCATAATCCCTTAGTCGCCTCATACGACACCCAGGGGAAGAGATGGGTTGATAGTATACGTACTATTCTTTTCCGGCACCACACGGGCTAAAAAGACTATTCGGAAATTTTTAACTTATAGCTTCAAACATAGAAACTAGAGTGGGTAATTGGTGTTTTAATGATGGTTTAACGAAGCTGAATGGCTTAAAATTTAAGGTAACGACCGTTTGTCCCTTTGTCTGTGGACAATTGACTTTAATAGCACTTACATTTGCCGTATCCTACGTATATTTGGATATTTTTTTGTCACATAACGTGTCGTAGGTTTTTGATTAAAAGTAGGCCAAGTGTGAGTCGGACTCGCGCCCTAAGGGATCCGCACCCAACAACCATATCATAATATGCTTCAAGATTTTGCCGACTACTCTAACCTGACCTTTCTTTTATATTAATGCACTTGAAACGGGAGCTCACTTTAATTGGTTATGAATTTTAGACTTTTTCCTTTGGTTGAAAGATTGGCAAATTTCATGATTCTAGGTCATTACCCTGTAGGTTTTGATTTCTACGACTTTGAGTCTGTTACTACACTAACATACTCAATCGGGTAGTACGGAAACATTATCACATCACTTCTTTCATCCTGGGTTTTTATTTGACTACCACTCTAACACTTGCATGAAACGCAACAGTCAAACATTAGCCTAAGCAACTTATCGTAACTTTTAATTTTACGATGAGTATAAGCACCTTCTTTACGAGTAGTAGTTACTAAATGGAGGACGCACAGAGTGAGGCTGGCAAAATTTATTTATCAATCATACAATACATACAATTTCATCAACATACAATAAAACTACGATAATATATTGTTTGCTAGCTGATGCCCGCGACTTCGTCTGCGCAGGTTTATGAATTGTAGCCTATATGTTATTCTGATGTATTATAAGCTATATTATTGTAAAGTTTCATTAAAATCCATTCAGTAGTTTTTATGTGAAAGAGTAACAAACATCCATCCATACTTACAAACTTTCGCGTTTATAATATTAGTAGGATAGGATTTCTGAATTCAATTACTTATTGAATGGTTAAAAAGACACTCCAGTGTTGGTAAGCGTTGGAATTGCGAAAAAAAAAGGATTATAAAAGCTTTGCTCTGAAGAAGCCTATTCACTCGCAACTTGAATAGATTGGGGTGATATAAACTCAGTAACACAGACGCATGTAGAGAATTCCACTTACAAAGGTATTGCAAATCGCTTTGTGCAAATGTGTGGTATATCCGGTATATAAACCAAGTAGGGGTTACGAGTACTAGAAAAAACCTGTCACTCTGAATGCAATTTTTCTTATCACGGGCATAGAACAGGAGCTCACGGTAGTGCCAACTTCATCATAACATCCCATGAAACTTCCACTACAGGACAGGGAGCTCCCTCCAAAATTCCAGCTTTTGTTGGAACAATGTGGAGGGGAAGTACCATAGTCACCACGCTTGTTAGCGTTACGGCTGGCACCATGGACCGCGGTTGTAGGTGACCGCAGTAAGTAAGATGGAATAGTACACAGGAGGATGCTGCTGCTGATGGAATAGTAAACAAACAGGTACAGGACAATACCGTATTAGCGAAATGTCTGAATGACACCCGAAGAGTCTGCGGCACCCGGTTTTCTATCAAAACTGAACGCCTTGCCCGTTCTCCTAATTGTTCTATTATCTAAGGGCGAATTCATTAATCTGAGTAGCGCAGCTGATAGCCACTTCCGCTCCGCTCGGAAGCTTGTGGGTTGTGGGTTTAGATTCCGGGCTGGGTTTTAATAAGTAAATGATCCTTTAGGTGTTTGATTTCGTTTAAAATAATAATTTGTTTGTTTTTAGTTACTTTGACAAGCCCGTTGGTGTGGTTGGTAGTGAGCCTGCCTTGCACGCCATGGGCCGCGGGTTCGATCCCCGCCTAGAGCAAACATTTGTGTGATTAACACAAGTGTTTGTTCTGTGTCTGGGTGTCTCTGAGGCTTTGCCTTGTGTGAAATGTCCCCGAATATAAAAAAAAAATATCTTACGTTTGTTAACAAAGCAAAGCGAAAGAAAACAAGTATTGCGTTTGTTTCGCCGTAAATCTAAGATATTAGCCGCGACATGCCTTTCGAAGCACGTAAAACTCACCAGCCATTCGTCGCGAATAAATTAATGAAAGATGATTCCGTGCTTCGGATGGCACGCTAAACCGTTGGTCCCGGCTGCTATGAACGGAAAAAAAAACACATTAAATGAGCCCCACTTGTACGCACGGCAGCAAGCAAGATAGAAACAAAACCAGTATAAGCTGAAACAGTGCTACGCTACAAACGCACGAAAACATAGATCCGCACAAGGTCAAAGTGTTTCCACCGACGAGCGGCAGTGTGAGTAGGGTTGAATTGGGGAAGCTGGATCACTCCGCATAGCTTCGTGCTCCAGCAAATCCCCAATTCAACGAATTTCATCGCTCTTGCTTCAGAATTCCTCCAATTCTACAGCCGCAGTCATTAACCGTTTGACTCAGATTGAAAGTAAGAAAAATAGGACTTAATTTGAGGGCTTAATTGGATTATGTTCTGATTGTATAGCCCGATTGTACAAGACTTTTCTGATACTCCGTTTCGCAGTCAAACAGCCCCAGCTCATCCTTTACTGATCTTATAATAATCCGCACTCCATAATTTCTCAGTTCTCCACTGCGGAACCGACTGATTTAATATACTGTTGAGTTTTGCCTTCCAAACCACATTAATCACCAACCGCCCTTAAATAAGTATAGTACACAATAGGAATGCGGGTGAAACGTATGGTGCGCTATACAATTGGGCCACATTTCCTGTCTTGTCGCGTACCTACATTAAGTTTCGTGCTTCGCTTCGGAAGTAACTGTTATATGTGTCATGTCAGAGGTCTTTTGAGCTTGAATTACCTACTATGGTTTGTCAAATAGGACATTTCGAAATCACAACTTTTTCATACCTACTGATAATCCAACCTAAATATATAATTACTAAAAAGCAGAACACTTTTATTTCATATAGAGAACTCGCTCAGTTTGCATGTGTTCAGACCGAAATGGTGCAAACAAGAGCACAAGTGAAAGCGATAAAAGAAAGATATGAAGAATATCGAGTAAGTTAAATATTTTATTTTTTTGTAGTGATTAAAATATTTGTTTATTACTTAATGCTTAAAATTATTTTTATTCGTAGAAACAGAAACTGCGAAGGAGTGAACGAATCCGAAGGGTTATAACAAGTGAAAGACTTCTGGCTATGAATTTTTTCTATTGGTTTGGAGATACTACGTGGTGGCCAACTCCGCACAGAAGCAAATTTGATAAGCCGTCTCCAAATCCAGACAAAAGCACACTAAAATACTCTAGATTAATAAGATAATGTTAATGATAACCCTAATGTTGAACTTAATAATTAATATATTTAAATATTATAATGTTTTTTATTTCCCAACATCGAATCACCAACTATTTGTATCAAAATTATAACCTCTCCAGATTTTGTTCATTTAAGAAGTGCACTTATGGATAACTGAGATCAAATGTGATCAATGTTTTTTCCTCTACCAATTTGAAATAAAAGACTAAGTGACTGAATACATTTTATTATTCAACGAACATCAAAACTTTATTAATTAAAACATAAACATTTAATCTACACTAATTTTTAAAGCTAAACTGTGTAAAGTAAAAAGAAACATCTTATTATTTACAATATTGTTCTACAATGCCCCCATGGCAAAGTGTGTACATTATTAGGTAACAATTGGCGTTTATCATCATCTCGGCTAAGTACTAATTTATTCATCTTATGTGTAAAGATTTTATGATTTTTCGACTTAATTATATACATGTCATCCCTTATACCAACATTTCGAAAAAGAGCGTTTCTATACTTCTCAATAGTCAGTCTCTTTGTTATATTTTTCTTTACACCTTTCGCCTTCTTGATTAATGATTTTTGTGAATCGATACAGTACAATTTGGCGCGCAAGCCTACAAATTCAGTAATTATTTCTCCACCCATCTCATCTTTGAAAAATCCTGGGATTTGCATGTTAGCTTTAGGAATATTAAATATGTTATTACCATCAAAATTACTTGTGTCAAAGTATTGAATATTATTTTTCATATCTTCATAAAAATTTTCAGTCTGTATGTGATAAAGAAGACTATCTGTATCTGTATAACACAGCTTAATCTTATCGCCGTACATTTTTTTCATTACATTATAATGAAATTGATAAAGGTGAGTTTTAGCTAAATCAAGGATAGAAAATCCAAGATAAATAGGACGGTCCAATACAACTTTCGTCTTTTTCATTTGGATCGCTACTAAATTCTCAGAAAACACTGAAAGACTTTTAAAATGTGGGGCGCTTATATATTTTTCAGCTCCGCACAACTTATTAGTTTTGTTGAAAATATCTGCCCATACCTGTACAAGTTTGACATCGATTTGTTTTCGCTTATTTTCAATGGTTTTTCCGAATATTGAGTTATTTTGTTTTTTAAAAAAATCTTTTTCAAAGTCTGACTTTGATTGTTGTCTGAGAGTGGTATTCAAAGAAATGTAGGATTGTAAAAAATTGCTTTGATAAAATGATATTATTTTATGCACTTTAATTAATTGTAATCCATGCCTTAAACATTCCTTTAGATGAATGTAATGTATAACAAAACGATGCTTATTATAAAGATTGGCTATTAATTTTGGTGTTTGACTTCCTATCGGTGAAAACTTTTCTGCACAAAATGGTAAATCTGAATGAGAGTCATGAACATTCGCAGGATAACACAAATCTACTTCCAGAATGTATCCGCGGCTACTATTGTCATCAATTTTATCTACATCAAATTGTTCAATTTCTTCGCTAGATAAAAATCTAAAATCGCTGGTTGGAAGTTTTTTCATCATTGCAAATCCATATAAATTTACACAGTCTAGATACATTAAATAAGAATTAGGTTCATTTTTATTATAAGAGGAAAGATATTTATTATTAGCCTTCGCATACCTAAGTGAACACTGAGCCAGGCCTCCTCGAATGCCTCTTTCAAGTATTTGGTACATATCTACGTCTGATATTAAATCTAATTCAACTTTTGTAAACAATAACATAGCATCCCAGCTAAGTGATGGAGAAGAGACATAATAACAAGGATCTAGCCCATAAAAGTGGAGACTCATTTCTCTAAATTTTTCGAATATATCACAAAGTAGTAAGACATCTGTTTTTAGATAAAGATCAGTATATTCCCCTAAATTTTGTATTCCAAAGGACTGCCAAACTTTAGTTGCATGCAGATAATCTTTTTCTGAAATACTATCGCCTGTAAGTTTATTAAAAAACATATCGCGATCTGGTAACTGGGTTTCATTATATTTTTCCCATGTATCTATGTAATCATAGCAATATACGCCCTTTTTGCAAACTAATTTGAATAAATCGTCATCATTGAAAAACAAATGCATGTTTTTAAAATCACCTTCATCTAAACTATTAGCTAATTTATCTAAACCAGAACTTAAAAAATTAAACGAATCTAGAAATTTCAGTTGCGCAGTGTTTTTGGAATCGATGGGAACAAATTTTGTAAACGAAATATACTTCTCCTTTGACTTAGGTATAAGATTTATTCTGCCAAATATATCTGAAAGCTCTTTTATAAACAAGTGACAATCATAGCCAGATAAGTTATGGAAAATAATAGGTATAAAGGGGCAAGCTGTAGCATTGATATTGCAAAGATTATGAGCCGCTCCTCTAAATTTGCCCGTAAAATGGTCATGATCTTTTACAATGTCGTCACCCGTTTGAAAATTTATTTTACAAATGTGACAAGCACTGGCTTCTTCAAAAGATTTTTGTTCTTCAGTAGATAATGGTAACATAGCTTTATTTTGCTGTAATAGCGGATAAAGTTTTTGCAAATCTCTGGTGATAGATTCCACAAACATTTTGGAACAGTCAGGTCCTCGATATGAAATTAATTCGTTGAGTTCTGGTTTAGATTTACAACAAATGTAATAAGCAAAGGCTGATGCTTCATGAACTTGCACATTTTCATTATACATTGACTTGTTTTTATCAGAATATTCCTTAAGCAAGCTTTCAAAGTCTCCATAAATTACGATAGGAATTCTCTGTGTTCTCTCAAAATTTGTGAATTTTAATTTTGAGTTCTCACCGGGAAGAATTGTTTCTACCTTCCCACAGCAATGATTAAATAATTTTGCTTCACTGTCAAAATATATGAAACATTCATCACACAAAAATATTTTAGATTTATGTTTAGTTAATTGCTTTCTCACTAAGCGATCAAAATCTTTTATGAGACAGTAATGACCCATACTATTTTTATTAAAATATAACAAATTCACATGCGTTAGTTTTCGCTTCGAAGTTACGTATAATGGACCAGTAACATGGTTATCTTTTTCTAATCCATATACATTTATGCTAATCAAAGGATTATTCTTCTCAAATAATTTAATATCCTCAAAAGTAGGTGGAAATGTCATGCCAGAAACATCAAAAAGGTTTGAAAAATGTGGATATGAACTAAACCGACAGGGATTAGATTTTGCTGGATATAAATGTGCAGTGATACTCCAAAGAAAACAGTTATTATCTTTGTTTTGAATATTTAAACATGACTTTGTATTGCGTATAGATGCTGGCAAGGGCAAGTAAGTGCCAGCTCTAAGAGGATTGTATTTATTTACATTTATTTCTAAGTGACTTATTTTATCGATTGTCCAACCAGATTCTGATTGCTCGAACTCAGAACATTTTGCAATAAGTTTTTCTTTTACGTCTGAAAAAAATGTACCAATGTCAGTACTTTCGACTAAAACTTGAAATTTTGTATTAAAAGATTTTAAAGACTTCTCATTATTTTTAGGAAGTAAGTATGATACGAACAGTTCCAAGTTCACTTTTACAGACTTATGTTCCTTAAGACACATATCTAGTATTTCATCAATAGTTCTGTTTAAACGAGCTGAAGATAAAAATGATTCTGGCATGATATGTTTGGTTTTAGAATACGGATTTATTCTAAAGCTAACAATCCTGTTTCGGAAAGCAGTTGCTATTATTTGTACATTCGGAAATTTTGAAGTGAGTAAGCAATTAGCTTTGTGTATGTTTGTCTTTTTATGCGATGAATATTTAGATACAAAAATTTTACAGTCTCTACAAAAAGTCATTTTTACTTTTGAGATCTTTTATCATTAAGAGATTTTAATATCCATCAATGAATAAACGATTTTGACTTTGACTGTGACAAATTTTATTACTGTACCAATGAAATAATAAAGTAAATGTGCTGAATTATTTAACCAGCTCGACAAACAATAATTTAGAATTTGATAAAAGTTAATTTAATCTTAGTTTTCAAATATGCTTTGTGCTTTATCAAAATTAAAATTTCAGATTTGCTTTAAGTAAATTCAGTCTTTCTTTTCAAATATCAATATCAATATCAATTGGTTTATCAAAACCGATGCTGTAATGAAAAAAAAGAATAATTATTACCATTGACAAAGTTTTATTTATAAAAAGTAATGAAAAAACATAAAAGATAAAAATATACCTAAGTTAATTCAATAATACAAAGTAAGAAGATTAAAAAGTTAAGTAAAAATAACACAGTCCCCTAAATACGTAAATTCACTTTATAATATAATCGCAACCTGCAAAAAAAGATTAAAAATTGTCATAAAAAAACAATCTGTTTAGAATGGGTTGTTTGAGTAAAGAATGGGCTGAATGTGTTTGAATTCTTCCCTGCCTGCTTGAACAACACGATTTAAAGCCTTCCACATAGGCGTGTCCAAATCAGTAGAAAGCTTTAATGTGATTATGGAATGTTTCCATCTTTCGCTGTTTGCGATTCTCTCTATCTCTTGCGTACTATACACTCGCAGTTCGAAGTAATAGTCGCCCTTCCTAGCGGGATCCGACTGCGAGGTGTAGCCCGACGCTGCCCGCTGGTTCAGGAAACTACGCAAAGGAGCAGCGCGAACTGGCTCCTTACGAACAACTATTTCACCCTGGAATAAAAAAAAAACTATTTGTAATATCAATAGGTACTTTAATTCAGAATTGAATGGGAGTTCGACTTAGAATTTCACTTCAATAATTTATAATTATTTTTTGCTAGGTTTAGGTTCTTATTGAAATTCAATGAACCGCGGTTCCCGAACAATCAAATTTACATCCACAATTAAAGTAAAGAAAAGTTATGAAATAAAAACAAATTAAATGAAACAAAATGGACAAAGTTCTTATTTAAAAAATATAAAAAGTAACTAACCTCAGATTCCACACGTGTCCGTTTACGAGCAGGCGCAGCCACCTCGTCGCTGTCCGAATCAGAGCTTATGCTCGCTAGGGCGCTCGCAGGCGGCAGAGCGGGAGCCTTTTCTTTCTTTTTATACGCCCGTTTTGGTTTTTTTTCAGTAGCAGAGCTGGTGGATTTTTTAGAGTCTTTCTTAATCCCCGAAGGCCCAGCTACTGACTCAATTGGTACTGATGCTTGGGATGCGGGAATCACCTCGTCATTTTCATCCCAAAATGGATTTAATGTTGCTTGCGCCCTGAAAAGAATATTGATTATTAATACTTTATTCACGGACACGACCGTCTCCTAAAGAAAGAAATAAATTTATCACATAATCAGTAAATAGTAAAACCCTTTAAAGTTTAAGGCAAAATAAAACAATAAATATTTGCATTGCGCACATCTAAAATTATAGGATTAACGAAAGTAGAAATAATAATTTGTAACACACGATGTAACTGAAAAGAAATTATACTTACATACTTTCAGCTTGTTTCCGGAAACTTAATACAGCAGTAATTTCCAACGGATACAAATTATCAATCACTTGTTGTTGCTCCAGAATAACTTTGTGGGCTGGATTAGGAGATCACAGCTTCCCGCAAGATGAACCACCAGTGAAATGAAATTATGGAGCGAAAATTGGTTTATATGAGATCAATACTTGAGGATGTGTGCATTGTTGTAATGAAAAAGATAATTTCTGTTCAAAAAGGTTGTCTGTCAATATCGTTATAAATAAACATGTCTTCTATTACTAATTGTTCATAAGGTTGATTTCGTTTTACTATTTCCTTTTTATTTGTTGCATAGAGATAAGGTACGCTTGGTTTGTAGTAGAGCATCCATATTAGGACAAGCGTCACCAAGTCATCGCAACCTGAGACGAAAATCTTAAAAGTACAGTGGATGTACTTACCACTGGTCCATTACTTTGTAAAATGACATATTCCCAGTTATTTTGGTTTCAGGCTTCAAATACTCTAATACCAACATAAATAGAACTGCTACCATAATGCTTGACTGTCAGATTTCATTCAAATTTGGATATCAATACTAAAACTGCGTGTGACAAAAGAACATAGACCTATAACGATTTTAAACTTGTAACCAACGCCATCTGCGTTATTTAGCAGACAAGAATAAGCTTAGGCAGGGGGTCGGAAACCTGCGGCTCGCGAGCCACATGCGGCACTTTGGATGTGAAACTTTAGCTCTTTAGTTCCATACACAAATATTATTAATTTTATTTAAAAAGAAATTTAAATGTATGTATAAATATATATTTTTCTTATGAATACCTAAACAGATATGTTTTTTTTATCAAAAGCTTTATTTATGCGTGGACTATATTTCATGGTTGGCTAGAAAAAAATTTGCGGCTCTTCAAAAACTTTGAATTTTTTTTAATTTTTTTTACTCTTCCGACTCAAAAGGTTGTAGACCCCTGGAATCAATGCAAGTATTTTAATAAGTTTTAAAGAGGTGGCGCTGGTATAAATTAACGGATGTCGTATTTTTATCGACGTGGTTGTTCGACTCAATTCTTGAATACCACCGGGGTGATGAAATATCTCTTCAAGACTTTAAAAATTCAAATTTATCCTGATAAACGTTTAAAAGGTAAATGCTTTATATTTATCGGATACGGATCTTGACTTTTGAAAACAAAAAATGTGATTTTGAATTTTTTGAGTGATATTTTGTCACCCGGTAATATTCAAGAATTGACTACCAAAAACAAAAAAAAAATTTTAGTAATAATATAAATAAATCTGAGGAAGTTTAACTTGAAGCAACAAAAAAAACATCGATTATGCTGCTATAATATCACATTTTATTAAATATAAGTAATCTTATTAATAAAACATTGTGTAACGTACTCCCTCTGTGCCATTAAGCATGAATTAATAAGCTTGACGCTAATAGGTTATCTATTGATTCTTAACAGGCAGTGTTAGTATTTTAATTACTCTTAAAGAGGTGTCGCTGTTATAAGTCATCGGATGTCATATTTTATTCGACAAAAAAGACTCAATTCTTGAATACCATCGGGTGTTGAAATATCATTTTAAGACTTTAAAAATTCAAATTTATCCTGATAAGCGTTTTAAAGGTAAATGCTTTACAATTATGCCGATACGGATCTTGAGTTTTGAAAACAAAATAAGTGATTTTGAATTTCTTGATTGTTATTTTATCGCCCGTGCAATTCAAGAATTGACTCCCAAAAAACAAAATAGCTACAAAGCGCACGAATCAAACTGTTTACTCCGCTGGAATGTGTCCGCTCTCCCCTCCCCCCCCCCGCTACCCGCACGGCGACGCATTCACCGCAAGCGCTCAGTAGGTAGCAATAACGGTACCGTTTGAATGACATCATAGCGCGAGGTGCATAGTTCATTTTTACGATATATCTGAGGCAGTTTAAAATAAAACATTCATTATGCTGCTATAATATCACATTTTATTAAATGTAAGTAATCCTATGAATAAAACATTGTGCAACGTGTAACTAACAGCTCCCTCTGTATCAATTAACGTGAATTGATAAGCTTTTGCGCTTACAGGTTCTCTATCGATTCTTAAGAGGCAGTGTTAGTATTTTAATTACTCTTAAAGAGGTGGCGCTGTTATAAGTTTATCGAATGTCGTGTTCAAAAATCCAAGTGATTTCAGCGCTGCATTAAAGACTGATTAAAATACTTACATTAAAGTCTGATTAGAAGCTATAGAAAGAAATTTTAACAACCCAAAGCACTAAATACTTTATACTAAATAACATAATGGGGATTACTCGTTTACTTATAAAACAACTTAACATAAAAAAAACATATAAACAAAATAAACCTAATATTTTGATATCACAACTCAACTTCTTTATGATACTTTCAACAAGATCTTCAGTTTAATTCGTAAGATATATCTGAGGCAGTTTTAAAAAAAAACATTGATTATGCTGCTATAATATCACATTTTTATTAAATGTAAGTAATCCTATGAATAAAACATTGTGCAACGTGTAACTAACAGCTCCCTCTGTATCAATTAACGTGAATTGATAAGCTTTTGCGCTTACAGGTTCTCTATCGATTCTTAAGAGGCAGTGTTAGTATTTTAATTACTCTTAAAGAGGTGGCGCTGTTATCAGTTTATCGGAGGTCGTGTTCAAAAATCCAAGTGATTTCAGCGCTGCATTAAAGACTGATTAAAATACTTACATTAAAGTCTGATTAGAAGCTATAGAAAGAAATTTTAACAACCCAAAGCACTAAATACTTTATACTAAATAACATAATGGGGGATTACTCGTTTACTTATAAAACAACTTAACATAAAAAAAACATATAAACAAAAAAAACCTAATATTTGATATCACAACTCAACTTCTTTATGATACTTTCAACAAGATCTTCAGTAGAATTTAACACTAAATCATTATCATTTTCAACAATATACTGAATGGCAACTTCATTATGGTCACTATTTCCAGGCAAGTTAGATATGTTAATGTTTATGACACGTTTTCCACGTTTTTCTTTTTTAATAACATGAGTATTTAGTACATCACTGATTTTGCAAGGTTTCCTCTTAATTCCGCGTTTTTTAGTTGTTTCTCCAGTCAATTCTTTCGAAGTTTCATTTGGAGTTTCTTGTGCTGTAGTGTTCTGATTTAAAAAAAAATCCTGGTATTGCAAATAGCTATCAACATCTTGGGCGCAGAAAGAAGGATCGTTTTGTTTTTCATTGTCTTGAGGCTGTGAGTAAAAGTTAAGAGGGGTATTGAATGGGTCTTTTACTTGTTTTTCCAGTGGTTGCGAATTAAACATGCTCTGCAACAAAAAATATGCATTTAAAATACACTTCAAACATCAAGTTAAAAAGTCAATCTTAGAATGTCGTAATAAATTCTTACCATTTTTAGTGAAGAAATTAAAATAGCAGTTAAACAATAAACAACAACTTCTGCTCTCCTTAAAGCTTTGTGGCAGAAACTAAAAAAATAAAAAATATATTTAGTTTTATACTCTTTATATTGCTGTGGTTAGCAGAATATCTTATTTCTTCATACTAGTGATTGCAGCCGACTTTGCTTATGAATTATAAACAAAATAAGATGAAAGACTATGTGACAAACATCAAAACATAAAGTTAAAAATCCTAGTAATAGATATATATATATATATATATATATCGATTTTTTGATATGTAATGTACGATTCGTGATTTGTTATAATAAGAATAAAAGTGTTATATTTATATTGATTGTCTTTATATCTATAATATAATTAAAAGTGAGTAGGTATATTTAATTATAAATATTATCTGATGTTTACCAGTTGTCAAGATGAAGTTGATAAAACAACCCGTATCCTTAGAAATTAGTTTCATTAATGTGGAAAAATATTCAAAAAACCATCGACATAGTTCATTGCTACCTAGCATAGTACGGTCTATTATTTGTGGCCCGTCGAACTGTGGAAAAACAAATATTATGATAACTTTACTCTTACATGAAAATGGGCTAAAATTTAAGAATGTTTATCTTTACTCAAAAACATTATTTCAACCTAAGTATCGTTTCTTAAATGAAATCTTAAAACATGTTTCAGCAGTAAATTTTTTTATGTTTAAAGATGGAAAAGATGTTATTTCTCCTTGCGATGCTTTAGAAAATTCAGTATTTATTTTTGATGATGTTACTTGTGAAAGTCAAAGTAACATTCGAGATTATTTTTCAATGGGTAGACATAAGCTAATTGATTGCTTCTATCTTTCTCAGACTTATTCCAAAATACCAAAACAATTAATACGAGATAATGTAAACTTGTTGATTTTGTTTAAACAAGATGAAATCAATTTAAAACATATATACAATGAGCATGTCAATTCAGACATGAGTTGGTCTGATTTCAAAAATCTTTGCTACGACATCTGGAAAGAATTTTATTCATGTTTGATAATAAATAAAGACTGCGAATTGAATAAAGGCAGATATAGAAAGGCTTTTGATGTTTTTGTCCATTTTGATTAATATATAAAGCTTTGAGATAGAAAATCATGCCAGTTTAATTTATGTTACGTAATTTGTTAGATGTGTTATCTACTTACATCTGAAATATGGTAAATAATATAAAGGAACAACTGATTCAATCAGTGCGTAACATCAAAAACAAAGTAAAAAAAATTCGTGAAAAAGAAGACGATTTAGAAATTAAACGAAAAAAAATATTTAAGTCAATTACTGACCCTTTGAACGCATTAGTGGCTTCAAAAGAAACGCAACATGAAAACAATTTAGGGAATGATAGTTACACTACAAATGACTCAAATTCAACATTTCAAAGTTTCAGTAGTGACGATAGTGATAATGAGTCTATGATCACTGTTAAATCTAAGCCTAGCCCTTCTGCATCAGTTCCTGTACCTGTAACTCCTGTTCGCCAGAATGAAACAAGACGCAAAATTAATGAATATAACAACTTAAACGTACCATTCGGGGTACGTCGTGAAGAGAACAAGCTAATGATAGGAAATTCAGATATAACGTTCTCACACGCGGGTGACACTTCTGTAAATTCTACAATTATAGCTAAAATTGGTGATAAAAGTTATGAAATTACTCCAGGTCTTAAAGAATTACTATATCAAAGGAAACCCGACTTGAAACTTGTTACAGAGCAAGATAAGTTGGTTTATAAAGATATTTTAATTAATACTAATGTGCACAAAAGAGACTTTAATCCTGATAATCAAATAAAAGGTGATAAAGGAATAAAATATAAACGTGTTATAAAACCTTTGTTTTTTGGTGATAGGTCAGCCAGTTTAATGAAGCAAGGTGGTAATTTACCAACATTAAAGACGTATAAAAAGAATACTGATTTAATTTATTGGGATGATCCTAATGAACTAGTAGAAAGATTAAAAATTTTGATTGCATCTAAAGATGCAGGTAATACCAGTCATGACAATGAAATTATTTCAATTATTGAGGAACTAAAAGAGTCAGGGATAGTAAAAGAATAAAAGCATGCGTTTGAATTTTAACTGTTTAGTATTCACAAATCCCTTGAATATGAATGTTGACAAGTTTGGAATCCATGTTTATAAAAAAAAGAAAATGGATAATGTATTAGACGCACAAAATAAAATAATAATCAAGCATACAGGAACTCCAGTTGATCCGAATGACTGCACATCAAAGCAGTACGTGGATAAATTAATAGAAACCCTAACGTGTAAACTTAAAAAGCTTAATGAATCTGTGGAACAAACTAGCATTGAAATAAATAGTTTGAAAAGTAGGATTGATACATTAAGTCATAAAACCAAAAAATGAGTAAGGAGAGTGTAGTCAATGAGATACATAGGAACGTAAGAAAAACATTTCCTCGAAGACATGTGACTATGAAGGATATTGATGATTTATGGCAAGCTGATTTAATAGATATGCAAGCTTTTTCTAAGGAAAATAAGAACTATAAGTACATTTTGATTGTAATCGATGTTTTCTCAAAATATGCATGGGCCTATCCCATTCAGCAAAAGAGTAAAGAACATGTTGCTAATGCCTTCAAAACATTATTAGAAAAAGGTCGTATACCAAAAAATTTACAAACCGATCTTGGAAAAGAATTCTATAATTCAAAATTGAAACAAATATTTACAAAACATGGTATAAACCATTATTCAACGTATTCTACCATGAAAGCTTCGATAGCTGAAAGATTTATACGGACGATAAAAAGCAAATTATACAAACAATTCAGTCTGCAAGGGAATTACAGATGGTACGACGTCATATTGGCTAAACTGATAAACGAATATAATTCAGCAATCCATAAGACTATTGGTATAGCACCAAATGAAGTTACACAAAACAATAAACGTATTCTTTTAAAAAGATACGCAATGCTTCAAACATCAGCCAAATCTTCTTGCAAACAGAAGTTCAGGGTGGGAGATTTTGTTCGCATTAGTAAATATAAAGGAATATTTGAAAAAGGCTATACCCCAAATTGGTCTACAGAAATATTTAAAGTAATTAAAGTACAACCTACCAAACCGATCACATACCTTTTAGAAGATTCAAGACGTCACCCCATTTTAGGATCATTTTATACACAGGAATTACAAAAAACACACTGTCCCAGTATTTACCTTATTGAAAAAGTTTTGAAAAGAAAGGGTAAAAAGCTATTTGTTAAATGGCTAGGTTTATCGGAGGATGAAAACAGTTGGATAAATAATTCAGATGTTTTATAAGGCAGATACAAATACATTTTATTTCATTCTTCAAGTAGACAGACTTTGTAACGCATCATAGCTAGAAAAGAAAAAAAAACTTAATATTCAATTATATTTTCCCGAAATGGTAAATAAACCTTCATATCGAATTGTTGATCGAAGCGGAGGGGGAGGAGAAAAAAAATTAAAAAAACTTATTAATACGAAGAAAACAGGTTCTGGATTTAAGAAATCTTTCAAACAGATAATAAGTCGTACCAAAAAAGAAATTAATAAAATAAAGCCGAAATGTAAAAAAGTAGCAATAAAATTAGCAATTGCGGCAGCTAAGGAATTAGCATCAGAGTTAAGCGATGTGCCTGTACCACGAGTGATACCTGTTCCAAAGACAGGTGGCTTCCTCCCATTAGTACCAATATTTGCGGGATTGTCTGCTGCAGGCAGCTTGGCAGGAGGTGCAGCAGGCGTTGCAAAAGCAATACGGTCGATAAAGTTAGCGAAGAAACGTTTAGAAGCATTAAAGCTGCACAATAAGCATGGAGAAGGTTTATTTATTGGACAGGGACTAAAATTAAAACAATATCAAGATGGTTCAGGCATGTACTTGGAAACAAAGAAAAAAAACTAATTCATCGGCTACCTAATCGACCTCTTACTAATATCGATATTATAAACTACACCCAAAATATTCCTTATTTTCGAGGAGTATTTATGAGAGATGAACTGTCGGGAAAACCATTTGAAAAAGAATGTGGGATCATAAATTTAGATAGTTCAAAAAATCCTGGAACTCATTGGGTAGCCTATGCAAAATTAAAAGATTACGTAGAATATTTTGACAGCTATGGTGATTTGAAACCTCCAAAAGAATTTGTTAAATACGTTGGTTTTAACATAAACTATAATTATGAAAATTGTCAGAAAACTAATACTTTCAATTGTGGACATCTCTGTATTAAATTTTTGAAACAGTTTTGGAATAAATTTCATATCAATAAATAGCAGGGATCAAATGAAAATACTTCAGTTTGTTACAATGTCTATTACACTAACAATCACTGGGAACAAATCCGTGATATATTCTGATTACAGCCCGCCTCTTATTTTAGACGAGGGAAATTATGAATGTGGGCTTTTATATTTTTCTGTGTTTAATTCTGTACCTAATATCACTAACCGGAATAATGTGTTCTGTTATGGACCCAATAACAATTGTATAACTATCCCTAATGGAGTTTACGACTTACAAGACATTAGCGAGTATCTACAAAAGAGATTGAATAAAAGTAGCTTGCAAATTATTCCAAATAATAACACTCTTTCATGTTCATTGTTTTGTACTCAAACTATTAATTTTAACGTAAAAAATACAATAGGAACTTTATTAGGGTTTCCAAGCGTTGAATTAGACGCAAATAAATGGCATGAGTCTTCATGTCCAGTGAACATTCTACCAGTGGCAGTGATAAGAGTCGAATGTGATCTTGTAAACGGATCATACATAAACGGAGCACCCACTCATAGTATTTATGAATTTGTACCAAATGTTCCTCCTGGTCATAAATTTATAGAAGTGCCTAAGAACGTTATATATTTTCCTTTAAATAAGAAATATATTTCAACAGTGACATTTAAAATTTTAGATTTGGAAGGAAATTCTATTGATTTTCGAAACGAAGAAATACAATTGTCTATTCATATTAGAAAAGCACAATGATCGTGTTTAATGATAACATTAATAGGAACTATAAATTTAAAAGGAGCGAAATAAAAAGTTCTATTACCAAACGTTCACCAATACGAACAAGACGTGTTAAACCTGTAAAAAAAATATCTAAAAATAATAAAGATTTTTTACGAGCACTCGGACTTAAAGTATGAATATTTTGCAAGTAGCAGATCCGCCTCAATTTGACAATTCCATTGAGAGCTATGAGATCCACACCTATAACCCATATAATAATAGTTTTAATGAAAATGATGAAATTCGTATTCCTATTAATCAACAGGATGTTTATGTGTTGCCATCAGCGAGTTATATTTACATTGAAGGAGAAGCTGTCGTAAGTCATAAAGATGCAGCAGGTACAGCTCATAAAAAGACTGTCAAATTAACTAATAACGCCTTTTCGTTTCTTTTTCAAGATATTAGATACGAAATAAATGGTGTTGAAATTGATCGGAATAGAAATGTTGGCATTACTACCACCTTAAAATCTTATGCTTCAATGAGTACTGGTGAGAGTAAAGCTGCAGCAGTTTGGGGTTGGAATTTGAATGGTTTCCAAAATGCGGGATCTTTTAGCGTACTCATTCCATTAAATAAAATGTTAGGATTTGCAGAAGATTATAAGAAAATATTAATCAATTGTAAACATGAATTAATACTTAATAGATGTAGCACTAATTTGAACAGTATTTTGCTCGAGAGTAATGATTCTTTTACACTCAATATTCAAAGATTGCAATGGCGAGTACCTCATATCAAAGTGGCTGATCGACAAAGATTAATGTTGTTGAGACAATTGGAAAAAGACAATCCCGTTCAAATAGCTTTTAGAAATTGGGATTTATACGAATATCCATTTTTGCCGAAGACAACTAAACATTCATGGGCAGTGAAAACAACGTCTCAGTTAGAAAAACCTCGATATGTTATATTTTGTTTACAAACTGACAAAAAGAATAAGAAAACAGAAGATTGTTCAATTTTTGATCACTGCAATGTAACAAATGTAACACTATTTTTGAATTCATCGTGTTACCCTTATGACTCTTTAAATTTGAAATTTGATGACAGTAAATACAGTATATTATACGAAATGTATGCCAGATTCCGTCAGTCATATTACAACCTTCCAATTGATCCGTTGCTGGATTTTAAACAATTTAAAGAAAAGGCCCCCTTGTTTATTATTGATTGTTCAAGACAAAACGAAAATTTGAAAACCGGACCCGTTGATGTACGTTTAGAAATCGAAACATCAACAGATATTCCAAGCAACACTAGTGCTTATTGTTTGATTATAAACGATCGTCTTATTGATTATAAGCCTCTTAGTAATATTGTGCGAAAGTTGACATAACTGAACCTGTTTATGTTCACTTAGAAATTTAAAGTTCAAGGATATCCTGATAATACCTGCCTCTAAGTATTTGAGTACTAAAACTAACATGCAATCAAAAGCCATTGTGGACGTACAAGGATTTAAAACCGATGATAATAAATTTATTCTCAAAGAAATAGCAATTGTGTGTGATGACCAACTACAAGTTTTTCTGATTGAACCTCCTTTCTCATTTTATAATCTTACAACTACTGAGAGAAAACAAGTAAACTGGATACAAAAGAATAGAAAAATATACTGGAATGATGGTTTTGTACCATACGAAAAATTATCTTTGTATGTTGACGAATTTTTGATTAACAAAACTGTTTATTGCAAAGGTCTTGAAAAAATGCTGTGGATAAAGGATATTTTTTTAACTGATAATATAATTAATTTAGAAGACATGAACTGTCCTAGTTTATTAAGTTTATATGAGGAGTATCGATTTTCTAGTAATGTTTATAATTGTATTTATCATCCAACAATATGTGCTTTGAAAAATGTGACTTGCTTGAAAAATTGGTGTATAGATAATAAAATATTTTAACTAAAAAAAAATCTGACTTTTATTGATATCACTGCCTTCACAAACAAATCATTCAACACAAAATATTTATAGGTTAGATAATATCAAGATAATTTTAATTAAGGAATGTCACTCGATGCAGATCAAGTGATTAATGTGGTTTGGAAGACAAAACTCATCAGTATATTAAATCAGCCGGTTCCGCAGTGGAGAACTGAGAAATTATGGACTGCGGAGTGCGGATTATTATAAGATCAGTAAAGGATGAGCTGGTGCTGTTTGACTGCGAAACGGAGTATCAGAAAAGTCTTGTACAATCGAGCTATACAATCAGAACATAATTCAATCAAGCCCTCAAATTAAGTCCTATTTTTCTTACTTTCAATCTGAGTCAAACGGTTAATGACTGCGGCTGTAGAATTGGAGGAGTTCTGAAGCAAGAGCGATGAAATTCGTTGAATTGGGGATTTGCTGGAGCACGAAGCTATGCGGAGTGATCCAGCTTCCCCAATTCAACCCTACTAGTGTGTACTATCGTATCCTTATGTCGGTAGAGTTGATATTTAAATCATGCGGTCTCTATTTCACAACTTTTTTCGCTAGTACTGCTTCTCTTGTTTCTCTTCCTTGTCTTAAACCGTACTGATCATCTCTTATGAAATTCTTTAACTTGTAAATACCAAGTAAATAATTTCAATGAGCGCCACGTCTCGGTGCCATATGTGATCACTGGCAACACACATTGGTCAAAGATTTTCGTCTTAAGACACTGCGGTATTTAAGAAAGAACGACCGAAAGCCGATGGGGCGTAAGGGTTCTAGAGTGGCGACCACGTACCGGAAGACGAAGCGTTGGCAGGCCCCCCACAAGGTGGACCGACGATCTGGTCAAGGTCGCGGGAAGCCGCTGGATGCGAGCAGCGCAGGACCGGTCATCATGGAGATCTTTAGGGGAGGCCTATGTCCAGCAGTGGACGTCTTTCGGCTTATATGATGATGAATTTTAATGAACTATTTAAGTTTAAATAAATGGTACAGCAGCACTGTACTTACTTTCTCGCAATACTCAAGGAAAAACTATCAACCGCAAACTTAAATTTGTAATGCCATATACGTAGTATGGAAATACAAACTTTTATTTACGTTTTTCCAAAAAATGTTCGAAAGAAATACCTATACAGATCAAATTGTCAAATTGCCTATAAATTGTCAAACATTAAAACAAACAAACCTCAAACGATTTCGAGTAAACCACATGTTTAACTTTTGGTAGTACTGGAACACCCTGTATATGAATTTTCACAGATCAATGGATACTACCGTAGGATACATACATGGATATTTTTTTTATTTTCCAACACATGTTCCTTATGGATGATGATTGATGGATGGATGATTGTTCAGGTTAGTCTACGGAGCAAGTGCTTTCAGTTTTTGGTACACCCTGTGTACTAAATTTTATTCAAAACAATCATAAATAATATCCAGTCAGGTAGACAACCAATCCCGGATTAATATTATAGAAAATTTTAATAAACTCAATGGAAGCAATTTTGGGTAAATCACATATTTACGATTTGGTAGTACAGGAACACCCCTTATATGAAATTACACAGATCAATTGATACTGGCGCTAGATATCTTACATGGAGTTGCTTGGTCATGCAAAGTTTCATCAAGATTGTATGAGCCGTTTTTGAGAAAATTTCAATTTTTCATTTTCGTTGTATGACAGCTACCCTCAAAATGAGAGCCAGCAAGAAACCACTTAGAACCCTTCGATGGATTTGCATAAAACTCCTAAATTCAAAATCTGGTGTCAATCGAACCATTCGTTTAGCTGCTAGGCCAAAGCGTGACGGACAGACCGACCGACCGACGGACCGACCGACCGACCGACCGACCGACCGACCGACCGACGGACGGACATTTTTGGGAGACTTGTTTTTTATGATGTATAAGTGATATAGAACACATTTTTGAGAAAATTAGAAAAACTTTTTTTTTCACGAATACAATACCTTTCTCGCTCAGCTCGAAAGTAAAAATCAATTGAAATTATAATTAAACTACTGAGAATACTGTCCAGCCAGTGTGACCCGATATAGGTAGATAGACATGGTAGCTCACAGAGTAATGCAAGACCGCACCGCACGTAATAACAGTAATAATTCTAAGCGGTACAGAGCAATAAGTGAGTTAGAGCGAGGGGCCCGAAATAGACCGGCTTCCCGGTTTGACGAACTTGACATTACGAGCTTCATGGCATGATGAGAGAGATATCTTCTAAGCCATTGACTCCGGGCCTGCTATTTTTATTTATTAGGTCTCGACACTATTAGACCCTGTTCAGATGTTCCTTTACAAAGTAGTGTTTCCACCGACGTGCGGCCATGTGTACAAAGTGTTTCTTATGTCGAGCTATAATAGCCGAGCACCACGTCTCATTATTGTTTAATACTTCTTCAGTATAAAAGCTTTCTTAGATGAAGTTTCAATTATTTCTGGCACTGTTAGGTATTTCGTTGCAGTATCGATCGAACACCTGCGAATGATGTTCTGACTTTAGCCAGTTTACAAAGAATGGTGAAACAAGACTGTTCCTAAAAAGCTGTATTTTTTAAAAATTGTATCTTTTAAAAATTGTACTTAAAAAGCAAAGTTTCCACTGGCATGCGGTTGGTTGTACTTTACACTCTTACCACATCCGTGAAAAATTAATAAAAAAAGCGGCCAAGTGCGTGCCAGGCCACGCACAGTATAGGATTCCGTAGGGTTTTTATCGCAAAACAGGTTTTGAATAAGTATTACAAAACAATACAATACAATACAATACAATACAATACAATAACTTTATTGGTAACGAAATGGTTACAGGTCACATTTTTATAGAATTATATAGTAATTATTTTAACAAAAGTGTTAAATATAACTAATTAATTACGTAATAAAAAAATCCTTTACACAGTAAAACTGTGATTGCGCTAACCATTTTTTTATTCTAATTTTAAACGACATGATGGTAGCTGCATCTCTGACGTTTTGTGGTAACTTATTGTACACCGACGGCCCAAACACATACACAGACTGCTCTGATCTGTGGAGCTTATGGAACGGTGTCACGAGCTGGTCCCCGTCGGCGTTACTACGCAGGTTGTGTGTGGAGTTCACACCTTTGCGATCAAAATTGTTTAAATTAATATAAACGAAAAGAGCTACTAGGTAGATATATTCGCAAGGCATGGGTAAAATATTAAACTCTGTGAAAAACGGCCTGCATGATTCGTCAGATGGTATCCCTGCCAAAACGCTTATAATATAAAATTTTGATCTTCTAATGCTCGGCGAGGTCCTAGCGCCTGATTGCTATTGCTATTTATATTATTTCCAGTTTTTTGCTATAGCTCATAAACCAGTGAAGCCTACTCAGCTGTCGTAATTTTCCTTTAAATTTCATCATTATACTACTACTGGGATTTTTTAAAATTTCTAATAATATCCGTTTAGATGGCGGGGGGACACTCTACTCCAACAAAAAATAACGTTTTCAAAGCTAAATATTTCGCAAACGGATTCTTAAATCGAAATATTATATTTGCAGACACATTATTTTTAAAATACCTATCTAACGACATCCCACACGATGGGGTACACAAGAAAAGAAATTCTCACCCCACTTCTAGGGGAGGTACCCTAAAAAAATATTTTTCAAGATTTTATTTTACGACTTTTTCGGCGTGGATGAAATGTATATTCATATAAAATTACAGCGTTCTCGTAATAAGGGTCTCTTAGCTAAGCTGCGGGCAGACAGACGGACATGACGAAACCATAAGGGTTCCTTGTTGGCTACGGAACCCTAAAAACTCAAAGTCCTTAACATTGACAAGCTGACATCATCATAAGTTAAGTATATGCGTCAGTAGAGTTGTACTACATGAGGTCAGACACAGATCAAAGCGGTTGCTTAATCGTCACCTTAACTACGCTTTTATGACATCCTTGGCTGGTGATCTTTCCTCCATTATAACTTGCTTGTAAGGATTTTATTATGGGAGTTTGAATTTTGGTTCATATATTGTAGAAATGGCGGATTTTTTTAAATTTGTAATAATATCGGAGAAATTAACAAAAAACCGGTCAAGTGCGAGTTGCACTCGCGCGCCGAGAGTTCCGATATACCTTAGTATTTTTAGAAGCATCGAAGTAAATTTTTAGGACCGAAATACTAAATCTGTTTGTAAAGGTTTATTTTTCAGATTTCTAAAAAACTGTGCTACTTACAAAGATCGTTTTATTTTTCCTGTAATATTTTCTTAAACTTCTATCGAATTATAATTCTGATTTTTCCTTTCGCAAACTTTGAAAAGGGAAATAGTATTTTTGTCATGTTTCATCATAACTTGAAAAATATGTCGTAAAAAATACAAAAATCTGTTTTGAAATGTACAAGTAAAGCCCTTTTATATGATACCCCATTCAACCTAGTAAAGAAAATTTAAAATTTTGCCCTTCCTATTTGGGCACCTTTTACAATAGCAATAATCATATGTTTTTAATTATTTCGTTTGCAATAAATTTGGGCAATCATATTCCAAAACTATTCCAAACTTCAAGTCGATAGCATAAGTGATTGCTGAGATATTCAGGTATGACAGACAGACAGACGAAGTCGCATCATAAGGCGCTCAGCAGATGGAGGGGCGGGCATACGCGGGCAGGGCTTTTTGTCTTGACTGCCCGCCAGTGTGGCCGGTACTGCAATTATTTTCGTGTTATTAATAGTCATTGACATGAGATAAACACTCCGTTTCTATGCGCGTATTTTCCAAAATCTTTGGTTTGGAAGGAAAACAGCTTGAATAGATGTTCAATTCAAAGAGTTATTCAGTCGAAAAGGTTGTTCAGATTAATTGTTATTTAGTTTAAAATGTAGAGAAATTTTGAAAAATTATAAGTTTGAATTTTATTCTGATAAAAACTATAATTTTCGCAATACCAGTCACACTGGAGGACAATGTCCGTGACCGACTGGCGGGCTATCAGGACAAAAAGCCCTGCCTGCGTATGCCCGCCCCTTCGTCTGCTGTGCCTCTTAGGGTTCCGTTTTTACCATTTTGGTTTACATACTATTGTAACTTTTATTAGGTCTTTAAAGGGCCTATACTCGATAACAAATATTTGTTCCTATTATCTAAATAGGCATCTAACAAGCTGTTGACAAAGCACTGGTATTTATTGCTCCACTAACTAATCCGATAACATTTATCATGATTCTACGGAACTTTGAAGTTTTCCGCTGATAACGTACCTATTATTCATAGCAGTATTATTAGGGCCGTTTACTTAAAATATTTTTTAAGTAAACTGAAAATATCTTCTAAATTCTGGAAACGTCTGCTACATATTTTTTTTTTCACCTCCAAAGCTTTTTGGTTTGTCGGTTGAATTCTGCGGCCAAAAGCGATTTTTGGCCGCTAGCGGGCAAAAAGCTCTTGAAATTCAAACGTGACAAACCTCAGCGTTTTACGAGTCAAAATGCCCTTGGTGTGTTAGTGTAAGTTTAACTGTGTTTGACTAGTTTCCTCCTGAGATAGACCTTCGGATTATATGTACTTAACTAGATTAAAAGGGCAGTTACACACAAACACATGATGTCACTGATGATAAAACCGGCCAAGTGCGAGTTAGCCTCGCGCACCGAGGGTTCCGTACCACAAAGGTAAGAATACCCTCATAGTTATGGACACACAGTCACGCAGAAGAGTATTAAATGCGCGCGAGTCCGACACGCTTTTAATCAGTTTTTATTTTATTATTTGTTCTTATTCTATAGCTTAAGCACTTTAAACATACCAATGTTTAAGCTTGTAAGTGTTCCCGTTTTTACGATAAACCTTAAACAAAAGTTGAGCAAAAATCGCCTAAAAACAAGTCTTTTGTAGGGATCAAAGAGATTTGAACCTCGCTGCGCTCGCTTTTTGGTTTAGCGGCAACAGAAATACATAATCTGTGAAAATTTAAATTGTCTTTAATTTCGGTTCATGAGAGACGGCACGCTGACACACAGACAAACAGACACCGGAGGCATTATAATAGGGTCCCGTGTTCACCCTTTGTTCAGTGTTTATATTAGATTTTATTATATAAAAAAGGGTCGGTCATCGACCTTGCAACCCATTCGATATGATGATGACTATATACTTTTATAAAATTGATTTGTTGTGTACAATAAAGAATACATTTTCAAATCGCTACGCGGATAAAAAGGATTTCTCGGACCAAGAAAATATATTTTCTTGAAATATTTCGTTAAAATAAGAAAATATGTCTCTGTCCAAGAAACATTAATTTAATTAAAGAGTACGACGTTCTTAAAGCAATAATAAAATTTACTTGACATATTTTGTTCCAACCAAAGAAACCAATCTTCAACTAAATGAAAAGTGTCTTAATCTAAGAACACCAACATTTCTTATTTCAACGTATTATAAATCTTAATCTGACACAAAATATTCTCTACATTAATAAGAAATGTTCTTATGGCAAGAAAATTTTATCTTCTTAGCTACCAAGAAAAAAATTCTCATTCAAAGATAATGTAAACGTATCTCAGTTGAATTTGAATATCTTTCTTATTTTAAGATGTGATTTTACTTTATGAGAAAAAAAAAGAATTATATTTACTTTTTTTTCATTTTTAATAAGTCAATTTTTTTACGGTATAACAATATGTATTTACGGGTATCACCAATGAAAATGAACGACGCTTAAATTACAAAAAGTTCTCTGAGAGAGTTCTACGAGAGATGTAAAACGTATTCAAAATGTGGATATTTTCTGTGTGGGTTTTCCTGTGTGTAGTTACAAACGTACCTCGTGTAATCTTCTTCTCTCTGTCTGTAATCCTCGGGTTTTCTTAACAGCAAAATGTTGTAAGATATTTGTAAGAATAAGGTTGTAAGATTTGTATGTAATGTTGTAAGATTTTTTATTATTTGAGCTGATCAAATAATGTTCAAAGAAGATAATACATATCTAAAAACAAATATTATCTCGTAATGACATTTATACTACTTTTTATTACCCGACTACGGCAAAAAGGAGGGTTATGATTTTGACCGGTATGTATGTATATATGTTCATCTGTTCCATCATAACTTCTAAACTACTTATCATATTTTAACAAATGAGGTGTCGTTAGAAGCGTCTTAATTATCCGCTGGTTATAGGATGCAAGAAATTTCGTTTAATTGTATGTGGCGCCCTCTAGAGCAGATTAAGTCAAGGACTAATAAAAAAAAATTAACCGTACCGTGTTGGGTATCAAATGAAAGGGCTTAGTGAGCACATTTCAAAAATATATATATTGTTAGCTTTTTTATGTATTTACATCCCCAAAATAATTGAAATAAAAAATCTGTTCAAAAACTTGAACCCGACTACTAGCAAATCTTGCTCTAAAAAGTATGAAACAAGAAAATATTGTCATCTGAAAATGTTATGTACAAACTATGGTATTTAATAAATATTCATAGCGATGTTCAGATAATAGCCGTAGTCAGGTTATGCCACCTATCCGAAAAAAGCGATCATAAACTTCAGGGCAAAGAGGCATAATAACAATATGACCACGGCTATTATCTGAACATCGCTATGAATATTTATTAAATACCATAGTTTGTACATAACAATATCAGATGACAATATTTTCTTGTTTCATACTTTTTAGAGCAAGATTTGCCAGTAGTCGGGTTCTAGTTTTTGAACAGATTTTTTCTTGATATTAATTCGTTTCTTAAATTAATAAAATACAAATTTATGAAAAGGTACACTAACTCTTATTACAAATCAATATTTTTTTGAACGAAGAAATAATTAACTCTTGTATTAAGAGAACTGGGTTACTTGGGACTAGAATACAAATTGTTCTCAATTTTCTTAATACAAAAGAAAATCATTTTCAATTCAAGTAAATATTTTTTTTGCAACAAGTAAATATTAGTTTCACTATATATGAGAGCACCATGTTCTTGGTTCAATGCAATTTATCTTGATACAAGATAACGTGTCTTATTTTGAGAAATCGTTTTTATCCGTGATGTTTAGCCACCAAAAAAGCTCGAAGAATTAAGAACAAAATATTAGGACCCTATACAAATTAATACTACTTGATAACCCTTTTTCTCCTTCAAGACATCTTTATTCATGTTTTAAAGAAAAAAAACCGCTAAACCAATTAATTTATACGACAAACATGACACTTGCATGCAATAAAAAATCCGCTACTAGTATGCCAATAAAAAGCATGCCAGTTACTGGACAAGCTAGCTGTCCACTGGTAAGCTAATCGTTTAGGAGAAATGTCTTGACTGGACATTCTTGATACTAAAAAGCTTGACATACTGCTGATGGACTAAACATTCTTGGTAGTAAAAAGTTTTGAAATACCTCAGTTTTTAAGGCAGCCTCGACTACAGTCTACGTGAGTATTGAGATAATATCAAACCAACATCAAACCCTATATATGCAGCGCGAGATTAGTCCTTACCGTGACTGCAATAAAGACTATTTTGAAACAAAATTCCATTGGGTCTTGGTTTGTTTTTAATTGTAAGTTTTTTTCCTGGAGCTAATTTTTTATTTGTTTAGAAAGATTTACATATTAGTTAGTAGTAGTTTTCCCAGGTGGTCCCGGCAAAGAAAAGTACCAACCTATCTCTACCCGTGGGTGTCGTAAGAGGCGACTATGGGACTATAAACCGGCTCCCTGTCTTGCAGTGGACCTTTCACGGGATGTTATTGTTACATATGGCTGTGTATTAACGTGCCACCAAATTTGAGTAAATTTTTACCAATTAAATGTTCACCAAATTTTGTTTACCAAAATGATTAAATGATCACCAAATTTGCTTCTGGCACTTCGCTCGCTCCGCTCGGTCGGCTCGTGCGTTGTGGTCGCAAGATAACCTAACACAACCTAACCGAACCGGCTAATTTTGACCAGCATAAATTTGGTAACCAATTACCCAAATTTGGTGTACATTTATTCATTTTGTCTGAAGTGTATTGGGGTATAAAAAAATATTTTGGAAATCATTAAATTTATAGCCGTTACATATTAGGTACAACTAAGAATTTATTTTCAGATACGTAAAGGATCTGTCCGTGCGCCGCTGACCTTGATGAACTTGTGAGAAATGTTCCCACATTATTAGATTAAATATTATAAGAACAAGTCCCACGCTCTGCAGTCATAATCATACTAACTTAATTATTTATAATATCTTCAAACATAAAAAAGAAGTAATTTAACTAAACTAAAACTAAACAAACAAATTCACAGAAACAGAAAATAAACGCGGTCATCAAACACGATGCCATAGATAAAAAAATTAAAAGAGTAAACGAGTGCTAGTGCGAACGAACCGCAGTAGGTAATGAGGAATTAGCAAGTCGTCACAAGTTGTTGCAATTTCACTGCGAAAGTCGTCACGGTACGTCGGATCGTTCTTTTTTATATAACGTCTGAAGAATCAAGTCATAAGCGGTAGCGGTTTTTATATCATCATAGTACACTGTGTTTGGGAACCGACTGTACAAACTTAAACGGTAGATTCTAACCGAACCAATTTTCCCAAAGGACATAGGTCGAATTACGAAAAATATTTTTTACCTCCCATACAAAACGTGCTGTCAGCTAGGTTTGTATGGGAACAAAAAAATTTTTTTTTACGTTTTTTTTTAATTACGTTTCCACTCCTCCCTCCCTATCCATCGCCATTGCTGGCCACTCCTTTTCGAAAGCGTCTAGGTCCCTCCACTGTTTTTTTGGCCTTCATAAACACCGACTAACATAAGTACAAATTCTTAAAAACTATCATAGAGGAAAGGTTGAGCGAAGAAGAGAAAGGCCCAAAAGTTGTTTGAACATGGACCAGCTAGATTTAAAAAAAGGAATTAGTTGTGGCGTATTGTTAGGTCTCCACGCGCTCCTTTCAATAAAGTTGTCAACATCGTGTCTAAGGTTTCAGATCCAAAGGAATAATACGCCTGTTGACAAACGTTACTTCCTATAACTTGTACTAACACCTAACTCAGTCGCTAGTCTATAATGAAAATAGACTCTATCTATTTCATTCAGGTGTGATCTGTGATTATAATCTAGGTAATTAGATGGTCTATTGCATGTGAAAATGCAGATTTTTTTTAGAGAAAGTAATAACTTGATGGACATTGCCATTTGCATATGGTTGGTTGGTTTTATTATTTTCCTTTTGATGAGATGTTTTGTTTTTATCATCACATCATCATGAAGCCTAGTTTGTAGCTGGCCGAGGACAGGATGGGTGACCCCTAGTAGGTATAATGGAGCATTTTTCTCGTTACGGAAGGCATGTTAAGCCGTTGGTCCTTGCTATTGGTGTCGTTTCTGGCAGACCCAAACTAAAACTAAACTAAATTTGACAGGTCATAACGTGTTGCTGTGTTTGTTACTTCCTACAGACTAATAAAAGACAGCATCATTTTACATTTTTACATTTTTGAGGAGTCAGAAGGTGTCTCACAAGGCTCGTTTGGCTGTTCATGGGGGAGTTTTGGTACCAACACTGATGTATTGCAGTGAAAGCTGGGTATGGCAGAAGAAGCATGAAAGTAGAATTAATGCAGTGGAAATGAGAGCGCTAAGGAGTATGATTGGTGTTAAATTGAGTGTCAGGATTATAAATAGTGTGATAAGAGAACGGTGTGGCGTAAAAGAAGACGTAGTGACCAAAATCGAGAAAGGGATGCTGAGATGGTTTGGTCATGTAGAGAGGATGAATGAACGAAGATTGACGAAAGAGATCTACCAGGCGAGAGTGAATGGAAACGTTGGAAGGGGAAGGCCTAGGCGAACGTACCAGGACCAAAATCAGGACGTTCTGAATAAAGGCCACGTTAAAAGTACCCTAAACCGACGAGCATGTATGAAAGGATTGATGAAAGTACAGGAAGCAAGGGAAGTATGTCAAGATCGTAGCAGGTGGAGGACTGTGGTCTCTGCCTACCCCAAAGGGAAAGAGGCGTGATGTTATGTATGTATGTATGTATCATTTTTAGAACTGTCCAATTTAGTTTAGTTTTAGTTTGGGTCTGCCAGAATCGACACCACTATACAATCTTGAGTCAGACGAAATTGACAGAAAACGCACGTTACATGGGTCTAGTCAAAGCATGACACTTTCGGTTTGCACAGAAGTTTCTTTCGTAACGTAAGTGAGCATTGACAAAAGATTTCGAAGTAGATTCTACGAGTGACGTTTAGTAATCCAGATTACGTCAATTATGTAAACAAGCCCGTTGGTGTGGTTGGTAGTGAGCCTGCTTTTCATACTGTCGGCCGATGCCCGTCCAGGGCAATCATTTGTGTATGCATATCAGTATCTGAAACCCATAGTACAGGATTTTCCTGATTTGGGATCAGATTATCTTGAATGAAATGTCCCCATATTCTGAAGGTTTTTTTGCGTGTATGTATTGTGAAATTTAAGAGAAATATTTTGTCGCCTCCAAAAATGTTTGTTACTAACGTCATATTCGTTCATAAATTTAAAATTACCGTTACGGTTCACTGTCTTGTCCCTATTCTATACGAGTAATATATCACTATATTTGCATAAATCAAGCGAGTAACTCGAGCAAAAAGCGTAAAGTTTCGCCCACATGCTGTATAAGGAGTCACTGACCTAGCACAATGTGATTAAGTTGCGGCAGAATCGACAGATTTGTGCGACCTAAGTTCTTTGCCTACACCGGAACTCCGCAAAACACACTACCGCATATTCTTCAAATCAAAACGTGTTTGATAAATAAACTCTAAACTGACCTACAAACTCAAAAAGTTTGATCATATTTGAGAAAAATTTGTATGTAAGGTGACGTCACGTCACGTTCTTTCTTTATACTATTGCGATATCGTGTCTAGCTTTGAAAAGCCATTTGGCGGCATGAAATTCACAAAAAAAGAATTCACAACACAAAAATAAATCTAGGTGTTAATCTAGTCTTATATGACAGAGATACAGAATAAGGTAATAATAGTAATTATGATACAGAACGAACACTCTCCGCCCCCCTAGCAATCTACCCCGCACCCCCGCCCGCGAGATTCTCGTGGTCCTTCTGAGGGTCTTTTTGTACTGAATATGCGGGTCTACGCGATCTTTCAATTTCAAATTTGCGCTCGATGTACGTGAGATGTGCGTGAGAGGATGGCAGAGCGACACGTGTCTCTCTCGCGCAATATCTTACGCATCGCTCCGTTCTGATGTCATACTGCTATGACCTGTCATTCTAATCAAGCTGAATACGAAATTTTCTAGACGTTTGTCAAATAAGTTTTTTTTTAAGTGTCGACAGGTGGCATGCTCATTTTTAGAAGAAAATATATTTTTGACATTTGAAAGTAGCAATCATACTGACGTAATCATTTTGATACTGGTTGACCCTTTAGAACCTATAACTTGTTTCCATTTTACATTTTCCTAACTATGATCGGCTGTGCCATTTATTTGAATTTTCAAAAAGTGCTGGAAAACACTCAGTAATTTCGATTATTAGGTATAGACAAAAAAGAAATTGTTGCTTCTGTAAAATTTTGCGAATTTTTGCTGGGGATAGTAAAAGAAAGACTAGGGTATACAATATGTCACGTCTATGTTTCTATCTGTATTCTATGCCACTTGTCGTAGGTCGTGGTACTAAAATACCCTGATTGATATGCAAGCTTTATTTTTATTTGTTCCCAAGTCGCATGTATTAAATGATTTGTTTATAGACACCTGTCGATGTTATCTATTAACATGTCAGTTATGATTAGTAAGACGAGTCTTGCTCTCGTTAGCGGGATGTAAATACGCTGTGCATGAGTGCGAGTGAGATGCTAATATTTGTGCGATTTGTGCGTTCTACTTTTCACTTTTTTGATATTAGATAAAATTCAATAGTCTTGCACTTGACCTCATTGGCTCCGCGCACACCAAGCGGCAGAGCAGACGAGAGCAGTTTTTGATAACATTGCAAAATGGACTTTATATTCATATGAATAAAATTGAAAATTGCCTGAGAGGCACTAAAACTGCTCGCGCATGCTCGAGCATGCTCGAGCATGCTCGAGCAGCCGCGCGGCAGTAGGCAGGCGCTTTGTCGTAGTGTTGCCATCTTAGTTAATTTTGGGCTAGATTTAACCTTTTTTACTGTAGTTGGATCTCGTTTGTCACAGAGTAGGTACAATCAGGAGCACGTCGATCTTAACACATTGGACTTTGTACCATTTTGTACCAATTGGAAAAAAGAGGGTGTAAAACGCTTTTATTTGAAAACCTGAGACTGTGTTCTTTTTTTAGCTTGTTTTAATAAAAAATACTATTATTTTTTATGTACATCTAATTAAAGCTTGTCTTAATTTTTTATTACAATTATTTTAACATATACCGATGTAAGTATTTAATTATGTCCACAACAAAATGTTTCGAACCAGTTTTGGACACTGGAGATGTAAATGTGTGGACAATTGTGTTTACTTGAAGGTAATAAAAGGAAACGTATTTTTCGACAATATTTATTTTTTAGGCTAATTCAATATTAACAGTTTTGGTTCCTACCTACATTATGAACTATATCGTCTTGCCAATGAACTGACCCAACTTCAGTACTGAAATATTCTGTAAATTGATCTCGTATCCTCATACTTGTAGATACACTGGATACGTTCTCATTCAGCAGCTCTAACTCCTCAAAAATACTATCTGACATGTTGTCTGAAAGTTGTTGTTGTTGTTGTGATGCTGTGTGAATCTGGTTTTCATCAATTAGGAAATTGTGTAAACATGTACAAGCCAGTACGATCATATCCAGGTGATTTGGTTGCACTTTTTGCCATCTTTGAAAAATTTCAAATTTTTGTACCAATATTCCAAATGCACTCTCAACCATTTGTCGAGCTCTGCTTAGTCGGTAATTATATACTTTTTTCTTTGGATCTCCCCTGATACAGTTTCCAGGATAGGGTCTCATTATATTGTTGGATAGAGGAAATGCTTCATCGGCTACGAATACATGTGGCATTTCTTGATTAGTAGCTGGTAGGCACTTATTCTGCGGTATATGGAGTGTTCCGTTTTGTAATTTTCTTCCTAACTGAGAATTTGCTAATATACCGCCATCACTATTGCGTCCGTATGCACCCACATCAACTACAACAAATTTGTAGTGTGCATCTACAATGGCTAACAACACGGTGCTATAGGTCTTTTTATAATTGAAAAACTGACTTCCACTGTTGTTGGGTGCTCGTATAAGTACATGCTTACCGTCGATAGCACCTATGCAATTAGGAAAATTCCAAATATTTTTATATCCTTCTTCGACTCGTGACCAAGATTCCTCAGTTGGCTTTGGCATGACGATGGGCTGCAATACTTTCCACATTGCGGCACAAGTTTCGTGGACTATTGAACGGACTGTACTGTAACCCATGCGGAAGTTAAAGGCCAAAGATTTAAAACTACTGCCGACGGTCAAAAATCTGAAAAAAAAGATATATACAGGTTAGATTAAGGTAGCAGAAAAATTGCCTGTTTCTTAAATTTTTGTACTTAGGTTACTCAGATCTGAGACAAACCATAAAATTTAACAACTTTCCTTTATTATACATACATGTGATACATAACATCACGCTTCTTTCCCGTCGGGGTATGCAGATACCACTGTCATCCCCTCCCGGCGCATAATGTCACGTTCGCAAAATGTCACCACCTGCTACAATCTTGGCATACTTCCCTCGCTTCCTCTACTTTCATCATCAAATATACTCGTACAATCATTTTATGCATGCTCGTTAGCAAAAATCTTTTCTTATGTAACTACTTAGATCTTTCAAGCAATGCACTATCGTATTATGTATTATAGGAAGATGCATATTTAAGCACATCTAGATATGTATTTTGTGTTTATTTTATTAGTTTCAGATTGCATTAAACACTGGAAGACTATAAGAGACAATTTTAGGAGAGCCGTAAATACAAGAAAATTTAAAAGTGGTGCTGCTGGTGGCAAGCGTCGTCGTCGTCCAAAACCCCACTTGCAACACAGACGACAAACGTCGAACCTCGACTCATCGTCTGAAGACACTCAGTTTACCGATATGGTGAACACGTCAGAAAGTGAGCTAACACAACAAAATGAACCTGTTCAACCGCCATCCCAAACGCCTAGATCGCCGATGTATACGCCTTCACGCACATCTGAGATTCTCGAAAAGTATTTGTGCAATAAAGAAAATGAAGATCCTATAGACAGTTTCTTCAAAACTATGGCCGGAACTGTAAAAAAACTTCCGCAGAGGGTGCAGGCCCAAATAAAAAGGGACATATTTAAAATAGTGAATGATGCCGAAATAAACTTTTACGATACAGAACATACTCAATATGTACCAAAAAGAGTTGCCTGCAACACAGCTTTGCAAACATACACACCTACAGTTCCGAATTACTGCACATCTACACAAGCAAGCAACAGCACACACACCCCCTTAGTACAGGATTATAGAAGTACTTACACACCTACAGCCCAAACTTACTTAAATTTAACTCCAAATCAAACAACACACACATCCCATACACATACAGTGCAAAGCCAAAACAACCCAACAGATACAGACGATACCCTTCTTGATTTTGCGTACCAAACTCACGACGCTTTGTAGTAACTTTATTAGTAAAAAAACATAATAATATGATTGATTTTATAAATAGGGGAGACTGGGGATACTTGATCCTTGCTTGCGGGACACGTGGTACACGAGTATTGCGCAATATTTAGGAAGATTTTTAAGGTTTGAGTTAGCAACACTGATTGTTTATGGTGACTAGTAACTTTCATTAAAACTTCAACTGTTATTTTTACATTGTAAACTTGATGGCGGATAAATCGATGTTTACGTCGATCTGGACTTGTTTTTCATAAATTTTCTCGGTTTTTTATGGTTAACTACAAACAAATAATTGCAAATCTAAACATTCCATCTCGCAGCTTACTTATTTAACTATGGATTACTAACGAAGTGGCTATTTTAGTTAAGACACGTTTGCTCTTATGTCACATTTTATAACCTGAACACGAATGGGGAGACATGATACCAAAAATAAAGGGAGATTTGATCCTTCCTGATCAAGTCTCCCTTAGACGGATTAAGTGTTCAAAAAGTTGAGAATTTAGTTTTAATGATTGTTATTTGTTTGTGTAATTGATTAAAATACCGACTAAAAATGGGAAAGTTACATTAAGTCCAAAAATTTAAAAATTACTTTTTTAATTTACATAATTATGTTTAGGTTTGTTTTAGTAAGAGCATTCTAAATATATATAATAAGTTTATGTTTCTGTAAAGTTCAGCGAACTTCAATACTATGGAACTCTAACTCTGAACAAATTCCACACAAAAAGTGGCCCTACGTGAAAGCAAAAGGACGTATGTTCAAAATACGAATCAATTGGTTCAAATTCAGAACGAGAGCAGAGATTGGTTCGCGCGCGTGCTGCAATGTCAGCTAGTGGGTAGTTGAGAGGTAACTATTTTAGCTCCGCCTACTTAGGTAACTGTTTCGTGGGGTCAAGTTTGAAGCGTAGTTATCGTTATATAGTAGTATTGTAGTTCGCTGGTAAAGTTGTCTATTGTGATGCAGAAACAAAGTGTTATGAAAATAAAATTTAATTTCATGATATTTTCGACTTTTGTTATAAAACCTAATATGTATGGCAAATGTATGAAAATATCAAGTTTCCCATATATTATTATGGGCGACTTGATTCCCCCCGGATCAAGTCATCGTTATGGGGTGAATCAAGTCATAGGGGACATATGTTACAAAACCCATTTTCAAATTTTACTAAAATAATTGGGAAAGTAAACATCTGGCTTATTAACCCTTTTTACAAGTTATTTTAGGTTAAATTTTCTATCATCTGTTTCAATAATGATTCAAATCAGACTTATAGTTTGAAAAATAGATCCGAAAAATAAAAGGGGTGATTAAGTGTCCCCAGTTTCCCGCTGTGCCCACGACATTAATAGAACTTAGTTATATGATTGACTAGCGACCCGCCCTGGCTTCGCACGGGTGCAATGCTGATACTAAATATACTAGAGAATGTCTTTATATACAACGTTCACTGCTCTTTTGTCATTAGACAATACAAACACTTTTTCTTTAGTGGCTACTCTTGAAAGAGCTACATATAATTGGTCATGTGAAAAACACTCAACGCTCAAATCTAAGCCTGCAACGTTGAAAGTTTGACCCTGCAATTTATCAAAAGATATATTTACCGGAAATTGTTGGCATTTTAATTGGAAAATCAATCGTTACCGCGGCAACCGCTATGTCCCTGCATTTTAAATCTGTAATGTCTTCGAAAGTTATCATTTAAATATCATGCTGTGAAGGGTCATATTGATCTACTTTAAATGCACAATGTATTTAAGGTACTTAATTGGGTAAGGCTGTATTGTTTAAGAGGTTACCCCCAGCCAACTAGTGCCCCCATCAGTTAAAAAAATATTACTCACTAGGTATAAAACTTATCAAAAATCTATCTTACAAAATTAAAGTAAAGGAACCCTAGTTTATTTAGAACCTATTAATACTTATTGTTCACTGTAGATACAGACACAAAAAGTGCGAAAAACGGCCACTTTTAGCAGTTTTTGTATCTGTAACTACAGTGAACTATATTTTTCAGGATTGATAGGTTCTACATAAACTAGGGTACCTTTACTTTAATTTTGTTAGACAGATTTTCGATAAGTTTTGTATTTAGCGAGTAATATTTTTTTAACTAATGGGGGCGCTAGTTGGCTGCACGAAAGCCCGTATTTCTCGAAGGATACAAAATGGATATTGTGGGTTATCTCTAAGAGATAGACATATATCGTCGAGGATTTTTTGTAGACCTTTTCAAGGTATACAATACTGAAGTCGGTACATTATTTTGATCTATCTCGTAGGGTTCAGCTGGCGTTTGCAATGTAAGCGCAAAAAAATGAGTTCATTTACGACATCACATTAGAAACCTCTGAAATAATCAGTGTTTCTCTACTATATTATGCATAAAAACCTTCCTCTTCAATCACTCTATCTATTGAAAAAAAACCGCATCAAAATCCGTTGCGTAGTTTTAAAGATTTAAGCATACATAGGGACAGACAGACAGCGGGCGACTTTGTTTTATACTATGTAGTGATTGTATAAATACACTGTGTCGACGACTTTAATAGAACTGATAAAGACGAAATGTATTTTTTTTGGGTATTTTGAACAAAATACCCAAAAAAAATACATTTCGTCGTTACAAATATATTTATATTTACTCAGTATCTTGTCGTGATTTTCAGGTATGTGTTTCTTGACCATTCAAGTGGTAATATTACCAAGACCAAAACACGATTAGGGAAAACCGGCTAGACATAATAAAAATCCAAATTTGCCTCTTCAATTTTCATTACTTCCTCTTTTTGTGAAATCTGAGGTGTTTTAAGTAGTGAAATTAAGTATACAGAAAGGTACTCGTAGGTAAGGTAGGTAATTTCACTACTTAAACACCTCAGATTCCACAAAAAGAGGAAATAATGAAAATTGAAGAGGCAACTTTGGATTTTATTTTGTCATGAGCAGAATCACTGGGCTTGGGATGCGAAACCAATACATATTCACGCTGTAGAACTCAGTATTATGATTGATTGTATAAATATTCTGTGCCGACGACTTTAATATAAATTAGTAATATGATTGATTTTGTAAATACGCTGTGCCCACGACTTTAATAGAACATAGTTATATAATTTATTGTATAAATACGCTATGCCCACTACTTTAATAGAACTTAGTGATATGATTGATTTTATAAATACACTGTGTCCATTAATATAAATATGTTGTATTTTTTTACCTTGTTCCTTGTTGTCCGATGTTGTTCTCAAGGGCAGATTCTAATCCTTTTAAGTAGGTATAAAATTTTTGCAACCCTACTTACCTATAACTTCATTACTACATTTGATTCTTTTTCAAAATAGGGTCAAATAAGGTACAGTCATGAACAGGCCGAGCTTGACACTCGTAGTGCGTAATAAGAATGGTTAGTACCAATATGTCAAGCTTGGCGTGCCCTAAACTGTACAGCATGAGAAAAAGTGTTTGCAAAACATAAAATCACCTAGAATTTTTTTGGAAGCAATAAAGTCCATTTTTAGGACCGCAAAACTAAATTTGTTTGTAAAGGTTATTTGCAGATTTCTAAAAAAATGTGCAACTTATTATTTTTGCTGTAATGTTTACATAAACTTTTGTAAACTGTAATTAATTCTGATTTTTCCTTTTACAAACTTCGGAGATATGGGGGGGAATGGTATTTTTTTTTTCATTTTTCATAATAACTTGAAAACTAAGAGACGTAAAAAAAAAACAAAAATATATTTTAGAATTTACAAGTAAAGCCCTTTCATATGATACCCCACTCGATCTGGTAACGATAATTTGAAATTTGCTTCCCCCCCCTATTTAGGCCCCCTTTACATTAATAATCAAAATTTTTTCAATATCTTTCATGTGCAATTAAGTTGGGCAACTATACTCTAAACCCAATCCAAATTTCAAGTCGATAGCATGAGTGGTTGCTGAGATATAGAGGTGTGACAGCCAGACAGACAAAGTCGCACCATAAGAGTTCCTTTTGTACCATTTTGGTATCGGAACCCTAAAAACAAGTCTAATTTGAATTCTCTTTGAAAGAGATGATAGCAAATTTAGCCTTAAATAACGAGTAAAAGGGTTTAATAAGCCAGATATTTACTTTCCCAGTTATTTTAGTGAAATTAAAAAAAAATTATTTGTTCAACATGCCCCCTATTAGTAAGACTTGGTTCACCCTATAAGGATGACTTGTTTCGGGGGGAATCAAGTAACCCATATATGGGAGACTTGGTATTTTACCTACGTAAAGGTTTTAGGTTTAAAGCAAGTCGTAAATAGCATAAATAAAATTTTATTTTCAGGACACTGTTTCTGCGTCTCAATTATTCTTGGACACCTGGCCAAATTTTAGCATGTTCTGAGCAACATACTAAAATTTGGCCAGGGGTCCAAAAATAACTCTTTACAGCATGTAACGGATCTGCCCATGAAATTAAACAGCTTTTTCCTTTCCTTCACCCTTCAGTATTATCACACCTTTCCGTTTTACGTTGCATATAATGTAGAGATGATCTTGTCTTTTAATCCCTATGTCTCTATTTCTCTAAAAAAAATAAATCACAATAAGCTTTAAGAAAGTCCTTATATACTCATTGGCGTGACTTCTATTATTCACCAGTAACGCGATTTTTTTCTTATAATCCACTGATTTTGAATGCTCTTACTAAAATGAACCTGAACATAATTATGTAAATAAAAAAAAGGAAATTTCTCATTTTTGGACATTTCATAAATTTCCCGTTTTCAATCGGTATTTTAATCATTTATACAAACTAATAACAATCATTCAAATAAATTATTAACTTTCAAACGTGTCTTAACCACAATATAGCCACTTCGTTAGTAATTCATAGTTCATTAAGTAAGCTGCAAGAGGGAATGTTTAGATTTGCAATTATTTGTTTGTAAAACAAAAAACCAACCATGAAAAACATAAGAAACTTTACGAAAAAGAAGTCCAGCTCGACGTAAACACTGCTTTATCCGCCATCTACTTTACGAAGTTTGAATAAAATTTAATAGTACTGACCATAGTCAATCAGTGTTGCTAACTCCTTCAAAAAACTTCCTAAATATTGCGCAATACTCCTGTACCACGTGTCCCGCAAAGATCAAGTGTTCCCAGTTTCTACCAAAGATAAAAAAACTTTTTTTTGGTTTCATTCTTCCTTTCGGAAAGGCAAAGAGTACAAAGCCCATACAGCCATGTCTGATGTCTTTAATCTGTCTTTCTTTTTGCTCCCCTCGTAAAGCGATAGTGAACTTTACGAAGGAAAATGTTCGAGACTTTTTGGGACAACACAAACGGGGCTTAAACACGAGATCACTTGAAATCTTCATCAGCTGCGCACTCCGTAGTAAATTTACTGCATAACACACTATCTTTATTATTCACTAAATCACTAAATGCACAAAAAACCAAAATTTCAACTAAGCAGGCAAACGCCCATGTCGAGTTCCCGCCAAAAAGCCAGATAAAAAAACAAAAAATTTTACTTACCTTAAACATATCGTCACTCGTTCCTCAACCGATATACTTGAACGATAGTTAGTATTTCTTTTATGAATATGAGGTCGTAATAAGTTTACTAACATTTCAAATTTTTCGTAGTCCATTTTATAATAATCGTAAAACAAACTTCCTCGCGATGGTAAAAAATTGCATAAAGTATGAAATTCACCAAAAATGCTTCTCTCTTGCCAGGTTTCCTCCATCCATATTGACCTCCTATTTTTATTGTTATGTGATAATTTATTTTTATGCCGCTCCACCTCTTCCTCTTCCGCCAATAGTGCTATTATTACAATATCCCAATCTACCATATTTACGCAAAAACGTCTCACCTAGTTGAATGTTCACAACAAACTGACAACACGGCATGGTAACCCCGAGAGCAGTCATCGTCATGCTCGCGCATGCTCGAGCATGCTCGAGCATGCGCGAGCATTTTGCCGGTCGGTCTGCGCGGGCCCATTCTGGCACTTACTGATAACAGAAATGACGTCGACCATAGAACGATCTCACCCAGAGACCATCATCAAATAATTCTCCAGATTTCCTTTCTCAATAATATGCCCTGACCTAAGCGAAGATTTAACAGCCTCCTAACATAACCTAACAGGTCTAGTGGTTAGTAGGCTTGGCTCTCGATCCGGAGGTTCTGGGTTCCATTCCCGGTGGGGACACTGTGAAACGATAATTCCTTTGTGCTATCTCCCCAATTTGGTTAGGACATTGCAAGATGAATTACCTGATTGTCCGAAAAGTCGGATGATTCCGTGCTTCGGAAGGCACGTTAGGCCGTTGGTCCCGACTACTATCTACGGTTGTAGTCGTTAAATAGCCATGACATGACAGATGCCTTTGGCGGCTTAACAACTCTGACACCAGGGTTTGTGAGGTCGGTCATGGACGACAAAACCTAATAATGGAATTATTTGCAATATTCGGCGTTTCTTAATTTGGATGTTCTTTCATTCATAGTACCAGTACAGCCACAAGCTATACTATATTAAGGAAATAGACTAACAGAACGATACAATGGAATAATATGAATTGGAATAAAAAAGTGTTGTGTTGTGTATAAGTTTTGAGGCGATTAAAACAATTACTAATTTACATGGTTAGTCACATAGAATACATGAAACAGAGTTAGAAAGGCAATGCTGACAATTTTGTACGGGAACCGGTGTCGCCAGTTTGCACACATTTACACGATAAATTATATTTTCACTACATAAAAAAACCGCTAGCTATTTGTCGTCTACTGGTGAATCGAAAAAGTCAAAAGAGCCAAATCCAAGCAATCAAAAATTTACCGTATTACATTACGTTATAACATTATTTTCAAAAACGTCAAAATCTGACGTTTTTGGGTGAGAAAGAGACAAAGATAAAATGTGGCCATACTAATAAAGTTTGCACAAAACGGTTCAAAAAGTATCCATTGGATCTTTCTTTGTTTTAACTTTCCTTTTAAATATTTCCCTAACAATATATTTATAAATGTGTGCAACATTATGCATAATACTTAAAAAATAATTTAGATTTTTCTTTACTGAAAATAGAAAGTTAGCGATTTTGAACTATTAAATTGTTGTGTTATACTGGTATCATTATTGTGCAAATGCTAGGGATGTATGTTTCATTGGGCAAATTATGGATAAAATGGATTATTGTACTCTGGATTACAACTTTTCCACGAAACATAGGTTTGTTTTAGATTCGTACAGCTTGCAATAACTAACTCTAGCGATGGCGGTTAATGCGCAGAACACAAAAAACGAGTCGCAGGGGTGCGCGGGGTATGGTGGGGGAAGGACTGCGAAGCGTTCATTGGCTCTCCGCGTGTCACCATGCGCAGAAACTAATCGTCACGCTAATGTTAGGTTGTGCAGGCTGTTTTATTTTTTATATCTCACTAAAATCACAGATTAAATAATACTAAACTAACGTTTACAGATCCGATTCTCAGGCGGCGGGGTGAAGAAGGACGTACCTGATGATAGGGAATCCAGGCGCTGGTTCTTATTAGAGGTCACACTGCATCAATCAATCTTTACACAAAACATTGTAAATTCAAAGTCACTTTGTATTATACACAGGTGTTTTTGTCGTTTTAGATATTATTTTCATTAGAACAGAATTGCGCGCGCGGCCATTGCTTTTTCATTGATGTTTCAGGCAGGTACGGGGGGGAAGAGAGGGAAGGAAAGGATGCGTTCTTAATTAGTTTTATTGTGTTGTGTATTGCCTGGAAACGCATCATAATAACTTTTGTTTGAGAAGCCAAGTATTTACTTACACCTTGTATACGAGTTTTAGTTTTATACTCATTCTTTATTAGGGTTTCGTACCGAAAGGGTGAAAAACGGGACCTATTGATATGCCTCCGATGTCTGTCTGACTGTCAGTGGGCTGTATCTCATGAACCGTAATAGGTAGAAATTTTAAATTTTTACAAATTGTGTATATCTGTTGCCGCTACAACAACAAAATTTTGTTTGAGCTGTATCTCATGAACAGTAATAAATATATAAATTAAGTGTGGCTCCGATACTAAAGACCTTTTTAGGCGATTTTTGTTTATGCTCTATCTTAAAAACGGGACCACTTGAAAACAAGAAAATTGCAATGTTTATAGTGCATAAGCTATAAAATAACAAAAAATAATAAAATCTAGTCAAGCTCGTGTCGGACTCAAAAAATCTAGCACAGGAACATACTGAAATTTCTAATACAATCGTGATTATGTGGTGGTACGGATCCCTCGGTGCGCGAGTCCGACTCGCTCTTGGCCGGTTTTTTATTAGAAAATCCCTGCGTGTAAATATTCTTCAACAATAAAATAGATCATGAAGCATTGTTTTGTTTTATTATTTACATGATATTTACATTTTTCTTATTTATATCTCACTAATATTATAAAGATAATTTATTTTAGTTTGAATTTTTATATGTTTGGATGTTTGTTACTCTTTCACGACCCAGCCACTAAACAGAATTTGATTAAATTTGGCAGGAATATGGACTTAGACCTAGAAAAGCATAATATCTACTCTTTTTTCGAATCTCACGCAAATGAAGTCGTGGGCAACTGCTAGTCAGCAATAAGAAGAACCAACAAATTAAATTAATATACCAGTAAAGACGTGTGTGGTAAAGTTGGTGTCCCTCCGGGAAGTGATTTCGGTTTCTTACAGGTATAGCGTATAGCAAGAGACTTATAATGTCTTCTTTGTGCCGAAAAGATGATGTCACTCTCCAAAAAGTGTTTGGAGCAAGTAGAACTTGTTTTGGTGGCTAACCAATCTTTTTGCCCTGTGGCATCGATCCATGTTTGCTTTTCTTTTGGATCACCTGGGTAGCTGTCAAAAATCTCTTTCTAAAGTTGGGATTTAGTATGAGTGCAAACAATTTTAAACTTTTTAATTATTAAAAAATTATTGGTTAACTTCAAAGCTAAAAAATATATACAAGTAAGTATTCAACATTACAGGAATAATTCCAGTATACAGAAATTTATCGATATCGTTGTATTTTTGGAAGCACTTTTGCTCTGGTTTCGACCGGCTAAAAAATATTTTTGTTTTAACAAATATAGTGGATAAAAAGGTATTCAAAATGGTTATCGGTGGTACAATAGGCCTCCATTTTGCTAATTTTTATCTTTGCTGTGAGCGCGACGTGATAATATCGCACAAAACGGCATTTTCTTAAAAAATACGTCGCTGCTCTTTACGCCATTGAGTCGGGCAAATGACTGAAGGGGTCATTTTGAGGTTTTGACGTTTGTTTGTCCTACGGACCTATCCGTGGCACGCGGGGCCCGCCTACTTCGCCTTTCTAACTCTGTTTCATGTATTCTATGGTTAGTCATATCAAAAGCATGCGCAAGAAATTATTTAAATACCGATTGAAATAAGACGATAAGTACAGACGTGTTTTCCCAATAAGAAAATTAGTAAATTTGATCAAATATTGATATAAAACAACAGATTAGATTAGAAAAAGCTCCCGAATTGGCTGACCAACCTTGCAAACCAATCAAAGTTATCCATTGAAATCATGTAATCACTAGTTGCATGTATCCGTTAAATTTAATCATATAATACCTTAAGCCCGCGTCACACAGAGGCGGTAGCGGAAGCGTTCCGGGGCCGGTATTTTTTGTAAAGTATGAGTTCTTATGTACCCTGTCACATTGAAAAGCGGTCGCGTCGCGGTATTTTGTTCCCGCCAAACCGCCCCGGACCGCTTTCGCACTCATATCGCCTCTGTGTGACTTGAACTTTAAATAAAAAAATTAAATAAACAAAAAATTCGACTGGGTATACCACGTGTAACGTAAAGGTGTGATAACACTGAAGGGTGTGAATCTGCCCATGAAACTGAACAAAAACATCACTACCCTGTTGGGTCAGTCAGGAAAAAAATAATAGGGTCCCGTAAAATAACACTATTAAGCCACGATCACACCTAACTGAATTCAAAGACTAATTCGGCATACATTGCTGGGAGGCTTGGTTATGTTAATTGCAATATCCTTACTTCAACGAGCAATGTAAGCCGAATTAGTTTCTGAATTAGGGAAGGTGTGATCGTGGCCTAAGTCCGTTTTGTCACCTTGTTTTGTTTTATAATCTGACAGCATCCTCGACAACTTCAGCACCCAGTCTGTGACGACCCAGTCCACATCATACCTGCAACAAAAAAGGCATCAATTACATACAGCTCTGTATGGTATGCTACACTCCGTTAGAAGCTGGGATGGACGCAGAATATTGAACATGATGGGATAAAAATATAATTGGGATAGTAACTGCCTCATATATAAAGTCGATGACCGATTTCATTAAGCCTGGTGTAGGAGTTATTGAGCGACTAAAGGTCTCTAAGTCCTACTAATATTATAAACGCGAAAATGATTTTATTTTAACACTTCCAGCTTAGATTATTATAATACCAACTTACAGTGTTCGGATAAATCTACAAAGTAGAAAATCACAAAATTGAAATTGAATGAATGAATGGTTTTTTTTTTCGTTGGAATGCGTATAGAGATCGCAGATTTCACAACATCAGGCAGGACCACAGTAGCCTAGTTGGTAAAGCGTCTCCGGTACTGACGGAGAAAATGCAGGTTCGAATCCTGCCTGTGGTTGTGAAATTATGCGATTTTCTATGTATATACAACATTTTAGTGTGAAATGTGTCACAATGTTTATGGAATAAACGTTTTTCTCTCTCTCTCTCTCTTCTACTTTCTAGATAAACGCGAAAGTTTGTAAGTATGGATGGATGTTTGTTACTCTTTCACGTAAAAACAACTGAGTGGATTTTAATGAAACTTTACAATAATATAGCTTATACATCAGAATAACACATAGGCTACAATTTATAAACCTGCGCAGACGAAGTCGCGGGCACCAGCTAGTATCTAATTAAATAACAAGAATAGTCTGCCTAAAAGGTAAAAACCAGAAAAACAAACCAAATGAGCACATTATTGATATATATGTACAACAGTCTTCGTGGTCGGCTCTCGTTTCAGTGGTTCTGGCTACTGCATAATGTATATATAAGTAAATGGCATAATGTCAAGAAATTTTACATTTTTCAGAAAATTTATTTTAATTTTCAGTATTAATCCCGCCCTTCGTCATACCACCCAAAATACTTGCAGCATGTTCTTTTTTTGCTTGTTGTACCAGGCCACTCAGAAAGTATTGCGAAAAATAGTTTTTATATATGGGAGACTGGCCGGTCAGAATCTTTTTCGAAAATATGATTACTTGTAAGTAAAAATATGTGTGTTCCATTTTCAAAATTTCCCTCCACATTTTTTGCGAGCCAATTCAAAGTATCGTGTCTTACTGAAAAATGGATCTGCGCCGGGAACATTTTAGAGCTATGATTTTTTACGATTTCAAGTGTCGCCTGAAACCGGATGAATCGTTCGATAGACTTCAAATGGCATTTATGGATGAAGGCCCCTCCAAGGCAACCGTGTATCGTTGGTATAACGAATTTAGGCGCGGTCGACCAACCTTGGGGGATGAAGAAAGAAGCGGTCGCCCTTTGACGGCTATTACGGAAGAAAACGTGCTAGCAGTGAAAAATTTAATCCAAGATAATAGGCGAATTACATATCAGGAGATTCAGCACATATTAAAGATTGGGTCGGGAAGCGTTCACGAGATTCTACACGGGCATCTTCGCGTGAGGAGGATAGTATCGCGCTGGGTGCCGCACTACCTCACCGACGCTCAGAAGCAGGCCCGGGTGGAATGGTGCCGTGATATGCTGAACAAATTTGAAGCAGGCTCGTCTCGGCGTGTTTACGACATCGTAACAGGTGATGAGTCCTGGATTTATCAATACGATCCAGAAACCAAGCGCCAGTCGACAGTTTGGGTGTTTCAAAATGAACCAACGCCTACCAAAGTGAAGCGATCTCGAAGCGGGGGGAAGATTTTGATCGCCAGCTTTTTTAATTTGACTGGCCACTTGGCCTCAATTCCCTTACGAGATCAAAGAAGCATCAACGCCGAATGGTATACTACCAAATGTTTACCAGAAGTTTTTTCTGTTGTGAGCAACAAGCGACCAAACACAGGGCTCCGCGGACTACTGCTCCACCACGACAATGCGCCTGCACACACCGCGCTCAAAACGAGGGACTTCCTGGACAGCACACCAGTCAAACTCCTGGGTCACCCTCCTTACAGCCCTGATCTAGCACCGTGTGACTTCTTTTTATTTCCAAAAATAAAAAATCAGCTCAAGGGGATACAATTTTCGTCGCCGGAAGATGCGCTGGCTGCGTTCGAGCAGGCTGTAAACGAGGTGTCTACGGCGGACTGGAAAAAGTGTTTTGAAAACTGGTTCAGACGCATGAATCTTTGTATAGAGGCTGGTGGAGAGTACTTTGAAAAGATTTAATAAAAATATATGTACCTGTAGAACAATTTTTTTTAGTGTCGCAAATATTTCTGAGTGTCCCACGTATATTGGTTAGACGAGATCTGAAAGAGCGTTTGTTTCTTGATCCATTTTTAGTAAGCGCCTTCATTACCAAAGGAATCTATGAGCAAAATTTCAACTATCGAGGTCCACATTTTGTGAATAGTTTACAAGGTTATTTTTTTAGGACCTGATTTCCTTTTGCCCACTTATTAGTGAGGTCAAAAGCAACAACTTTTGTTCTACGACTTTTCTAACGCACAAAAAATTTTCAACTCTCCATACTAAAGTGGTCACGTGACCGACCCATTTTGTATGGGAAGTTGAAAATTTTTCGTGCGTTGTTAGCAAAGTCGTAGAACAAAAGTTGTTGCTTTTGACCTCACTAATTAGTGGGCAAAAGGAAATAAGGTCCAAAAATGGATCATAGAAGATAAGACCTGTGATTTCCGAACGGTGAAATCCATCTGACTCAGCCGCCACATCCTATCCTGTCTCGTTGGTATGCCCTCCACATCCATCACAAATCCGAATCCTAACGGTCGGCCACGTGCGCTGCATTTCTTATTATGCTGTCGTTACTTCTAACTCATTGATTGATGGTTAATCTTTATCTTTTATTGATTTCTAGGTATTAGAATAATATGATTATTTCCTGATTTAAATGACTATTCGAATGTGACAAAAAAATTTTAATCGATTATTAAATTCGCACCAGAAAATTTCTGAATTTAGTTAATCGGCATGACTTGTAGAAAAAAATAAGGTACTACTTATATAAAAAAAACGTTTTAAATAAGAAAAACTTTTAGCAGAAATATTTGCACAATAATGTAAAAGTGAGAATATTTTGAGTTCCAATTTTTAACCGTGTGCATTATTCACAGCATTATTATTAGTACCTGGTCGACCGAGCTTCGCTCTATAATAGCCGCCTCAACATATCATCGGGTAAGCAAGCTATGCTACTCGCCAACAGATGGCGCTGTAGGTTTCTGTCTAAACACGGGAAAACGATTTTTCCCAGACATGAGACCTAGCTAGATCGATTTTTCGTCCCCAGAAACCCTCGGATACTAAATTTCATTAAAATCGTTAGAGCCGTTTTCGAGAAACCGATTACAAATACGAGTATACAGGGTCACTTTTTGAGACGGGTCAGTAAGGGTAGGTACCTTAACCGCTACAGTTACAGGAAAACGTTCCTACGAGACCATCCATAACTTTTGAAGATATTTTGAACTGCATCCACAGATTTTGGAAAAAAATTACAATTACCAAAAAAAAATTTTTTTGTGTCTATCGATCCCATTTCATGTGGGGATCAAAAGACTCTATGGGACGACTTTATGTATGAGTACTAGAAATGACAGAAATTGCCAAAAACTTTTCCCATACATCTCGGTTTACTATGAATTTGGCCAAATACGTCTTGATAAAAGATGTGAAAGCCATATTGAAAAAAAAAAAAGAGAAGAGAGTCAAACTTCTACATTGGCGAAACTTTTTGTTTTGGATAGGCCTGACTAAAAAAAAGAAGTTATTACTTTAAAATTTCGAATTCGATTCGAAAATAATTTTTTTAAGTATTTAAAAAAAACGTACGTGAAGCCCCTGTGGTGTTGTGACTTACCGTAGTTTCTGAACTCAAAAAAATTTAAACTCCATTGAAACTAAACTAACACGGAGGACAATGACCCGGAGCACCGCGCTATCAAAAGCGCGCGAAAGAGTTTCAGTTATGTATGTGCTACCTTATCCACTGATACTCGCGCGCTGGCTCGGTGATAGCGCGGTGCTCCGTGTTAGTTAAGGTTTCAATGAAGCTTTTTTTTTCAGCAGGATTTTTTTTTTATTTTTTTTGTATTCCTTATCGTAACTGAAACACCCTGTCTATACAAATATTGCTCGTTTAATAGTATAGGATTCCTTCCTTGGTCACCCTGTATAATGATCGAGTTATAACTAGACTATAGTGACATCATTAGGCGTGGCTCGCACTTGACATGACATGTTGTATAGGCGGGCCAGGGTTAGCTAGGTTAACGAAACGTTAAGTTGATTTATGTGAAACGTGTAAATGACAAAATGTAAACACTCACACTATCCGGTAATTATGGAGGTGGTAGGGCTTTTGTGCAAAGTCCGTCTGGGGAAGTACCACCCCTTTGCCTATTACTGCCGTAAAATAGCAGTGTTTGCTGTGTTGCGGTTTGAAGGGTGGGGGAGCCAGCGAAATTACCGGCACACGAGACATTCCATTTTAGTTCTCAGGGTGGGCAACGTGCTTTGCTGCCTTATTAGTGTAAAGTTATGCGACTAATAAGACAGCGGAATCTATGGGCGGTGGTGGTCACTTTCCATCAGGTGGTCCACCTGCTCGTTTGCTCACTTGTCACACAAAATAATAGCCTTAATCCGTTTCGAGGAGAATGGAAGGAAATAATTTTGAAAAAAACAAAACCGACCAATTGCGTGTCCGGCCATGCGCAATGTAGATTTCCATAGGAATTATTATTGTTAAGCAGGTTCCGATTTTTTCATAACTTTTCCGTCCTAACAACCAGCGAAGCCCAGATGGCTATTTATATTTTTATTATTTTCAGTATTTCCACAATTACTCCATAACCTGTAAAGCCTACTTAGCTGCGATAGTTTTCCTTTTAATTTAATCATAAGTGCTTCTACCATGAATTTCTCTACTGTTTCAATATTTCGCAAACGGATCTCTAAATTGAGAGTAGTCTTCACAAACTCTCAATATTTTTAGAAGATCTATCTAACGACACCCCACACTATGGGGTAGACGAGAGAAAAAAAATATATTCACTTCACGTGTAGGAGAGGTACCCTTAAAAATATTTCTTTCTAGTTTTTATTATGCCACTTTGTCGACGTAGCTAATATGTATATCCGTACCAAATTGCAGCTTTCTAGTACAAAGGGTTGCTGAGCTAAGAAGCCACGGACTGACAGACGAACATGACAAAACTATAGAGGTTCCTTGTTGACTACGGAACCCTAAAACAGCCATAATAATTTACTACAAAAAAATATTTGTTTATAAACGGAATAAATTCCGATTGCAGAAAGTTCCGTCAATGTTACATTAGATCTCGTGCAGGCCTGGTGGGTTATTTTTATTTGATGTGTACTTATTCTTGTCCCCGTCATATACTTTTTCACACTAAACTCTGGTTGGCTGGAAGAGATCTCTTCATAGAGATAAGCTCGCCATTGTGAACCTCTTCTATCACTACTGTTTTGTTTTATTGTGTACAATAAAGAATATATATATATATATAAATTTAAAGAAGTATTCTGCAATTAATTTCCTTCCTAGGCTTAAATTAGCAGCAATTTGTACTCGTAGAAGCAGAACCTACCAGGATCTCAGAAGCAGTTTGTAAGTAATTTATCGGGGCCAAAGATTTTGGAAAAACGCCCGCAGCGTTTTTCTTACGTCAATGATCGGGGCCAATAACGATTTACAAGCTAGTAATTAGCCAATTACGAGACGTCGCAAGAACCGCTGATATCTTCTGTAATTTATACTATCCTGATAACAATCGATGTTTAGTCCACAACTATTAAATTATTATAGACTAGCAGTTGCCTACGCCTTCACTCGCGTGGTTTTTGTACTTTAGGTATGCAGGTTATTAAAACTGAATTTTAAAAACCTCTAATAACCCCCTTAGGATATGATTTTGCAAAAACGCTGATATACCAATACGTGTCTCTTTCTTTTCAGTACTTCAAATCCAAATTTTTATGCATTTCATCTCCAAACTGTAGCATTTTCATACAAACTTTCATCCCTCATATTCACCCCCCCATTGGGGATGATTTTTTGAAAATGCTTTTGGTTTCATTAGTTCGAATCCAAATTTTTATGTATCTCGTGTCAAAACTGTAGAACTTTCACACTTACTTAAGTTTAAGAAAGTTGTTCAGTGTCGCTGACTGATCATGCCCCTTCAGTATTTTTTTAGTGCGCCTGAGAACCAAATAGTCAAATAAACCGCAGTAAATGAACTCTTTTCATCTAAAGGTGACTTGAAAACTAAGATGGTATGTCTCATGTGCCAGTGATCTCTCTGGCTCTTTTACTCTTTTAGTGACGCACAGCAGTGCAAACACTGCTGCTTTACGGCAGAAATAGGCAAAGGGTGGTTCCCCAGATGGACTTTGCACAAAAGCTCTATCACCTTCAAATCTACCTTAAAAAATTCGGATTCAAACTTGCGTCTGAGAAGTCGCAGGTTTAAATCAGATTCAGCAGTCGTTGATATACATACGGGAGAAGACCAAACATTTGAACCAGCGTCTTCCATAAAATCATCCCAAAACGTAGCAACCCAACAGCATATATACCGCGCGTTCCGAAACACGAAAAGCGCTCTAGATGTTAAACCACTAACGGTAACCCGTCAGATTCCTTCCTGGGCGTTGCATAACTTTCGTTATAGAACAGAAAGAACGATCGCTTCTAGGGCCACGAGCGCTGAGTTCTGCCATTTTCAGTTTCAGTAGAAACACTTTTGGACCTTATGGCGTGGTAATAGAGTTGAAAAAATTTCTACCGACAAGCGGTTGACCGTACACACGGCAGCAAGCACGTAGAAACAAAACCAGTATAAGTTGAAGCAGCGCTACGCTACTAACGCCCGTTCTTATGTGGTAGGGCTAAGGTGGTAGGGCTTTTGTGCAAAGTCCGTCTGGGGAAGTACCACCCTCTTGCTTTTTTCTGCTGTGAAGCAGCAGTGTTTGCAATGATGTGTTTCGGTTTAAAGGGCAAGGGAGCCAGTGAAATTACCAGCACATGAGAGATACCATCTTAGTTCTCAAAGTGAGCAGCGCGCTTTGCTATCTAATTAGTGTCAAAACATGCCATTAATAAGATAGTGGGTGTTATGGGCGGTGGTGACCACTTACCACCAGGTGGCCCACGTGCTCGTTTGCTCACTATTATAACATTTAAAAAAATGTGGTTCCCGCACTTAGTCCTGTGTGGACCATTGTGCGTGGTCTATGTGGCCATCAATTTACCCACACTAACTGAGGCGCTAGCACCGAGCTCAAACGTTATCGATTCTCTCTTTTTAGGGTTCCGTACCTCAAACCTTTATAGGATCACTTTGTTGTCCGTCTGTCTGACTGTCAAGACCCTTTTTCTCACGAACGAGAAGAGGTATCAGGTTGAAATTGATAACGAATATTAAGGTCTATAAACCACACAAGATCTGAAAATTTAAATTTTTTACAACGACGCAATCAAAAGATATGGCTTTTTATGTCCTCATCTCCATACATTTATGCAAAAAAGCAAAACCTACAGGGTACTTCCCGTTGACCTAAAATTATGAAATTTGGAAAGAAGCTAGGTCTCACGGAACCCTTAGGGAGCGAGTCCGACTTGCACTTGGCCGGTTTTTTTCTATACAAAAAGAAAAGAGTGATTCGATAACGCCTCTGTTGCCAGAATTCAGTCAGTTTGTCTAGTTTGTTGGGTATTTGGGTATTGTTGCATTTGCTGTATCTTTGTATTTTAACTAAAAATAGTAGTATTCACTCGTTTTTCAACAGCATTTTATGTTATTTATTTATTTATTTTATTTATTATTATAACATTAAAAATACAAATTTAAATGTCCCGCACAAGAATGCAAGTCATTTGAATTTAGTATAGAAAACGGATCGCCTTAACAGTTTACACAAAGAGTATTACTAGAGGAGGGTAAGGACACAGGCCAATTCGGAATCACACACGAATGAAGTCACGGACAAAAGCTAGTCTAACATAATTTCACGAGAATATATCTGTAAAGTCATATGATATGCATAACAACGTTGACACGAACAGCATAACAACTCCAGCTGCGAGTCCAAGAAACCCCGATTTGGATGGGTGTCCGGTTAAGGGCCGATCACACCTGACTGAATTCACACACTAAGTCAGTTAGTCTCCTACGTAGGAAAGGAAGGTAGAAAGATGGAACTTAGTAAGTCACTGACTGAGTAAGCCGCATAGTAAGCAACGCAGAAAGGAACTTTAGTGAAGGGCCAATACGAATAGAACACCTCATCGTACGGAAAATATTAATAAGGGCTAATTTATGTTTTATAGAAAAACACTAGAATAACTACAAAAAAAAACCACAGAATTACCGGTATACTAAAAAACAAACAAGGAATTAAAATAAGGTTGCACCAGTCAAGTAAACACAAAGAATTTGAGTGCTTTATTCATTCTTTTAGTTAGAATAAATTTTTCATTCAAAATCGTACGAAAAGCGAATAATGATTCCAATGAAAAATAACAATTGAATGATAAAAGATTATTTGGATAGTACTAAGTAGTACATTCGAATATTTCGATTGTTGCTTCTTGAAATAATTGTACATCACTATTAAGGAACATCAACATAGTAGGGATCATAGACAGTTCACTAGTTGTGCTATACGTTAGTATACCTCTATACTCGTATTTTCTGTGCTGGTACACTTTATAGCGCGACTGATATGTTCAGATACTTTGTATAAAGGCTTCTATGAGTATTTTTAATGACCTTAAAATAAATTGAAAAGCAAGCTAAAAACTCGTTTATACTTTTCTATTTAGTAGTAGAAGTAGTTTTCGAATACGATTGTCTTACTTTATTGCAATTGAAATAATTATAATATTATTATTATTGTAAAGGGGGCCCAAATGGGTAGGTCAAAGTTTTTAATTGTCAGTACTAAGTCAAGTTAGGTATCATATGAAAGTGCTTCACTTGTACATTCCAAAATAGTTCTTTATATTTTTAACGACTTAGTTTTCAAGTTATGATATAAAAAGTTAAAAAAATACCTTCCCCCCTTCCTTATCCCCGAAGTTTTCCGAAGAAAAAAATCTGAATTAATTAAAGTCCATAGAGGTTTATGTAAATAATTCAGAAAAAAAAACAATCTCTCTAAGTAGCACAGTTTTTTGGAAATGTGCAACAAATCTTTACAAACAAATTTAGTTTTGCGGTCCTTACAATGGACCTTATTGCTTCTAAAAATACTATAGGTAGGTATATCGGAACCCTCGATGCGCGAGTCCGACTCGCACTTTAACATTTTTTTTTGTTGTGTATAGATGTATGTATGGTGAAAATCGTTAATTTTTCATGGTATGAGTCCATTGATGAAGTTTTCAGGAGATTGTTTGACACCTTGTACTTGTCCGTAATTTTGTTAGACTTCCTTAAAAGAGATACTTTGTAATCCTGACAAAATTTTCAATTCATGTCTAAATCAGTTGTCCCTTTCATAAAAAAATGTATAGGATCAAAACTGTTTAGTTTTCGCGTCGAGTCGGAAGCAACAGTAGTGTGCGTATGATCGAACACACACATGCGCGCAGTCCACTTGGAGTCGTAGTGCGTCATTTCACCCGAGACGCGTTCTCGTCCGCTCGGAGGAAACGACACCTTTTAAAAAACTGTGTTTTGAATGGAATTTTTTCTCTCAAGGTATTTTTAATGAACTCTACTAATATAGCTCAGCGCAACGATTGTATAACGGAGGGTTACTCGAGGGGAAGCGAGGGGCGACAGGGAACAGCTCTTCAAGTTTGTATACTCAACAGCACGTCAGTAGAAACACTTTAGACTTACTCGTAATGACATGGTGGTAGAAACTATCATCCGCACATCACTTATCATCCGAAAATCACTCATCATCCGCGCATCTTCATCATATCTTATCATCCGAAAATCACTCATCATCCGCTCATCATCATTCATTCACTGATCAACTATCATCCGCGCATCACTCATCATCATTGATCCACTCATCAACTATCATCCGCGCACCACTCATCATCCGCTCATCATCATTCATCCACTGATCAACTATCATCCGCACATCACTTATCATCCGAAAATCACTCATCATCCGCGCATCTTCATCATATCTTATCATCCGAAAATCACTCATCATCCGCTCATCATCATTCATTCACTGATCAACTATCATCCGCGCATCACTCATCATCATTGATCCACTCATCAACTATCATCCGCGCACCACTCATCATCCGCTCATCATCATTCATCCACTGATCAACTATCATCCGCGCATCACTTATCATCCGAAAATCACTCATCATCCGCTCATCATCATCATTCATCCACGCATCACTCATCATCCACTTATCATCATTCATCCACTGATCAACTATCATCCGCGCATCACTCATCATCATTGACCTACTCATCAACTATAATCCGCGCATCACTTATCATCCTTTCATCATCATCATTCATCCAGTCATCAACTATCATCCTGCCTAAGTTTGGCGCCGTTTGCTTTTAAAAAAATAATCCATTTAAATCCGTGCCATCGCTGTACATTTCGTTGATTTTGTGATCGAAAGATCGAAGGACACATACTAACGACCAAAAGGCAGTCTTATTTCGGAAAGCCATGCCATGGAAATCCGTCTAAAGAGGAAAATCTAACAGACCTGACGAAATAATGTAGCCTGTTTCCTGCCTACGTTTGGCGCCGTTTGCTTCTTTAAAAAAAGTAATCCATTTAAATCCTTGCTATTGTTGTACATTTCGTTGTTTTTGTGATCGAAATATCAAAGGACACATACTAACGATCAAAAGGCAGTCTTATTTCGGAAAGCCATGCCATGGAAATCCGTCTCAAGAGGAAAATCTAACAGACCTGACGAAATAATGTAGCCTTTTTCCTGCCTAAGTTTGGCGCCGTTTGCTTCTTTTAAAAAAGTAATCCATTTAAATCCGTGCCATCGTTGTACATTTCGTTGTTTTTGTGATCGAAAGATCAAACGACACATACTAACGATCAAAAGGCAGTCTTATTTCGAAAAGCCATGCCATGGAAATCCGTCTCAAGAGGAAAATCTAACAGACCTGACGAAATAATGTAGCAAGCAACACGTTCAAGTTTCCGATCATCGACCCTAAACAGCTCTACCTATTCCGACCACTGCCGATTACCCATCATCTACCGGTCACCCATCATCTACCATTGACTCGTCTTCCGCCGGTCACCCATCAATATCATCCACCGGTCACCCATCTTCGTCCGGACATCAATCACGTAGCGAAAATCTATTACTCTGATAACCCTTTTGACCGATCACCCATCATCTACCTATCTTCCTCCGCCTACCCTTCATCACCAGTCACCCATCACAAAACAAAACTACCTAGGTATGGTATATAAGTAGGTACTTACTTGGTTAAAGGAAGAGATATTTTTTGAATATTTGACGGGATACATAATATTTATCTTTGCGCTTCCCCATTTCTCTAAAACAAACACTTTATAAATACAAGGAAAGAAATATCTTACTTTAGAAAATAGTAAAAAACAAAGTTACCTTGTTACACTATGAAAGCAGAGAATGTGTATACGTTGAAACGCGGTCCATAATTTTGGCGCGTCGCGGTGCAAACTGACGTGGTCTCACTTCGAGCTCTTGTGGGTATCGGCCGCGTGTCAGAGCTATTTATTAGACTTCGCGCGGTCATACTAAAAATGTATGGCGTAATCGTAATGGTTTTAAAAAAAATCATATTAAATATGTAAGCAATATTAAACCGTGATTGCCGTTTTGGTAGTTTTTACGTGGTGCAGTCTTAAGTAAAATATTTTCGGCCAACGATATTTTTACAGTAACAAAATGCTGAAGTCAATTCTTTTTATCTAGAAGTTTATTGATCTTATTTGGATTTTTTATTTCTGTATGTAAGTTTATTTATTGTTTGCCATAGTTTCTCATTATCTTTTGGATATGGTTTTAAAAGACCTCGACTAACAATGAATACTTTCGGGCGAAATGCCCAACCGGGCGAACTCGCCTCGGAGGAAATGACCACCAAAAAATGACATCGGAACATAGTAAGCCACTTAGGGCTCCCGCACACGACCGAGAATCGGTGACCGATTTTTTGTAGGACAAAAATGGAAAGTACTGATTGCCATACTTCAACGCACACGACCGACAAAAACTCGGTGAGAAATAAAATCGCCCGTCACGGCCGATCCGTTTGTCGGTGAGAAATGGAACATACGTAAATCTATACTTCAACGCACACGACTCACCGTCGCCGGCCGTCGCGGTCTCGTCAGTCAGCTCCGTACACTCGCTAGGGAGAGGTGCGTGTTGAATCACGCACGATGGATATTGACATCGAGATTTTGATTCCTGTATTACGTGTAGGTAATAAACAACGTATGAAGACAAGTCTCAGACAAAAATAAAAACCGAACGTTTTTCTGTTTTCCGCCGGACGAATGAACGACGATAAATAAGTAAAATTATGTACCTATTTTATTCTAGATTTGCTTCACGTTTGGTTTTCTAGGTAGGTTTACATAAGTACCTCTTGGTAAGTATCTACCTCATAGAAATTGGAAATCCTTGTCCTACCTACAGAAATTGTCGTGCCACTACGATCAACATTGCCAGCCGTGGACGAATGTGAATACAGGATGTAAAAAAAAAGTAGGATGATCCTTCTAAGGGGGTGTACATTACTAACAGATTGTAAAATAAAAATACTTTAATTAATATTTAATTTCTGATTTGTTTGATCATTAAATTAGTTTTTCCTCCGAATTACATTGCAGTAATTTATTGAAATGTGCTAGTGAGTGGATATTAAATAACAATAAACATCCTTGTCTGCGTCGTTCATATGCCCTTAGTCGCCTCTTACGACACCCACGGGTATAGATGACTCTGGACATATAGTTATCCTAATCTAACACCCTGTATAGTAATCTTAACCTAACACCCTGTATACTTACTTTAAAACCCTGTACATATAGTGATCCTAACCTAACACCCGGTATAGTTATCCTATCCTAACACCATGTATACTTACCATAAGACCCTGTACATATAGTGATCCTAATCTAACACCCTGTATACTTACCCTAAAACCCTGTGTATTTATCCTAACCTAACACCCTGTATACTTACCCTAGCAGCCTGTACGTATAGTACTTAGTCATTCTAACCTAACACCTTTTATACTTACTCTTACATCCTGTATAGGTATCCTAGCCTAACACCCTGTATATTAACAAATAATGACCATTAGAAGCATTTTTGATAATACCGATACTTAAAAAAAAATATGTTCATGGAATCTTATCTCACTAACAAAAAATAAAATCATCGACATCGTGTGTCGATATTATTTTGATCGATCACCTCCCTATCGTCATTCGTCATACAAGAAAATCGGTCACCGATTATCGCCCGTGTGCGTTGGGTCGGTCACAAAATCGGTCGTAAAATCGGGGGAAAAATGTGCCCGATAATCGGACCTACAAAAACTCGGTCGTGTGCGGGAGCCCTAAGTTAGGAGGTTTAGTGATGGGCAAATGCGAATGATTGACTCGAATCGAACAACTTGTCGAACAAAAAATAATGGCCTAACTGATGGTATACTTTTTTACTTAAAACAAGCGCTCCTACTAGAAAAACAATTAAAGACCGCTATATTCAAAACTAACAGTGTTGCACTAGTCAAGTATTCTACACGGACACATCTGACTCCGTCGCGCTTGATTGAGTACCTAACCGAACCGTAAATTTTGAAAATTATTGAATCAGTGTTGCTGCGATAACGAGATCGATGGTTGAATTTTAAAAATACAGTAACTCTACCGAATATTCCTATAGAAAATATCGAGAATATCGAATTCTTAAAAGTACCGGTAATAATCGATACTAAATAACCGACCAAGTTCGTACTTCGTGTCAAGCCACGCGCAATGTAGAGTTAAGGAGTGATCACACCTAGCTGAATTCAAAGACTAATTCGGCATACATTGCTCGTTGAAGTAAGGATATTTTAATTAACATAACCAAGCCTCCCAGCAATGTATGCCGAATTAGTCTTTGAATTCAGCTAGGTGTGATCACTCCTTTACCTAGTTCTTTTTACGATTTTTTTTGTCGCAAAGCAGGTTTATTAACTCTACTGAACAGTCGTATAGAAAATATCTGAACCTTTGAAGTATCGATGGTAATCTACCGATTGGAGGTCAAACTTCATTTCGTTCATTTCGAAGATGGCACCCCATGATGATGATGATACAAACACTACATAATATGTTATTGTAAACAGCCCCAGTGTCGTTAATTCTAGTAATTAAAGTTCGGCTCCAGATTCGGAGGTTTTTGGTTCGAAAATCGGTGGGGAAACCGTCTTCTTCATCTGCCTAGTGTTAACCCGGCTAGGGTCCGCTTTCCGGCTATAATCTTCTCCATCTTGCCCGGTCTTTAGCATCCTGTGTAGTGAGACTGATCTTCCTCATGTCAGCCTTTATGACATCCAGACAGCGCTTTTGCGCTTGCCGTGTTTTCTAGGACCTTGTACAGAAAGTGCAAGGCATCTGTTCCCGACATAGTCTGTCGACCTGCGGTGCGGCTGACGTGACCGAACCATCAAGGGCGGCTTTCCTGTGTCCAATTAGTCTGAACGACCGATCGTAACAGCCACGTAGCAGAGCACTCTAATGTGAACGTTATTCACGTGTGCATGTGGTCGGCATTTGCAATGATGTTCTTTTAGCTGCTAATTTTTGAGTGAGAAGCGCCTTAAGCTACGATCACACCTTCCCTAATTCAGAAACTAATTCGGCTTACATTACTCGTTAAAGTATTGCAATTAACATCACCAAGCCTCCCAGCAATGTATGCCGAATTAGTCTCTGAATTCAGTTAGGTGTGATCGTAGCTTTAGAGTATTGTTAATTTCTAGTAAATCTGAACGTTCTTTCTTCAAAGCCTTCCGTTTACGTTTTCATTCACACTAGCCTCACAAATCTTATCTTATCTAGCCTATAATGTCCCACTGCTGGGCAAAGGCCTCTCTCTCTTCCCTCCATTGGTCCCTATCTAAAGCCCGCTCTTGCCAGAGCTTGCAAAAGGTGTCAAATTCATCGCGCCATCGGCGCCTTGGTCGGCCTCGACGCCTTTTGCCTCACAAATATCTTTCATAAATCGTTTTTCACCTTCCTAATAAGAAAAAGTTTTTAAATAAAGATACAATAGGAGAATTCGGGATTACCCAACATATTTTTACTTCTTGTAGTGTCCAAGCAGTTACAAAGTCCAGTCACAAAATTTAGTAAATAATATACGTGGTATAAATAACACAAGGAGTCACAAACACGTTTCGTAAACGTTTTTATTACGTTTTATTACCTCATTCTGCGTTAAAATAAAAACATTTAAGTTTTACGAGGACGCACTTGTTTGGTCTTAAAGGTTTCTTAAGAAACCAAGATGGCTTCTTTTTAGTGGCAAATAACATTTAAGTTTGACAGTGTAATAAGGATTTAAATATATTTAATGGGAATTCTTCGTGTGATTATATTTTGAGATTATTTTAAACGAATGTGTACACAGACAAGCACGGAAAATCGTACTTTACATTTACTTTTGGAAACCTAAAATCGGTGAGGTGCCAGCCATAAGAATAGTTCCTATGTGTGTCTTAAAAGGCAACCAAGGAACGTTTAACCAGAGTATCCTCATATCCTGAGGGTTGTAAGATCGAAGAAGAAACCCTGGTATCAACTTGTTGAGCCGCCTTAGGCCTCTGACATGGCTCATTTAACGACTTCTTCCGTAAAAAGTAGCCAAGACCTTAGGGTTAGGGTACCTTCCGAAGCACGGAATCGAATTACTTTTCAGACATCAGGTGATTCACCTTACTGAAGTAGGGGGGTTTCCCAAAATATTTTTGTTTGACTGTGTTCCACCAGAACCCCAAAAGCAGGAATTCGCAATGACTCACAACTGCAGTTATTTGAAAAACGAAATTTCTTAGAAATAAATAAACCATGCCAAGTATTTCCTCTGGCCTCAAATAACTTGACGCTTAGTTGAACATAACGAAAAACTAAGCCAATTCATATGCAAATGAGTATAGCCTTCTTAGCAGTAAATATTTTCAAGTCTTATTTTCAATAAGTACTCGTATAAGTAAGTTTAGCCCTGACAGTTGTTTTCTGCGCATGGGTGACAAGTGGAGATTTATTGAACGATTTGCACGCCTTGGTCTGTATGGGCCTAAATCTTGATTAAATAAGCTATTTATAGTCACACGAAGAAAAACCAACTCACATCACCATATTTTATTGACGAACTTTCAGCCTAAATAAATTTCAGCCTATGTCTAAGTCCAGTGCTCGGTATATTGGTTTATCTACCTCCCAAATTTCATCGAAATCTGTTCAGCCGTTTAGGCGTGATACCGATAGTGGAACGAACAAACAAACATCCATACTTTCTCATTTACAATATTATTGAGAAGTAAGCTGAGATGTTTCAAAGCGCTCAGTACGAATGTGTTGAATATCAAACAAGTCTGGGTAATATCTGATGGTAGAAGGGGGATGGCGACCATGTATCGGAAGACGAAGCGTTTGCAGGCCCCCCACAAGGTGGACCGACGATCTGGTCAAGGTCGCCGGAAGCCGCTGGATGCGAGCAGCGCAGGACCGGTCGTCATAGAGATCTTAAGGGGCGGCCTATGTCCAGCAGTGGACGTCTTTCGGATGATATGATGAAGATGATGAGAAGGGGGATGGCAGAATAAGAAGTTGATGGAGCTCTTGGGCACAAGGTCATTTGATCCCAAACTAGGCAATGCCTGTACTATGGGTATCAGAGACTGATATACATTATAAATAGATAAATTACACCCAGACACAGAACAAACAGTTGTGTTCATCACACAAATGTTTGCTCTGGGCGGGGATCGAACCCGCGGCCCACGGCGTGAAAGGCAGACTCACTACCAACCACACCAACGGGCTTGTCGTTTGACTAAATACGTTACGCTATCCTTCTAAAAATTCATTAATATAATCTCCTTTATCTACTTAAGCACTTAAAATTTACATACAATAACAATAATCTGTCATGATAAGGACACTAGATTCAGAATTGTAATGGAAATATGTATGAATATCAAAGTACAAGTTATCTTAATACAAGACTCACGATTTCATAAAAGGTTTACAATTTGCATACAAAATTTTTATCAACTAGTTTCTGCCTGTGGTTTAAAAAAATATTTCGTAGGTACTGGAGAGAACAAAACTACTATAAATAACGTTATAATAAACAAATAATTGGGGGGACACTTCTCACAAGGTCATTTGATCCTAAACTAGGATCAAGAAGAAATAAAAAAAAAGCAAAAAAAAATTGGGTCGCAGAGCCAAACAGCTCGATGGTGATGAGATGCTAGTGAAAACCAAGTCGGCTGCGTCGGTCTTTAACAGATTGTACTTTGGAGAGTGGGCCCATGAGCTCCATGAGCTTATTCCGCCATTCCCCTTCTACTATCGGGAATCCAGACGCACCGCAGGATATCACCCACACTTGGTTGATTTTATTTTATTTGGAAGATTAACAGTTAAATGAAATTATATAAATAAACAAATGAGTATACCTATTAATATACTAATAACAAATCTTCCTTCCATTCTTAAAATAAAAAATCTTGATATTCTGTCTTATTTAATTTTATTCGTAGTATTCTGTACATTCGCACAAAGCGCTTATCAACATCTTTTATAATGCGCACGGCTAAGGAGTGGAACTCTCTGCCAGCGTCGGTGTTCCCAAGTTCATATAACCCAAATCTATGTAAGTCTCGAATAGGCTTTTTCTGGGCAAGCTCGTTCCATCGCATTGTCGACCTTAGGGCTAGATTGAGGTCAAGAGTAAGTCCATTGCAATAAAAAAAAAGATTGCCCTAGGCGGGGATCGAACCCGCAGCTTACTATGTAGAAGGCAGGCTCACTAACAACCATGTAACGGGCCAGTCAATTATGATTATAATAATAAGTTTTTTATTTTCTTACCACAATTTAACAGAATTTTTATACTTAAAACTACGAGTATTATTGCATAGCATTACAAAATTGTGGGAGACTGATGCCTAAAGGAGTGATCACACCTAGCTGAATTCAAAGACTAATTCGGCATACATTGCTCGTTGTAGTAAGGATATTGCAATTAACATAACTAAGCCTCCCAGCAATGTATGCTGAATTAGTCTTTGAATTCAGCTAGGTGTGATCACTCCTTTAACTAGACACAGGGCCTGTATGCCGGGACATCAGGTCTCCAACTCTTAGCAGATAATATTACAAGCAAAACAACACGTAGAACTAATAACAGTAATTGGTAAGAATTTTCATTTTTACTTTCGAGCGGAGCGAGAAAGGTATTGTATTCGTGAAAAAAAAAGTTTTTCTAATTTTCTCAAAAATGTGTTCTATATCACTTATACATCATAAAAAACAAGTCTCCCAAAAATGTCCGTCCGTCGGTCGGTCGGTCGGTCCGTCGGTCGGTCGGTCTGTCCGTCACGCTTTGGCCTAGCGGCTAAACGAATGGTCCGATTGACACGCTATTTTGAATTTTGGAGTTTTCAGCAAATCCATCGAAGGGTTCCAAGTGGTTTCTTGCTGGCTCTCATTTTGAGGGTAGCTGTCATACAACGAAAAAGAAAAATTGAAATTTTCTCAAAAACGGCTCATAGAATCTTGATGAAACTTTGCATGACCAAGCATCTTCATGTAAGATATCTTGCGCCAGTATCAATTGATCTGTATAATTTCATATAAGGGGTGTTCCTGTACCACCAAATCGTAAATATGTGATTTACCCAAAATTGGTTCCACTGAGTTTATTAAAATTTATTAAAATATTAATCCTGGATTGGTTGTATACCTGACTGGATATTATTTATGATTTTTTTTTTGTAAAATTTAGTACACATGTTCCTTATGGATAATTGTTCAGTTTAGTCTACTGAGCAAGCCCTTTCAGTTTTTGGTACACCCTACCAAAAACTGAAAGGGCTTGCTCAGTAGACTAAACTGAACAATTATCCATAAGGAACATGTGTTGGGAAATTAACAATATCTCCATGCAAGTATCCTACGGTAGTATCCATTGATCTGTGAAAATTTATGTAAAGGGTGTTCCAGCACTACCAAAAGTTAAACATGTGGTTTACTCGAAATCGTTTGAGGTTTGTTTGTTTTAATGTTTGAAAATTTGAATTCTGAATTGATCTGTATATTTCATTCGAACATTTTTTTGAAAAAAAAAACGTAAAAGTTTGTATTTCCATACTATGTGTATGGCATTACAAATTTAAGTTTGCGGTTCATAGGTTTTCCTTGAGTATTGCGAGAAAGTAAGTGCAGTGCTGCTGTACCATTCATTTTATCATAAAATTGGTTTAAAATAGTGGTTGTTAGTATTTGTTAGTATTACATTTTTATTTTCAAGGTTTGTTTTTAAATATTAGGTCAAAGTTAGACCTTATGAAAGTAGGGCGCAGCATTGAGAATTAATAACGAGGAGTGACGTGGCGAGGGTAGACCACTACGCTATCTATACGTTACTACGGTACTTGTGCCTTGTCGTTTTAGGAAAAAAAAAAATAGGTTCTTTTTTAGTTTACCACTGAGCCCCCGATTTCTTTCGCGTGGAGTTTGTGCATTTACGGATTACACAAATGACTGACTGGCCCGTTATGGTGTGGTTGGTAGTGTGCCTGCCTTCTGCATTGTGAGCCGCGGGCAGGCCGGTGACACTCCGCACTCTAGGTATGCAACGCGGCGCTATAGATAAACCGCCAAATGAGTCCTCGCCCGCGGGGTACAGCGGCGCGGGGGTAAGACGACAAAGGGGGAACGAAAGAGGTGCGGGCGGCGGCGGGCGGCGGGGCATTGTCATTCTCTAAGCGCATCCTCCCCCCGCACCTACCCTTGTACCCCGCGGGCGAGGACTCATTTAGGCGGTTCTACTATAGAAGTCGACTGGGTGAGGCAGTCGATTTTACTTTTCTTTATGTCATCTTAAGCTTATGGCGGCAAAATAGATAAGTAAGTATTTGCATGTTTGATTGAACAATATTACATACCTACTTGCATCTCGCTCAGTATCTCATAAAGTGACATTCATCGCTTTGCGGACAGGTGGGCGTCCGCGATCCCCCGCGATTTAAAAACGTTTCCAAAGCCGCCGGTCTAATCTATGAAGTGCGATGCGGATGCGCGCATCATGCGCGCATAATGCGCGCAACCGGCAGCGCCGGTGCAGTACGCAAGAAGTGCGCGAAAGGTGTGGTGCGGGCGTCGGCGGCAGTGGACGTATTTAGGGCATTCTAAATTTCGATTTCAATAAGACAACATGTCCTCTTCAATCCATATAGGTAAATATTTATTCCAATAAATAATTGAACTAACCTGTCACGTTTAATTGATTTGCAATGATTTCCCACGCTCTATCTTGCACGTTTCTGTTACTATAATCTTTGCGATTATAATCATAAATCACCGGATATTTTTCAATTATCTCACAAAAAGAAATATTAAATTCTACGTCGTCACGCATTTTCCCTGTGTCCGTACTCCGTCCCTGTGTGTATCGTTCGGCGTGCAGCTTCAAACTGATGCGCGCATCGGGCGCACTGCACGACCGCGCCTCACCCTCGCCGCACTGCGACGACGCGTCGCTTTTAATTTAATTTAATTTATTTATTTATTTAATTTTTTGGAGAACCGACAGCTTACAATAAACACACTAATAATACATATAGCTACAAACAGCCAATTAAAGGTTTTCACAACTAATGACAAAATTTGACAAGCAAAAGACAAATATACAATCAAACGCTCACATAAATCACAACGCAACGCAACGTTAGATAAAAACATACAAATAACAATTACACATTAAAGAACCTGTCACTCAACTGGCGCCTAACACTCGCTATACTAGTGTTAAACAGATCAAGATCAAGCACCTTAGATAACTTGTTAAAGTTGCTACTCGCCCTTAATATAAATGAGGCGCAAGCCAGACAGAACGGGCGCGGCGCGCATCGGGTGTGTCTGTGGCACGCTACGAGCGCACATAGTTTGCGCCCATGGCGCGCTTCGGGTGCGCCCGAGGCGCGCTTCGAGTGCCCCCGTAGTACACTTTGTATGCTACGTCCGAACCGGCGCGTCACTCGCAGCGGACTGTGCTGTGCGGCGGTGCGCCGGTGGTGCACCGACAGTGCGCCTTAGGCATGCCGTCTCGTCGCCTGTTCAAATCACATGCATACAAAATGTAGGAGAACGACGCGGTGCAAGCCAGACAGAAGAGGTGCGCTGAAGGCGTGCCGTGCGGCGCACCGCTGCTGTCTGGCCAACGCTTTAGGCGCAAGCCAGACAGTACGGGCGCGGCGCGCATCGGGTGTGTCTGTGGCACGCTACGAGCGCACATAGTTTGCACTCATGGCGCGCTTCGGTTGCGCCCGAGGCGCGCTTCGAGCGCCCCCGTAGTACACTTTGAATGCTACGTCCGAACCGGCGCGTCACTCGCAGCGGACTGTGCTGTGCGGCGGCGTGCCGGCGGTCACGCCGGCGGTGCGCCGGTGGTGCACCGACAGTGCGCCTTAGGCATGCCGTCTCGTCGCCTGTTCAAATCACATGCATACAAAATGTAGGAGAACGACGCGGTGCAAGCCAGACAGAAGAGGTGCGCTGAAGGCGTGCCGTGCGGCGCACCTCTGCTGTCTGGCCAACGCCTAAGCGGTGCACTGCAAGTATCGACTTTATGCTTAGACCGTAAGGTTTAAATTTGTCGGCACCCCGCCTGGAAGTGACGGATCTGTAACGTATATAATCTGTGCCGCAAGTTTGATCCCCGCCCATGGCAAACATTTGTGAAATGAACAACGGTATGGTTCTGTGTCTGGGAGTTATTTATCTATTTATGTATGTTTATCCGTCTCTGGTACCCACAGTACAGGCTTTGTCTAGTTTTGGATCAGATGACCTTGTGTGAAATGTCCCCAATATATCAATTCAATATTTAACAGATTTATTACGGGTTTTCGATAATGTATTAGGGTTCCTTCTGTGCAACATAATAAGCTGTATTTTATTGCAATCGGTTCACTAAAACTGAAGATATGCTTTTAACTGTGGCAAATATTTTATTTACCTTAAACGCATGAAATCTTTTAACTAACAACCACTATTATGTAAAATGGCTTCTGTTTTAAACATTTTGAGGATTGTAGGCCATTTTAAAAGCATATTTATGATAATTGCGCGTTTGAAAGCAAGGTTGGATGAGGTAATCAGGACTGATAAATATGAGAAGATGAATTGTATGACTTGATTGTGAAATAATCATTCATTTATAATAATTGTTGACGGATGGCACATTTAAAAAAATCCGTGTTTGGCTGTAGCTTCCTCCAGAAGTCCCGCGCGACCACGCTTGTTAGTGTTACAGCTGGCACCATGGACCGCGGTTGTTGGTGACCGCAGTATGTAAGATGGTACGATACATAGAAAGATGCTGCTGCCCATCCGCTGGTTCATTGACCCTTAGTCGCCTCTTACGACACCCATGGTTAGAGATAGGTTGGTACTATTCTTTGCCGGCACCACACTTGGATTACCATGTGCAAATTATTATATATATATATATATATATGTGTTTTTTGTATGCAATTTTTTATTGGTACACTACCTGCTGTGATTATTTATGTATGTCTTTTCCTCTATACAAAGGTTGTCTGGTAGAGATCGCTCTCAGCGATAAGACCGCCTTTGCCCACTATAACCTTAAGTGTTATTCTTTGTGTGTTCTTATGTTTATGTGTGCAATAAAGAATTTATTCATTCATTCATTCATTATTTTTTCCGATTCGATTCCCGGTCGGGGCCTGTTTCGGGGTATTTTTATAAAGGATCATGCTGCTATAAGGAGTGATCAACTGATCACACCTAGCTGAATACAAAGACTAATTCGGCATACATTGTTCGTTGAAATAAGGATATTGAAAATAACATTACCAAGCCTCCCAGCAATGTATGCCGAATTAGTCTTTGAATTCAGCTAGGTGTGATCACTACTATAGCTGACTTCCGCAACCTGAAGAGCAGACCAATCCAAACCTGGCTGTCTGTCAAAGTTTTCAGACCGCCAAATGACCTCTGACATAGCTCAATGCACGGCTGAACGTTCCTTCCGAAGCGCGGATACTCTTTAGTTGAATAGTTACGATAGCGGGTACCCATCCGCAATCTGATCAAGCTGACGCAAAGGTGCTTAACTTTTGTAGAACGTTAAAAAAGGAGGAATTATTCGGCATTTATACAAATTGAATGTGATTTGATTCCTTATTTACTTAAAGATTTGAAGGTAGACAAGTTATATTTAAAACGCTATAAAATGACATCAGATTGTTGGTATCAAATAAGTTTGACTTCCACGAAATAAGTCTTATATTTAACTGCCAATACACAAAGTTATCATAGATCTTAGCGATTTATTTGCTCGTTTTAAAATTAATACTTGTCATTTGCATTGAACTATTTTGTATGGAATTACTAGATAGACAGTAATAGCGTAGCTTGTGCTCTATCTATTGGCATTATTTCTGCTTGACCTTGCAGCTAAAGGCAGGATAGCAAAAAAACAATTAATTCGCAAAAAATATCCCCTTATAAGTATGCACAATTAGCGATATTTAAGACCAGACTATTACAATGGCCTTACTTTAGACTACAGTCTTAAGATGTCTCAGGCGGTTCTCGAAATCTTAAACAAAATGACAATTTTGTACAGAGATAAGGTACAGTTAAGAATTAGAGTTTGTACTGTTCTTATTTCGAACGCCCTACGTGCTAAAATCATGCTTACAAAAGTCATGCTTGATTTGCGCCTGCAGATTGTTTTCAACGATTTCAAATAGAATAGGAATGTATATTAATCTTATAAAGTTTTTAATTTGTAAATCTATGTTCGCACACGGTAATGGTCAACGAATAAAGATGATAATAATTAGTAGCAAAGTAGATTTGCGATAATTAGCCAAAAATTGGGCTTAACAGTAAAAAAATAAAAATCTTTTGCGCTGTCTTCTCTTATCACTCAATGGACTTCTCCACAGTGACATTTAGGGTTACTAAATTAGAATTCCTTGTCATTTAGAACATTAATATAACAAAAATTCATTAGATTTCATAGTCTATTTAAGATTTTTGTTTACTAATATGTGTGATGAGTTCTTATAGGTTAAAAAAGGTTAATTTGAACACGTGTAAAAACAAGTTTTTATTGCCACTGGTTTTTAGATATATTAGCATAAATAGATATTCTGAGAATATTTTTATACGTTCAAAAAATTATTAGAGGTATATTGCTCAGACTTTAACCATACTCCGGACACTATACACAACTTGCGCGAATTTGAAATCGGGAGGTCACGTGGGCCCGCATATTCATTACTAAAGACCCTCAGAAGAACCACGCGAATCTCGCGGGCGGGTGCGCGCGGGGGTGCGGGGTGGATTGCAAGGGGGGCGGAGAGTGTCCGTTCAGTATGGCGCCAATTCATTTGTGAAGCGACGTAAATATAACTGACGTCATTAAGAGATTTTATTTTTAATATCCTACAATGAATAAAGAACATTTAATTTTGATTTTGTATGATAGTACACTCGACAGCACATCAGTAGAAACACTTCTCAACTTTATGACACGGTAATAGAGTTGAAATAGTTTCTACTGACGTGCGGTTGACCGTACTATTATTATTGTTATTCTGTGCTTAAGAGACCACTAAAAAGTAAAAAAAATGGACTTTATTGTTAATTTCTCAATGTACTGACTCACCACTACTGAGCTTTTATGGTAAAAAAAAAAATAATTGTAAATAGAGTTCAGTTTCCAAACTCTTTACCTGGGTGTCTGCCCTATAAAGGGTTAACACACAACTTCCCTCAAGAAACATCGATCTGATAAAAAAGAGGTTCTTTATTACTTTACAAAGAAAGCAACAGAAATACGGTGTTGTGTACGCACGGCAAGTACTCGTAAGTATTAACAAAGCCAGTATAAGCTGAACCAGGGCCACGCTAGAAACGCACGAGATTAGGGACCCACTCAAGGTCGGAGTGTTACCACTGACGTGCGGCCGTGTGTAATTCATCATCATCATCATCATCATCATATCAGCCGAAAGACGTCCACTGCTGGACATAGGCCTCCCCTAAAGAACTCCATGACGACCGGTCCTGCGCTGCTCGCATCCAGCGGCTTCCCGCGACCTTGACCAGATCGTCGGTCCACCTTGTGGGGGGCCTGCCAACGCTTCGTCTTCCGGTACGTGGTCGCCACTCTAGAACCCTCACGCCCCATCGGCCATCGGTTCTTCTTGCGATGTGCCCTGCCCACTGCCACTTCAGTTTAGCGATTCTCAGGGCTATGTCAGTTACTTTAGTTCTTCTGCGGATCTCCTCATTTCTGATTCGATCTCGCAGAGAGACTCCGAGCATAGCCCTTTCCATCGCCCTTTGGGTGACTTTGAGCTTTCTGATAAGGCCCATCGTGAGCGGCCACGTCTCGGTGCCATATGTCATCACTGGCAACACACACTGGTCAAAGACTTTCGTCTTGAGACACTGCGGTATTTTGGACGTGAAGATATTGCGGAGCTTCCCGAACGCTGCCCATCCGAGTCGGATTCGACGAGTAACCTCTTTCTCTAAGTTGGATTTACCCAGCTGGACTGTTTGTCCCAGGTATACGTACTCATCAACAACTTCGAGCGTAGAGTCTCCAACTTTGAGTGGAGTAGGTACAACAAGGGCGTTAGACATAATTTTCGTCTTATCCATGTTCATTTTAAGACCCACTTGTTGTGAAACTCTACTGAGGTTATTGAGCATCGTGCCGAGATCTTCCAGGGTCTCAGCCATTACGACAATATCGTCGGCAAATCGAAGGTGGGTCATGTACTCGCCATTGATGTTGATGCCAAGTCCTTTCCAGTCCAGGAGTTTGAAGACATCTTCCAATGCAGCGGTGAACAGTTTAGGAGATATGACGTCTCCCTGTCTCACTCCTCGCTGCAATTGGATAGGCTTCGAGTCCTGGTCCTGAAGACGAACTGACATAGTGGCGTTTTTGTACAGGTCCTTCAACACTTCAATGTACCGATAGTCGACTTGGCACCTCTGGAGAGATCGTAGCACGGCCCACGTCTCGATCGAATCGAAGGCCTTCTCATAGTCCACAAACGCTAGGCAAAGTGGCTGGTTATACTCTTCGGTCTTCTGTATAACTTGCCGTAGCGTATGTCACATACATATCTATGTCTATCTATGTCTATGGTACTGAAGCCTTTACGAAAACCGGCTTGTTCGGGAGGCTGGAAGTCGTCGAGCCTGCGCGCGAGACGGTTCGTAATGACTCTCGAGAACAGCTTATAGACATGGCTCAGAAGTGAGATGGGTCTGTAATTCTTCAGCAGGGTCTTATCACCCTTTTTGAAGAAGAGTACCACCACACTTCTGTGCCATGCCTGTGGCGTTTTCCCTTCGAGTATGACAGAATTAAACAGCTTCTGAAGAGCTTTAAGCACTGGCCTTCCGCCTGCTTTCAGAAGCTCAGCCGTAATACCATCGTGCCCGGGTGCCTTGTTGTTTCTAAGCTGTCTGAGAGCCATTCTAATCTCGTACAAGCTGACGTCCGGGATATCTTCGGTATGGTGTCGGGTAAGTCTAGCTCTTGGATCGTTGGCCAGACTGCTAACGGGTGGGCCGGTTGATGTGTATAACTGCCCATAGAACTTCTCGACTTCCCTCAGTAGCTCAGGCTTGGACGATACGGTTCTGCCATCCTCGGTCTTCAGCCTCGTCAACTGGCTCTGTCCAATAGACAAATCTCTTGCGAACACTTTGGAGCCTTTGTTCCGCTCAATCGCTTCTTTAATACGGTTAGTATTAAATAGCCGAAGGTCGCGAGTCAGAGACTTAGAGATCTGTTTATTGAGCCGCCGATATTGAGAAGCATCTTCCGGAGACTGCAGAACCATTTCGCGTCTTTCTTCCATTAGCTTGAGGGTATGGTCAGAGATCTTTTTGGTTCTTTTAGTACGGTGGGGTCTAAAGTACTTTGACCCAATTGTATGGACAGTTTCCACGAACCCGTTATTGTAGTCGTCCACATCTACGCATTCACGAAGGCATTCAAAGCGGTTTTGCAGTTCGAGCTGAAAGCCGTCGGGGTTTTGGATATTGGTGGGTACTGGTCGGAGCGTAGACTTCATCAGTCGAGTTCTTTCCAGCTTTACGTTGATATTCAATGTGCCTCTTACCAACCGGTGATCGCTTCCGGTTTTAACCGCATTGATCACAGAGACATCATTGAATATTTGCTTCTTCGTCGACATGATAAAGTCAATCTCATTTTTTGTAGCACCATCGGGACTGATCCAGGTCCATTTTCGGTTTTCCGACTTTTTGAAGAAGGAATTCATCATAAAGAGTCCTTCTTTCTCCAAAAAGTCGGCTAACATGTGGCCTCTGGAATTCCGATATCCAACACCAAATTGCCCCACCCTCAGCTCACCATCGCCTCGCTTGCCTAATTTCGCGTTGAAGTCCCCCATGACAACGGTATAGTGGGTCTTAGGCGTATGTATGGCTTTAGATATATCCTCATACATAGCCTCGACTTCATCATCAGAGTGTGTCGATGTGGGGGCGTATACCTGTATGACTTTCAGCGAATACCTTTTGGTGATTCTGAGTATAAGGTACGCTACCCGCGACGACACACCCTCGATCATGACCACGTTGTTCACGAGAGACTTGTGGACCATAAACCCGACACCTCCCTGGGACAGTTGGTCGCCCTCCCGGAAATAGAGCAAGTTACCTGATTTTAGGATTATCGAGTCCTCCCCCTCTCTTCGGACTTCAGATAGACCTAAGATGTCCCAGTGTAACCTGCTCAATTCTTCTTCGAGTTCTGCAACCTTCTCGTCGGTCCGCAATGTGCGCGTGTTATAAGTTGCCAGGGCCAGAGGTCGTCGTTGTTGGTAGCTCGACATCTGCCGGGGATTCTTCGCACCCCCTGCCCCACCGTTACCATGGCCGCTACCGGAGCCAGGAATAGCGGGGCCGCCGGGGACTAGGGGCCGGAGCTTATTGTTGTGATTCATCGATTCTTAGGGGGTTTTACCATAGTCGCCACGCTTGGCAGACGGGTTGGCGCCCGCAGTAAGATGAAATAATACACAGAAGGACGCTGCTGCCCATCCTCTGGATTTCATTTCCCTTAGTCGCCTCTTACGACACCCACGGGAAGAGATGGGTCGGTACTATTCTTTTTTAGGCCGGCACCGCACAGCACGTGTGTAATTACGGGACAATATTTTTTTCTTTAACAGTTTCTGTTATTCGAATTTTTTTGTGATATTCAAAATTTTTAAGGAGCTCTATCAACAATATAGAAATCGTATAAGAAGTATTGTTGCCTAGCCACGCAAACCTGTCCATTAAATTAGACAATGTACGGAAGTTAACGGTCGATTAACCAACGATTAAACAGGTGACCGGTTTTAACTAAAGTTGTCGTTGTCAACTAATAATACCAATAATACGGTTGATAAGATACTTGGGGTTAAGTACGGTTTTAAAAGGAAATTTAAAGATTTGTTTCAAGCAAATTTTTTTCTCTAGCCTATATTCTCCCATAACTTAGAAAACGCGGCGAGGACGCCTTTAGCAAAAATAATGACAAATTAATACATTAAAGTAAGGCCATTTCCTTTCCGTTATGACAGCTGTCAAACGAAAAAAAAAATTACCTGCACAGAAAAATGAACTCTGTGTGTTGGTAATAAGGAAACGTCAAAACATACTTCTTACGTTGGCCCTACTTTGGAAGGACGATGCTACTCATAGTACTCATCTTACTGTTCAAAATCCCTTAGTCGCCTTTTAAAGTACCCAAAGGTTGAGTTAGGATGGTAGGTACTATTCTTAGCCGGCGCCACACTTAACCTTTGCCGTGAATATTGCTCTTCATTTTCTTTATAAAAAACCGGAGAAGTGCGAGTCGGACTTGCGCACTGAGGGTTCCGTACAAACCTGTACGTATATAAGTAAAAGTTATAGTATTTTTATTGCTAAAAAACTTTATTATGTGATGTAAGTAACTAAAATTTATATTTGAGTTGATTGAATGCAAGGTAAATTGCGGTTTACGATTTATGACGTATTAAAAAAAAACTACTTACTAGATCTCGTTCAAACTAATTTTCGGTGGAAGTTTGCATGGTAATGTACATTATATATTTTTTTTAGTTTATTTTTTCTCTTATTTTAGAAGTTACAGGGGGGGGGGACACACACATTTTAAGTGTCTCCGCGCAAACTATTCAGTTTAGAAAAAAAAATATATTAGAAACCTCAATATCATTTTTGAAGACCTATCCATAGACACCCCACACATATGGGTTTGATAAAAAAAAAATAATGAGTTTCAGTTGGGGAACCCTAAATTTTTTTTTTCTATTTTTGTGTAAAAATCTTAATGCAGTACATCTACTCACCAAGTTTCAACAGTATAGCTCTTATAGTTTCGGAAATAAGTGGCTGTGACATACGGACGGACAGACAGACAGACAGACATGACGAATCTATAAGGGTTCCGTTTTTTTGCCATTTGGCTACGGAACCCTAAAAACCGTAATACAAAATTGTACGTTACTATACTTCTTTCAAACAACAGGCAATATGCCAGTACTCGTAAAGTACTGGCTATTTCTACAGCACACATAGGCGCCAAAGCTTCCCATTCATAAAATTAAACTACCTATTATTAATCAATGATTAGTTCCGCTACCGTAAACAGAAGTGTCTATACACGATGCGATTTGATCAAGTTGAGTAAAGTGGGTCGACTTTGGTGGTTTGAAAAACCGCCCCATTTAAAATGTTTATAACAACTGTTTGAACGAAAGGTACTAAGCATAATTCATCATCATAGGCCCCTCTATGTCAGACGATTTAAGCAGTATTCTGTCGATTGCATCGTTTAGCATAATTAATTATAGTTTTACAACTTTGGCACGAGATTTTGTGTCTGTTTTTCTGTCAGGTTCAAATAATTTTAGCAAGGACCAATTGCAACTTTGTGGAGATCTTTAGGGTAAGCTTTTGACAAAAACTCAGAACAAATTAAATAAAGTTCTAGCTATTTTAAAAAATAGAGGGACAAATAGCTTTAATAGGTACTGCATATCCGAAAAATCAGATCGTCTAGGCCAAAACATAAACTTATTACTCGACATTCAAAACACGCTTTCCCGCGCACTCACGGCGCAAGCGCGTAATCCACCAATCTTGGCGCGCGATTCCAGGTCAATGCCCCGCGACTGACCAATGTCCGGTCAGGGTTATGACATTGTTTCTTATTCGAATTATTCGAAATAGGAGCTTTTCCCGCCGCATTGATTTTTTAAATGGAGGCAAAGGGTGGAATTTATAATGCCATGTCTATGTAATTGAAAACTTTTTCGTACACGCAAAGGTTGGTGCTTTATTATGCCTTTTGGTTTGTATTATGGTTAGTCACGCTTGAATCACGCTTGGCAGATATCTTTTCTTTGTGGGTTAAGTAGGTACTATCTTTGGCTTATTTAGCACATAATTTATGCTTTGTGCTTTGTTTTGTGCCAAGCACGAAAAGCAACGTTATTACTAGAAAGTTTTAGATAAAACTAATTAGTTTTTATTTCTTTTATTTAAAGATTTCAGTATTTTTTTACAGCTACACAAAATGCCGTTCTCGTTGCTGAGTACTGGGCAAAATTCATTTAATTTTATTGGATTTGCGTCGACACGAAAAGAAGAAGTAATTTTTTTACGGAAAGTCATAGCAGTAAAATGCGTCCTAAACATACTTGTTCATTAAGTGACACGTTTATGATCTAAATGTTAATTCGTTCAATGGAAATTCGTCCTTAAGTAGTGGATAAATTAACAGAAATGTATTTAATTCGTCATTGTGTTAAATTGACAGCACTAGTAGCGTTGTTTTCGATTGTGAAACGGTAAAAGGAATATCACTAGACTGTCAGGAGATTCTTTTGGAGGGAATATTGTCTTAGACATCGTTTTCATTAAAAAACTAGTTTTCATGTAATATCCAGTGTTTATTTTCAGAAAGACATTACCTGAGGTATAGTGTAATAATTGTATACGACTCCTAGGAAATATGTACAATTTCTAAAATAGATAGGAAATTGTATGATACGTTTTTACCTTTTGTACACACAGCAGCACATCAGTAGAAACACTTTTGGACCTTATGGCGTGGTAATAGAGTTCAAAAAGTTTCTACCGACAAGCGGTTGACCGTACTTCTCATACATGTTTATTCCGGATCTTAGCGCGATACTAAGGTAAGCAAGGAATTTTATCTAGCCTAATTAATTAAGTATCGCGCTAATCCTACTATCCTACTAATATTATGAACGCGAAAGTTTGTAAGTATGGATGGATGTATGTTTGTTACTCTTTCACGTAAAAACTACAGAATGGATTTTAATGAAACTTGGCACACATATAGGTTAGGTCCTGGAATAAGACATAGGTTACTTTTTACCGCGGCAAAACACTTCATTCGGGAAAACGCATTTAATGCGGGTGAGACCGCAGATTCTGCGCAGACGAGGTCGCTGGCACCAGCTAGTAAACAATATATACATTCATTTTTCTAAATAACAATCTATACTTTTCCAAAGAAATCTATACTTTTCCTAGGTAATGAAGAATAGGAACCAAACCCAACCTAACCGAATTGTTTTCTACAAATATTAACACAGTACAAGAGAAGAGACTACATACATACATACATAACATCACGCCTCTTTCCCGTTGGGGTAGTCAGAGACCACAGTCCTCCACCTGCTACGATCTTGACATACTTCCCTTGCTTCCTGTACTTTCATCAATCCTTTCATACATGCTCGTCGGTTTAGGGTACTTTTAACCTGGCCTTTATTCAGAACGTCCTGAATTTGGTCCTGGTACGTTCGCCTAGGCCTTCCCCTTCCAACGTTTCCATTCTCTCTCGCCTGGTAGATCTCTTTCGTCAATCTTCGTTCATTCATCCTCTCTACATGACCAAACCATCTCAGCATCCCTTTCTCGATTTTGGTCACTACGTCTTCTTTTACGCCACACCGTTCTCTTATCTCACTATTTCTAATCCTGTCACTCTATTTAACACCAATCATACTCCTCAGCGCTCTCATTTCCACTGCATGATCTGAAAAAAATATAGCAACAAACAGAATTACCATCACGAAAGGTGATTTATGTATGCCAAATTAGTCAGAAAGGTCCGACATTAACGAAAACTAATGACAATGAACATGAGGGGGCTATGTTAGGACACAAAGCCTTTTTTAATAATAAAAAAGTATTCAGACAGGATCTAAAATACTCTCAACTGTGAGAGATAATTTGGTGCTTTTGTGTTTGTTTTTCTTATTAACATACTTGTCGTACATCGCAATAACAATTTTTTAAAGTATAATCCAGAAAAAAATATCCAGAAATGAATTTGTCATCCTTAAGGTGATCTGTGACGGCCAGCTTAGCCCCGAACGCAACTAGATGGAGCCACTGCTGCAAATATAAGGTTTTATTTTTTAATGCAATAAGTACCAACTATATATGTGCAAAAAGTTGATTCGCGTAAATTCCATCGTGCAACTTCAACACCTAACAACAATTTCTACAAGAAAAATATCTCCATATGTCCACTAAAGTCAATAACTCTCGTCAGTCCGTGTTTACATGAGTACTCACACATGCACACAAAGCACAACCCTACAGTTTTGACCGCACGCCCACAATTGTAATATTGAACCAAAAATTGCTAACAAAAATAGTACTTTCAGTACATTAACTGTATTTTTGTTTAAATTAGCGAAAAATTTAACTAAAAATAGCAGTATTCGTTCGTTTTTAAACAGAAATTTATGTCCCGCGTAAGAATGCAAGTCATTTGAATTTTTGTATAGAAAACGGATCACCTTAAGCAGGTTCCGATTTTTTCATAACTAGTTTTTCGATTGTATGTTTTTATTTATAAACTCGAACCTCGTCAACGGATGGCGTTAGTGGATTATTAAAACACGCTATCGTTGTGCTTTCCCACTTTAATGGCATTCCAAAAGTAAACAATTTCTTTTTTTAAATCTTTTGGTTAATCGTTTGTCTTCGTTAATTTTTGAAAACACGGCATGCACGTACTATGTGCCGCCGTGTCGTATTTACACCTATCCTGCTACTAGTAGTCTAGGCAACGAAGCCGATCGTTGTATGAAGACCCCCGCATTAAATCCTCAGTCGATGAAACTTTGCTGGGGTATTATTAAACTATATGAGACAAACCTTCAAAAAAAAAATGGTACTACTTACTTAGTGGTACTACTGCACTTACTTTCTCGCAATACTCAAGGAAAAACTATCAACCGCAAACTTAAATTTGTAATGCCATACACATAGTATGGAAATACAAACTTTTATTTACGTTTTTCCAAAAAAATGTTCGAATGAAATATACAGATCAATTCAGAGTTCAAATTGTCAAACATTAAAACAAACAAACATCAAACTATTTCGAGTAAATCACATGTTTAACTTTTGGTAGTACTGGAACACCCTTTATATGAATTTTCAAAGATCAATAGATACTACCGTAGGATACTTGCATGAAGATTTTTTTAATTTCCCAACACATGTTCCTTATGGATTATTGTTCAGTTTAGTCTACTGAGCAAGCGCTTTCAGTTTTTGGTACACCCTGTGTACTAAATTTTATTCAAAAAATCATAAAGAATATCCAGTCAGGTAGACAACCAATCCAGGAGTAATATTATAGAAAATTTTAATAAACTCAATGGAACCAATTTTGGGTAAATCACATATTTACGATTTGGTGGTACAGGAACACCCCTTATGTGAAATTACACAGATCATTTGATACTGGCGCAAGATATCTTACATGGAGATGCTTGGTCATGCAAAGTTTCATCAAGATTCTATGAGCCGTTTTTGAGAAAATTACAATTTATCATTTTCGTTGTATGACAGCTACCCTCAAAATGAGAGCCAGCCAGAAACCACTTAGAACCCTTCGATGGATTTGCATAAAACTCCTTAATTCCAAATATGGTGTCAATCGGACCATTCGTTTAGCCGCTAGGCCAAAGCGTGACGGACAGACCGACTGACGGACCGACCGACCGACCGACCGACGGACGGACATTTTTGGGAGACTTGTTTTTTATGATGTATAAGTGATATAGAACACATTTTTGAGAAATTTAGAAAAACTTTTTTTTCACGAATACAATACCTTTCTCGCTCCGCTCGAAAGTAAAAATCGGTACTTTAAATTTTTCCATTTTTCCAAAAATTTTGGATTGACATTTAATTCATGATACTTTATCATCCTGTCAAATAAAAGCTGTCTGAGAAATTTATGTTGGGGTCAACTGCTTCGTTGCCTACACTATAGTCCATGGGCCAGCTATCCAAAAGCCAAAAGTAAGGAAATTAGAAAGCAGGTGAAGCTTGATACTCGCAGTGTCATCATCATCATATCAGCCGAAAGACGTCCACTGCTGGACATAGGCCTCCCCTAAAGATCTCCATGACGACCGGTCCTGCGCTGCACGCATCCAGCGGCTTCCCGCGACCTGCAGAGTATTTAGCTTTAAATACGATTGAAATAAGAATGCTAGAAAATCCAGACGTGTTCTTGGCTGTACCAAACATTACTATTTGTGAAGTGTTTAAAAATAATACGCTTTAAGTGAGATACACTGTCTAGAGTTAGAAGAGTAGTAAATTACATAGTAATTTGAAATTCTTTATGGGATGGGAATAACCTATGCCACCATTCATATTATTCTGACAGGGTAATTTAGAGAAATCTGTTTTTACCATGAGGTTATACAGCCACTAGCTTACGGATTGCTTTCTGAAGCACAGAGAATTACGTGGTTTTTGTATGTTAAGGTGGTTAGTTTAGTGTTTAGATGCAATATACTTACACCTTAAGGCGATCCGTTTTCCATACTAAATTCAAATATTATCATCGTGGGTGTACGATCTATACAGTAGTACTTTCGGTGCATTAGCTGTATCTTTGTATTAATCGGCGAAAAATTTAACTAAAAATAGCAGTATTCACTCGTTTTTCAACAGCATTTTATGTCCCGCATAAGAATGCAAGTCATTTGAATTTAGTATGGAAAACACATCACTTTGAGGGTGAATTTCCATCAGTGCTGTGTCAGTGCAAATTCCAACCCATGGAATTGCTTTATTATTATTTTCTTTGGGCTTACTCTTGACCTCGATCTAGTCTTGAGGACAGAGATGAGGTCGACGATAGGACGAGCTTGCCCAGAAGAAGCCTATTCACTCGCGAATTGAATACGTTCGGGTTATATGAACTCGGGAACGACGCAGGCAGAGAATTCCACTCTTCAGCCGTGCGCATTATAAAAGATGTTTCAAAGCGCTTTGTGCGAATGTGTGGAATATCAACCAAGTGTGGGTTATATCAACCAAGTAAAAGGGGGATGGTGGGATAAGCTCGTGGAGCTTTGTTTGACCAGATAGGAAAATGGCGCGTTCTTATTTGTCAGAAATTTCTCAGCTCGCACAGCACTGGTGAAAAATCAGCCAAAAGGAGTGATCACACCTAGCTGAATTCAAAGACTAATTCGGCATACATTGCTGGGAGGCCTTGTTGTCACTTGCAATATCCTTACTTCAACGAGCAATGTATGTCGAATTAGTCTTTGAATTCAGCTAGGTGACCCGTTGGCGTGGTAGGCAGCGAGAATACCGCGGGCCGCGGGTTCGATCCCAGCCCAGGGCAAACATTTGTTACTCGTAAATATGAGTGTGTTTTCTGTGTCTGAGCGTCATTAATCTATAAATTTATGAGTCTTTGACAGTAGTTTGGGATTAGATGGCTTTGTGCGGATTGTCCCAAAAAAAAACTAAGAGAACATGCAAACGCCATTTTGTGCAACGAACGATTGAAAATGACATCAGTAGACATAAATTATTTCTTTAATGATAGCAATTAAGCTCTAATAATCGAATTGCTCAATAAAACAAATAATTTCATTATTATGGCGCAATTGAATTGGAATCTGGAAATAAAAAAAACCGGCCAAGTGCGAGTCGGACTCGCGCACTGAGGGTTCCGTACCACCACATAAACATAATTGTATTAGTTAAAATTTCAGTAAGTTAATGTGCTAGATTTTTTGAGTCTGACACGCGCTTGACTAAATTTTATTATTTGTTGTTATTTTATAGCTTATGCCTTATAAACATACCAATTTTCAAGTTTGTAAGTGTTCCCGTTTTTAAAAAGAACTAAAACAAAAATCGCCTCAGCAACCATCCAACTTGACCCCTCTCTTATATGAATGTTCTTGAAACGGGAGCTCACCACAATTGGTTACCATTAGTTGTGAGAAAAGTTGTAATATTTAATGATTTCAGACTTTTCCCATTATTTGTACTGTGAGACCTAGCTTCTTGCCAAATTTCATAATTTTAGGTCAACGGGAAGTACCCTGTAGGTTTTTCATTTTTGAATAAATGTATGGAGATGAGGACATAAAATGCCATATCTTTTGATTGCGTCGTTATAAAAAATTGAAATTTTCAGATCTTGTGTGGTTCATGGATCCTAATATATGGTATTAATTTCAACCTGATACCTTTACCCGTTCGTGAGATAAAGGGTCTTGACAGACAGACAGACAGACAGACAGACAGACGGACAACAAAGTGATCCTATAAGGGTTCCGTTTTTTTCTTTTGAGGTACGGAACCCTAAAAATCAATTAACATTCTTTTTTAAAAACAGTGTTCTCGTCAAATCCCTTTGGCTTTTTTAATGCTTTTAAACTTACAAAATCTGCATAGACCATCTGATGGTGAGAAGTCACCACCATAGCACATCCTATTCTATATATGTATTTGTAATCGGTTTCTCGAAAACTGCTAACGATTTCGATGAAATTTACTACCTTCTTTTGGGGATTTTAGGGGGGGACTCTAGCTAGCTAAGTGTCATGTCTGGAGAACTTCGTTACCCCCCTGTTTTTATGTAATTTAAAAAAAGACCGCGTTTTTGACAGAACCCTACAGCGCCATCTGTTGGCGGGTAGCATAGCTTGCTCACCCGATGATGATGATGATGATATTTTAATATTGAGGCGGCTATTATAGAGCATAGCTCAGTCGACCAAGTACTAGTTATAAACAAACAAGTACCTACAACACTACAACTGCAGATGTTTGATATGATTATTTTGTAAACACAGCGCACAACCGAGTCGTTTGTTTCTTTACTATTGTAGTATGCGTTAGCGCCGGCGCCAACCAACGTGCAGTCAAGTACAGATATGATTTCAATCTCATTCTCATATCAGCACGTCCACAGCTGGACAAAGATCCCCCCAAAGTGTAGCGACAGCGTACTAGCGTTTTCAGGGCTATGTCGGTTAACTTAGTTATTTTGCGAATCTCTTCCTATCATATATCCACCTATATTTAGAAAACTCCAAAAAAGTCTTAAAATTTTTAAAAACGTTTTACGACATACTATATGCCACGAATCGTACCCGATGCAAACTTGTGGTTACTCTTTGAAGCGCAAGGGATATAGGGACGCCGTATGTAACTCAGTGCAGGGATCTGCAGTACCTAGGTATCTACTGCACCATTATTCCTCAGGCGCAGCCCCAACTCCCGTAAAAACCCTTATAGCTTCCGCTTCCCAAACCCTACTCTTCCTCCTACTCCACCGAGAAGAGTACAATAAGATACGCGGTCTTAAGGCTTGCATTTGACAAGTTCTTGCGATCTTGAATTAGAACTTTAGATTCACCCTAACCTACTTTCCACCCCACTGTTCCACTATGTCTGTTCAATACGCGAAGAAAGTGCTCTAGATTCAATAGTTCCACCTCAGTTCTCACATGTAACATAATACAATACACACGTTTCTGTAATTGAATCTGACGTGATACGTTAATTGAATGATGAATAAGGTCAGAAGTTCATCGCCTGCTTGAGCTGTCTTGTAGTGTAGTCTATTGCAAATTTGACTCTATGAAGAACAACAAGGTTCCGTATTTAAAGGCTGCCGACGGACCAAATATACCCATATAAACTTGCATTCCAACAGGTAGACTTTCGTCCGACGTGCGCATTTATAAACGAAAATAAGTCCGAGCGGATGGAGTACTGCAAAATACTGTTGGCCATTCGTATTTTGGTGAGTGTGCGTGAATTGTACGACCTGATATTACCATCCCCATTCCTACGTCGGCTAGAGGAGGGTTGGGGTTTCAACTCTATGTCGTCGACATAGCACCTTTCTTCATTCATAATGCGCATAGCTAAGGAGTGGAACTCCCTCCCTGCCGATCTTTACCTCGAACAATATAATCTAGATCATTTTAACGCTAGAGGGAACAGGCAATATATCTCGTCATCCGCCGAGGTTGGTCACCGGGGGTTTTAGTCAGTTTAGTCTGACATAACCCGACCGCTTCCCCCAGCGACCGGGTCCATAATGGATTTCCCCTCGACAAAAAAAAAGGTATGCATGCTCATCTTCAACCTCATCGTCTCTTAACACCAGGCGAGATCAAAATGAAGACACGATTAGTTAACGCCGTCTTTTGTACCTTCAAAGGATGTATCTTTTGAACCATCAGGTATAGCCGTTGCAAATATTCACAGAATTCGCAAGTGAATGGGCTTTTTCTCAAAAGTCTTATAAGTCTGTTCTTCAAAAGTGGGCCCATCAACCATAAAAAAAAAACTGGCCAAGTGCGTGTCGGGCTACGCGCAGTATAGGGTTCCATAGCTTTTTTACGATTTTTTATCGCAAAGCAGGTTTTGATTAAGTATTTCATGACATAAACTTTTTACTTCAAGTTCAAAATAAAGTTGTTATCTTCATGGTTACTCCCAGATCCAAAATAACAACGTAGTTATAAAAAAAAGAAGCACTCAATTTTTTTGGTTCTTACAAAGTAGATTTATATCACATAGGAGTTAAACTTGAAAAACCTGACAAACTGGATCCGTACCGTACGACACTTGGGACGTAATAAGGACAATGTTTTTGCAATTATTGTAAAATGTATTTTTAAGTAATTTTATTGATGTTTGTTTGCAATTTTCGAACATAATATCCTGGGTCATGAGCGTGCAACATTTTTAGAGTTCCGTAGTCAACAAGGAACCTTTATAGTTTTAGTACCAGAAAGCTGTAATTTAGTACAGATTTACATTTCATATACGCCGACAAAGTGGTAGTAAAATCTAGAAAAAAAATACAATAACAAAAAGGGCGCTAGGACCTCGTTGAGCGTTATAGAAAAAAAAAAGTTATGAACGTTATGAAATACTAAATCAAAACCTGCTTTGCGACAAAAAGTCGTAAAATATGTATGGAACCCTACGCTGCGTGGTTCGATACGCACTTGGCCGGGTTCTTTTTTCACCTTCTTCTAGTTTTGAGGACATAGATGATGACTCGCGACTTAAATAGATCCGGTTTATATGAACTTGGGAACACAGATGCAGACAGAGAATTCCACGCCTTACGTGCGCATGTTGGGAAGCGTTTTGTTCGAATGAGTGGAATATCAACCAAGTACGGGTGATATCCTGCGGTGCGTCTGGAGTCCCGATGGTAGAACCCCTTCTCCAGAAAAATGGCGGTATAAACTCGTGGAGTTCATGGGCACACTAATTAGACTGCCTCCTAAGTTTTGCGGTAAGAAGGAGAACCTAATGTCGCTTTCAACGGACGCAGCTATTTAAAAAAAAAGATATTATACGATAAATAAATTTGCAGTCCATAATAGCCAAATTGTGTACCTACAAGTACAGCGCTTTCTGATGCAACGATTGAATAACAAACTGAAACTAGATTAAATAGATGCAGTATTGCGTTTGCGCATGTAACGTGTTCATATTGCACTCAATTGCACTGTTTACGATGTATAAAACTACGTTTACATTCAGCCGAAGTGAGCAGGGAATTGGGCAGGGAAGTGGGCAGGACGAGTATGTAAACACGATACTTCTCATGCCACTGCCGCTGCCACTCGCGCTGCCCGGCGCTCCCCAAAAAGGCGGTATTTTGTGCGGAAGTCAAAGGACGGGCAGCGCGAGTGGCAGTGCGTGTTCACATTCAGCTCTGTCGCTCACTTTTCGCCGAGCGCCTGGAGGAGAAAGACGTGTGTGTTTTGTTTATCTATCACATAATCTCTTTAAAGGCTGTTCCTAAAATTTTTTGTTTTAATAGATTTAATGGAGCCTTAACTTTAAAACCCCTACGAATTCGGATATGCATTAAAAATCTGTTAAGAAGGTTGGTAGGTACTTAAAAAGTTCTATTACGATGAATAGATATCATCCACCATCTTCTACGACGACGAATTTTCTTTATTTTTTTTAAACATCGAACATAATTATGTATTGCAAAAAAGACACAGAGCGGCGGCTGAAATTATTTCGACGTCTGCCATCATGGAACGTCCAAAGCGATGTGAGTGGTAGGGCAGTATGTAAACACGCACTTCTCTCGATCCTGCTGCGGCATTATTCAGGGAATTATTGCCGGTAGCGCGAGGAGCAGTGGCAGGGGCTGAATGTAAACCCACTATAATATAACTGATTCCAATTGGCCTAGGTCAGTTTAGTATACTAATAAGTGTAAAAAGACAAGTCACAAAATTGTCCGGTGTTTTCCACCAGTGCTGGCTATGCGAGGGAGCCAAGCTGTGAGCTGGGAAAATTTCAACCAATAGGATTCGCCATTTTTCTACCTTTACAAACGCGCTGTCAAATGCAGCGATTTTATTCCAGGTCACAGCTTAGTTGCCTCGCAGAGCACTGCTGGAAGACCAACCTTAGATAGCGGTGGCACAATATTTGCTACTGTCGAAAAAAAACCGGCCATGTGCGAGTCGGACTCGCGCACAGAGGGTTCCGTACCACCACATACATAATCATAATTGTATTAGTTGAAATTTCAGTAAGTTAATGTGCTAGATTTTTTGAGTCCGACACGCGCTTGACAAAATTTTATTATTTGTTAATATTTTATAGCTTATGCACTATAAACATATCAATTTTCAAGTTTGTAAGTGTTCCCGTTTATAAAATAGAACTAAAACAAAAATCGCCTCAGCGACCATTCAACTTGACCCCTCTCTTATATGAATGTTCTTGAAGCGGGAGCTCACCACAATTGGTTACCATTAGTTTTGAGAAAAGTTGTAATATTTAATGATTTCAGACTTTTCCCATTATTTGTACTGTGAGACCTAGCTTCTTGCCAAATTTCATAATTTTAGGTCAACGGGAAGTACCCTGTAGGTTTTGGTTTTTTGCATAAATGTATGGAGATGAGGACATAAAATGCCATATCTTTTGATTGCGTCGTTGTAAAAATTGAAATTTTCAGATATTGTGTGGTTCATGGATCCTAATATGTGGTATTAATTTCAACCTGATACCTTTACCGGTTCGTGAGATAAAGGGTCTTGACAGACAGACAGACAGACGGACAACAAAGTGATCCTATAAGGGTTCCGTTTTTTTTTTTGAGGTACGGAACCCTAAAAATTAAGAGAACTAATAATTTTTTTCGCCTCTCTATAGTCAAATGGTCACGTGATTGACTCATTTTGTATGGGAAGGTGAAAAATATTTTTCGAATAAAAAATTTTTCTTCAGGATAGTTGCTTGTTTTCATGAGTAGAATTACTGGGCTTCGGGAGAAATCCAGGCCAGGTTAAAATACCCGAAACCGACGAGCATGTATGAAAAGATTGATGAAAGTACTAAAGCAAGGGAAGTATGTCAAGATCGTAGCAGGTGGAGAACTGTGGTCTCTGCCTACCCCGACGGGAACAAGGCGTGATATTATGTATGTATGTATGTATGTATGGGAGCACATACACGCTGTATAGCTAGACTGAACTCTTTATCATAGACCCGATTTTATTCTGGGATGTTAGGTATCTATAACTCGGTTAACATGTTCTCTCTCAAATATTGATCTGACGTACGACTCCGAGGCAGAGGCGGCGTCTGTAAGGCGAGCGTTAAAGTTATTATATCACAGGTTTGAAAAGGTCAGTGCAGATTGAGATTGAGAGCCTTTTGATATCATCATCATCATATCGTGTGGGTAGCAAGGTCGATGACCGACCTCACAAACCCTGGTGTCAGAGTTGTTGAGCCGCCAAAGGCCTCTGACATGGCTCATTAACGACTACATCCTTAGATAGTAGTCGGGACAAACGGCTTAACGTGCCTTCCGAAGCACGGAATCATCTAACTTTTCAGACAATCAGGTGATTCATCCTGCAATGTCCTAACCAAACTGGGGAGGTCGCACAAAGGGATTTTTGTGTGACAGTGTCCCCACCGGGAATCGAACCCAGAACCTCCGGATCGAGAGCCGAGCCCTCTAACCACTAGACCACGGAGGCTGTTTGATATGATATATAGTTACTAGCTGTAGTTTATTGCACTTCTCACTAATATTATAAATGCGAAAGTATGGATGTTGGATAATGTTTGTTCCATTATCACGCCTGAAGGGCTAAACCGATTTCGATGAAATTTGGGAGGTAGATAGATCAAGCAATGGACTACTAGAGGCTACAATATATCCCACAAAAATACATGGTGCCTGTAGGAGACACAATTTCTTTTGCGACCTTGATGTTTCAAATTACTTGCGTACTATTTGCATTATTTCTGCAATGTATACCTAACTCTTACTGGAAAGACCATTGAATTTTAACATTAATCAAAATTCTTATCTCCTATCGTGAATTGACGACTAGAATGGTGTGGTTGGTAGTGCTGCCAAGACTAAGGTTCCGGGTTCGAATCATGGTTAAGGACAAACATTTGTGCATGGACATTTCAATTAAATATATTTATTTGTGAATCTAGGGATGCTCATGTAAAAAATTGAAAAGTGCCTGAATATTTCGTCCATATTGTTTAATTTATATGGTAAGATTTAAGTTTCAACCATCAGATTCTTAGAGAATTTTTAACAAAAACATGTGCAGTATCGTATCATAGCAACACAGAGTTCAGTACACTACACCAAAGAGGTTCATCGCACTCCGGTACTTACTTTCTCCCTCAGTTCAAGGTATTGTGTAGTTTTAGTGAAGAAATAAGTAGCTCTTTTATATTCAGGTGGACCATTGATTGATACGGTAAATACTTTTTTTATTCGCCAACAGATGGAGCTGTAAGTTTCTGTCTCAAACGCGGTATTTAAAAAAATATGCTTTATAACACGGGAAAAACGAATTTTACCAGACATGAGACCTAGCTAAATCGTTAGAGCCGTTTTCATATCAGCCGAAAGACGTTCACTGCTATATATATTACGTACAAATATGTACCTATAGAAATATTGCCCATTTAATAATATAGGATAGGCACCGCCTTAATAATAGTAATCAATGCAGATGGTTGACCTTGGAACCGGTTACCAAAATCCTACCATTACAATGTCATTGTCAATTGTGATACACTTACTGTGATCGCATTACAATTGTGATTCATTCGGATTACATGATTCAGAGTTATCATAATGAATAATGATTATTGGAAGGAGGAAATGAGATGCATTGTTCTTTATTTCCAAACAAGAAGGTTAAGCAACGCTGCCGGTTTTGTTTGGGAACCGGGTCCGTGGCCGCTTTTCGGCAACTAACAGCCAGTTGCACAAAGCATCTTTAAAGTTAAAGCTCCTTTAAATCTAATGCCGTCACTTTCTTTGTCAACAAAATAGAAAGTGACAGCAATAGATTTAAACTAAGACATGAAGAAAAAGAAGTCACATTTGTTAGATGTTTGAAAAGCTATCTAGTCCAAAACTGTTTTTATAATCTAAAGGAATTTTTTTGAAGATAAAATTTAAATATTAGTAAAACATTAATAAATAAATATACAAAAAACCTTTCCAGATACTAATAGGCAATCATAATTGTGAACATAATTGTGAATATAATTATGATATGAAAATATTTTACTAATACTTATACTAATATTCAAATAATACTGTAGGAAATAACTGAGTTAAAATTAATAATTTTATAAAGTTAATTGAAATTAATTATTCAGAACGTAATGATAAAGTTAAGTCTGTATACTAAAATTGTCTAATATGTTATTTTGTGTTATTGTTTTTTGTAAGTGTTATTGTGGTTATTGTCATGCTACCACGTAACTATTGTAAAAATAATTGTATTTTGAAATGTCGATTCCAAAAATTGTAGTGCCCTTCCAGGGTCCATATTGTACATACATACATACATACATAACATCACGCCTCTTTCCCGTTGGGGTAGGCAGAGACCACAGTCCTCCACCTGCTACGATCTTGACATACTTCCCTTGCTTCCTGTACTTTCATCAATCCTTTCATACATGCTCGTCGGTTTAGGGTACTTTTAACCTGGCCTTTATTCAGAACGTCCTGATTGACGTCCATATTGTGTTCTGTATAATTGTCATTTTCCATCTATTGTACCATATGGAAGCAATAAATAATTGAAATTGAATTAAAAGAGCTTTAACTTTAACGACGCTTTGTGCTACTGGCGGTGATACCACAGAATAAAGTAATAGTGCTATCATACAGAACGGACACTATCCGCCCCCCGCCCGCAATTCACCCCGCACCGCCACGCGCACCCGCCAAGAGATTCTCGTGGTGCTCCTGAGGGTCTTTTGTACTGAATATGCAGGACTACGCGACCTTCCAATTTCAAATTGCGCTCCTTGTATGGTCCGGGGTGTGTGCTAATACTAAAGAAGAAAAGTTCGTCAATCTGGACCATTCCCAGTTTTCCCTTAAAAATCCACCTTGAGGGGGAGAATGGGAATTAGAAAAATTATTCCCGAAAACCCCCTTAGCCATCCTAATTTTCCCTCTTAGGAGGAAAATTGGAAATTAAAATTTTTTGAGGGGTGATTTTAAACATATAATATGAAACTAAAAAACAAATAAAAAACTATAAGGAATGGACTTATCATTTGACCCATCTCGAACATGAAACTGAACAAATTGTATATACGACAAAACAAAAATAAGTTCGGTACTCTCCCTACAATTTCTACTACTCGCGGAGCTATTTTTATGGGAAAACCAAAAATCGCGGTTTTTGCGTGTCCCTGAGTCGAACGTCAACCCCTGATGTTACAGATGAGGATCCACAGTTGGTCACAGATAGTACGGAGATAGAACAAGAAGGTTCTCCTCAACAAGCCGTCATATGTCCTCGCCCATTTCTTGACTTTAGAAAATATTTTTAGTTATATTTAGAACTAGCTGGTGCCCGCGACTTCGTCTGCCCAGAATCTGCGGTTTCACCCGCATTAAATGCGTTTTCCCGTGGGAATGAAGTGTTTTTCCGCGGTGAAAAGTAGCCTATGTGTTATTCCAGGACCTAACCTATATGTTTGCCAAGTTTCATTAAAATCCACTCAGTAGTTTTCACGTGAAAGAGTAACAAACATACATACATACATCCATCCATCCATCCATACTTACAAACATTAGTTCTGTCTATTGGTGAAGGGATGTCCATTATGCATGTATAACTGCATGAATAAAGCAATACGTTGCAAGCAGCCAGCCTTGTTACTCGCCCCCCGCTCCGCACCAAATACGTATCACTATTTCTTCAGAATATTAAATAAAGAACAACCAAGTCTACTGTTGTACCCTTTATAGAGCAGACACCCCGGTTAAGAGTTTGGAAATTGAACTCTATTTACAATTTTAGAGGTTGTGAGCACACAATAGAACCATAAAAGCTCAGTAGTGGTGAGTTAGTACATTGTAAAATTAACAATTAAGTCCATTTTACAAACTTTTAGTGGTCTCATATGCGACAACTGGCCTATACAGGGTTAAACCACAATTTACTATTCTTAACAAAGATGGCCGAAATAATTTAAAACAATCCATATTATTTGCACAAGCAGCAATTACCTAGCAAATATTTGGCTTTGCGTGTTAATTCTCCACAGACGTAATCCTGACTCATCAGGTAAACAATCTTAAGGTTCAAGGCCGGGGTGTGCTTACGAGTACTTCAAATATTAGCAGCTAAAGTTTACTCGAGACTGTTTTCATCTATACTATGCCTGCGTGGTGTAGTGGTTAGAGCGCTCTGCTCTCGATCCGGAGGTTCTAGGTTCGATTCCCGATGAGGACACTGTCACACAATAATCCCTTTGTGCTACCTCCCCAGTTTGCTTAGGACATTGCAGGATGAATCACCGGATTGTCTGAAAAGTTAGATGATTCCATGCTTTGGACGGCACGTTAAGCCGTTAATGAGCCATATCAGAGGTTTTTGGCGGCTCAACAACTCTGACACCAGGGTTTTTGAGGTCGGTTATTGACCTTGCAACCCACACTATATGATGATACTTATAAAATAAATAACGTAAATTGATTTTGTCTGTAATCTGTATAGGTATTGGCTTAGCGTGTTGGATTGACTTGGTTTTTGGATTTTTTGTTTCTTTGTTCGAGCATCACGCAAAAACTTCAGAACCGATTTTAATAAAAAAAAATTGTTTGATAGCTAATAGTTTGACTTAAATACTGGTACTTATATATTTTGTTTACAATGCTGTCGTAGTCGCGGGCAAAAGCCAGTAAAAAGTAGGGGAGCCCCCCCTTAGTTTATGTTTTATTTTTAGTATTTGTTGTTAAAGCGGCCTACCTATTACCTAAATACAGCTCGCTTACAGACAGACAGACATCAAAAGCATATTAATAGGGTTCCGTTTTTCACCCTTTGGGTACGGACTACGGAACCCTGAAAAGTAGCATGGAAGTCCATCTTCAGATCAAATTCCTCAAAATCGGTCCAGCGAATTTTGCGTGGAAGCGTAACAGATAGACAAACAAAATCACTTTCGCATTCATAATATTAGTTTGGATTGGATGAAGCCAAGTACGCCAACTTCACATTATTCCTATTTTCTCACTACGTCCCAAACAAGTTTATATAACCTGGTCTATAAAGCGTAGCCGTGGAGAATTGTTAAGTGCAGAACTTGTGAAGATGGGAAATATAGAAAAAGTTAATTCTTTTACTATTAGTTCGTTAGTTATCGCGTAGGCCCTCCAGCCTGATTAAAGTACTTAAACCATTGACGTAAGAAAAACGCTGCCCCCTGGCGTAGTTTCCAAAATCTTTGACTTAAACGAGGGCTGATCCGCTGATCCCTATGTACCACCTCTTTCTTGACCTCTTTGCTGTCACTTGGTTATTAAAACCTTTTTGCTGTAGGCTTATAGACATTTAAGCCCAAGTCACACTGAGGCGGTAGCGGAAGCGTTCCGGGGCCGGTATTTTTTGTAAAGTCTTAGCCGCCGGTCTAATCTAAGCCGCTGGTCTAATCTAAGAAGTGCGATGCGGATGCGCGCATGATGCACGCCGCCTGTCACTTGTTTCATACAAAGCGACGCGTCGTCGCAGTGCGGCGAGGGTGAGGCGCGGTCGTGCAGTGCGCCCGATGCGCGCATCAGTTTGAAGCTGCACGCCGAACGATACACACAGGGACGGAGTACGGACACAGGGAAAATGCGTGACGACGTAGAATTTATAGAATAGAATAGAATAGAAACGTTTATTTGCAGAGATACTTACAAAATACAAATTCCAGATCTTATAGAAAAATAGTCTTAGTATCTAGTCTGCGAAACAGGCATGCAAATATTTATATAAATGAGCAATAGTCGTGCCTATCACTAATTATTCGTGGCTTTATACTCTCTATACTCCTATATAATATTTCTTTTTGTGAGATAATTGAAAAATATCCGGTGATTTATGATTATAATCGCATAGATAATCGCAAATTATAATCGAAATTTAGAATGCCCTAAATACGTCCACTGCCGACGCCCGCACCACACCTTTCGCGCACTTCTTGCGTACTGCACCGGCGCTGCCGGTTGCGCGCATGATGCGCGCATCCGCATCGCACTTCTTAGATTAGACCGGCGGCTAACAGTCGGCGGCGACAGTCCGGTGTAAGCGAGCTTGGTGAACGCACGCACGCTCAGTGTCGCTCAGTAGCTGTGGTGTCGTTCGTAATTACTCAAGACAGGACGTATCAACTTGCGGGCCGCAGCCTGTCTTACTTACTACCATGTTTTCTTGTGCGCGTTGCAACGGAAACTCATCAGATGGTCCTACTTGCAGTGTATGTATGCGCCAATTTGATTTCCAGTGTAGTGGAATATCAGAATCCAACTACCGTAAACTGACCTGTGAGCGCAAGTCTACATGGCGATGCACAGAATGTAAAGTGAGAACAGGAACACCATCCGTGGCCACCGCAGATCCGCAAGTTATAATGCAGCTAAATGAACTGAAAGAATCACTAGCAAATATCACCAAGCAGTTGGCGCCCCTAGCCACCTTAGCTGAGGATGTTAAGACTATCAAATTGGAAATACTGGATCTTAAATCATCATTGGAGTTTGCACACACGTCCATAAAGGAAATTTCAGACAAAACTAAGGATTACGAAGAAAGGATTATCCATCTGGAGAAACAATCGTCAATTCTTCAGTCTGACCTCGAAGCCATGAAGCTGATTAACCTAGAAAAGGACCAATGGGATAGGGCGAACAACGTGGAGATAAAGGGTATTCTACAAAAGAAGACAGAGAACCTTTATGAAATTGCTCAGAAGATTAGCGAAGTCGTCCAGTATCCGATACGCAAGGAAGATATTAATTACATCGCTCGCGTTCCAAGCCTTAAACCAGAAAACGCTAAATCAATTATTATGGCACTTAACAATCGCTACGCCAAGGAAAATTTTATTGCTGCTGCTAGAAAGCGTAAAGAAATTAGACTTGAAGACCTAGGCATGGCAGGAAATAGCCAAGTTTTTATCAACGACCATCTGACACTTCATAACAAGGCGTTACTGAAAAAGGCTAAGGAACTGAAGAAGGATACGAATTTCTCCTATGTCTGGGTAAAACATTGCAAAATACTGGCCAGAAAGTCCGATACGTCACCCATTTTTCGCATTCAAACGGAGAAGGATCTCTTAAAAATAGCTTGATTTCTGCTAGTAGAATTTATCCTTGCCAATTGATATTAATCATAACCATGTTTTTTCTGTACAATAACATTATGTCACCTTGCTTAAACTTATATTATTATAATCTATTTTTACTAAGCTTAAATATTTGTGTCCGCGGCTCGCGGTTGGGCTGCCCTGGTTCTTTGTATTTGCTTATCGCTAAGGAATGCAACCGGTCGATTCCGTTGTCTTGTAAGCTATTTCATGCTAATTTCGCGCTTGTCTCCGTATGGATTAGACGCAATTCTCATTACGCATTTTGCTCGGGGCTCGTTGTGTCTATTAGAGATGTTTCTTTGAACTTGCGGGTTGGTAGTGTGCACTTGCGGAACCCTAAAAAATTTTTAAATGCATAAAATACTATTTAGAGGAAGTGTCAAGAAGTGTAACGATAAACGGGGAGTAGAAAAATATGACAAGGAGTGACAGTCGTGACAGGGTCGGGAAAGAGTCGAAAAGGGAAAATGAAGAAAAAAAGCTATTTTTGCTGATAAAAATGAATAGTTGCTAAAATTTTGATAAACGAAAGCAACAGAAGAAAACTAAGAATCAGGTTTTGTTGAATAGTGAGGGCAATGGAGCTGAAAATAGAATTTTTACGTGTTTAAATCAGTTTCAGGAAATCCCGAAAGACAAAGGTCCACTGCTGGGCAAAAACCTAACAAGCAAAATCGTGAAACGAATTGTTCTGCTGCTGTGTAAATTTTTGGAAGAATCTTAGGACCATCTTATAGTCTTGGTAAAAAAAAAAGGAAGGTTTAATTCCAGACATCAGTAAGTCATTTATATATATTTTTGTAGCTCGTGGAGGAAGCTATCAAATAGCTGATGTGATGAATCTTTGGAGGAGACCGAGATCCTTGATTTCGGATCCCTTCAATTGAGACATAGATAGGCATTGCTCCGTGTAGGATATAGTATAGGAAGGTTTATTTGCGTATAATTTCAAGACGCTAACATTCAGGGTTTGATTCCAAAGTGTAAAGAATAAGTGGAGTGAAACTAATGTTATGTAAGTATTCAATTTTGTGGTTTTCCATCTTTTATTTATTTTCGGTTCAAAGTTGTTGTGTGTATTTGAGTTAAGGTGAAATGTGACTTAATGAAATTTATAGTTTCTTCCAGGTTATGTGAGCTAAATAACGTTGAGAAAATCAGATTTCAATGTCAAAAGAGGAAGAGTTGATTGGAGAATATTTGCAGCTTTACAGATCTACCTGCGAGGTCATAAGAGGCTTGTACTGTGTGATACTTTAAGTAAATTGATATTCCCACTTAATGATTTTCGTTTGTAAACATTAATAACTCTGCGGAAATTATAACATACTGTGTTTCTAATCTGAGTCGTTATTTGTAGATAGTAATAAAGATTTTCTTTTCCCATAATTAAGTATAAACTAGTTCTACAAGTGTCTTTGTTCGCGTATAGCTAGGCAGGATAATGTTCTATTTCTAAACAGGTACAGGAATTACAAGGAACATTATAGACATGGAAAAGCAAACCACAAATGATAAATCGTGAAGGCTAAAAAAAGGTATTGCTTGGATTGTAAAGGTAATGTAAATTTCATTGTGTTTAATTCTTTCCTTTACAGAGAAATTGATTAAAATAGTCCTTGGTGAAATCATGGAAACTGGACTCTGATGTATATATATTGTCATCGATTAGGGGTGGCTTTAGATGTTGTATATTTTGTCAACATTTCATAATGACTTTGGACGATGTATATTATTATCATCAATTCAAGGAGACTTTAAACGATGTATATTTTATACTTTTTTAGGTAGAATTGTCTATTTGACATTATTGTCATATAGTCAACAAATAAATCATTTTTGATTTAGTTTTACTCAAAGCTAGACGCTATTTTGAAATCTTTATAATTTTTTTTAACTCTTTAACAAAAAATAAATCAAAACCCAAAATCAAAATGGAAGAAAATATTAATACATTAAATAATTACTTTTTTAGAAAATAATATAAAATCTTTGGCCCTAAATCAAAATTCCAGTTTTTAATATACTAATGTCTTCATATGATAAAATTTAAGAAAAATATTCCGTCAGATCAAAAGAATTAGAACGTCAATTCAAAATCTTAAAATAATATATCTGAAAACTAAAACTTGGATATAGATTGTGATATTTTATTGTGAAATAAAGGGTAAGTTTAAGTAGAGTGAATATTATAAATAATAATATTTCAAGTAATAATAAATTGCTTTGATAGTGATTTTGAATCTTTTGCCTCAATTTCCCAAAATTGGAACATGCTGAGAGCATTACTACATCTCAGTACTCAAGCTCATAGGAGGTGCTTATCTTTCCTTTTACTTTCATACTGTAGGAGTCCCAGATTTTGAGATTAAGAAATGCCTGCTCTCAGGTTTATTTAGTTCAACCAAGCATGGATGGATGCCCTCGTGTCATGTGTCCCCGATGTCCACTATATTGGTTGTGGCTAATGTAAGTCGCGTGTCACTGGAGTATCTGTCTAAGTCTGTCTGATAATATCAACCTTCGGATTTATTTATTTTAATCATTCTTGGGCCGGAGCCCTCAAGCCTAAAAGGGTCTGATACTAAAGTTCTTCTCTTTCTATTTGTGTGAGGTTTCGCTGATTCATCCTGAATTCCCTCTTCTGTATGTGTGGGATGAATTGGAGTTACTCCAATACAAATGGAAGGATATTAGCAAGGTGTTTTAACGTTGGATTTTGGAAATAGTGTTTCTTGTGTTATGTGCTGACAACGCTCGCCCATTATTGGATGCGTCGTTTGAGTGGCATATACCGCGGGAGGACCTCCTGATCTTAGCGTTAGATTACCAAATGTAGAGTAGTTAGACAACATAAAACTTTCTTCTTATGTGAAGGGACATTCTAGTTTAGTCTAATGACATTAAATTGTTTATAAGGAATAAATTAGAATTGTCCTGAATCAATAGGAAGAATATTCTTGATGGAGACATTACGTTCGTTCGTGGGTTGCTTCTTGTAAAGTGTGTTGACGACGTTCGCCCATAAGGCTGCGACGGCTGTACGACACTCTGACCTTGGGGGACCTCTGAACTTTATGTGTGTCATCCTAAAGTAGTTAAATAATTTATTTAATCTTCATTGAATCATACAGGAATCTAAACTTTATAAGATTCTAAGTTTTATTTTCCCTTAATAAAACTTGTCATAAATTATCATACTTAAAATTATACTTTGACTCAGTGTGAAACCACCTTAACTTTACTAAATAGATTCTTGAAAACAATAATGGAACAGAAGTTATAATGTTTAGTTTCTTTTCATTGTAAATAAGTTCCGAATATTTAAGTATATACAATAACCCCATTTTTATACTTCTTATGAGTCCTCTTTAAAAGAACATCGAGTTTTAGCTAGTGTTGTTTACGCTAAATTCTCCCAGTGTTCTTGGTTTTGAATACTCGATGCTTTTGATTTTCCCTTAAGATCTTAAATCATAAATGTTTGGCCCAACCTAGCTTAGATACTACTATCCCGAATCTTCTCGGTTCTGGTCATCATACTTCACTTTTACTTAAGGATTACCTTCAGTAATCTTTTGTCATACTTACTTCTTATATGTTCTACTTCGAAATATGCTGGGTAATCCCATTATAGTTTAGATGCAATTCATTTTATTTAAATGAGTGTTTAGACTGGGGTTACTCTACATAATTCTTGTCCTGCGTGGGTTGGTAACGGAAAAGAGATTTAGCTACGCATCACAAGTGAGAGCTATGAAGGATATACGGAGACCTTGTTGGTGCAATAAAGTCATTTAGTGACTGGGGGGAGGGAAGTTGCCCTTCAAACTCTTTATGTCTCTCGTTATAAAACCGTTATTGATCTAGGCTGGCCATGCAAGCAATAATACTATACCCGTATCTAGTACAGACTTCACACTTGGACGTGTGGAGCTGGCTAATTATTTTCAGTTTAACTTATTTCAAAACAAACTAAGGGATTCGATGATGTCGATCATTGTCTGCCCGGAGGGATTACAGGAAGAGCTCTTATAGCTCATGATGGAGAGTGCCCTGTTTTCCTAAAGGAAGACCGTATGCTTCGTGTGCCTGGCGGGCTCGGTGACCAGCTCTGGTATGGGTGACTAAAAGAAATAGTCAATACCCTGTGAACCCTGGATGAGTCAGTGATCGTCCCTTAAAGGTGGGCCACGTGGAAGTCGGGTTTGACGCGGGGCATGAACATACCGGGGGGAGACATCATCACCGTCTGGGTTGTACTGTGGTTAGTTAGTTCCGCTCTCCACATACATTAACCCTAGTCTTTACTGTAGTTTAAGTTTTCGATGGGATATCCAGCTCCGCGAGGATGATCAGAATCCTGACGATCCAGTTGGATTGTTAGGGTAGTTTAGCGTCATGTCATCGTGTGCTGGGTGATGATATGCCTCGGACCTAGGACTTAGGGTAGAGGAGGCCTAGGACGAGCTGCTTGGGGCGATGGCGGTGCCCCAAACCTGGGGATTGTCCCCACATTATTTTTTATTACTTCGTTTATATTAACATAGGTTTCTTTTCAGAAACTTAACGGCTTTAATAAAATTGCTTTGTAAAAAGAGATGAAACCTCTCCTAAACTGATGAATCTACATGAATTCAGATGAACTACACCAAACAATTTGAGACTAAATTCAAATAAATAGTGATATAAAATAAAATAAATAACTCAAATTAGACATGTAAAGATTAGGCTTATATTCAAATATAAATATTAAAATAACAAGTGTGTTTCTTTTTCATTCTTCTATTGCCACTCTCCACCGAGCAGAATCTGTAAATTACAAGATATTATAAATATATAAAACGGAATGACGTAGGATTCAGGAAAAATATAATATTCTTAAAGGATATTATTCTAGACGATCAACCTTGGCCAAAACTTTCACGTATCTGATTTGAGGATCCTATATGAAGGGACTTCAGATCTGTACAGCTGGTGCCGTGACCAGGATATGCTGGTTTCAAGCGAGAGAGGTATTGAAGAGTGAAAAAAGAAACAAAATGAAAAATACACTAATTTCGAGTTTTGAACTGAAGAAACTTGAGAGTAAAGTTTATCTAAGTTAAAGTTGTTAAGCGGGACGTTAGAATTGGTTTTAGCTTAGGGTTATTTGTTTTGGAGACCATAGAAAATATGATGCATTCCTTGTTTCATAATAAAGATGGGAAATTTTACAGTCTCAATAGAAGGAAACATAGGGTCAGGGAAGTCTACTTTGTTGGCAGCTTTGAGAGGCAACAGAGTTTCTTCGTGAATTGGATGACGTGAATAAACAATGTGGATCTTCTTCCTTTGACTCCTCTACTGGAGCTGATAGGGGAACAAAGCGTCAAAGTCCATTCGTTTCGAATAAAGACAAACCATTTTATAAAAAACCAAAAGTGGTGGCTCACATCGAGGGGGAGACTTCAAGGGGAAGGATCACCGATGAAATAATTCAAGAAGAAGATTTAAACTAGTTGGGGCCATCTCCAATAAACAGGAGGTGGCTGCAATTAACAAAAAACAAAATTATCTTTTTCCTGTAAAATATTTAATAAAACAAGGTTGGAAGCCAGGGGTAGGATTGGGTTGTGACCAAGAAGGGATCTTATATCCTGTTTCCCCGAATAATACTAGAACGAATTGTGATAGAGAAGGTTTAGGATATTCTTCAGAAGATTATAATAATAAACAAACAGTCGTAAATTTAATTAAAGTTTTTGACGTTTCCGTGATTAAACAAAATCAACCAATGTATAATCAGTTCATTAGAGAATATGAAGGTAACTCTTTATATGATGAAGAGGTTTGCTTTGAGAATGAGGGGCCCAAATTTAAATCAGAAATAGAGTTACAAATTTTGGGACAATCTATAGTTCTCTTGGTAGACACTGGAAGTGAAGTAACTTGTATTTCGGAAGAATTCTTAGAGAGTTTACAAGGAGAATTAAAGTTAGAATTCCCTGCGTTACCAGTTAGACCAATATGTGTGAGGGGAGCCGTTGGACAAAAGAGTCTCCAAATAAAAAAACTAGTCTCTATACCGTTGACGTGTGGTTCATTTGATATTGATACGGGATTTTTAGTGATTGCTAAGTTAACTTGTTCTGCTATCCTTGGGGTAGATTGGTTAGTTGCGCACAACGCTGTTTTGCATTTAAAAGAACCACAAACATTAGAATTGGGTATCGTTGGACAAGGAGAAATTACTATTCCGTTTCGAAATTTTTCTAGTGGGTTTTTAGAAGAGAATCGAATAAATCTAATATCTGGAATAGAGGAACAAAACGAAAAAGAAGGCGGTGAAGAAAAGCAATTATTAGATTTGTTTAAAAGTATTCGGTTGGGAATGGATTTGTCTGATGTAGAGAAGGAACAAATTTTTAATGTTTTGAGATCCCATATGCAAGTTTTTACAAAGAAACTTGGAAGGGCAAACTGTTATACTCATGACATTAAAATGATTGAGGGTACTCCAAGGATTCAACGAACCTATCCTATACCATACGCACATAGGGCAAAAGTAGAAGAAAAGTTGAGGGAGATGGAAGAATTAGGGATTATATCGAGGAAAACTACAAATTTTTGTAGTCCTCTAACTTTCACTGGAAAACCCGATGGATCTGTTAGAATATTACTTGATGCTAGGGAAATCAATAAATATATGGTTCCAGAAGTAGAAGCACCGCCTTTACAGATTGACATACTTAATGCTTTTCTTGGTGTAAAATTTATAACATTGATTGATTTAAATAACGCTTATTTTCAAATACCGTTGACTGAGGACAGTAAAAAATATACTGGATTTACAGTTAATGGAAAGTCTTACGTATACAACGTGCTTCCGCAAGGACTTAAAACGTCAGTAGGGTCCTTTTGTCGCGCAATGGACATTATATTGGGTCCTGGTGTTAGAGAGTTTTGTGTCAATTATTTGGATGATCTTGCAATCCTAACGAGTGGGACTTGGCAAGACCATTTGGATCATATTGATATAGTTTTGGATCGTTTAGAATCAGCTGGAATGACTTGTAATTTTGCAAAGTGCAACTTTTTCTGCAGTGAAGTAAAAATGTTAGGGCATATAGTTACAACTTCGGGAATTAAACCTAACCCGGATAAAATAAAAGCTATAAAGGAATTCCCTATTCCAAAGAAACAAAAACAGTTAAGAGGTTTTTTGGGACTTTGTAATTATTATAGACGTTTCATTAAGAACTATAGTATTTTGACTGCTCCGTTAACTAGGTTATTAAAGAAAAACCAAACATGGTTTTGGGATGAAGAATTAGATCGAGCTTTCAATAATATAAAGGAAGAATTTATTACAACGATTCTGTTGAGCCATCCAGATCAGGATAAATTATATTATTTACAGACCGACAGTTCAGGGATCGGAATAGCCGGATCATTGTTTCAGATTGGAAATAATGGTGAGGTTAAAATTTTGGGGTTCTGTAGTCGTGCGCTACGGGGTTCTGAATTACGATGGACTGTAACTGAACAAGAGTTGTGGGCTATTATTTATTCTGTGAAAAAGTTTGAGACTTATTTAAGAGGAGCGAAATTTGTTGTTCGTACAGATCATAAGGCATTAACTTTCATGAAACAAATGAAATTATACAATAGTAGAGTCACACGTTGGATTTTATTTCTTGAACAATTTGACTTCGAAGTCGAACATGTAAAAGGTGTAGAAAATATTGGGGTAGATATTTTATCTAGATATCCGCCAGGGGGAGTTTTGCAAGAAGAGAAGGTGTGGTATCCAACTGTTATGTATGTAGGTGTTTCTACTGACCGTGACTTGAAAAATAAATTACAACGTATGATGGAATACCAACGGCTTGACAACGTCATATGTGGGATTAAGGAGAGAATAAATGTTTCTAGAGTTCCCGAAAGAACAGATAGATTTACGCGTATAACTTTGCGTTGTATTGTCAATAATGATCTACTTTATTTTAAAACTGTACGTGGAGATTACGTTTTGTTTATGCCCAAGGTTCTACAAGAAGAGATTTGTAAACAGGTACATATAGAGATGGGTCATCTTGGCGCATATAAAACTTTGAAATATTTACAATTAAGGTGTTATTGGATAAATATGGGTAAGACAGTGAAGTCTTGTATTCAGAAGTGTCATGTTTGTCAGCTTTCTAGACCTGACTATATAAAAGGGGTAGGGAAATGTAAATCGATTTTAACTGAAAACCCGGGTGAATTAGTAATGGCTGATATCTTCGGACCACTACCTAAAACTGAGGCTGGTTATATTTACATTTTTGTAATACAGGATTCTTTTAGTAAATTTATTAAACTTTTCGGACTTCGTGGAGCTTCAGCAGACTCAGTGCTTTATTGTATGAGAGTGTTCACTGAAATAATACAACCTAAGGCTGTTATGACAGATAACGGAAAACAATTTATTAGTCACAGGTGGAAAAATGGACTCAGAGCCTTGAGAATTAAGACTTTGTATACTACTATTCGTAATCCTCGACCTAACACTACAGAACGAGTGAATAAAGAATTAAACAAATTCTTTAGAATTTATTGTCATGATGACCATACTAGATGGGATCATTACTTGTTGGAGTTTGAGGAATTGTATAATAATACGTTCCACGAGAGTACGAAATTTTCTCCTAATGAAATATTATTTGGAAATTCAGAGAAACTTAAAGTAGACTGTTTTCTACCACGGGCACTCACGAATAAAACGTTAGACCAAATTAGAGAGGAAGTTAGAGAAAACCTTAGACTTTCGAGTCAGAAGCGGCAGGATAGATTCAATAGAACTCATAAGTTGATAGATTTTCAAGTTGGTGATTTGGTAAAATTAAGGAGGCTTAATAAATCGGATTCTAGTCGAAATAAAACTAAGAAATTTGATTTATTATATGATGGACCATATCGAATTGGAGGAATAAAATATGCTAATGTGTATATTCTCGTTGATCCTGAAACTCAAAGTGTCAAAGGAGTTTATAATGCAGTCCATTTGGCTAAATATTATACTTAGGATGTTAGCTATTGAGATTTTCACGGGACTATATCATAAATTTTAACTTTAGAGGAATTGAGATATTCCTGGTCACAACCTAATTAATATAATTTTATTAGTTATAATTTAATAACTAATATTAAAGGACTATTTTGATTATAGTATATAGTGAGTCAATTTGTTAGTGAATTGACTGGCATTATTAAATCGACTTCGTTTTAAAAAAATATAATGAATTATAATAATTTATAATTTAATACAAATTTAATTTGGTTATATAATCAGGGTTGAACTGAAATAAATCTAAATTTAGATAAACATGTTAAATAATTTTAATAATTTTGAATAAAAAATTAATTTAGTTTAATGATTTATAATATTAGTAGTTTAGTTATTTGTTTTGTTTATTGTATTAGTGAATAAAAAAATTTAAGGGCCAATATAGGAGGTTTTATTTTAATAAAATAATAATAATAATAATAAAAAAAAAAATAATTTAAAATTGAAAATTTTAGAATTCTCGAAAAAAAAAAAAAAGTTTTCTTAGATTTTTCGAAATAATAAAATTTTGGGGGAGGCTGTGCACTTGCGGAACCCTAAAAAATTTTTAAATGCATAAAATACTATTTAGAGGAAGTGTCAAGAAGTGTAACGATAAACGGGGAATAGAAAAATATGACAAGGAGTGACAGTCGTGACAGGGTCGGGAAAGAGTCGAAAAGGGAAAATGAAGAAAAAAAGCTATTTTTGCTGATAAAAATGAATAGTTGCTAAAATTTTGATAAACGAAAGCAACAGAAGAAAACTAAGAATCAGGTTTTGTTGAATAGTGAGGGCAATGGAGCTGAAAATAGAATTTTTACGTGTTTAAATCAGTTTCAGGAAATCCCGAAAGACAAAGGTCCACTGCTGGGCAAAAACCTAACAAGCAAAATCGTGAAACGAATTGTTCTGCTGCTGTGTAAATTTTTGGAAGAATCTTAGGACCATCTTATAGTCTTGGTAAAAAAAAAAGGAAGGTTTAATTCCAGACATCAGTAAGTCATTTATATATATTTTTGTAGCTCGTGGAGGAAGCTATCAAATAGCTGATGTGATGAATCTTTGGAGGAGACCGAGATCCTTGATTTCGGATCCCTTCAATTGAGACATAGATAGGCATTGCTCCGTGTAGGATATAGTATAGGAAGGTTTATTTGCGTATAATTTCAAGACGCTAACATTCAGGGTTTGATTCCAAAGTGTAAAGAATAAGTGGAGTGAAACTAATGTTATGTAAGTATTCAATTTTGTGGTTTTCCATCTTTTATTTATTTTCGGTTCAAAGTTGTTGTGTGTATTTGAGTTAAGGTGAAATGTGACTTAATGAAATTTATAGTTTCTTCCAGGTTATGTGAGCTAAATAACGTTGAGAAAATCAGATTTCAATGTCAAAAGAGGAAGAGTTGATTGGAGAATATTTGCAGCTTTACAGATCTACCTGCGAGGTCATAAGAGGCTTGTACTGTGTGATACTTTAAGTAAATTGATATTCCCACTTAATGATTTTCGTTTGTAAACATTAATAACTCTGCGGAAATTATAACATACTGTGTTTCTAATCTGAGTCGTTATTTGTAGATAGTAATAAAGATTTTCTTTTCCCATAATTAAGTATAAACTAGTTCTACAAGTGTCTTTGTTCGCGTATAGCTAGGCAGGATAATGTTCTATTTCTAAACAGGTACAGGAATTACAAGGAACATTATAGACATGGAAAAGCAAACCACAAATGATAAATCGTGAAGGCTAAAAAAAGGTATTGCTTGGATTGTAAAGGTAATGTAAATTTCATTGTGTTTAATTCTTTCCTTTACAGAGAAATTGATTAAAATAGTCCTTGGTGAAATCATGGAAACTGGACTCTGATGTATATATATTGTCATCGATTAGGGGTGGCTTTAGATGTTGTATATTTTGTCAACATTTCATAATGACTTTGGACGATGTATATTATTATCATCAATTCAAGGAGACTTTAAACGATGTATATTTTATACTTTTTTAGGTAGAATTGTCTATTTGACATTATTGTCATATAGTCAACAAATAAATCATTTTTGATTTAGTTTTACTCAAAGCTAGACGCTATTTTGAAATCTTTATAATTTTTTTTAACTCTTTAACAAAAAATAAATCAAAACCCAAAATCAAAATGGAAGAAAATATTAATACATTAAATAATTACTTTTTTAGAAAATAATATAAAATCTTTGGCCCTAAATCAAAATTCCAGTTTTTAATATACTAATGTCTTCATATGATAAAATTTAAGAAAAATATTCCGTCAGATCAAAAGAATTAGAACGTCAATTCAAAATCTTAAAATAATATATCTGAAAACTAAAACTTGGATATAGATTGTGATATTTTATTGTGAAATAAAGGGTAAGTTTAAGTAGAGTGAATATTATAAATAATAATATTTCAAGTAATAATAAATTGCTTTGATAGTGATTTTGAATCTTTTGCCTCAATTTCCCAAAATTGGAACATGCTGAGAGCATTACTACATCTCAGTACTCAAGCTCATAGGAGGTGCTTATCTTTCCTTTTACTTTCATACTGTAGGAGTCCCAGATTTTGAGATTAAGAAATGCCTGCTCTCAGGTTTATTTAGTTCAACCAAGCATGGATGGATGCCCTCGTGTCATGTGTCCCCGATGTCCACTATATTGGTTGTGGCTAATGTAAGTCGCGTGTCACTGGAGTATCTGTCTAAGTCTGTCTGATAATATCAACCTTCGGATTTATTTATTTTAATCATTCTTGGGCCGGAGCCCTCAAGCCTAAAAGGGTCTGATACTAAAGTTCTTCTCTTTCTATTTGTGTGAGGTTTCGCTGATTCATCCTGAATTCCCTCTTCTGTATGTGTGGGATGAATTGGAGTTACTCCAATACAAATGGAAGGATATTAGCAAGGTGTTTTAACGTTGGATTTTGGAAATAGTGTTTCTTGTGTTATGTGCTGACAACGCTCGCCCATTATTGGATGCGTCGTTTGAGTGGCATATACCGCGGGAGGACCTCCTGATCTTAGCGTTAGATTACCAAATGTAGAGTAGTTAGACAACATAAAACTTTCTTCTTATGTGAAGGGACATTCTAGTTTAGTCTAATGACATTAAATTGTTTATAAGGAATAAATTAGAATTGTCCTGAATCAATAGGAAGAATATTCTTGATGGAGACATTACGTTCGTTCGTGGGTTGCTTCTTGTAAAGTGTGTTGACGACGTTCGCCCATAAGGCTGCGACGGCTGTACGACACTCTGACCTTGGGGGACCTCTGAACTTTATGTGTGTCATCCTAAAGTAGTTAAATAATTTATTTAATCTTCATTGAATCATACAGGAATCTAAACTTTATAAGATTCTAAGTTTTATTTTCCCTTAATAAAACTTGTCATAAATTATCATACTTAAAATTATACTTTGACTCAGTGTGAAACCACCTTAACTTTACTAAATAGATTCTTGAAAACAATAATGGAACAGAAGTTATAATGTTTAGTTTCTTTTCATTGTAAATAAGTTCCGAATATTTAAGTATATACAATAACCCCATTTTTATACTTCTTATGAGTCCTCTTTAAAAGAACATCGAGTTTTAGCTAGTGTTGTTTACGCTAAATTCTCCCAGTGTTCTTGGTTTTGAATACTCGATGCTTTTGATTTTCCCTTAAGATCTTAAATCATAAATGTTTGGCCCAACCTAGCTTAGATACTACTATCCCGAATCTTCTCGGTTCTGGTCATCATACTTCACTTTTACTTAAGGATTACCTTCAGTAATCTTTTGTCATACTTACTTCTTATATGTTCTACTTCGAAATATGCTGGGTAATCCCATTATAGTTTAGATGCAATTCATTTTATTTAAATGAGTGTTTAGACTGGGGTTACTCTACATAATTCTTGTCCTGCGTGGGTTGGTAACGGAAAAGAGATTTAGCTACGCATCACAAGTGAGAGCTATGAAGGATATACGGAGACCTTGTTGGTGCAATAAAGTCATTTAGTGACTGGGGGGAGGGAAGTTGCCCTTCAAACTCTTTATGTCTCTCGTTATAAAACCGTTATTGATCTAGGCTGGCCATGCAAGCAATAATACTATACCCGTATCTAGTACAGACTTCACACTTGGACGTGTGGAGCTGGCTAATTATTTTCAGTTTAACTTATTTCAAAACAAACTAAGGGATTCGATGATGTCGATCATTGTCTGCCCGGAGGGATTACAGGAAGAGCTCTTATAGCTCATGATGGAGAGTGCCCTGTTTTCCTAAAGGAAGACCGTATGCTTCGTGTGCCTGGCGGGCTCGGTGACCAGCTCTGGTATGGGTGACTAAAAGAAATAGTCAATACCCTGTGAACCCTGGATGAGTCAGTGATCGTCCCTTAAAGGTGGGCCACGTGGAAGTCGGGTTTGACGCGGGGCATGAACATACCGGGGGGAGACATCATCACCGTCTGGGTTGTACTGTGGTTAGTTAGTTCCGCTCTCCACATACATTAACCCTAGTCTTTACTGTAGTTTAAGTTTTCGATGGGATATCCAGCTCCGCGAGGATGATCAGAATCCTGACGATCCAGTTGGATTGTTAGGGTAGTTTAGCGTCATGTCATCGTGTGCTGGGTGATGATATGCCTCGGACCTAGGACTTAGGGTAGAGGAGGCCTAGGACGAGCTGCTTGGGGCGATGGCGGTGCCCCAAACCTGGGGATTGTCCCCACATTATTTTTTATTACTTCGTTTATATTAACATAGGTTTCTTTTCAGAAACTTAACGGCTTTAATAAAATTGCTTTGTAAAAAGAGATGAAACCTCTCCTAAACTGATGAATCTACATGAATTCAGATGAACTACACCAAACAATTTGAGACTAAATTCAAATAAATAGTGATATAAAATAAAATAAATAACTCAAATTAGACATGTAAAGATTAGGCTTATATTCAAATATAAATATTAAAATAACAAGTGTGTTTCTTTTTCATTCTTCTATTGCCACTCTCCACCGAGCAGAATCTGTAAATTACAAGATATTATAAATATATAAAACGGAATGACGTAGGATTCAGGAAAAATATAATATTCTTAAAGGATATTATTCTAGACGATCAACCTTGGCCAAAACTTTCACGTATCTGATTTGAGGATCCTATATGAAGGGACTTCAGATCTGTACAGTAGAAATAACTACTATTCTTTGCCCCAAAAATTGTACTTTCACGTAGCAGACGAATGTAAATCTCGTTTTAAAACATTATTAGTTCGCACGTTCATAATAATTACTCAAGTAAATCTTATATGGCGTTGTTATTTTAAAAGAATACGTGTCTCCGTTTCTATCTCAAATATTCAAATAGCATTAATATTGCGGGAATTGCATTTTAACGTATTGATATATGAATGTAATTATCCTGTTACAATTGTATTTATTTTAAATGACCTAATCCCATTATACACGGTTTTTATCGTAAATCTGTACAGGTCCTGCCGTAATTAATATATATTATCAGAATGCCCGAGGGCTGCGTACCAAAACGGGATTGTTTAAAAGAAATGTTTCCTTAAACTGCTATGATATAATCTCAATAACCGAAACTTGGTTAATAGATGGCATTGGAGACCAGGAGCTTTTTGACGATAGGTACATTGTCTGGCGGCGTGACCGAGACTATGTCCAAACACAACAAAAATACGGTGGAGGAGTTTTGCTGGCAGTGAGACGGAATTTGATCGCTGAACAAAAGCCGCTTCGGAACTCTTCCGCTGAAGATATCTGGTTGTCATTGAAATTGCGTAACAAAGGTACCTGTTTTAACCTACATCTGTGCACAGTCTATCTCTGTAATCAAAAGGGTGGGCACTCTCTTAGTGAGCAAATAGATAATTTTTCAGATAAGCTCTGTGATAACTTGAACCATAGTACGAGCGACCTTGTGGTAGTTTTAGGGGACTTTAACATGCCTAATATTATGTGGAATAAACTACCTAATGGTCATCTTCAACCGATTGGCGCATCAAACGAGAGCCAATTAAAATTTTTGGATGCTATAATTGAATGCGACCTCAATCAATTTAATTATGAAAGTAATATAAATAACAGAATATTGGACCTTGTGTTATCTAATTCTCCTCTATCAGTACGTTGCTGTGATAGCCCTTTGGTTACAGAAGACCTACACCATAAGTCTTTATGTATTGAACTACCTCTGGACGTCTATTCACCTCTCGCCAATAACCCGAGACAAGTGTATCGGTATGCGGCGGGCGATTATGAAAAAATTGCGTCATCGTTGGATAACATTGACTGGAATGATATCTTGTCAAGTTTGTCTATTGATGATGCCGTTAATTTCTTAAATTCTACACTTATTCTGCTTCGAGAAGAACACATCCCTCATAAACAGATCAGGACAGACAGTTCCTTTCCCGTCTGGTATAATTCGGCTCTAAAGAAAGTTTTAAAAGAAAAATTTAAATTTCATCGGAAATTTCAAAAATATGGTAATATAGACGACGAGCATACGTTTTCTTTACTGAGGGACCGAGCTAAATTCATTGAAGATGATTGTTATAAAGCATATATAGATAAGGTGGAAAAGTCAGTGATCACAAATCCCAGGTATTTTTGGACATATTCGAAGGCACTTAACAAGCCCTCTCACACTCTACCTTCCGTAATGAATTCCGACGGACAATCCAGCGGATCGGGAGAATCCGTCTGCAATATGTTCGCTACCTATTTTCAATCGACTTTTCTTTGTCAGCATACTGCCCCACATGACCTACCAAACCAGACTCACACAAGTAGAAACAATACGAGTATCAGTGATATTGAAATTGATTCCAGAGAAATTCTAAGGCTATTAAAAACTTTGAATATTAACAAAGGCGCTGGGCCTGACGATATATCCCCTGTGATAATTAGACGGTGTGCAAAGAGTCTCGTACTGCCGTTGTGTATAATATTTAGAAGATCACTGATTGAAGGCATCGTACCCCAGCTCTGGAAATCGGCATTTGTGACCCCAGTTCACAAGAGTGGTGATAGGTCGAACGTTTGTAATTACAGGCCGATTTCGAAATTATGCATATTTGCCAAAATATTTGAAAAGATCGTTCATAGACAAGTGTACGCAGCTCTGCAGCAATCATTCTCTGAGGAGCAGCACGGATTCCTTATGAGTAAATCTACTACATCCAACCTTGTGTTATTCAATGATTTTGTTACGTCTCAAATGGATAAGGGTGTACAAGTTGACACGATATTTACTGATTTTAGTAAAGCTTTTGACCGTATCGATCATGTGCTGCTCCTGGAGAAACTGAGTTGCGCAGGGATACATGGAAACCTCTATAGATGGTTCTCATCCTATATCATGAACAGGTCCCAGGCTGTCGTAACTAATGGCTATAAGTCCTCCTGGATGCCAATCCCGTCTGGTGTACCTCAAGGCTCACTACTAGGACCGTTGCTATTTGTAATTTTTATTAATGACATTGGCGATTGTTTCAGCAATTCAAAATTTTTACTATATGCAGACGATACCAAGATATTCAAATCCGTGTCAAGTACAGAAGATTGTAATCAGCTGCAATCAGATTTAATTAATTTTGAGCAATACTGTGTCAAAAATAAATTAAATTTGAATATCAAAAAATGCTTTGTCACCACTTTTACACGTAAGCCCAACCCTATAGTCTACCCGTACACACTTAGCAACGATCCTCTTAGTAAGACTAACATCATGAAAGATCTTGGAGTTATGCAAGACTCTCGGGTTTCCTACGAAAACCACATCGACTATATAGTCAAAAAGGCCTCTAAATCCCTAGGCTTTATTAAAAGGACTACAGCTCCATTCAAGACACTCAAACCTATCAAAGTCCTGTATTGTTCGTATGTGCGAAGTATACTGGAATATGCATCCGCTGTGTGGAATCCCCAGTATAAGGTGCATATTAACCGTATTGAGTCTATCCAAAAACGTTTCCTCCGGTACTTACAATATAAATGCAGGCGGTTTGAACATGGCTACGAAACCCGTTGTAAAACTTATCATTTCTTACCCTTAGAGCAAAGAAGAGAAATTGCAGACCTCATTTATTTAGTTAAAATTGCCAAGGCAGAAATAAACTCTCCCAGTCTGTTACAAAACATTAATATCCACGTTACTAATAGACTTCCTATTAGACACAACCAGCCCTTAGCAACAATTAGTGCAAAAACCAATTACCGGCGAAATTCCTTCTTCTTAAGGGCTGCTAAGTTATTTAATAGTTTAAGCAAGGGACACAGCGACTTGGAACTATTTTGCTCAAGTCATTCAGATATAAGGCGTATTTATAACAAGATGTTCTTTAAGCCTAACATAAGTTCGTAACTATTCTTACCTAATTTAATTTTAGCATTAGTTAATTTCTGTAATCCTCATTTTCCTTAAGTTTAATTTAACTACTTGGTTTATACTCCAGTGATATTCTTGGCTTCTTCAGTTATTTAGTTAGATTTAAATCTGCGGGTACCTATAAATGGCTGTGTACTAATTCACCTATGTTTATAATTAGATTTAAGTAGCTGTTGGTACTCTGAATAAAAATAAAATAAAATAAAAATAAAAATAAGATCTGGAATTTGTATTTTGTAAGTATCTCTGCAAATAAACGTTTCTATTCTATTCTATTCTATTCTATAAATTCTACGTCGTCACGCATTTTCCCTGTGTCCGTACTCCGTCCCTGTGTGTATCGTTCGGCGACTGATGCGCGCATCGGGCGCACTGCACGACCGCGCCTCACCCTCGCCGCACTGCGACGACGCGTCGCTTTGTATGAAACAAGTGACAGGCGGCGTGCATCATGCGCGCATCCGCATCGCACTTCTTAGATTAGACCAGCGGCTTATGCACCCTGTCACATTGAAAGCGGTCGCGGCGCGGCGCGGTGCGGCGCGGGGGCGGCCGGGCCGCTAATACAACCCCGCGGACCGGGCACGGCGCGGAGGGGCCGAACTTTCGGCGGGAGCGGGCGTTGTATTCCATTGCGTTCAATGCAACCCGTCACACAGAGCGGCAGCGGCGCGGCGCGGCGCAGTGCGGTGCGGTCCGGGCGCGGACTTTGACGTTGTATTTTTTTTTACAAGAATTTTGCGGCTTTGCGCAGACTTTTTTTTAGGTTATCAGTTTGGTTTTTTGTTTAGAGCAAAGGATTTACGACTTTTGAATAATCACAGATAAATAATGTCACACCGACCACTACCGCCCCGCTGTCCCGCCGCGGTTTCCGCGCGGTACCTCTGTGTGACCGGTCCCGGAACGCTTTCGCTTCCCGCAGGTCCGCCCCCGGACCGCTTTACCGCTTGTACCGCTCTGTGTGACGTGGGCTTTAGAGGTTATAAATTCCATACTATTATCGAGCTAGCTTACTGTAATTGTTGAGTCGTGATTTTTCATACAAATGGATCCTGTTGAGCAGAGTTAAGTCCTGTATTATGCCTGTATTGCTAAGGCTGCCATACACCAAGCAGGCTTCGAATTGGTGGAGCACCCACCGTATTCGCCAGAATTGGCCCCCAGTAACTACAGGCTATTCCCAAAATTAAAGGAATTTTTACGTGGAAAAAATTTTGGGCAATCACTAGGTGTGGTGAATCATTACTGTGGAGGAGTGGTTTTCAGAGGTCGGACTAAAAAAATTCCAGGATGTTATTGAAATGTTGGAGCACCGATGGAATAAGTGTATTAATGTAGAGGGAGACTATGCAGAAAAATAAAAAATAAATCTTGAATGTAGTTTGATTGTAAGAGGGTTAGGGGTGGAGCATAGGGATCACCGTACATAGTATTACAAGCAAGTAGTGTGAGTGCGGCATTTTGCAATATGACGCACTTGCTTTCGTGCCCTACCTCCTCTGTTTCTTGCACCTACCTGGGAGGGCCTTTTTGAAGGTAACAAAAGAGCTATTTATTGGTGTAGCAACATTTTGAGCTTAGATACTTATTTTTATTTCTATATGTATTATGATATTCTAACGACACAAGGAAGAAACGCATTTTCCACACGGCCGCACGTCGGTTGAAATACTTTGACCTAGCGGGTCTCTGGTTTCGGGCGTTGTTTGTACAAAGACTAGTTCGGCACACATTGCTGGGAGGCTTGGTTTTGTTAATTCCAATATCCTTATTACAACCAGCAATGTATGCCGCATTAGTTTCTGAATTAAGGAAGCTGTGATAGCGGCTTAACACTAGTACGCATTCGACACGGTAGAAGACTCACTCTCGTTCAATATTCTTGAATAAGTGAATCTGAATTTTTTTATTAGTTTTTTTACGTGACTTATGTGAGCATTTGACCCGATCTCAATTGGTGGTAAGTGACCTACCTACATAATGTCTGTTCCCTCTAGCCTTGAAAATATTTTTGTTCGGGGAAAAGATCGGCAGGGAGGGAAGTACCATTCCTTAAGCCGCTATCACACCTTTCTTAATTCAGAAACTGATTCGACATATATTGCTTCTTGAAGTAAGGATATTGGAATTAACGAGCCAAGCCTTCAAGCAATGTATGTATGCCGAATAAGTCTTTGAATTTAGGAAGGTGTGATTGTACGAATATTGGGAAGCGTTTTCAATCCGACACATGGCCTCGACTTAACGACTAATACCTAAGTTGGAAATTGAGAACAATTTGCTAATTATCTTCACCAACTGATGAAGAAGTACTTATATAGGAAAATAATAAAAACTCCCAACAAATATGGAATAAAAAAAAACCCGCCAAGTGCGAGTCGGACTCGCGCACTGAGGGTTCCGTACCACCACATAAACATAATTGTATTAGTTTAAATTTCAGTAAGTTAATGTGCTAGATTTTTTGAGTCCGATACGCGCTTGACCAAATTTTATTATTTGTTGTTATTTTACAGCCTATTCCCTATAAACATACCAATTTTCAAGTTTGTAAGTGTTCCCGTTTTTTAAATAGAACTATAACAAAAATCGCCTCAGCGACCATCCAACTTGACCTCTCTCTTATATGAATGTCCTTGAAACGGGAGCTCACCACAATTGGTTACCATTAGTTGTGAGAAAAGTTGTAATATTTAATGATTTCAGACTTTTCCCATTATTTGTACTGTGAGACCTAGCTTCTTGCCAAATTTCATAATTTTAGGTCAACGGGAAGTACCCTGTAGGTTTTTCATTTTTGAATAAATGTATGGAGATGAGGACATAAAATGCCATATCTTTTGATTGCGTCGTTGTAAAAAATTGAAATTTTCAGATCTTGTGTGGTTCATGGATCCTAATATATGGTATTAATTTCAACCTGATACCTTTACCCGTTCGTGAGATAAAGGGTCTTGACAGACAGACAGACAGACAGACAGACAGACAGACAGACAGACAGACAGACGGACAACAAAGTGATCCTATAAGGGTTCCGTTTTTTTCTTTTGAGGTACGGAACCCTAACAACGTGCTTAACTCAAGTTGGCTATCTTTTGACTTCGGTCCCGTCGATCCGGCTCGAAGGACCATTTACTTCTGTTGTAGACGAAGCTAAATTATGACTTCACGGCGAGTTATTTATTAAATTAAAGGTTTTTGTGAATAAAACCACCGTATGCGTTTGATGTTCAACCGGAAGTCCTTTTATTATATTTCTTTTTTACACATTTGCAGTTTTGGAATCTAGAAAGTTTGGATACATGTTCGGATTGAACAGATTGGGGGGGGGGGGGGCAGTAATGAAATATACATAAGAGTTATAAGATAGATGGACGTGAATAAGCCTATGAAACAGAACAACTTTTTCTAAGAAACATAAGGAAAAAAACTAACCTGACATACAAAATCAGTTTTCGACCTATCTACTCTTATATACAACGTGTTAACGGAATAAGCGAAACAGAAAATAGTTTATTCTGAATCGAGAGCAGAATCAATGTCACGTTTTTGATAGGGGTAATTTTTTTATTATTTAAATTTTTGACGCTTCTATTATAAATATTTCTGTGGATACGCGCGCTAGCGGCGCAGGAAGTGGGCGTGGCGTGCGCGAATTGCGTGGACTAGAACAACGATGGAACTAGAACAATGATGAAACTTTAAAATAACAATATCTTTAAAAAAATCTTTAAAAAATCATTTTTTAAGATTTTTTTACGGGAATAGATTTATTTTAATAAAACCAGCCAAGTGCGAGTCGGACTCGCGCACTGAGGGTTCTGTACCTATTTACCATATGATATACTAAAATCTTTTGCTCTTTGACTTTAAAAACTCCGCGACCATCCAACTTGACCCCTCTTTTATAGAAAAGTTCTTGTCCTAATAAAATTATCTGAATCTGAATCTATCTGAATCTGAATGACCCCAATATTTATTTCTATTTATTTGCACCTAAGTAAGTTTATTCTTAGAATACAAGTTATATTAGTTCAAAAGTGACGCAGCTATTTCAATACTGTTATGAATAACCCCTCTGTTATGTTACCAAGTACATGAAGCAGGGCCTTAAGCAGTCTATTGTTACACGAGGCAGGAATGTATGTATAATAATAATGTTACGAAAAATATAATAAACTTATGTATAAAATTCGCCATTACAATGTGGTAACTACTTTATTATCGCAGGTGCACTGAATCAATTAGTTTTAAGAGACTGGGAGAGAAAAAAGTGTGACCTATGATTGTGAACATTGTTATACTTAATTCATTTTTTTCAACGCTTACCAACAAATTTTGCAGCCATGACACTAAATTCTAAATCCAAATTCTAAATTATTTATTGCTGTAAATACAGAGTATTAACAAGATGTTAGGTGATATGTACATAGTCCTTGCACTGTAAACTCCAAAAGAGCATAGCTAAACCTGAGTATATTGACGGAAAGAATAACATTGTTTTACAAACTTGTTTTTTTCTGACAGCTTTAGTCGATTGCTTTTAACATAGCTGCAAAATGTGTTGGCAAGAAAATGGATTACAATCAGGGTTGGCTATTATCAAGATAATTACTTTCTCTGATAATTATCCGATAATTACCTGATAATTATCTAACTATCAAATCAAATTACGTATACATTTTCATTTATCGCAAGATTCCCTGCATTTCTTTTTTACATTTCTTGCATCTAGCCCATAAACCACTATTTTTAGTTTTAATGCAGTCAACCTTTGACCATATTGGATTAAGTTTTCTAGGCATAATGTTTTTCTTTATTTAATTTCGCAGCGCACAAACTACAGTTCACGAAAACAAATAACAGTGAGGGGAATTCCCCTGTAGATGAATGACATTTGGCGTTCGTTTGGATACACACTTGATATTGTGACGAAAAAACATGCGTTTGGATACACATATATATTATTTCGTTTTGTTTTGTACAATAACAGTTACTCGTATTATCAGCGGTAATTATCATGATAATTATCAACGATAATTATCAAGATAATTATCACGATAATTATCCAGGCCAACCCTGATCACAATCTATACGGTTTGGGTTTGTTTGTATGGCTTGGTTCTCTTGCGTGTGATGTCATGGACTAATGAATGGTGATGTTCACTATCTTTAACATGATAAAATACTGTACGGTCAACCGCACGTCGGTAGAAACTTTTTCGACTCTATTACCACGCCATAAGGTCCAAAAGTGTTTCTACCGATGTGCGGCCGTGTGTACAAATGCAACAGAAAGGGTATCAACCCTGAAGGATGTGTATCTGTCCATGAAACTAAACAACTTTTTCCCAGGAACATAGGTCGAAATACGAAAACCCAAATTTGACCTCCCATAGAAAAAGCTCTAACGGTCGATTCAATTTCTATGGGAAGTCAAAATTCTTTTTTCACTGTTCGAACTATTTTTCTTAGAGAAATTTATTCAGTTTTATTGGCAGATCAACATCCTTTAGGGTTGGTATATCCTCGAAAAACAAACAATAATCGAGTACGTCAATTTACATACATACATACATAACATCACGCCTTGTTCCCGTCGGGGTAGGCAGAGACCACAGTTCTCCACCTGCTACGATCTTGACATACTTCCCTTGCTTCCTGAACCTTCATCAATCCTTTCATACATGCTCGTCGGTTTAGGGTACTTTTAACCTGGCCTTTATTCAGAACGTCCTGAATTTGGTCCTGGTACGTTCGCCGAGGCCTTCCCCTTCCAACGTTTTCATTCTATCTCGCCTTGTGGATCTCTTTCGTCAATCTTCCTTCATTCATCCATATTCATACGTCAATTTGTTTATGTAAAATCGACTATTCAAGTAGTTTGCCCCGATTTATACCTATAGCTTCAAATTTAAATTCTTCCTAAAGCCACAATCACACCTTCCTTAATTCAGAAACTAATTCGGCATACATTGCTCGTTGAAGTAAGGATATTGCAATTAACATAACCAAGCCTCCCAGCAATGTATGCAAAATTAGTCTTCGAATCGTGGCTTTATGTAGTAAGTAGTTGTGCGACACCGTGGTCCCAAATACCAACTCCTGCCACTACAAAGAGGATGTAGCTCATTCAGAGTTCGTTGACTCGCCGGACCATTGTTTATTGTATGTCTTCGTTTCTACTTAATTAGCTGAAATGGCGTTTAAGACAATGACCATTCCGGTGTTGACGTCTGACGACTATGCAACAAGTTTTTTTTTTATTTAGTATTGGTGCCGATGGCATCACAGACATCGGCCAAAAAACTGCTAAGCTGAAGTGGAGCTTGGCGGGATATGTCGCCAGCATGCACCCTGACAGAAGATCAAAATTAGCCGCCGAATGGTTCCCGGAGGGTGGTCACCGACGGCGAGGTCTTGAGAATTGTTCAACAATAATTCAAGACAGAGACGAATGGCATGATAGAGAGGAGACCTTTGCCCAGCAGTGGGACACTACAAAGGCTAGTAATAATAATAAAAGTAGGATTGGTAAGCATATGACTCCTATCTCACCTGATGGTAAGTGACGATGGAGTCGAAGATGTAGCACACAGAGCTCTGAAGCGCATGCGTCTTGCTCTACATCTAGAGACGAATTCTTTATGCCATTCAATTCGAATCAGACGACCCATTTACTAAAACTAACACGCTTTCCGCACCCACACTACTAGTGTCATTTGAGTGCGATAAACATAGTACTATTATTGCGAGAGAGTAAGATGCAAAAAACCAGTGACAGCGTCTCTATGGCAACGAATGTGTTTATGATGTGCATTCAAAATAAGCGCCTACAAAAATTGGATAGTATAACTCTTCAATAAGGAACCAAATTTTTTTACTATATTCGCTTCTGTAGGGGGGGTGCGCGCGCAGGCGGAGTGGCCCTATCGTTGTTCTGTGATGTAGCATGTCTACCTAGAACAGTGCTTCTAAACCCGTGGACCGTGGACCCCTGGGGGTCCGTGTGTATATGTAAGGGGGTCCGCAGTCCCATTTAACAATCCAAAAATAAATAAATGTAAGAGGTTATACTCGTAAGTGGAATCCAATCTGAAAATCAGAGGCGGCTCGTGACATTTTTTTTATGGGTGTGCACAAAAAAATTAAATAAATAAATTGACTTACCTACCATTTATTGATGAACTATTTTTTATGGCTTTATTGTTACATATTATGCGCGCCAGCGCCAGCTTCAAATACTAGACACGGGAAACAAAACAAGTTATTTACAACCTCACATCCAAGGTGTTTTTAAATATTGTTCTTCAAGATTAAAAGTTATTTTTTTTGTACTACACTTTTGAACTAGCGCGATTTCAGATCGTGACGACCCCTTTTCATTGAGTTCAAGTCGTATTTGTAGTCTTTTTCGCATTTTTTAATGTAAACGGCACTGTATTCGTCAATTTTTACAGTAATTAGGCACGTACACTATTTAAAAACAGTTAATTCTAAATTTTCAAGCAAAATTGCGAACAGTAACTGAAAGCTGTATACGAAAAGTTTGTTTACGTATGATCGGGAACAGCGCCTTGTCAACGAAATGCATGCGTATCGCGAACTGGCAACGTTACACTGAGCAGCGCTCCTGATGAGGCTAATTTCTCATATAAAATCTTTTGTTTCACGCGCTCGAGCGTGTTGATGTTTCTCTTTCACACTCATTGAATTCTGTATTAGGAATTGTACTGAATATTTTTTCATAGGAGCACAATCCTTGGCGCTCCACTTGGTACAACTTGACTACGTAAATTGTTGCGTAATTATTTCTTAGGTTATTTTAAATGTATACAACGTATAGGGTTATGAAAATAGGTATTTAATCGTATGTAACTTAACTAGGTAGGTAATACATCCTAAGTTTGAGTTTTGTGAAAGAGGGAGTGCACTGCACCAGTGCTCTTTAGGACGAGCCGCCTCTGCTGAAAATACAATAGTAGTAACATCAACCCATATATCACTAACTTTCACATTAACGTAATTTTTGTTGTATTTGTAGAACTTAAAATAAATGGTCCGATTTATTGTTTTTTTTACTAATAGACTGGTCAAGGTATTAAATTAAAAATATTCTAGACGCAAAACGAACGACTTTTATGGCATAGACAAATGTTATTTTTTTGTATCGGTATGTATTTTGTGCCTTTAAAGACATATAATCTCATTTATTAATTTCGTAAACAAGTCTCAAGAGACCAAAAATTTTTTAGCCGCCATTTTGAAAATGGTTATTGTGTTATCTATGTAACAAGCATGTATGAATTTAGCAGGGTCTCATTAGTTTAAAAACACCTTAAAAATAAAAGTCGTTCGTTTTGCGTCTAGACGAAAAACGCAAGCCTTTTTCTCAAAAAATTCCTTAACTATAGGGGGTCCCTGAAGTTGTTTGAATTCCTAGGGGTCCATTGACTAAAAAGGTTAAGAAACGCTGACCTAGAAGATACCTGTTCTGTCCTTGAATAGATCCAGATTGTATTTTTTGGGGAACAAATCTGCAGGGAAAGAGTTTCAATACTTAGCTGTGCGTGCGCATTATGAAAGATGAAAGCGCTTCGTGCGATGAGAGTGCTTGTCGTGCGCTTAAAATTTGTGAAGCTTACAGAATCTATTCGAGTTGCTGGTAGTGCTGGTACGCATATTGAGATGTTGAGTTGAACTCGCCTACTTTTCACACTCCTACGGCTTATTAGATCTTTTGTGAGACCACAGATTAGATCTGAGTGAGACCGTGACTCAGGGTTGATGAAAGTAGTGAAGTATGACAAGATCGTAGCAGGTGGAGGACTGTGGTCACTGCCTACCCCGATGGGAAAGAGGCATGATGTTATGTATGTATTATATATGTGACTAATGGAACAGGTGATTCTGATAATGATACTAATAAGAGAAACGATGCTTAATCTTAAATAAAGTGGAATTGGACTACAATAGGGAACATGCACGTATTTCTTTGATTTAAAAAAATATTCTCATTCATGTAATATACAGTCTAGTAAAAAAATTTTTCGAAAATATTTAAAAAGATATAAGCCATCGAAGATTTGTTTCTGTCTCTTTCTAGCAAAACGAAATTTATTATGGAGTTTATATGGCTGTAGTGCATTATGACGTCACTTTTCATGTCGGATCTGTTTGTCTGATCGGCGCGTAATTAGTAGTTTTAAATCCTTATATCGGCCGTATTTGTTAGCCGATTAAAATTTTAATTTCACTTTTTGTCATCTCTACTACGGTACGAAAAAAATTTATGCATGTTCCCTATTGTAGGTAGCATAAAAACAACAATATAACATGGAACGGTGGAAAAAGCAACTGATAGGTGCTGTAAACGGTATACTCGCAGGATATGAATACATATACCAGTTATCAAGGTTAACACCTCAACCTTGCACGTCCAAAGTTTATTTAACCATCTTACTAATGTTCAGAATGTGAACAAAGAGCGCTAAAGACATGCGCAAGCGGCGCGGCGTGTGCTAACCAATGAGTCAGTGAACAAATGTTTCCGGCAGGTGAGAGGAAGAAAGACGATAAATTATGGAGTAATAACGTGGAAATCATCATCATATCGTGTGTTGTAAGGTCGGTGACCGACCTCATAAACCCTGATGATGATGTCAAAGTGGTGGACCCGACAAAGACCTTTGACATGAATCTTTTAATGACTACTTTGCTCTCGTAGCCGGGCGAATGTTTGATTTGTTTTAGTATATTTAGGGTTCCATACCAAATGGTGCAACGGGACCCTATTACTAAGCCTACGTCGTCTGTCTGTCTGACCTTTAAAGGGCTGTATCTTTTGAACCGTAGTAGCTAATAGGTCTTTACCAATGAAATTGCCGAAATTTTCTTACAGATTAATGAGATCATAATTCCTATAATTCTTATGCTGTTTTTTTCCATTTGTCTTATATTTGAAAGTTGACTTCAAGGTTATCAATTTACGCATAAAATAAAGTTTTTATTTTTAGTTTGATATATAAAATTAAAGGTTCGAAAATTGTTCGTTAAATGTCGTCCGATTTCATCATCAGATTCGTTATATTTTTTACAGATAATATTTTTCGAAAATTAAATTTAAGCTTCTGTTAGCTTAATGTCTTCCCAATAATGCTTAAAAAAATGAAAAAAATTGGATTTATAATTCCTAAGAAAAATGCAAAAGTGTTAGTACTGAAAATTGAGTTTACCTAAAATTCGCCATACAAAACGGCAATTTCATAGGTAAAGATCTAATATATGGTTGAAATTTGCACAGAATATGTGTTATTATTGCGGATTACCTAACAAATAATAAAAGAAACCCATACTAGAATCGTTTTTAGGGTTCCGTACCTCAAAATAAAAAAAGGAACCCTTATAGCATCACTTTGTTGTCCGTCTGTCTGTCTGTCAAGACCCTTTTTCTCACGACCGAGAAGAGGTATCAGGTTAAAATTGATGACGAATATTAAGGTCCATAAACCACATAAGATCTGAAAATTTTAACTTTTTACAACGACGCAATCAAAAGATATGGCTTTTTATGTCCTCATCTCCATGCATTTATGCAAAAAATCAAAACCTACAGGGTACTTCCCGTTGACCTAAAATTATGAAATTTGGCAAGAAGCTAGGTCTAGTACAAATAAAGGGAAAAGTCTAAAATCATTAAATATTTAAATTTTTCTCACAACTAATAGTAACCAATTAAGGTGAGCTCCCGTTTCAAGAACTATTCTATAAAAGAGGGGTCAAGTTGAATGGTCGCGGAGTTTTTAAAATCAAAGAGCAAAAGCTTTTAGTATATCATATGGTAGATAGGTACGGAACCCTTAGGGCGCGACTCCGAATCGCACTTGGCCGGTTTTTTTTTTGTTGAGCCCTACTTTAAAAATAAGCTATCTATAGAATAAAAAAAAAAACTAGTCAATTGTGAGTCGGACTCGCGCGCATTTAATACACTTCTGCGCGACCGAGCGTCCCTTCCTAAAACGGTAGTTGTGGTACGGTCAACCGCACGTCGGTAGAAACTTTTTCAACTCTATTACCACGCCATAAGGTCCAAAAGTGTTTCTATTGAAATGCTGTTGTGTGTACGATGCACTTAGCCGGCTTTTTCTGTTTTTACTGTTCATCGGTTTGTTTTAAACATTAAAATACAAACAGTACATGTAACTAATGTCAGTTCATTAAAAACTAAAGCAATTTGTATTAGAATCAAGTTTTTACCTTCATTAATGGGTCTGACTGATGTACAAAAAATTTGCACCATTTGTAACTTTAACTACTAATATTACGCTATTTTATAGACGTATAACTGGTATTTACATGTTCGTATACACATGTATTAATATAAATATAACGTATAATTAATGAGATATTTTCGCACGCTTACTGTGATTTCGAACTCCGGATATTTTATTGTAGCTATAAAAATGCACAGACTAAGCAGTAATATAGACACGAAAACTAAATATTTTTCTCAAGAATAGCAAGTTCATTTTGATACTTAGTTTTAAGGGGAGGGTAATATTTTTAATCGATCAACCCAGAAGTTAATTTTAAAAGCAGTAATTAAAATGTAATTCTGTAATGATATGATTTAAAATATTACATAATGTCTCTTAAAAAACCAGCCAAGTGCGAGTCGGTCTAGCGCACCGAGGTTCAGTACCACTAAGAAAAAAATACCGTCTTAGTTACGGACGCGCAGACACAAAAAAGTGTATTAAGGGGCTGATAAGAGCTGAATTACCTCCCTTTCTAACAAAGGGCAGAATGCGCGTGCTAGAACGGAGCGGATTCGCGCTGTTTTACGTTTTTCGCTCATTTTTTTATTTTTCTCAAAATCTGTACCCATAATATTAATTATCAAATAGCTATATTATTATGCATAATGTATTGAATAATGTGTAAAAGTTTTGGCATCATAGATTAATAGGTACTTAAGAAAAAAGGTTCAAAAGCAAAAAGCAGAGAGGTAACTTTGGATTTTTTTATGGCGTACAAAATATATTTAATCGTGTTTCGGAGTCGGCTATATTCTTGGAAAGATGCTTAATTATCACATAATTTTTCTTTCACGGCCATATATATATCACTTTCCGTTAAAAACCTGCTCAAGTTAGGCGTATTTAGCTCTTATCAGCCCCTTAAAAACGCGCGAGTCCGACCACTCGCACACGACGCACTTGACCAGTTTTGATTACTTGTTGTTATTGTTTAAAAAAAATATTTGCAATTGATAAAACTAACTAAGGACCGCAAGACTCTTCTTCGTATATTTCAGAACAAATCTAGATACAAGGCTAATGATATTATTTCGCATTTGAATTGCAAATTACCTTACTTCCCACGTTTCATTAGGAGACAGGTTTTAAATGGCTATTCAAAATAAATCGAGCGAATGCATTCGTTAAAGAACCGTTACACATGAATCATTCATTGCCTTATTCCGTTTTACGGACACTGCTTTGCGAACGTGACATTTTGAGAAAGTGACATTTTGCGAACGTGACAATTTGCGCCGGGAGGGCTGCGACGACTAGGTCCTACACTACAGTCAAAGACTACAAAGTCCATCTTTTTCCAACGCTTATCAATCTATTCTGCAGCCATGACACTAAAGCCAGAGTATATTTGACGGAAAGAATAACATTGTTATACAAACTTGTTTTTTCTGACAGCTCTAGCCGATTGCTTTTGATATAACTGCAAAATGTGTTGGTAAGCGTTGGAATAAGCGAAAAAATTTAGCTTGATTCATCTGTCACATTGCAGCGAGGCGCAGTCAGCGGAGGTTCTCGTAAGCCACTACTGTACACGGAATTGTACAAGTTTACAATTTAAGACGCTTCTTACACAAAAATTAGCAGCTACAAGCTCGTCAATGCAAATGTCGATCTCATGTACACGTCAATAACGTTCGTATTAGAGTGCTTTACAACGTGGCTGTTACGATGGTCGTACAAAATGAGAAAAATTAGGATTTACGTATCAAGACATTCTGATTTTAAAACGGTATGTACAGGTTAACCTTAGATTATGAATAACGGCAGCTTATGTCTATGAGGTTAACATTGAAGTTATAACAAATAATTTCCTACAAAAATTTTGTAAATCCATCTATCCGTTTAGGAGAAATGTCGAGTTTAGTGTGATTTTGGAAGAAAAAGCCCTTGGCTTTATTATTTTTTTCTAAGGTATTTTAAATTGTGTCGAAAAGATATATGTACTAATTATAGCTTAAACATGGATAGTCAACATATATTTTTTTTTATAACGAACTACTTACATCGTCTCAAAACACGCCTAAATTTGCAAAGCAGAGAGAGGATCGCCTTAAGTGTTATTTTGAGGTCCATCTAAGCTTACGCTTGCCACAAAAATCGTCTGCGACCTATTTCCACCTTAAAAATATCTATTCCGTAGGCTAGCTACTTGGCCACGAGCGCTTCAAACAGTATTGGAAATAAAGGCAAGATAATTACAAATAGTCAAATAATTTATCGGATAATTTAATTATCTTTACTATTGGCTAAAATGTATTTTGTTTTAAACAGTAAAACTTAATATATAGACGAAAGTAAATACACTGAAAGTTCAAACAATGACACTTCATGAATGAAAAATGTATCTTACTGCAAGGGAATCATATATTGATTTTAAACTATCACGATATTAATCGAGTTCTTTGTCAAGATAATTATCATTAATAATTAATAATTATCCTTCCGAACCCTCGCTACAATCGCCGTAATAATAACGTGAGGGGAAGGAAATAAGCTCTAATGTAGCCACACTGTTTCCGTTGCATTGCAGTGCAAGTCACCCACATTTCAAGGTCGTCACACTGCAGTGGTTCGAGAATGTCCGCAAGGTAGGTCAAGTTTGGATTCATTTTAATGTTTGTATATTTTCTGAATACAGCGCTATTTTTGTTTTTTGGTTATTTCTTTCTTTTTTTTAGCCCAATATTTTAAAAGATGGTTCTACCCAAGAAACAAACAAACAACCTCATAAAAAAATTACAGAACGACGCACACGCTGTGTAGTGTAGGCAACGAAGCAGTTGACCCCAACATAATTCTCTCAGGCGGATTTTATTTGACAGGATGATAAAGTATCATGAATTAAATGTAAATTCAAAATACCTACCCAAAAAAAAATGACCAAAAATTTTTTTTCATACATTTTTGTAATTTTTGTATGGAAAAATTAAAAGTACCGATTTTTTTTTTTTTATAGAATGTTTGTCTCATATAGTGTAATACCCCAGCAAAGTTTCATAGACTGAGGATTTAATGCGGGGGTCTTCAGAAGCTTCGTTGCTTCCGCTTCGTTGCCTAGACTACGGAGAGCGATACTTCCTAACACAGGCCTTTTCGAGCTTAAAAGGAGGTATCACCCCTAATATAAGTACCCAACTTTGTAAAGCGAAATAAAGAATTTTTATTTGTTTATTTTTTTTTATTTTTTTACAGTGCTGTGATCGTTTCGAAAGATAAGGGAACCAGTGAAATAACGGCACATGAGGTTTTCATAAAGATCAGGATATTATATCAGTTCTGATGTCTTATTTGTGTCAAAAGAAACCACGAAAGCGGTCCATCGCTTTGTCACTTGCGGTAAATAATCACACAAACTTAGATTATTGGTAGGTCTCCGCACGCTCCCGCAGTCACTAATCAATAATCAGTAATCACAAGCACACAATTACATTGCAGAGTGGCATTTATGTTTGCGTAAAGTCTATTTTCCATTAAAATTCTTATATAAAAATGAATCCCTATTTCCCTTGGTCACGGCATCACGCGTGAACGGGTGAACCGATTTCACTAATTCTTTTTTTTGTTGTGTTTGTTATTGTCAGGAGAACGTTTTAAGGTACGTGTAGGGGTAGGGTAGGGGTAGGTGTCGGAGTAAGGGTAAATAAAATCCGCTTATTTATTGCCTAAAAGGCGGAACAAAGTTACGTGAATACGACTATGTAGGTAAGTACAGTCACGAGCAAGTTAAGCTCACACCCACGTCCACTCATTCCCCTCCACCTCGATGTAGTACCAACTATTGCCACTAGAGGGCCTATTACCCACTTTGCACGAAATTACCCCCAAACAAAAGAATAGACGTATCCACGTGAAAAACCTATATTTTGTAGCGTCATTCATAGTTTCACTTTCATTTATTCAACGTGGATATTTACAGAATATTTATTGAACTTTGCCTTCCTTACAACATGCAATACATAATCGTAACAGAGATTCTACTACCTTTTAGGATGCCTGCTATGGCAGCGTAAAAGAATCGACAAGAAACCACTGCACTGCATCAGGATGTTACCAAATTCTAGAAGGATGATATCCCTCTTTCTTAGATACCACCGTCCATCTTAGAACAGCGAAACGGTCGGTGGAACAACAAATAAGTTTCACCTAATCAGACCTTGCAATTTGCAACTAGAACTGTCTTTGCAATAAAACGAGCACGCCACAATGGTGAAAGCCAACATGGCTTTATTGCCAGTTCAAGCAGATAGACAAACACACAATTACTTTATAATTATTTGACGTTTTTCAAATAAGTTGTGATTTTTTTTGTAATTGAGGGTTTACTGTATTCTCTTCCAAGTAACAATTTATTTTTGAAGACTATGTTGAGAATCTCATACTGCCAACAGTTAAAAGAAAAAGTGGGAGTCAAAACGTATAAAGAGCTCAAGAACCTGATGCAGGATAGAAATAGGTGGAGGGAGCTACACCGACAAGAGCTTGGCTCTTAAATTTTGAATGAATGAATGAAATGTTACAATAACAATAGCTACGATTAGTTACGTTAGGTACCTCTATCCTAAGACATGCTACTCATCGGGGCTAAGATACATTTTTTTTGCTTTAGGTTTTTGTTAGTATTACTACTTCATCATCATCATGACATCCTGAGAAACGTCCACTGCAGGAGAGGGATCTACTACTACTTATAAATTTCAATTTAGACTATTTTTTTTTTCAATTTAGTAGACTATTTTTTAGACTATTTGTCACACGGTTGTCGACGAAATATTTGACTCTCTTGTGTGGTGTTCATTGCTGAAATTTCTCAACTAACCACCAGTTGCACAAAGCATTTTAAAAGTTAAAGCTCCTTTAAATATAATGTAGACTCCTTCTGTTTTGTTGACAAAGAATGTGTCAGATTTTTTTAAAGGTGCTGTAACTTGCACTAAGCACTATTTGTTACTAAAGTAAAAGTTTTTTGTATGCTTCTTAATCCCTACTTTCTAACTCTAAGCGAGAAATGTACATGGAGGTTGTAACAACCCCCCCATGCAACCCGCACGTTTATTCTAATATCTAACCTATCTGTACCTAAAGACCTAACTTAGTTTGCTTTAGAACCGTAGTTTATTTGAATATCCTAATTTTAACTAAGAAAGACCTAATATTGCCTAATACTTTACCTAACTTCCTAAAATCTGAATAAGTCTGCTTTGATCTATAAAATGGCCAATGAAACGTCTAGTAGTTATAAAACCCTACTTTATGTACCGCGCCTAAGCAACCCTAAAATTCTTTCAGTCAGAACCGTTCTAATACCTAAATATTTAAATTTATCTATTTTTCCCACAAAAGCTTATAAATGTTGCAAAAAGGTGGACTTATCACTAAGAGTGATTTCTTCCAGACAACCTATTAAATTTTTGATTACCTAATATGGAAAAGAAAATATTCTAACCGTCTTTATTAGTTCTTACTATAATGTACTTAGAAGAAGTATAAGTCCTGAGCCAATTTATACCAGAAAGTGGTAAATAAGATAAGTCAGTGAAAGTCTTATAGTCAAGGAGATATTAAGGAAATGGGTAAATTGAGTTATTTCTTAGTATTTTATGATTTTATATGATAGATTATGGAAAGTATTGTAAGGAAAATCAAATAAAAACTTAATATAGTATTTCTTTTAGTCTATGTGGCCCTTTTCAGGGGAGGAGCTCCCCTCCGCCGAACCCCTCAGTTGACCTCAGACCAGTGGCGGACGGTCATCCTCCAAGACTGCACTCTTATGCTTAAATTCGCATACAGGTTTTTTTAACCTTATAAAATAAAATTGGGGAATCTTATCTTGTCCAAGTCTTATTCAGAATGTAAGTAAGTTAGTAAATTGTACTGTCAAACTTCAGACAGGAGAAGGATTCAAATTCTGGACTGTCCCGAAAACCAGAATATAAAATATATACACATATACATAATATGATCATTTCTTTCAGCAAAACAAAGTTTATTGGGAAGTGCCTTGGGACATTGACTACCTACTTAGACAATTTACATTTAAAAGTCAGGGAAATAAAGTCGAAAATAACCTTACTTTTTTTATCAACAGTCAGCATCTTTTAGTCAAACGGTCAGCATCTTTATTTGAACTTTTATATCTTTGACAACGAAAATTTTAAGTTATTTCTATCAAATGAGAAAATCTGTTACCTTTCTAGCTTTTCAACTCATTTCGCTTGAAAAGGAAATGTTATTTACAGAAATTTGTAACAAGAAGATGATACATTAAACTGACACAGTGAAAGTAATGACTCCATAAGGTATATCATCAAATTCTAGGGTTTTAGTTTCCCTATCAGTTTCTTTAACCATCAAGCCATAATTTTAGCCGGTTTGCAAGTTATATGAAATCTGTATTAAGAATACTGCTCGTAAGCTATTTATAGTATTCTATAAGATAATTTATAAATGAGTTCTTTTAATATGCTATTTTTCATATTTGATATAGCAAATTGAACTAACAAAACCATATTTAATAACAAAACTTCTCAATCTTTAGAATGCAAATCAATCAATAAAACTGCAATAAATTATCTGACGTACAAAGAATTAAAAAGGTCAGTTATAAATGAGCGAAATATATTTTTGTCTGCAACATTTTGAAAGTCGGTTTTTAATTTTTAAATTTATAATTTTTATAGTAATTTTGCAGCAAGATTTATACATTATTATTTTATTATTTAGATGAAAAAAAACTTTGATTCTACTGTTGTTTTCCTAATCTAGAGTGTATTTTTATTCAATCTAGAGAACCCGGTCTCACATTTACTTTAAACGTGATGAGTTTGGCCACTTCCACACCCAGATGGAAGGTAGAGACCCTGAGCTTGCGAAAGATTGAGTAAATCTATAGAAAATAAATTGTGAGAATACTACCTATAAGACAGTGTTGTAAATCAAACAAGAGACACGAGTCTCGGGTGTAAATTTAAATTCGTGGTGTGTAGTGATTTGTCTAAGCCAGCACGCTCACTGGAGTCGACCCCTAAGCTAAAGAATTTACCTTACAGACGGATTTTGGCATAATCCAATGAGTGCCTAGTACCCTAAGCCGTGTACGAAGAATCCTAAGAAATCCACCACACGCCGTGATCACCCCCATCACTCAGTTCGGTAAATGGATTTCGCTAACCAACAAGCCCTATTCTTCAAAAATATACCTCTGATGAAGTAGCAGGAAGGAATGACATCCATGACACACTTCGACATGCCCCTGCTACCGAAATAGAGACATAAAATTGAAGAGATTCACTGAGATTTCCAACATCATGAAATCCCACTGGAGAATCACTTCCAGTGCCTAACTCACTCCTAAGCAGAATAGATGCCATAATTCACGAGAGGAATATAACACCGATTCTAATTTACCCCAGCAACCCACGTTTTACACCATTAAATTATTCATGCTAGGTGAAGTATTTATCCTGGGAAATTGCAAATGCGGCTATAGACCTCTCCATGAATCGAAACGATTCCTAAGAAAACATTTCTCTTCACAAAGGTCTACGAGGCGGTTCTCCAAAATTCCCTTGAAATACTACCTATGATGGGTTTGTTCCGTCTTCCTTTCACAAACGGGCAAGATTTAGGAACAAGCCATCGCACACAAATCCTTTAAAGGTGTAGAACAAACAACTCTCGATTTTACACAGCAAAAATAACTTAGAAAAATTTAAATATTACCAAATAAAACTTGAAAAACGTAAGCTCAAAAGGAGCACTTCCGCGAGTAAAATCAAATGAACAATAATCCAAAAACATCTGCGTCAGATCTATTTATAGTATCGTTTTTCTTTTGTTTAGAGCTATGAAGCACAATTTTGAAAATATCGCCTTCAAAATTCAAAATTTAGAGTTCCTTAGTTCAAATAAATTATGAAAATAATAAAGCAAGGTTCTGTATCTTAAAATGTTATAAATGATTTCAAGAATAACTAAAGTTTTGAGTAAAATTGTACGGAAGACACCTGTTCCGTTACAGCCAACCCCCAAAATTTACGCAGAAGCCTATGCGCTCTCCGAAGTAAATTTTCACATTTTAATTTCACGAATAAAGTTTTTAACATTTATTAACTTTCAACCCATTTAATGTACACACGTAGATCCTGTTGTGGTGTAAGTTTTAAACCAAAAGGCAATTTCTTCAATATGAATTCAAGAGTTGATCTTCTAACATATTTATTGTAACCCAGCTAATGTCGAGTATTACAAACCAAATTATATTTTCACCGGGAGAAAATTTGCGAGATCCCCTTGACCGAATGTCAGAATTTTTAACATCTCCTTAATTCAAAAAGCAAAACTGTTTTTATTTTTCAGATTTTACCTCCGGATAGTTAAAAACACCCCTGCCGAAAATATACTTAATTCTGTCCTCTAGTTTACTGTTTTACAAACAACTGTCAAAGTTCAATACTTGACTCAATATTGCTTCCACTTATTTTTTGGAGCATGTGCAGTGTGGGGAAATTGCATAATAAGCTATTTGCTTCATGTAGAGTAGAAGTCATTTACAGGGAGCATTAACGCTCATGTTAGACATCAGAGTAACTATCGAACTCAATGTCACATTTTAACCTAACACCTAAGATCCCATAAATACTTCGTTGTTAGTGTAATGTTCAGGGTCAACAATCAATAAACTTTGTTCCACTGGTTGAGAATCCATTGATTCATTGCAACCCTCCATAATATGAAATTCTTCACATGCATCATTCTCATATTCAACTAGATACTAGTCGTTCAACCCAAATGATAATTTCTTTACATCATCTTCATACAATCATTCTCTCCTCCCTTTATTACTTCTGACTCGCTGCTACTACAAATCACTAGTCTCCCCAATGAAACGTATGAGAATTAAACAAATGATTAAGTTACTAAGTGAAAACTACTTAGGCGCACGCACAGACGCTGCGCAAAATTAAAATAATTTTTAAAAAAATTCTAAAATCTTAGTTAATTCCTTTGACCTAATAAAGTTAATTCAAAGTTTTCCTATCAAGATTCTTTTAGAGTCATTATTGTAATTGGATTATTATTTTAAATTAAAGATCATAAACCCTTAGTCGCCTCTTACGTCACCCACAGTCAGAAATGAATCGACACCATTCCTTGCTAACACCACACATATTTCTGATGATTTGAACTAGAGAATGAGCAGCAGCTTCCTCTCCTTATTACGTACCATCGTACATATTGCGGTCATCAACATCAACGATCGTCAATCACAACGTTCTCAAGCATGGTGTCTATGGTAAATCCTCTCCTTAATTCTACACGGTTTTGCTAAAATTCTGATGTAAACTCTTTGTCCTGCAGCGATTGTTGCATGGAATATTATGAAAATGGTGATGAATTTTTAGTTAATATATTTTTTTTAAGATCAGTAATTAAGCTTTCCTAAAATACTAATGAGAAAAGTATTATAAAACAACTTTTGTTATATAATAAGAAGAAATTTAAAGTAATTGCAAATAATCCTCATTTATTTTGCATTTTAAAACCCACCTACTACCAATAAAATTTATTTTCCAAAATATTTTTTTCAAACAATTGTTTTTTTTTCACATATTGTACTGAATGAAGAATTGAGCAAAGTTACTTTATTATTATTGAATTCTCAAATTTTCCTTAAATTTCCCATAGCTCAGAAAAAATATTACTATGATAATTTTTCTCATTTCTAGATTAATGAGGTTAAGTCAAGTCAAAACGAACCCCACGACTTGAAAACCCTGGCTAATGTTTTATATGTTTTTTTTATTAATTTCACTATCTAACTATTAATCCTCAAAAATCTTTACTTTATCCACTTGTAAAAAAAAATATGTACATTCGAATGACAATGCTATCACAAAATGTTTTAGTTCAACCCCCCGTTAAAAATATTATCTTTGGCATGTAACCTACTGTACAATTTTTCTATAAAGATAAATATTTAAAATACTCCAACTAAAACCCACCGGATACAAAATCTCACCAAATTCTCAGATCCGTCCTCGGGAAACCGATTACAAACACACCTATATAAATACAAATATACTTATTTATGTCCAGCAATGAACAAAATGAAATTGGAAAGAAATTGGGTAAATTTCCTCTTTTTGATCTAATTTATTAATTTTATTTAACTTGTAACCCTTTTTTTTTTAAATCACAAACTTTTTATACTTGTTTTATTAAATATCTACAGTTAACTTTTGTTATAATTTTATTTAGGCATGGTTGGCATTACAATAATAACATTTCAACCCCCAATTTTTACAACTTTAATATTTTTTATTCCATCTTAATAAATCTTTTCTTTTAATCTCTTATATAATTCAACCCCTTTTTTTTATCTCTTTTTAAATGTTTCTATCAATTCTTCAATTATTATCCCTATTTCTCTTTACTTTTGTTTGCTGATTAATTATTTCCTTTTCAATTCTTTGCCCAGGTCTGATTCAACTGCTTTGTCACCTTAGTTTTTCTTTTACAATTAATTCTTCCAACAAAACTAAAAATAACTATGAAAATGTAGTAAAATTTATTTGAAATTCACTTACCTTTCTTATATTTACAAGAGTCCTTCAGATAACTTTAATTCTCAACTAAAGCATCAAACAAATAATCCATAATGGGAAAAGAAAAAAAAAAAAAACATGGTTTTTTTTTTCTTAATAGTTTTATCCATTAAGCTCATCCGTTTTGTATTTAAAACTTGTTTCCTTAATCGGTTAGTTCTTTATTTTGTTTTTTTAAAATTTCCCTATATGATTTTAACAACGTTAACTATATTTTAAAACATTAATTTTCCTCTCTCTTATTATTACTGACAAATGTCTCCTTTTACCTTTTCTATCAGTTTGAATCGTGTCCTAAATCTCTTCTGCTCATTTCAATACTAATTTCTAAAATTTTATTAATTAGTCACCAAACCTCTCATGTATTATTTTCCTTTTCAAATTCAAAATTTTATTTACGTTTTATTTTTACAGACTGTTAAATTCTTTGTAATTCTTATTAAAAATTTATAAATGACTTGACAATTGAACATGTAATTTTATCCTCTATTTCTTTTCTTTTATAACTAGTAAAGATTCTATTTAATTTCAAATGGTCCTTCCCTAAGGGAAGGAAGAACCCGCGCCTCCCCGCGGGCCCTCGTAAGCCTCGACAACCTAACCTGGTCAGCTTCCCGCCATATCCTATAACTCTCCGTTTATCAAGCTACTTTATTATTTTCTTAATGCAAACAAAATTGTTGGGTAATTAAAATATTTAAATAGTAAATTTTTTTGTTTAGTAGTAAGTATGTCATCTATTATGTCTATATTAAGAAATAAGAGGAGGAATCAAAATGAATCCAAGCTTGATCCAGCAACTTGAATTCTATAAGTTTTAAATATTATACTTATATAAAATACATTTTTTAATTTTTTTTTTATGAAAACAAATTTTCATTAGATAAACGGAGTTTTGGATCAATATTCAATTGAATTTACATTTAATTTGTCAAATCATTTTGATCAAAGTCAGTCATAATTTTTCTACCAATTAATCACAATTCTAATGTAAAGTTTTTATATTCAGTGAATTAATCCACTTAATTTATTATATAATTTTTTTTAACTTCCTTTTAAATTTTTCCTATCTCCGTATACATTTGACAACATTCAAATTCTTTTACAAAGCGATTAAACTAATTAAACAATCTTCTTAAATCTTAAAAACACACAACTTAAATAAAACTTAATTCTTTGGAATTGATTTTTTTTAACATTCTTTCAATTTATTTAAGTAAAAAAAAAACACAACTTAATATCTTCTCTATGAAATAACCAAATCAGCCTCAATCTCAGGAACCCATATTTTTTTTATCATAAACATGATATTTGGTTAAATGAATAGTATTGAATTTTCCCCGTATTTTACCTGTTTCTGGTTCAATCAAAATATACACATTTTGAAAAGGAATTGTAGCTACTTTAAAAGGCCCTTCATACAAAGGTTCAAATTTCTTTGTTATTTTTAACCCAGCATCCGACTTATTTAACTTCCTGATTTTCACTAAATCACCTATTTGAAACTGTTTCAAACGATATCTCTGATTAAATTTCATCTGACGATTCGTCCCCGCTTTCAACAGATTTTGTCTAACTTTCTCTCTGACTTGTCCTACATCCAAAATTTCTCCTACATCAATCAATTTGTCAAAAGATAAATGAGTAGTTCTCCCATACAAAATTTCACTAGGCGTGAAACCTGTACTTTCGTGAAAAGTATTATTATACAATTGTTCAAGTTTAGGCAAAACCGAAACCCAACTTCTATGATTTGTCCTACAATATGTCCTAAATAATCTTCCAAGTTCTTTATTCACCCTTTCAGTAATATTTGGCCTAGGATTTCTAACTGTCGTATGTAAAATTTTCACTCCGTTTTCATTCAAAAATGTATTCCATTGTTTACTAATGAATTGTGATCCGTTATCTGATAGCACAGCCTTAGGTTTTATGATTTTAATAAAATCTCGCATCTTCCCTATTACAGACTTTGAAGTTGCTTTTCTAAGCTCGTAAAATTTTACAAATTTACTAAAAGAATCTTGTACTACCAAAATGTAATTCATACCGAATAACCCTGTTGGTAATGGTCCATATAAATCAACCATGACTATATCTCCTATCTCTTTTGTTATTATTGAACGACATGGACCTACAAATTTAACTGTTTCATTCTTTGTAATTTGACAATCATGACATGTTCGAGTCATAAATTTTACCTGCTTTGAAATTCCTTTCCAATAAAATCGATCTCTAATATATTTGATAACTTTATGTGCTCCTTGATGTCCCATCTCTAAATGTATTTGTTTAATTACTTCATTCGTCAATGTTTTAGGTAAAAATATAACATCTTTTGATTCACCCGTTGTGATATACAAAATGTTTTCTTTTAACTTACATCTTTCTATTATTTTCCCATTTTCTTCAATTGACTTATCTCCTTTTTCAACTGCTAAAATTAATTTTTTTATTTCTGATTCATTCCTTTGCAATTTAGATAAATCTTTTAAAGCCGTCAATAAACTTTTGTTAGGTTTAGTTTCAGTATACAATATTTCCGGTAATTTAGTCTTAAATTCCTGCATCAAATCTCCTATTGGTGGATATCTAGATAAAATGTCTGCTACTATGTTGTCTTTCCCTTTTATATGCTCAACTTCATAATTAAAATGTTCTAAGTAATTTATCCATCTTGTGACTCTTGCATTATATAATTTCCATGTTTTAACAAAAGTTAAAGCCTTATGATCAGTTCGAATGATAACTTTTGATCCTCTAAGATATGTTTCAAATTTTTCCAAACAACAAATTACTGAATAAAATTCTTGTTCTGTTACTGTCCAATTCAATTGTGCTCCTTTTAAAACTTTACTATGAAACCCTAAAACTTTTTGCTGTCCTTCAATTATCTGAAATAACATTCCCGCCAATCCTATGCCAGAACTGTCAGTTTGCAAATAATATGGTTGAGTAAAATCTGGATGATTTAATTGAATAGTTTCTACAAAGAGAGCTTTTATTTTGTCAAAAGTTTGTTGTTCCAACTGTCCCCAATGCCAACTCCTTGCTTTAGTCAATAATTCACATAAAGGTTTAGTTTGTAAACTATATTCTGGTATGAATCTCCTATAGAAATTGCATAAACCTAAAAATGCTCTAACATGTTTTTGTTTTTTCGGTGTTGGAAAGTTTTGTATAGCATTTACCTTTTCTGGATCAGTTTTTAACCCTTCCGTTGATATTATAAACCCTAGCATTTTAACTTCCTTGCAAAGAAATTCGCACTTTTTTAAATTACATGTTAAACCTGCTTTATCTAATTTTCCTAGTACAATATTTAAATGCTCTAAATGCTCTTCTAACGTTCCGTTTGAGATTATGGCCAAATCATCTAAATAATTAACACAAAAGTCCCGCACTTCATGTCCTAGAATAATATCCATTGCTCGACTAAAACTTCCTACAGATGTTTTCAATCCTTGAGGTAATACATTATAAACGTAAGTCTTTCCGTTAAATGCAAAACCTGTATACTTTTTACTTTCTTCTGAAATTGGTATTTGAAAATATGCATTATTTAAATCCACTATGGAAATATACTTTGCTCCATGAAATGAATTCATTACATCTAATTGCATTGGAGGTTTTTCAGTTTCCGCTACCATAAATGAATTTATTCCCCTTGCGTCTAATAGTACTCGTATGGAATCATCTTTTTTTAAAGTAAACGTTAACGGACTACAATATGGGGTAGCGGACCTACTAATAATTCCTTGTTGTTCTAATTCAGCAAGTTTCATTTCTACCTTTTTTCTATATGCATAAGGTATAGGATATGATCTTTTTACTATTGGGCTATGAGTTTCCATTTTAATAACATGTTCATAGCAATTTGCTCTTCCTAATACTGATGAAAATAATCTTTTATATTTTTCTAACAATCCCTTTAATTTATTTATGTCTTCTTTTCCTATCTCTACTCCAATTTTTAATTCTTCCCATTCTACTTTTCCTAAATCTTCCTTGGTTTTAGTTATCTCAGAACTATCCAATTCTTCCATATTTTCTTGTCGTCTACAAAATTTTATTAAATGTTTTTTTCCATCTTGTTCTATTAAAATTCCTTCTTTTGATTTTTGTAACAAAATATCTATTTCATTAAACTTTAACCAATCAAATCCCAAAATCAAAGGACTGGACAATCCCGATACAACTAAAAACCCTGTTTCTTTAATTATTTCTCCAAGTTTTAAAGGTAAAAGCACTAAGTTTCGAATGTCAATACTTTTATGACCTACTGCCGTTCTAATTTGAAAAGGTTTAACAGGCATTAGAGGTATATTTTGGTATGTTTGTTTTAATACATTATAAAACTCTTCTGAAATGCAAGTTATATCACTTCCGGTATCTATTAATCCAGTTACTTCTATTTCATTTATTTGAATTATTATTTCAGATTTAAAATCAGGTGTACAATTTTGTTTTGATTCTGTTTCTTCAAAAACTGACTCAACCAATTGTTCATTTCCTGAACCAAACTGTGATTGTTCTATTTTTAATTTTAAAACTGCAACTATTTGTTCTGGAACTTGCATTTCCTTTGGTTTATTTACTTTAAAACCAAAACCTTCCCTTTTCCCACGTTCTAATACTTTACCTATAATAGGAACTTTTAAACCTTTGCCATTTTTCCCTAATGTTTGACCTGGTTGCCATCCCATACTACTCATTATATGATATGCTACTTCCCCTGAGATTGAAGCTGATTCGGGGAACATAAATTCAGCTTCATTTAGTTTAAATCTTGTATTTCTTGCGCGGCATTAACTTCTGTTGGCCTTTGCCAATTCCGATATCCTCGTTGGAAATCTTCTTTCTTTTTAAAAATTGTCTTCGTTTTTTGCTGAACATTATAATTGTGGTTTTCTTGCATATTTATGCTATCCATATTTCTTAGAAATTCAGCCGTGTCTAATATTGTATCTATTCTAGACATCGCCCAAACCTGTTGTACATGTTTAGGATAATGACGTATAACATCCGCCACCAATTGCTTTTCAGGTATAGTAAAAGTAAGCATTTGCGCCCTTCCAGTTATTTTAAGGAAATGATTTAACATAGATGGATTAATCTGTCGATCCCAACAACCTTGGACTATTTTCCTTCGCAATTCACTTTGCTGGTTTTCTCCCCAGTAAGTCATTAAAAAGTCTTTTTTAAAATCTTCAATACCAGTCCATCTATTTTTGTATACTCGTGCCCAATCACGTGCATCTCCAATAAGACATTCTTGTATTATATCAACAGTATTTTCATCCCTTGCGACTCTCTTCAGATATCCTTCCAGATCTTCAACGAAAACTACTGGATTCTGATCTTTACCTCCATTAAATTTGGGTTTATCAACATTTAAATTTCTTACGTTATAATAAATATTTTTACACTGTTCATTGCTTGCAATGGCTTCTGTTTTCTTTTCATTTATTTTGTCTTTCAAATTTTCCCCTGCATTTTTGTTAGAACTTCTATTTATTTCAAATATCTCATCATTTTCGGAAATCCTAACTCCTTCACCATTCTTTTGCTGAGAAGTTTGTTTTATATTTTGAACTTCCTGGCTTAACTCTTTTATTTGACTCAAAACATTATTTTCTGATTCTTTCATTAAATCAAATAAAATGCCCAAGCTTTCATTATTTAAATTATCTTCGTTTTCTCTAACCCGCTTAGGTATTGGCTGACCCTCTTTTAATGCGTTTTCTTCTTCTGTCAAAGTATTATTAATTTGAATGTCATCTCCTGTTTCTTCTACATTTTCTTTTTCTTTTTCTTCCTCTCTTTGTCTAGTTCGAGCTTCGTCTAAACCTTTAACTAAATCAGCAATTTCTGAGTCTATCTCCATATTTTCTTGTATAAGTCTAGCTGGCTTTGCTCTTTTACGAGATGGTCTATGCATTTTTCCTTTCGTTTATCTAAAAAATAACAATTTTTATAAATTTTTATTCAATATTTTTGTTAAACCTTTTTTTTATAAAAGAATTTTTATAGAGGATAATTAGCTAGATAAATAAACCTTTAAACTAGTTTATAATTTCCCCGATTAAATGTTCCTATTTTTTTATTTTTTTTTTATCTTTTAAATTTTCCGTTTCCTAAAGCCAACAACATTCCTAAATAAAATTTTATTGCTTTTAATTCTCATCTCCTTTTCTCAAGCAACAAATTTGTGACCGCTAAAACGATCTTATTTCAGATCATGATGATTTAAAATTTTCCCAACAATAAACTTAATTATTCATTATATTATCTTCTAACTTTTTTATTTCCTAATATTCACTTTTACAAATTTTACCCTTATCTTAATCTTATTATAATTGTAAAAAAAAAAAAAAAAAATTCATCCGAAAGTTTTTTTTTTAACTCATACCTATTTTTATTATTAATAAGATTCAATACTTTTTTTAAAAAACTTCCCTAATTCTTAATTTCCTATGTTTTTATTTTGTAAATTTTTCATAAATTTTTATTTTCTTATGTTCTGGCTTTAAAGTTTTCATACAAATGTATCTTCCCTATGTTTTTTCCCAATAATGTTCAACCCCCCAAGTAAAATTTTCTTAAATTACTGTTTCGATTTCATTTCTTTTTATATATTTAGAAATATTTATTTAAGTATATTTAGATATTTTAAAGTGCCTTAGTTCAACCTGAAACATAAATGTCATGATATTTAGGTTGATTTAAATATATCTAACTAACTCGTTACCTTTATCCATTTTACTATTCCTATATATCCAAACTCTATTACCTAATGTATAGTTACGGTTCTGACTTCCACTTCACGGACAGCAATTTGTGGCTGAAATAACAGTCACTTCACAGATCAAAACAGACTTACAAATTCAACTAAACCTCTCTATAACCTAATATACATTATATCGAAAAAGTAAACCTATAACATACAATCTTCTTGGTAATTTATGAACCACCACCAAATCTAGTATAAGCAATATTTTTTTTCATAAATTATTAAGTTTTTGAACGAAACTTCAATTGTCAACTTTGATTGTTAATATGTCAAACATCAGTATTGCCAATAATTTTAAAATCCTTACTTTTATCGCTTTCTTTATTGCTTTTAAAATTTTTTTAATTAATGAAAAATGTTGGTAAGTTATCTGAAAGAAATTCATTTCAAGAGAACGATCAAGACTTTGATTATAATTGTTTTTATGATTGTTTTATAATGCTATCAACAAAACATAATTTTATTCAATAGGATTAGAATTTAAAACTAAACAAGTAATTTAATATATTATTATATCATCATAGTAAAACCTCAAAATGCATTGCTCATAATGTGAATCAAAATTGAAATTCACTTGTGCTGTAAGTATTGCTTAAGTAAATATTCAAAAGGTACCTCCATAATAAAATTCGGTCTTGATTCTATTCATTTTTAATTCCAGAATCACATATTTAAAAAAAAACTCTGATTCATCTACTTATTCCTGAAGTTAAAATGAATTAATTATTTATGTATTAAATAAAGTGATTTCTATTATATTCTTTATTGCACATTTAACATACAGATAATTACATACAAGAGGACATTTACAAAGGCGGGCTTATCTCTGCAAGAGATTTCTTCCAGCCAACCTAAGGTCGTGAGAGAAAATGTTATGTTCTATAATGCTATGAAAATAAACACAAAAGATGTAATTCTATTTGATTAAAACTAGCCTATGTCCAGCAGTGGACGTCTTTCGGCTGATATGATGATGAAATCTAGCATTATAGAGTGTTATCTTATTACAACGTTGACCACTGAAAACGCAGTAATTCCTAGTTAAAGCATTACAATTCAGTTAGATCAAGTCAATAATTTTGAAACTTAGTAATATAACTTTGTCAAATAAAATCAAAAAGTTTTTGATTTAAAAATTCAATTTGAATTCAATTTATATTTCAATTATAACAAACGATTCTAAATTTTAGTCTATATACTCCACTTTAGTAGATGATGGCTAAGCTATTCATTGTGCTTATTCCTTACTATCTTTACAGAATACAATAACCTACTACCTTTTATGCTCGAAATAGACCCAGACTCTTGTTTGCCTGGCTTTGTAGCACAATTAGTATTCTAGTTCCTTAAATTTTCTCAATATTTCTAAAATTACAATTCTGTCTCATGAACATTTTATTAAATGAGTTCTAAGGTCGTTGACCGACCTCACCAACCCTGATGTTCAAACTATTGTGTCACAAAAAAAACTAAAATCTGTCTTTTTAATATCTATCTCGATAAATTTATTAATCAATGATCTAACGTGCCCTCCGAAGCACGAAATCTTCAAAACTTCGAGCAAACAAACCATTCATCCCACAACGTCCCATCCTAACTGAAAATGTCGCACTGTTCTCTGTTTTTCAATATCCCATCCGTGAATCAAACCCAAATCCGAGCGCGAAATAAAATGTATTCACTAATTTGCGACCGAGTGTACAAATTTCTTAGATTTAGAATTTTTCAACAACAAACTATTTTATGAATTTTACTTTGTCAGTGGCGGAATTCAACTTAAGTAGGATGCCATTTTTTTCCCTGTCACATTGTTCTCAAGCTGATTTTTCTCTACAAGTTTTTGTGATTATAGTGAGCATTATAAAGAATTTAAGGAATATCTTCCTTATCCCTGTTTCCTAAATATATATTTATTTCTATGTTCATGAAAACTCCCTTCGTCTCACCTCCAAATATTACTTCTCGTGAAACTTTTCATGACAAAATGCTCTCAAACAAAATGGATGTGCAATATCTGAGGTAAGAATTTATTTTAAAAACCATCAAATAATTCCGTTTGAGGAATATTTCCAATTTAGTTCTAAAAGAAACCTTTCTAAATTTATTTTCAGGTCATTCTAAATACACAAAAGCCCTCCAAACCTGGAAACTTCCCTACTGATTTATTATAAGAACATCTAAAATAACTGCAAGAATGTTAGTAAGTATGAACAATTTTTAATTACTATGATATAAAATATCTCTATTGTTCTTACAACGTTTATACTACCTTTTACTAAGAAATATCTATGTTTTATTTTCAGTTGAACCTATAGTAACTATGAATTTCAAGAGTCCTGTCCCTGTCTACCTATTATGATGAAAAGCAACTATTGTCTGATACTGTATTGGAACTTCCTTTGAAGATATGATTTTCTATTAAGAAAAACCACCCAAAAATGAAAACTAGTGCAACAAACCTATTCTTTAGTGCTTTCTAGTGCAAAATGACTAATACAGTGTTATGTGAACTTTATAATAACTATGATAATTATACCATTACCAGACTAACCCAAAACAAAAAAAGTTATGTTTTTGTCATTTGAAAACCAAAAATTTGTCTGAAAAACAAATGAATTCATTTGTATGTAAAATCTATAGTTATAGTAATAGATAATAAAAATACTATTTTATTGTGATTATTTACAACACCCAGTGCTTAGTAAATCTTTACGTCGGCCATAGAAAACCTAGATCAATATCCTAGCTTCACTACACCACTTAGTAACGAGCTAGTAAGCCAAGTTCAAAATTATCCTGTCACGGCAAACCAATTTGTAACAACCCCCCCATGCAACCCGCACGTTTATTCTAATATCTAACCTATCTGTACCTAAAGACCTAACTTAGTTTGCTTTAGAACCGTAGTTTATTTGAATATCCTAATTTTAACTAAGAAAGACCTAATATTGCCTAATACTTTACCTAACTTCCTAAAATCTGAATAAGTCTGCTTTGATCTATAAAATGGCCAATGAAACGTCTAGTAGTTATAAAACCCTACTTTATGTACCGCGCCTAAGCAACCCTAAAATTCTTTCAGTCAGAACCGTTCTAATACCTAAATATTTAAATTTATCTATTTTTCCCACAAAAGCTTATAAATGTTGCAAAAAGGTGGACTTATCACTAAGAGTGATTTCTTCCAGACAACCTATTAAATTTTTGATTACCTAATATGGAAAAGAAAATATTCTAACCGTCTTTATTAGTTCTTACTATAATGTACTTAGAAGAAGTATAAGTCCTGAGCCAATTTATACCAGAAAGTGGTAAATAAAATAAGTCAGTGAAAGTCTTATAGTCAAGGAGATATTAAGGAAATGGGTAAATTGAGTTATTTCTTAGTATTTTATGATTTTATATGATAGATTATGGAAAGTATTGTAAGGAAAATCAAATAAAAACTTAATATAGTATTTCTTTTAGTCTATGTGGCCCTTTTCAGGGGAGGAGCTCCCCTCCGCCGAACCCCTCAGTTGACCTCAGACCAGTGGCGGACGGTCATCCTCCAAGACTGCACTCTTATGCTTAAATTCGCATACAGGTTTTTTTAACCTTATAAAATAAAATTGGGGAATCTTATCTTGTCCAAGTCTTATTCAGAATGTAAGTAAGTTAGTAAATTGTACTGTCAAACTTCAGACAGGAGAAGGATTCAAATTCTGGACTGTCCCGAAAACCAGAATATAAAATATATACACATATACATAATATGATCATTTCTTTCAGCAAAACAAAGTTTATTGGGAAGTGCCTTGGGACATTGACTACCTACTTAGACAATTTACATTTAAAAGTCAGGGAAATAAAGTCGAAAATAACCTTACTTTTTTTATCAACAGTCAGCATCTTTTAGTCAAACGGTCAGCATCTTTATTTGAACTTTTATATCTTTGACAACGAAAATTTTAAGTTATTTCTATCAAATGAGAAAATCTGTTACCTTTCTAGCTTTTCAACTCATTTCGCTTGTAAAGGAAATGTTATTTACAGAAATTTGTAACAAGAAGATGATACATTAAACTGACACAGTGAAAGTAATGACTCCATAAGGTATATCATCAAATTCTAGGGTTTTAGTTTCCCTATCAGTTTCTTTAACCATCAAGCCATAATTTTAGCCGGTTTGCAAGTTATATGAAATCTGTATTAAGAATACTGCTCGTAAGCTATTTATAGTATTCTATAAGATAATTTATAAATGAGTTCTTTTAATATGCTATTTTTCATATTTGATATAGCAAATTGAACTAACAAAACCATATTTAATAACAAAACTTCTCAATCTTTAGAATGCAAATCAATCAATAAAACTGCAATAAATTATCTGACGTACAAAGAATTAAAAAGGTCAGTTATAAATGAGCGAAATATATTTTTGTCTGCAACATTTTGAAAGTCGGTTTTTAATTTTTAAATTTATAATTTTTATAGTAATTTTGCAGCAAGATTTATACATTATTATTTTATTATTTAGATGAAAAAAAACTTTGATTCTACTGTTGTTTTCCTAATCTAGAGTGTATTTTTATTCAATCTAGAGAACCCGGTCTCACATTTACTTTAAACGTGATGAGTTTGGCCACTTCCACACCCAGATGGAAGGTAGAGACCCTGAGCTTGCGAAAGATTGAGTAAATCTATAGAAAATAAATTGTGAGAATACTACCTATAAGACAGTGTTGTAAATCAAACAAGAGACACGAGTCTCGGGTGTAAATTTAAATTCGTGGTGTGTAGTGATTTGTCTAAGCCAGCACGCTCACTGGAGTCGACCCCTAAGCTAAAGAATTTACCTTACAGACGGATTTTGGCATAATCCAATGAGTGCCTAGTACCCTAAGCCGTGTACGAAGAATCCTAAGAAATCCACCACACGCCGTGATCACCCCCATCACTCAGTTCGGTAAATGGATTTCGCTAACCAACAAGCCCTATTCTTCAAAAATATACCTCTGATGAAGTAGCAGGAAGGAATGACATCCATGACACACTTCGACATGCCCCTGCTACCGAAATAGAGACATAAAATTGAAGAGATTCACTGAGATTTCCAACATCATGAAATCCCACTGGAGAATCACTTCCAGTGCCTAACTCACTCCTAAGCAGAATAGATGCCATAATTCACGAGAGGAATATAACACCGATTCTAATTTACCCCAGCAACCCACGTTTTACACCATTAAATTATTCATGCTAGGTGAAGTATTTATCCTGGGAAATTGCAAATGCGGCTATAGACCTCTCCATGAATCGAAACGATTCCTAAGAAAACATTTCTCTTCACAAAGGTCTACGAGGCGGTTCTCCAAAATTCCCTTGAAATACTACCTATGATGGGTTTGTTCCGTCTTCCTTTCACAAACGGGCAAGATTTAGGAACAAGCCATCGCACACAAATCCTTTAAAGGTGTAGAACAAACAACTCTCGATTTTACACAGCAAAAATAACTTAGAAAAATTTAAATATTACCAAATAAAACTTGAAAAACGTAAGCTCAAAAGGAGCACTTCCGCGAGTAAAATCAAATGAACAATAATCCAAAAACATCTGCGTCAGATCTATTTATAGTATCGTTTTTCTTTTGTTTAGAGCTATGAAGCACAATTTTGAAAATATCGCCTTCAAAATTCAAAATTTAGAGTTCCTTAGTTCAAATAAATTATGAAAATAATAAAGCAAGGTTCTGTATCTTAAAATGTTATAAATGATTTCAAGAATAACTAAAGTTTTGAGTAAAATTGTACGGAAGACACCTGTTCCGTTACAAGGTAGTGTTAAGCACATTAATTTAACTCTATTTCATTTAGACCTAATATACGCTATTGTCTGTTTTTTCTCCAAAATAAATATAAATAAATAAATAAACTTCAAAGACGCTCCTTGCAACTAGCTGATGGTCTCCTTATTTATAAGATTTTGAATCAATCTAAATGTTTTTTAGTAAGGTTATTTTCTCCAAGACAAGCGCTTAAAGGTCATTCTAGGACTTAGGTCTTGGCTTTTGCCCTTCTGACTTGCTTCAACCTTCAACATACGTTCACATTTCAATTTCTAAATCTGTAAAAATCAATATCTTGTTAGAATGTAGTACAGTTTTGTTATGAATGATCCCGCTAGATTTTATAGCGCTTTCTTTTTCTGAACAACATCAGAAAGAGGGTAGTCAATTTTAATTTGTTTATATGCCTTCTTTGTAGTAATAAAAATTAAGCAATTTAAAAACAAAATATGCTCGTGATTCATCATCATCATAACATCCCATGAAACGTCCACGACAGGACAGGGAGCTCCCTCCAGATCTACAGCAAAAAGGCGTGCTACCTACTTGGAAGGGGATTCACCATAGTCACCACGCTTGTAAGCGTTGCGGCCGGCGACCGCTGTTGTTGGTGACGGCAGTTAAGATGGTATAGATTCAAGGTTATTCCAAAAGGACTCGACCCTCCATCCACCATTTTGCCTAAATAACGATCGCGCTAAGACCGAAAATAAACATGTTTACAAAGTGCGAAAGTTGAAAACCAACCAAACTTTGTGGCCACTGGACCAATTTTTCACGCTTATAAATATTTTATCTTTTATTTACTGAAGCAGTTAAAAAACTAAAACCCTACAACGAAAAAAGTTTGTGGCGGCACGCAATGTATGTTGTCGCGCGCCGCCGAGCAATGTACATCGCCCTGCCTCCGGTTACCATAGAATCAATCTTGTTATTCTTGCTTGCTGAAAATTTTTATACGTGGTTTCTGCATTTCTGGATATTATACATTTTTAACTCATCTTCCTCGCTTTATTGCTGCTCCCCCTCAAGTTAAACATGAGGTACATTGTCCGATGCGCTTGCGTTCATTATCTCACTAGATGGAAAGTGATGATGCACGACACGACCGCGCTGGTATTTCAAATAAAACATAAGTGCAAGAAAAATGTAAAAAAGAAAGATGGCGTCTTGTTTACTTAGACCAAGTAGCGACGACGCTGCTTATACAGAGTGTAACAAAAAGGGTATAACAACCCTGAAGGGTGTGAATCTGCCCATGAAACTGGACAACTTTCCCTAAAGAACTATTAGAACTAAAAAGAAAAAAATATCCTCACATAGAAACTGAATCATTTGATCATTTTGTATGGGAGGTCGAAATTTTTTTTTCGCATTTCGGCCTATGTTTGTTAGGGAAAGTTGTTCAGTTGTATGGGCAGAATCACATTCTTTAGAGTTGTTATACTCTTTCTGTTACACCTTGTATAGGGTGTAAGTGTAGCGAAACACCTGCAGATATCTCGGACGCGTAGAGTTCCGTTAGTTACGCTCACAACGGTTTTTTTATGTGACAAGTGAGCATACGAGCAGGTAGGCCACCTGATGGAAAGTGGTCACCACCGCCCATAGAGCCTGCTGTCTTATTAGTGGCATAGCTTGACACTAACATGACAGCAAAGCACGTTGCCCACCCTGAGAACTAAGATGGTGTGTCTCGTGTGCCATTAATTTCGCTGGCTCCCTCACCCTTCAAACCGAAATACAGCAGTGCAAACACTGCTATTTTACGGCAGAAATAGTCAAGGAGGTGGTACTTCCCCAGACGGACTTTGCACAAAAGGCCTACAACCTCCCGTCCAATAGGTTACCTTACCTCCTTTCTAGGTTACCTTGACACATTTGGCAGAGTTCCGCTGGTGACATACTTGCCCGATTTTTTAGTCGCGGAACTTTTTGCGTCGGAATTTCCGCAGGTATTTCGCTACACTAAGACATGTATAATCAAGGGTCAGGTTCTTCTTATCGTATCTAATCTAGCCTGTAGTGTCCCACTGCTGGGCAAAGGCCTCTCTCTCTTGCCTCTATTGGTCCCTATCTAAAGCCCGCGCACTTGCCAGGCCTTGCAAAAATGTCAAGTTCATCGCGCCATCGGCGCCTTGGTCTGCCTCGACGCCTTTTGTCAGTTTGCGGGTGCCAGGTGGTGGTGGTCTTGGCCCATAGGTCCGGCGGCATAAGGGAAACGTGGCCTGCCCACTCTGCACAGTCCCATTTGAGCTTGGCGGCGGTATAGGCAACGTCGGCTATTTGTGTTGTTGAGAAAGTAACCTGACCCCCCCCCCCCTCTTTTAAGGGTCAGGTTACTTTCTCAAAATAATTTGGGTAGGAAAATTACAAAAAGGAAAAATGTCCTACACAAACACTGTTTTTGTGAAGCGAAACATCTGCGGAAGTTCCGACGCAGATAGTTCCGCAACCTAAAATTCTTAAGTACCAAAAGCGGAAATTCGGCCAGATTTGTCGTGAACCTATAAACAGCGTTGCGAGCGTCACGACTGCTAATTTGAAATTGGTAGGTCGCGTACGCATGCACCGCTGAAGTTGTTTCTAGAATTGCTATTGCCAAAGCAGCTTTTAACACAAAAATCACCTTTTAAAAGCTAAAATCTCTAGAAATGTTCGGAAACGACTGATAAAAGTGTACATCTGGAGCATTGCATTATATGGTTGTGAGACGTGGACTCTAACACAAAGAGATAGAGAGAAGTTAGAAGCGTTTGAGATGTGGTGTTGGAGGAGAATGGAAGGGATCGCAGTTGAACAGAAAAAAGACAAACGAGAAAGTTAAAGAGAACAGAAATTTGCTCTGAACCATCGAAAATAGAAGAGGGACGAAGGTCGGACACCTGATAAGATAAGACATGACACTTTCATTAGGAATGTTATTGAAGGAAAAGTAGAGGGCAGGAGAGGAAGAGGAAGTCCAAGACGCACTTATTTTGACCAGATAAAAGAGAGGGTAAACGTCGAATCTTATCAGGATGTCAAATCATTGGCAGAGGACAGAGAGAAATGGAGATTGCTCCACCGTCAAGAGCGCGGCTCTTAAATATGAGAAGAAGAAGGTCGCGTAGGCCCTCATATTCAGTACAAAAGACCCTCAGAAAACCACGAAAATCGCGCTGGCGGGTGCGCGCGGGGGTGCGGGGTGGATTTCAAGGGGGGCGGATAGTGTCCGTTTTGTTTGATAGTACTAATTACTTTATTCTGTGCCGCGGGTATGTCGCCATACTCCTATAAGAAACACCCACGTGGCTTTTGATGTTATATGCAAGCGGATCGAATTTCACATTTGATTTTAATTCTGTTACAGGTGTTTTCTTAACCTCCTACAGTGACCAGTTTATTAGATAAATGTTTTCCATTTAGGTCTGTTTTGGCTAACCGATTTTTTTTGTGTTTGAGAAATTAAGCCGTTAATTTTTTTATGTATTGTTTAAACTTTCCGTCTTACTACAAAAAAGTTAGACATCTGTTGAACACTTGATTAAAAAAATGCGCACAAAATAAGTGGCTATGTCAGTTGATGCGCAGAAGTCGAAAATAAGTTATTTTTTACTTCTGCGCATCAATGACATAGACAGAGTTATTTGGTACGATTTTTTTAATCAAGTGTTCAACAGATGTCTAACTTTTTTGTAGTAAGACGGAAGGATTATCGTATTTTTCTAACATACTGTTTATGGGTGTAAAAAAGTAGGTGCGCTATATTTTTAAAAGAAAAAGCGAAAGAATAGTTATTTTTTATACAAGGCCGCAAAATTATTATTTGCCGCGAGTGCTTTGAATTGAAACTAGAGCAAGCGAAGGATTCAAAAGAAGAATTCTGAACGTAACGAAAGTTTCAAGGCACGAGACGCGAAATAACTTTGATGCTGAGCGAAACACACAATTTTTAGGGTTCCGTACCTTGTTCTAATATTGGTCGATGGCATTGGTGGAAAGCATGTGGCAAGTATTTTATTCATAGAGTTAACAATGACATTCAACCAATCAGCGTACACCTCGCGTTCGTCGGCTCATTTTACCGCGAGACTGCGTAAATTGATCAGTTACGTGAAATTTATACGTAAAATAATACGTTACAACTGCTGTTTATGATTTTTCGAAAGTTGATCAACTTACTAGGAAATTGATCAACTTACAATTCTTATCATTTTCCGGTGACATACACGTGTTAACGGAATAAGCGAAACTGAGAAAATAGTTTGTTCAGAATCGAGAGTAGAATAAATTTCACGGGTTTTCAATAGGGGTAATTTTTTTTTATTTTTATTGATAGGTCTTTACCTATGAAATTGCCGTTTTGTATGGCGAATTTTAGGTAAACTCAATTTACAATATTAACATTTTTGCATTTTTCTTAGGAATTATAAATCCAATTTTTTTAAGTGTTATTGGAAAGTCATTAAGCTAACAGAAGCTTAAATTTAATTTTCGAAAAATATTACCTGGTAAAAAATATAACAAATCTAATGATGATATCGAACGACATTTAAGACGAACAATTTTCGAACCTTTAATTTTATATATCAAACTAAAAATAAAAACTTTATTTTATGCGTAAATTGATAACCTTGAAGTCAACTTTCAAATATAAGACAAATAAAAAAAAATAGCATTAGAATTATAGGAATTATGATCTCATTAATCTGTAAGAAAATTTCGGCAAGTGCACGGACTAGAACAACAATGAAACTAGAACAATCATGATAGCTCAGCCACATACTCAACGAGTGGCGTGGGAAGTAGCGAGGGAAGGAGGCAGAGACGTAGTGTGGCCACGTTACTCGTCATGCCGCACGCATTGCTCCTCGTCATGTCCATCGATCCCTTGATAGTCGGTTTTTTGGGCGCGAGTCAAAGGACCGGCAATATGAGCGCGAGTAGCCAGCCACATACTCGCGCGTCTCTCGCGAGGACGATTTACAATAATTAATTATCTATTCTCATTTCTCTCCTTTAGCACCTCCTTTAGCACGGCGTATATTTCAATATAAGAAATTGATAAAATTAGCTTTACTTAAAATACATAGCGCGCATCCTGCCACAGTTTCGACGTCCATCGTGTAGCAATGGCAAGTGGCCTAGTGCGGAGCGTCGCGATTAATCGCGCGAGTAGAGCAGTATGTGGCTAGAGAGAGCAACATCGCGGCAGCGCGAGGGGCAGAGCGAGGAGCAGCGCGATGGGCATAGTGTGGCGGTCCTATGAAACTTTAAAATAACAATATCTAGAAGAAGAAAAAAACTTTTTTTTTTACGGGAACGTATTTATTTTAATAAAAATCAGTTGGGGTGTATGAGGGTTCCGCTTATTCCATTAACACATTGTATACGCTCGTCTATTTATTCAGAACGCACGGCACCTACTTAATTTGGTCTGAGAACATTCGCCTTTGCCAGGTCTTGGCCTACCCTCTCCAAAATTTCTATCCTCCCTAACCTTGTAGATCTCTATAAAAAATACTGCAAACAAAAATGCCTAAGAAAATTACTAACATTTTCGTACGTTTACTACGAAAACAATCTGAAATTTACGAGCCGTATCGTGGTCAGCAATTATGCCAAATTGCTTAACTGTGTTGGTTAATTTTACTTTTCATGCATTCTTGTACCATTTCGTGTGATTTAAGAACCTTTTGGTTTGTTTCAGAGACATTTTTCAAGGCATTATTAGGGTCACTGTCCACGAACGCTGAACGATATTTTAAATCATTCGAAGGCAGTGTTGCAGAAAAAATAAAAGTCGGATAGCAATTACTCATGGATTTAAAAAACGGTAATGAATTGCGATGAAATGGAACGCAAATTAACAAGTTGACACAGCAATTGTATCAGTATGTAAGTAAGATCCACACATTCCTATCCGATCGTCCGATCTTCTGATTTATCGGATGGAATCGGATGTGTAGTGGAATCGGAAATCGGGTATGCGATTGGATAATGTGTTGATCCTCCTATGAGGTCATGTGTAAAGGAAACGTTACTGTCGATCAATCACAGATTATACATACATATGCCGCAATTTCTCGGCATTTTGTAGAATGCCAAGGCAAAATGTAAAACGACGAATTATACAATTTACCTGCGTGCGACACACACATACTTCGAGTGGTAGAGATCCAAAACGAGTTAATTCACATGTATGAATGAATATTCATAAATAGCGAATTTACGGATTGCCAGTTCGAATGCGAATTGAAGTTTGTATGCTTCAAAAGTGTGTCGCCTGCTAGCTGGTTAAAATTTTCACAGAAAAGTTACCTACGTATTGAATGAATGAATGAATAACTCTTTATTGCACACATCTAGGAATAAAGATTAAAAATTACGGTTTTACAATAAGTGGGCAAAAGGCGGCCTTATCACTAAAAGTGATTTCTTCCAGACAACCTTTTGAGGAAATCAGCAGCGACGAAAGACTGTAGTGTAGTGCACCAATATACAGTTACATATATAAATATTTTGAAATAAATATGTAAAAAATATATACCTACATACATATGATTAAATACGTATTATTGTGGTTTCAAACGGGAAATATTTAACTGCACGTCAAAAATACTGATTGCACATCAGAATAAATACAAAATTGCTACTTCTAAAACGAAATATATGTCCATCAAAAATAGTGATTGTGCATCAAAAAACTTTAAGCCCACGTCACACAGAGCGGTACAAGCGGTAAAGCGGTCCGAGGGCGGACCTGCGGGAAGCGAAAGCGTTCCGGGACCGGTCACACAGAGGTACCGCGCGGAAACCGCGGCGGGACAGCGGGGCGGTAGTGGTCGGTGTGACATTATTTATCTGTGATTATTCAAAAGACGTAAATCCTTTGCTCTAAATAAAAAACCAAACTGATAACCTAAAAAAAAGTCTGCGCAAAGCCGCAAAATTCTTGTAAAAAAATACAACGACAAAGTTCGCGCCCGGACCGCACCGCACCGCGCCGCGCCGCGCCGCTGCCGCTCTGTGTGACGGGTTGCATTGAACGCAATGGAATACAGCGCCCGCTCCCGCCGAAAGTTCGGCCCCGCGCCGCGCCCGGTCCGCGGGGTTGTACTAGCGGCCCGGCCGCCCCCGCGCCGCACCGCGCCGCGACCGCTTTCAGTGTGACAGGGTGCATAAGAACTCATACTTTACAAAAAAAATATTAAATAAAACTTTGGAAATTCCCCCGACTAAAAATAAATATTTTCACCTATCTGTTCATATATTTTATAAGCCAAGAAAATCCGTCGGGGGCTGTCATTGCCATCTTTTCATAATTTATACTTAACTGCAGCAAACAAAAGCTATTTTACAACTAGCTCGTACCTATGCACTATTAATTTACGTAAGATAAGGAATGGCAGCCCCGACGGATTTTCTTGGCTTATATAAAATATATGAATAGATAGGTGAAAATATTTATTTTTAGTCGGGGGAATTTCCAAAGTTTTATTTAATATTTTTTGAATGACAACCGTCGTGGGTTTTTCTCAAAATTTTCAATTTTGCTTTTTATTTTTAACTTTTTAGAGAATTCCCACTTTACTAGAGCGATTAAGAAGGACGTTGCGCGAGTAAAGAATAATTATTACTACACAGCACCCCCTGGTGAGTTGACTCCACAACTATAGTCTAAAAACTGTCAGTGATAAATGTGATACTGATAGATAAATCTTATACTGAAAACCGTATCTAAATCGGTCAAACCGTTTTGGAGATAAATGGGAACATTTGCGTAAATAGAAATTTATTATTACAGCGCCCCCTGGTGAGTTGGCGCCACAACTCTGGTCTAAGAACCATCACTGATAAATCATAAATCTTTTACTGAAAACCGTACCTAAATCGGTCAAACCGTTTTGGAAATAAATGGCAATATTTGCTTAGATAAAATTTATTATTACAGCGCCCCCTGGTGAGTTGGCGCCATAACTCTGGTCTAAGAACCATCACTGATAAATCATAAATCTTTTACTGAAAACCGTACCTAAATCGGTCGCACCGTTTTGGAGATAAATGGCAACATTTGCTTAGATAAAAAATATCATTACAGCGCCCCCTGGTGACTTGGCGCCACAACTCTAATCTACAAACCATCTTTGATAAATTATAAATCCATTACTGAAAACCGTATCTAAATTGGTTAAGCCGTTTTTAAGATAAAAGGCAATAAAAGGCAACATAACTTTGCACACACAAACAAACACACAACATCTCACCCTAAACGCATATACCTTCTCCGTTCCGTCGTGGGTAAAAAATATCTCGGCACTTTGTATAATGGTTGGCCGTTTGTAATACGGCGGCGTGTTATAACATATGGCTGCGACATATTAAGCAATGCGTCACGAACTCAAATTGGTGCTGAAATAATAATATTTTGCAGTAACTAGGTATTTTGCAGTCTAATCAGTATTTTTGATTAGGATTGGGATTTTCTTTTAATTGAAAAGAAATATTTTTTGCAAAATGTTTTTAAAAAAACGTCGCTTTCTTTCCTGCACTCCATTATAGATTGTATGAAGGTAGGGAACCCTCAGATTGGGAGTCCGACCCGCGTTTGGCAAGAAGATTCCTTCATTATAGTTTTATCTGAACCGTGCATCGCCTATCTCATATAAAATCTGTATTATCTAATCTTACGGTCTGTTTGGTTACCCTCAAAACAAACATTTAGGTAAACATTAAGTAAATGAGTAGATTATACCTACCTGCCTAGTTACAGTTATAGGTATTTGTGGTTCTTTTGTAGTACAAGAATGGATCTCAATATGTAGGTAGGTACGAAATGAATAGTCACTGGGAAACGTCACGAAAAGCATGGGATTTGAGAATAGAACACCACTGTTTAAATTGTGACGATAGGTATATTATTTTGGACTTTTTGGCGGGAACTCGGCGTGGGTTCTTGCGTGCGAGCTCGGTTGAAATTCTTGTTTTTTGTGTATGTAGTGATTTAGTGGATATTAAAGATAGTGTTTTATGCAGTGAATTAACTGCGGAGTGCGCAGCTGATGACGATTTCAGGCGATCTCGTGTTTGAACCCCGTTTGTGTTGTCTCAAAAAGTCACGGACATTTCCTTCGTAAAGTCCACTATCGTTTTACGGGGGGAGCAATGAACAATGTCCCCACTCGACACTGGCGGTTCGCCATAATTTGAACTTCTAAAAAGTGAAAAAAATCCAAAACCACGAACATTCTAGAACACGACACTGGCAGAAATGTCCCCAAATATGGGTTGACTATTGCCAAATAACAAAAAATAAAAGAAAAAGGTATATTATTAAATCTATAATATCTACGCAAAGAATTTGCTACACTAACTTTAGTACAACGAAATTATCAGGTAGGATGAAATATGCTAGTTTTTGTTCGTACATAGTCATTATTTCTAATGAAAGTGAAAACTCAAACGCCGAGGTAGGTATTTTGTAGCACGCGAAAATATTGCCTACCCGGCTAGCAAGGCTAGCAAGCTCTGTGGTTTTGTTTTATCATTTTACGACTTTACTTACATTTTAATCTTGGCTGCCAGTGTCGAAAGATAAAAATACGATGTGATATTTTTTTGAAAAAGGAAGGCTAGAGATGCGTCACAGGCGCTAAGTTACCCACGCAACGCAAAGAAAGTAGTGTTATGTGTTTATTTTTTACCTGCTATCCTCAGTACTGCTCTGTCAGCCGGATCCAGCTGGAGAATGGACAAAGGTTTGTCCTTTGCCCATTCTTTCAAGCTGAAGTCGTTCTCGAACTCCATGTTTTTGTCATCCAAAACACGAACTCTTGCGCGAACTCTCGCACATAATTGAATATCTCACACAGCCACAAACTCGCACGATGCCACACGACACATTTTGTAATAGTAAATCACTTGAAAATAAAAAGTAAACAAATAGTTTCACTCATCGTCGAAAAATCGATAAACGCCACAAGGATACGGCCAGTGCGTATCGAGAAAACACTTCGTTACACTGATTGATAACACTTTCGTTCGATGAGCGGGTAAAACTGAGAAAGTTAAACAAATATTCGTTAAAAACGAAAAGTAATTAACGCGAACGGAGCCACAACACAGTGTTTTTAGGTTAGTTACTTGCGCCGAGCGTCATACACCGAACCGGCGGGCAGACATGATGCGACTGAAAAGTTTTACGAAACGCCACAGAGCGTCGCCTCTATCGCTCAGCTGTTCTCGCGCATGCACTGTAGGGTGTTACCCGACTGAATGAAATAGTTACGTAAATTATATGTTGTTAATGCAAATATATGTCGTTTAAATTTTCAAGGTAATAAAATTTATTGGTTTTGAGAATACTCGTAACGCCATCTAGTTTAGAACAATGTACCTAATTTCCGACAGGTGGCCATGTGAGCGTGCGCACTCGTATGTGAACGCCTGATAAGGCGATAAATAAACTGATAACGAAGAATGTTAGCTGACTTTTCTTCATAAAAACCAATCTTTTGCAGAAAACACTCATGATGCTCAGCAAGTGGTAGCTGGGTAAAATCTTAAGTAGGTAGTTTGTAAATCTTTCACATTGCACCAAGTAGGTGCAATGTGAAAGACGTTCAAAAGTGATTTTTTAGAAATTTTTATTAGAATTTTCTGACTATGGGATTTTAAAAAACATCTTTTTTGTAGTGGATATTTTTTCGAATTTTCTTTTTGTGTTATATGTATGTATGTATGATCAACTTGAATGTTGCCCTTATAGGTAAAATGATAAACTTTCTAACATTCCTGCAAGTAACTAAAAAAACTTCGTAGACAAAATTTTAAATTTATGGATGGACTCAAATTTTAAACATCAATAAAAAAATACAAAATGGGTCCTCACATCTTCTTATCTTATCTTATTTAGCCGTTGCTGTCCCACTGCTGGGCAAAGGCCTCACTCTTTTTTCTCCATTCGTCCCTATTGAGAGCCTGCTCTTGCCAATTTGTGCAAAAGACGTCAATTTCATCGCGCCATCGGCGCCTCCTGTCGCTCTGCGGCTGCCAGGTGGTGGTGATTTTGGCCCATAGATCATGCGGCATGCGGGAAACGTGACCTGCCCAATCCCATTTAAGCTTGGCGGCTGCGTCAGCTATTTGTTTGACACTTTTGAGCTTCATTTTTGAAGCACTAGTAACGTATCGACGTCGGTTATATTGTAATATCATTGTGGCAAACCGTGAGCCCAGGCTCATCATCGATCCAGGTCGATGATGTTCTGTCAAAGACCAAGCCTGTGCACCGTACGTGAGAATCGGGAGAATGCAGCTGTCCATGAGTTTGCGCTTCAATGTGATTGGAAGATCGCTCTTCATGTAGGTTTTCATGGACCAATAGCTCCTCCAGGCATTATCAGTGCGTCTGGCAACTTCTTTATCTTGTCGTGCCTGGAAGGAGGCTATTTGGCCCAAATATGAGTACTCCTCGACATACTGCATTCTCTCGCCATCTATAGGTACAGTCATGCTGTATTAGATACTGTTTGTCATCAGTTTGGTCTTTGACATGTTCATCATTCATCAATCCAGGACTCAAAGCTTGCCGAACATACTCATGGAGTATTTCCTGTAGTTCTGTAGCTGTAGAGGAAAACAGGACTATGTCGTCAGCGAACCGAAGGTTTGTGATCCTTCGACCGCCGACGTCAATGCCTCGCTCGTCGGTCCTCACTATGGTCCTCACATTAATAATCATAATTATTTTTTAATACTGCAGTTACTGGATAATCACATTATAAAACTATTCCAAAATTCAATTCGATAGCATGAGTGGTTGATAAGATATACAGGTGTGACAAACAGACAGACAGACAAATTCGCACCATAAGGGTTTCTTTTATTTACAATTTTGGTATCGGAACCCTAAAAATTTATACTCGTATATAGAGTCCGTCAAGTCTGCATGAGGTCTGAACTGAAGTGTTTGTAAAACAAAACGCTTAGACTATATACTCGTAATACTACTACAAAACGTATCCTGCTGCAACCGACTAGGGTTGTACCTCAGAACAAATACCTCTTTGCTTGTACCCTGCAAGAAAACCAAAGAGATTTTAACCTCGCTGCGTAGCGAGGTTCAAATCTCTTTGAAGAAAACGACTTTTTGGCGGGAACTCGATATGGGCGTTTGCCTGCTTAATTGAAATTTTGTTTTTTTGTGCATTTAGTGATTTAGTGGATAATAAAGATAGTGTGCTATGCAGTTTTACTACGGAGTGCGCAGCTGATGAAGATTTCAAGTGATCTCGTGTTTAAGCCCCGTTTGTGTTGTCCCCAAAAAGTCGCGAACATTTTCCTTCGTAAAGTTCACTATCGCTTTACGAGGGGAGCAAAAAGAAAGACACATTAAAGACATCAGACATGGCTGTATGGGCTTTGTACTCTTTGCCTTTCCGAAAGGAAGAATGATCTCCAAAAAAAAAAAAAAATTTGAAGAAAAACTATCTTAGACTATATAATACGAAAACTATTCACTTCACTTCACTTTTGGGGCTTTTTGGCGGGAACTCGACATGGGCGTTTGTCTGCTTAATTGAAATTTTGTTTTTTTGTGCATTTAGTGATTTAGTGGATAATAAAGATAGTGTGTTATGCAGTTAATTTACTACGGAGTGCGCAGCTGATGAAGATTTCAAGTGATCTCGTGTTTAAGCCCCGTTTGTGTTGTCCCAAAAAGTCACAAACATTTTCCTTCGTAAAGTTCACTATCGCTTTACGAGGGGAGCAAAAAGAAAGACAGTTAAATACACCAGACATGGCTGTATGGGCTTTGTACTCTTTGCCTTTCCGAAAGGAAGAATTAAACCAAAAAAAAAAATCACTTCACTTTTTAAAATATTTTGGCAATCGGTCGTTGTAAGGGGGAACAACCATTCTTGCCAATCTCAAGTTAAAGGAAAAACACTGTCAAAGAAAACTATGAAACGAATATGCCCTGCGATTCGTTGTCATGGCAACGAAACTGTCAAACAGCATATGGTATCAAAAGTTAGGAATCTCTTTATAAATCGAGTTTTCGTAATATTTACTTCACATATCAAGTCGATATAGCTTTAGAAACTCTATTTTATAAGTTTTCAGTATTCTATAGTTGAGGTTCGGGATAAATATGTGGTAGGGCTGCTAAAATCGACGAGTTATGTAAGGAACAAGTTTTGTCAATATTGTGCGGTAAAACTAATAATGAATCGCAATTTTGACCTAGTTATTGTGTTTTATAGACTTCGTGTGACCCAGTAAACATATCGCTCCCTAATAGTCTCCTCTTCGTCCCAAATAAAGTCTGTAAATTCGTTGAGTAATTTCCTAACAAAATACTTCTTTTTTTTCAAACAAATTAATTAATTTCAGTTACTTTACATGTTAAAAGTAGGCGGTTAGGAAAGGAAATTATAAAAATCCAGAAGCAGGATTTTGTACTTTTGATGCACTTTATTATTAAAATGGCAGATAAAAGTAATATCAAGGGAAGTTGAGGATGGCAGAAGACTTTGTCCATTCGTCTCCTATAGTAAGTACACCAATGTTATCAGCATCGTTTCGTGTGGGCCGTAAGATCAATGATTGACCTTACAAACCCTGGTGTCTTTTTTTTTTATTGGAAATGGACTTACTCTTGACCTCGATCTAGTCATGAAGACAGAGATGAGGTCGACGATGGAACGAACTTGCCCAGAAGAAGTCTATTCACTCGCGACTTGAATTGATTCGGGTTATATAAACTCTGGAACGCAGATGCAGGCAGAGAATTCCACTCTTTAGCGGTGCGCATAATAAAAGATGTTTCAAACCGCTTTGTGCGAATGTGTGGAATATCAACCAAGTATGGGTGACATCCTGCAATGCGTCTGGACTCCCGATGGTAGAAGGGAGATGGTGGAATAAGTTGGTGGAGCTCTTGAGCACACTCTCCGAAGTACAACCTGTAGAAGACCAACAGACATACAACTTTGCGTCGGTGGGCTAGACTGTGAAACTTGGTTTTCACCAGCATCTCATCACCAACAAGCTTCTTGGCTCTGGAATCCGAGTCAAGAGTTGTTCAGCTGCCAAAGGCCTCTGACATGGCTCATTGATAATTACTTCACTGGCTTAACGTTCCTTCCGAAGCATGGAATCACCTTACATTTTAAACAATCAGGCAGTTCATCCTGTAATGTCCTAACTAAACAAGAAGTCTTACAAAGTGGTTTTTGTTTGTCAGTGAGCGAGGAACCAAACCCACCACCTCTGGATCGAGACCAAGGAGGATGTCTGATTTGAAACCGCACTACCAGTTGCTGAAACTTGTACAGCTATCACTCTCCTTTTGTAATGACCAGAAAGTTTCAAAAATAACTATTAAAGAGAATCTCACCCATAAATTAATAATAATTTATTTACTATTCCCACTTGTCTAATTGAACTGTCATATTAATTTAACTATTGGGAAATGTTTCTCACTCTTATCACATTAAGCTAGCAAGTTAGCTATAGCAGAGTTCACGAAAGACGGTTTTTGTAGATAATTTAAATATTATATCTGGCTTTCTGGATGTAAAACGATAGACTTAGAACAAACATGTACTTATTTCATGAAAATTGAGTTTAATCTTTTGTTAAAAGAATTTTTTTTTAAATTATAAGCGATAAGACGGCCTTTGCCCACTTTAATCTTATGTGTTTTTCTTTGTGCGTTTTTATGTTTAGGTGTGCAATAAAAAATTTATTCATTCATATCTGACTATGACGTGAACTCCGCTATAGGTCAGGTCATCCATCACCAGTTTCAAGACCTCTGTTAACCTTTTCCATTTTCCTTCACATGCCACCACCCTTGTCCAGATTGTACCAGCCAGTACTGGTGCAAGTGACATGATGATCCTCATAAAATTCCTTTCCAGGGCCTCAACTACGGCAAAGTATCCAAAAAGCTATCCGCCAAATTCAGCCCGGAAAAACATACATTCTCTGGTAACTTTACATCGGTCTACCGGCACTTTAACCTCTCACCGCCTGATAGACGAGCGAGTATGCGTAGAGATATTCTTGACACGGTCATGAAGAAAACTGAGTCTGTCATCAGTCAAGGAACAGAGGACGATGACAAGTATATTGATGATAATCCGATGTATGAAGACCCAAGGGATGTGATTGGTTAGTATTTTTATACATACATAATATCACTCCCATTCCCATCGGGGTAGGTAGAGACCACAGTCCTCCATCTGCTACTGTCGAATCTTGACATACTTCCCTTGCTTTCTGTATCTACTTTCATTTCATATTTTATTAAGAGGGTTTACAAATTTAAGTTCTTCAGACAATAAAAGAACCTACAGAAAATGATGCATCAAAAAGTACGTGCTTGCGCCTAGGCAAGGGTGACTTCTGGCCGGTAGTTTAACTTAACCAACACTTTGATTATAGTGGCGTGTAAAATCATGTACATACCACGAAGGCAATTAAAGGAGTCTCAGATCATCGCCTTATTGCCTGCGTCTCCACCTCAAGCAAGGAAGAGAGATGAGATAACACCCTAACCAGCACCTAGTGACCACGAAAGTTTAATATTGGGTGTCTTATTATTGGGTGTTTAAAAATTCAGCAATTCAGCAGACGTTCTAGCCTTTAATACAGGGTGTAAATGCAAAACCGAGCGGCAGCTCAAGGGTGTGCTCACACCACGAAACTCAACAACTTTTCCAAAGAAACATGGGTCAAAAGTGGAGATATTTTTTTGGCTTCTCCATACAAACCTTTAACAGTGGACAGTGCATTTTATATGGAGAAGCCATAAAAAAGTTTCTTTGGAAAAGTTGTTAAGTTTCGTGGTCTGAGTACACCCTGGCGCTCGGTTTTGCATTTACACCCTGTACAATAATAGCTTTAAAGTCCCAAATTTGTTAAAGTTGTCGGAGACAAGCCGCCGAAGCCACCTCGCAAACGGAACCTCCCACCAGCCACAACTGTTACTTCACCTAGAGGTAGTAAGGAGCGCTCTTTGAAGAAGAAACTGACAAAAAAATATGAAGGCTTGATCGCTGCGCTTATAGACCGGTGCGAGGAGAACGTTTTACAGGTATAAAACTTATAATAGAGTTCACGAAAGAACGAAAACTATTCTTAAGAAACACCCATATATCCTATACTTACCAGTAATATTTGCAATCCGAAACAGGCTCTATACAGGGTGTTAATTTGATTGCGTGCCATAGCTCAGGGGCAGGATCTGTATCAGTAACTGAACAACTTTTCCCAAGGAACATAGGTCGAAATACGAAAAACCAAATTTGACCTTCCATACAAAATGCGCTATCAGCTGATACAGATTCTATGGGAGGTCAATAATTGGTTTTCGTATTTTGACCTATGTTCCTTGGGAAAAGTTGTTCAGTTACGGATTCTGATACCGCCCCTGAGCTATGGCACGCAATCAAATTAACACCCTGTATAACGATTTCGCTATGATCCATTTTAAGGGTTCCGAAACAAAATGCTAGAAACGGAACCCTAATGGTGCAAATTTGTCTGTCTGTCTGTCAGAATAAACGAAAAAATGGGTCATCATAGGTCACAAGTCAAGAAAAATTCGTTTCCTTCGTATTTTGAGATTTTTTAAAAATACCGCGTTTTAGAAACCCTACGCTTTGGTTTAGAGCGAAGCTCGTTCGCCTCTTTGTGATAAATTCTAATGTGTGAATGTAGCTTGATTAAGAATGACAGCAGCAGAGCTATGCGTGAGAGCACAATGGAGCGATATACGCGTCCCTCTCGCTCCAATATCTTACACGTAACGCTTCGCTAAAGTGGCAGTGGGCAGAGCACATCGCAAGAAGAACCGATGGCCGATGGGGCGTAAGGGTTCTAGAGTGGCGACCACGTAACGGAAGAGGAAGCGTTGGCAGGTGGACTGCCCCCCACAGGGTGGACCGACGATGCGGTCAAGGTCGCGGGAAGCCCCTGGATGTGAGCAGCGCTAGACCGGTCGTCATGGAGATCTTAGCGAGAGAGATCTTAGAGAGAACAGCCTCCGTGGTGTAGTGGTTAGAGCGCTCGGCTCTCGATCCGGAGGTTCTGGGTTCGATTCCCAGTGGGGACACTGTCAAAAAACAAAAATCTCTTTGTGCGACCTCCCCAGTTTGGTTAGGACATTGCAGGATGAATCACCTGATTGTCCGAAAAGTTAGATGATTCCGTGCTTCGGAAGGCACGTAAAGCCGTTGGTCCCGACTACTATCTACGGATGTAGTCGTTAATGAGCCATGTCAGAGGCCTTTGGCGGCTCAACAACTCTGACACCAGGGTTTGTGAGGTCGGTCATCGACCTTGCAACTCACACGATATGATGATGATGATGGAGATCTTTAGGGGAGGCCTATGTCCAGCAGTGGACGTCTTTCGGCTGATATGATGATGAACGCTTCAACTTGCTGTCATATATTGCTGCCATTCTAAGTTAAATTATTTTGATCAAGTATAGGTGGCGATGTACACCGCCAACCTACCAACGAGGTATAAAGGTATCCTTATAGCAGTGGGTACACACGGCCGCACGTCGGTGGAAATACTTTGACCTTGAGCACCCGCTCTCTCTGGCTTCGGGCGTTTGTAGCGTAGCACTGGTTCAGCTTATATAATTTTGTATCTACATGCTTGCTGCCGTTCGTACCCTAATTCTTTCACATCTCTTTGAATTTTATAGATATCCGAGAAAGACTCCTACATACTAAAACTTAAAGAGAAATTAAAGACCGTCTTACAGTACAACAAACTTTTCGCTGAAGAAAATGACCAACTAAAGAATCAGTATAATACTCTTGCGAAATACGTAGAAGAATGTAAGAGAACAATTAAAGAAGAGAGAGAGAGGAATAGAGAATTGGAGAGCAGAGGGAAAGAGTTGGAAGATAAGGTGAAAAAGTTTGAAGTACCTGACAGAGGTGAGTCTTTTAATGCTTATACCATCATTTCCACAAAACTTTTACTATAGTAAAAAGATGGAACAAATGTTTTTATTTAAGAGGCTGCCAGCCGTCCACTAGCGCACCCACCTGTTAAAAAAATATTACTTGCTAAATACAAAACTTATCGAAAATCCGGAAAGACAGTCCAATTTCGCGGTCATTTGGAGGACAAGGCCAAAATGGCCTCTCAAAAACTGGGTGTCCTTGGTAGAGCAAAACGGTACTTCACACCGGCACATCGCCTTCAACTTTATAAGGCTCAAGTTAGGCCACATATGGAGTACTGTTGCCACCTTTGGGCCGGGGCGCCTCAGTATCAGCTCCTCTTGACCGCGTCCAACGTCGAGCGATCCGAATTATCATCAATCATCAATCAAAATATTAAAAATGAAAGTACGGCTACAGCTTTACACCGCAACTTTATTATTTGGAGTTATTAAAAACAAAAGTCCTGAGCATCTATATAAAAAACTTAATTGGAGAACAACTCGAAATTCTAACATAGATTAACTTAGACCCTGTGTTCCTCCCCTTCTTATACCTAACCACAGAACAACTGCGTTCCGTGGCAGTTTCAGATATAATGCGGCAAAAATTTGGAATAACATACCTCCTCCTATAAGAAACACGAAATCAATTAAACATTTTAAAACTTTATTAAAAAATTACCTTTTAGATCAATCTTCCAAATGAGCACATTATATCTGTGACTTTTCCGGGTATCGTATTGTAAATTGTGTTAGTTACTTTTAAAATCACTACACCGTTATCCTACTCTGCTGATCCTTCCCCCCCCCCTTACTCGCACACTAACCCCCCCCCCCCCCACACACACACATACATGCACACACTACTTTTTATTCGCACTTTACGTCTTCTTACAAATTCTTTAATTTATCGATCCTTTTCTGTGTCGCTTACGTCGACTCACTTAGGTTTCTGGCAGAATCACCAGCGTCGTAGCTTGCTGCGACAATATGCTGAGCCAGCGCCTTTTCACTGTCGCACATAATACACATCACGACATAGTTGCCTCATATTTATTTTTGTAAACTCTTGACTATAAATAATGTTCATGGTAGCTAATCGTTTTATGTATTATGAATTACAATGAATAAATGGTATTTCTATTCTATTGGCGACGATGTCCTCACCGGCCGACTTGACCATCTAGCACTGCGGAGAGATGTTGCATCTCTATGCATCCTTTATCGCATGTATCATGGGGAGTGCTCTGAGGAATTGTTCGAGCTAATACCTGCCGCAGAATTTCACCACCGCACCACTCGCCAGAAGTTAACATTTCATCCTTACCACTTAGATAACTGGCAATCTTCCACCTTACGTTTTACAAGAAACTTCTTACCACGTACGACCGCACTGTGGAATCAGCTTCCTGCGCAGGTATTTCCGGACGGATACAACAAGGCAGCCTTCAGCCGAAACGGCGTAGACTAGCTCTATTTGCATTGTATTCTGCATGACATTCAATAAGTATTCTGTAAAGAATCTACATTGAATAAAATTATCTGAATCTGAATCAAGAAACGAGCCTACTAATATCTTGTCGGCCGGCAGCGCACCTGTGTGTGTTGCGGGTGTCTATGGGCGTCGCTGATCACTTACCATCAGGTGACCCGCCTGCTCGTCTGCCTCCCTCTTCTATAAAAAAAAAGACAGGTTGAAGTAAAGGTACTTTAGTTTATTTAGAACCTACAAATTCTGAAAAATATAGTTCACTGTAGTTACAGATACAAAAAGTGTCAAAAACGGCCACTTTTAGCAGTTTTTGTATCCGTTACTACAGTGAACTTTATTTTACGCAGTAAATAGGTCCTAATCAAGGAGGTTTTACTACGCTTCGCTTTAGGAAGGAGAGTTTAATGCAAAAACCTTGCTACACTAATTTAGTCAATCGTATATTGTAATACGGTATAAATTACTGTGATTCGCGGAGAAGAGAAATTGTGCCGAGCGAGAGGTCAATTAGTCGCGGTTGTGTCACGCTCACACAGTTGCCATAGCAAAACGAAATTGCGGGTTGGTAGGAAAAAATCTTTTGACATTATGCTTGGTTTTCATATAGAAAACCTTTTTAGAGCTAAATCTTAAAAATTTAATATTTTTCGGGTGCTTTTGGTTCTGTGATTTGTCTAGGAAACTCTCAAAATTATTTTTGATCTAATTGTGTTGTTTAAGGTCAAGCAGGTTATGTACTTCTTCATTCGTCATCAACCTTTTTGGTAATATTTTTTAATACGTTACTGGTATTCCCGTCATTGACACATTTTTATGTCAAGCTAAATGTTGTTTAAAATCGCGTATTTTTTCTGCAAAAACAGTGAAATATTGTAGAGTAAATGGCTGCAAAATTGATAGTTATGCTATTTGCGGAATATTCTTCTATGGGTATACATTAGTCCTTTAATTTTTCTATGAAACAGCCGAACTTTTTTACGTATGAAGTAGGGTAATTATAATAATAATATAATATAAGCCTCCAAGAGGAGTGATAAGAATAAAATAATAATAATAATAATAAAAATCTGCTTTTGGTTTTAGTAAAAAAAAAGAAACAACAAATAATAATAATAATTTATTTCCAGATATACAGGTAATTTTATATTATAGTACCTTAACTAAGTAGGTATTTGTTACCAAAAGTTAACAATTTAAACCCTACACACCCCAATCAGTGTACTTGGCATAAGCCCGTACCTGGTTGAAAACAACCGACCTCTGGTCGAGTTTCAAAATATCTTTGGAAATAAAAGTTACCCCAAAAAGGGAGAAAAAAAAGAAACAACAAATAATAATAATAATTTATATCCAGATATACAGGTAATTTTATATTATAGTACCTTAACTAAGTAGGTATTTGTTACCAAAAGTTAACAATTTAAAATTCCCTGCAGCCAAATGAATTACTAAAATTCCACACTAGGCTGGGCCTGTCCTGTGGAAATTTTACAAAGTATTACCGTGTAAGACAAGACGGCACTTATTGACCACGTCACTTTGCACTGTTTTTTTTTTACTCGAATATAAAATAACTAAGTAGGTACCTATTTTACATTATAATTGAAATGAGAAAATTCTCTGTTTTACCATAAGTCCAGTCCTGTAGTTCGTTTTTTTACTTTAAGTTTTGCTTCTCGGACTGACATTGTGTGGATCTTACAGATTCTGTTTATCTTAGTGTAGATAAATGGTTTCCTGAAGGCAAGAAAACGTTTTGCAAACTGTGTCTTGACTGAAGGCAGAGGAAGTTTGAAGACGCGTTTCGATGTAAGAAAAGCATATTCCTGAGAGTTAATTACTTCTTTATGGGTCAGAGTTACAACCTTCAAAATGTACAATTATTCATTGGCTTCCCGCATGTCGTCAATAAGCACGCAGCAAATAACAGGCAGCATCAGATGTACTATTTTCCTATTATTGTACAACAGTACAGGTTCCGTTGTTTTGTTTGATTTTCTTTTAAAACTAATGCAAGCTGTTTTTCTCTTTCATGTTTAGATTCAGATATCTTCATCATAATGTTCTTTGGGACAAGTTGTTCAGTTTTATGGGCAGATTCTGCAAATTCACATCCCACAATACTGATGTGGTTGTACCTTTTTAGTTTCCTTTGTGTTCAAATATCGTACATTACAGCCACCCTACTTCATACGTAAAACAGTTCGGCTTTTTCATAGAAAAATTAAAGGAATAATGTATACCCATAGTTTCTCCCTCTCCCCCTCCCTCTCCCCCTACCCTCCCTCTCCCCCTCCCTCTTCCTCTCTTCCTCCCCCTCCCTCATCCTCTCCCACTCCCTCTCTCTCTCTCCATCCCCCTCCCTCTCCTTCTCCCTATCCCTACCCCTATCCCTATCCTTAACGCCATCTTAACCGCTATCCCTATCCTTATATAAACATAGAAACGACACCAATATTGATTGTTAGACATTTTAACCCTATCGCACCCCAACCCCATCTCCAGGGGATGATGGTATTTCACGTCCACTACATTGGATTTTAAAATTGTTGTAGTTTTCGTAATTAGCGATCCGATAAACCATACAAACGACACCCATATTGATTTTTAGACAAATCAACCCTATCGCACCCCAACCCCATCCCCAGGGGATGATGGTATTTCACGTCCGCCACGTTGGATTTCAAAATTGTTTTAGTTTTCGTAATCAGCGACCCGATAAACCATTCAAACGATACCCATATTGGTTTTTAGACTTTTTCACCCCATTTCTCTCTTAGGGGTTAAATTTGGGGTGGAATTTCAATAACAGTGAATTTAATAACAATAACGTTCCACAGAATTACAAACCTAATGCCTTAATAATAAATTTAGTGGAACTTCATCCCCCTTTTCACCCCTTAGGGTGTAGATGTTTCAAAAACCCTGAGACACGTGAAACTTAATTTTTAGTCGTCAGTCTAAATACAAATTTTGAAGGATCCTAACTTCAAAACTGACGGACTTTCATCCCTTATTTCACTCCCTTAAGGGATGAATTTTGAAAAATTCTTAACGTGCTTTTTATTTTTTACTAAGAGCTCAAAACAAAATTTCTATAATTCTACCTTTAAAAATGAAAGACTACCATACGGAAAAAAAATCCTCCCTTTTTTTCACCCCTTTGAAGGGAGATGAGTTTTCCAAAATCCTTTTTTAGTGGGTAGTTTTGACGTGCATAGAACTCGTGTACAAAATTTCAGATCTGTATCTATCTATAGCGTAGCGGTTACGGCTCGGCGTTGATGAATCAGTCAGGACAAGCTGTTTTATATATTTAGATTTTAAAGTGAGTTTGTGACAATTGTGACCTTTGTGAGCCTGATTTGCCTTCATCTCAATCAATCGATCCCTGACATATGAATAAATAATGCAACCTCTGTCTTTAACCGAGAGAGGTTTCCAAAAATTATTTCTTCTTCTCAGTCTCTAATCTTGCGCGAATGTCACTACCACGGATACTTATTATACGCCGAAGTCACATCGATAGCGTGTTTTAGAAACTCTTGTAGCGCCATCTATCGCAGAATGCTTGTACTTTGGACAGTTTAGTGAAACAAAACAACACATACAGGTGGTGCCACTTTGATACATTCAACATAATTCCTCCGAAGATGGTTCTAACTGAATCATGGTTAGAAGTATAGCAGCATTAAATATTTTTTAGGGTTCCGTAGTCAACAAGGAATTTCATTTCATTCACGCCGACAGGGTGTAAAATAAAATGAAAAGTAGAATGGGGGTGAAAGTCCATGTCGCTGGTCTTTAAGTGCCTTCAGAATAGGGATGATGCCCGGGTAGAAAACTAAAAAAAACTATACTATTTCCATCTACAGGGTGAAATCGAAATCATTCGACAATTTTTTAGGGTTAGTTCAGACAATGACCCCACGCAAGGAACATGGGTCCGAAAATGAAAAAAAAATTTCGACCTCCCATAAAAAGTGAGCCTATCCGAGCGCGCATTTAGTATGGGAGGTCGAAAAATTTTTTTCGTTTCCGGACCCATATTTCTTGTGGGGAAAGTTGTTCATTTTCTTGGTCTGAACTCACCCTAAAAATATGATTTCGATTTCACCCTGTAGAAAAGAGACTTGCAAATTGCTGAAAGACTATTTCAAATTTAGTGTGCAGTTATAAAGTTGCTCAGTAAATTTTGTAAGTACCTAGGCGACCGAGCTATGCTCTGAGCAAGCTACTCAACAACAGATGGCGCTGTAAGTTTCTGGAACGCACTAAAACGCGCTAAGAAATAGTTAAAGACGGTGAAAACGAATTTTCCCAGACATGAGACTTAACTAGATAGTTTTTTTGCCCCCAAAAACCCCTGTATACTAAATGTAATCGAAATCGTTAGAGCCGTTTTCGAGAAACCGATTACAAATATATATATATACAAATATTGCTCGTTTAATAGTATTAGTCCATGGGCCAGATGGCCAAAAATGAGGAAATGGTATAATTGGGAGGTACCAATATTCCATGTGACTACAGTTAGATAGGTTTATTAGGATGCCATTAAACCATGAGTTCAGATGCTGCTAATATTTGGTATGATTTGGGGACACCGTTTTCCTTTTCACAGTAGTTAGATAGGCTTATAAGGATGTCAAATATCCAGGATTGTGATTTCAAAGTGGTACCTGGATAAAATGACAGCCAATCAAAGATGGAAAATGCAAAATTTCACAAATTTTACTGTATCTCAGGAACTAATCGTCCGATTTCATTTATTTTTCTCTTAAACTAAAGGTCTGTATGTGTTCTATAAATTACTTCATAATACTGTTTCACATAATCAACCGCTATTAAGTTATCAAGGAAATACTGATAATTTTCTGATATTCTTCTTTTTAAATCAAGTTTTTATAAAATACTTAAGTCATTTGAGAAGATCTTTATTTATATTAAAGTTGTAGTGCAAAAAAATGTCTTTAACATGATGTATGACATGCTTCTATTCCATGGCTAAAAAGACATGGAAACATGAGTTTTCCAATTTCTACTGTTTGCTAAATAAGTGTGCGTACTAAAAATAAGCTTTGAAACGGTGCAAACTCGCTCTATTTGCATTGTATTCTGCATGCTATGACATGCAATAAATATTCTGTAAATAATTTACATTGAATAAAATAATCTGAATCCTACTAATTAGTTGAAATTAACTTAAACTTATGTTTTCATGTGTTTTGAGCCATCAAACCCAAACATGGTATACATCAAATTAAAGATGGTTTATTGTACTTCATCTTAGATAATAATATTTTTATCAAATTTACAAGATAGTTAATGATTACTCGATTTGAAAAAGAGAATATCACAAAAAAATCATTTTTTCTTTAATTATTTAGTAACTCTGGTATACAACGTGTAACGGAAAGGTGTGATAATACTGAAGGGTGTGAATCTGCCCATGAAACTGAACAACTTTTCCCTAGGAACATAGGTCGAAATACAAAAAACCAAATTTGACCTCCCATACAAAATGCGCTCTCAGCTGATGTAGTTTCTATTGGAGTTCAAAAATTGATTTTGTCCTATGACCTTTCATGAGTACATTCATACCTTTCAGTATTATCACACCTTTCAGTTACACGCTGTAAGTAGATAATGTTGGAGGTAGGGAACCCTCTACCTACTTTTGGTATTTTTGATCTTAATAGAGCCTCCCCCACCATCGGCCATACCTCTAGTGGAAGTATGTATGAGTTGCAGCAGTCGTCAGATCATACTCAATCAAGCGAGGGAACATAACACCGCACTTCAAAGGGATATGCATGCTCTTAAGGATGTACTTTACAGGTTAGTATTCGTCTCCCATACAATCCGCGCCAATCGCCACCCGTGTGGGGTCGTAATAGGCGACTAAGGACTGAACCGGAGTATGGGAAATAATGGGCAGCAGCATCTGTATGTAAGATGGTTCGATACAGAGAAAGATGCTGCTGCCCAATTGTCAAGTTCTGGCTCAAAAACATGGCTCAGTAACAACTACTTCCGTAGATAGTAGCCGGGGCCAACGGCCTAGCGTGCCTTCTGAACCACGGAATCTTCTTTCTATTCATACTGGGGAAGTCTAACAAACAGATTTTTATTGACACCGACTCCACCGAGAATCGAACCCAGAATGTCAAATTTTCCCTAGTATTTACAATAAGTCGTCTTAAACTTCTGCCGTGGTTCCTCTTGTTGACTCATCGTCGGTTCACCTTGTAGGTTATTCGGAATGTTGCTAGTTTTAAAATCTCACGATAATTTTCCACAATATTGATGCTATCCTACTTTTTTGTCTGTTTTTCATATTAATGTTTTATGTTTTGTTCCCTCAGACTAAACGTCCAACTATCCAGATACCAACAAAAGCTTCGGAGTAACGTCCAGACCCTAACATCAGACAAAGACCACGCTTACAAGCCTAGTGACAATCTAGATTCTCTCATCAGTGCTAGCCTAGGGTATAAACAAGGTAAGGGGGTTACTTGTTAGGCAGTTTACTCTCCAGATATCTACAGAAACTCCGAAGTAACATCGAGACCTTGACGTCAGACAGAGCCCATGCTTGCAATCCTGGTGACAATCTAGATTCACTCATCAGTGCTAGCTTAAGGTATAAACAAGGTAAGGGGATTTGTTATTAGTCATTTTACTGTCCAGATATCTACAGAAACCCTGAAGTAACATTGAGACCCTGACGTCAAACAGAAACCACGCTTACAAGCCTATTGAATTGACAATGTAGATTCACTCATCAGTGCTAGCTTAGGGTATAAACAAGGTAAGGGGGTTTGTTGTTAGTCAGTTTACTAGCCAGCTATCTACAGAAACTCCGAAGTAACATCGAGACCCTGACGACAGACAGAGAGCACGCTTACAAGCCTGGTGACAATCTGGTATCACTCATTAGTGCTAGCTTAAGGGGATTTGTTGTTAGTCAGTTTACAATCCAGATATCTATAGAAACTCCGAAGTATTATAAGGCCCTAACGTCAGACACAGACCAAGCTTGCAATCCTGCTGACAATCTAGATTCACATATCTGTGCCAGCCTAGGGTTTAAACAAGGTAAGGGGATTTGTTATTAGTCATTTTACTGTCTAGATATCTACAGAAACCCTGAAGTAACATTGAGACCCTGACGTCAAACAGAAACCACGCTTACATACAAGCCTATTGAATTGACAATGTAGATTCACTCATCAGTGCTAGCTTAGGGTATAAACAAGGTAAGGGGGTTTGTTGTTAGTCAGTTTACTAGCCAGCTATCTACAGAAACTCCGAAGTAACATCGAGACCCTGACGACAGACAGAGAGCACGCTTACAAGCCTGGTGACAATCTGGTATCACTCATTAGTGCTAGCTTAAGGGGATTTGTTGTTAGTCAGTTTACAATCCAGATATCTATAGAAACTCCGAAGTATTATAAGGCCCTAACGTCAGACACAGACCAAGCTTGCAATCCTGCTGACAATCTAGATTCACATATCTGTGCCAGCCTAGGGTTTAAACAAGGTAAGGGGATTTGTTATTAGTCATTTTACTGTCTAGATATCTACAGAAACCCTGAAGTAACATTGAGACCCTGACGTCAAACAGAAACCACGCTTACAAGCCTATTGAATTGACAATGTAGATTCACTCATCAGTGCTAGCTTAGAGTATAAACAAGGTAAGGGGGTTTCTTGTTAGGCATTTTACTATACAGATATCTACAGAAACTCCGAAATAACATCGAGACCTTGGCGTCCGACAAAGACCACGCTTACAAGCTTATTGACAATCTGGTATCACTAGCCTAGGGTATAAACAAGGTAAGGGCCGGTGGTTTGCTGTTAGTCAGTTTAATTTCCAGATAACAACAGAAATTCCAAGTAAAATCCAGACCTTGATGTCAGACAAAGACAATCTAGATTCCGGTATAAATAAGGTATGATATAGGTATCAGATATTTCCCATTAAAATTTTTTGAAGATGGCTTACGGAAGTCCGTCTGGGCACGTACCTCTTGCATATTTCTATCGTAAAACCTACTACAAGATACACAGTGATAACATTGAGCGGATTCAACGCTCATTTTTACGATCTGTTTGTCGTAGGTTCGGTTACATTCGACGTCTATCAAATTATGAGACAAGACTTAGGCATTTTAAGATTCAAAAGTTACATGATAGAAGAATGCAAGCTGAACTTATTTATTTACATAAAATAATTAATTCTGCAGTCGACTGTCCGGAACTTTTGAAACTTATTAATTTTAATGGCTGTACCCGACGTGAGCGGAATCCTCGTATCTTTCGCTTAGAGGTGTACAAAACCAATACATCTTTTTATAACCCTATAGTTAAAATGTGTCGTAACTTTAACGAACTGACTCGTTGCAATGCCCAAATTGATATTTTCAGCTCCAGTAATATGACTTTTAAAAGACTATTGCGTACTCATTATTCTAGTATGTAAAGAAAAAATTTTTTTTTGTTTATTTGTAGTTCCTGCTTTTCTTGTGACCGTCTGAGAAAATTTTTGTAAAAATTATTTGGTACTGTTGTGTACACTTTTTTTTTGGGTTGTAGTGAAGTACTGTAACAGCTTTAATATATGTTTATTTCTTTCACTTTTGTACTGCAATCTGTTTATGTACCTAATAAATAAAATAAAAAACAGCAGTGTTTGCGTTGCTTCTCTACACGTTTAGTTCCCAGCACTGCAAACTTTTTTCAAACTTGCAAGTAGTTTGTAGTGTCAAACCAGAAAGTTTGCGCATAGTTTGTCACCGCAAGTTGCCGAACTTGCAGCATGTTTCAAACAAACTTTCTAGTTTGGGACAAACGTGCATGATGTCTGTTACAATCGTGCAAGTCCGGAAACGGAATAAGCTCGGCCAATAATAATAATGTCATTTATTGAAATCGTTATACAATCGTATGTTAATCGTTCATAGAGGCGTTTTGGTACCAACACTGATGTACGGCAGTGAAAGCTGGGTATGGCAGAAGAAGCATGAAAGTAGAATTAATGCAGTAGAAATGAGAGCGTTGAGGAGTATGATTGGTGTGAAATTGAGTGACAGGATTAGAAATAGTGTGATAAGAGAACGTTGTGGCGTAAAAGAAGACGTAGTGACTAAAATTGAGAAAGGGATGCTAAGATGGTTTGGTCATGTGGAGAGGATGAATGAAGGAAGATTGACGAAAGAGATCCACAAGGCGAGAGTGAATGGAAACGTTGGAAGGGGAAGGCCTCGGCGAACGTACCAGGACCAAATTCAAGACGTTCTGAATAAAGGCCAGGTTAAAAGTACCCTAAACCGACGAGCATGTATGAAAGGATTGATGAAGGTTCAGGAAGCAAGGGAAGTATGTCAAGATCGTAGCAGGTGGAGAACTGTGGTCTCTGCCTACCCCAACGGGAACAAGGCGTGATGTTATGTATGTATGTATGTATGTTATACAATTAATACTTATAGGCTATATTTATGATGCATTACAGTCAAAGACACATTTGCCTGAACTAGGAGGATCCTGTTTTACAGACGGAGACAGGGCTTAGCCACCTATACCTCACCAATGATGAGTGGATGTATGCTTATTGGTTTAGATTCTAAACTTTAGAAGAATGAAAATGATACTAAGAGTATTATTTTTATCAATGTTTCAGATGGCAACACAGAAGAGGCCCACTCTCAAAAGATTGGTGGAAACGATGACCAAACGAATACAACTAGGGTTGTGGATGTGTCTGGATTATTGAGTGCACAGGCTTTAGGTATGAACGTTAACCTTATGGTTTTATTTATCCATTTAGTTCTTATAATTTAAGATAGATGGCGTAGTTTTACTACTCCTAAATGTTTTTGGGAATACACAGTAATTCTGAATCGCGCTATCGAATATTTTGCTTTTGCTATTTGAAGGATCTGGGGTCTATTCGTAGCTGGTGAGGTTTAACTATTGATTGTTTAGTTATTAGGGAATATGCATGATATTTTTTTATTTAAAAAAATATCCTCGTTCATGTTATAAACAGTTCAGTAAAACAATTTTTCGAATAACTATGAAATGAAAAAAGATGTAAGCTATCGAAGATTTGTTTCTGTCTCTTTCTAGCAAAACGAAATTTAACAAGGAGTTTATATGGCCGTAGTGGTATGTGACGTCACTTTCCACGTCGGATCTCTCTCTCTCTAATCGGCGCGTAATAAATAGTTTTAAATGCTTATATCGGCCGTAATTCTTAGCCGATTTAAATTTAAATTTTACTTTGTGTCATCTTTACTACTGTATTTTCATATTTTGTTAATAAATGCGACTAAAAAAATTTATGCATATTCCCTATTCTTTGTTTATTTTGCTGTTAGCAGCTGTTTCATACACATTGGTACAGCTAGATGTTGGAAATAACATTTGATATTTTTTGAGATGCTAATGCAACCAAGCAAAATTTTATTGTGATCATGGTTAGAACACTTGGTTTCAATATTTGCACTATTGCAGTACAGTTAAGTTAAATATATTTTTATGACATTTACACGCAGTTGTACAAAGCGTCTTTTAAATTAAAGCTCCTTTAAATATATATCTGTCACTTTCTTTGTCAACAAAATAGAAAGAGTCAGCAATAGACTTAAAGCAGCTTTAACTTTAAGGACGATTTGTGCAACTGGCAGTTAGACACGGCAGGTGTCACTGTTGAAATTGTTTTAAATAGATAAAGTGGAAGAAAAATTTGACGCGAGCCGGATTTAAACCTGCCAAGTACAGTTAAGAGCACATCAAGCTTGACACATTGGAACTTCAATATAGAATAGTAGTAGTAATGGAATAGTTCAAATTAATTCAATAGTTTGTTCTTCTAATAAAAATCGATTAATATATCTATTAAAAAATAATCTGACACCGTTTTTAAGTTTTTTTTCTTTTCAAAACTCAATATTTATTTTCAGCCCCCCTTTTCGACGCTTACCAAGAAAACTTGCAAGAAAAAGACAGCCTCATACACGATTACGAAAAACAGTTCGAAAACATCAACAAAAAGTCAAAACAGATTGTTCTAGAAAACAAGTCCCTTTCCGAAAAAGTGACGTCACTGGAGGAAGAGTTGGAGCAAGTGAGACGGAGCTACAAGAAGCTTGTAGTCGAGAAAGAGACGACAGATATTGAGAAAGCTACTCTCGTTGAAAGGGCTGAGAGAGCTGAATCCAAGTTGAAGGAAGTTTATGAGTTGTATGAGGATAAAAGTAAGTTTTAGTATTTATTCAGTACTACAGTTGAAATAATGTGCAGGATGGAGCTATACGTGTCTCTCTCGCTCCAATATCTTACGTAACGCTCCGTCCTGCTCTCACACTGCTGTCATTCTAATCAAGCTAAATAATTTCAACTGTAAAATATTTTTTTATAATTGATCTACAAATTACCAGAGAATGTTGTTAAGTAGTTAGTCATTTTACAAAAGGCTCTGTTCAGCAATAGTCAATTTAAGGCTGATCATGCTCATCATATCGTATAGGTTGTAAGATCAATGACCGACCTCACAAACCCTGGTGTACGAGTATCTTCGGATGATTTAAGTTTTCTGGAACAATCGATACGCTAGATTCACTATGTATATTCGAAAGAGATTTTCTAAAGTAATTAAGTTCGCCGCAGGTCGCATGACCAGTCAAAATTGCTACACAACTGTTACTATATTCAAGTCATATTGTTTTCATAGACAAGTAGCGCCATCTAGTTCATCGGCTCAATAGTATTGTCTGTCCGTGATCTAAAGGGCTCTCCACACCAAAACCGCCGGCCCGCCGACATATGTTGGCAACTTTTTGTCGGCGGGCTATGTTGGCGACTTCACTCATTACACGGCAGAAAACTTTGTCGGCGACATGTCGGCGGCTCGACATTTGTATGTACGCAATTCGCCGACATGTCGGCGGCAAATGTTGCTGACATGATTCTTTTTAATAGGCCGCCGGGTTGTGTCGGCGGGCCGACGGCTTTGTTGTGTATTGCCCTTAAGCAGTGGTTTATACCAAGTCTTATAGACTGCTCCGACTAGATGTCGCTGTATTAACTAACACCTGGTGTCAGAGTTGAGCCGTCAAAGGCCGCTGCCGATTCGTTTAACGCCTACTAGCGAAGATAGTAACACCTTAACGTGCTTTCCGAAGCACGGAATCATCTGAATTTTTGGAGAATCACATGATTCATTCTGCAATGTCTTAACCTGTCTGGGGAAATCACACAAAGTGATTTGTGTTCTGACAGTGTCCCCACCGGGATTTGAACCCAGAACTTCCGGATTGAGAAGCGAGTACTCTAACCGCTAGACCACGCAGGCTTTTGGTAATAAAATTGATTTTTTTGTGTCGTTATTCGCTTAAAAGTAGAATTTTGTGGAAATTCCGTCTGCGGAAATAACACATCCCTTTTTGCCGTAAAGCAGCAGTGTTTGCACTGCTATGTTGCGGTTGAAGGGTAAGGGAGCCAGTGAAATTACCGGCACATGAGACGTACCATCTTAATTCTCTAGGTTTGCAACGCGCGCTTTTTTGTCTTATTATTGTCAAATTATGTCACTGGGCGGTGGTGACTACTTATCATCAGCCGCCGCTCGTAGGCTCACTTTAAAAACTAAAAGGTACAGCTTTCTGAATACTGAAACGGTATGATAAAAAAAAAAACAAACGTAACTGAACAACTTTCAGTGAATAAAACTTTTAGGAAATGAAATGAGAACGGACCTTCATACGAAATGACAAACTTAATTAGACAGTTTGTATGAAGAGGCTGAATTTTTTTTCATTTCCTTAAAGTTTTATTCACTGAAAGTTGTCCAGCTTCGATGACTGATAAGGCCCTTCCAGTATTCAGAAGGCTGTCCCTTACACCCTGTATATAGGGTGACTTTTAATTAGTTCTTGATAGAAAAAGGTATGAATGTACTCATGATACTGAACAACTTTCCCCAAGTAACATATAGGTCGGAATACGAAAATCAAGTTTTGACCTCCCATAGAAACTGCATCAGCTGATAGCGCCTTTTGTATGGGAGGTCAAATTTGGTTTTCCGTATTTCGACCTATGTTCCTTGGGAAAAGTTGTTCAGTATCATGAGTACATGCATATCTTTTGCTATCTGGGACTCAATTCTTGAAAATTACCGGTTGATAAAATATCACTTTTGAAACTTTAATAATTCACATTTGCCTAGATAAACTGTTGAAAGGTAAATCAGTATACATCAAAATTAACAATCAAGGACTGCTTTATATTTTACGAATATCAATCTTAACCCAATCAACAAAAAAGTATATAGGGAAATGTTTGGAACACAATTTTTGACTTCGTAACTTTGTTTGGACTAGTTAGGAGTTTAACATATCAAAAGTCACCGCCCGTACCCCTAACGCCGTTTTGAAGATCCCATTTTTCGCATATATCTCGGAAACTATACGTCCTAGCAACATAAGGCTTTTTGCAAAATGAAAGCTGATTAAATTTACTAGAAGTTCTATTCAGTTAAGTTTTTCAATATCTTGTATAGTTTTCGAGATATTCGAGATATATGCGAAAAACCGAAAAATGGGACCTTCAAATAACACCCGCCCGCCCGGCTTAGGGTACGGGCGGTGACTTTTGCTATGTTAAACTACTAACTAGTCCAAACAAAGTTACGAAGTCAAAAATTGTGTTCCAAGCATTTCCCTCTACCTACCTACCTATATACCTTTTTTTGAGAATTAGTTGACTGAATTATCTCTACTTTTGAAAAGAAAAATCATGATTTTGAATTTTTTGAGTGATATTTTATCACCCGCTGATATTCAAGAATTGGCTCCCAGGAACTAATTAAAAGTCACCCAATATTTTCAAACGTATATTTGTCCAGTCGCAGCAATGATGCGTGACTACGAAACGGTCCACCGCGAGTACTTCACGGTCAAAAGCACACTGGAGGCTACCGAGGGGAAGATGGCACAACTTGACGTGTTGCGGGCGCGGACTGTACCCGCCGACTTGCATGAGCGGAGGCTGGACCATTGTAAGAGGTACGTTGATGAGAAATAGAGTGGAACTTCCTTCCTGCCGATCTTTTCCCCGAACAATTATAATTTAGATCTTTTCCTTTAGGCATTATCTAGGTAAGCATGCTACACCTTCGTCACTTACCACCAGGTCAGATCAGGATCAAATACTCGCCTATTTCACATAAAAAAATTAAACTACGACGAATCATCCATTAAAAACCATAGCATTTTCATATTTCGATTGTATTTTTTTCCTGATTTTTTCCTTATTTACAAGACTTAGAGGCTACTAAAGGTGTGAGATTTTTCCATACTTTTGAAAGCGCTTTATAATAGAGTAATTGTATGTAATCAATGTATGGCCGAATTGAACAAATTAATAAAGTTTTGAAACTTATGTGGGATGATACCTTTGGGTGTGGTATTCAAAACTCATAACTTTCCCCTCCCCTCCACCTGACGCTTCACCCCCCTCACGGTGATACTTTTTTGCGAAAACTGTTATAGATACGAAAAAAGTTTCAAGGGAAAAAATAATCCTCATAAAATGTGTAACAAAACATATTTCATAAATTTTTAGGGTTCCATATCCAAAGGGTGAAAAACGGGACCCAATTAATATGCCTCCGTTGTCTGTCCGTGTATCAGTTAGAGGGCTGTATCTCATGAACCGTAATAGCTAGACAGATGAAATTTTCACAGGTTATGTATTTCTGTTGCCGCTTTAAAAATAAATACTAGAAATAAAAAAAGTAATAAATTAAGGAGGGGCTAAAATCCGTTTTAAAAACATGTCAAATTTGTGTCAGACTCGCGCATTTTAATACACTTCTGCGTGACTGTGCGTCAATAACTAAGATTGCTCGATTTTTGTTTTAGCTTTATCTTAAAAACAGGAACACTTATAAACGTGAAAATTGGTATATTCATAGTGCATAAACTATCAAATAACAAAGAATCATAAAAACTGGCCAAGTTCGTGTCGGACTCGTGCATTTTTAATACACTTCTGCGTGACTTCGTCAATAGATTGACGCGCAGTCACGCAGAAGTGTATTAAAAATGCACGATTTCGATACACTTGACCAGTTTTTATAATTTTTTTTTATTGTATAGCCTGTGTACTATAATTATACCAATTTTCACGTTTGTAAGTGTGCCGTTTTTAAGATAGAGCTAAAACAAAAATCGAGCAAAAATCGCCTAAAAACAGGTTTTAATTTATTACTTTTTTTTACTTGTAGTATTTATTTTTTTAGCGGCAACAAAAATACATAATCTGTAAAAATTTCAACTGTCTAGCTCTTACGATTCATGAGATACAGCCCTCTGGACAGACATCTGAGGCATATAAATTGAGTCCCGTTTTTCACTCTTTGGATACGGAACCCTAAAAATATATGACCGATAGTTTGTTGAAAATTTTATAAGAATTATTTTTTCCATTGAATTTTTTTTCGTATCCGAAAAGACCGGTAAACGGGACACATATCACGATGAGGGTGGGGGGGTGAAGCGTCAGGTGGAGGGGAGGGGAGAGTTATGAGTTTTGAACACGACACCCAAAGGTATCATCCCACATAAGTTTCAAAACTTTATTAATTTGTTTGTCTGAAAAACATAGAATTACTGTATTATTAGAGGGAAGATGGCACAACTTCATCATTGTATGAGATGGGTTAGTTAGATGAAAAAAAAACTATCGGATTTTTGTGATTAAGCGTTCTAAAGGCTACTGAAGTAAAGAAGGAACAGTTTACATAAACATTAAAATTTGTCAGAATTAGGACGATTAGATTAGCAACCATCAGATTATTTAAAATCAAAAGCACACTGGAGGCTACCGAGGGGAAGATTGCACAATTTGACGTGTTGCGGGCACGGACTGTACCCGCCGACTTGCATGAGCGGGGGCTGGATTAGAGAGTAGTATATTCCTTGGGCTGGATCATTTGAGAGGTACGTTAACTAAATTTGGAACTTGGACGAATCAACCGTTAAAAATCATCGGATTTTCAATTGTTTAAAACGCTCTTTAGAGATGGACAAGCCTTTTCCCAGTAGTGGGATACACTAGGGGCTACGAAATAATAACAATAACATTAATTATACATTGTCTAGGAAACATAGGTCGAAATACCAATATCAGTTTTTGACCTCTAATAAGAAACTGCATCAGATGATATCCCATTTTAAATGGGAGGTCAAAATTCTTTTTGTATTCTTGAACTTTACGTCTCCGTTCAGCTCAGGGAATGTACGCCTCGAGTTATTTGAATAAAAAAAAACCTTGTATATTTATTGTTCTAGATTACTAGAAGAACTAAAACACCAATATGGCATGGAGAACGAACGCAAAACGGAACAGATGAAAAAACTCGAAGAACAGTTGAAGGTAGTTGACGAAAAATACAACCAGCTTTGTAAAGAGCACGAAGTTATGAAGGCCGAGTTGAATACGGCTCTGAAAAATGTTCGGTATGTTTTACAGAAATCATCAATTCATTTTCTTAGTGTTTTTTAAGAAACCGGCCGAATGCGAGTTGGACTCGAGCATCGCGAGGGTTCCATTGCCACTAAGGTAAAAATACTGTCTTAGGGATGCGCAGTCGCGTCGCGCAGAAGGTTTAAATGTGCGCGAGTCTAACTCGCACTTGACCAGTTTTTATTATTTGTTGTTATTATACAGTTTATGCACTATAAACATACCAATTATCACGCTTGTTAGTGTTCCCGTTTTTACGATAGAGCTCAAACAAAAAAAGCATGTGCTTTGAAAAGTTATAAAAGAAGGGGAGTCCCCACCTCATACAAGAAACGTGTTATTACATAATAACTTTTATAACTTTTCATTGTATTTATTATTTGTTAGGCAATCCGCCATAATAACACATATTCTGTGAAAACTTGAACCATATAGCTACTACGGATCAAAAGATACAGCCCTTGGATAGACAGACAGACAGACGACGTAGACGTAGGCTTAGCAAGGAACATACTACTCCCTAATCGAGGCTTAGTAATAGGGCTCCGTTCAGGTCATCACAACATCCCATGAAATGACCACTACAGGAAGGGAGCTCCCTCCACAGTTCTAGCTTTTGCTGGAAAAATGTGGAGGGGAAGTACCATAGTCACCTCGCTTGTCAGCGTTACGGCTGACACCATGGACCGCGGTTGTAGGTGACCGCAGTAAGTAAGATGGTATGATACACAGGAGGATGCTGCTGCACATCCTCCGGTTTATAACCCTTAGTCGCCTCTTACGACACCCACGGGTATGTATGGGATGGTACTATTCTTTGCCGGCACCATACGGGACCCTTCAGGTATGGAACTCTAAAAACCATAGCTCGATTCAGAAACCCTACACTTCCATTGGTTGCATCTTCCATTTCCACACTGGATTGTTTTGTTGTACTTTTTCTACTGTTTCTTTAATATGTGGGTTTAGATAAAAGCAAAAAAGCATCGTGCTATCCCTGCAGAAGCGCCAGCACGAGACCCTAGATAAATTTTATATCTAAGATCAAATGTCACTGTTTGACGTTTAATGTATGGAGCAAACGTCAAAAAATGACATTTGATCAAAGACATAATTTTTATCTAGGGCATCGTGTTGAGCCCGCTGGTGCTCTTATTAGCGTGATAAAAGAAATCAGAACCTTGTTGTATTTTCTTCTGTGAAGGTTGTACCGCAAAGCAGCAGTGATATTCCGCGCGCGCGCTCAGGAGGGCGGGGCGCGTGCGCGTGCGGCCCGCGTGCGCACGAGTTCGCGGGACAAAGACAACGCGCCGCTGATCAACGCTCTTCAGGCGCTCGACAAGATCAAGCGGGAGATTAAGGTACTGAATAACTAAAATAATAAATAAATAAATGGTGAGAGACAATTCACACATAGTCATATAATCCAAAACCTGGTACCTGGTACTGTTACACACCCTACTTCCTATCCTATCCTACTTCCTACTGTCCTACTATATAATAGGTCTTTACCTATAAAATTGCCGAATTTTTCTCTCAAATTAATGAGATCATAATTCCTAATAATTCTAATGCTATTTTTATCATTTGTCTTATATTTGAAAGTAGACTTCAAGGTTATCAATTTATGCATAAAATAAAGTTTTTATTTTTAGTTTGATATATAAAATTAAAGTTTCGAAAATTGTTCGTCTTAATTGTCGTCGGATTTAATCATTAGATTTGTTATATTTTTATACAGATAATATTTTTCGAAAATTAAATTTACGCTTCTGTTAGCTGAAACTTAGCACACTTATAGATCAGGTCCTGGAATAGCACATAGGCTATTTTTTACCGCGGGAAAACACTTCATTCCCACGGGAAAACGCATTTAATGCTGGTGAAACCGCAGGCGGAAAGCTAGTACCTATATAAATAGATAAATAATACCCAGACACAGAATAAGCACTTTGTTCGTTTATCATACAAATGATTGCCCTGGGGATCGAACCCGCGGCCCACGACGGAGAAGGCAGACACTACCAACCACGCTAACGGCAATAAAACAAACACTTGCGATACGTTATAAAAGTTAGATCATTCGGCTAAACAGGGTGTCTACTCTCAAAGTCCGATATATCCAAACGATACTATCCGAAACATGCAAATGCAAAACTTCGTCCCTTGACAATACAATAGTATATTGGTTGGATGAATTTTCAAACTGCCAGTAGTTACCGTCCAATCAATTTTCTACTCTACTGTCAAGGGACGAAGTTTTGAATTTGCATGTTTCGCTTAGTATCGTTTCGATATATCGGACTTTGAGAGTAGACACCCAGGGTGGAAACGATAAGTGATCTCACTCAATTATTTTTAAACTATACAATCTATTGAAAAACTGGTCACTGATCCTAAAAGTGCTTCACGAGCTCTATTAAAAGGTATCACTAATAGGTTACAGAATAAACTGGATCTATCCGAAAATTCAGGGTCTTACTACAAAAAAGTTAGACATCTGTTGAACACTTGATAAAAAAAAAGCACAAAATAACTGGTTATGTCAGTTGATGCGCAGAAGTCGATTCAAAAGAAAATAAGTCATTTTTGACTTCTGCGCATCAATGACATAGCCAGAGTTATTTTGTACGAATTTTTTGATCAAGAGTTCAACAGATGTTTAACTTTTTTGTAGTAAGACGGTCAATGTTTCCAGCTTCCATACATTTAGTACAGCCACATGGCAATTTCACGCCGTTCCTTTACACGCTGCAGAGATGAGAGAGAGAGAGAGAGAGAGAAATGTAAAATTATTAGATTTTGATGTATTTTACGTGAACTTCTTAGTTTTATTTTTGACTCAGGAAAGTATATTTAGAAATGTTGTTTCATAGGCAGTAAAATCCCGTGCCCACACATCGTTAGACGAACTTGAGCGTCGCATCTTAGTTCAAGAGCGTCGCGCGGCTAACGCCCAAGCGGAATATAAAAGGGAATTGGAACGAGCCACGTTAGCGTTGGAACATAAGGAAGGCATCATCAGAAGTCTGATTGATAAAGTCGCTGATGTAGAAGAGGTTCGGTAAGTAACTAATCCGGTCACCCATTTAAAGGTTGAGTACAGGAGGAAATAAAACGAGCAACCCTGGTACTAGAACACAAGGAAGGCATTATCAGAAGTCTGATTGATAAAGTCGCTGATGTATAAGAGGTTTGGTAAGTAACTAATCTGGTCACCCATCTAAAGTTCAGGAGGGAATAAGAACGAGAAACCCTGGTACTAGAACACAAGGAAGGCATCATCAGAAGTCTGATTGATAAAGTCGCTGATGTAGAAGAGGTCCGGTAAGTAACTAATCTGGTCACCCATTTAAAGGTTGAGTACAGGAGGGAATAAGAACGAGAAACCCTGGTACTAGAACACAAGGAAGGCATCATCAGAAGTGTGATTGATAAAGTTGCTGATATGGAAGAAGTCCGGTAAGTATCTAATATGACTATCTTCTTGATCACCTGTCCTGCGATTGACTGTATAAGGGGATTAGAACGAGCAACTCTGGCACTTAGAAGGCATTTTTAGAAGTCTGATTGATAAAGTCGCTGATATGGAAGAAGTCCGGTAAGTATCTAACGTGATTATTTCTATCACCTGTCTAAAGGTTGAGCACAGGAGGGAATCAGAACGAGCAACCCTGGCACTAACATACGGATGGCATCATCAGAAGTCTGATTGATAAAGTCGCTGTTATGGAAGAAGTCCTGTAAGTATATCTTACGTGACTATCACGATCACCTGTCTTAACGTTGAGTACATAAGGGGATTAGAACGAGCAACTTTGCCACTGGAATATAAGGAAGGCGTTATCAGCAGTCTGATTGATGAAATCACCGACGTAGAAGAGGTTTGGTAATAAATAGAAAATCCGGTCACTCACCCAAAGGTGGACAGGACGGAATTAGAACGATCAGAAATGCTGTGATAAGATTTCATTCGGAATAATTTTGTCAATATTATAATAATGTCAATATTATAAATTTTTATTAATATTGTTACTGCACGCGTACTTATGAGGTTTTTATAGTCTGCTGGTGCTGCTGGTGTTGCTAAATTTATCAATTGTCATTTAGATTTGACATGAAACTTGTCAACCATTTGAATTGGAATAACGTTTTTAACAGAACATTTCAGGAATTTTCCGATTGGTATATGTTTGCACCCTTAGGTTTTGAAAGGATGGGCACTGGGGGCCCTGAGTGAGTCTAAAACTTTATAAGGAATCTTTCGGCGCGTCTCAATGATGTCTCTGGCGCTGGCGATCGCAGAGCTGGTAGTTTTTTCGGGCAGCGTAGTAGCCTCGCCATTCAGCGAGGTAACGCTGCCAGCCTGCTAGGTACGAGTACAGTTGCCTCTTGGAGGGGAACGCGCTAAATGATATTTTTTATTTATAATGACTTATTGATTAACTTGACTGATGATTATTTTTTTATTGTTAAATATTAAAACAACGAACAGTTAAACGATTTACAGAACATATTCCACCCAAAACCCTTTTTAGGCTGATTACCCTTAAAGCTAAGGCTTTTTACGAGTATGTGAAATAGGTGAGCATTTCACCCCGATCTCACCTGGTCGTAAGTTACGAAGGGGTCGAAGATGTATGCATGTTTGCCTATATAATGCCTGATGCACTCTTCCAAGATCCAGATTATATTGTTCGGGGAGACGATCGGCAGGGAGGGAGTTCCACTCCTTAGCTGTGTGCATTAGGAGATAAGAAGCAAAGAACTTGTGCGGATAGGTGGTAGCTCGATAACGTAGGGGTGGAACCCCAACCCTTGTCTACTAAAAACTACAAAATAAATTTTTGCAATACTGGTGTGGTGCCTTGTGTAGGCATGGGGATGTTGCGTGAGGTGGTGCTTGTAGAGATTAATAAAATACGGATGATGACTACATGAGATGTTTATAGTAAGACGTCTGTACAGAGCTGTGCCTTAGATAGAAGTCTCTTAATATCTACTTAGATGCTATTCTCATTAAATAATGCTTACTAGCTACTTTACATAATACGCACAATAAACTAGGGCGCGCGTCATACACTACACTTGCAACACTGCCGGACTTTTTGTACAGTCAAGAGCAAGTCAAGCTTGACTTATAGGAATGACTCGAGTGTCAAGCTTTATTCTTAACTGTACCCGTTTACCGAGCCCCTTAAGCAAAGATAAATAAATGAATATTTTTTCCACAGTTTAAGCCAAACCAACATCAGTCGCCTGCAAGGCATAGTATCGGACTCCGAGTCGCCTTCGCCCAAACAGACGAAGCCGGGGGTGAAATTAGTGCCCGGACACGGAGGGTACTTCCAAGATAAAGACGGAAAAAAGAAGGAGAAAGAGGGAAAAGAATAGCGGGGAGCATCTCTAATAAACATAAATATATATTGGGGGACATTTTACACAAGGTCATCTAATCCGTATTTTAGTAGATGCACAGTAGCTGCCTAGTGGCAGGCCATAAAGAAGAGGCTTAAGCATCTTTGTTCTCTCAGTCGCCTTATGACTCAAGAAACTTATACATGGAAATGACAAATTTAAAACACAAGAAAATGGGGACACTGGCCATTCGAAGGCGACTTCCCCGATGTTGAATTAATCATACTGTCCAGGCGGCATTATAAATATTGACCACCACCTCAGACCAATTGCTTTGCACAACTACACTCACAGGCAAAAATAACCGGCCGGTCTATATTCTGTCGTACATTTTCATACAAGTAAGGGATCAAATGAAGCGTCAATATATTTCCTAAACGAAATAAATATCCGTGAATAAACAGTAAGATCTTTAAATAAGGTGTCTGGCTACCGATTCTTGAAGATTATACCTGTGCACGGTATCCAGGAAATTCCGTGCATCGTTCAGAAAAAAATATACGTCATTTTGTCAGATATCTCTTACATTTAGCGAATTAAAATGTTTAGAGTGTCGCACAGGTTTTCTGGAACATTTTAGATATAGGTACCTAATCTTTGACAATATTGTTAATAAGGATCTTATCTAAAGACCTCATCATTCAGATTTGTATTTTTATTCAATTTAGGTAAGATATTGACGCTTTGTTTGATCCCTTACTTGTATGAAAATGTACGACAGAAAATAGACCGGCCGGTTATTTTTGTCTGTGAGTGTAGTTGGTGAATGGGAATCTTGTACCTATCCACAAAAATTAATGATCGTTGATCAGATCCCAAACTAGGCAAAGCCTGTACTATGGGTATCAGAGACTGATAAACATACATAAATAAATATTGGTTGGATGCTAATCACTGCCATTTTGACAATTCCAACCAATATTCTACTCTATTGCCAGTGAACGAAGTTTTGAATTCGACTGTATCGAAGTAGTATCTTAGCGATATAGAAAATCTAGAGTAGACATCTTATTAAATTAATTAAGTTTACAAATTCGCAAAAATAAATCTGATTCCCTTTGTAATTAAATTTGTGTGAAGAGAAAATATGTTTTTTTGCGAATTTCAAAAAGTCATTGAACAAATGTTGTTACTCATAATGTCACTAATAAGATGGCAAACGGATGTTAAGTAAAAAAAGCCTTCTATTTCGGAGGTTACTACGCTTGTTAGCGTTGCCGGCTGGCACCATGGACCGTGGTTGTTGCTCAACCGCACGTCAATGGAAACATTTTCAACTCTATTCTTCTTCTTTAATTTAAGAGCTTGGCTCTTGTCGATGGAGTAACTTCCAGTCCTCACGTTGTATCGCGAGCTGCTTTACCTCCTGAAACGACACGACATTGACCTTTTCTTTTATCTGGTCAAAGTAGCTTCGCCTAGGTCTTCCTCGTCCCCTTTTTCCTTCAATCTTTCCTTCCATTATGTTTCACAGGAAATTGTCGTGCCGTATCAGGTGACCTATCATTTTCCCTCTTCGGTTATCTATTGTTTTTTAGTAAACTTCTTTTCTCTTTGACTATTTATTATTATTATTCTTTTCTTTTCCGTCCAGCTAATTCTTTCCATTCTCCTCCAGCACCACATCTCAAATGCTTCCAGCCTTTCTCTATCTCTTTGTGTCAGTGTCCATGTCTCACTTCCGTACAATACAATGCTCCATATGTACACCTTGATTAACCGCTTTTTTACCTTCTTCTTCAACTCTATTACCATGTCATAAAGCCAAAAACATCCTGACATCGTGTTAGGTGTACGACACGCAGACGGAAGCCGCTGAGTAATGTCCGTGCTCTGGTTTAAAAATCCCTTAGTTACCTCTTCGATTAGGTAGGACTCCAATGGGGTGCGCATCACTTTGTATAAATATTTTTCGTATATCAACGTTTCAATAACATTCAATTGATATAATAAACGTTTCATATAACAACTATTAGCATAATTTTGTTTGACATAACGTACCTTTACTATAATGAACGTTTTCTATACTAACATTTGGCATAACTATCATTTCACCTAAATATCTTTCATATAAAATTTAATTCATATAAAATTCATTTGATACATTATTTTTTTATTTATTTACTTATTATTTATTTAATTGATAATAATTAAAAAAAAATTATAATCAATTAGTTTATAATAATTTTGTATAGTTATATGCTTATTTAATTAAAATTGTTGTAAAAACGAAATGATAAGGTTCAATAAAATTTATCATAGGCGAGCGAAGCGAGCAAAAGAGTTCGGGGCACCCCGACACAGTTAGTTAGGTTCGAAGGGTATGGCGGAGGCGAGCGGAGCGAGCTCCGCTCCATTCCGCAATACCCTTCAGGTTAGGTTGACATCAATGCATGCGTATGCCTTGAATGCTTGCTTACTTGTCTGTTAAAGGCAAGGGCTTAGTAGAATGGATAAGGCGAGTGAAGCGAGAAAAAAAGTGCGCGGCACCCCGACACAGTTGGTTAGGTTCGAAGGGTATGGCGGAATTGAGCGGAGCGCTCCGCTTCATTCCGCCATACCCTTCAGGTTAGGTTGACATGAATGTATGCGCATGTGTGCTTGCCTGCATGCATGCTTGCTTGCTTGTTGCTTGCTTGCGTGCATGCATGCCTGCTTGCCTTTGCTTGCTTTTTTTTGCATAATGCATGCTTGCTTGTTCATTTACTTAATAATTAATGTGGATATTATAACTAACCAATGAAAATAACAAACTGATATTATATGAAATGGGTATTATACGAAATGATGATTATATGAAACATTTTTATAGGAAATGTTTATTATACGTTTTGAAATTATATGAAATGAAAATATGTGAAATGTCGATTATACGAAATAATAATTATATGAAACAAAATTATATGAAACGTTGTTATATCAATTGAATGTTGTATTAAAAGTTGTTATATCATCTATTACACACCCACTCTAATGGGTAGAGATAATGTGGTACTAGTTTTGGCTCGCCACGACACGGATCTCAAAAATTGAGGGAAATTGTAAAATTTGTAGTGTTGCCATTTTTAATTAAGAATTTTATTGTAGTACACTTTTCATTTCAACACACATGCTCGTCGCTTTAGGGTATGAAAGAAGAAAAGCGAGGGAAGTAGATATGTCCTGATCGTAGGAGGTCTGAGGAGGAAAGAGGCGTGATGTTATATATGTATGTAGGTACACTTTACATGCGATTTGTAAGGTAAACGACACTGCCCTAGAGTTATGATTATTATAGTACTTAAACAGGATATGGAAAGTTTTTCTTATAACTTTAAAAAAAAAAAACATATTATACATATAGGTCGAAATACGAAAACTTTTTTTTACTTTCCATACAATCGCGCTATCAGGTGATGACGTGATGCAGTTTTTATCCAATCAAGTGCAGGCGGGTACCGGTGGTACCCAAACTTTTTTTCAATACATCGTACGCTCTTCTTCTCAAGATACGTCTTGAGAAGAAGCCCCAGCCGGATGCTGGATACCGGATGCCGTAAACAAGGTTGTTTATGATTTGCGTTCTGAGAAATGACAAGTTCATGTTTTCGTCAGAGCTAAAAGTGGATATTTCAGTGGATATTTCAGTCGATTGCTTGAGCGTTTGCTTGTTTGCCGTTGGTTACCGCTGGTACCTGGGTACCCAGGTGCGATCTACTTAAAAAAAAAATGCGCGTGCACTCGAGTGGAAGGATAACAAAATAAATCTAGCCGGTATTTCTGTTTCTTCGTCTGAATTCAGTCTCTCTTTTTGGAAGATGATGTAATTATAATGTAGGTGTGTATTTCTAAGATCATTTTGTTATTTATTGAATTTTATCAATGTTAAAAATCTCCAATATTTACTTATAGAAATATTGCTTTGTACTTAGATTTGTGTAAATTAAATAAATGGTATTTAAGTACAATTTATTGTTTTAAATGTTTATGTACAGTCAACGACAGGTCAAGCTTGACACTCGCAGTGCGACTTTAGCCCGTACGCCTGTTGAAATAAGAATGGTACGGTTAACCGCTTGTCGGTTGAAACTTTTTCAACTCTATTACCACGCCATAAGGTCCAAAAGTGTTTCTACTGGTGTGCGGCCGTGTGTACAAAGTCCAATGTGTCAGTCGAGCTTTGATGTGCTCTTGACTGTACCTACTAACGGCCCAGTTCACTGCGACGACGCGGACGCGGAGTGGTTCTGTATGAAGGTATAGGCTTCATACGAGTACATTACCACAAGCATGTATAGTTAGAGTGCTGGCTGCAATTTGGGTATATGATTAGCTCATGATTCATATTAATAGGGATGATAGATCAGCTGAATACGAATCGATTTGGTCCTTACAAGTTTTTCTGTGCGTTGCTGCGTTTTTGAGTTAAAGCAAAAAAATTAAAATAAGATAAGACTAAATAATGTTTTTTTTTGTCTGCATTTGTGGCTCCTGTTTAAAATACTTCTGAAGATATAGAAAATCGAAGAGGCAGACATGCAGGGCTCTGCATTATCACGGGATGAAGTAGTGAATTTTTGCATTTTGAAGCGCTGTAACTTTACTCGTACGACGCAGCAGGGCTATTATGGTGGCAGACCATTTTTCTGGGGTTTTATACATTGTATTTAATCAGATAGTCATAGTCTGCCAGGTGTACGTTTCATTGTCAAATTTCAAAATAGTTAAACTTAATTCCTCAAAAACGCAGGGGTGTGGATGTCCGCCAATATTTTTTGTATCTTCTAGAAGATGCTCCTTATCATCAGTCAAAGAGGCAGACTTGAGCAAATCATATAGAAATTTGTCCTTACTAGTAGAGTTAGCCTATAAGTGTGGTTCATATTGATAAAAAAATTGTAAACACGTATGTTGTAAGACTATACACCGTGTTCCTGAGGATATGCATTAATTTTAAGAGTATGTTCAGTTAATGAAACTGTACAACTTTCCCTAAAAAACATAGGTTTAAATACGAAAAAAGAATTTGTTCTCCCATATAAATAAAAAAATTCGTGTGTGTTTCAACCATAGGTTGTTTCAACCTATGTTTCTTAGGGAAAGTTGTTCATTTTCGTTAACTGTACGAAAAAAAATTTTTGTATAGGAGAGCAATTTTTTTTTTAGTATTTCCATGCGTATTTCAACCTATGTTTCTTAGGGAAAGTTGCACAGTTTCTTTAACTGAACGTGCTCTCAAAATTAATGTTAATCATCAGGAACACGTTGTGTACACACGGCCGCACATCGGTAGAAACACTTTTGGACCTTATGGCGTGGTTATAGAGTTGAAAAAGTTTCTACCGACAAGCGGTTGACCGTACGATGTTGGCTGACCGACCATTAGTAAAAAAAAGAATTAATAAAATAAAGAATACATTTTACAGCGCGTTCAGAACAAGTTTGTCCATGACGGTTATTTATTTTCCGCGCATGGGTGACAGGCGGAGAGCCAATGAACGATTCGCTCGCCCCCTGGGGAGCCGCGCTCACCCCCGCGACTCATTTTTAGGCTTCCGTACCTCAAAAGAAAAAAAACGGAACCCTTCTAGGATCACTTTGTTGTCCGTCTGTCTGTCTGTCTGTCAAGACCCTTTATCTCACGAACGGGTAGAGGTATCAGCTTGAAATTGATATCATATATTAGGGTCCATGAACCACACAAGATCTGAAAACTTTAAATTTTTTACAACGACGCAATCAAAAGATATGGCATTTTATGTCCTCATCTCCATACATTTATGCAAAAAAGTAAAACCTACAGGGTACTTCCCGTTGACCTAAAATTATGAAATTTGGCAAGAAGCTAGGTCTCACAGTACAAATAAAGGGAAAAGTCTGAAATCATTAAATATTACAACTTTTCTCACAACTAATGGTAACCAACTGAGGTGAGCTCCCGTTTCAAGAACATTCATATAAGAGAGGGGTCAAGTTGAATGGTCGCGGAGGCGATTTTTGTTTTAGTTCTATTTTAAAATCGGGAACACTTACAAACTTGAAAATTGGTATGTTTGTAGTGCATAAGCTATAAAATAACAACAAATAATAAAATTTGGTCAAGCGCGTGTCGGACTCAAAAAAAACTTACTGAAATTTCAACTAATACAATTATGATTATGTGGTGGTACGGAACCCTCGGTGTGCGAGTCCGAGTCGCACTTGGCCGGTTTTTGACTTCTGCGCATTAATGGTCACGGACAAAGTTATTTTGTACGCAATATACGGTCCGTGTCGCGGACATCCGCGGCGGAAGTCCGCTGCGCGTCCGCGTCGCACTTTTCCAGGCCTAACCCTGCCCAAACTATGGTTTCTAGGGTTCTGTACCTGAAGGGTGATAGCGGAACCCTATTTATGTCTCTGTAGCTATGCAAAACAGAACCTTGAGATAAACTTCAATTTATTTGGCAGCTATTGACCTAGATTCTGGGTCCTAGAATGTAGATGAATTCAAGATTAAGCCCCCATGTGTGTGCGACCTTAGATGACGTAACGTTTCATAACGTCCTCCAAAGACGGCGACAGGTTTGTATGGGGAAAAAATCACTTCTAGAAAAAAATTGGGAAAAGTAGTCCTGTCTTATGGTTTGAGTTAAATACAAACATTTTAGCCAGGTCCCTTATAGTCTTATATCGCCAAATTCACTAAATTGCACCAAATTTTTTCCAGGTACTAGTTAGGTACATAGCTCTCAATTTTTGATAGGAGCCAATTCTTGAATTTTGTATGCAAATTTTTTGAAATTGAAGAATTGGCTCCTATCAAAAATTGAGAGCTATGTACCTAACTAGTATCTGGAAAAAATTTGGTGAAATTGTAAATCGTGTCTACGTGAAACAGCTAACTGACCGCACTATTTTTGTGTAGAAAATGGGTAGGTACATTGTGTTTTTGGGACAAATTAACAAAATAGCAATTAAAATTGTAACAATCATAACAGTCTCTTATCTGTACCTACTGCGATGCTACCTTATATGAAACGGATTAGATCTTAGTTGGTGTACAAATAAGTACAGTCAGAGCCACATATTTTGACTAAGGTGTAGATTTCGTGAAGTTAGGACTAGGGCGTGTAGAGTTAGAAGCTTGGCTTTACATGAGACCTAATAACTTTTGAAAATGCGAACTATATATATATATGGTCTTGTCTTGGTAACTTTTTATATGAAAATGTTTCTGGTGGGATTTCACCTCTTTTTGTAAGTTTCCTAGTGCTTTAATTTAATTATTTTGATAATGTTTTCTTACTTTTTTTTGGGATGAATTTCTTGCACATGAGAGGTAACTTTTTTCATACCCCACAAACAAACAAACAATATATTGTTTTGATTGCCACATCTCCATATAACAAGGAGTCTCTATTATAAAATTTGCGGAAGTCCTTTACATGAAAATGTTTTTGGTGGGTTATTTATATACAAATTGAAAACTACATTAAAAGATTTATTCATTAAAAAAGCGTACTATTATATCAACGAATACCTATGTGACAAATTTAATAATGAAATTGATTAATTATTAATTGTAAGTTAATAATAATTTAATTTCAATTTAATTTTCAAAATTTCAATTTAATTTTAATAATTTAATTTTAATAATTTAATTTATGATAATAATTTAATTTTAATTTAATAATGTTATAAATGCCATGTGTGCCTCATAGAGGTGGATTGTAAACTAGTTTTAAGTATACAATCTGTAAATGGTAAATATTTATTTTAATTATAAAGAGCATAATTCGGTTACCCAGGTACTCAAGGGGCTACCTGCCGTCCACTAGCGCCCCCATCAGCTAAAAATATATTACTCGCTAAATACAAAACTTATTGAAAAAGACAGATTGAAGCAAATACACCCTTCTTTATTTAAAACTGATTTTCTCTGTAAAATATAGTTCACTGTAGTTATAGATCGAAAACTGCCAAAATTGGCCGTTTTTGGCACTTTTTGTATCTGTAACTACAGTGAACTAACTATATTCTTCAGAATTGATAGGTTCTAAATACACCTTTACTTCAATCTGTGTTACCGGATTTTCGATAAGTTTTGTATTTAGCGAGCAATATTTTATTAACTGATGAGGGCGCCAGTGGACGGCAGGTAGCTTGAACTGGTTTTGTTTCTTAGTGCTTGCTGCCGTGCGTACCTACTCCTCCTATTGTCACAAATCTTTACTAATATAAAACTGTAATTGATTTTATCTCTAAATGTCCAACGTGTGGTTGGCTGGAAGAGATCTCTTCAAAGGAATAAGCTCGACATTGTGAACTTCTTTTCGTAACTATGTATATTTATGTAAGTGTATAATAAATTAAAGGTATTTTATAAAAATTACGTTATGCTAATTTAGTGCTCCTTAATACAAACCCTGAGCTTGTTTGTTTATTTATTTGAGAATCACGCAAAAACTACTGAACCGATTTTAATGAATCTTTTTTTGTTTGATAGCTTATACTTCTTTTAACATACGGACGAAGTCGCAGGCAAAAGCTAGTTGTTAAAGCCTGCTTAACAATAATTATCATAAAGCAACTTTACAACCCCGTGTGGTGCCGGCAAAGAATAGTACCAATACCAACCCATACATACCCGTGGGTGTCGTAAGATGCGACTAAGGGTTAACTGGAGGATGGGCAGAAGCATCTTCCTTTATATCTTACATCTTACTTACTGCGGTCACCTACAACCGCGGTCCATGGTGCCAGCCGTAACGCTAACAAGCGAGGAGACTATGGTACTTCCCCTCCACATTTTTCCAGCAAAAGCTAGAATTCTGGAGGGACCTGTAGTGGACGTTTTATGGGATGTTATGATGATGAACTTTACGACGGAACCCTACATTGTGCCTGGCCTAACACGCACTTGGCCGGTTTTTTTAAATCGGTAAAAAGTGTAAAAAGGGACAGATTTCAAAAACCGGCCAAGTACGTGTCGGGGCCATGCACAATATAGGGTTCTCTGGTAAAGTTGCTTTGTTTCTTCTTAGTCGTACTCTTTAGTAACTGAAGGTCAGTCCAACGGTGTGGTGCTCTTCCCCGCGCTCTTTTGCCCTCTACTTTGCCTTTGAAGAATCAGCTTTTAGAGGTTAGCAGGCTCTCTTCTGGTTATATGTATGTTTACATGCCGTGCGGTGCCGGCCTAGAATACAATAGTACCGACCCATCTCTTCCCGTGGGTGTCGTAAGAGGCGACTAAGGGAATTAAATCCAGAGGATAGGTAGCAGCGTTCTTCTGTGTATTGCTCAAAGTCACCCAAAGGGCTATTGAAAGGGCTATGCTCGGAGTCTCTCCGCGCGATCGAATCAGAAATGAGGAGATCCGCAGAAGAACTAAAGTAACTGACTTAGCTCTGAGAATCACTAAACTAAAGTTGCAGTGGGCAGGGCACATCGCAAGAAGAACCGATGGCCGATGGAGCATAAGGGTCCTAGAGTGGCGACCACGTATCGGAAGACGAAGCGTTGGCAGGCCCCCCACAAGGTGGACCGACTATCTGGGCAAGGTCGCGGGACGCCGCTGAATGCGAGCAGTGCAGGTCGTCATTGAGATCTTTAGGGAGGCCTATGTCCAGCAGTGGACGTCTTTCGACTGATATGATTTATTTACCTACATGATATCAATATAGTATCTTTCAAAAATATATTATTCTATAAATTCATGGCAGTATACTTACACAAGTGGAAAGTTGTTTACTTTGTTTGAACACTAAATACCTCATAATGGCTCGAAACGTGACTTCTTCAGACAATGTAAAGGTAGTTTGGTATATATAATACAGAGTATAACAAATCATTATACACTAATTCATATTTACGAATCAATCTTCACTTCTAAAACGAAACGTCTGTGTTTTTTAATTTTTTGAGTGATATTTTATCACCCGGTGATATTCAAGAATTGGCTCCCTGAGCGAAACCAAGCTTAAGGGTTATTATACCAACGCCTACGAAATTGAGACTAATCACTTTTTACATTAAATATGGCACTTTACAGAAAAAAACATTTATTAATCTAAAAGATATGACAAAATTCCTCTTCGTTCGTGATCGTTCGCGAATTTAAATTTTATTAATATAAACTTACTGTAAAAACCTGATTAAGGTTTAGGAGGCGCCGTGTCATTAATTATAAGTTCAGAAATTGTAAATGATTTTAATAAAAAAAAAAAAAAAAAATACTAAATAAAAATCTCTCTAAAGTAAATCTTCTTCTTCTCTCTAAAATCTTGTTACTTAAGAATAATCTATGACCATTATTGTTTATTTTGTTTTCATTTGATAACACTTCATTGCTACATTCTTTTCCAAAATATATGAAAATTTGTGGCATTTAAGACAAAAAAGAGTTGAATTATTTCCTCGTTTTACTTTTTTGATATTTAATTTTATTAAATACTTAAACTACATACTGAAAAAATGATTTTTCTCATTTCTGCACATTTCGTTATCATCGTTGGTCGTAACGAAACAAGCCACATGGCATGTATGGCACTCTTATAAACGTTATTAACGTGTTAATGAGGTCGACTGTTGTATTGACGAGCGTGTAGCTGCGAATTTCAGGGTAGTATAAATAATACAGGGTGTTAAGTAAATAGCGCAAAACCTGAAAACAAAAAACAAAACTGAACAACAGAAGTCGTAGAACAAATTCTACGACTTTTGTGAATTCGCAAAAAAAATTGCTTTTTCATACAAATTGGCTTGGTTACTTGATCGATTTGCAAGAATTCGTAGAACAAAAATTCGGTTTCATATTCAGAGCCCGAGAGGTTTTGCGCAAGTTAGTTACAACGTGTTACCCACCGCCGTATACAACGTGTTAACGGAATAAGCAAAACTGAGAGAGCAAAATCAATTTCAAGGATTTTTGATATTTTTGATATTTGATAGATTAATTTTTTTAAATTTTTAATTTTTGCCGCTTCTTTTCTAAATATTTCTGTGGATACGCGCGCTGGCGGCCGGCGTGGCGTGCGCGCAGTGCGCGGACTGGAACAACGATGAAACTAGAACAATCATGAAACTTTAAAATACCAATATCTAGAAGAAAAAAACCTTTTTTAAGAGGGTTTCGCTTATTCCATTAACACGTTGTAGATGTTTGCTTGTCTCTTAAACATTTGACTTCGTTGGGTGTACCCATTAGATTTATTAATCAGCTTATTCCTCCATCCTCCTTGCAGCGGAACTCCCACGGAGTATAGAAATACTCCGTGGGAACTCCAGACTAGTTCAGACGCACCACATAATAATATAAAAAAAAAAATTCACAAAAATTTAAAAAATTAAATTAAACACTATTAATATTACAGCAAAGCAGTGGAACTTTCTGCTTCCCTTTGTGTTTCCGAGTTCTGATAACCCGAATCCATTCGATCTTCAACCTCATCTCTGTCCTGGCTAAATTGAGATCAAGAGCTAGCCCATTGATAGAAAGTGGCTTCTATCCTGTTTGCCCCTCGCTCCTACAATAGAAGGAAATGTCCAAGGGGCAAATATAATTCTAGCAATTTCAATTATTTTCTTTTGTTGGCCGTGTAATACCTGGTGTGCCTGCACCTGCATACATTTTATGTGGACGACTGTATTCTTGTTATCAGTTGATGTGTTAATGAGACATTTAAAACATATAAATGTTTAAAACAATATATAACGAGGTTAATATCTCGCGTATTCATACGCGTGGATAGTACTGATTTTTAAATTTATTTTTTGTTGTTTTACTAACATAAAAGTCAGATGCAATACGTAATTTACTTATATATAATTTATTTGTGAAAAACATACCTACTTAATTAAAGTAGTAAGTGAAAAGAACAAGAAAGAAATGTTGGTAAGTAATTTTTTGGAATACGAGTAATACCGAATCTCTTTGCGAAAATACTTAAGTAAGTAAACATATTAAGTTTGTACAAGTGATTTGGTGTTAAATACGTATTTGGGTGTATTGTAATGCAAATTTTTATTTATTTTCTTTCAAAAAAACATTTTAATTAGTAAAATGTAATTTCAGCAATTTAGTTGATGATACGCCAGTACGGTGAGTGTTTGCTCAAATATAATATTAATACATGAAGATTTTGTGAAATAATAATACTTATTGTATTTTTAAATAATTGATTTCTATAATTTTATAGACAGTCAGAACGTAATACAGGGTGTAAGGGACGGTGTACTGAAAACTGAAAGGGCATGTTCAGTATAAACGAAACTGAACAACTTTCCCAAAAATTATCCCATTTTTGGGAATTTTTTTTTTATTTCTCCATACAAATTGCTCACTCTGAAGTTTGTATGAAGAAGTCAAAATTTTTTTTCATTTCCAAAAGGCATGTACCTATTTAACGCGGCGACAAATTAATTTGAATTAGGGTTTCCAAAAATATTAAAGCAGGTAGCAAAAATAATAGGTTGGCAGCTACAGTGAAGGATAATTTAGGAAATGGCAGCTTTATAATCAGTTGTAAGATTTGTTTTAATTTAAACTGGCATCGATTTTTTGTTTTGGTAACTGAATTTATTGTTAAGCGAAAACTTAACAGCGGGTAAAAATTAGAAAATAGGCTTTCCTAAATAATAGAATGAGGTTGTATATAAAGTTAACTAAGGTGAGAAGAAAATATGAACATGGTCATAAAAACATACTTTGTGCGACATTTTAAGAGAAAATAAGGACATGCAAAAAAATTGTTTGACTTAAAATTTTCCTACAATGACGAAAGCGTAAAAGGCATAAAAGTACAATAATTGTCTTTATTTATTCAACCCGGAATATTTATTTATTTATGCCGAGCTGAGTGTTCCTCTTAGTTCCTGGCTCCTGACTGTAGGTTAGTTCGACGGGGACCCACTGTGCGGGTCCCCTATTTCTGTCTGCGAGGGGTCACAAGGAAACTTAACATAACCTACCGTGTATGTGTTGTCCTGTCTGGAGTTTGTTTTTTTATGGCTGGGGGGCTCAGCCCCCTCGTCCTCCCGCTTCGTGATGGTGTGGTCATTTTGAGAAAAGCAGTAGTCATTGTAAAAAGGTTCGGAAGCACGAGGAAGTATGATTAATTGATAACGAAGAAAAGCTAATTTATAATTGAAGCTCCAAGGTCATGTTTCAAGGCTAGGTTCCCTGGTCACCCCTAGCAAACAGAAATAGGAGACCCTCACAGCGCAAAAAAATATATAAAATCTTTAAATATATTCGACCCGCACTCTGTTTCTATGAAATGTACGCTTGCCGCAGTTTTCATTTAATTATGATTCTACAAACAAAAATACTGAAATCTAAATACTTAATTATAGTACCTGTTTTCATTTTTACAGCTACCTACAAATCGCAGCCCGAAAGTGTATTTTTATATGGGAGCCTATTGTTTCCAATAATACAATCTTTGTTATCCCACTGTTAATATTAGTCGCCAAGTCATTATTTATAATACCTCGCCTATGATTTCATTGCCCCTGTTTAATATATTTGCTACCTTAAAGAATCAGCCTTGCATTTTGAAGCCCATCTAATATAATTGTTGCTATATTTAATCGCTGTTAGGTTAATTTATTAGATGCAAACTGTTAGTTGCCGTTTCATTTAATAGTTGCCTCGAAAATAATAAGCCTTTTCAAAAATGTTTCTTCGGGAAAGTCTTTCAATTTCGTTGACTGACGTCCTTTCAGTTTTCGGGACACCGTCCCTTACACACTGTATATAATAGGGTTAATTGCTCAATTTATTAAAAAAAAAAAAAATTTTTAGTTATTTCGTGATAGCATAGATCTTAAAGAGCACAACCAAGTACAAAACTAGGCACGTAACGCCTAGCGGACGCTTAGGGTGCCTTTCCATTTGATCTGTGCGAGGTTTAGTCTAGGCAACGAAGCGGATCGTTGTATGAAGACCCCCGCGATGAAACTTTGCTGGGGTATTACACTACATGAGACAAACCTATAAAAAAAAAATCGGTACTTTCAATTTTTCCGTACAAAAATTACAAAATATGTATGAAAAATTATTTTTGTAATTATTTTTTTGGATATTTTGAATTTACATTTATTTCATGAAATCTGCCTGAGAAATTAATGTTGGGGTCAACTGCTTCGTTGCCTACACTAGTTGCTTAGCTGTGAGCTGGAAAATTCCACCTTATTAATCACCTTACCCATTTGACAGCGCATTTGACTAACTAGGAAAATGGATCAATAACTAGGAAATTGGACTTGTTTCAGCTTACGGGTTAGCAACTTAGCATAGCTCTCACCCTTTCAGCCTAAAGCCGCAATCACACCTTCCTAAATTCAATAATTAATTCGGTATTCATTAATGGAACTTTTGGTTCTGTTAATTTCAATATTCTTACTTCAACGAGCAATGTATGCCGAATTATTTTCTGAATTAAGGAAGGTGTGATAGCGGCTTTAGGGTGGATTCCCACGAGTGTTGTGTGAGGAAGCTAAGCTGTGAGCTCGATAGTTTCAGCCAATGGGATTGCTCCATTTGACAACCTAGGAAAATAGTGCAAATTCTAGTGTGCGTCAGGATGGCGGGTGTACCATCGCAAATTTTGATTTAGTATGAATATAAGGTCCTAATGAAATAGTGAACATAATTTTAGTATGTTACTCGGACCGAGAAACTGAACAACTTTCCCCAAGGAACATAGGTCGAAATACGAAAATCAATTTTGGACTTACCATAGAGACTGCATCAGCTGATAGCGCATTTTGTATGAGAGGTCAAATTTGGTTTTTCGTATCTCGACCTATGTTCCTTGGGGAAAGTTATTCAGTTTCATGGTCTGAGTAACATACCTACTAAAATTATGTTCACTATTTCATTAGGACTTTATATTTACTAATCATTCTCTACCTTTTAGTACCTAACATTTTTTTTTAAATCTACCTGTCTAATATTCCAACGATTGTTGAAAACCAAGTAAACCTGACGTCAGGATGGCGGGTGTACTCGGATTCTGGACGATATTAATATAGAACTATAATTGTAAAGGATATTATATTTACTACCTTTTCTCTACCTTTAGAAAATATATATAAGCCAAGCCAGATGAAACAAATGGTGAGATACTAAAATTTGAACTCAAACATTTTTGTTAACAATTGTAAAGTGACAATTAACCGAATGTTTAACGAATAAGTTCCATTTATAGCATATAAATATTATTTTAAAATTTATAAAATTTGGTAAATGAATGCATACCTATAGCGATCTATTTTCTGAAATCCCTGAGAACTTTAAGGGTTCTAGAGGTTAAAATCTGTTTGATCTTTTGTCTGTTTGATCTTTTTTTTAAAGTGAAAGCTTATTTTGCGGCGCTTAGAAAATTTTATACGAGGAAAAAATGATAGATTCGCATCAGATGGCGCGTCAGAACTCAGATCAAGTATAGAAATGGATTTGCAACTAATCATACAAAGTTAGAGCAGGCTCAATATATACAAAAGTTCTAAAGTGTAATAAAGACCAAACAATCTTTTTTGTCTTTGTCATAGTCTCGGCTTTTTTAGTTGTGCACAAGCTGTCAAATTAAAAATCGCTATAACTCGAAAACTACTGACCCTAGACTACTCGTGTTCTGAGACAAATGATAGGTCTCGATGAGATCTATATTTCGGATGACAGCTGTCAAACTAAAATCGCTATAACTCGAAAACTACTGACCCTAGACTACTCGTGTGCTGAGACAAAATGATAGATCTCGATGAGATCTACATTTCGGATGACAGCTGTCAAACTAAAAATCGCTATAACTCGAAAACTACTGACCTTAGACTACTCGTGTTCTGAGTCAAATGATAGGTCTCGATGAGATCTACATTTCGGATGGCAGCTGTCAAACTAAAAAAATTTGTTTACACTTCTGCTGGCACTCCCGGAGTGCAACCCGTTCTATTTTTTTTAAAAGATCGAACAGACAAAGAAATAAACAAAAGAACCGCAAATGGATGTAAATAGTACTGGGCACTGAAGGAGATAATGAAAAGCAAAGACCTTAGAATGTCCACAAAACAAAGAATATTCAACACATGCATTCTCCCCTGCCTCACATATGGATGCGAGACATGGGCCCTAAATAAGGAAAATAGAGACTAACTAGAAAGATGCCAAAGAACTATGGAAAGGAGCATGCTAGGGGTAAGGAAATCAGACAGGATACGAATCGAAGATTTGAGATCCCAAACATACATACATACACATACTCTCTCGCATAGACCAACAGAAATGGCGATGGACTGGTCACATGTTGCGTAGCTCTCCAGAGAAATGCAGCAAAAAGGTCACGGAATGGTATCCTAGGGGAGTAAAAATAAAAAGAGGACGCCCACAAAGACGATGGGAAGACGAGCTTAAACTAACCGCTGGCCCTCTCTGGAGGAGAGTGGCACAGGACAGAGCACACTGGAAGGAGTTGGAGGAGGCCTTTGCCGAAAGGCACCTTATGTTAAGAGACTTTCTATAAGCACAAAAGAAACAAGAAAAAATACTACTACTTGGCACACAAGCCACAAGAAGAGGCTATATTATTATTATCGAGGTTAAAATAATATTTAGTAGTATGTAATAAGTAGATAATATTCGTAAAATTTTCAGTTAACAGTCACTTTAAAATTGTTTACAAAAGTTGTATGACGCTTGCGGCACCAAAAATTTTCATGTTCAAATAGTATCTTTCCATTTGTTCCATATTTTCTAAAGGTAGAGAATAGGTAGTAAATATACTACGTGGGACACTCAGAAATATTTGCGACACTAAAAAAAATTGTTCTACAGGTACATATATTTTTATTAAATCTTTTCAAAGTACTCTCCACCAGCCTCTATACAAAGATTCATGCGTCTGAACCAGTTTTCAAAACACTTTTTCCAGTCCGCCGTAGACACCTCGTTTACAGCCTGCTCGAACGCAGCCAGCGCATCTTCCGGCGACGAAAATTGTATCCCCTTGAGCTGATTTTTTATTTTTGGAAATAAAAAGAAGTCACACGGTGCTAGATCAGGGCTGTAAGGAGGGTGACCCAGGAGTTTGACTGGTGTGCTGTCCAGGAAGTCCCTCGTTTTGAGCGCGGTGTGTGCAGGCGCATTGTCGTGGTGGAGCAGTAGTCCGCGGAGCCCTGTGTTTGGTCGCTTGTTGCTCACAACAGAAAAAACTTCTGGTAAACATTTGGTAGTATACCATTCGGCGTTGATGCTTCTTTGATCTCGTAAGGGAATTGAGGCCAAGTGGCCAGTCAAATTAAAAAAGCTGGCGATCAAAATCTTCCCCCCGCTTCGAGATCGCTTCACTTTGGTAGGCGTTGGTTCATTTTGAAACACCCAAACTGTCGACTGGCGCTTGGTTTCTGGATCGTATTGATAAATCCAGGACTCATCACCTGTTACGATGTCGTAAACACGCCGAGACGAGCCTGCTTCAAATTTGTTCAGCATATCACGGCACCATTCCACCCGGGCCTGCTTCTGAGCGTCGGTGAGGTAGTGCGGCACCCAGCGCGATACTATCCTCCTCACGCGAAGATGCCCGTGTAGAATCTCGTGAACGCTTCCCGATCCAATCTTTAATATGTGCTGAATCTCCTGATATGTAATTCGCCTATTATCTTGGATTAAATTTTTCACTGCTAGCACGTTTTCTTCCGTAATAGCCGTCAAAGGGCGACCGCTTCTTTCTTCATCCCCCAAGGTTGGTCGACCGCGCCTAAATTCGTTATACCAACGATACACGGTTGCCTTGGAGGGGCCTTCATCCATAAATGCCATTTGAAGTCTATCGAACGATTCATCCGGTTTCAGGCGACACTTGAAATCGTAAAAAATCATAGCTCTAAAATGTTCCCGGCGCAGATCCATTTTTCAGTAAGACACGATACTTTGAATTGGCTCGCAAAAAATGTGGAGGGAAATTTTGAAAATGGAACACACATATTTTTACTTACAAGTAATCATATTTTCGAAAAAGATTCTGACCGGCCAGTCTCCCATATATAAAAACTATTTTTCGCAATACTTTCTGAGTGGCCTGGTACGAGTATAGGTATACTTTAATAATTAACAACTTGTTCAGAATCCGAGTACACCCGCCATCCTGACGTCTGGTTGGCGGGTCTTGGTTTTTTAAGATTGTTGCAATATTAAAGAAATATCATTTTTTTTATTTGTATACATTTTAATACATGTCTAGGTTGTAATACACACACCTTAATAATAAGTCTTTACCTATGAAATTGCCGTTTTGTATGGCGAATTTTAGGTAAACTCAACTTTCAGTACTAACATTTTTGCATTTTTATTAGGAATTATAAATCAAATTTTTTAATTTTTTTAAGCATTATTGGAAAGGCATTAAGCTAACAGAAGCTTAAATTTAATTTTCGAAAAATATTATGTTTAAAAAAATATAACAAATCTAATGATGAAATCGGACGACATTTAAGACGAACAATTTTCGAACCTTTAATTTTATATATCAAACTAAAAATAAAAACTTTATTTTATGCGTAAATTGATAATCTTGAAGTCAACTTTCAAATATAAGGCAAATTAAAAAAATAGCATTAGTATTATAGGAATTATGATCTCATTAATCTGTAAGAAAATATCGGCAATTTCATAGGTAAAGTATGTGTCCGCTAAAACAGCGCGCGCCTTTATTACAAATATTTGTAGTACTCCAGTAAAATTACGAGAGATTGTATGGCGAAACGGAAATAATTGATAATAGCCGTGATTCTTTTTCAGATCGATAGATTATATTTCTGTGTAAAGCTTTTTAATGGAATCCACCTAAATTTACGTCATTTATTTATTTATTTTGCCGTCCAAACATTAAAAAAATATGGAATTTCGAAAAAAATGTTAATAGATTTTTTATTTTATTTACGGCTTGCTATATATTCATAATTTCATATTTTACATGAATCCACCTAAAAATATTAGCGTTTTTGTATTGTTTAACTTTTATAGCACGAAATTTAAATAAAGGTTATCTTCGCAACCAAAAATAGTAATAGATCCGTTTTGCTTTCTAATAATTTAAATAGTGCTAAGTAATCACATTTTTGGCAAATCCAACATAAATGTTTACAAAATCATTGTAAACCAGCGATTACAAAAAACTTTTTATTTATTTAGTATGGAATTTTTGTGAATTTATATAAGAATCACTTTCATTTAAAAAGGTTGAGTTTCACTCAGTTTATTTATATTATTTTACCTCGACTTTATTGGATCTTATATGTAAATATAAGTGTAGATTTTATATTTTGAAACAAATTGATATTTTTAAATATATTTATGGTGGATTTTTATGCCTATAAGTAAAGTATACGTTAATCTATGACATAAAGTATATAATTGTCTATTACTATTTTTGCCTTAGCTGTTATTCGAAAAAAATGTTCCGCTTTAAATTTTAGGTGGATTCGTAAATATTGCTTCTTAACATCATATTTAAATACGATATACACAAAAAAGTAGCTATTAACATTTAATGTTTTGCAAAACCGTATTTTTACTGGACTATAGTGATTACACTGTGTTTATTGTAATTATTTTCAAAAAAAATCGACTCATACAAATAAAGAAACTGTAATTAATTTAGTTCCTGAACGTAGAAAATACTAAGGCACGAAAAACAAGTCTGGAGAATCGGGTGTACGTAGAAATGTAAGGAAAAATACGTAGCTTCCTGTCTACGAATTTTCCTTCGGGAAAAGAGGTAAGCAAATTTTACTTGTTTTTATTCGCAAATGTGTTGAAAAACGTCGTAAGAAGCGCGTGCGCATTGCCATTACACTCTCGGC